>OY776130.1:5095000-6345000 GCA_963675135.1 Galeopsis tetrahit
ATATTTGAAGCATTAACATCACAGTCATAGTTAAGAAATATGTCTATCATGATCTGTGAATCACCACAAAGCTTCTCCAAGAATCGAAGCACCGTCATCTTTTGCTGAAAATTTGGCTGTGCAACATTTTCTAGAACTCTGAGGATAATCATAGGGAAAAAAACTCCAATTTCTGCCTTCAGTCCAGCTCTAAATCGTGAGAGTAGACTTATAAATATTGAGCAGGAAAGCTGGAATATAATCATAAGCGTTGAGGCAGTATTCTTCAAGAGTGACAGACACAAGTACTGCTTTATAGCATCTAAAAATCTGTTGAAGAGCAAAACAGAGTGTAGTGATCAATATTAAATAAAGACAAGTTATCAACTGAAAAGATAAATAAAACAAAACAGAAAATATACTGGAAAAGAGGTTCAAACAGATATCAATGCTTCAGTCAAACTAGAGTCTCTAAACATCGAAAATAAATCAGCGACGGAAGCAAATAAACTAAACAAACTAATCCCAAATAATTGAGGTAGGCTACATGAATCAATAAACTAAAGAAGGGAAAATGAATAGCAAGATTAAATAACGATCTGAATAGGATGCAAAAAGGTACTAATAGTAAACACATCAATGGCATGTTGAATTCAAGATCTTAAACCAAAATCTACTCCGGAGGATCAATGGGAGAGTCAAATGTGATCCTTTTATCCAGTGTTACTTCCCAAACAGAATCACATGAAAACCTCACTAGCAAAATACTCAAGCCCCATCTTCCTACTAGTAACTACTCTGCTACTTACACAGTTAATATCACAAGAAGTTCATAAGATCCTTAGTTATTAAAATAATCCACTAAATCACTAATTATAAAAAGTGCACAGTATAACATCCTAAGGGTGCTAGCCTATTTTATATCCATAACCTCTGTTGTAAACTATTTCATAACAAAACAAAAATTGAAATTTTTCACTACTTGTGCCTCATGTAGTTTCTCAAACAGTCAAACTATAACATATTCCATGGTCTTAACATTATAACAAATCCCATGGACATACCATACAACATATAAGCTCAATTTCCATAGACTGCACAGATAAACTGAAGAAGTGTTTAAAACAAATACATTAAAAGAAACATGGAGCATCCATTACCTTTCACTTGTCCTAAATATTGCCCCAGCATTCTCTAACAAAATCTTGAGCAACTCCAAGGCTAGAATCTTCCCCTTCATTGCCTGAGGATCTGCCAATGCCTCTTTGGGCGGAGTCTTCATCGAAAGCTTACATAAAGCTCGGAAGACCAGAAAAGCATCCCGTCTCAACTTATTCCCAATCTGAATCTCTAAATCATCATCCCTTTCCCCCTCACCATCCAATTCCCCTTTCCTTCCCTCTAATGCTGTCTTATACATACTGATCTCCCAATACTTTGCATCCAGCATATCCTTATCAGTTGAGTCCAACAAATCTGCTGGATTAGTTCCATCCACTGTAGAGGTCTTAGTCTCAAACGCCCCATCATGAGCCCCAACACCGGATCCCATAACACTCCTAGGTGTACTGGGATTAAGAACCCCATCAATGTCCTGCACTATCTTAGTAATAAAACCCTGAACAAACATTGTCATCGAACCATCAGCATCAGCCTTCTCCATTGGCTCTGTCAACTCCGCCACTACAATTGGCTGCAACGGAACGGTCGATGAATCAGCCTCCATTCTCCTAAACACAATAACCAGCATTTGAACCAATGACGCCTTCGCAGTAGTCTGATTCACCACATTCTTACTAGTAAGATAAATGTCGTAACACGTCCTAACTACCTGCAACAAACAGTCCCCATGGATTCGCAGCGACACAGACGTAACAGCAGATAAAAGCGCCTTGATCACCAGCAACTCCACATTTTCATCCCCCAAATCGTGGCATTTGCACGTACAGTCGATCAATTTTGAGAGCAATTTCGCATCGGCGGCTTCAGTTGTGTCGGCCTCACCGTGAAGATAACCATGAGCAATCAATTTCTGCACCGCATCAAGGGCAGGTTCGGCAAACTTAACGTAATTAAAGGAGAGCGCGTTAATGAGAGGGCTGAGAATGAGTTCGGAATCGGATAGTGAAAGTTCCAGGAGAACTCCGGGATGCGATGACGCATCGGGATCGGATTGGGAGGAGGGTGAGGCAGGGGATGGGGTTTGATTGGGTGAGTTGAGGCGTTCGACGACGGATTTGCACTCGGCGGCGAGCTTGGAATGCTTGCGCCAGGAGGCGTTTTTGATGATTTTGTCGAGGGCGGGGATTAGAAGTTGAGCTAAGCGAGAATCAACTTCCGGAGAAGCCATTCCCGGTGTTTGAAGGTGCGAGTGAGTGAATCAGGGAGTTGGAAAAGGAATGGTGAAAGTGGAGACGATATTTTGTCTCTTCAATGTTGCCGGCGTTGATGGTGGTGGAAGCGACGGCGGTGGTTGTGAATCTGAGACTATAGAGAGAGAAGCTCCGGCCGGGGAGGAGTGGTTGTCTATATTTCTGTAAATTACCAAGCATCCAAAATTACAAAATATTACTCCAGTTTTAAGCTATTATTATTATTATTATTGTTTAAATTTCAAGTTATATTACTTTTTGAATTATTTCTCCACATATAATTAGGAATTAACACAATTTTTTAATTAGTTCACTAATATATTGGGAATAAAGAAATAGTTTCGTATGATTTTTGATGCGAGAAAAATTAATTATCAGATTTCAACTCAAAACAAAGATATGTCTTATCTTAATACTCCCTCTCGTCGCTATAAACTTTTTTATCCTTTTTTAGTAAATATTTTTAAATTTTTTATTCTTATACTTTACTTTATATTTATTTTTTTTCTCTATTTCTCTTTTTTCTTTCAATCACATCAAATTTAATTATTTTTCTTAATCTATTTACCAAAAAGTAACGAGAAATTTATAGACGGAGGGAGTATTTAAGTTATGTGTTACACTTGTATGTGTGAATTGGTGTAATTAAGTACTCCCTCAGTAAAATTTTGCTCACTTCTTTTTATATATGTTTTTAAAAAAATCATAGTTTAATTATAAAAAATATATGTGAAATAACGAGTAATTGATACATACTCAATCTTGTTAATAAAGTAAAAAAAATATTCAAAAATTAACTATTTAAATAGAATAAACATATACTTTGTGGGCCCAAAAATTTGTCTGAGCAAAATTTTAAAGGACGGAGGGAGTAATAATTTTACTAGTAAAAATTCAATTAAATATTTAAAAATATATTTAAATTACTTAAAATTTAATTATATTTATGCATCCCATTGTATACAATAATTTGTGTTGAGTTATACTTAATTACATGCAATAAAGGCCTCACGGACTCATAAACCATAATAATATACTCTCTTCAATTTGTAATGATTGTCGTTTTTTTTTAATGGAGTATAAAATTAAGATACATAATTTTTTTTACTAATTTATCCTCCCTTATTATTAAAGATTCAGAGAAAAATGAAAGGTAAATAAAAATAAATGAGTCATAACTTGCTCCTATTACAAGAAAAGAGAGATGAAAAAAATAAATCAAAAATTTTTTAGAGATAGTTTAAAAATTTAGTAGTAAAAATAGTTAAAATGACAATTTTTTAAATCAGATTTAAAACTAAAAGTCACAATCTTTTTAAAACCGTGTAAATAAGATTTGTCTAATACGTAGAATCACCTCATAAAAGGTGTCAAGTAATTTCAGTCGATTAGACGTCTCCAACCAAGTAGAATACTTGAAGATATAAGAAATAATTGTTCTAGGATAGTAATTCAAAAAATAAGCAACGAGACAAACAACACACAAGAATTTAAGTGGTTCGATCAATGTGATCTACATCCACTGGACCAGACGAGTACTTCTTTGATTGATCAAGAATGTTTACACATTCATTCACTCGGAATAGGATATTTCCTCACTTCACTCGTGAACTCACACAACTCAAAGATTACAAAACGTACTACAATCTACAATCTACAATCCAAAATTGTCAACCTTTACAATGTACTCATACAAGAGTTTATAAAGACCAAAGGTAGTTGCTGCTGTTAGGAACTGTTTGAGTAGTTACCAACCGTTTGCAACCGCTTGTAACTCCCCATGTGCTCTGTTATTGCCCAACTAAAATGTTAGTTATGCCCTCAAGTAGTTGTAACTGTAATACAGCTAGTTAAATTAACTAACTTCCAGATCAGAAGACTTGTCCATAAAGATTAGAACACTACTTAGTGATCTGATACTCAACTCTTATGTTCTTGTGATCAAAAGTTAACTCTGCTGATAGACTTCTACTGTGCTGATCTTACTGTGCTGATATACTCTGCTGAAGTACTGAGCTTGGTATACTCTGCTGAAGTACTGAGCTTGGTATATTTTGCTGAAGTACTGAGTTTGGTATACTCTGCTGAAGTACTGTGCTGACCCAGTACTGTGCTGACCCAACCAACTGTGCTGAAATCTAAGCATCACCTCCTCAGCTGATTGAAAACCTTCAACTCATCTGATTTCGGCCTAAGTCATCTTACCTGATCCTATCAGCTCACTACTTTCTTAGTGTGCTGACTATGAGAATATGAGATAACACTCACAATTCTCCACCTTTAGCTCATAATCGAACTAATCTCCACCAAAAACAAAACACTATCCTCCTCAAAGAATAGCCTCCACTACTGATCTTCTCCCACAAGAACAGTAGTCTTCTCCTCAGAGGAATTAATGCAGTCCAATAAGTCTAAGACACAAGCCAAACTTCTCTTTTGCAAATGCCTTAGTGAACGCATCAGCAGGGTTCTCCTCTGTAGCAATCTTCACTACCTGGACCACCCCCTTCTCTACAATATCTCTTACAAAGTACAGTTTTACATCTATATGTTTAGTTCTCTCATGATACCCCTGATGCTTGGCAAGATGTATTGCACTTTGGTTATCACAGAAGACAGTCACACTTCTTTGTGATATACCAAACTCCTTCAAGATCCCCCTAAGCCACATGCTCTCCTTAACTGCTTCAGTCAAGGCTACATATTCTGATTCTGTAGTAGATAATGCAACTACGGACTGATGTATTGACCTCCATAATATAGTTGTACCAAATAAGGTGAACACATAACCTGTCAAGGACTTTCTTGTGTCTACATTGGCTGCATAGTCGGCATCAACATATCCCACAAGTGCTTCTCCCTCATCTGACATCTTCTGAAAATTCAGACCCTTCTCAACTGATCCTAGAACATATCTCATGACCCACTTAACTGTCTCCCAATGACTTAAGCCGGGATCACTCATGTATATGCTGATTACACTCATTGCATGAGTAAATCTGGTCTACAACACACCATAGCATACATTAAACTCCCTACTGCACTGGCATAAGGAACCTTACTCATCTGAGTTCTTTCTTGGTTGTTCTTGGGACACATCTGATTGGATAGCTTCTGATGCTGGCCAATTGGTATAGAAACTGGCTTAGCTTGATGCATCCTAAATCTCTCTAGCACCTTCTTCAGATAGGTAGGCTGATTAAGCTGAATTGCTCCCTCAACTCTACTGATCTCCATCCCAATGATCACTTTAGCTTCACCAAGATCTTTCATCTCAAACTCCCTTTTGAGAATCTCTTTCACTTGATTGATACTGTTAATAGACTCTCCTGCTATTAACATATCATCTACATACAGCAGAAGATAGGTAACTGAACTTCCAACTCTTCTGAAGTAAACACAGTTGTCATACAAACTTCTTGCAAAACCAGCTGAGCAAATGTACTCATCAAACCTTAAGTACCATTGTCTAGGGCTTTGTTTGAGGCCATAGAGTGGTTTTCTGAGTAAGCACACTTGGTCTTCTCCATCTTCTATGTCCAACCCTTCTGATATTTTCATGTAGATCTTCTCATCTAAAGTCCCATGAAGAAATGCTGTGGTCACATCCATCTGATGCAGCTCCAATTCATATTGAGCAACCATAGCCAACAAGATTCTGATGCTACAATGCTTTACAACAGGAGATAAGATTTCATTAAAGTCAATACCTTCTTTCTGTGTAAATCCTTTAGCTACAAGCCTTGCCTTGTACCTAATCTTGCCACCTCTCTGAGCCTCCACCTTCTTCTTGTAGATCCACTTACACCCAACAAGTTTCTTGTTCTTAGGCCTCTCAATAATCTCCCAAGTCTGGTTTTTGTTAAGAGATAACAATTCTTCCTCCATAGCAACTAACCACTTCTCTTTGTCATGGCAGTTGATGGCTTCTGTGTAAGTTTTAGGCTCCAGAGACTCCACCTCAAGGGCTGCACATAATGAAAATGATACAATGTCAGCTTGACCATACCTTTGAGGTGGGTGGACTTCTCTTCTGGTTCTGTCCCTAGTCAGCTGATAGTCATGAAGCTCAGTATCACTATGAGTAGTCTCCTCCTCATCTGGATCAATCTGATCTTCAGTTACTGTTCTGGTTTCAACATGTTCCACCTCAACCTGTGTCTCATCTGGGCTGTTGTGTGTTGTACTTGAACTTGCCTCTTCTTTCAATGGCATTCTACTTTCATCAAAAGTTACATCTCTGCTGATAATACACTTTTGCATTCCAGCTTCAAGACACCACAACCTATACCCTTTCACTCCTGAAGGATACCCTACGAACACACACTTCAAGGCTCGAGGCTCAAGCTTATCTTGCTTGACATGGACATATGCTAAACAACCATAAACTTTCAAATTACTATCAGCTGCATGGCCAGACCATAACTCTTCTGGGGTTTTAAATTGCACAGCTGAGGAAGGACTTTTATTTATCAAATAGGCTACTGTTGACACTTCTTCTCCCCAAAATACTTTAGGCAATCCAGAGCTGCTCAACATGCACCTGACCCTCTCAAGCAAAGTCTGGCAACTCCATTCTGTTGAGGTGTACCTGGTACTGTTCTATGCCTCACTATACCCTTCTTCTTGCAGATGGTGTGCTGTCGCCGGCACCCAAAAAAGAATTCATTAACTACCCACTAATGTAGTAGAGTAAGCAAGGGTCGATCCACGGGGAACAGTGTAATTTAATCGAATTGATTTGTGTACAAAAGCAATTAAAAAGGGGGGGAGTTGATTGATAAGTTAACAACTACTAAGAAACAAGAAATAATAAATTGTAAATATAAAATCAACGAGACTCAAATAATGTGAATGATCTAACCCTCGAATAGTGTCCCCTTAATTAATTATACCAATTTAATCAACAAACCCGATTATCTCAATTTATTCTCGAATCTTATCCCTAAACCAGTGGTACGACCAAACTAGTTCGAATTGTTCCTTACGTTTAATTAATCAGCAGGTACGACCCCCAATTAATCTATCCCTACGAATAACCCTAAAACATGTATCTAAGGTTCAACTCGAGGAACGCATTCAAGAATTAAAACAATAGGATAAATTAGACCATGAATACGAGACGCTCGTTTCATGCAACCTAAATGTTACTACTCCCTAAGGTGTTCTGCCTTAGTTGCTACAATTCCCAAAATATTATAACAATTACGGATTACAATTTATGGGATAACTAGAATTGATATAGGAATAAAATTGGGTGATCAAGCCTATTAAACTCCTAACTCAAACATGCATAGCATCTACTCAAGTAATAACAAAATCGAGATGTAAATCAAAATCAACCAGGAATTATTTAATTAAACAGACATAATCAATATAAGGTTTCACGTCCTCGGACTAGAATGAAGAAACTAGCTACGCATAATAAATGAAATAACACAAATACATAATGAATCCATGTTTTTCCAATTATCTAATAATAAGAAAATAAAATCAAAACAAACTGAAAATCATATGTCTTCTTTCTCTCTGATGCGCACGCCAAAGTGCTGTTCCCCAGAAAAGAATATCCAGGGTTGACTCCTTCCGGGTCCTCAATGGCGGCTGTAGTATGTCTCCTCTTTTCCAAGTAATCTCTCCTTTTCTATTTTGCCTACTGCCGTCCAATTAATTAGTTTGGGCCTTTGGCCCATAGCTCATGGGCTCCACAATATAATCCCTCAAAAGAATTAGTTGTCTTTCCTTTTAATTCACGGCCCAGCAACTCCATAAGTTCCAACTCTTTTAATTCTTTTATCAAAATACTCCACTTTATCTGAATTAAATAAGAAAATAAAAATATCAAGATAATTGAAGTAATGAAATAATGAGTCGGAGAATGCACTGAAATACCAATTTAATTCACAAGGATTATTCAATTAAAACACTGAAATATACAATAAATCCGACTCATCAAATCCCCCCACACTTGAACCATTGCTTGTCCTCAAGCAACAATTACAATCAAGAGACTAAAATATCACATCAATAAAACTACCAACATCAACTGCTCAAATGTTCGAAAAAGATTAACAAAAATACTTCCACACAACTCTAGCATTTGAATTTGCTTTTTGAGCCATAATCAAAAGTAATTCGTCCCTCTTATACAACTAAGACCTTTTACTCACACCTAAGCATGAAACTCATCAATTAACGATCATCCCGAGTACATCAGTAGTTCCTTAAAACCTTATTTTGGTTCATTTGATTCAATCCTCTATCAAAGTACTAATCTGAGTGGCTTCCGTCTCCTCATTTTCTCTCTCTTTTTTTTTTTTTTGAGACTTTTTTTTTTTTTTTTTGGAATTGAAACTTTTTCAACTTTCAAACGAGGTCTGCAGCTCCTCTCTACTTTTCGGGTTTTAGCTATTTTTGTGTTATTATTTTTTTCATTCAAAGCACATGAGCCCCCTCAAGTAGGTAGCTGTTTCAGCCCCTCGTTATTTTTTTCATTTCAATGTTTTTCAACTCAACTCCTTTTTTCTTTTCCTCCATCCACAATCATTTCATTATTTTCGACTTCTTCCACCAACTCAGATTTTCCTTCTTAAGAGAACCAAAAACAAATTTACCCAAAATACAAGAAATCTAGGACTACTTCAGCACCAAAATAACCAAAAATCAACTCGATTTCACCATTCAAGCATGAATATCAAATCCAAACATCAATCGGGACAAACTACCAAAGATCACAACATATTTAACAAAAAGAAAAATTCACCCTCTAGACTCATATGCAAATATTCAAATCATCAAGTTTCAAACACTCAAGAATGCCCAATAACAACATATACAAGACACAAGAATAAGAAAAACACCACACATGGTATAATTCACTCCCCCACACTTAAATTGGTGCTAGTCCCTTAGCACTAAAGCAAGAGATAAACAAATTATAACACCGTATAAAAATGAAAATAGAGTGGAACGGGGGTACTGGATTCTAATGTGTGATGGGTGCTGCTATTGTTCCGGCGGTGGAGTGTGTCGCGTCGGCTCTGCTACTGGTTAACCACGGCCACTGAAATTCCGGCGGGGAAGATTGGAGGGCCGCGACTTTGCAAGAGATGGGTGTAGGTGGTAGCGCGTGGTGTCCTCAACAACGGGGCTGGAATTGGGCATGTCGGCGGCGCGGCGCTGCTTTTGCTGGGGTGGTCAAGCGAGAGGGGGTATGTGGGCGGCGCAGCTCCGGTCGCGACGCGGCGGTGGTGAAATGGTCGCTGCAATTCCGGTGAGGAGGACCGCGCGATCAGTGGGCGACGGAGTTGGAACGCCGCTGGATTTACTCGCCTTGGTGGGAGGTCGCTGTATTCTTTTTCGGCGAGAGAGAGATGGAGGTGGTTGAGTGTGATTAGGGTTTCTGCGTGCCTGAGAGAAAATAAAAAAAAATAATAATAAATAAAAAAACTAATCTAGGAAATGAAAAAAATTCAAAGTAAAATTCCAGGAGAACTCTTTTCTTAAGGCGTGGGCACGCCTTATCTGAAATCTTCTCCTGAAACACAAACACACAAAAATAAAATTAAAAGTAAAAAAATAGCAAAATAAAAACTAAGTAAACATTGGGTTGCCTCCCAACAAGCGCCTTTGTTTATTGTCGGTGGCTCGACTTAAAAATTATATATCATCCAACTTTGCCCAAATATGTGTACTTCAGGTGCTCAGGAAGTAGCTTCAATTCAAGATCCAAGGCCTGCAAGGAAGATGGAAGAGTTTTTGGGTAAATGTTTGGCACTTCACTGGACCAGAGAGGAGTGTATCATTGGATCCGACTCAAAAAATGGAGTGAAATGAAAGGAAGAATCGAGTCAATCGGAGGTCGGAGTTGAAAGTTACACACAAAACAAGTTTGAGGTGCAAGATGACTCGACCGAGTGGAAGTAAAAAGGGCAAAACGGTCGAGTGTTCAGACACGGCCGATTGAAACGTTGGACTGCAACTTTGGGATTTCAGAGGTGACTCGGTCGAGTGAGAATAAATTCGGCCGAGTGTTCAGACACGGCCGAGTTGACCGTTGGACTACAACTTTGGGGTTTCAGAGCTAACTCGACCGAGTTAAATGACTCGGCCGAGTGAGAATAAATTCGGCCGAGTATTCAGACACGGTCGAGTCCGTGGCCAGACTGCAACTTTCGTTTTTAACCCCCGACTCGGTCGAGTCATTTCACTCGGCCGAGTGGCCTCTGTTTCAGGGTATTTTGTGTATTTTTGTCTTTTTCGAGGGACTTAGTTGCAAATCTTACCCCCAAACCCTTCACCAACATTATAAATACCTCTTTTCTTGAATTCAAACACACTTTACCCCTTTCAAAGGAACTCTTACACATACTGATTTGGGTGGAATTTACACGTTTTAGGTGCACATGTGAAGCGTGTTTTGATGTGGATTTCATTGAATTATGCTTTGAATATGATTGTTTAAGCCGAAATGAGAGAAAGGTTGTGTTTTGTCGATTTTGTAGGAAATACGATGAAATTTGGAGCAAAACACAAACCATACCTCACTGGATCAGGAAGAGTAGTGCACGGTTGGATTCGTCTCGAAAAACGGAGTGGATTAGCCAAAAGAATCGAGTCAATCCGACACCCGAGGCGAAAGATATGCACGAAACGAGAAAGGGCCGAAGTCGACCGAGCGAGAGCACGCCCGAGACGAATGCTCGAGCATTTGCACCTCGAGACCGAGAGTTTTTTAGCCAAGCAACGGCACGGCCGAGCTCCCAGCTCGGCCGAGCTCCACATCAAGCTTCCGAGGCCACGCTCGAGCACCATTCTCGAAGAAACGCACGTCGAAACGGAGAGAAATTGGCCTAAGGAAAGGACACGGCCGAGCACCCAGCTCGGCCGAGCTGCAGCCAAGAGGAGATCCAAAGGGCACGGCCGAGCTCCCTTCTCGGCCGAGCACCATGCCAAGGCCACGGCCGAGCGCCCTGCTCGAGCAGCGACACGTCGAGACCGAGACATTTTGGTCCATCCCATGCCTCGAGCGCCTCGGCCGAGCACCATTCTCGGTCGAGCAACCTAGCCTCCCCTGTTCCGCGCACCTCGGCCGAGCACCCTTCTCGGCCGAGCACTCCCGATCCTTTACACGCCGATGCACGGCCGAGCTCCACTCAGGCCAAATTCCAATTTCGGTGCACTTTTCACATTTTGGCCATTTTTTAGGGACCAACTTGCAATTATGTCATCCAAACCCTACCCAAACACTATATAAACCATCTTTCTTGAAATTCAAGCCATTCACCCCCAATTCCTCAATTCCTACACATACTTTCACACACTCCAAGGTGATTTGACCATTTCTCTCTCAATTCTTCACCAATTCAAGGGAGGAAGGATGCAATAGCTTGCAAATTTCATTCCCTACCACAATCTAGACTAAGCTTCCTTGTTCTCTTTCTTTTTATTTAGTTTTTACACTTGAATTTTGTAATTTCATTATGCTAGTAGTTAGCTAAACACTTTGTGGTTCTAAGGCATTGTAGATACTTGGATTGAAGTTTATGATTAATTTCTTGCTTTAATTGGTGTTTGTCTCTTATTTTCATGTTTAATTATCCATTGTAAAGCATGTTGTTATTTACCATGATGATTTGCTTAATTCATTGTTAATTGGGGTAAGATCGAGAGATTTATTCCATTTAATCGTATGCAAGCATGCAACCCGGTATTATTATGAGCTCGAGAGAGGATTAATTATCAGAGAGGGAATCGAATGATCTTTGGGGCTAGTTTAGGTAATACAATATTTGTGAGGTAGAGATACGAACTTATATTGTGTTTTCCTTTGGGTTAATTAGATCGAGAGATTAATTAATTCTTCTTGTGTGATCACCCTATATGAGATAACCTTAATGGCCATTTAAACGAGATAACATTCATAAACGGACATCTAGGTCTTACAATTGCCTTGGAACCCACCTTCTCTTAATTGAGTTTTCATCCATTTCACTTTCGTTTCTTGAGTCGCATGCTAGTAGATCGATTTTCTTTGCTCTTTGTTACTTATTTGTGACACTTTGGTAGGTAATTTTAGAGTAATTCATCACATTCAATCTATCGATCACGTCTACTTAGAACTACATTAACAAACTACACTTTTACGATTAACCTCCTTGTGGGATCGACCTCGTGCTTATCACGCTACAATAGACGCCGTACACTTGCGGTTGTTTATTTTAGTGTTGCATATCACGTGAATCAAGTTTATGGCGCCGTTGCCGGGGAGGTTTTTATAGCTCTAGAGTGTAGGTTAATAGAGTTTTAGTTTAGACATTTTACTTGCTTTCCTTATTTGCAAAAATCCAAAAATATTTGTTTGTTTTACTTTGATTCCACTTGTGATTCTTACTTTCTTTTGAACTCTTGTCTAGACATGGCATATGATCACCCGAGCTAGGAGAGATCAACAAGTTTGCTACCTCTAGACCCGGAAATCGAAGCTCGTTGTCGAAGACAAAACGCCGAAAGAAGAAGGATTGAATTGGAAGCCATGAATAGAAGGGAAAACCCAATAGTGGAAGAAGAAAGGAATCAAGAGGATGTTGGAGGCGTAGTAGAGCCAAATGGGAATGGTGGTAATCGACCACAAGGAGGCTTGAGAGATAACCTCAACCGGAGGAATGAAGGGAATGTCAATGTGGAAGGAGATGGAGAGCAACGAGAGAATGAGAAAAACGGGAATCAAAGAGTCTTGAGAGACCACTTCCATCCCATCCCTAGACCATATGGAGGAGCGGGTAGGGAACCCGTAGACGCTCATAACTTTGAGCTCAAACCGGCGCTAATCATGATGGTCCAAAACAACCAATTCGGAGGGTTCTCGAAGGAGGATCCTAACCTCCATTTATCTCAATTCTTAGAGATAAGTGGAACGGTTAAGATCAACCGTGTCCCTCAAGACTACATTCGTCTCCAATTGTTCCCATTCTCCCTCTGTGATCGTGCAAAACAATGGTACATGTCTCTTGATCTAAGAACGATTGAAAATTGGGCCGATCTCGTTGATGTGTTCCTTATGAAATACTTTCCTCCAAGCAAGACCATCAAGATACGAGGAGAGATTTCTTCCTTTATGCAAGATGACGATGAGTCATTAGCCGAGGCTTGGGAGCGTTTCAAAGATCTCATAAGAAGTTGTCCTCAACACGGGTTTTCAAGAGACCAATTGATTTGTTATTTCTACAACGGGATGGACCATCGCACGAGAGGGATGGTAGATGCCTCAGCCGGTGGAGGTTCTTTGTTGGGGAAGACAACGGAAGAGGGTTATGTGCTATTGGAAGAGATGGCAAAGAACGGGAACCAATGGCCATCCGAGAGAAGGCAAACCTGGAAAGTTGCTTCCACAAGAGAATCAGAAGATTTTGCTACTCTATCCAACAAGGTGGACAAATTGACTTCGATGATGGCGGCCAAGTCATTAGTGGGACCTAGTGACGATCAATATGAAGAGGCCCACTATATGAACAATCAAAGGGATCGTCATTTTCGAGAAATAGGTTGGAATGAGAGGCAAAATCCCCCTAATCCAAATCATTACCATCCCGGATTGAGGCAACATGAGAACTTCTCCTATGCAAATACAAGGAATGCCATCATCCCACCTCCAAATTTCAATGTTAGAGATGGAGCTATTGTGGAGTCTTCATCAAAGTTATCGTTGGAGGACATGTTTGGTGCATTTATGGGGGAAACCAAAAACTTCATGAGAGAGACTAGGGATAATGCAACCAAGACATGGCAAAGACTTGAGGAATAAGGGGAAATGATCAAGAATGTGGCAAACAACGTGAAAGCCATAGAGAAGCAAGTGAGCCAACTCTCTAATGTCATCGGAAGTCAACACACTCCGGGGCAATTTCCTTCAAACATGGAGCTTAACCTCAAGGAGCATTGCAAGGCTATAAAGTTAAGAAGTGAGACAAGCTACGAGGGGCCAAAGATGCCACAAGAGGAGGAAATGGTAATGGCACCCGAGGGTGTTGACAAAGAAGAGGGACAAGAGGAGATAGTGAGGGAAGAAGAGAAAGTAGAGGAGAAGAAGAGTGGGGAGGCAATCCCTCCTCAAGACAAAGGCAAGAATGTGGTACCTCTCCCATACCCTCAAAGGTTGAAGAAGAAGGACTTGGACAACAAATTTGCCAAGTTTGTGGAAATGTTCAAGAAGATCCACATCAACATCCCCTTTGCCGAAGCTCTAGAACAAATGCCTCATTATTCCAAGTTCTTGAAAGAAATCATGTCAAACAAGAGGAAGATGGTGGAATATGAAATGGTGCACTTGACCGAGGAGTGTAGCTCGATAATCCAAGCCAAGCTACCTCAAAAGCTCAGAGACCCCGGATCCTTCACTTTGCCATGTGTTATTGGAGATGGAGGTACATTTAAAGCTTTGTGTGATTTGGGAGCTAGCATTAATCTTATGCCTTTGTCTATATTCAAGTCACTTGGTTTGGGGAAGCTTACACCAACCACAATGAGCCTTAAATTGGCGGATCGATCCATGACATACCCCTTGGGTATAGTAGAGGATGTGTTGGTTAAAATCGATAAGTTCATTTTCCCGGTGGACTTTGTGGTGTTGGATATGGAGGAGGATAAGTACATTCCACTCATCTTGGGAAGACCATTTTTGGCAACCGGTGGGGCCATCATAAATGTGAGGAAAGGGGAGTTGGAGCTTCAAGTGAACAATGAGAAAGTCTTGTTCAACATCTACAAGGCCATCAAGTTTAGAGATGATGAGGATGAGGTCTTTGAGTGCAACATGATCAATAGTGTGCAAGCTTGTGTGGATATGCACATGGAAAAGAGCAACTCAAAGGATCCACTTGACCTTTGCATAAGAAACTCTCTTAACTCACTCTCCTCTATTCCTTTTGATTTCAATTTTGATGAGCTTAATGATATAGAATTGTTTGAATACATGTCTTCTCTTGATGTTTTGAAGGAGCTTCCAATCAAGAAGGAGGAGAAATTCATGGAGATACGACAAGAAGCCAAGTTTGGGGGGGGTTTTACTCTAGAGTGTCAAAGATTTCCTCACAAAAATCTTGACACTTGGCCCTCATGTTACTCATTGGAAGCACCAAAAGAGGAAGCTAAGGAGAAACCAAAAGCTCAAAAGAAGGGGAGGAAGCTCGACTTGAAACCACTTCCGGAGCACTTGAGATATGCTTATCTTGAACAAGGTGGCCTCTTTCCCGTTATTGTTTCTTCACACTTGCATGAGCTTGAGTTAGAAAAATTGCTTAGGGTGCTTAGAACTTATAAATCGGCCATTGGTTGGGATATTTCGGATTTGAAGGGTATACCGGCTCATATTTGCATGCATAAAATTAGACTAGATGAGTCTATTAAGCCTAAAGCCCAAGGTCAATGAAGATTGAACCCCATAATGCAAGAGGTAGTGAGAAAAGAGGTGTTAAAGTGGTTAGATAATGACATAATTTTTCCCATAAGTGATAGTGAGTGGGTGAGCCCAACACAAGTGGTACCTAAGAAGGGGGGTATGACCATTGTTACAACCGACACCTTAGAGGTAATTGCTTCTAGGACCACCGTGGGATGGAGAGTATGCATTGATTATCGTATGTTGAATAATGCCACTAGGAAAGATCATTTTCCTTTGCCCTTTATTGATCAAATGTTGGATAGGATGGCGGGATACGAGTATTATTGCTTTATTGATGGTTACTCGGGATATAATCAAATTTTGATTGATCCTAAGGACCAAGAGAAATCAACTTTTACTTTCCCTTATGGTACTTTTGCTTTTAGGAGAATGCCATTTGGATTGTGCAATGCCCCCGCCACCTTCCAACGATGCATGATGGCTATATTTCATGGTATGATTGAAAACATAATGGAGGTGTTTATGGATGATTTTTCCGTATTTGGTGATTGTTTTGATACATGTCTATGTAACCTCTCTTGTGTTTTGCAAAGATGTATAGATACTAACTTGGTGCTCAATTGGGAGAAATGTCACTTCATGGTGAAGGAAGGAATTGTTCTTGGGCACAAGGTTTCGGCTAAGGGACTTGAGGTTGATAGAGCAAAGATTGTGGCAATTGAGAAGCTACCTCCACCAACCAATGAGAAGGCGGTTAGGAGTTTCCTTGGGCATGCCGTTTTTTATAGAAGATTCATCAAGGACTTTTCAAAGATAGCCAAACCCATGTGTGCATTGTTGGAAAAAGGGGTTACCTTCATCTTTAGTGAAGAGTGTGTGAAGTCGTTTGAAATCTTGAAAGAGGCCTTGATCAAAGCTCCCGTGTTGGTGATACCCGATTGGAGTCAACCATTTGAGATCATGTGTGATGCTAGTGATTATGCTATTGGAGTAGCTTTGGGCCAAAAGAGAGACAAGCTCTTTCGTGTGATCTACTATGCAAGCAAAACCTTGAATCCGGCTCAAAGGAATTACACCACAACGGAGAAGGAGATGCTAGCCGTGATCTATAGCTTTGACAAGTTTAGAGCGTACTTGGTGGGAGCTAAGACCATAGTGTACACGGATCACACGGCTCTCAAGTACTTGATTGAGAAGAAAGAGGCTAAACCGAGGTTGATACGATGGGTGCTTCTTTTGCAAGAGTTTGACGTGGAGATAAGAGATAGAAAGGGGTGTGAGAATGTTGTGGCGGATCATCTCTCAAGACTTGAGAATGTGGAGGAAAAGGACATCCAAGTCCCTATCAAGGAGTGGTTTCCCGATGAGCAAATCCTTGCCATCAAGGAAGCATGTCCATGGTTCGCCGACTTTGTGAACTACATAGCCACCGGAACACCACCACCAAACCTCTCATTCCATCAAAAGAAGAAGTTTTACCATGATGTCAAGTTCTATGTTTGGGAGGATCCATTTCTTTATAGATGGTGTTTGGATATGATCATGAGGAGGTGCCTAGCGGAAAATGAGTGGGAAAAAGTGATTGAAGAGTGCCATTCATCCCCTTATGGAGGGCACTTTGGAGCAAATCGGACGGCTCATAAAGTTCTTCAAAGTGGTTTTTATTGGCCATCCATCTTTAGGGATTGTGAGGTTTTTGTGAAGAAGTGTGATAAGTGTCAAAGGATGGGAAACATTTCAAAGAGGCATGAGATGCCTATGAAGAATGTGATTGAGGTGGAGCTCTTTGATGTGTGGGGGATAGATTTTATGGGGCCATTCCCCAATTCTCATGGATTCTCCTACATCCTTTTGGCCATTGATTATGTCTCTAGATGGATTGAGGCCATTCCAACCACTACAAATGATGCCAAGGTGGTCCTCAACTTCTTGAGGAAGAATATTTTCACTCGTTTTGGCACTCCAAGAGCACTAGTGAGTGATGGTGGTTCACACTTTTGCAACCGATGGCTAGATCAACTCTTAGCAAAGTATGGAGTGAAGCATAGGGTGACCACACCTTATCACCCTCAAGCAAATGGACAAACGGAGCTTGCTAATCGAGAAGTGAAGCAAATCTTGGAGAAGACCGTTGGGTTAAAAAGGAAGGATTGGGCCATCAAGTTGGATGATGCTCTTTGGGCATATCGGACCGCTTACAAGACACCTTTGGGCACATCTCCCTACCAACTTGTGTATGGTAAGTCTTGCCATCTACCCGTGGAAGTGGAGTTGAGAGCTCGTTGGGCTATTAAGGAGCTAAATCTTGATTTTAAGGCATCCGGAGAAAGAAGAAAGATGATGCTAAACGAGCTTGATGAGTTTAGGAATGTGGCTTTTGAGAACTCCAAAATTCTCAAAGAAAGGGCCAAGAAGTTTCATGACAAGATGATTGAAAAGAGGGAGTTCCAAGTGGGAGAACAAGTTCTATTGTTCAACTCAAGGTTGAGGCTATTTCCGGGCAAGTTGAAGTCAAAGTGGTCGGGACCCTTTGTGATTAAGAATGTGACGCCCATGGGAAATGTGGAGTTTGTTGATAAATATGGAACAACCTTTGTGGTGAATGGTCAAAGAGTGAAGCACTACTTTGGAAATGAGCAACTTCAAAGGGTGGAGTCACTCCGCTTGGATGAGGCTTGAAAGTAGAGAGAATCGTCCGACATAGGACGTTAAAAATAGCGCTTCTTGGGAGGCAACCCAAGGTTTTATTGGTTTGTGTTTTTATTGCTTTGTTAGTGTTGATAGCTTGGTTTATTTTGTAGGTATGGATGAAGAACACTATGGATAGCACATCTTGAAGAATGGAGAAGAAAGAAAAACCAACTTTGGAGAGGGGAAGCAAGTGTTGCAATGGTGATCTTTGAAGAAGCATCGGATGTGCAAGGAGGGAGGTAACAACTTGTAGCCCCAAACTTAGAATTTATACATAGTAAAATTCTAAGTTTGGGGGAGTTTTTTTTTTCTTTTATTTTTCTACTAGTTGTTACCCTTGCACCGGTTCGTCATTCTACTTGTGTCACATTTCGCACCGTCGCACATTTGGTTTTCTCATGATTATATTGTTTAAGTTGGTTTTGATCATATATTGGGTAGTGGACCTTTGGTGAAATGTGAGCATGAATAGTCATTGGAATCCATTGTTGAGTAGTTTTGGTGATGTCTATTTGCTTTGAATGTATGCATGATTGGTGTTGGAATATAGTATCATGTTGTGTTCATATTTGTGATCTTTGATAGCATGGATGTATGATGTGTTGTTGTTTGGGAACATTTGATGAATGTGAGAGTTCTATTGAATAAACCAGTGAGAATTGAGCCATAAATCGAACATATAATCCGGTTTAGTTCATTTGAGAGTGGACTATGTTATTGCTAGTAATCCTAGAACTTGCCTAAGTTCTTGTTTGAAAGCATGATTGTGTGAGATGATGTGATGTGATATAGGCCATCTTGTTCTAAAAAAGAGTCACTTAGCCAAAATTTCCCAAAACCGAAGTAATCTTCCGTAGTTAGCCCCTTGAGCTTAATTCCTCATTTCCTTTTTGAGCCTTTGATACCAATATCTAGTGGGGGATAAAAGACAAAGTGGAAAACATGTGCTTGAATGAAAATCTTTGGTAAAAGGATAAAGTGGAAAAGTTGAAAGAAAAAGAGAAAGATGAAAAGAAAATCAAGGAAAAGAAAAGAGGGACAAAGAACCCCAAAAGCTTGAAAAGAAAAATGGTTCAAAAGATGAGGTGATGAATGCTTGAAAAAGAATGGAAAAAGAAAAGTGAGGATGAAGTTTGTAAACTTTGAAAGTGAAAGCACACATTGTAAAACAACAAGCTTTGTCCTCCACTGGAAGAGTCACAATTCCCAAATTCATCCTACCTTGTCCAAAGAGCTAATGTTACATCCTTGATTAAGTCCTATTGATCACATTGTTGAGCATGTCAGTGTTGTTAAAAGTACAAGTTGGGCAAGCATATGGTGATTGCATAGCATAACTTGGTTGATGAGTGCATTAATATCCTCAATTTGCTAGTGTGTTTGAGAGAAACACTTTGTCATGTGAGTAGAGGACTTGAGCATTTGGATTATGTTTCCCATTCACAATGTGTTGTGTGTTTATGCATTCTTTGATCCATGAGTGTGAATTGCAATAATGTGCCTATGACCTTCATTGAGAGATGCACTTTGAGAAAGAGATATCATTACATCTTACTTTGCGTGTGTGAATTACGTTGAATATTCCATTGTGATCATTCCACCCTCATTGCTTTAAGTGCTTAGTTGTTTGAGGACAAACAACATTTTAAGTTTGGGGGGGTTTGATTCGGGTGGAATTTACACGTTTTAAGTGCACATGTGAAGCGTGTTTTGATGTGGATTTCATTGAATTATGCTTTGAATATGATTGTTTAAGCCGAAATGAGAGAAAGGTTGTGTTTTGTCGATTTTGTAGGAAATACGATGAAATTTGGAGCAAAACACCAACCATACCTCACTGGATCAGGAAGAGGAGTGCACGGTTGGATTCGTCTAAAAAAACGGAGTGGATTAGCCAAAAGAATCGAGTCAATCCGACACCCGAGGTGAAAGATATGCATAAAACGAGAAAGGGCCGAAGTCGACCGAGCGAGAGCACGCCCGAGACGAATGCTCGAGCATTTGCACCTCGAGACCGAGAGTTTTTTAGCCAAGCAACGGCACGGCCAAGCTCCCAGCTCGGCCGAGCTCCACATCAAGCATCCGAGGCCACGCTGGAGCACCATTCTCGAAGAAACGCACGTCGAAACGAAGAGAAATTGGCCTAAGGAAAGGGCACGGCCGAGCACCCAGCTCGGCCGAGCTGCAGCCAAGAGGAGATCCAAAGGGCACGACCGAGCTCCCTTCTCGGCCGAGCACCATGCCAAGGCCACGGCCGAGCGCCCTGCTCGAGCAGCGACACGTCGAGACCGAGACATTTTGGTCCATCCCATGCCTCGAGCGCCTCGGCCGAGCACCATTCTCGGCCGAGCAACCTAGCCTCCCCTGTTCCGCGCACCTCGACCGAGCACCCTTCTCGACCGAGCACTCCCGATCCTTTACACGCCGATGCACGGCCGAGCCACCTGCTCGGCCGAGCTCCACTCAGGCCAAATTCCAATTTCGGTGCACTTTTCACATTTTGGCCATTTTTTAGGGACCAACTTGCAATTATGTCATCCAAACCCTACCCAAACACTATATAAACCCTCTTTCTTGAAATTCAAGCCATTCACCCCCAATTCCTCAATTCCTACACATACTTTCACACACTCCAAGGTGATTTGGCCATTTCTCTCTCAATTCTTCACCGATTCAAGGGAGGAAGGATGCAATCGCTTGCAAATTTCATTCCCTACCACAATCTAGACTAAGATTCCTTGTTCTCTTTCTTTTTATTTAGTTTTTACACTTGAATTTTGTAATTTCATTATGCTAGTAGTTAGCTAAACACTTTGTGGTTCTAAGGCATTGTAGATACTTGGATTGAAGTTTATAATTAATTTCTTGCTTTAATTGGTGTTTGTCTCTTATTTGCATGTTTAATTATCCATTGTAAAGCATGTTGTTATTGGCCATGATGATTTGCTTAATTCATTGTTAACTGGGGTAAGATCGAGAGATTTATTCCATTTAATCGTATGCAAGCATGCAACCCGGTATTATTATGAGCTCGAGAGAGGATTAATTATCGGAGAGGGAATCGAATGATCTTTGGGGCTAGGTTAGGTAATACAATATTCGTGAGGTAGAGATACGAACTTATATTGTGTTTTCCTTTGGGTTAATTAGATCGAGAGATTAATTAATTCTTCTTGTGTGATTACCCTATATGAGATAACCTTAATGGCCATTTAAACGAGATAACATTCATAAACGGACATCTAGGTATTACAATTGCCTTGGAACCCACCTTCTCTTAATTGAGTTTTCATCCATTTCACTTTCGTTTCTTGAGTCGCATGCTAGTAGATCGATTTTCTTTGCTCTTTGTTACTTATTTGTGACACTTTGGTAGGTAATTTTAGAGTAATTCATCACATTCAATCTATCGATCACGTCTACTTAGAACTACATTAACAAACTACACTTTTACGCTTAACCTCCTTGTGGGATCGACCTCGTGCTTATCACGCTACAATAGACGCCGTACACTTGCGGTTGTTTATTTTAGTGTTGCATATCACGTGAATCACATACAAACACACACTTGGAGGTAATCATCATCAAATTCTTCAATTCTCCATCAAATCAAGGAAGTAAGGCACCAAGAGCTTTGAAATTCAATTACCCATCATCCATTAGACTAAGCTTTCTCTTTCTTTTTATTTAGTTATTTCATTAGTTTGTGTTAATTTGATTATGTTGGTAGTGGCTAGAACACTTTTGGTTCTAGGGCCTTGTAAATACTTTTGATGAAGTTTATGAATTAATATTTTGCTTAATTGGTGTTTGTGTGGCTTAATTCTATTTGAATGCTTGATTTCCATTGTAAAACATGTCATTAGTGTACAATAGTGATATGTTGATCTTAGTTAATTGAAATTGGATTGAGAAATCTCTTTTGATTGATTGATTGCAATCATTTGACCTAATTTTACTGTGAAATTGAGAGATGATCAATGATTAGTAGGATGTGTGATGATCTTATGGGCTTAATTGGGTTTTATGATGCAATTTAGGTAGAGATACTAGATTGAATTGTATTTCTCTTGGGATAATTGAATTGAAAAGACTTTTAAATAATTATTTTGTGATCAATCTTGTTGGTCGTGAAAGGAGTATGACACAAGTGTATGGAATGCACTTTTCTATGCAAATTCTTTTCTTTTAAACAAACCAGGCTATCAGGAGAGTTGTCTGGACAACTTCTCTGAGTATGTATAAATTTGTTAAGATAATTAGACTACTAAGAACTATGAAGTAATCAGTTGAATAACTATCTAAGTAAGTTATAAGTGCGGAATTATGGTTGGCCCTTTATATTTAAACTCATTTTAATTCTGAAAACTTCCTTAACACTTAAACAGTTTTTCAGGGGACTTGTCCCAAATCTGTTTTGCACAATTTGTGAAGTATATCTTTTGAAGATCAGTTTGTGTGCAGTGTATGAATGTGTTACTTGTATGAAATAACTTGAAAGTAAATAACACAAGAGTTTATAGTGGTTCAGAGACTCAAGGTCCTACATCCACTTTTCCTGATTTAACAAGATAATTCATTCACTTGAAATTAACTTGTTTTATAGTGCCAAGGTGCATAGATCAACCACACTACTCCTTAGTGCCTTGATCCCTAGGAATTTTGAGTCCTATTACTCACTCAACTCTTGAATAAACTGTTCTTCTTTTGACAGTTCTAGTTATCACACTTCTACAGCAACTCTTCTCACTTTCATTGAAAGGTTAAAGGGTTGAGGTTGGTTCCAACTAGGGTGAGATATCCTTTACAGTGAAGAACTATATAAGTATAGGATATCTCTCTAAACTTGAATGATATACAATGAGTTTCAGCTTAGGTGTGAACTGGAAGTGTTTGGAAACTAAAGAATGATGTATTCTCTGAAAGCTTGAAGGCTTGTATGCTTGTAGTTTCCTTGACTAGTTGGATGCCTTGAATGGTTTCCAAACTCCAGTATTTATAGAGCAAAGTGAGGATATGTCCGTTGGAAAGACAACCTCAAATTGTCTATATATGTCTTCCTTGAACTTTGCATCTTGAGGACAGATTCTTGAAAGTGACATGTCTTTGATTTGGGAAGTAAACGGCTTAGAGCTTCTTGTCTTGACTTAGTGCACTCTTTCCAATGTCTGACTTGTAGATTCAACAGTCAAACACTAGACATTCCTCCTGATCATTGATCCATGATTAAGGACAACACTCCTTATCATCAGGACTGATCTGTGCTCAAGCTTATCTCATCAACTGACTTGTCTTATCAGCAGTGTTGGCTAGCTTCTTCAGTTGAGTTGGCTTCTCATCTTCACTGATCAATCTTGAGAATGCTTCCAAGTGTATATATTCCTTATCAGTGAAGTTGACCTCCTCAACACAGTTGTCTCTTGACTTAGACTGGATTTGAACACTTCTAATTTAGTGTGCTGATCAACTCTGCTGATCATCTCTTCTGATTCCAATAGAGTTCTTGTCAGTAGGGTTGATCCAATTGATGTGATCTTCTAACATTGGTCTTTTAGAAGGGTTGACTCTTTTGATCCTACTCTGCTGATTTTGCTATTAGTACAGTTGAACTCTTCTGATCAGCATAGTTGAAGTCTTCTTATTCTGAGCCTTGAGGAACTTGATTCTTGTGATCTTCTAAACTTATGTTCCCCCTCAACATGTGCATCTAAACATCTATAAGTTGCCTAACATGTCAGCTATTCAACTAGCCTGATCTATATGTTCCAACATTCCTGAAACATATTCATTGAATTTGACTTATCTTACATGTCATGTCTTAAGGGGGTTTGGTATCTTAATCAAAATCTCATTTTATTCCCAACAAATCTTATAGTAAAAGCACAACACCACTTGAGTAGATTGTTAATCATAAATGGATTCATTAGTATTGCATGTGCCTTGAAACCTATTTTCTCTTATTTGAGTTTCACTTTTATTTTCTTCGTTTTTGTGATTTGCATGAGCCAATTTGATCGATTTTCTCTATTACTCTTTAATTGTTTACTCGTGACACTTAGGTAGATAATTAGGGGTAATTACAACTTTTAAACTTATCGATCACGTCTATTTAGAATTCAATCAACAAAATACGCTTTTACACTACACCTCTCTATGGGATCGACCTTGTATTTATCACGCTACGATATACACCGTACACTTGCGGTTGTGTATTTTGGTGTTAGATAATACATGAATCAAGTTTATCCCCTCCTCTTCTTTCTCTCTCTCTCTCTTTTTTTTTTTTTTTTAATTTCTGCCCTGGATCGACCATGGAAATATGCCATGTAGCGCTGTCTCCTCCCCCCTCTTTCGATGTGCCCCGCTCCCCCTCTCCACACGACAGTCCGCCCAGGTAAGTCTTTTTTTTAACTTTCAACGAACTAGTGTCGATAGAATGCATTATAGTCGACAACAATTTGTCGACGAGACGATAATGCATTCCGTCGACACTGTTCGTCGAAAATTTTAAGTTTTTTTTGGCAAACTAGTGTCGACCGAATGCATTATCGTCGAAGATAATGCATTCCGTCGACCCTGGTTTGTCGAAAATATGTTTTTGCCTTTTATTTTATGTTTTAAAATTTCTGTGTTGAAAATGGGTTGGTGTTGGTCGCCAAGGAGGCGGCGGCGACGGTGACAACTATTAGGGTTAGGATTTTAAAAGTGGGGAGAGTGTATTTATCATGATTATTTTAGTTTATTTTAATATAAGGATAGTTTAGGTATTTTACACGAATATTATATTAATAAATGGGGAGGGGGAGTATACTTAACAAAGCTGGAGGGGTATATAGCTAGGGCCGAGTGAAGATGGTGTTAGTTGTTGGGTGGGACTATTTACACCTCCATTTCGGTTTAGAACACTCCCCTTTCAATTTAATAATATAATAATAATGTAAAAAACTAAAAATACCCTTTAAGTCATATTACACTACTAAATGCACCCCTTCACCTTTAAACTCTAAACCTAATTTTTACCCAGCTACCGCCGCCGCCGCCGCCACCACCACCACCACCACCACCACCACCACCACCACCACCACCACCACCACCAAACAACAAACCACAAAATATCACCACAAAAAAAAAAATCAGGACTTAGTAAATTTTCAATATTTTTTTTTAAATTTCGACAAATCAGGTTCGACCATATTCACTCTCGTCGACACCCCGTTGTCGACGAGAGTGAATATGGTCGACATTTGTTGATCGAAAAAAAAATCGATCATATTAGGTCGACCAAATACACTCTCGTCGACAATAGGGTGTCGACGAGAATGTATAGAGTCGACCATGGTGTGTCGAAGAAGAAGAAATGAAAAAAAAAACTAAAAAATAGCATACCTGGTGTGCGAGAGGTTGGGGAAAGTTGGGACTTGGGGGTAGGGGTAGGGGGTGGGGGCGAGAGGTGGGGATAAGGAGATAGTTTTTTTTTTTCTACAGTTGACGACGGAGGGAGAGAGGGCAGCGACAGAGGCGGGCGGTGGCAACGGGGTGGTGGCCGGTAAGGGGGGGGTGTGTGGGCGACGACAATAGGGGGGTGGGGGTGACGACAATGGAGGTGGGAAAGGTGAAGGGGAAGGGGAAAGAAAAAAGGAAGAGGAAGGAAGAAAGAAAGAGGAAAAAATAGGGTTTTGGGGTGTGTGTGTTTAGTAGATAGTTTTTTTTAGACAAAAGGGTATTTAAGACAATTCAAGGGGGATGCATCCATCCTGACATATTTTAGGGGGGGTGCATCAATCGGGGGAGTGTTCTAAATCGAAATGGAGGTGTAAATAGTCAGACCCTAGTTGTTGTTCAATCTTTGTTTTGTTTTGATGGGCTTGTTGATTAGTTTTGATAATTCATTGTTGGACTTGTTATTAGTTGGCCCATCATTAGTTTGACCCCAAATGTCATTAGCAACTTGTATATAAGCAAAGAAACTTTATTTCGTAGAGGGTGATTGATTTGTTAATTGAAAAGTGGGTTTTCTGAAAGAAGTGTCCCTTTTGTAAGTTCTTGTGTGCGTTCTTTGTTTCCTTGAAACTTGCGCTGCGTTGACTCCAAAATGGAGTACCGTCGAACATGCTCTCAGGCCTATTATTGAAATGCACGTGTTTTTTCGATTTAATATCATTTAGATTTTTTTTATTATGTTGCATAAATATTGACATAAATGACTTCCAACTCAACTCGATCAATATACCCGAAGCTTGAAACTTGAGTCAAACTTGATCGAATCTAAATTTTTTAAGATCAAACTCGACTCGATTATACCTATATAATTTTTCTTAGCTAGAGTTTGGGCCGTCCGACGGCTAGGGCTTCGTTGATAACTCCATCTTCGGAGGAGGAAACCCAAACGGCAGAAAATCCCTTCGCCCCCTTAGATCCTGTGTTTCGCCGTCAACAAGGTCGTGATTAGCGGCTGCCTCAGCGTGTTGATGAAAATCGTTGGGAGTTGGGTTTCAAGATGGAGATAACGGAATTTGCGGACCATACGCTAAATCAGTGACGGAGCCAGAAAATTCTAACCGGGGGGCCCGATTAACATTACTTTAAAAATAAAATAATATATACTTATACTCATTAAAATTTCTCATGATAAAATTGTCAATACATTTCATTAAATTAAATCGAACAATTAAGTTTTGTAAGAAGTTTTGATAGTTTCGACTCAAAATGAAGCTACATTAATGTGTTACAATATTCTATGTTTCATACAATATAATGCTGTTAAATATAAATGTACAAAAATTTTAAATCACTAAACTAATAATTTTTTTAAAACATCAATAATATTGTTCAATTTTAAGGACATTTTTGTAAGTATTAGCAAAAATTTAGACAATAATCTCAAATGCACCCTCAATCCATTGATTCTATTTTTAAAAAATTATGAAACAAATTTAATAAGAAAATACATAAAAAATAAGAAAAAAAATTCCTTCCTTCCAACCTTTGTATGCAAGCATTTATTTTTTGTTCCGTCTAAACTTAATATGTAGTAATTAAAATGAAAATAATAGTTTTATTTTTATTTATATATATATATATATAATAGAAATAATTATTACTAAAACAATACATAATTATTTAAAAAAATTATCATATATATATATATATATATATATAAATTGGTGGGGGGCCACTGGGCCCCTCTGGGCCCAACGTGGCTCCGCCCTTGCGCTAAATGCGTCGGTCCGTGATTGGATAATTATGGTTGATGAAATATTGGATTTCAAGAATGTGCCGGACGACCGTCGCGTAGCACTCGTGGCCACCCGCCTCCACGGGCGAGCGGCCCATTGGTGGAAAAATCTCAAGTCTTCCCGCGTTCGTGGAGGGAAACGCCCAATTCAAACATGAGCAAAGTTCAAGAAACGGTTATTCGACGCCTTTCTCCCATTCAACCATGCTCGCATCCAATTTCAGCGTTTGCAGAACCTCAAACAGGGCCACCGTTCCGTCACAGAATACTCTTCTGAATTCTATTAACTTATGACGCGGAACGATTTAATGGAATCGGCCGATCAACTCGTGTCTAGCTATATCGGTGGTTTGCGAGTCCCTATCCAAGATATGTTGAATCTGTTTTCGCCGACCTCTGTGTCAGAAGCACACCAGCGTGCTTTGTTAGTTGAACGCCAATTTGCTTGCCGCACTCAATTTACTAAAGTGAATGAGATTTGACTAAAGTGAAGAGAGATATTAAATTGTGTAGAGTGGCATTTTTGAAATTAGATGAATGTTGTAAGGGTAAAAATTATGTGAGTTATTTCCATTTTTGGAGTATGCAAATAATGTTGGGACGCCCGTTAAGGAAAGTGTGCAAATAATCATGGGACCCGTTAAGAAAAGTGTACAAATAATCATGGGACCTAGGGAGTATCATATTTTGTTGCTGTGATTGATTTTCTTAAAATTAAAACTAGTAATTTTTTTTGGTAATTCAGTTGTAATGAGGATATACTGGCTGATGACTGATGAGCAAGAATGTTAGAAAGACTTTATCTCCGTAAGACGTTATTGCCCCGTACACAGGTGCAATACGGATCACTGGCAACCGTCCTCAAGATACAACAACTTCAAACTTCACGACTGTTGCACTACAAAT
Source organism: Galeopsis tetrahit (assembly GCA_963675135.1). Lineage (NCBI taxonomy): Eukaryota > Viridiplantae > Streptophyta > Magnoliopsida > Lamiales > Lamiaceae > Galeopsis > Galeopsis tetrahit. The sequence continues at coordinate 5,123,583 of OY776130.1, forward strand.
CGGAAGTAATCGGCGAATCGCAAAATGGATATCTGGAACTTTGGACTCGACTCTAATGTAGCAACTACAATTCTAAAATGCTAAGTATGCATATGTAGTTTTAACTCAAGTATTCAATTCTTGACCATGAATCAATGGAAATGAATTTTCGAATGAATCAATCAATTGACCAATGTAGGGAGATATATTTATAGACTTCCAATAGTCTTTAGGTAATAGGTGTGACTCTTCACAATAAACTTATTTTTCCAAAAGTTGCAACCTTTAGAAATAAGCAACTATTCACCAAAGATATGTCTTTTAAATTAGCACAATAATTCTAAAAGACACAACCATTGGAATAATCAACTATTCACCAAAAGGCATGTCTCTTAAATTAATACAATAATTCTAAAAAACACAACCATTGGAATAATCAACTATTCACCAAAGGACATGACATTTCATGTCAAGTCACAATCCATCACTATTACCATTATAAATACATTCAACAATGTATTTATCCACACATTAAATGACCAAATTTAATATTAATTTCTCATTCACCCAAAATTTGGTTTTGAGAAATCAAATTAACTAAATCCATTTACGCAAAACGGATTATAAAATTGTCACTTAATATTTTATAAAATGTGGTCAAAACCAACATTTTTCCAACAAAGAAAAAATCAGGGCTTTTATCTTATTTAGTTGCAAATTTCTGAGAATTATTTTTTCAAATTGAATTTTCTGTGGTAATTGTTGCTAATGAGGATGTATCATCTGTGATGAAATCGAAAAAAATCAGGTCTTTTATCATATTTTGTTGCAAATTTCTGAGATCTGTTTTTAGCAATTGAATTTTCAATTAAGAAAACAAAATCAGGATTTTTATCATATATATTTTGTTGCAAATTTCTGGGAGTTATTTCTTTAAATTGAATTTTCTGGTATTTCAGCAGAATTCAGTTGCTAGTGAGGAAATATCATCAGCTATGAGCAAGAAAAAATCAGGGCTTTCTTCATTGAAGTCATGGAAAGTGGCATCTACACCTGTGACTCCTCACCTCAAGAATGTCACTCAAAGCACAAGAAAATCAGTTGTGGACTTTATAGATAAGAAGAGATCATCTCCCAAGTCATTGCACGGTTTAATCTTCTAACTTAAAAATCGACCACGTTTAAAATTAACTTGTGGCTTCTAGAGGTTAATCTCTGAGTTAGAAGATTTTTAAGTTAGAAGATCGACCACTTCTAACTTGTGACTGATTTTTAGTTACAAAATCGACCACGTCACGTTTACTTATTAAATAATTAACGTTTGGTCCATCTAATTATTTTAATTAGATAAGGGTATCAAAACCCATTACACTCCAACAAATCATAGGATCGTGGTTGATGAAATCAAATGTGCAATTTTCTCTATTAAAATCTTCGCTATTCTTAGTTACACTATTTTAAGTTAGAAGATGAAAATAAGATGAGAGGGAACTAACGGATGGACATGAGAGAATAAATGTTTAATCGAATAATACCAATTAACTCACAAACTAACCTCTACAAACCAAAAACTAACATATATAAGATGGCTTTGCGGTGATGTTTGACGCTTTTTTGCCAAATTCCATCGTTTGAGGGGTCAAAAATGTGTTTTATCCATTTGTTTATTTGTTGATATAAATTATAAAAATATACATATTAAAAAAATCTCACAAAATTGGGACGAAAAATATTTTCATCGTTAAAAAAAAACATTTGTCGCAAAATTCGTCGCAATTTGAGACGAATTGAATTTCCATCGCATCTTTATTTTTTTTAAAAAACCCGCAAATTTGAGACGAATCCATCCATGTTAATTTTCAAGTTCCTTCATGAGTGTTTTCGATTTTTTTATTGTGAAACTGATACTTTAGAAGAGAAAGAGAGAATACCAAAAAAATTTATGAACGTATAAAAAGAGGGGGGATTTAACCGGCCTAAGTACTTGACCCAAAGCCAACAAACTGGGCTAGGCCCTACAAACTAAGGGGGTGTATTGGTTGTGGATCCTGTAGGATTTTTTTGGACTTTCAAAGTTTGGGGGTATTCAATTCAAATTTTCAAAAGTCTTTAAAATTTTTGAGGTATTCAATATAGATTTTAAAAAGTCTTTAAAATCATTAGGTAGATTTTGTTGGATATTCTCTTTAAAAAAATATAAATAAATTTCACTATCCAAAATCTCTTGCTCTTCTAAAAACAAGAGATTTCAACGGATTCTCTCAAATAACTCTGAAGACGAAAGGTCAGAAGTAAGGATGACAATATTGACCCGACCCGCAGGTACCCGCCCCACCCCACGAGTTTTGGGTCATGTCGAATCCTCCTTGTATTGAGAATGGGTCGGGTCTAGGTCTTATGTCCGACCCGCGAATATCTCCGAATTAATATATAAACTTTATATATATATATATATTATTGGTAAAATACTTTATTTATATATATATATTATATTAATTTTAAAAAAAACTCTTCACATCAATAGTTATAGAGAGTCGTAGTTTATGAAAATCTATGTAAATCAATAAAAAATATATATATATATATATTTCACAATCCTGTCAAGTTTATCAAAATCCATATAAAACAATAAAAAAAGTCAGTCAAACTCTGCAATAAAAAAAGTCAGTCAAACTCTGCATGGACTCTATGAATTTTATAAATCCAAGTACTTTTTAAAGTCCAAAAAAATCTAATAGAATCTCAATTGAATACACCCCCTAAATACAACTCTGCTTCGCTTGAACCGTCATTCCCATCATATAGTGAAAAAAAAACGTAGAGATTATAGAGAATAATGGAAAGTCAATTGTATTAATATGTAAAGGAGAAATATATACAAGTGTTGTATGCTAATCTATGATAATGAAACCGATGTGGGACAAGCTAAATACAAGTGATAATATACACAAGTGACTATATAACATATATTCCCAATACGCCCCCTCAAGACGGCGGTCAATCAAGTATGCCGATCTTGGACATAAGGGGAGAGAGTCGGCATCTAGTGAGCGGCTTGGTGAGGGCATCAGTAAGCTGGTCAGCGGACAAGACATGAGCCACTCGAAGATGGGAAGACTTCAATAGATCTCGGACAAAGTGATAGTCAATAGCAATGTGCTTCATTCTGGAGTGGAAGACCGGGTTAGAGCATATCACGTGGCACCAATGTTGTCACTGAAGAGAGTAGGAGTGGAAGGTGCCAACGGAACAGCAAGTTAAGAGAGAATTGATTTGGGCCATTGGAGTTCAGCAGCTGCAGCCGCGATGGCACGATACTCGGCTTCAGTGGAGGATTGAGCAACAGATCATTGCTTCCGGGAACACCACGAGATGGGGTTGGCCCCAAGGAAAATGATGAAGGCAGTCATGGACGTACGGTCATCACAGTCGCCAGCCCAGTCCACATTAGAGAAGCAATGGAGTGAGAGTGGTGAAGCCCGACGAATATGAAGAGAGTGATGACGAGTGCCACTCAAGTATCTAAGAAGGCGCTTGACGGCACTCCAGTGGATCGATGTTAGTGCATGCATAAACTGAGAGAGTTTGTTGACAGCTGATTAGTGTGAAAATTGCTTGAAATTCATGTGTTTATTTTACATAATTTTGAGGGTTTTGTTTCATTATTCACACTAAATTGACTAATTGCACTTAAAATGAGAAAGATATGTGTTTTGCTATTTTTTAGGTAAATTGAACTTATTTGGAAGCAAAATACGTGTCTGAGCATTCATGAAGTCAAGATGATAATTGCACCATTGGATGCGTCTCGAAAAAATGAGTGTAATGAAAAAAAGAATCAAGTCAATCGGAGGTCGGAAGCTCAAGATATGATTGAAACGATAAAGTGCGAAATTGTAGCAGAATCTACTCGGGCAACCGAGTCAACCCACTCGGTTGACCGAGTGAAATCTGCTTCCAGAGCATTTTCTGGACTTCAATCTCACTCGGTTGACCGTTTGAGGTCACTCGGTCGACCGTTTGAACCAGTTTCTGCGCGAAAATTCGAGAATTTTAAAGGATTTCAAGGGCCTAAGTGCAAAATTCGTCTCAAACACTCCTCCAAGCTATAAAAAGCACCCACAATCAGATTTTGGAGCCCTAGAGAATTCATTCCCCACACAACCAAGAACTCATATTTTCACACACACAACATGGGATAAAGAGTGGGGTAGATAGCTTAGGGATTGAGGAGCTTATCTCCTCAAACACCCTTAATTAGTTTTATGTTTTCTTAGCTTAGAATCATTTGAGCATTTCATTTTCATGTAAGAATGGAAGAATTTCAAGACTCTCAAGGTGAAAATTTTCTTTTAATTAAACTTTGTTTGGTAAATTTCATTTTTATGTTTTATTTTGTTGTTTTAGCCATGGGTGTTTCCTCAAACACCATGGGCTAAGTATTTTATGCTTTGGGTGTTTTAAACCATGTGAATATTGAATGTGTGAATTGTTTATGCTTTAATTATTGTTGATATTTGGATTATTGCTTCTCTTATTGGGTTTTATTGGTGCTTTGTGTATTAGCTTCTATTAATCCATATGTTGAGGCATGTTTAGCGTAGACGAGAGTTACATGAACATGTATAAAATTATGGTGTGAGTTGTTGGTATACAAATGCGTTTATTATACTTTTAATTCGTCGAGAGAGAGTTAATCATATTAGAACTCCCATTAGGAGACATTAATTACTTGAATGGTTATTCGGGTAGTTGGTGAGGATTAGGAAGAGGTCTTATTATCGGGTTTGGGAACACCTTAGACCTAAGGCTATAGTTCGAAGGGAAACGATTTTCATCCTAGCATCTTGATGCTCTTAGCAAGTCCAAATTGAAGCATAAAAACGGTATAAATAATCCCACTCGATTTCACGAGGTAGAGAACACCCGAAGCATTCTCACACTTGCACATCTTCGAATTTCATTCGTAGTTGTTATTTGTTTTTAATTGTCATTTCCTTGTTTTTGTGATTAGTAGTTAATTTACTTACTAGCATTGCATTTAGCTTAATTTATTATCTTTCGATTGTCTCTTTGTTTTAGTTCAAATTGCTCCCGAAACCGTAGCTACATTAGTTATGCCAACATACAACTCTAGGGATCCATTGCACTAGCCCACCTCCCGTGGTTCGATACTACTTGATCGAAATACTTACGTGTATACTACTACGATCCCTTATGCTTGAGGGGAAGTAGTTAGTCAAAATATATAGACAAAAATTCGTTCAAGTCAACAGCAAAGACGATGTCAGGTCATGTAAGGAGGAGATATTGTAGGCTGCTAAGAACTTGGCGATAGAGAGTAGCATTCGAAGGGGCACTGCCATCATGAAGTGAGAGGCGAGCACTGGTGGCCAATGGTGTCTGAACAGGTTTAACATCCAACATGCCATGACGGGAGAGTAGATCGGTAATATACTTTCGCTGAGATAGGTAGCAGGAAGAAGCAGTGCGGAGAACTTCCACCCTAAGAAAATAGGAGAGAGGGCCTAGATCCTTCACCGAAAACTGAGTAGCCAAGTCAGAGACCAACCGAGATAAGAATGCGTCGTCATTGCCTGTGAGGATGAGATCATCAACATATACAAGAAAATAGGCAAGGACATCACCGCGGTTGTACACGAAGAGAGATTCATCTCATTTCGTGCATACGAAGCCAACTGAAGTTAGGAATGTGTAGAGAGCATTGTACCTGGTCCGGGGTGCTTGCTTCAGGCCATAGATGGACTTGCGGAGTTTACAGATATAGGAAGGATGGTTTTTATCAGAAAAACCAGGTGGTTGGGCCATATAAACCTCATCAGTAAGTGTGCCGTGAAGGAAGTCATTGTTTACATCAAATTGGGCCAGAGGCTAATCACGAGCAACGACAATACTGAGAACTATACGAACAGTAGCTGGTTTGACAAGAGGACTGAATGTTTCAAGGTAGTCAATACCAGGGCGCTGTTGAAAACCTTTGGCCACAAGACGAGCTTTGAACTTATCAACCGACCCATCAGGTTTCCTCTTGATACGAAACACCCACTTGCATCCAACAACATTTTGGGAGGTATCGGGTGGAACAAGGTCCCAAGTTCCATTTTTAAGAAGTGCAGTGAATTCTAAGGACATGGCCTCCCGCCAGCGAGAGTCAGCTAGAGCCTGTGTGACAGTAGTAGGCTCAATATCGGAGGAAACAGTGGAAGTTAAACCATACCTTGGATTTGGTTTAGTGGTGTTGTTGCGAGCACATGTGATCATGGGATGATGAGAACGAGGCTCCACAACAGGCAGTGGTGGTGAAGGAGTCGAACGGAAGGGTGTTGACGCAGGGGACGGAGGCGCAGGAGCTGGAGGCAGTGGGGTGATTGAGGCAAGTGAGGGTGAAGGAACCGGACCAGGGTCATCCGGAACGGGAGTGGGTAAGGGCAAAGGAGGCGAGATCATGGAGTAGGGAAATTTGGACTCCACAAACTCAACTTGACGGGACGTGTAAAGGCGATTGGTGGTTGTATCAAGGCATAGATACACACTTTGAGTGAGAGAGTATCCTACAAAGACATAGGGAAGGGAGCGAGGAGCGAGTTTATGTGAGGTGTAGGGTTGAAGACAGGGAAAGCATTGACATCCAAAGACTCGAAGCTTGGAAAGATTAGGTGGAGAGTGGAACAACTTTTCAAAGGAGGAGACCATGTTAAGGTCGACCTTGGGTAGGCGATTGATGATATACGTTGCAGTGGAGATGGCAAAGGGCCAGAAAGTTAGAGGCATAGAGCCTTGATGAAGAAGAGCTAAGCCGGTGTCAACAATGTGACAATGTCGGCGCTCAGAGGTACTATTGTGTTCAGGGGTATGGGGAGGTGTTGTGAGGTGAGAGATACCATGAGGGGAAAGGAAGGGGGGAAGAGCAATGTATTCCCCACCATTATCAGAGTAAAGAGTGACAATTTTAGTTTTAAGAAAATTTTCAACTAAAGCCTTAAACGCAACGAAAGTATGTAAGACATCAAATTTTCTTTTTAACGGATAAAGCCATATGTATTTAGTAAAGTGATCAACAAAGATAACATAATATTTGTAACCATCACGTGATAAAACATGGGATGTCCAAACATCAGAAAAAATTACTTGCAGGGGCATAACAGAAGTAATAGTAGAATCAGCAAAAGGTAACTTGTGACTTTTAATGCACTTACAAGAGTCACAACATAAATCAACAGGTTTATTCGTGGATAAAAGTTTATTTCTAGTAAGAGTAAAACTTAAGATTTTTGTGGAGGGGTGACCAAGGCGAGCATGCCAAATAGAGGTTGGTTGGCTGACCGAGATATAGGCTGAGGGAGGTGGAGAGCGCGCAGTAGAAGACCACACGTACAAACCATCAACGCGTCGACCCCGAATCAGAGTTCCCCCCGTACGACCATCCTTCACAGTTGTGAAAATACAACTACAACCACAACGTCATTTTGCTTACACAGTTGATAAACCGAGATCAGAGTTCCCCCCGAACTAGGGTTTTGAAGTTTGCTTATTTATAGCTTTGATGTTTCGAATTGTAAGGGGAGTTGAAATTGATTAATGAAAAAACGAGAGTTGATCTCAATATCTCTTTTACGGTATTCCATGTGAATCAACGTATCTGAGTTTTGCCACTTTTCCGAGTATTCGTAGAATCAACGGATAATGTGTGTTCTTTTGTGTTCTTCGTATATTTATCTTTATTTATACGCTTCCTCCGCTGCATCAGAAGCCCCAGAGTCGAGGATCCAACCAGAGGACGAAGGGGCCGAGGAGGCTGTGTGGGCCGAGGGGGAGGAGTACGCTGGAGAGACTGATTGCCGAGCAGAGTTGGAAGGCGGTGCATACGAACTGATTTCAGGACATCGACGAGCTGAGTGGCCAGGGGTGCCACAAAGTTGACACTTGCCCAAATATGGTCAGGGAGAATGCATATGCTGAGGGTAGGAGAGGTGTTGCTGTTGGCGTGGGCGAGCAACCGATCCTGAGGGTTGCTGGTGTTGCTGTGGTCGCTGGAAGCGCGGGCGAGGAGCCGAAGTGGCCGGAAAGGCAGTGACCGGCACCAAGGAGACTGAGGATGCGTGAGCAGCGAGTTGGGCCTAGGCACTCAGAAGCTTGTCATGGAGTTCATCAAAAGAGATCGGGTTGTCACGAGCCTGAATTGCTTGACTCAGTTCGTTGTAGAAGCAATCAAGGCTGTTGAGAACTTTGAGCACAAGGTCCTCGGAGTCGGTGGTGGTGCCAAGAAGAGATAGTTCGTCGACGACACCCTTGATTTCCAATAAGAGTTCGGTGATAGATTTGTCGCCTTTTTGGGGGTTATGAATCCGATTTTTCAAGGCCAATATGCGCCGCCTTGAAGATTAGCCATATATGGTTTCAAGTGTTTTCTAGGTGGCATGGGAAGTGGTGGCAGCAGCGACGAACGAGATGAGGTTAGGGGTGTTTGCTCTAATGATCTCACTGAACAACAATTGGTCTTGGCGAACCCAATGAGTGTGGAGTGGATTCGCTGTGGTTTTGCCATCAGTGGTGATGGTGGCGGATGGACAGTGGAAGGTACCATCAACGTATCGGAAGAGGTCATAGCCAGAAAGGAGAGTGCGAAATTGGAGACTCCAGGCAACGTAGTTGACAGAGGTGAGTTTGAGTGGGAATTGCGAGGCAGTGTTGACCGCAATCAATGAGGTTGGTCGCCGCCGTAGAGTTGGCATTGACGACCTGGGACGCAGAAGATGTTGACATGGAGGTTGTGTAGCACGTTGGCGTGAGGCGACGGCCGTGCGTGATTTTGCGTGAGGCGGGCTAGGGTTTGCAGTGGGAGAGAAGCCCACAAAGGTGATGGATCTGAAAAAAAGGGAGAGGATCGTTTGATTGAGATGTTTGCCTTTTTAGGCGATCTGGTTACCATATAGAGAATAATGGAAAGTCAATTGTATTCATATGTAAAGGAGAAATATATACAAGTGTTGTATGCTAATCTATGATAATGAAACCGATGTGGGACAAGCTAAATACAAGAGATAATATACACAAGTGACTATATAACATATATTCCCAATAGAGAGATGTGTATAAAATATGGAGAGAAAGTGGATTTGATCGATTAACAAAAATGAAAAGTTTATGACGGAAAGTTCAAAATAAGTAAGTGAAAAATTTATGACGGAACAAAAAGTATATATATTGATTGTAGGGCATAAGGATAGGTGAGAAGAAAATGAAGTTTGGATTTTAATACGAGGTTTGACTTTCGGGGGTGAATTGGTGGCAATTTGAGTTTGTGATTTTATATATTCAGAAAACACGTTCTACTGCGTTGAATGATTCCTTCGTGTAATGGTGTTGTTTAGCTTGTTCCAGTTGTTGTATTATACTACTATTTATATAGGAGACGTGCAGTGGGTGAAGTTGCAATATAATATATATACATGATAACATAATTCACACTTTCACATTTATTTCCAGAGCTTATATAATTGGATCATTACAACAGACCCAAATTTCTCCATTTCTTCTCTTCTGCAACTAAGACGAAGACGAAAGCAAATCATACAGGTATTCTTCTTAATTTTCTAAATCCGGTAAATTAGAACACCATTTTCGGATTTGGTTGAATTTGATCTGATAAATCTGATTTGGTTGAGTGATTTTGGTTCTTTTTGCTTCGCTGGTTTTTTTCATTTTTTGATCTTATACCTCTTTATCTAGCTTATTGAATAGAATTGCTTGTTTTTTAAATATATACTACTCCATCCGTTTCCCGGAAAAGTAAAGAAATGAGTTGACTTTTGTGTATGTGTGGAGAAGAAAAAGTAATAACATTTGTGTAAAATTGAGAATATTATGAGGGTGTAGTTTATAAAGGGTTTTCCATTTTAAGAATGGAAAAATTATTGTGGAACGTCACATAAAGGAAAGTGTGAAAGTAATTACGGGACGGATGGAGTATCATTTTAACGATTGGATCGTCGAGTCAATTGGTGCCCTATTCGATTTAATTGTCAATTCGATTATGAAAACAGTATATAAAAACACTAAGTATTATTTATAATTTAGAAATGAGTTTGAAAGTTATATATTGAAAGTTAAAAAAATGACAATAATTGAATTAAATTAATCGAATTTAATTATTTCAACTAGCATAACGCTACAAAAATAAAAAGAGTGTTTTGCGACAGCATTTGCTACAAAATGTATTTTTAAATTTATGACAGAATTCGCCATCTGATTTTTTATTTTTTTTATATTGGTACCGATCCGGCCTAAACCTAGTCCAAGTCCGATCTAGCTAGAACAATTTAGCCATTTAATTTGCGACTACTAGGTATCAAACTTTATATTTAATCGATATGTAAGATTGAATCAAATTGCATTAATATATTATTATTGAGTGAAATTATAATGATATGTGTAATGATTGAAGTTATTATATTTGTGTAAAAAAGTTGATCAGTCATGAATTTATTATATTAATTAATAGGTTTAATAGAAGTTGTTTTGGATGATTGTTTGAAAATCAGTTTTTAAATTCCTAACTAAACTAATGTAGGATCTCAAGACTCAAATCTGATTTTTTTAAAATTTAAAAGTAAACACCCTTATAAATGTAACTTTTTTTGTGAGTTTGAAATGAACAATAATACACGAAATAAAATACTCTTAATCCTATTATAAGCATCTTGTTTATCTATTTTGTCCGTCTCATCATAAGTATTTAGCGATCTTGATGATTGATTTAAAAATAGATTTTTTTTGATTGATTTGAAAATAGATTTTTTTTTTAAATCAATGCAAATGGTAAACGAAAGGGTTAAAAATAAGTTATGATACGATTTTTAAATTAAATATTTAAATATTAAATTAATCGTGATATTTAAAGATAAGGGTATATTAGAGTTTTTTCATTAAATTTTAATCTTAACTTAAATGATTATAATTTTTGTTCTTATTTGTAGAGGTGTCGCTAGGATTGACCATTTTTGTAAGGGAAAAAAACAATATAGCACAAACCACCCCTAGTCTTTAAGATTCAAGCTAAAAATTTATAATGATTCAATTAAAGACAAAATGATACATAATTATACCAATTTACCCTTGCCTTATCATTAATTTTGAATTTTCAAATCATTAAACTAATTAATGTCAAATATGTAAAGTCAAACCTCTTAAATTTTAAAAAGCTAAGAGATTATCCCTCGATTATAGCGCAATTTCCAATTCAAATTACTTTCCTAAAATTCGAGATCATACTTTCTGTCTGTCCACATTCATATTTTTATATATTCAATAATTTTCTTATTAATTAATCAAAAATATACTTTAATTAATTAAATATTCATATTGTTATTATTTTACATACCATATCTTTATTCAAATATAAATTATATTATGAAATACTTAATAAAATTAATACATTCAAAAAAATTATTTTTTTCGATACACCTCTAAAAGTGTTTAAATAATTTGCTGAACAACTTGTATTAACAAATACTTGTTGAATAAATCTAATATTTTTGCAAGATGCAGAGATACATATTTTATTTATATGCAACCTACAAGTGCATATACTTTCAAATATGCATGCATTTTTTTATATATGCAATCGATAATTACAAATACTCTCAAATATGCAGACCATTAAATCTGTGCACATTCGTTTCACACATTCGATTACTCGCTCAATTCTCAAGGTGTGTTTTCTGCATGTTAGTTTAAATATTTGATGTACTGAAAAATTAGAATAAATTATTTCAAATTTCATTGAAATTTTTAACACAAAGGTCGGATTGGCCTGTAGTCTTATACGTAATGCGCAACTAATGTGCATATATTAATGATTTTGTGCATATATATAATATGTGCATTGCATATAAGGTGGTTTCCATTTACATGTACATACACAGTCCTACCTTTAAATGCCTTATGTGGTTTCTGTGCATAAGTGTTAGTCTTGTAAGCTTCAGGAGAGTGAGTGAAATTCTTTGGGACAGGTCTCCTGAAGTTACTTGACTTAGGTGCAACTTGGTAAGACCTTTGAGGATATGTGCTTGGATGGTCTTTTCCCTTTGGCATGAAAGGTTTAGGCTTCCTGAAACTGTTATACCTATCAGGGGGTTAGGCCTTAACCTATTCAATTGAGGTTGCCTCATTTGAGTTGGCCTCTTCTGAACAAATTTTGGACAATTCCACTGATGAGTGTTCAGATGGGTTGACCTTCCATTGGTTCTACCCTTTTGAAACTCATTTCTCTTGTATACAATGTTCTTAACCTTTTCCTTAGGTTTGGGTTTGGGAACATTGTTTACTTGAGTAGGTATAAGAGTTTCTTAATTAATAATTTAATTTTTACACAAATTTTTTATTTTTTGATTAGCGACGGAAATCCATCGGTAATCACAAATTTTTGAATTTTTTTTAATTTTGTGGTTAGAGAAGAAAATTTCCGTTGGTAATCACGCATATTTTTTTTTTTGTGATTGTCGACGGAATATCCGTCGGTAAATCGGTTGACTTTGTTAATTCATCGGTAAAATTCCGTCGGTATTTTGCAGTTTTTTGTAGTGTTTCTATACTACATTTTTTTTTTCCGTGTAAAAAGTAAAGAGAAGCTTACGATGAGAAAAAGGGAGAATTATTTTTAAAGGGTGATACGTTAAACAATATTTCACCTGAACTTGATTAACAGGATACCCACCCAAATATAAATCGGTCCAATTGTGTTGAGCTAATATTGAAGTCCATAAATATTTTTTTGTTTTAAGAGTCTGAATTTGTTAGTAATGAGAATTTGAGTTAATATTGAATTTTATATGAAACCCATTATATTGTTGAGTACTCTAATTATTTAATTGGTGCAGTTTTAGAGATGGCAGCTTATGCAGCTCTACGCTCTCTTACGACCACTTTGAACAACATCCAAATTCATCCTCGAGTTTCTACTTTTTTTGACAACCAACAAATCCAATCACTTCACCAAATTATCAACTTCTTGTTACATTTTATGGAGACTCGCACTTCTCATGGACGTAACAGAGAAGAAGACGAAGTTTTGGAGAAGCAAATTGCATGTACAACTCATAAGGTTGAAGATGTAATTGAATCTCATCTCGTCCATCAAATTCTTCCTGATGCAGGACATGAAAACAAACTCTGCTGTCTGATTGGAAGTCTCACAAGTCTGGTGATCAATTGTGTACGGCCCACTGAAGATGATGAGCAGTTTGCTGCTGATTGTTTACGCGATTTGGAGAATGAAATCCAAGACATGAATTCTCTCAAGGAAATGGTGATGCAACAGTTTCAAGCTGGGACAATCGATTTTCAAGATGAATATTCATTCTCCCCTGCACCTTCTTCAAACAGCAGTTTTCTAGTCGGATTTGATGAAAGGGTGATTCAAATCATGGAAAGGCTTACTGGACACCAAACCGGTCTTCAAATCATCCCGATTGTGGGTATGGGAGGAATTGGTAAGACTACTTTAGCCAAAAGTGTTTATGATCATTTACATATTGTCGAGAGCTTTGATATTCGTGCTTGGGTCACTGTATCTCGGGAATATAGTCTGAAAAGTCTTTTATCTCAACTTATGTCTTGCATAAAGAGGAGCAAAGGGGCTGTTCATTTTGAATCGGATTTAGAAAGTGAAGATCCTCAATTAGGACTAAAGGTATACCAAGCTTTGTCGTGTAGAACATACTTAATCGTGTTAGATGATATGTGGAGTATCGAAGTTTGGTATAGGATTAAAAATTTCTTTCCGATTAATAGTGATGAGAGAAGTCGAGTTGTTATAACTACTAGGATGTCAAGTGTAGCTATTCCTCTTAGCTCGTCATCATTTGAGATGGATTTTCTTGATGAGGATCAAAGTTGGAAGTTGTTTTGTCGAAATGTGTTTCTAGAAAAAGGTTGTCCACCCGAACTAGAAAATATTGGAAAGGATATTGTAAGAGTGTGCAAAGGACTTCCCCTATCGATTATTGTAATAGGGGGACTTCTTCGACAATATTCCAGAAGCACGAGTGAATATTGGGAGAATATCGCAAAAGATTTGATCAACTCAGGTAATGATGGATATAATTGCTTGAATATATTATCATTGAGTTATAATCACTTGCCTGCCCACTTAAAGCCATGTTTTCTTTACATGGGAGTTTTTCGAGAAGATGAGGAAATTCGTGTGTCTAGACTTATCAATCTCCTTGTTGCTGAGGGGTTTTTGAAACCCAAGGAAGGCCGAACAATGGAAGAGGTTGCAACCGATTACTTAAATGATTTGGTTGATAGAAATCTAATTTTAGCTGATAGATGGAGGTGGGATGGAAGAATTAAAAATTGTAAGATGCATGATCTTGTGAGAGAAGTATGTTTAAAGATATGTGAGAGAGAGCAGATTTTTCACAAGATGAGCCAGCATGAGTTTGGAGCAAGCATCAACGGAGTACGTCGCATTGTGTTTGGTGGTAATCGTATCCCTTCGAAATGCCCACCAGCATCACTCGTGCGTACATTCTTATCTGAATCTTCTTCTTCTTCTAAATTGGAATTTCGGTTGTTGAGGGTGTTGAGTGTTGCTCGTAGGTGTTCCTCTGAAGTATTTTTTCAACATGTTAACTTGCGGTATCTTGTATGTTGTTCATGGGGTGGGAAAGCCAAGCTTCCTTCATCAGTATCCCTACTCTGGAATGTGCATACATTGATCTTTACGGAATATGAATTGAAAGCACCATCGGAGATATGGTATATGAGACAGCTTAGGCATCTCCAATCCAACAGACTCTATCTCCCAGATCCCCCATTAAGTGAAGATGAATTAGCTCTTTTGCCAAACCTACACACACTCTCAAAAGTAGTGAACTTGAGTTTTACTGAGGAAGTTTGTAAGAGAATATTCCCAAACATGAAGAAATTGGGTATAATCTACAGATCTGAAGAATGTGATGAGAAAAAGTTGATCTACTTTAATCTCGATCACTTGCGTGAACTTCAATCACTCTACTTTGAATTTGCAGTACCTCAAAGGGATGAATTTTTGGAGAGTTTGAGGTTGCCGAGTTTGCTGAGGAAGTTGTGTTTACACAATTGCGGTGTTCATTGGGAAGACATAAACACATTTGGGCTTTCGTTGCCTCATCTTCAAGTTCTCAAACTATCTTGGATTGTGGGAGAGGAGTGGGATTGTGTGGAGGGAGCATTCCCTAGTCTTAAAGTGTTGGTGATAATCGGTTGTGAAGATCTGATAAAGTGGACTAGTGCAGAAAGCAACTCCGATTGCTTCCCAGTGCTACACAAGCTTGAGCTTTATGGTCTGCACATATTGGAAAGGATCCCATCAGAATTAATACAAACACTACTTGGAAGCATTATTGTGAGTGGGTGCAGTTTGTCAGCGACCATTTCAGCAGTAGAGATATTGGACGAACAACTCCATTTCGGAAATGACAACTTTCATCTTCAAATTATCTCTAATGACCGTGAGTCGAAGGAGAGGTTGATGGAAGAGGTGGATATAAATAGTTTCACACCCAACAATTTAGAGTGTATTGCTTTCAGTTGATTTAATTTCTTATGTTTAGCCCATTGCTTGTTTGGTTTATTTCAATTCAGAAATACACAATATAGAAGTTAGTTTCAATGTGCTGCCACCAGCCTATATATTCGTTTTCTTCAAATTCATAATTGCTGCTACCTAGCTCTTCAAATATATGATGTAGCACGAGTGGCGTTGCAATTTTTAAAGAAACGAGAGCATCCGAAGAATTTTTGAAGTTTTGGGAGCTGGAACCTGATATTGGCGTGTGAACACACTTTTTCGGGTGGAATCGATGCTACGAGTCAAACTCATTGCTTTGCTGTGACGTGCGACACTTTTTGGCCAAATTCCATCGTTTGAGTGGTCAAAAACGCGTTTTATTATTTTTTAAGTGTTATTTTTGCAATTTTTAATTGTTTTGGGGTTTTTTTTTGTAATTTCCTAATTCTGTACACTAGGGTTTGGTTTTTATTCTCGTTTTCCAAACATTGTTGGGCAGTTTTTGCAGATTGAAATTATTATTGAAGAATTATTCTTCGATTCTTGTAGTTCTTTCTTTTGATCACGCACGCTGCATCAATATACATATTCTATTCCAATTTTTAGAACATATTCTAGACAAAAAAATTCGAGTATTCAATTCGAAATTAATTTGCATGTATTCGATACTATAAAATTTAAAATAATATAAAAAAATAAGACAATACGAGTCTATTAAGGAAGAGAATATGGGCAAGAGAAGATTTAAATATATATATATATATATATATATTATAAATATAATCAAATACCTACGAATATCGAATTGAATATTATAATGTTGTGTGTATTTGATTAGTAATCGAATCAAAAAAAAAAATTGTATACGAATTCGAATATTAAAATCTCGAATACGAATATCGAATCGATCAAAATTATTTGATTAGTTTACAACCCTATATCAGAGCCAGAGCCTAAAGGCTCACACACAAACTTTTATATATAAAGTAAATAAAGGAGTTTGATTGAATGTATGGTGACCTCAAAAGATATTTACCATCTATTGCAATGGTAAATATGTGTATATTGTGAAAGTGTGTATGCAAACTTTTCAGGGATGAAAGTAGTAAAATTATTTAAAATCACCACTTTTCAATAATAAATTTACCACTTTACAAAAATAAAACATACTACCACTTTTCATTTTTTTCAATAACAACAATTACTATTTTTCAATAATAATAATTACCACTTTTCACTAATAATAATTATCACTTTTCACTGATAATAATTACCACTTTTCATTAAACAAATTACCATTTTTTCAGTATTAAAACTACTTTTCACTAATAATAATTACTTTAGTTACTTACCGTATTACTTTTCAATAATACTCCTACTAATTACCACTTTTCAATAATATTAGTTACACTTTTCAATAATAATAGTTACCACTTTACCACTTTTCAATAATATTAGTTACACTTTTCAATAATAATAGTTACCACTTTTCAAGATAAAAACATTATTAATAAAAATCTCAATCCCAACTTCCTCTCAACAATCACATCCACAGCGGGTACACTCCGGACACGCTTCCGCTGCACAAGCTCAAAACTTGACATGGAAAAGGAGCCACTTCTCTCTTACAGCAGTCCCAGAAAACTCCTACCACCACGTCGCTGCCCTTACTCTGTCCTCTACCGGAAGACAATTAAATTACCATTCTGCCCTCTTCTCTCACCCCCTCTCCAAAAGAACTCAAAGATAGACTTAATTTCGACTCTCCTTCATCATCTACCTTAACCCTAAATCATGAAAATCAAACTACTGATTTCGAACACAAAACCCCTAATTTCGAACCAGAAAACACTAATTTATTTTATGCCTTCAAGCTTCTAAGTTGAATCTTCACAGGTCCAAAACCGCACCTGCTATGGCAAACATAATGAAATCGTCAATTTTCCAGAAACTAAGCCGCCCCAATTCGAAAAATCATCTATTGTAAAACTGGGTATACTTGGAAGCATATGGGACAGAAGGATTGTCGATGGAGGCGAAGGACGCATGATGTACAGAGGCGGCGGAAGACTCCGCGGGGGCGGACCTGGTGGAGCAGCCGCCGCTCCTCCGGTCCGCAGTTGCTGTACGCCGTTGCTACGGGCATGGTGGCTAATGAATTATTGATTACCAATGAATTCTAAAGATTAGTAGATGATGCGCGTAGGGTTTTGGAAATGAAAAAAGAGAACTGAAAGTGTGTGCACCAAATCATTTTGGTGTGTAGGGTGTATATGAGACTTTTCCTATTTAAAATTAAGAGTAAAATTAGATTTATTAATTTAATAAATCATTTTAGTAGTAAATTTATTATAAAAATTATCTAAAAAAATTTACACCTTTAATAATTATATATAAAAGTGATTATTTTGTTTTGTAAGTATTACTCCATCTGTTCCATTATTAATTGAACATTTACGATTTGCATGGATTTTAATGTAGAATTATTTATTAAAAGGGATATCGTTGACATTTAGGAGGGATATAGTTGACATCCGTTCCAATAAGGTCTTTTTATTTATAATTTTTACATATAAGAGCAAGATTTAAATTTAGTTACAAATAAGGTTAAAATCCTACTAAAATGTACTCCCTCCGTCCACGAAAAGTAGTCCCATTTGTCCTATATTCTTTGTCCATAAAATGTAGTCTCATACCCTTTTTGGAAACTATCACCCTTCAACCATCACTTAATTACTCAAATTGCCATCAACTTTATTCACAAACAATCACTTTATTCACAATGGACCCCACAATACCCTACAATACCCTTACTTTATCTACTTTATCTACCTTTTTCTTAAAACATGTGACCCAATCTAATGGGACTACTTTTCATGGATGGAGGGAGTACTATTTTATCCTTAATTTTTTTTTTTTTTTGAAGCAAAAGAGACTTAGCTTCTATTATTGCAACGACAAGCAGAATTTGGTAGCCCAACCACAAAATTTGGCGGGTCTAGCCATGAATGAGAGGAATTGAAAAAACGTGCATTTTTTGCCATAGTATGCGCCACTACATTAGCTGTCCTCTTGACATATTTAATCGACACATTGTTGAAATACGAGAGTAAGCTACGACAAGAGGAAACGTAATCACCAAAGGTGGAAGCCCAGGACTCCGACCCATTTATTGCATCTACTACTATTTTTGCATCGCCTTCAACTATGCAATTGTCCCTTCCTTGCTCCTTTAGCCAAGCAAGAGCCTCGTAGAAACCCATTATTTCCCCTACTTCAACCTCAAAATTGCCGCGAACCAGTTTTGTCTTGCCCATAATGAACGTGCCATGATCATCGTATAGCACCATCCCAAGGTCCGTCTGCTGCAATTCTTTGAAAAAGGCAGCGTCTGTGTTCAGTTTGTCCATCCCGAGTGCAGGTATGTGCCAGGCCTCGCATTGTCCAATATTTATACCACTTCGGACACCCAAATTTGTTGGGGGATGAGCAGCAGAGGACCATTCGATCCAGAAACCAGCAGAGGCATGTACAGCCTCGGATGGAGACTTACAAGTGTTGTTCCATATCTTCGAGTTGCGTTCTTTCCAAACTTGCCATAGCACCATGCCAACGCTTGCTTTCGTCGCTTCATGAGTTCCACGTAGCAGGGAAAGCACGACATCTTTAACACAAGTCTCCATGTCCATACGGTTTTCAATAAGACCCCAAATACCAGCGGCTAACCAACAACTTTTTGCATAGTCACACTCCAAGAAGAGATGCCAATCATCCTCCATCTCGTGGCCACAAAATATACACGACGGTTCGACTATGACATGCTTCATCAATAGGTTTCTCTTCGTTGGGATACAATTTCTCCCAATTCTCCATAGAAAATCTTTCACCCGTGGAGGTGCATGTAGCTTCCATATTATTTCCCACTCCCCTTCCACATGTAAACTGGGCTCATCTGCGAGTGTACAAGCTAGTCGGTATGCAGATTTCACAGTGTAAGAACCATTATGGGACGGATTCCAGACCTCTTTATCGGATGCACCTACTGGAGGTAACGCCATATTAATAATATTATACACATCCAGAGGTAAGAGGTGTTGCAGTAAGGCTTCATCCCACTCTCTCATTACTGGATCAAAAAGTGCAGATACATGAAGATCCTCAAGACCTTCTACTGTATCCGAATTAACAAGAAAGTTGTCAGCATTCGACACCCAGGGGTCCTCCCAAATACGTATCGATGTTCCTGTCCCCACTTTCCATCGCAATCCGGCTCAGATGAGATTTTTACTAGCATGTATACTTGCCCATGTGAAGCTAGGATTCCACCCCAAGGTAGATGAATGAAAATCACCCCTAGGAAAATATCGAGCCTTGAGCACTCGGCACACTAAAGCTTCTTCGTCTGTAACCAGGCGCCAACCCATTTTTCCTAATAAAGCTAAGTTGAATTTGTGTAGATCCCTGAATCCCCGTCCTCCAGCTTTTTTTTCAACACAAAGTTTATCCCATTTCATCCAATTAATACCCTTCGAAGTGTCAGTTGAGTTCCCCCACCAGAATTTGTTCATCATGACTTGTAGTTCATCCAGAAGTGTAGACGGGAGCAAGAAAGTGGTCATACAGAAAGTGGGAATAGCCTGCGCCACTGCTTTAATTAGGATCTCTTTGCCTGCTTTAGATAATTTTTGTTTGCGCCACCCTTGAATTTTTTGCCACAATCTCTCCTTTACATAGCCAAAGATTTCTCTCTTCTTTCTTCCAATGAGGGATGGTAGGCCCAGATACCTGCCTGTATTAATCGGATTATGCACACCCAAGATCTGTTTAATGGCTGCCTTTTTCCCATCTTGAACATTCTTACTGAAGAATATTCCAGATTTATCATAATTAATTGCTTGCCCAGATATCATCTCATAATCATTTAGGATACCTTTGAGTTTCTCACATTCCACTTCCGTGGCACGACAAAATAATAGGCTATCGTCTGCAAATAGAAGGTGGGTGATTTCCGGCGCACGACGACAAATTCTATGTCCGTGTAGATCGCCCAATGTACTCGCATGGCTCAAAGCGGCCGAGAGGCCTTCCGAGCATAGGATAAATAAATATGGCGATAGTGGATCTCCTTGACGAAGGCCTCGACTTGGAGAGATAGGCCCCACCATATCCTCGTTGACTCTCACCGAGTATTTAACAGTGGTAATACAAAGTAGCATCCACCTAACCCACTTAGTACAAAAGCCCATCTTCTGCAATATATCAGCAAGATAATCCCAACTCACCCTGTCATAGGCCTTGCTTATGTCAATTTTCAAGGCCACATCTCCGCGACTTCCAGTTCGTTTATTTTTCATGGCATGCAACGATTCAAAGGCTATGAGAATATTATCTTGAATTAATCGGCCCGAAACAAATGCAGATTGGGCCTTGTTGATTAATTCTGGGAGTACCTCTTTTAACCTATTGCATAAAACTTCGGACAAAATTTTGTACAATACATTACATAGAGATATGGGGCGTAAGTCAC
The DNA here is from genome assembly GCA_963675135.1 of Galeopsis tetrahit. Lineage (NCBI taxonomy): Eukaryota > Viridiplantae > Streptophyta > Magnoliopsida > Lamiales > Lamiaceae > Galeopsis > Galeopsis tetrahit. The sequence goes on from OY776130.1 coordinate 5,144,666, forward strand.
GTACCGACTGAGGCGAATTCACCTTTGGAATAAGAGTAATATTTGTATCATTCAGGCCTTGAGGGAAATTTTCTGTGGTGAGCCAATTAACCGCTGCAGCATAGATATCCTCCCCAATGATTCCCCAATTATGTTGAAAGAACGATGGGTTGTAGCCATCGGGCCCAGGAGCTGTGTCGCCGTTCATTTGATGGAGGGCTCGATCAAATTCTGCCTTCGAAAAATCACGGGTGAGGAGGCCATTTTGCTCATCAGTTATCACCCGATTAATTGGGCTCAGGAAGGTCTCCCTCTCGGTTTCATTGGTTGAGGCAGTGAATAATTCTGAAAAATAATTTCGGATCACACCACATAATCTGTCTTGTTGGTCTTCCCAGTCTCCGTGATCATTCAATAGCCGCGCAATGCGGTTCTTTTTCTTACGGGTGGTAGCCGACTGATGAAAAAATTTGGTGTTGAGATCCCCATCCTTTAGCCAATGCACCTTAGCTCTTTGACGCCAATAAGTTTCATCTTGTTTTAATAACATCCCCAACTCATTTCTAGCCTTTTGATACAACGCCAGATTCCCAGAAGTAGTCGAGCCCTGGAGATTCTTTATTTGATTTTCCGGCCTCCTAACAGAAAATCTGAAGTGTGAGTCTGCTGCATTGCCCCAAGTGGCTAGGGTGTCGCTCGTGGCTAGTAATCGCTGGGTAATGTCTAGATCAGAGAAACCATTCCAGCATCTACTAACAACCGTCTTCAGCTCAGGCTCCGATAACCAGCGGTTTTCAAACTTAAAAGAGCGGCGTCTCGTCTGCACGGCAGCAGGAGATGTGTCGAGGAGAATGGGGTTGTGATCCGATGTCGGGGCAACCAGGTTGATAAGTTCCGCGTTGGGGAAGCGGGTGTGCCATGATGGGGTAGCCTTTCTTCAACAACTGTAGTTGGGTTCCTTCCACGAAACCAAGTGAACTGATATCCAATTAGACTTATATCTGTTAAGTGTCAGTCCATGACAGCCTCGCGAAAACCCCGAAGCAAATAATTAGGGTGGGGTACCCTACCCCATTTTTCCGAAGGAAATAAAATGTCATTGTAATTGCCTATGCAAACCCAGGGAATGGAACTATCGTTGGCAAGAGTGCGTAATAAGTTCCAAGAAAGGTGTCTACGATTTCTTTCGGGAAAGCCATAGAAACCGGTTACGCGCCAATCCCCATCACCATCATTCACAATAGCATTAACATGATTCGACGAGTAATTCAAAATTGAGCATTGAGTATTATTATTCCATAAAAGAGCCAAGCCACCACTATGACCCACACAATCAACAGTGAAACAAGAATCGAAATGAAGCTTAACACGCAACATATCTAATCTAACTCCAAAAGCAAAGGTTTCGGATAGGAAAATAACATCTGGTCTGTGAGCTCTAACCAGCTCACATAGCGCCGGAACTGTAGCAGGATTTCCCAATCCCCTACAGTTCCAACTTAAGATCCTCATAAGTCCCGGCTGGCCTCCGAGCCGGGACCAGCCGATAAAAAATGCATGTCGTCGGTTTGAGTCTGAGTAAGGGAGTCGCCATGCAAGATGATTCTTCGTTTTCTTTTTTTCAATTCCGCCAGGGCATTTTCGTCCTCATCCTCACCAGCTGTTGAGTCGCACGTGTCATAAATGGGGTTTAAATGCATGGGGGTGATTGCGCCTCTGTCAGTTATAAATTTTCCACGGGCTCCTCCCTGGTCAGCCGCTTGCAATTGGTTTCTAGCATTAATTCCTCTGCCTTGAACAATGCCTACATTTAATTCCTTAATTAACGTTTCAGAATTTGAACTTCCATCATCATTGCGTTGACCACCGGAGCTCTCGACACCCAATGAGGCTATATCCGACCCTCCATTCGGACCCCTCACTCGCCTCGTCACCCATCTCCAGTATGTCATCATCTCTTGATATGTTAAGATTTTCCATGATTGAGTATAGAAAGTGTATGTTACTGGAGAAGAGCATGTCGGAATAAATAGTATGGCAAGAAGAACACAAACCAACAGGATCCCAAAAAATGTGGAGGATTACAATAATAATAATAAAAGCAGAATCAGGACGAATCAGATCCCAGATCATGCGTTATTCCAAATAAACTTCAAATCAAGGCTCTCAACAGTGGAGAGAATCAGCAATTCGATCAAAACCTTTTTAAATCGACATGAGAAATTCAAATATGCCACTTACATTTTGTCGATGAATTGTCCAGATGACACAACAAAAGTGTTGATATTTTGAGACAGTACTTTTAGCACAAAAATAATTGTCCAGATGACACAACAAAAGTGTTGTTCATGAGTCTTCTGTGTAGAGTCTGCTTAATTGTGTTTTGTTTCTATCCTTAATATTTAAAAGTGAGTTTTAATATATTAATTAGTCAACCATTTTAAAATTTGAAATGCAAATCTTTCTCTCTCTCTCAAACCCGCTAATTATTCTACATCCCAATTTTAGGACTTTCCCCAAAACTCTGATATTCAAGTTTCCCTAAATCTCTGATATTCAATTGCATTTTCCTCAAAGCTCTAATATTCAATTGCATTTTCAACCTTGAAGATTTGCAGAAAAATCGTCAAATCAAAACTTCATTTGCAGTTTGAAAAGTGAAGAACCTATTTCCAAAGTAAGCATGTTTGCAACGGAAGAGACGAAGGGTTTATCAAAGTTTCTCAAGTTTCATTAGTATATTAATAATGCAATTCACCTGACTATAATGCAGAAAAAAAAATACTAAAGTTGCATCAGTATATTAATAATGCAGAAGTGTGCAGTAAATTATGTGCATATGCAAATATCATTATGTAGAAAAATGACTTTAATGGAAATTAGATCTGCATTAATAAAATCAAGACTTCTAGAAACGTTGAAGAGTGAAGATTGATTAACACGAACCAACTTGGTTTTCCCATCGAATTCAATCTTGAGTAGCACGAAATAATCAATTGATTGATAATCTATTATTTATCAGAAAACTCTAGAATAATAACAAAATAACATGTAGAAGTTTGTGTACGGCAAAAGCGATGTCGGGCCTGGTGAGTTGTAGGTATTGAAGGGAACCAAGGACCTGACGATATTGGGTGGCATCTGTAGGCGAGGACCCATCTGAGATAGACAGGCGAGCAGAGGTTGGTAAAGGGGTGCGAACAGGTTTTGAGGTGAGCATGTTGTACCGGGCGAGCAGGTCAGTGATGTACTTGCGTTGAGAGAGGAAGCATGAGTTTCTAGATCTGAGAACTTCCACTCCCAAGAAGTAAGATAGAGGGCCAAGGTTTTTGACCGAGAACTTGGCACTGAGGTCGGCAGCCACACGGGCGAGCATAGGTGTGGAGTTGCCCGTCAGGATGAGGTCGTCAACATAGACGAGAAAGTAGGCGACCACCCCAGAGTTGTTGTAGACGAACAGTGATTCATCAGAGTGAGTGGGGGTAAAACCAATTTCTTCAAGAAAGGAGCGAAGAGCATGGTACCACGTGCGAGGAGCCTGTTTCAAGCCATATATAGATTTGTGTAATTTGCAAACATAGGATGGAAAAGTCTTATCTGCAAAGCCAGGTGGTTGTGCCATGAAAACTGTGTCGGAGAGTGTGCCATGAAGAAAGGCATTGTTGACATCGAACTGTTGGAGGGGCCAGTGCTGAGTTACAGCGATGCTGAGGACTGCTCGTACAGTGGCCGGCTTGACGACCGGGCTGAAAGTCTCAGTGAAGTCAACACCTGGTCGTTGGTGAAAACCTTTGGCAACCAGGCGAGCTTTGTATTTGTCAAGGGATCCATCAGGTTTTCGTTTGATACGGAAGACCCACTTGGAGCCGACCACGTTCTGAGATGTATTGGGGGGAACTAAGTCCCAGGTGCCGTTTTGAAGAAGGGCATCAAATTCAGCCGACATGGCTGCTCGCCAGTTCTTATCTTTGAGTGCCTGCGATACACAACTCGGCTCAATGTCAGAGGTGATGACAGAAGTAAGTCCATACCTCGGGTTTGGCTTGAACACATTGTTTTGAGCTCGAGTTACCATGCGAGGTGCAGGAGGTCGTAAGGGAGCATTGGTCGGCACAGGGATGTCAGGTGTGATCGCAGCTGGCGGGGAGGCTGGTGGGGGTATAGGCTGTTGATCGACCAGTGTTGGTTGTTGGGGATTGGTAGGCACGAGATTGTGGTCGAGGACAGCTGTGGCAAGGTGAGGGAGCACCGGTGCTATAAGAGTGGGCGAGGAGCTAGGTGGCGAGGAGGTGGATGTCGGCAGGGAGGATGAATGATTAGTGGGAGAAGGGTTTGAATAAGGAAACGTATGTTCGACAAACTGAACATGACGCGAGGTGTAGATTCGGTTCGTGGAGCGATCAAGGCAGAGATAAGCACTTTGTGTGGGCGAGTACCCAACAAAGATACATGGAGTAGAGCGAGGATCAAGTTTGTGAGTGGTGTAGGGGCGTAGTAGAGGATAGCAGAGGCAACCAAAGACACGGAGTTTGGTTAGGTTAGGGGGGCGAGTAGTGAGTTTTTCAAAGGAGGATGTCATGTCGAGGTTGACTTTGGGAATGCGATTTATGATATAGGCTGCTGTGCAAACAGCATAGGGCCAATAGGTGAGAGGCATGGAGGCATGGTGAAGAAGAGCTAAGGATGTGTCAACCACATGACGATGGCGACGTTCAGATATGCCATTATGTTCGGGTGTATGAGGTGGGGTGGTGAGGTGTGCAATGCCGTGGGTTTGAAGAAAGGGGCGAAGAGCAATGAATTCACCCCCATTGTCAGAGTAAAAGGTTTTGATTGTGTTTTGATAGGTGTTTTCAACAAGGGTTTTGAATGTGGTAAAGGTGGGGAGAACATCCGATTTTCTTTTTAGAGGGTAAACCCATATGTACTTGCTGAAGTGATCAACAAATAGCACATAGTACTTGAAATTATCAGGGGACAAGACAGGCGACGACCAGACATCAGAAAAAATAACATCAAGTGGTTTAGTAGATGTAATGCTTGAATCATAAAAAGGTAGTTTGTGACTTTTGATACATGAGCATGAATTACAGTTGAAGTGTTTTGAAGGTGCACTAGATAAACTAAGCTTAGAGAGGGTATGAGCGAGGATTTTTGTTGATGGGTGGCCAAGGCGAGCATGCCAGGTGGTCGTTGTGAGGTGTTGAGATGTGAAGGCTTGCGGGGAGGTGGTGGACATGTGTGCCGGCCAGACATATAGATTATTTATACGACTCCCAGCGAGGAGAATGCTCCCCGAGTGACCATCCCGCACCTGAAAAGAAAAACGACCAAAGACAACGTTAACATTATTGTCACGACAGAGACTAGAGACCGAAATCAAGTTTTTCGAGATGTGTGGGACGACCAAGACATTCAAAAACTTGAGAGATGTAAGGTGAGGAAAGCACATAGAGCCAGTGTGAGATATGCGTAAACCTTTACCGTCACCAATTTCAACATTGTCAGCTCCATCAAAGGGCGAGTGAAGAGAGAGGTTGGCGAGGTCGTTGGTGATGTGATGCGAGGCACCTGAGTCAAGGATCCAGTGCTCGGCAGGATGTGCCGAGGAGGCCGAGTGGGCCGAATAGGCCGGGCGAGCATCTGGTCGATTGGGGCGAGGAGGTGGTGAGTACCGTCCATGCGGGCGACGAGAACCCATAGAAGGAGCGGTGAGTGGAGGGGCTGAGGTAATCTCAGGGCAGGTGCGAGCAGTGTGACCGGGTGCTCGGCAGTATTGGCAGGTGCCAAGGTAGGGCCTTTGCGAGGACTGGCGAGGACGAGTGTCAGACGGCTTGGACCTCGAGTCAGGGCGCGAGGAGTCAGGTCGCGAGAAGTTAGGGCGCGAGGAGAGATGATGTGATTTTCCTGCAGTGAGTGCAGAAGCAGGTATTAAGGCCGAGGAAGGTCGCGAGGCAATTTGGTCCTCGGCACTGAGGAGTTTGTCACAGAGCTCGGCAAAGGAGATGGGCTGCTCGCGAGCTTGGATGGCATTTGCGATGTCATTATAGGACTCATCAAGGCCAGTGAGGACTTGGAGGGTCACGTCCTCGGCATCAGACTTAATGCCGAGGAGGGCAAGTTCGTCAACCATAGAGCGAACTTCCATGAGAAAATCAGATATCGGGCGAGCACCTTTAGACAGAGAGCGAAACTTGGTTTTGAGGGCAAGAATTCGGCCTCTGGAGGGTTTTCCATACATGCTCTCAAGCATCGACCAGGCTTCACAAGAGGTTTTAGTTGATGCAACAAACGGAATGAGTTCTGGAGACATTGATCCAACCATGGCTGAGAAAATGAGGTTGTCCTGACACACCCACAGGTCATGCGCAGGGTTGGAGATGGTGGTGGTGGTGGTGTTGCCTTCGGCAGCTGGGATTGTGGAAGGTGGGCACGGATGCGTGCCCAAGACATAGCCGAAGAGATTGTGCCCAGTGAGGAGGAGGCGAAGCTGAAAGGACCACGCACCATAGTTGGTGGGAGTAAGCTTCAGGGACATGTTTGCAAGACCTTTGAAGGTGATGGGTGCAGGCGACTGAGGTGAAGTGGCCATGGTGATGGGTATAGCAGCGGAGTGAGTGAAATGCAGGAAGAATCGTGGTGTCTACGACGGGTGGCGGCGGCGGTTTCACAGAGGGATGCGGCGGCGACAGTGCAGCAGAGAAGAAGATGCAGCAGCTGCTGGGTTTTGTGGCGGCAGCAGCGGCGGCGGCAGCTAGGGCTGGATAGCGGCGGCGGCGGCGACTGGTGTGGATCAGGCGTGAGCCAAGAGACTCGATGATACCATATAGAGAGAATAACAATTTTGGAAATATGATTTCTTGATTAATTACAAAAGAGATTTACAATGAGTATTTATACAAGATATGATTTAGGGTTTAACCTAACCCTAATGGGCTTTATAGGAGAGCCCATAGGAAACTAAGGTGGGCCTATACAATAAATAAGAATGAGGGTGTATTTACTAATATAGGTCCAATACAATCAACCTGCATCTCTGTGTTTGGCCAAATATATGAAAATATAATACTTTTGAAACCAGAATCAATGATTTAACGCAGTAATTGAAACTGCGTGCTCGATTAACTGCACTGATCGATCTATGAGGAATATGAATCGAATTTGCAGAACTATTTTGTTATGGAAATCAATTATCAAGAATTTACCACCACAGTGTAAAATTGAATATGGATCTTTAATCAAATCTGCATCTGTGTGTATCGCCAATATGAAATTATACTAAAATATAATGTAGTGATAAACCGCGTGATGAATAAACATGATTGATAGATCGACATTAAGATGTCAATCGATTTTGCAGAAAATAGTTTATTATAGAAAGTGTTGATGTAGAATTAAAAATAACCTTATAATATTCAATTGAATCTTGAATAAGGAAATCATTAAGATATGAATAATGCAGCGATCTTGATGATTGATTTGAAAATGATTTTTTTTTTTTAAATCAATGCAAATTGTAAATGAAAGGGCGAGAAACAAGGTATGATATGAATTTTAAATTAAATATTAAATTAATCTTGATATTTAAAGATAAGGGTATTTAGAGTTTTTCCATTCAATTTTGATCTTAATTGATATGATTATAATTTTTGTTCTTATTTGTAGAGGTATCACTAGGATTGATCATTTTTGTAAAAATTCTCGATATTATAGGTATTTCAACTTTATTGGAGAGAAAATCTTTTATTTGTGTGTAAAAAGTAATGACATGGAGTGTAAATAAGTAATGTAAAGGGAGATTTTTAAAGGAGATTGAAGTAGATGACAAATATTCCAATAATAATAGGACAAGAGTTTTTAACAAATGTTCCAATAATAATGGAACGGAGGGAGTATAATTTTAAAATGGGATTTATTTTTTTTAGTCCATTAAGTTACCACAATTTTGAATTTAGTCCACCAGGTTACCATTTTTTGAATTTAGTCCATTAAGTTTCGATTTATTTTGATTTTGGTCCAGTTACCTGCTACAGCAGATTTAACAGGTCATTTTTTAAAACATACCCCATAAAATGTTATACACACCTAAATGTTAAGCACACCACACTAAAATTTAAAAATCATTTTTTTATTACTATACACACCCCCAAGGCCCCAACTATTTCCTATTTAATAAATTGCCAAAAATAATTAAATTAAAAAAATAAAAATTCAAATTAATATGAAAAATATAAATAAAACCTATAAAAAATCTCCTAAATCTTTAAAAATTAAACAAAGCTAAAATAATTAATTTAATTAGTTTTGAAGATTTAGTTGATTTTCTATTATTTTAAAATTTTATTTAACCTTATTTTCGACATTTTTTATAGAATTAGAACACAAATAAAACATTAATAAAGCAATGGAGTTTAACCTTATTTTCGACATTTTTTATTATTTTTGAAGATTTTTAATAAATTTTAAAAAAATAAACTTGAAAAAATTATTAAATTAAATAAAAATATATCTTTAAAAGTATTAAAAAATTCAACTAAAATTTTAAAACTAATTAAATTAATTAATATTTTAGCTTTATTAAAATTTTGAAGATTTATGTATTTTTTATAGGTTTTATTTATATTTTTCATATTAATTTGAATGCTCCCTTTTTTAATTAAATTATTTTTGATAATTTATTAAATATGTTTATGATTTTATTTAACTATATTTGATTTTTGAATTTTTATGTTTAACGTTTGGAGTGTATATAAAATTTATGGGGTGTTAGTAGGTTTAGGTAATATAAAAGAAATATTTAAAATAAAATAAAAAAAATTTAAAACTCCATTTCTTTATAAATGTTTTATTTGCGTTTTAACTTCTATAAAAAAAACGTCGAAAATAAGGCTAAATAAAATTTAAAAATAGTTGAAAATCAACTAAATTTTCAAAACTAGTTAAATTAATTAATTTTTTTTAGCTTTGTTTAATTTTTGAAGATTTAGGCAATTTTTATAGATTTTTTTTATATTTTACATATTAATTTAAATTCTTATTTTTTTAATTTAATTATTTTTGGAAATTTATTAAATATAAAATTGTTGGGGGGTGTGTATAGTAATAAAAAATGATTTTTAAATTTTAGTGTGGTGTGTTTAACATTTGGGGTGTGTATAACATTTTATGGGGTGTGTTTTAAAAAATGACTAATTAAACCTGCTGTAGCAGGTAATTGGACCAAAATCAAAATAAATTGAAATTTAATGGACTAAATTCAAAAAGTGGTAATATGATGGACTAAATTCACTAAGTAAACAACTAAAACTAACTCTCAAAAAGATGAAAGTGCAAGTGGAAGAATTGCTTCGGGTGTCTTCCTTATGTGGGATCACTAATGAATTAATGAACTAATCACAATAATTAAGCCTAATGTCTTGAATTATGCTAAAGGCTATCACATATATGTGTAGACCAATCCCTTGTGAGGCTTAGGTGAACACGTGCATTAATTAGCAATTATAGGATCTAATCAATACCATAAGCTCCTAAGATAGTGTCTCATAAACACGTTCAACACGGTTACTAATGCTTATGAGACGTCCTTTCACTAATCTAATAGACGACCTCTAATCGACTAGTGTCTAGTGTCGTCGATCTAAACAGTCAACCCTTTCTCGGTTAAGCTAATTACTATTTAACTTCAATTAATTAATCAAGACTCACAAACACCCCAATCATGCAAACCCAACTCTCGTGACAATTAACATAATCGAAAATGCTAGCTAATAGAATTGATTAATCAATTAAATCTTACAAATCACAACAATAGAAACAATTTAATCAAGACATAGGCTAATCAAACAATTAATCCATAAATACACTAATTACCCACATAATTCCAACACCCAAATCAATCAAAGTTTACCCCATAACTAAATTAATAAAATAAAGCAAACACATAGAATATAAACAACAATGCATTAAATATAAAGAAAGGTATCACCTCATTTATCTTCAAATCTTTCAATCCCACAAACAATAAAATGAAATATTAAATTGAAATATATCTATGAAATGGAAGAATAAATTAAAGCTGTGAAGTGTGGGAGAGGAGGGGCTTCCCTCCCCAATGAAATTGCTGTGTTTCTGCCCTATCCGCAGAATTGAAGCTCTCTGTTGTCGCCAATGCCCTCCCCCATACTTCTTAAATATCATGGGTTGAAGCCAATATATAACAAAATGGGTTATAGTTGTTGCAATTAATAGTAATAGGCCAGGATACAATTAATATAAATGGGCTAGGATTGTAATCAACTGCTTGCTTCACTCATACTACTTTTATACGACAATATCAGGTCCAATGCAATTCTTGTGCGCAATATATTAAATGGGCCATCAATCCAAATAATCTTCATCTTCATTTTTGCTCAACTTCATTCTCATTTCATTCCTTCAATTGACGTCACAAAATAATCGAGACGTGTTTTTCTCTAAAAATGCTCTTTTTCCTATAAAAATAGCAAACAACACTCTTTCTCCAAATCAAGTGCAATTAGTCAATTTAGTGTAAATAATGCAAGAAATCCTATCAAATTAAGGAAAATAAATCCATAAATTTCAAGCAATTTTCACACTAATCAATGATATTCTGGTGTTTAGCAGGACCTCCACAGATCATGTTACCCACTTAAGCGAGGTGCTGGAAATTTTGCGCAAAGAACAGCTGTTTGCGGCCCCGAAGAAGTGCTTGTTTTTTCAGCCCTCCATCCTATTCTTGGGCTACACTGTGTCGGAAAATGGGATTGGGATGGGCGATTCTAACGTGGCAGCCAGTAGAGACTTGCATACACCTACAACAACTACAACAACCCGTAGTTTTCATAGCTTAGCTTCATTTTACTGGCGGTTCATTGCACATTTCAGCGCCATTACAACAACTATTACGGATTGCACGAGTAAACAACAGTTTCTTTGGACAGAGGAAGCAAACTGTGCCTTCGCCATGATCAAACAGAATTTAACCACCGCTCCCCTCCTTGTCCTACCCAACTTTGATCTGCCCTTCGAACTCCATTGCGACGCCTCAAAACTTGGAATTGGGGCTGTATTGAGCCAAGGAAATCGCCATGTGGCATACTTTAGTGAAAAATTGGGTGGCCTTCGTTCGCATTATAGTACATATGATGTGGAATTCTACGTCGTGGTCCGGGCCGTCCAACATTGGCGCCATTACCTATTTCATAGAAAGTTCATCCTTTTTACAGATCGCGAGGCGCTGAAACACCTTCATACTCAAGATGCAGTCTCCACACGCTAAGCCGGATGGTCGACTTACTTGCAGCATTAATTCACATTTGTAATTAAGCATCGGACGGGGATATCAAACTGTGTAGCAGACGCCTTAAGCCGTCGCTCCTTGTTACTCATGGAAATGCGCAATCAAGTCCACGGGTTTGACCTTTTGCGCTCCTTATACCGTGATGACCACATTTTTGGCCAAATAATTTCTTAATTACAGTAGGCCTTGTGGACATGTATTTTATTGTCGATGGCTTTCTATTTCGTTATAATCGCTTGTGTATACCAGAATCGAGTCTACGATTAAAGATCCTTCAAGAGTTACATCGCGTTGGACGTGTCAAACGTGATAGAACGATTGGGTTAGTGGAATAATCATATGGCCTTCAATCAGTCGAGATGCATCACGACTGGTCGCCCGCTGGCACACTTGTCAAACAGTGAAAGGAACAGCCACTAACACCTAACGATTCCTTCTCGGCCATGGGAGGACGTTAGCATGGACTTCGTCCTCGGGCTGCCACAGACACATCGAGGAAATGACTCTATTTACGTGGTGGTCGATTGTTTTTAAAAAATGACGCACTTTATACCTTGTAAAAAAACCACAAACGCCGTAATAAAGGCCCAATTGTTTTTTTGTGAGATTTATAGGCTACATGGCCTGCCACACTCTATTGTATCTAATCGAGATACACGTTTCTTGAGCCATTATTAGTGTAGCTTGTGGAAAATGGTGAATACCGAGCTCAATTTCAGCAGCGCCTACCATCCACAAACCGACGATCAAACGGAGGTGGTCAATCAATCATTGGGAAATTTACTTCGTTGCCTAGTAGGGGAATGTAAGAAGGTAATTTCTTGATTGATATCCTCAATGAGGTCAAGTATATATACAATGATGGTGCATAATCTATGCTATGATTAATGAGTGAAACTAGCCTAGTGCATGATCTATGCTATGATTAAGGGAGTGAAACTAGCTTACCATATACAGATGCAAGATTACAGAAATAACATATCAATTCTATGACATCGTATCTACATATATTCTATCATACCCCCGCAGTCGAAACAGGAGGTAAACGGACGTTGAGACTGTCCCTAAAATCTTCGAACAACACAAGTGTAGGCCTTTGGTAAAAATATCAGCCACCTGATATCGTGATGGCACATGGAGGACTCGAACATGTCCCTTAACAAATTTTTCCCGAACAAAATGAATGTCCATCTCAATATGCATCGTTCGTTGATGTTGGACAGGATTTTCCGAAAGATTGATGGCATTGATATTATCATAATACACCAATGTGGCCTTCGAAAAAGGACAATGGAGTTCCAACAGTAAGTTTCGTATCTAACACGCTTCAGATATAACATTAGCGACCCCTTTATATTCTGCCTCGACGCTAGAACGTCGTTGGCTGGTGCTTAGCAGACTGGGATATCAAATTATCACCAAGAAAAACGCAGTAACCCGACGTGGAGCAACGAGTGTACGAACACCCACCCCAATTTGCATCAGTATATGAACAAAGAGAGATAGTGGAAGATGGGCGAAGATGGAGGCCATAAGAAATCGTCCCCTGAACATATCGGATTATGCGCTTCAACGCATTCATGTGGACCTCCATTGGATTATGCACATGCATGTTCACGTATTTCACAACTCTAAAATACACGACCGCAAGTATACGGTGTATATTGTAGCGAAGTAAGTACGAGGTCGATCCCACAGGGAGGGGGAGTGTAAAAGTGGAGTTTGTTGATCTAGTTCTAAATAGACGTGATCGAAAATTAAGTGTTTGATTACCCTAAATTGCCTACCAAATTGTCACAAGTAAACAATAAAAGAGTAACGAATAAACTCGACCAAGTATTCTTATGCAAATCACAAAAATAAAGGTAAGGTGGATTAAAATCAAATAAAGAAGACAGGTTCTAAGGCATATGTGACACTAAGTGGTCAATTTATGATTAAAAGCCTATTTAAGTGATGTTGTGTTTATTTCTATAGGGTTGTTCACCGGGTAAAATGCAGATATAGTCCCCGCTCAAGAAAATGGTCCCATTTTAAACAAAAATGATCCCATGTAATTTTTCCATATAAATTTAACAGAATTGTGGGCGTGAGCCACACGCTTCCATTAACTCTTAATCAAATTCACCATTCCATCCTAAAAAATACTCCCTCCGTCCCACAATAACTTTCACACTTTCCTTTTCGGGACGTCCTACAATAACTTTCACACCCTTAAAATGGAAACCCCTTTATAAACTCCACCCTCACAATATCCTCAATTTTACACAAATGCCATTACTTTTTCTCCACACATACACAAAAGTCAACTCATTCTTTACTTTATACATAAAGTTTTACAAAATTACCCCTCAAAACTCCACTCATTATTACACTTTCTTAATTCACGTGTTCACCTACCTATGAAAGTTATTCCGGGACGGAGGGAGTATTGCATAACACCACCCCAAATAATAATCTTCCCAAATAGCACCAACAAAGCTTGAAATCGTCCCCTAAATCGCACTCAAATAACACAACACTCACTCAGATTCTCCAAATCGAAGCAAATAATTGAAGCTTTATGGGTGTTGAAGAAGATACTGCGACAAGGAAATAAAAATACAAAACACCTCAAATCTTACGACTACCATGGCTACACCCCGTCGCTAGTAGCACCATCCAATATGTCACCCCACGCCACCAGCCCCACTCTTAAAGTCCAGCACGAATACGAAAAAAAAAATTAAGAAAACTGTAAAAACAATCGCAAAACATCAACCTGAAAATTCGCAAATTGGAGACGAAGGAGAGATCAAAATTTAAAATTGACAAGGGACTTTGATTCCTAGCAGTGAGACGAGGCTAGGGTGAGTAGCCTCTAAGAATTTCGTGACCTAATTCGAATTTCATAGAATATCGTAGCCGAATTTTTCGTGAGGTTTTGAAAAAAATATGGGGTTAACACTGGCGGTGGTGGTGTCGTGGTGGGTGGCGGCAAGGTGGTGACAAGAATGGATCTAGAGTGGCGGCGTTGGCGGCGATCGGTGTGGGGAAGATGACGTTCACCGGCGGGAAGAAAAACAGGGCACGGGAGCTGGGGAGATATATGTGCGCACCTTTTTTTTTTAATACTTATTTATTATCTTTAGTTTTAAATTTTTTGTTTTCTGAATTTATTGTAATTATTATTTTGATTTCTATTTGATAATAATTGAATATTCAGATTTTATATGAATTATATTTTGTATCTTTAATTATATTCAAAATATTTTTTTTAATTTTAGTTTAAATTTTTTTATTCACAAATTATTTAAAGTAATTTCATAATTTACGATTATTATTTCATAATTCACAAATACAGATGGTATATTTCAAATTTCATAATTTTGAATCTTATTATTTTTCAGAATTTACTTTTGAATTAGTTTTAATATAAAAAATATTTAAATTTCAGAGTTTACCATATTTGTTTTTTTAGTATATATTTTTAAATTATATTCAGATTTTTTGGTTAAAAAAAATTAAAATTATCCCTTAACGGAAACAGTTAACAATTTGACGGTTGGGACCATTTTCGCAAAAAAAAAGGACTAAAAAAGAACGTGGGACTAAAATTGTTTTTATAAAATTCTCTTGGGACCAAACTTGCATTTTACCCGTTGATCACTAAATAATGAATTAAAAGTTGTTTCGAACCAATTAATTCAAAGGAAATATCACACAAGCATGTATCTACCAAACATGCATCATATAACCCTAAAAGACTCCTAAGATCATCTAATACCCTCTCAATAGTTGGTCCTCTCTGGAGCTCACAATAAATTGGGTCGAATAATTAAGTATGATTAATGAAAAAGATCTCTCAATCAAAATTCAATTAATAATAAATAAAACATATTATCATGGCCGTTGACAACAATTCAATTAATAATAAATAAAACATAGTAAAAAATATTTTTTTTAATAAAAGTTAATTAAAAAAAATCAATAATACAAAAAAACGTTGAAAATATTTTAAAAAATAAAATTAATAAATTAAAAATCATTTAAAAATGGAACAATCAATTAAAAAATTAAAAAATACAATAAAATCTAAAAAATATTAAATAAATAAATAAAATAAAAAATTAAGGATTAAATTTTTAAAAAAAAAAAAAAAGAAAGAAAGAAAAATCAACCCAGTATTAAATTAAAAAATAAAATAAAGCTAAATAAAATTTAAAAATATTAAAAATTTCAACCAAAATTTAAAAAATAACTTAATCGATTATTTTTTGAATATTTATAGATAATTCTCAAGATTTGGGTATTTTTTATTTTTTAGATTTTATTTATCATTTTTTGAAATCATAATTTTAATTGACTTTTTAATTAATTATATTTTACGATATATTAAAAAGTTTAAATATTTTTACGAGTTTATTTGATTTTAATTAATTTTTAAATATTTTATTTGATTAATTTAATTTATTTCTTTTTCAGATTTAAAATATTATTAATTGATTTATTTAAATTAATTATTTTTTTAATTTTTAAAATATTTTTCAGATTTTAATTACATTTTTTTAGATTTTTTCAATTTATTTTTCAATTATTTTATAAAATATATATATAAAGGTTATTTAGTCAATTTATATCTATTTTTTTTTTTTTTTTCAAATAATGGAGTGTTTATAGAATGTTTTGCACCTATTCATTAAAGTAAAAGATCTTTATTTTTTCATTTAAAATGATTAATATACAAATCAAAGATCAATCAACAACCACCAGCTTCTGATACTCATTTCCAGAAATTGCATCCTCCATAACAGCAATAGGATCCATAGCTCCACCCTTTTCCAGAAACAATGTGATCAAATTCTTCGAAAACCCGCTGACAAGCGCCACCCCCTTCTGCTTCCCCGCCACTGGCGTCGCCCTCGAGTCCCTCAAATTCCAAAACACAATTTCGGGCACACATTCTTCCCCATAGCCACTCTCCTTAAACTTCCTCACGATCGCTTGGTAATCCGTCTCCCACGGATTCTGAGACGCTTGATCGAATTCCATATCACTGAAAACAAACAATCTCTTTATCATCTCATCACCCTTCAGTTTCCCATTCACAGCCACTTGAAGTATCAGATCAAACACCTTCTGAAAATCAGTGTTCATCCCCCAAGCCATTCCTCGAATGAAGCTCGTTTTTGCTCTCAAGCTTTCGCCTTCCACCATTTGAAGCATTGGAGATTCGCTGAAGGTAATGAGCTTCCCCTTCCATGGTTCTTCACTCAGCTCGGAAACTAGAATTCCGAGTGCAACCGAAACTTCCATTGGAGTTCCACTCATACTCCCGGAAACATCACAAATAGCTAAACAATTGTTCAATGTCCCCTTCTTTGCCATGTCATCCACCATTCTCTTCCATTGAAGCTCCGCCACTTCATCATCATCATCATCATCATCATCAGAATCGCAGTATCTGTCATAAACTTGTGCGATTATCTCGTGTGGAAGCAATGCACCAGCAGCGATTGTTGCTACCCCCGATCGCACTTTATTGAGGTTAGGGGTGTAAGTGAGTCGAGCCTACTCGTGAGCTACTCGTGCTCGACTCGAAAAAAGATCGAAATCGACTCGAAGTTAATCGAGTCGAGTCGAGTTTCGAGCTACTCGAGTAGCTACCGAGTTCGAGTTCGAGCTCATAAATACTCGGCTCGAAAGGCTCGCGAGCCTAATCGAGCTTGAACAATATTGCTATTTTACCATTAATATATAATTATATTTATATTCAAGTAATCGAGTCGAGCCGAGTCGAGCCGAGTCGAGCTCGAGTTTATTTTAGAAAAAATATGTTTTACAATTAATTTTAAAAATTATATATGTAATTGAGTCGAGTCGAGCCGAGCTCGAGTTTATCGAGTTTCTTATCGAGTCGAGCTCGATCTTTAAAATTTTAAGCTCGACCGAGTCGAGTCGAGTTTCGAGCTTCGAGTATAACAATCGAGTCGAGTTTCGAGCTCAGCACTACTCGGCTCGACTCGGCTCGTTTACACCCCTAATTGAGGTACTCACGAAATCTTTCCTCATCGTGCTTAAAGAACTTGTCCTTGTACAATTTCATGGCGACTGAGGCCACTCTGTTGTAAGGAATCGAGCCCCAATCGTTGGCTCCTATATAAACCTCGGGCAATTCCAGGACCTTACGCAGAGGCACGAGCACTTGCTTCCTCAAACGATCCCTCACACGATACGCGTAATGCGTTTCTTCCACACCTTCATACTCTGGATATTCCTCTCTGGGAAACACCTTCTTCGCAATGGCCTCACACAACAGCGTCTTCCTATCGAAGGACGAATCGAGAGAGGGACACCACTTTGCAGCTAGGCTGATTTTGTTAGACTCCCCTGCATTCAGCAGCTTCAAATCCGATTTCAAATACAGGGCAAAAAGATCAGAGATACACTCGTGTAATAATTTGAAATTGGGATCATGATTAAACTTGTCTACAACCCTTTTGGCTTGTTCGATCCTCTTCTCTTGACGGGTCGTTTTCGTCCCACCCGTTTTAATTACTTTCCTAACGTCTTTCGTAATTTTGAGACCTCCCTTCTTTACTCTACATCCATTCATTCGTCTCCCCCGACTCCAAATCCCCATCTCTTTTGCCATTTTTCGCCATTCTTTCTCCGATTTTCGACTCTGCAACGCTCCCACCTCGGATTTCGTCCTCTCCCACGCCTCTTTAACCAGTTTCCGAGCGTCAGCACCTTCCAAAAGCCTGAAAAGAATCTCGAGCAAATCCTTAAAGTAGCCAAACTCTGCAAGAGAAGCAACATTGGATGCAAGAGTTTTGGGGTGGTTCTTGTGCAGCCACAACGCGGCGGTGTAGAAGCCTTCTTTATCAGATTTGCCTGTGCCTCGGACTCCTCTGAGATGGCAGACGAGCTTCAGAGCCTTCAGTGGATCGAAATTCCAGGCGAGCTGTAGGCGGCTTCTCAAGGATTCAGGCTGAGTGTCGGGGACAATGTGGAAGAAGAAATCCAAACAGGGATTACCCGTCGACACAAAAGTCGGGGAACGGTTTTCAGTTAGACCCATTGGAGCATGCCCTCCACCCTTTTTGTTCACCATCTATACTCATTTCAAGACATAATTAACAAATCAGGATAAAAATGTATTATATAAATCGTTTTCCTACTAAGTCGTATCATGAAAATAGGAGCCGTCATGTAAATGGGTCACTGGTGATTCTTGGTACGCTTATGAAAAACATAGTTCATACAAAACTTAATCAAAAAATATATATAGTAATCATGTGTTGCTGTTTATAGGCATGTCCATTAGGCAGAATGGTACTTTTAAGATTGGAAACTCCTATGCACAAAAAATAGAGACCATAAGTATTTAAGTTAGCTAATAATAAAGCATATATAAGCAAATGTTTTGCTAGCTAGTGCCAATATTAATAATCTATGTAATCCGTACAATTTCTCCATTATATTATTTGAATTTTTTTTTCATCTCTTTCTTGATAATTGAATAAGTTATTACTCATTCCATTTTTTCTTTCCATCTTTAATGATAATTTGAAGCTCGTTTGTAAAATAATTATTTTCCTTAATTTTATACAAAATAATAAAAACAGCAATCATTCGGAATTAAAACAATCTTTGTCCAGAAAATAACTAACAGAAGATTATCCTATCCTAGGAATGACTTCATAATTGGAATATGGAGGTCCGTTTACTCTAGACTAAACATAATTTTTTATCTAATTCTCCTCAATTTTTTATGCTTAGGCCTTGCTTGATAGTTGAAATTAGAGGTATATTACCTCCATCTCAACCCTTATATAAGTTGTTAGATACATAAGATTAAGTACATATTATCCTTTAAAAATTTGTAAAGTTTAGATATCGTTCTAATCTCACCTGATCAGTCTTAACTATCAAACAAGCTAGACATTAATACTAATGAACAACTCTCACATTCAATATAGTGTCAAGTCAAATGGGAAATCGAAGGGGTAGCAATGATAAAACACTATGGTCCGGTTTGGTAGTGTAGATTAACACAAGATAAGATAGATGGGTAATCAAACCTAAATAAATGTCTAATCAGGTCTAAAATAAAATTTATATCCCATTACGCAAAAACACATATGGTACCAAATATTCGAAAAACACACCATCTGCAATTGATTTTAGGTTAGATGAGATAATGACCATAAGAATATGGATCAATGAGCGAAATCAAACCAGCAAATAAAACAAAAAACATACCCCATTTTGTGCACTAACACCAGAGACATCATGCTTCAAATTCTTCATGAGCATCCAAGCATAAGAGCCAACGGTGTGGGTGGAGGTAGTGGTGGTGGAGGTGGTGGAGGTAGTGGTGGTGGAGGTAGTGGTGGTGGAGGTAGTGGTAGTGGTGGTGAAGGCGGTGGCGTAGAGTTCCGGTGGCCCAAGAAGATTAACTGGGGTTGATGATGCACCTTGCATTGTGTGTGTGTGTGTAAAAACGAAAATTGAAAGAGAATTAAAGATATGGGATAGTGAATCTGCAGTATGATTTCACTCATATATTTATGGGGAATCATTCCTTGCTCACTACTCCTTTTACTTGGTCGCCACACATACTAATTTAATTTAGGAAGAGTTTTTTTTTTTTTTTTCATTTTTTTTAACTTCGAAGCAAATTTAGAAAGATTTGGGATTTTGAATGTGTGTGATTTTCACTCAAAAACATTTAAGGGGACCAAGTAAAAGGAGTAGTACGCACTTGACAATAGAAAAAAAAAAAAAAAAAAAAACTTGTAAATCTCAAAAAACCCGTGGATCATATTGAGTTTTATTTACCAAAATTCAGAAATTGAGATTGAATTGCAATTTGTGAAAAATGTGATGTGCAATTATATTATATATTTATTTACTTTAATAATATTACATGTTTGCTCATATATCGGCAATTTTTTTACTAGCTATATCTCTTACTAGCCCTATACCCGCGTAAAACGCGGAATCGATTTATTAAAATAATACTAACATTAAATATTATATTAGGATCGATTTATTAAAATAATAACTTTAAATACTATATTAATTTTTATATAATCTTAAACTTTTTTTTATTCTAATATATTTATAACATATACGAGTACATTTTTACAAATTTGAATCAATATTATTATTATTGTATTTATATTTTTATATATTATAATATTTTTTTAATATATTAATAACATATGCATTAATAAAATTATAATTTTAATCGTAAAATTAAGAAAATATTTTTAATAAGTAAGAAAATTATAAAATAATATTATTAATAAAAAAATATATAAAATTACAAATTTCTAAAAACTTATAATTTATAATTTAAATTATACATACCTCTAAGTGACCCGTACTTTGAATAGATATGTATCTTTGTATTATACAGCCGATGTGTTATCTTGGATAAAATAGGATATCTTGGATAGAATAGATTCAAGTCGGATAAAAATTTATAATTAAATTTATTATGAAATAATATAAAATAAAATAATTCATATATAATTATGGCGTTGTAGTCAATTGAGAAGAGAATAAAGTATCTTCTATAAAATAAAATAATTCATAATTCAAATCATAATTCATAATTCAAACGTCTTTTTCGATTTGAATAGAGTTCTATTAAAAATAGAATTTATTAATTTATATGGATTTTGATAGACTTGAATAAATGTGGAATATACATTTTTTTTATTGATTTACATATATTTTCATAAACTCCGATATTCATGCGGAGAGTTTTTTTTTTAATTATTATTATATATATATATATACTATATAAAGTTTATATATTAATTCGGGTCGGGTGGGATACCCGCGGATCGGACATAAGATCCAAACCCGACTCATACCCAATACACGTACGGGACAGATCCGATCTAGATATGTATCTTTGTATCATACAACCGTTAAATTTATTATGAAATAATATAAAATAAAATAATTCATATATAATTTAAATTATGGTGGTTGTAGTCAATTGACAGAAGAGAATAAAGTATCTTATATAAAATAAAATAATTCATAATTCAAACGTCTTTTTCGATTTGAATAGAGTTCTAGGAGGGTGTATTCAATTGAGATTTTGTTGAATTTTTTTGGACTTTAAAAAGTCAGTGGATTTAGAAAATCCATAGACTCTATGCAGAGTTTGACTGACTTTTTTATTGATTTATATAGATTTTTATAGATTTGACGGGATTTTGAAATACACATTTTTTTATTGATTTACATGAATTTTCATAAACTACGCCCCTAAAACCTAGTTCAAAAAAAAAATTATTATTTATCATTATTATTCTCATCTTCATTGCATTTCTGGGTGACGACCTTGACCATCAAAATCTTCACGATTTTTTCACCATAATAATGGTGGTGAAGAATTTGTGATGCTTATCAAAGAACATAATTAACACTTTTTTTTTTCTTCTGTTTAAAGTCTTCTAAGAGAATCCGTTGAAATCTCTACTTTTTAGAAGAGATTTTGATTAGTGAAATTTATTTATATTTTTGAAAGAGAATCCAACGAAATTCAAGTATTAAAATCCATACATTGTTGAATACCTAAAGATGTCTAAAGACTTTTTAAAATCCGTATTGAATACCTCAATATTTTGAAAGACTTTTAAAAATCCGGATTGAATACCCCCAGATTTTAAAAGTCCAAAAAAATCCAACAGAATCTCAATTGAATACACCCCCTAAGAATAGAATTTATTGATTTATATGGATTTTGATAGATTTGAATGAATTGTGGAATTTACATATATTTTCATAAGCTCCGATATTCATGCGAAGAGTTTTTTTTTTAAAATTAATATTATATATATATATATATATATACTATATAAAGTTTATATATTAATTCGGGTCGGGTCGGATACCCGCGGGTCGGACATAAGATCCAAACCTGACTCATACCCAATGCGTACGGGGCAGATCCGATCTAACCCAAAGCTCGCGGGGTGGAGTGGGTACCCGCGGAGAGAAAAATATAGGGCGTGAAAATATAACAAAATATTAAAAATGATATGAAAAAATTAATCATATGAAATTTGAATTTCAATATTGACATTTGAATATTTGAATAGAGCGTGGAAATATAACAAAATATTAAAAAAGATATGAAAACATTAATCATATGAAATTTGTTGACATTCGAACATTTGAAAATCATTAAACACATCTACTACGTAAATATATAATAAAAATTTATGTAAAATAAAATATAATTATTGATTAGAAAAAATTGGATATTGTAATTTACATGGAGATGTAAATTACTAAGAGATTATAAGATTTTGGTGTACGTGGGCAGCAGCCGCGCAAGGCTCACTGTTGAAAGAAGCAACAAAATAGACAAAATCATAATCCAAAAAAAAAAAACAGAGAGACCTTTCAGATATTCAAATTCAATGCACATAAATGGAGCGAGACCGATTTTTTTTTTTTTCAAAATCTGAATAATCGGAAAATTTCGATCCAAATAAAATTATTGAAGGAAGAATTCAACAGTGATGAGTTCTCCTAAAAAAAATTGCCAAAAATCATCCTAATTTTACATTAATGGATAATTTAATGATAATTTTACAAAAAAAATAAATTATAATCAACACGTAAATGAGAATTTTGCAAATAAAACGAAAACATTGAAAAAATTATGCAAAACTAAAGCGTTGATATTGATTAGAGAAAAAAAAATCTACAAAACAAAAAACTATAGATTAGAGAAAAATCTTTAAAATGAAACACTGATATTTGATTAGAGAAAAAAATAATGCAAAACGAAAACATTGATATTGATTAGAGATTAGAGAAAAATCTGTAAAACGAAACACTGATATTTGATTAGAGAAAAAAATAATGCAAAACGAAAACATTAATATTGATTAGAGAAAAAAAATCTACAAAACAAAAAATAACATATTGATTAGAGAAAATTTTGAAAAACAAAAACGTTAATATTGATTAGAAAAAAAAATTATGCAAAATGAAAACAATATATTGATTGGAGAGAACAAAATTCTGCAAAACAAAAAAAATAATATATTGATTAGAGAAAATTCTGCAAAACTTTATAGAGAACAAAATTCTGCAAAACAAAAAATAATATATATATTAATTAGATAAAATTCTGCAAAAAAAATAAAAATTTAAAGAGAAACTTTAAAAGAAACGAAAAAAAAAATGGAGAGAAAAATATCATCAAATGTAAATGTAGTTCTTGACACAGAAGAGGAGAAGATGACAAAAAATAATTAATTAAAAACAAAGACAAAGACAGAAAAAAAAATTAAGAAGCAGTAAATAAAAATAATGGTAGAAATGGAGAAAAAAGGTGAGAGAACACAAAAAAATAATTGAAGAAAAATTTAAAATCTATCCTATACATTCATTCAAGATGTGGTTGTAGATGTTCCGAGAGTAGAAATTTAATGTCAAGCTAAAACATC
The DNA here is from genome assembly GCA_963675135.1 of Galeopsis tetrahit. Taxonomy (NCBI): domain Eukaryota; kingdom Viridiplantae; phylum Streptophyta; class Magnoliopsida; order Lamiales; family Lamiaceae; genus Galeopsis; species Galeopsis tetrahit. The sequence continues at coordinate 5,168,438 of OY776130.1, forward strand.
ATAGTCTCATATAGACTAACAGAAGCAAACAAATGGTTTATGCTTATACTTTATATAATTGGAATTATAATTTAAATGTACGATAATTAAGGTAGAAAGTTGAGAAAAATTAATGATAAACTTAAATTTGAATATTCAAAACTTTAAATTGAATATTCAAAATTGAATTTATTAATAGGATTTTTTTTTAAAATCCTTCGTTGCAAATCTATTTAATTTAATATTTAATATAAATTAATAATTATAATTTAAAATTTTGAGATTAAAATAAAAAAATTAGATTTTTTAAATCAGAATGGCTGAGAATGCAGGGATTTTAAAATAGACGATTTTGGTGAAGAGAGAGATTGTGTAGAGGGATAGAATTGTGACACGTGTCCCATTATATTCTCACAAATATAGAGTATTAAGATTTGTGAATCTTGTAATCATTATCATATTTCTTCATTCAAAATCATAATTTTTTCATTAATCTGAATTTTTTAAACTTATTATTTAATTTATAAAAAAATTGACTCAAGTCGTCAGGATAAGAAAATTTCATTTATTAGGAAATTATATTTTCTATTCGTTCACATGTACATATTTGGTAACTATTCAACATGCTTGATCTAATTCTATTTCCATTTTTAGATTATTCCTATTAGAGTCATCCCTATGACACCTTAACCAAATAGAAACCACCACTTTAAAAAATTTCTAATAGGATGAAAATAGAGTTAAAAAACCATGAATACCCTCTCTACTCATTTAATTCATTCTACTCATTCACCCAAAACCAAAATCAAAACCCTAGCCCCCTCCCCACCATCCCCTCGGCTGCCACCGCCCCCGTCTGCAACTCCATCGGCCGAACGGCTAGCCCCCCACCCCCACTTTTTCCCACTGCCTGCGTAAAGACGAGCTCCCACTGTCGCCGCCGTCTACAATTCCATCTCCCACGCGACGTCGCTGCCCATGGCCTCCCCGCCGCCCCCTCCATGGTCGTCGATCTGTGCCGTGTGTGGAGGTGTTGCCTCTTTCGTGTCGTTCTCTTCTCGCCGCACGAAGTCGCCGCCGCCACCGCCACCTCTATCGCCGCGAAAACCCTCGTTCTCTCTTCATCTCTATGCGCGAGTCTTCTCTTCTCACCGACACCGCACAAAGCTGTCTCCACTACTATTGTCGCCGTTGCTCAAAGCAACCACCGCCGGTGTTGCCGTTGCACTAATCGCTCGCTGCCGCGCACGAAGAAGGCTCTGTTGCCGTCGCACTAAAATCTCAGGTTCGTTTAATTATGTGTTTTATGCTCGATTTCTTAGATTTCACAATCAAGCTTTTTGTGGTCTAATTGATTAGAATTTTTTTTATTTGTATTCATAAAATTGTATTTCTGACAACTCTTGTGCATATTACCTTTTTAATTTATGTATTGCGATTATGTATTTGAGATTGATATTCTTGCGACAATGTATCTCAACTCGATTAACGATTCAACCAGAATGATTTAATTTGCAACCTTTTGACTATCATTCCACACACATATCATCGAATTCACACTATATTCTTTGATTTTATAATTTTGACATGAACTAGATTCTGCAGATTATGTAGAATACAATATGCTATAATTAGTGCAAGATAATACTTGTTAGAACTTAGAAATAAAAGAAAGATATCTGCAGATTACGTGTATGCTTATTAACCCATAATCCTCCCCCTGCTAATGTACAGTGAAGCTTGTTGAGAGCCTTGCTTTGTGAATTAAATATTTCCATTTTTTGTGTGTTTTTTGTGGGAACAAGTTGTATATTAATCAAATTCATTTTTTATTTTTGAAAGGAAAAAGATTGTTATTAATGTAATAGAGTACCAGGAGTACTCAAAAAGGAGTTTGTCAAGTTACATCTGAGAATCACTGCTAAGAAGTGAGGAACAATAAACACCAGGCAAAGTTACAAAAAGCATTACAGTATTTTAGGCGCAAACGGATCTTGGGGTCGCACACCAGTCATTAAAAGATGTTGTTGTCGAGCATCCTTTATGTAGGTAGAAAATATTCCAAGCTTTAGCTCTGATTTCGTCGAAAGTTCTCTCCGGTTTTGGGTCTTCGTTTGAGAAGACCTTCTTGTTTCGAGCACCCCAAATGAACCACACAGTCAGGCTCCAAATGCATTCCAAGACGAACCTTTTACGCTTATCTCCAAGAATGCCACAAAACTGGTGGAAATGGGCTGCAGGCCTTGGCTGGAGAGGCGTACTGTTGTTGAACCATTTTCTAATCAGTCTCCATATAGTGTACGAGAAAGGGCAGTCGAAGAACAAGTGTTGGTGGGATTCCTCTGCTGCGCGGCAGAGAGGGCAAGATAAGTCATCTCTGTCTTTTAAAATACTTCTCTTTTGCAGTTCATTTCGAGTGGCGATCCGACCCCTAATCACCTTCCAAGCTAATCCTGAGTACTTGGTGGGAGTCACTTTATTCCATATCAATCTACAGGCTGATAATGCATCCTCCGTTAAGGGCTGGGTTCGAGCTGGCAGATCCTGACCTCCATATGCTGATTTCACACTGTATATGCCATCCCCAGTGAGCTTCCACCTCCAAGTATCAGGGATTAAGGGCTGCAATTTGATTGCTTCAAGCGCGCTAAGGAGTTGTGCAGCAAGGGCTTGTTCCCGAGTGAAGAGGCTCCTTCTCCATGATACATTCCAGGTCTAAATGTTGTGTACCCACTCGCCTGAATCACTGACCTTTGCTTCGGTATTTGAGCAAACCGTGAAGAGCCTGGGGAAACGTTATTTCAAAGGGGGTTCATCCGACCAGCGCTCATGCCAGAGGAGAGTGTTGCTAACGTCACCTAGGATTTTTGAATGAACCAAGGGCTGGGCGAATCAGCGAAGAACAGGTCCCGAATCGTATTCCACCAGCACGATGCATTGTTCCTGTTCGCCGTCCCTGAAATTGTCCCTGTTGAACAAATATCATATTTTGAATCCAAGATTTTTACCCACAGTGAATTTGGCTTTGTCCGTTAAATAAATCAAGGTTACGAGCGCCAAGTCCCCCGACTGACTTAGGTCTACAAACATCATTCCATGAGACCCATGAAATTTTTGTAGAACGCACACCCCCCCTCCCACAAAAAAATTCGTTGCAGTTTGACTATATCATATCACTCGAGGTTTTCTTTGGAATTCGATAAAAGGATAGATAATAAATGGACAACGAGACAAGAACCACATTGAGGAGTGTAATTCTACCACCGAAGGAAATCTTTATATCCTCCCAAGAATTAATTTTGTTTTTAATCTTCAGCACCACCTCTTTCCAGGCTTCAGTCCTGCTGTGATTAATTCCCACCTGAATACCAAGGAAATTCATTGGGAGTTCTCCGACCCGACATCCGAGGAAGGTTGCCGCCTCCTGCACTACTTCTGCATCCATATTAATTCCAAGTAGGCTACATTTGGAAAAATTAATTTTCAAACGCGCGAGTTGTTCGAAATTCACCAACAAGCATTTGAGTGCCCAAATGTTTTTTGTAGTCGCTTCGCCTACCAAAATTGTGTCATCCGCGTATTGTAGATGTGATATAGGAATACTCTTTCTTCCAACTACTGCCGCATCGTATAGGCTAGCAGAAATGGCTCTGTTAATTAACACGCTAAGTCCCTCGGCAACGATAATAAAAAGTAGCGGTGAGAGGGGATCCCCATGCCTTAAACCCCGTTCCAATTTGAACTCCTTCGAAGGGCTGCCATTTACAAGTACAGAAGCAGAAGCCGAAGTGACACACTCTCGAATCCATTTGCACTACAATGGTGCAAATCCCATACTTCGCATCACATCATCTAGAAAATTCCAGTCAACCGAATCAAAGGCCTTAGCGAAGTCAATTTTAAATAATAATCTCTCCTCCTCCTTCTTTTTTGCCTCATCTATAATTTCGTTGAGGACAAGCACTCCGTCTAAAATCTGCCTCCCCTGAATGAAGCCTGTTTGGGACTCCGAAATCACCGAACCGATAACTTTGGAGAGTCTTCCAGCCAAGACTTTAGCGATGACTTTGTAGTAGTTGTTGATCATAGAAATAGGCCTGAAGTCGCCTATGGTTGTGGGACTCTGCTTCTTTGGAATCAGTGCAATGAAGGATGGATTAAATCCTTTGACGAATTTCCCGTTTGAGTGAAATTCGTTGAAGAGATTTTGAAAGTCATCTTTTAGAATCTCTCAGTTAGCCTTGATGAAGGCTAAGGAGAACCCATCGGGTCCGGGCGATTTCGAAGACTCACAACTCCAGACCGCCTCCCTGATTTCTGTGGCTGTGAAAGCTTCTGTGAGGAAGTGATTGTCTATTGCTTTGATGGTGTGAAGAGCAAAGCCATGTGGGATGATAGGTCAAGGCGACGATGAAGCTTGGAAATGTTGCTTGAAGTGTGCTGCAATGGCTGATTTTATATCCGTGGGGGTGGATAGCCATGCTCCGTCGAAGCACAAATTTGAGAGGTCGTTGGCTTTGTGTCGAGCATTGATGCATTTGTGATTTTTTTTTTATTTGCGTCGCCCTCCTTGATCCATTGGTTTTTTGCCTTTTGACCTAACAGCTTGTGCCTTGTCTCGCATCCTGAGTAAATATCATTCAAGATCTTTCTCCTTTGCTCAATTTCTTCTTCATCCAAACCCAGCGCATAATCTGTGAGATCAAGTTCCAGGAGTTTATGTTTGTTTTCTTCAATCTGTTGTTCCAGGTCTCCAAAATTCCTTTTGTTCCAGTCCCGGAAGAAGGCTTTGGCCGCTTTAAATTTCTCCTTGATGATAAAACTGCTCCTTCCTTCGATCTGTAAATTTCCCCAGAGTTCTGTCAGACCGTCTTTAAAAGAGGGGTGATTTAACCAAGCATTGAAAAAGCGAAAGGGTTTGGGGCCCCAATTTAAAGGTTGATCTTCCAATACTAGGGGCTAGTTTTAACGTGATATGCAACGTAATCATCATATTTTAATTAAATTGTAAGAAATGATTTGTTTTGGGAAGTTAATTAAATGCACCTATTAAATAAATTTAAAATTTTAATTAATTAAAAAAGTTTTAAATTATAAAATATCTAATTAAGTGTCAGACTATGTACAACCCATGCAGTGGATTATAATCTCCAAGTTTAACAAAATGAAACAAATTAATTGGGGCTATCTTCTTTTTAGGAAAATATTTAAATTTTGGAAAGTGCTGAAATCATGCAGTTTTCGAAAATGATCTCTTAATAGTTGATTAGAAGTTTTAGTTGACTTAATTATATGAATTAATGATTTCGAATTTATTCAAATTAATAAAAGGGCAGAAGTGTCTTAGAAAATTCAATTTAAATCAATTAGAAAAAAAATCAGCTAGATTCTATTAGAGAAAAGTAGGGGTGAAATGACTCTAATAGAAAATTAACCTCCATTTTTTTATTTGAGGATGAACTGAATATTTTATTCGCGCTCGGTAATAACATTTTATTCATACAGTAACACACACTTTTCAATAAAGTAATATATTTGTATTTATATATATAGTAACATGCTTTTTAATATCTTACATGTTAATTTTAAGGACAAATATGTGTTACTCCAAAATAAATTATGTGTTACTTGTTCTTTCAGTAACACATATTCACCTATACGCTAACATATAATTGTCTTTATAATAACAAAGTTCTGAAACAAGTTTTTTCTATTTATTTTTTGCGTGATTTTTTTTTAAGACCTGTTTGATTTGATATGATTCACAAAAGATTTGCGAGTTTTTGCCCCTTCCTTAAATTAAATGTACTAATATTTCATATGAGTAATCAATTATGTGTTATTTGTATTTACAGTAACATATACTTGTCCTTAAAATAACATGTAATTATCTTTATACTTGCCCCTTCCTTAAATTAAATGTACTAATATCTTTATATTCTGTTAACCTTTTGCACAATTTTTTTAAAGATATGTTTGACGACCTATAACCTATAGAAGATCTGCGAATTTTCGTCCCTTCATTAAATATACTAATATTTCATTAAAATATTTCATATATATATATATATATATATGATGTGAAATCAATTCCATGTATTATTTGAATATCAGAATATTTCGATCTTTTTAATCCGAGTCTGCATGACTACAAAACTCTTCAACTCAATTTTCTATTTTTCTTAGAATTTTGTATTTTAATTTAAAAATAAGGAAATTATGCATTAATTATGCAATCAATTCCAATCACTCTAAAATCCAAATGTAATTTCTGACTTTAGAATTCTAATATTAAATTGATGACAACAATCATCACAAATTTTTATTTAATTAGGGTCACAAATATAATATTATTTCAAAAAAATTGGATTGACTTATTTTATGAGAGTAACATGGCTTATTATTGATGTTGTCATAAGTGTTCCTTATAATGATTTAACACGCATGATGATATTATGTCACTGTTGTGATTTTAAGTAATTCGACACTTATGACAACATCAGTATTTGACCTTTTTTTTCCCAGTAACTCTATCTTACACTTATTGTTCATAATGTCCCTAATGCAGTTTGAAGACGTGGACAACATTCAAGTCATGTAGTTGCATAGGAGTGAGAAGTTATGAGCATGAACCAACAAGTTCCTATTTTCTAGGAATTGAGGAAAGAAGTTATACCCGTGATCAAGGCATCCTTAATCACGGGAGTTGAGAGCAATTCGAGATGTGAAGTCTATAAATAAAAAGGCTGCCTCAACACAAGAATATCAAGAAGAAAAACTAAAATATGTTACTATCCTATAGTTAGAAAAATGATTGTTTATTCTTGTAGATTGGTACATAGTTGTAACCCGAACAATTATTGTATCTATCATATATGTTCATCTACTAGATTATATGTATAGATCTATGAAGGAGATAGTTTCATAGAATCGAAGTAGATTTTTCAAAATTTATTAAGTTGCACTTTTTCAAACCTCTAAGAGGTTGTAGACATTTGTGTCACTACTTTGTTATATTGAACCGTGTAGATTATTTATAATCTACGCAAATTTTAAATATCTCCAGTTGCAAAGTGTTTATTTATTTTTCGATGCACATTGTTGTCTGGATAGTGCTAACACAACAGATAACACTTCTGATTACACACGCACACACACTTTTAGCTATAATTGAATTGAAGTAATTGGATTATCTCCAATACTATCTGCTCCATCTGCAGGTAGGAACACACCTTGGATCAGGGTCCCTTTGAGGATATTAACAGACGTAGAACATTCGTTGCATACTAAATGTTCGACCTTGTTACTGTGAGGTAAAGTAGTCTACCGACCAAGCGACGATACTACAAGAGGTCTACGTACGGCCAGACCTGTTTCATGATCAAGATCATATCTGGGTGTATTTATAGACTTCACATCTCGAATTGCTCTCAACTCCCGTGATTAAGGATGCCTTGATCAAGAACTAGGGCGACAACCTTCAAAGCCACGGTTCTTCAAAATAATCCGGGTGTATTTACGTTGACTTAATTAGGAAAACACATTTTGCTGATCGTGCAAATTCAATGCCAAAAAACTACTCCCTCTGTCCCACAATTGTTTGCACTCTTTCCTTATTCGTCCGTCCCACAATTGTTTGCACTTCCTAAAAAGGAAACTTTTTCATAAACTCCACCCTCACAAAATTCACATATTTACACAAAATGCCATTACTTTTACACTTATTCCAACCACTTTATTTACTTTATTCATATAAGTTTACAAAATTACCCCTCAACACTCCACTCATTACACATTTTCCTTAATAAGTGTGCCCACAAAGTGGTGCAAACACTTCTGGGACGGAGGGAGTATATGATGAATTTGTGATCAGGATACATTTTGATCTCTTGAATTTTCCCACTATCATTTCCTGCAACTCTGCAAGGAGTACAATCAACATATATATATATTAGTGCAACAACATAAACGTGACCTCACTTGAAAACAAATAGTGAATGGCTCGAGTGAATTGTGGTGCCAATTTCTTGACATTTGTCGTAAACCATAAAGAGATGTGTGCAGCCTACAATCAGACCATTATCACATTTTAAAATTTAAACAAATACACTAATGAATGTTACTTAAATTTAAACAAAAACGCTAATGAGTGTTACTTAATCTTCATTTCAAGCATTAGATGAGTTGTTAAATCTAAAAAATACAACTTCCTAACATTTAATTTGCGATGCTAACTAGGCTGCGACTTTTTAACATGAAATTACAAGCTTGACAAATCATCATCAGTGGGTTATTTGAGTATTGGTATCTAATCCAAACCATAATTTTATTATATTTCAAATCATATCTAAACATTAGGTATTAGACGTGACATTTGTAGAATTACTATTTTTTTTAAAGAAATCAAATATATTGACCAACCATTTTAAATTAAAATTTAAAACGACTTTGTGATTACAATATAAAAATTTAAAACCATGTTTATGATTACTTACAATATAGTGAATTTTTTTTAAGTAAGTCGCAATATTTTTATTTGTCTTTCCAAAGAAAAAATTTTGACCCAAAAAAAATTATTGTGATATTACAATAATACGTGTGATATTACCATATTAATTAATAATGCATACCGTCTTGACAACACACATGCATATATATAGATGCAGTTGTAGCGCTAATAAACAACAACACACTAGAACATACACAACTTGAAATCAATGACGACGAGTAGTGAAACGTTAATAAAACAAATGATGTGTGTTGTGTTGATTATCTTGGTTATGCATCATCAATCTCTCTCATTGATGGCAAGGAAGCTGCAAACACAAAATTTAAAATATGAAGTGGTGCATCGTCTTCAGAATTCAAATTACCACATTTCACCTTCATCATCTCCTGCAAAAATCTTTGGAGAGGACTATTCCACCCCAGAGACTCATCCGCCACATATTCATAATCCAAAAATCTTTGGAGAGGACTATTCTACCCCAGAGACTCATCCGCCACATATTCATGGTCCAGAAATCCTTGGAGAGGACTATTCCACCCCAGAGACTCATCCGCCACATATTCATAATCCAAAAATCTTTGGAGAGGACTATTCTACCCCAGAGACTCATCCGCCACATATTCATGGTCCAGAAATCTTTGGAGAGGACTATTCCACCCCAGAGACTCATCCGCCACATATTCATGGTCCGGCCATTTAAAATTATTAATTATGAATATCATCTTATATTAATATTGTTGTAGCTAAATTTTTTGGTATTGTTGCTCTGTTTGCAACATAGAAAATAGTATTTATTGTGATCCATTAAATAATAAAACGTTTTTTAGCGCAAAAGAAATATTGTCAACACATACAACTAATTAAAAAAAGAAACAAAATCAAATCAATTCAATAATTTATAAACATAACTGCATGTATATTGGGTGGTTTTTCTTATACTTTCTTTTTTTTTTTTTAAAATTTCGGGGTACAAATGTACCCCTTGTTACTCCCTAGATCCGCCCATGTAGTCGAGGATCGAGACATTAAAAGAAATCTAGTCGGTCCTATATATTATTTTTACCAATAACTTTACCTACTATTTAATTAGGTTCAGACCTTTATCACATTTTAAAATTTAAACAAATATGCTAATGAATGTTACTTAAATTTAAACAAAAACGCTAATGAGTGTTACTTAATCTTCATTTCAAGCATTAGATGAGTTGTTAAATCTAAAAAATACAACTTCCTAACATTTAAGTTGCGATGCTAACTAGGCTGCGACTGTGTAACATGAAATTACAGGCTTGACAAATCATCACCAGTGGGTTATTTGATTGTTGGTATCTAATCCAAATCATAATTTTATTATATTTCAAATCATATCTAAACATTAGGTATTAGACGTGACATTTGTAGAATTACTATTTTTTTTAAAAGAAATCAAATATAATGACCAACCATTTTAAATTAAAATTTAAAACGACTTTGTGATTACAGTATAAAAATTTAAAACCATGTTTATGATTACTTACAATATAGTGAAAAAATTTAAGTAAGTCGCAATATTTTTATTTGTGTTTCCAAAGAATAAATTTTGACCCAAAACAAATTATTGTGATATTACAATAATACGTGTGATATTACCATATTAATTAATAATGCATACCCTCTTGACAACACACACCCATATATATAGTTTGTGTTTCCAAAGAACTATTTTGGGACATTATGCGAAAAAGATAAAAATATTCAACAAATGTGTACAATTCACTATAAAATTAATGTAGTTTATGTTATACAATTAAATAAAAAAATAATTCATTTATTCATAAATTAACTTATTTTAATATAAAAAAATAATTCATTTATTCATAAATTAATTAATTATTATAAAAATCAATTAACTTACCTAATTCATGATTAGAAAAGTTATTAACTTACCTAATTAGAAAAAAAATTATAATTACAATATAAGTATTATAAAATTATTTATTTATTTTAATGTAATAAAATTATTTATTTATTTTAACGTAATAAAATAAATATAAAAATTTATCTAAGTATTACACAAAGTCGGTCCACATATTTTTGTACGAACTAATATCAAATTAAAAATTATATAATAAAAATGAAAAACAATAAAATTAATAAATTGTTTAAAAATATATTGTTCATCATCATCTTTCAATTACCGTGGGTAAGGGGTGAGAATTTTAGATATATTTGAGTATTTATTTATTTATTTGGGGATTTTAAATATTTGTGGATTTTTGTATTTATTTAAAATATTAAAATAATTGTTAATTTTTTATTAATAAGAGTTTTTGAAAATTTTAATAAAAAAACTTATTTGGGATTTTTATTATTTTAAAGATAAAATTTATATTTATTTGAGTATGTTAATTGATTTTTTAAATTATTTTTTTAATTAGATTAATTGAATTTTTAAAAAATTAATTAGGTAAGTTAATTGATTTTTCTAGTAATTAATTGACTTAGGAATAAATCTTGATTTTTTTTTTCATATTAAATTTTTTTTTTTGACAATATGATAAATTATTTACTTATTTAAAAATATTTTTCTAAATTTATTTTCATATATTTTAAAATATTATTTATTATTTTAATTAATATTCATAATTTATTTTATAATACTTATACTGTAATTATAATTTTTTTCTAATTAAGTTAATAATTTTTCTAATAATGAATTAGGTAAGTTAATTGATTTTTATAATAATTAATTAATTTATGATTTTTTTTTTATTTGATTGTATAACATAAACTACATTAATTTTATAGTGAATTATACACATTTGTTGAATATTTTTATCTTTTTTGCATAACATCCCAATTTAATTAAAAATTTAATTTACATCCCATAACTTCTTTAATTGCTCAATTTACGTCTCATTTACATAAATTTGAGGATTTTCAGTAAAAATTGGACGTAAATTAAGCAATTGAAAAAGTTATGGGACGTAAATTAAAATTTTAACTATTTTGGGACGTTTTTCAAAAAAGGTAAAAGTTACGGGACATAAATAATTTTTTTCTCGACTTTGTAACATGAAATTACAGGCTTGACAAATCATCATCAGTGGGTTATTTGAGTGTTGGTATCTAATCCAAATCATAATTTTATTATATTTCAAATCATATCTGAACATTAGGTATTAGAAGTGACATTTGTAGAATTACTATTTTTTTTAAAGAAATCAAATATATTGACATACCATTTTAAATTAAAATTTAAAACGACTTTGTGATTACAATATAAAAATTTAAAACCATATTTATAATTACTTACAATATAGTAGAATAATTTAAGTAAGTCACAATATTTTTATTTGTCTTTCCAAATAAAAAATTTTAACCAAAAAAAAAATAAATTATTGCGATATTACAATAATACGTGTGATATTACCATATTAATTAATAATGCATGCTCTATTGACAACACACACACACACACATATATATATATATATGTGTTATTACAATAATACGTGTGATATTACCATATTAATTAATAATGCATGCTCTATTGACAACACACGCATATATATATATATATATATATATATATATATATATATATATATATATATATATATATATATATATATATATATATATATATATATGCGTGTGTGTGTGCGCAATTGTAGCGCAAATAAATAACAACACACTAGAACATACACAATTTGATATCAATGATGATGAGTAGTGAAACATTAATAAAACGAATGATGTGTGTGGTGTTGATTATCTTGGTTATGCATCATCAATCTCTCTCATTGATTGCAATTAAGGAAGTTGCAAACGCAAAATTTGAAATATGAAGTGGTGTGTAGATGTTGTTAACACTTAAATATCTTAACATTATCAACAACATCTAAATTCGACCTTTAGAAAATTTTTCTTAGTATTTTCTAAAATGTTACATTAAATATATTGAGCAAATGCTATCACAATCAGAACGGATATAGAAGCTTCTACAAGGGACTGGAACCTAGAAGATTCCAGAATATTGGAGGATGTGTTAGATCAGCACAGAACATTCTAGATCGACTTGGAACATGGAAGAAGGATCGAGAGAGGTCACGGGAGTTGGGATCTTAAAGAAATAGGACCTCACTTGGAAGCCTCTAGAATGTTTTCTACATCTAGAAATATCGAAGGAGGCCTTCACAATTCAGTGTGTGCTATTTGATCAATCTCCTTCACCGAGCATTCATCCCTGTAAGGAATTGTGGCCAGTAGTTATACCTTTTAAAATGTACCGAAGTTTACAAGCTTCCAGTGCAACTCAAAACTATTCTTTTATCTATTGAGAGTGTAATCATAGATAGGATTAGTAGTTGGGCAGTGTTATTTTAGTCACTTAAGCTATTTCCAGATTCAGGCACCTGCCTCGATTGTAGTTTTCGTTGTCAAAGTTATTGATGTAACATTTCACACAACATTTGTACTTACAAGTTATGTAAAGGTTTTTTGCCGTAAGTCTTGCATAGATTTTATTGAATAAACTCTATGTTAAAAAGTATTTCCATTGTTTCTTGTTCTTTTTAGTGTTTTAGTCTTCCACTGTGTATTTACATTTCTGGTATTCTATTAGAGTCAGTGTTGCACTATTTGTCACAACATTAAGTGTAGCATTATTCTGTTTTTACTTAAACACTAGACAACACACTTTCAGTTGGTATCAGAGCCAACATCCGACGACACTAGGTTTAGATCCTTGTTTTTAAGTGTGTTTTAGTTTATGTTAGCAATGGAAACACATCACATATCCATTGCACTTAGGCCACCTCGTTCTAGATGGAACTAATTATGCTTATTGAAAGCCTAAGATGCGAATGTACATCAAGTTAATTGATGAATGTGCTTGGAGGACTTTACTTAGAGGCTAGGATACACCAAAGAATCCAGTAGATGAAGATGGTGAAACTTAACTTAAGAAAGAAGTTGAATGGACGACTGATGAGATAACAACAATATGATTTAATTCTTAAAATTTAAATGCTATTTTTACTTCAGTTGATATTTCCATGTTTAAGATTATATCTAAATGTTCTACTTCTAAGGATGCATGGGACATGTTGCAAGAGCATTGTGAAAGTTCAGACAGTGTTCGAAGGACAAAGCTTCGAATGTTGGGGACAAAGTTTGAGAATCTACGAATGAAGAAAGATGAAACTATTTCATCCTACAATGAAAGGTTGAGTGAGACTGTCAATGAATCACTCTCTCTTGGTGATCCTATATCTAAAGTAAGAGTAGTACATAAGATATTAAGATCAATTCCTTGATGCTAAAATTTGTGCAATTGAAGAGGCAAAAGACACTGATAGGATAAGTGAAAATGAATTAGTGAGCAATCTTAGAACTTATGAAATGAACACTAATCACTTGATGAAGCTAACGATGATAAGAAAGTGGTTGTTTTTAAAGGAGAAACTTCACACAAGTCTGAAAGTCAGCCTGTTATCACTGAGGTTGATTTGGATGATGATGTGATCAATCAATGTTTTAACAATCCTGACAATATTACCTTTCTAACAATGAATTTTAATAAATTTATTAATAAATTTCTTAAGAAGCCTATGAACAAGTCTAAAAGAAATATTCAGCCAAAGATCCAAATAAATACATCAACACCCCAACCAGAAAGAAGGAGAAGTCAATTCACACCAAGGCCATCGAAAAGTGAAGGTATACCAAGGTATGATCCTGAATTTAAAAATCAATTCAATGCAATGTATGTTTAGGATATGGTCATTATGCAAATGAATGTGTCAATACCAAACTGAAGCAAAAACTGAATTTTAGTGCTACCTTAAGTGATGAATCATATAATAAATTTGATGAAACAAAAGAGGTTGAATTTGATTTTCATACTAGAATTGATTATGATGACTCCTTATATGATGATCTATATGATACAGATTCTGATGTTGCACCTGATGTCTTAACATCAAGAGTAACGTGCATCAAAACAAAGTCACCAAGATTTAAATTGTTTTAATGGTTTTATTGATGATGTAGGAAACATGATTGATGATTCAACATACCAAAAAGTTGTTACTTACCAGAAGAGATCTTGAAATGGTTTTAGAAGTGACATTTGTAGGGATGGATTGGTTAAGTAAAAACAAAGTCGTGATTCGGTGCATGGATCGAGAAGTAGACCTGGAGACATTGGACGGTCAACATCTCACTTTCCACGGGAAAGATAAGCATGGGCACATACCTGTCATATCGGCTATGAAGACAACTAAGTTGTTGAACAAGAGAGGGTGTCAAGCGTACTTAGTGAATATTGTAAAGGTGGAAAAGGATAAGTTGACACCGGATGACATACTAATAGTGAAGGACTACCCTAATGTATTTCCAGAAGACCTTTATAGACTCCCACCAGATCGATCCATAGAATTCACTATTGACTTGGTCCCCGGAGCTGCACCAATGTAAAAAGCCCCATATCGAATGGCACCAAAGGAATTGTAAGAATTGAAGGTACAGTTAGAGGAGCTATTGGATAAGTTCACACCAAGGCCATCGAAAAGTGAAGGTATACCAAGGTATGATCCCGAATTTAAAAATCAATTCAATGCAATGTATGTTTAGGATATGGTCATTATGCAAATGAATGTGTCAATACCAAACTGAAGCAAAAACTGAATTTTAGTGCTACCTTAAGTGATGAATCATATAATAAATTTGATGAAACAAAAGAGGTTGAATTTGATTTTCATACTAGAATTGATTATGATGACTCCTTATATGATGATCTATATGATACAGATTCTGATGTTGCACCTGATGTCTTAACATCAAGAGTAACGTGCATCAAAACAAAGTCACCAAGATTTAAATTGTTTTAATGGTTTTATTGATGATGTAGGAAACATGATTGATGATTCAACATACCAAAAGTTGTTACTTACCAGAAGAGATATTGAAATGGTTTTAGAAGTGACATTTGTAGGGATGGATTGGTTAAGTAAAAACAAAGTCGTGATTCGGTGCATGGATCGAGAAGTAGACCTGGAGACATTGGACGATCAACATCTCACTTTCCACGGGAAAGATAAGCATGGGCACATACCTGTCATATCGGCTATGAAGACAACTAAGTTGTTGAACAAGAGAGGGTGTCAAGCGTACTTAGTGAATATTGTAAAGGTGGAAAATGATAAGTTGACACCGGCTGACATACTAATAGTGAAGGACTACCCTAATGTATTTCCAGAAGACCTTTCTAGACTCCCACCAGATCGATCCATAGAATTCACTATCGACTTGGTTCCCGGAGCTGCACCAATGTAAAAAGCCCCATATCGAATGGCACCAAAGGAATTGTAAGAATTGAAGGTACAGTTAGAGGAGCTATTGGATAAGAAGTTTATCCAACCCAATGCTTCGCCGTGGGGAGCACCAGTCCTTTTCGTAAAGAAGAAAGATGGGACTGTGAGAATGTGCATTGATTACCGAGAACTTAATTGGCTGACAATAAAGAATAAGTACCCGTTGCCTAGGATTGAAGATCTTTTTGATCAACTAAGAAATGCGAGTGTATTCTCCAAGATTGATCTCAGGTCTGGGTATCACCAACTTAGAGTCAGGGAAAGTGATATCCCAAAGACTGCATTTAGGACTAGTTATGGTCATTATGAATTCACTGTAATGCCATTCGGAGTTACGAATGCGCCCGCAGTCTTCATGGATTTGATGAACCGTGTGTTCCACGAATATCTTGACAAATTCGTCATCGTTTTCATTGACGACATTTTCATTTACTCAAGGGATACTAGGCAACATGAGGAACACCTCAAGACAGTCTTAGAAGTTCTGCGACAGAAGAAGTTGTACGCTAAGTTTAGCAAGTGTGAGTTTTGGCTCAATAAAGTGGCCTTTCTTGGACATGTAATCACGGTTCAAGGGATAGAAGTTGATCCTACGAAAGTTGATGCAGTTTTGAATTGGAAGGTACCAACCAATGCGAATGAAGTTCGCAGTTTTCTTGGCTTGGCTGGGTACTATCGAAGATTCATACAATACTTTTCTCGTATCGCAAAACCACTCACGTATCTCACAAAGAAGAGTGAAAAGTTCAAATGGACGCCCGAATGTTAAGTCAGTTTCCAGGAGTTAAAACAGGAGCTTACGACTGCACCAGTTTTGACAGTCCCGGATGGGTCAGAAGGGTTCGTAATCTACACGGACGTCTCCAAGTCGAGACTAGGGTGCATTCTAATGCAGCATGAAAAAGTCGTAGCATACGCATCACGACAATTGAAGGTTCACGAGCAGAACTATCCAACACATGACTTAGAGTTGGCCGCCGTCGTTCATGCACTAAAAATTTGGAGACATTATTTGTATGGTGGAAAGTGTGAAATCTATACAGATCACAAAAGTCTGAAATATTTCTTCACACAGAAAGAGTTGAACATGTGCCAACGAAGGTGGCTAGAATTGGTAAAGGATTATGATTATACCATCCTCTACCACCCATGTAAGGCAAATGTGGTAGCTGATGCGCTTAGCAGGAAGGAAGATGGACATTTAGCGTTATTACTCACCCAACAAGACCATCTGATCGAAGAATTTGACAGAATGGGATTAACCATCGTCAAACTGAACCAAACAATTCCGATGTTAGCCACCATGTCAGTCCAACCAATGTTCGACCAAGGACTTTACGATAACCCCCGATGGAGCGTTTTTGTTCAGAGGAAGAATCTGCATACCAAAGAAGGAGGAATTGCGAGATGAGATTATGAGGGAAGCTCAAAACACACCATATACCGCACATCCTGGTGAAATAAAGATGTATATAGATCTTACGAGCAACTTTTGGTGGAGGTGCATGAAACGGTCGATCTCACAGTTTATCAAACGATGTCTCACCTGTCAGAGAATCAAACCAGATCATCAACGGCCAGCTGCACTATTGAATAAATTAGAAATTCCAGAGTGGAAATGGGAACATGCAACAATGGATTTTGTGACATGCTTACCAAGAAGCCCTAAACAACATGAGGTTGTGTGGGTAGTTGTCGATAGATTGACCAAAGTAGCCCGATTCATACCAGTCAAGATGAATTATTCAATGGATCAATTGGCCAAACTCTACATTGATGGAGTAGTAAGGCTACATGGAGTGCTGACGTCGATTGTATCCGATCGTGATCCACGATTTACGTTAAAATTTTGGAGGAGTTTGCAATCAGCTATGGGAACCAAGCTTAATTTCAGCACTACTTTTCATCCACAGATTGACGGACAAACAGAGAGAACAAACCGAATCCTATGAGATCTTCTAAGGGCATGTACCTTGGACTTTGGAGGGAACTGGGAAGATTACTTGCCCTTAGTAGAATTCGCGTATAATAATAGCTATCAATCCTCCATTGGGATGGCACCATACGAAGCACTCTATGGACGGAGATGCAGAACACCCATCCATTGGGACGAAGTTGGAGTGAGATCAATTTTGGGCCCAGAATTAGTGGGAATGTCTGTGGAGGCAATCAAAAGGATCCGGGAGAGAATCAAGATTGCCCAGGATCGACAAAAGTCTTATGCAGACTCACGAAAAAAGGACTTGTAGTTCGAAAAGGGTGAAAAGGTATTTTTGAAAGTTTATCCCATTAAAGGGATAATCCTGTTTGGAACGAAGGGGAAGCTGAGACCAAGATACGTCGGACCATTCGAAATATTGGAGCGAGTTGGGGACGTGGCTTATCGACTCGCCTTGACCCCAGAGTTATCCAAAATTCACGATGTCTTTCACGTGTCAATGCTTCAGAGATACGTCTCAGACCCAACTCACCACATTGAACTCGAAAGTTTAGAAGTCAACAAGGATCTTACATACGAAGAACGACCCATAAGCATCCTCGGCAGAAAGGTTAAAACCTTGAGGAATAGAGATATACCTTTAGTCCTAGTTCAATGGAATATGCACGGGAAAGAAGAGGCAACTTGGGAGCGCGAGGGAGAAATTTTAAACAAGTACCCAAAACTTTTCGCACAGAGGACAAAATTTTTTAAAAGGTGGAGAGAGATGTAACACCCCGTTTTTTAAAATTTAAATTTTTGCATTTCATGATTTTTAGAAATTAAAATATCTCTTTTAATTATTAAATGACAAATTAATTGAAGTCTTAAAGATATATGATTTTATGTAATTTATGAACTAATATTTTCAATAAGATGTACAGAGATTTGCAGGATAGCTTACTGAGGAGATTGGACTCGATTGTGACTCACTCGACACGATTTAATAAGATGATGAGATATGTTAAAGATGAAATAAATTATAATAGAATTGAACTATAAATAATAAGATGCACAATATATCAAACAAGTCAGGAATAGGAGAAATAGAGCGTGTTTTAGGGATTGAGTAAAAGTGTTTTTATTAAATAATAATAATAGCAACGTTACATTTAAATTACGATATTCCTTTAACTTAAATTAAACCAAGACGTCTATTTCTCCTGAAAACTTCTCTCTCTCCGACCCCTTTCCTTCTCAAACTCTCTTTCTTCTTAAATCATTTCCTCTCAAATCCTACAATACAAAACATGAATCTCCTCAACCAACGCCATTCCTGAATTTTCACTGTCATTTCTAAGTATGAAGGCCTTCTTCTTTTTTAAACAGTTTTAAAGAAATAAATCCATTTCTTTTCTTTCTTTAAGCGATGGATTCTGGATATTGTTATTTTCTTATGATTTTTACCGTGTGGTTACTGATTCATTTTATTTGGAGTATAAGAATGTCCTGTGGTTGAGTTTTGTGTTGATTTGTTGTTAAACTTGCGGGATTTGAATACTGTGTGACTCATTGAAGATTATATTTAGATTTCATGTGTGATCTGAGTTTATTTTAACTACTGTACACCTTTCCTTATCCTTATGGTACCGGTTATTCCCTCCGAGTGGTTTGTGTTGAATTTCTTGTTGAACTTATGGTACCGGTTATTCCCTCTGAGTGGTTTGTGTTGAATTTCTTGTTGAACTTATGGAATTTGCATACTAGGTGACTCATTGAAGCTTATATTTAGATTGCATGTGGTATTTGTCATTGCATGTGTGATTTGAGTCCATTTTTCTTAATGAACACTTTTCCTTATGGTACTGGATATCCGTTTGAGGCCGTGGATGTTTTAAAATAGGTTGAGAAGTCTTTTGAGGCAAATATATATGTGTATTGTGGTAACTGAAAATCTATTTTTGTTATTGCATGTTACTTTCAAAAAAGTACCGTCCCTTTTCAAATGTTTTTAGCTCAAACCCTTTTACCACATTTAGGTACTTGAGACCTGGATATGAAGTTAAAATACCAAGTTTGTTTAAGGTGTTTTCAATTTTATGTGATTTTTCTTTGAGGCACTATACAGAGGTGAAAAACTCCCTTGTTTTTGGGTTGAGATTATAAAAATCCCCTCACACAGCTCGCTTCGTTTTTGGTCTAGTTTTCGACTATGTTAACTTACTGCGTCTTGGCTTTCATAAAGATTTTACCACATTTGGATTTATATTATATTTTTTATAAATTTTCTAACTAACAGTGTTTCTTCTTTATAAAAATAGACTGTTTTGATGCTCAAAAGAAATGCATTCTTAAATAGCAATGTATAAGATTAAAATTTGAGGTTTTTATGATGTTTACTACTGGTCCTTGTAGTTTTGTAGGATTTGACCTTGAATTTCTATAAGAAACGAAAAAGTTTTGACAATTTCTAGAAGACTTCTTGTCACAGTCAATCTTCGGGTCTTGTTTTTCAACGGTCTTACAAAATTTATAAGTTATCTTTTAATGAAAATTTTATTATGTGAACCACTGTATGTTTGGAGTCTACTGTACAAAATTTATGAATTTTAAGAATTTCTATGATTTATGATAAATAATTTACTACAGGCTGTCTTTTTAGATAGTTTAAACGTATGAAATGAATTTGACGAAATTTTGTGAATAAATTGCTTATTGAAAAGTTATTATTTTTCCAATATAGATTGAAATTATATGTGTTTTTGAAACATTTTTAGAATCCTCTTTGGAGGTGCTTAGGATTAATTTAATTATTCTTCTCCCACATATATTTTCATGTGATTTCAACTAGCTAAATAACTAGAATTGACCATTTGATGTGTGACAAAATTTAAATAGAAATGTCATAAACTTATTGATATTTGATAGTGTCACCTATATAGATATGTACAAGAAGATATACGTATATATATACTTTAAACCTAAAAGTTAATTAAATGTGTCGAGTGCAGTGCAAACCAGTCAGATCCTCGGGAGGCTAGCTCGCTATCATCGAACGACAAAAGTGGGTAATATTTATTTACATTTGCATTAGTTAGATTAATTTATGCATGAATACGAGCAGGCAGATCTTCGGATTATGCTCTTTGTGAATTAGCAAGTTGACGAACTATGCTTTGTGTGAAATAGGCAAGTGTACGGATTATGCTCTGTGTTAAACAGATAAGTCTTCGGACCATGTTCTGTGTGAAGTGAGTCGGGTTCATGGGACTCGGCGTGTACTCGATTGACATATTAATTAACTTTTTTAATGTACATGCATAATAAATGTTATCCCACTGGGCTTCTCCTCCGGGAGAAGACTCATGATGCTACTTTAATCATTTCAGGTTTCGTAGACGACGAGGAGGACGTGTGACTGACTAGGCAAGCTTTAATAAACTTTCTCCTAAAGTTTTAAGTTTTACGTAAGAAACGTATTTAGTATTATTACGGCTCATGTTATCTTTAAGTTTAATTCCGTAATTAAGTATGAACTACTGGGTCAACTGATCGAACCTATTTAAACTACTAGGATGTTTGTCTACTCTTTAAAAGTTAATTTTCATGTGTGACAACCTTATTACAAATTGTCGTATCTTCTAATGTTAAAGTATTTTAGACATCACACCACCTATATAATGATTTTTGAATTTTGTAACGTTTTAGTCAAGTACACGTTTGGCTTAGAAATGTGGGTGACACAAGAGTTAGGCAGAAGCACGATATCCTTTAAAAAAAAAAAATCGTGTATCTTTTATTGAAAAGTCTTCCGCTTGAATTTATTAAATCAAAAAGTGTTATTTCAAACCGTAGCGCCCACCGGGATTTTGGGGGCGTTACAGCGTGGTATCAGAGCTAGGGTTGGGTTTTTCCTCCTCGGACTCTAGGTCAACCATTTTTCAAATGAAGTAATATGCATGATAAACATACATGAAAATTTATGACATAATGAATAAGAATGAAAAAGAATAAAGGGGCAATTTTTCATAAGGACATTTCACACATAGATTTCACATAGAAAGACAACTTTTTTTTTTTAATTCAAATAAGGACAATATGGATGATAAATATACTAATCTATCCCTCTAGTTAATTAATTAACAAAATGAAATTTTAGTCAATTAGTCAAATATTAATAAAATTAATTATGTACACAAAATCGTTAATTACGGTAATGGATCATCTTTCCAAATTTAAAAATTTAATTAAATCATAAAATTACATATAATTAATAAGTCAACCATTAAAAAAGGAATTCTGAAAAATAATCTCAAAAATATCGGATCAAAATTCAAATTTCTTTTAACATTCAAATTTCTTTTAACATTCAAATCTTTCACATTCAAATATATTTTTTTAATATCTTATATTCACAATCAAATAAATTTTTCTAATTTCTTCTCTTCTAGATACACGTCTGCTTCGAATCATATAACTGAAACATATATTTCAAACTTAAAATGCATCTACATTATTAAATTTTATGACATATCATAGAAGATTACAAACATCAATTCATTCAAATTTACATGATTCATAATTTTATTAATAAATATATTTTAAACATTTTATTTTGTCAAAATCAACTTTAAGAAGAAGATTTTGGAAAGATAAAATCAACTTTTGCATATACAAGCTAATCTTTCTTCCCTCTCTTTCACCTATTTCATTCTCTTTCTCAAATTTTAATAGAATGAATCAAAACACTATAACTACACTCTGCACATGAAAAATAACTAGGAAAAATAACTTCATCTAATTTTACATGAAAAATAGAGATAAGATATTAGAAAAATATATTCGAATTTGAAAGATTTGTATTTATTTTTAAAATATATTAATAAATTTCAATTATTTATTTTAAATTATAATTGATTATGTGGATAATGATTTGGTGACAACTTACTAATTTGGTTCCATAAAAATCCAGATGTTGGTTCTATATCATTATCCTATATGTAGATATGAAAACATATATGCATAATATTCTTACATATTCTGGCTGACATATGCAAAAATATGTTGCATATAATTTTAAATACGTAATAATATGCAATAGAACAATATATCTGTAATAAAAGGTTTTAAAATATTAATTTCATTTTAAAAAATTAATATAGAACATATAATTCTATAATTACATATCATTAGTGATATTGATGATTTTTTGGGTTTGAAGTGATCAATTTAAATCTTGTGTTGGTATGATGTGATACATGTTATTATTTGTTTGACAGTATGACATAGAAACATAAACAATTTATATATTTAACAATATATGTCATCTATATAAAATATACGAATATATAAACATATATGTAAAAAATTGGTGCATATGGTCAATAACGCAATCGATAAGCTGTATATATATGCAGATACGAAAACATATATGCAAGAAGTTGTTACATATTCTTGCTGGCATATGCAAATATGTGCTACATAATTTAAAATACGTGATAATACGCAATAGAACAATGCATCAGTAATAAAATGTTCTAAAATATTAATTTTATTTTAAAAAATTAGTATAAAATATATAATTTGATAATTACATATCATTAGTAAAAAATATATGCAAGTATTCAAATATATAAACGTATATGTAAAAAACCTATGCATATATTCAATAATATATGCAAATATTCTATTGCATATATGCCTTCATACAAATAATAAACTGCAATATATATAAAAAAACGTATTTGATATATATTTTCTAAAATATTATCTACTATTATAACAATATTTGTTATTTAAAGATTATTCGAAAAGTTGCATTATACATATGCAACATAATATTTTTATATATTTATTTAAATTATTCAAAATAACATTTTTTTTTTTAATATATGAACAAACACTTAATAACATGATAGAATTTTAGAACACCCGAAACAACATTCAAATTTCATTATATTCCCAAAAGGGAAGTGTCAATTACATTATTCAAGAAATTTACGGACAATTAAATAGGATTTCCCAAGAAATGAGTATCAATTTCATCTTCATCTTCATCTTCATTTTCGTTGAACGAAACTCCAAAACGATTAAATAAAGTTGGAGTTACAATATGTAGCAAGTAATTTCGTGGATCCAAAATAGCAATTTCTTCCGAAATTGGAAGCAAGAGTTTCATGCATTGCAGCATCTACCAAGTCCAGTTACTATTCAGCCTGTCTTCATAAACTTCCTTAAGGAAACTAATTACATCTACCAAGTTCAGCTGCAGCCCCTGCTTTTTTCTGCAAAATAAAAATGATAGGATCAGTCTAAATTCTGAAATTAATATCAGTTCAATAAAGCCATTAGAAATTGTGTGCATTTGAGGATAATGTATACAACAAAGTGTGTGCTTAATTATAACAATTCATTAGAAATTAAATCCATATTTCCTAATTGAAAAATTCCAGAATAGCATACCTAAAATAAGTGAATGGTACTGCAAATGCAAACCCCTCATTCAGGAATTTTTACGAACACCTTCAGAGAATTCTAACACATCCTCTTGTTCCATTGCAGCTAGACATGGAAGATCTATGCAAACAAAATGCTCAGTGTGGGATCAGCGTATGGGTTCTGGAGACAGCTAAACAAAGAGCAAAAACAGGGCAAGCAAAGATACATTGACATATTTTTACAATCTCCAGTTCAGGAAAATGGTAAATTCGTCCAATTAAATTATTTCTTCGATCAATCAAACTGTGTATTTCTTGAAGCATCGCTCGCATTTAAACTTCTTTTCGCCGTGTTTTCGGCAGAAATGTTTCTTAATTCCGGTGAGATCTCCGAGAGCTCGGGATGGATCGTGGTGGATGCAGCTCGATTCCGGGCAGACGTACACGCGCTTTGCTCGTTCTCTTCCGGTGTTTCCGCATCAGGTTGTGGCTGTGCCGGTGAAGCTGCAAATTCTGGTCTCTCTGAAACCCTTTGTTGCAGATCTCGCACACGAAAATTTGTACAACTAAATTTATCAGAAAAATACAAAGCTTAGTCCGGTAAAAAAAATTAAAATTGCGTATAAAGAAAATTGATGGAATAATATACCTCTCCACAGATCGGATCTCACAAATCTATTTCCACATTTGTTTCTGCGTCGATCTATTTAATCCGGCGATGATCAGAGATATAAAGAGAGTTGTTGTCAGCCGGAGGGAAATCGACGACAAGGTATGATTGAGGATAAGGAGGCGGTGGGGACGGAAATCGGCGACCACATCTGTTTCTGCAACCCCTCCTTCCATGCTAGGAAAACAGTCGGATCCATTCGTGGCTGCATCTTACGCCTCCGTTCGTGGCTGCATCTTACGCCTCCGTTCATGGCCGCACCTTGCATATTGGATTTCAGTTCCTGATACGACTGATTCTGCAAAAGATTTTTTTTTTTGAAAAGTATGGACCATAAATTCAAATTTTCCCATGATATGCCTTTGAATTTTAAAAAAAGGAAATTAAGTTAAATAAAGAATGATTCTCGCATGATCAGAGATCTTATGATTTAAAATTGAACTATAATTTAAATTATTAATGTCTTTTAAGAAGAAAGGGCATAATGGGTTATTTGCATATCACTTTGACCTTATTTATAATTATTTAAATTTGTGTTCTTCTATGTTTTTTGATGTTTAGGATTGACTCTTAGAGATAATAAACTCAAGAATAAAAAGGCCCACAATCAGCACACATCTGAATCGCCTCCAGGTAACCGCATAATATTATTTTTAAAGTTTATGAGAAGTTTTATGGAAAATGGATATTTACGAAAAAATAAGATTTATGTTCATGATTAAATGAATGACAAAGAGTTTTGACAAAGGAAATGGATATGAAATGAGTCAAGGAATACTAAATGTTTTAATTGATAAATTATCGATTGTTTTAATTCACATATGTTGTTTCTTCGAAATTTCATGCATTGTTTTAAATGTAACCCCCCGAGATAGTGCGATTAAACCCGACTTAGAAATTGTAGCCTATGCTAGATCGTGATGAGGCACGTAGAGAGCGTTGCGAGAAAGAGTGTTGAGACTATTACTAGCGTATTAAAAAAAAAAGGAACTAATACTGTTACGGAATCTGAGCGTAAGTCATATTCTCTCTCTCGGTATGCTCCACATCTGGTGGACAACGATGATCGTAAAGCACGCAGGTTTGAGAGAGGGCTATGTCTAGAAATAGGGGGAATAATATCTAAGTTGAGGTTTCCACACTTCAAGGATGATTTCAAAAGGGAAATAATTGTGTCAATGAGTTTGAGATTGGATAATGAACAATCGACAATTCTAAGTCGGTTTAAGAGGGAAGGTGCACCACAACCTAGATCGAGAGGGAGTAATCGTCGCCAGGAATGTTCAACTTTCTACAGTCTTATATCCATCGAGAAACACCCCACTTTGCTCAACGTGCAACAAGGGTCACCAAGGAGAGTGCCTCTTGGGAACGCGCACCTACTATTAGTGCCGAAAACCAGGTCACCTGGCCAATGCGTGTCCTGAAGCAATGGGTACCCAATCTGGAGTTGCTAGGGGTAACGAGCCGCGAGGAGTGAACCAGACGGGTAAGGCTAAGCTGAACGCGATGCCTAACATTGAGTTCACCGAAGAGGATGAGTACCTAGAAGAGGAGCAAATGGAGGAGGGCGAAAGGGCCAACGAAACTGTGGCAGGTACGATACTTGTCTCAAATATGCCTGCATATGTTTTATTTGATACTGAAGCATCACACTCCTTCATATCTGATGCCTTTAGGAAGGAACTTAGGTTAAACTGCACTAAGAATGTAAACTTAGAAGTTAGAGTTCCTTCAGGAGAAAATATTATGATTAGAAGCTTAGCCAAGGATGTTAAGTTAAGTATCGGTGGGAATGACCTACCTGCCGACTTACACGTGATCGGAATGAAGGGCTTTGACATCATTTTAGGGATGGATTGGTTAAGTAAAAACAAAGCCGTGATTCGGTGCATGGATCGAGAAGTAGATCTGGAGACATTGGACGGTCAACATCTCACTTTCCACGGGAAAGATAAGCATGGGCACATACCTGTCATATCGGCTATGAAGACAACTAAGTTTTTGAACAAGAGAGGGTGTCAAGCGTACTTAGTGAATATTGTAAAGGTGGAAAAGGATAAGTTGACACCGGCTGACGTACTAATAGTGAAGGACTACCCTAATGTATTTCCAAAAGACCTTTCTAGACTCCCACTAGATCGATCCATAGAATTCACTATCGACTTGGTCCCCGGAGCTCCACCAATGTAAAAAGCCCCATATCGAATGGCACCAAAGGAATTGTAAGAATTGAAGGTACAATTAGAGGAGCTATTGGATAAGAAGTTTATCCGACCCAATGCTTCGCCGTGGGGAGCACCAGTCCTTTTCGTAAAGAAGAAAGACGGGACTGTGAGAATGTGCATTGATTATCGAGAACTTAATCGGCTGACAATAAAGAATAAGTACCCGTTGCCTAGGATTGAAGATCTTTTTGATCAACTAAGAAATGCGAGTGTATTCTCCAAGATTGATCTCAGGTCTGGGTATCACCAACTTAGAGTCAGGGAAAGTGATATCCCAAAGACTACATTTATGACTAGTTATGGTCATTATGAATTCACTGTAATGCCATTCGGAGTTACGAATGCGCCCGCAGTCTTCATGGATTTGATGAACCGTGTGTTCCACGAATATCTTGACAAATTCGTCATCGTGTTCATTGACGACATTTTGATTTACTCAAGGAATACTAGGCAACATGAGGAACACCTCAATACAGTCTTAGAAGTTCTGCGACAGAAGAAGTTGTACGCTAAGTTTAGCAAGTGTGAGTTTTGGCTCTATAAAGTGGCCTTTCTTGGACATGTAATCACGGTTCAAGGGATAGAAGTTGATCACGCGAAAGTTGAGGCAGTTTTGAATTGGAAGGTACCAACCAATGCGAATGAAGTTCGCAGTTTTCTTGGCTTGGCTGGGTACTATCGAAGATTCATACAAAACTTTTATCGTATCGCAAAACCACTCATGCATCTCACAAAGAAGAATGAAAAGTTCAAATGGACGCCCGAATGTTAAGTCAGCTTCCAGGAGTTAAAACAGGAGCTTACGACTGCACCAGTTTTGACAATCCCGGATGGGTCAGAAGGGTTCGTAATCTACACGGACGCCTCCAAGTCGAGACTAGGGTGCATTCTAATGCAGCATGGAAAAGTCGTAGCATACGCATCACGACAATTGAAGGTTCACGAGCAGAATTATCCAACACATTTGGTTTTGTAGAGCGTTAAAAAATGGTCTTGTAGAGCTTTTAAACGAGCTCTCCAAGTGAGAGCTATACAAGTGAAATTGCACTTGGAGAGCTCTTTTTAAAAGCTGTGCAAGAGAGGCATTAGACAGCGGTTTTGAACCGCTGTCCAAGTAAAGTCACTTGGACAGCGGTTCATAACCGCTGTCTATGTGTAATTTTTTTTTTGTTTTTTGACTTGGACAGCGGTTCATAACCGCTGTCTAAGTGAATTTTTTTTTTTTAAAACGCATGGGCTTGGACAGCGGTTATGAACCGCTGTCTAAGTCAATTTTTTTTTTAAATAATTATTTTATATTTTAAAAATCAATTTTATACAAAACCAAATTTATTTATATACCAATAAATAAATTTTATATTTTAAAAATCTATTTTATATACACGTCAAATACCAAAAAATTAAAAAAATAAACGTACACTAACGTACGTTCAATTAATATAAACACAAAAAAACATTAGATATCATCACAAATGTATAAGTTAATATATTAAATGCAACAAAAGTTATACTAGCTACTTAAATTAAACCTATACAAAAATCTATTGTACATGTACCCGATCCAATCTTTTTTCCATTTGTCCATTCTTTTGTCTTTGTAAGAGTTGAGCGGACGGGCATAGACAAACTGCAAACAACGATCAATCAATATAGTTAGATATATAGTATATGAATTTTTATTCAATCAATAATAATTTAAATAAATCAATAAATTGACTTACAGTGTTAGGATTAATCTCCAATCCAGAAAAATTGATTATATCCTCAATATAACAACATACAAAATGTCCACAATGGTCTCCATCATGTTGCCTCTGAACCTGTTATGATTAGCAATTTATAAGCATGTGTGCATTACAATTATGATTATTTTCTATTAATTTGATAACGTACTAAATTAAATTACCTTAACATCTATCCAGCTCACTTTATTGAAACTAGATCTTGAGGTTTGATTGTGAAGGCGACTCTGATACTTCGTCATCACACTGTTATTATTATAATAAAAAAAAATAGATTAAATATGCATAATTTTAAAAGTAAAACAAATCATTATATTAGAATATTAAAAATGACTCTTTGTTTGTAAAGATATGGATAGGGAAAACAAATGGAAAATAGCAGAAGCTGTAATATGTAATATGTAATGTTCTGGGTACTTCTGGTACTCACTATTTTATTTTTTATTTTTTTTGATGGGGGGTTTACAAGATCATAAAATGAGATTACAAATTATGAGCACAAGATCTTGATCTTCAAACCATAGTATCGCCGTCCACTCCAATCGTGAGAAGAGGAAAGACGAGTTTCCCTTTGCCTTCACTTCACAGATGCCCAGGTCTCCAATCTTTCAACGAGACAACCCCACACTAAGGTGTTCTCATGTCAAGAATAGGAAACAGGAAAAAAAGACAAAGTTACACCAAGTACCGTATCCCAAGAATCAGAACACCAGGGCTCTAGAGTCTATCTCAAAGAGCCCAACCATCAAAAAAGAAGTCCCACAACAATCCATAACGGAAAACGAGAAGCCCAACCAACAACAACTAAAACACTGTACTAAACAAACAAAATAGAGCAACCTAAAAAACAGTAAATAGGATCAACCTAGATTTTATCCTAACGGTCACCGTGGCTCCGTTAGGATAAAATCTAGGTTGATCCCTAACAAGAACTGAAAAAACAACTACATAAAAGAAGCAAAAAACCGGTGCATCGGCGACGGTGACGGCAAGAACAAAGTAGATCTAAGGATTTGCTTCCTAGATCTGAAAGACGGCGACGACAGAAAATGGTGGTAGACAGTAACGGATCAGATCTGGCACAATAACTCACAGATCTACAAGAACACGAGCAGATCTACATGACAGAAGGCTAGATATACAAGATCTACAAGAGAAAAGGGTGGAGACGGGACTGTGTGCGAATCACACCTGGAGTGTGTGAAAATCGCACCTCCAGTGTGTGAAAATCGCACACACACGCTCGCGACCCAGCGTTACCAACGCTATGAGAGAATATTAAAAAGAATATTAAAAATGAACTTACGCTTCCATGTATGACATGAGATCACGACGATTTGCAACCACCCCATCAACAGCTGGGTCCATAAAAAAGACACTTAATGTCTTCATATTAATGACGACCAACACCCAATGGTTCATATATTATATTAAGAATATTAAAATTGACTGCAAATGTGCAAATAACATATTACGCATACAAATTTTAACGAAGTGCTTATTGTATGTACTCAACCCATATTTGTTGGCCAAAAAATGAGATGTTCTCTCCCACTTAACCCCAGCATATGTTGGACTATCCCTTCCATGCCATGTGTCCTATCACCCAACACGCAAGACACTTGGGGGCAGACGAAGGAATACTTTCCACTTGCTTCGCTATCTCTAGAGAGATATACCTCACCCAAATATCTTTAACCAACATATATACGCTTATTAAAATTTAAAAAAGAAAATCCAACTGTATAGAAAGTAAATACTGATAATTAATAAACACATACTTGAGGTAAACGGATATGGTGGATGCACTCAACCACTGGTCGTTCAATACTTCAATCACATTGTCCGGAACGATGTAGTCTTCATAATAAGGCTGATGAAAGTGAGCACCCATCGGAATTGTGATGGGATCGAAAGCACGTGACTGCACTATCATGCTCACCATATTCTGTACGACGGAGTTGTGCTCTAAGTCTCCAGAAAATGGATAACCACGTAGGCGCGTATCAATACCCCCGTCCCTCGT
The DNA here is from genome assembly GCA_963675135.1 of Galeopsis tetrahit. Lineage (NCBI taxonomy): Eukaryota > Viridiplantae > Streptophyta > Magnoliopsida > Lamiales > Lamiaceae > Galeopsis > Galeopsis tetrahit. The sequence goes on from OY776130.1 coordinate 5,199,305, forward strand.
TCTCTCCATCCGACCGCCTACTACACCTCTTGATTTTTGTTTAGGCTTTTCTATCAGTTTCTACAATCAAATTTTCAACATTATTTAGAACGACGGATAAGATAATAAATTTTAATAACATATACTTTACCTTTGCGGTGTGAGAGACCAAGTTGCTCGGCCATTCGATGAAGTGCCCGACCGCTGTTCCGACTGTGACAGCATCATCTACTGGTTTCGGCAAGGGTGAATCTACTTCTTCCTCTACGGGCACTTCTAGCGTGACCCTCACGAAACCACGAGTGAGTGGACAACCATGAATCAATTGCTGGGAGTTGTTGTGCAACGTTCCCGTGGCCACCAACCTCATAGGATACTCCAAATAAAGGTAGCAAAAGGTCGATGGCTGTTCGAATAAGATATTTAGTTAGAAAAATTACTATTAATTTAGTAAATCATCATGCACACCAGCACAAGTGTCCATGTATAAGAAGATCAATGATGCAAAACAAAAACTTGAACACGAGACCAAATAATAATAGAAGACTAGTCAACTCCAAATCTTATTTAAAAAAACATTCTGTCATAAATTCTTATTAAATTTCTGTGACGAGGCTTCTTTAAATAAAAATAAAATTCTTATTGATGTAGTTGATTATGTCATCATGGTCAACTGTTCTCTCTTTTGAAATGCATAAGCAGTTATATATGTAGGAAGATTCTAGTGTAATAGGAGTAGAATCACTTGCCTGGAAGTTGCTTATCCTTTTCTTCCAAGTAAATTAGTCAACATTTCTCGCCAAAACGGGCGTCCCAAGCAAAGCTTCCTATTTCCTTTTTTTACAACACACATTATCTCTCCCTACATTTTCTATTTCCCATAGCTCCTCTACTCAACAACCCACTACACATATAATACTATATTCCTTAATCAATGTTCAAAAGGCAAACGAAAAGCTTAGGGAGTATAAAATGTATGCCTAAATAAATTTCGAGCTGGTTACACTTTATCAAATCCATTATTAGATCCCTAATCAAATCAGATCAGATGAATTAAGCACTATTGCTGCATCATGAAGTATAATGGACAAACTAAATCTCACATTTCATAAAAAAAACAGAATGTTGATACCTGAGATATGTTTTGAAGTGCCTCAATAAAGTCGTCTCCACCATCAGCCGAAAACCTAGCATCAGCTACACTATTATCATAGCTTGCTCCACTCGACAATCCGTGACTGGATTTTCTCTCGGACCTCAGAGACTCCACCTCTATAGTCAACTTGGCAAGCTGTTCTGAAAGTTGACCCACCATATTCATGTCTTGAACAACAGGTGTCATCGCTAACGAGGTCTTCGTCACACCATATCCCAAACTCCGTAAGCGGCCGTGATGCTCCTCACGACCGATAGCCCGTCCATACAAATCATCAACTCCGATAGTGCGAATGTCCTCGGGCGTCATGGTCTGAGATAAGCGCTCCTAAATCACAAAAAAATACTATTTAATTCTTTGTATAGAAATAATAGTTTGTAATTGAAAGATAAATTAATGAATAGATTACCGCTTTTTCGATGATCCGCTGTGCAATGGGATCGGGAATACGCCCGTCTCGAGTCTTTCTTGTAGTATGAAATAACTCGAGACGGGTAAGAATAGGCTCGCTCTCTCCCACTTTCCTCTTTTCTTCTTTCTACGATAGTGATGAAAGTGTCACATTAGTAGATATATTAAAAGTGAATATATAAAAAAAATTAAAAGTTAGGATTTTGATCTCACAATAGCTTCTGATATGCGTGCATAACCTCTGTTCGATCCACGATAACGAGCCTCCATCGCCTTGGCTTGTTTGCGCTTTTGCTGACTTTGCCTCTACAGTGTAATAGAAATACGATAAACACTGAAAAGCATAGGGCATTAGCTAGGAATTGAAGAAAATGACATTGATCAATTTTACCTGGAAATCCTCATCCATAGCATTACGAATAAAATCCTCTCAGTATGGGGCCACCATAGGGTTATCCCGATAAGCATCAGCGGATTAGCCGAGTAATGTCCGGTGTCCTGATCTAGTGTCACACGTCTCAGGTAAACCCGAAAATTCTTGGCCATTTTTCCAGCTTGAGACAATATTAGCTTCTTGTTGGAATGGTCAAGGCCGCTGAATGTAGTCTATACGCATATTACATGACAAATTAGTAAATTTAGTAATTATACAATAACTTTCAATAAGCATATATATAACTAACATACCGATAGTTCTTCCCATAATCTTTCCTTCAAATGGGTCATTTTTTCGTCACGCCAGTCCTTGGCAGGCAGCACGATAGGGATTACGCTTCTCACTGCAGCTCCAATGTAGAAGGATAAATGCTCACTCTCTTTTCCTATAGGCTGTCCATACTCATTGAACGGTACCTGCAGTAACATAGTATTTAATTAGGTTCAACGATCAATCAATATAATTAGAATTTCAACTGTTCAATTGTAATAAAATTACCTTAGGTATTTTCCCTTTGCTACGAGCCCTCTTAATAGAAGACATCGTTACTATACCTCTCGTGCGCTTCTCCCCAGAGCTGCTACTGGTGGGAGCATCAGTGACATCCTCTCTCAACTCATCAGTATGATGTCGATCATTTGCACCCTGATCTCCATCATAATCTCCATCAAACTCTCCATCAGAATCTTCAGGATGTGGCAAAAAGGCCATGATCCTGTAAAGTAGAAGAAACAACATTTAGTAAACAAAGAACAAACAATAATCAATAAAGCAGAAAAACAACACTTAATAAAGCAGAAGACACAATATTCAATAAAGTAGAAGAAACAACATTCAATAAATTCGTACATCTCTTTTTAACACTTATTTTTCTTTTTCTTTTTTTGGTTGACTTTTCTCGTTCATGACCATGAATGTTAACAAGATCCGGATTTCCATATTCATCCTCATCTCTAATTATTCTCTGGTACGGGCGTGGATTTACAGGATCATCGAAAGAGGGTACAGGATGAGTGAAGTTCTGAAAAGGATCATCTTCATCGACGTTGTCGCTAATCTGGTAACTGTTGTTCAATCTGTTTGATAGAACCACAATGGACTATTTCTTATTAACTGGGTCGGGGACATAGAAAATTTGTTGAGCTTGACTGACCATTATGTAAGGGTCATCTCTGTATCCCACATTCTTCAAATCAACGCGTACGAATCCAGAACTCTCAACTTGGACCCCGTTAGGGATCCTCACCCAACTACACTCGAAGATTGGTTGGCGGTGAACAACATAGTCGAGTTCCCAAATGTTGACAATCTGTCCAAAGTAAGTAGTGCTCGATTGATACCCTGCAGTTGCATTAATGGACACCCCACTATTCTGCATTGTACTTGTGGCATCATGATCTCTCGTATAAAATGTGTATACTTTAATAAGATAACACTTGTATGAATACACATGTCTATCGGGCATTCTGGATAACCACTTAACTCTTTCTTTCACCGAATCTTTATCCTGTGACAACATACTTACTACATGACCATTGAACCAGTCAACAAACGTGCGATTGTGCTCAACTTCAATCCATGATCTATCTCTGGTGGGAAATGTCTCAGCAAGTGCTTGCATGTGCAGGTCAATAAAAGGAAGCACATCGACTGTGTTGTGAAGTACGCACAAGTGCATCCGTGTTAGTTCCTCCATACTAACACTTACAGGTTGACCACCAGTAATGCCTTCACCATCCATCCTATTGGTGTGTCGGGTAATTGGAAGTCCAATTGCATCGACATTCGGAATAAATTCAGACCAGTACTCGATTGCTTCTTCGACTAAATAGCGTTCTACAATGCATCCCTCCGGACTTGACATATTCATCACATATCCTTTGAGCACTTTCATATATCTCTCTACACCATACATCCATCGCATACGAGCGGGACCACACATCCTTGTCTCGTGTACTAAATGAACGGTTAGGTGAACCATTATGTCAAAAAATGATGGAGGGAAATACATCTCAAGCTCACAGAGCGTCCCCACAATCTGTCTCTGAAAACCAACCAACTTTCTAGGATCTATGACCTTGGTACTCATTGCCTTGAAGAACCAACATAACTTTGTTATGGTTATGCACACATTTTCAGGCAGAATAGAACGTATTGCAATGGGCAAGAAAGTCTCCATGATGACATGATAGTCATGAGATTTCAGATTCAATAGTCTCACGACATCATCTGATACAAGACTCTGTATGTTGGACGAATAACCCTCCGGTACTTTCACATTCTTTAGTGTCTGAAGTAACTCTTTTCTCTCATTGTTGCACAAGGTATGAGCAGCAGGAGGTAAGAACGCTTTGCCCTTTTCTCTAGGCACAGGTGTTAGTTCTAATCTTATTCCCATATCAACCATATCCATTCTTGCATTGTAACCATCCTTGGACTTCTTATCAGCTAGCAGAGTATTGAGCAAGCTGGCACAAATGTTCTTCTCAACGTGCATTAGATCAATGAAGTGTCTAACATACAGCTCTTTCCAATATGGCAAGACAAAGAAAATTGGTTCCCTCTTCCAACCGCTAGTGGGGACACTTTTTTTGAAGCTCTTTCCATACTGTGTGTTGATATTCTTCATCTCATTCAATACATCTGAACCTGACAATAAACGTGGTGCTACATCTGTCTCGGTTGTGCCATCGAATGCATCAGCCATTCTTCTGTACTTATGCCTTGGTTCCAACCACCTCCTATGTCCCATATAAATGGTCTTCCTACAATGACTCAATCGAATGTGATGAGTCTTCTTCGTACAACAAGGACATGCATCGGCCCCCTTCACACTATATCCAGATAGATTCCCGTAAGCGGGAAAGTCATTGATAGTTCCAAAAAGCATGGCCTTCAACTTGAAGTTCTCCTTTCTACAAGCATCACACACATCGACACCCTCATCCCACAGGAGCTTCAAGTCCTCTATCAAAGGAGCTAGATATACATCTATGTCGTTACCAGGTTGTTTGGGTCCCGATATCAACATAGACAACATCATGTAAGTGCGCTTCATGCACAACTCGGGTGAAAGGTTATAAACTAGTAGAATCACTGGCCATGTACTGTGGTTGGTACTTTGAATACCGAACGGATTCATTCCGTCAGTTGAGAGTGCAAGACGCAAGTGTCGTGGCTCGTTGCCAAATTCTGGATGCCTGACATCGAATGTCTTCCACTGTGGTGAATCAGCAGGGTGTCTTAGCATTCCATCTTTGATCCTATCATCATGATGCCAAGTTAAATTTCTAGCATCCACAGCGCTACTATACATTCTCCTGAATCTTGGTATTATTGGAAAGTACCACATCACCTTCGCGGGAGATTTATTTTTCTTATATCGTTTCTTCCCACACTTGGGACATTCATCGAGGTCTGCATACTCCTTCTGAAATAAGATACAATCATCCGGACAAGCATGAATATTCTTATGTGTTAACCCGATGGACTTGAGCATTTGTTTAGCATAATACGCTCTTTTAGGCAGTACATTTCCATCAGGAAATAGATCACTAATTGCTTCCAGCATACTTGTGAAGCACGTATCAGATAACGCGTGAGCTGCTTTTAAGTTCAACAATATCAACACAACTGACAGTTTTGTTGCCTTCTCACACCCGGGCCAAAGAGGTAATCCAGCTGAATCATCTAACTTCTCTGACATATACGGGTGATCTCGCAACTCATCGCCATCCACATTCGATGTATCAACAGTAGGTACATCTTCTAAATTATCTGCATCCACTGTATCTTCAAACCTAAAGTCAGTTTCTAAGTTGCTTGAGCCGCATCTATCTCTTGTCTCACCATGAAATGTCCAAACAGTGTATACTTTATCAATACCGTGAATCATCAAGTGGGTGAACAAACTTTCTCTGTCTCTAACAGTTTTTCCATTCATACATTTCCAACAAGGACATGGAATGTACCGATTGTCGGTGCAGTTTCTAATTGCATAATTACAAAACTCTTCCACCCCATTCCTATACTCCTCTGATAATCGATCGGCTCGAACCCACTTTCGATCCATATAAAACTATATATAGATGCCTATAGGAAATACAATATGAAGTGTTTCTCAAGACAATGTATTCTAATGTATTAAATCTAAAAGTATTAAACTTAAAAGTATTACATTAATCCTAATGTATTAAACTTGTTCGATCATCTCCTAATTTATTTTAACAATGATATTCCATTAATAAATGAAAGAATCAAATTTATTGTGTTTTAATTAATACATAATATTTACTGCTGCAATAATTTTATCAAACACGTAGTAGGCAAAGCACAATAACATAGCTGGAACACCTACTTTTGTCTGTACAAAAATGACTAAGACAACACATTTAAAGTAACCAACAAATGTTACAACATTATGGTTATCTAAAACAGTAATCACAACTAATCAAAGAGTGTCAAATTTTGACGTGAAATCTGGAAAGTTTGAGCAAATAATATACGCCCATAGTCCAGATCATTTTCATAATTGCAGGGTTTGGCAGCAACTTCGTTGTAGTTATAGAAGGGAAACATCGAACTGTGATGCATTTAGTGCCTTGATTCATAAAGGTTCTTCAATTTCCTTCTCTGTTTGTATATGGCTAAGGTAACTTATTGAAGGCTCGTTACAATGCTGATATGTTTGGAATTGAAGTTTTTGCAATCACTGACTTTGTTGATTAGTTATGTTTCTACAGCTTTACAAGATCATATATGTGAGTAATGTGTGTGCCCCTTTTGCATGATATCTCTAAAATACATGGGTGAAGCCAAATTGCCAATTTTTTTTTTTTAGAACTGTGGCATCTAGTGAAGCTTCTACTCCATGAGAATTATACTATGTTCCACAATAACTTTCACAGAACACTCCACAATAACTTTCATATACTTAAAATCTAAAACTTTATAAACTCTACATTCACAAATCAGTACCCACGTAGATAATTGTTATGGGATGAAGGAGTAAGTACATTATTTTCAAACGTAAACATAGTAGTCAAACTCAACATTATAGTTAATTTTGGTGTTAAATGTTGTAACTTGACAAAAATACCCAAAGTTTTCCTAAAGACATGAATGAAGCAAACTCAAGCAAATTGAAGAAAATACTCTTAATTTGCACTTACAGATGCAAATTGACATAAATTGAAAATTTACCCGAGCTCATTTTCTTTCAATAAGTTGAAAATTGGGTACTCAAAGTGATTTTTGGCAAAAATATCCCTGTTTTGCCTTAAAATATGTCAAAATTGAAGTTTGATTGAAAATTTGGTACTCAAATTAAAAGGCCATTCATTAATGGCACTGGTAATAGAGAATTTAAAAAAATAAAAGAAAAATAATCTGTCAAAATTTGCTCAAACAGTTATGTAGAAACCCCAACTAATAAAATTTGGCCATATAAATTTCATATTGAATTTCTGATTCTAATGTCTATTTCAAAGTTATTATCCCCAACTAATCAATTTTATTTCATTATCATATAATTTCAACTTTTAAATTCAAAGCGAAGAAAAACAAGGGTGATTGGCTACTAAATTCTGTTGACTTCAAGCAGTTCTTAACTCAATGACCCACCATAATACCCGTTTTTTCTAATGTACCCACTTAAATTTTAATACAAGTCCGAATTTTATTTTATAGGCAATCAATTTTAACATAGCTGAAGAACTTTGACCCTAAAAACAGAACCTTGAAAAAACAGAGCATTGAGAGAGATGAAGAGGGGTTACAAATCTACATTTATAATATTCCTCACACAAGCATATTATCGAACACCTTGAGTGCTTCAAACACCTATATATATACACCATACATACACCATTAATATACATACACAAATACATCTCCTAATATACACCATTAACATACATCTCCTAATATACACCTAATATACATCATTAACATAGGTATAATATACACATTAATTAACATATATACACCATTAAGACGTACTCTGTATATATATATATATATATACGTACCTCTACAGCACAGCAGTGGGAGTGGCGGAGGGAGTTGGGCGAAGGTGAAGGCGACGGCAACGGTGACGGCGACGGCGACGGCAACGGTGACGGCGACGGCGACGGCAACGGTGACGGCGACGGCAACGGTGACGGCGACGACAACGACAACAGCAACATCAACAGCAACAACAGGAGAGGGAGGGAGGCGCCGGTGACGGCGACGCCGCGAGGGAGGAAGCGACGGCGACGCCGCGAGGGAGGAAGCGACGGCGACGGCGGGACTGTTGAAACGCGTTAATGTTTGGGGGAGGGAGAAACCAAGCTTCGATTTTACAGAGGCGTTGGAGGAGAAAACGTGTATAGAATGAATTGATTTTGGGGGAGGGAGAGCTTCGACAGAAATTAAACGCGTATAGAATGAATTGATTTTGGGGATTTAGGGCTTTGACCAAGAATTGAGATTGGAGAGCGGTTTTGAACCGCTTTCCAAGTGAATACTTGGAGAGCGGTTCTAAACCGCTTTATATGTTCAACTTGCACTGCGGTTCTTAACCGCTGTCCAAGAGCTTCACTTGGACAGCGGTTTTGAACCGCTCTCTATGAGTTTTTTTTTTTTTTTTTATAAAACCGCTCTCCAATGGCTAAATTGGAGAGCTTTTCGAAAAAAGAGCTCTCCAAGTGCTATCTTGGAGAGCTTTTCGAAACAAGAGCTCTCCAAGTGCAGCTCTCCAAAGCCAAATGTGTAGTAGTGGTCGTTCATGCACTAAAAATTTGGAGACATTATTTGTATGGTGCAAAGTGTGAAATCTATACAGATCACAAAAGTCTGAAATATTTCTTCACACAGAAAGAGTTGAACATGCGCCAACGAAGGTGGCTAGAATTGGTAAAGGATTATGATTGTACCATCCTCTACCACCCAGGTAAGGCAAATGTGGTAGCTGATGCGCTTAGCAGCAAGGGAGATGGACATTTAGCGTTATTACTCACCCAAAAAGACCATCTGATCGAAGAAATTGACAGAATGGGATTAACCATCGTCAAATCGAACCAAACAACTCCGATGTTAGCCACCATGTCAGCCCAACCAATATTGAGAGAACGAATAATAGAAGCACAAAATGGCGATCGGTTTCTCCAACTAAAGAGCAAAAAGGTCAAGGAGAACTCGACCAAGGACTTTACGATAGCCCCCGATGGAGCGTTAGTGTTCAGAGGAAGAATCTGCATACCAAAGAAGGAGGAATTGCGAGACGAGATTATGAGGGAAGCTCACAACACACCATATACCGCACATCCTGGTGAAACAAAGATGTATAGAGATCTTAGGAGCAACTTTTGGTGGAGGGGCATGAAACGGTCGATCTCACAGTTTATCAAACGATGTCTCACCTGTCAGAGAATCAAACCAGATCATCAGCGGCCAGCTAGACTATTGAAACCATTAGAAATTCCAGAGTGGAAATGGGAACATGTGACAATGGATTTTGTAACATGCTTACCAAGAAGCCCTAAACAACATGAGGTTATGTGGGTAGTTGTCGATAGGTTGACCAAAGTAGCCCGATTCATACCAGTCAAGATGAATTATTCAATGGATCAATTGGCCAAACTCTACATTGATGGAGTAGTAAGGCTACATGGAGTGCCGACGTTGATTGTATCCGATCGTGATCCACGATTTACGTCAAAATTTTGGAGTAGTTTGCAGTCAATTATGGGAACCAAGATGAATTTCAACAGTGCTTTTCATCCACAGACAGACGGACAAACAGAGAGAACAAACCGAATCCTAGGAGATCTTCTAAGGGCATGTACCTTGGACTTTGGAGGGAACTGGGAAGATTACTTGTCCTTAGTAGAATTCGCGTATAATAATAGCTGTCAATCCTCCATTGGGATGGCACCATACGAAGCACTCTATGGACGGAGATGCAGAACACCCATCCGTTGGGACGAAGTTGGAGTGAGATAAATTTTGGGCCCAGAATTAGTGGGAAGGTATGTGGAGACAATCAAAAGGATTCGGGAGAGAATCAAGATTGCCTAGGATCGACAAAAGTCTTATGCAGACTCACGAAGAAAGGACTTGCAGTTCGAAAAGGGTGAAAAGGTATTTTTGAAAGTTTCGCCCATTAAAGGGATAATCCGGTTTGGAAAGAAGGGGAAGCTGAGACCAAGATACGTCGGACCATTCGAAATATTGGAGCGAGTTGGGGACGTGGCTTATCGACTCGCCTTGACCCCAGAGTTATCCAAAATTCATGATGTCTTTCACGTGTCAATGCTTCGGAGATACGTCTCAGACCCAACTCACCACATTGAACTCGAAAGTTTAGAAGTCAACAAGGATCTTACATACGAAGAACGACCCATAAGCATCCTCAGCAGAAAGGTTAAAACCTTGAGGAATAGAGATATACCTTTAGTCCTAGTTCATTGGAAAAGGCACGAGAAAGAAGAGGCGACTTGGGAGTGCGAGGGAGAAATTTTAAACAAGTACCCAAAACTTTTCGCACAGGCCTAATTTTCGAGGACGAAAATTTTTAAAAGGTGGGGAGAGATGTAACACCCCGTTTTTAAAGAAATAAATCCATTTCTTTTCTTTCTTTAAGCGATGGATTCTGGATATTGTTATTTTCTTATGATTTTTACTGTGTGGTTACTGATTCATTTTATTTGGAGTATAAGATTGTCCTGGTGGTTGAGCTTTATGTTGATTTCTTGTTAAACTTATGGGATTTGCATAGTAGGTGACTCATTGAAGCTTATATTTAGATTGCATGTGGTATTTGTCATTGCATGTGTGATTTGAGTCTATTTTTCTTAATGAACACTTTTCCTTATGGTACTAGATATCCGTTTGAGGCCGTGATGTTTTAAAATAGGTTGAGAAGTCTTTTGAGGCAAATATATATGTGTATTGTGGTAACTGGAAATCTATTTTTGTCATACATGTTACTTTCAAAAAAGTACAGTCCCTTTTCCACTGTACAGAGGTGAAAAACTCCTCTGGGTTGAGATTATAAAAATTCCCTCACACAGCTCGCTTCGTTTTTGGGGCTAGTTTTCGACTATGTTAACTTACTGCGTCTTGGCTTTCCGTAAGGATTTTACTTAGACACATTTGGATTTATATTATATTTTTTATAAATTTTCTAACTAACAGTGTTTCTTTTTTATAAAAATAGACTGTTTTGATGCTCAAAAGAAATGCAGTCTTAAATAGCAATGTATAAGATTAAAATTTGAGGTTTTTATGATGTTTAATACTGGTCCTTGTAGTCGTGTAGGATTTGACCTTGAATTTTTATAATAAACGAAAAAGTTTTGACAATTTCTAGAAGACTTCTTGTCACAATCAATCTTCGGGTCTTGTTTTTCAACGGTCTTACAAAATTTATAAGTTATCTTTTAATGAAAATTTTATTATGTGCACCACTGTATGTTTGGAGTCTACTGTACAAAATTTATGAATTTTAAGAATTTCTATTATTTATGATAAATAATTTACTACAGGCTGTCTTTTTAGATATTTTAAACGTATGAAATGAATTTGACAAAATTTTGTGAATAAATTGTTTATTGAAAAGTTATTATTTTTCCAATATAAATAAATTGAAATTATATGTGTTTTTGAAACATTTTTATAATCCTATTTGAAGGTGCTTAGGATTAATTTAATTATTCTTCTCCAACGTATATTTTCATGTGATTTCAACTAGCTTTATAACTAGAATTGACTATTTGATGTGTGACGAAATTTAAATAGAAATATCCTAAACTTATTGATATTTGATAGTGTTACCTATATAGATATGTACAAGAAGATATACGTATATATATACTTTAAACCTAAAAGTTAATTAAATGTGTCGAGTGCAGTGCAAGCCAGTCGGATCTTCGGGAGGCTAGCCCGCTATCATTGAACGATAAAAGTGGGTAACATTTATTTACATTTGCATTAGTTAGATTAATTTATGTGTGAATACGAGCAGGAAGATCTTCGGATTATGCTCTGTGTGAATTAGCAAGTTGACGAACTATCCTCTGTGTGAATTAGCAAGTTGACGAACTTTGCTTTGTGTGAATTAGCAAGTTGACGAACTATGCTCTGTGTGAAATAGGCAAGTGTACGGATTATGCTCTGTGTGAAACAGATAATTCTTTGGACCATGTTCTGTGTGAAGTGAGTCGGGTTCACGGGACTCGGCGTGTACTCGATTGACATATTAATTAGCCTTTTTAATGTACATGCATAGTAAATGTTATCCCACTGGGCTTCTCCTCCGGGAGAAGACTCATGATGCTACTTTAATCATTTCAGGTTTCGTAGACGATGAGGAGGACGTGTGACTGACTGGGCAAGCTTTAATAAACGTTCTCCTAAAGTTTTAAGTTTTACGTAAGAAACGTATTTAGTATTATTACGACTCATGTTATCTTTAAGTTTAATTCGTTAATTAAGTATGAACTACTGGGTCAACCGATCGAACCTATTTAAACTACTAGGATGTTTGTCTACTCTTTAAAAGTTAATTTTCATGTGTGACAACCTTATTACAAATTGTCGTATCTTCTAATGTTAAAGTATTTTAGACGTCACACCACCTATACAATGATTTTTAAATTTTGTAACGGTTTAGTCAAGTACAAGTTTGGCTTAGAAATATGGGTGACACACGAGATAGGCACAAGCACGATATCCTTTAAAAAAAACTCGTGTATCTTTTATTGAAAAGTCTTCCGTTTGAATTTATTAAGTAAAAAAGTGATATTCCAAACCGTAGCGCCCACCGGGATTTTGGGGGCGTTACATGTGTGCCCCTTGTTACTCCCTAGATCCGACCATGTAGTCGAGGATCGAGACATTAAAAGAAATCTAGTCGATCCTATATATTATTTTTACCAATAACTTTACCTACTATTTAATTAGGTTCAGACCATTATCACATTTTTAAATTTAAACAAATACGCTAATGAATGTTACTTAAATTTAAACAAAAACTCTAATGAGTGTTACAACTTCATTTCAAGCATTAGATGAGTTGTTTAATCTAAAAAATACAACTTCCTAACATTTAAGTTGCTAACTAGGCTGCGACTTTGTAACATGAAATTACAGGCTTGACAAATCATCATTAGTGGGTTATTTGAGTGTTGGTATCTAATCCAAATCATAATTTTATTATATTTCAAATCATATCTGAACATTAGGTATTAGAAGTGACATTTGTCAAAAAAAAAATTATTGACAATACAGACGAATATATATATATATATATATGCAGTTGTAGCGCAAATAAATAACAACACACTAGAACATACACAATTTGAAATCAATGATGATGAGTAGTGAAACGTTAATAAAACGAATGATGTGTGTGGTGTTGATTATCTTGGTTATGCATCATCAATATCTCTCATTGATTGCAATTAAGGAAGCTGCAAAAGCAAAATTTGAAATATGAAGTGGTGTGTAGATGTTGTTAAAACTTAAATATCTTAACATTATCAACAACATCTTAATTTGACCTTTCAAAATTTTTTCTTAGTATTTTCTAAAATGTTATATTAAATATAGAGCTAAATGTTATCACAATCAGAACGGATCTAGAAGCTTATACAAGGGACTCTAACCTAGAAGATTCCAGAATATTGGAGGACGTGCTAGATCAGCACAGAACATTCTAGATCGACTTGGAACATGGAAGAAGGATCAAGAGAGGTCACGGGAGTTGAGATCTTAAAAAAATAGGACCTCACTTGGAAGCCTCTAGAATGTTTTCTACATCTAGAAATATCGAAGGAGGCCTTCACAATTCAGTGTGTGCTATTTGATCAATCTCCTTCACCGAGCATTCATCCCTGTAAGGAATTGTGGCCAGTAGTTATACCTTTTAAAATGTGCCGAAGTTTACAAGCTTCCAGTGCAACTCAAAACTATTCTTTTATCTTTTGAGAGTGTAATCATAGATAGGATTTGTTGGGATATGAATCCTAGACAAGTCCTAAATGATGAAAAGATAAGATGAAGTTTTGATAAGCCAAAAGTAGACTTGAATATTTTCTAAGTGTTGACTGAACTAGTCTAGTTGAGTTGAAGTCATCTTGAACAGATCAGTATAGTTCACATGAGAAAGATAAGTATTGTTTATATTAAAAGATAAGTACGAAAATATAAGTACTTCATATGTGTTCTTATTAGTTTGTTATTGAGCTATAATTGATGTATAAAGCTCATGATATTTCTATGTAATAGATTAGTTTCGTTGTATAGATTATAAGTTGACTAAACTTGTATTATAAAAGCTTAATGTAATGTAATAGTCTTGTTAGGACTAGATTAGTTCTATTAGAGTCTACTGCACAAGAAGAGAAGACCAGTCTACTACTCAAGACAGGTGGACAACAAGACAAGTGCATCTACTAGACTACACAAGACAAGTCAACATGAAGGTTGTTACGAAAGCGCGTACAAGATAAAAGACTGACGAAGTTAGTTGGAATAACTAATTCATAACAAGAAATGCGTGATTGGATAAAGCTTCGAAGTTAGAAATCAGTTATCAAGAAGAGTTGGTTACAACTACTTAAGTTCTTGATTTCAGAAGTCTATAAATATCTCAAGGTATTCATTGATTCAAGACTATTGATTACAGACGTACTGATATTCTAAGCATTCAAAGGCGATTTACGAAGTATTCAAAGAAGGAAGAACTCGCAGAGTTAATCTTCAGAAAGAAGCCAGAAGACAAAGTCACATTCAAAAAGGCGACTACTGAAGATAGAGAAGTTTTTGTTGTTTTGTTTCAAGTTGCTAGTTGCTTGTTAAATAGCTAGTTAGATCGTAGATATATCTGGTGATATTTCTGTTTAAGATCTAAGTCTTCTTCTTGGGACTTAAAAGACAGGAACTACACTTTGTACTCGTGTTGAAGAGTTTAGTGGAAAATATCACAACTGGGATTGTGAGAGTGGACGTAGACAAGTTGTCGAACCACTATAAATCTTTGTGTGTTGATTTACTGTTTTAAGTTGTTTTAATTGCTTAACTGATTAATTACTTAACTGAACTTGACTAGTTGAGCATAGAACAGAGTTCTCGAATTATAAGTTGAGTATAATCTTGAATTGGGCTCATTGTTACTTTGATCATTTCCGCATTACGTATTCTGATATATCGAAAGATTTTTGAAAAGTCTATTCACCCCCTCTAGACGTTTTCACTAGCTTACTCGATATCAACTCAACTTGGGACCAACAAGTGGTAAAAATGCTTGTTAAGAACACTCAAGATATAGATGTGTGGACTGCTGAAACAATGTTCCAAACTCTCAAAGCCCATGAGTATGATCTAGACGAAGATGAACCACTAGCCAGTAGTGATAGAGAACATGCTGTATCTAAGAACGTTGCCTTTAAGTCTAGCTCTTCTAAGTATTCTAGAGTAGACAGGTCTAAGTCTAAGTCTAAGGCCAAAACTAAGTCTGCTTCTGTGAAAGACGAGTTAGATACTGATCTTAGTCTGAAGGATCAGGTGAACCTCATGGTTAGAAAGTTTGATAGGCTGAATAAGCGTTTCGGTAGATACAAGAAATTTTACAAGGATCATAGAGAGTATACGTCGAAGAACTCGTCTGATAGACGAGATAGAGAGTCGAATGATAGGCAGATCCAGCGTCCTGATAGACGTAACAAACGTAGAGATAAATCACCTATCAAAAAGACCACTAATGATCTCTTGTGTTACAACTGCGAAAAGCCAGGTCATTATATATATGAATGCCCAGACCTGAGTACTGATGATCGAGAGGAGCGGAAGGCAAGAAGAGATAGACGATATAACCGTGGGAAAAAGGTCATGATGGCTAATGATGAATCTGAGTCTGACTCAGACGAGTTACCATCATCCCTATCCAGCTGCCCATCCGATCCAGACCACGACGAAGCATTTATTGTAGACGATGGCTTATGCTGTATGGCCAAAATCGATCAAGAGGTATCTTCAAATACTTCTTTTCAATCTTGTGATGATTCTGACACTGAGGAAAGTGACACTGCTAGTAGTGAAGTAGGAAGTAGTCTTCAGCACTCGACTAGTGCAGTTGAGGACGACCTTCTACTTGCTAACCAAGCATTCATTGAAGTCAGTGATGAGAACATTGCATTAAAACAAGAAATCATTGATCTTAAGGAAGCTCAGTCTAAAGTAGATCCTAATGTAACAGTCCTAAATGAACGCTTAACTGAAGAGTTGAGACAACTCAAAGAAAAGTGTGCATTGACAGACAGGTTATATCAAGACCTACTTAAGACACATGCAACTGAGAGAAATGAATTCAATGCTTTAAAGAGCAAGTGCAAAAAGCTTGAAGAACGTAATAAGTTCTTAGAGACCGAGGTTGTCACACTAGATCTCAAACTTACTGACCTGGTTAACTCTTCTAAGATTAACCTTGAATTGTCAGATAGGTATAGAGATCCAGCAGACAAGACAGGCATAGGTGCTGAGTCATCTAGCTCGTCTACTCGAGTCAACAAGAACCCTACTACTACTAACTCAAGACTTTTGCCAAAAGACAAAGGAAAAGGACCTATGATATACGAGATAAGTACTCCCTCTCAAGGTACTGTACCTAAGCAAGCTCGAGTTAACATTCCGATTACCAAGGGAGGTAAAAAGAATGCTAACAACAAGCCTGTTTCACCTAGAACTAATCTTCAAAGGACCACTAATCGTGGACGACCCAACCAGGTCAGATACGAGGATTGGTATCCTGAGGAGACGAATACTAGACAGGTACAGACTAGACGACAAGAGCCTAGACCTCCTTTCATAAGGCAGTCTCAGCTCTACTCGTCTAGACCTAGACAGGTTGGACCAAAATATCGTACACAAGCTGTCCTATATCCTCCACCTTTGTCATATGATATCATTAGTGAGGAAAGACCTAAACACGTCTATAAACCGTATGGACCTAATGCTTTCAAACCCTACTCTGACTATCATAGACAAGTACCTGCTCAAGTAGAGATTAAGTCGAAAGGCTATCTCAAAAGAGTAGACCCGAACTCGACTGATAGGCCAGTTAAGGATAACAAGGTCTTATTTTGTAACAAATTTGGGCGAAAGCTTAAAAGATCAAACTTGTTCAAGACTCCAATGTATATTTGGATTCCTGTGAACTCGACTAACCCCCCAGGACCCCAATAAACAAACAGGGTACCTAAATTATTGAATATCATCTATTGCAGGGTCGACTTGACTTGTATAAGAAGGGTGGCTCAGTAGGTGAAACTTGGTACATTGACAGTGGTTGTTCGCACCACATGACTGGTACCAAGGGTCTCTTATCAAGCTATCATTAGCAAGAAGGACCAAAAGTGATATTTGGTGATAGTTCCACTGCCATCACTAAAGGATTTGGTTACATTCGGAATGGTGACGTAGAGATACAAGATGTCTCATACGTTGAAGGCCTGAAATACAATCTACTCTCTGTCTCACAGTTTTGTGATCGTGGATACAAGGTGCAGTTCAAAAGCTGCAAATGTCAGATCATAGACAAAAGGACACACACAGTCCTACTAGTCGGCGTAAGACAAGGTAATGTGTATATAGTGAATTGGAACAGTTGCCCGAGGGACACCTGTTTACTTACTAAGAATCCAAAAGAACTTGGGTGGCTCTGGCATAGACGCCTTTGTCACTTAAACTTTAAGGTTCTTAATAAGATAGCCAGAGATTACCTAGTAGAAGGTATTCCCAATGAGGTCTACTACAAGTCACATGTATGCACGGCTTGTCAACAGGGTAAACAGGTTAAAAGTTCATTTAAGTCAATTCCTACTCTCTCAACTAGTAGAGTCCTAGAACTTCTACATATGGATCTTCATGGTCCAATAACTCCTCCAACCTTGAATGGCAGAAGGTACACACTTGTTGTGGTAGACGACTATTCTAAGTTTACTTGGGTAGTCTTTCTACACAAGAAGAGTGATACACAAACCCTCTTACCTGATCTGTTGAAGAAGTTACAAGTTGAGAAGAACCAGTCCATTGTCAAGATTCAAAGTGACAAAGGAACTGAGTTCATTAATTGCTATATCAAAGACTTTTGTACTAAACGTGGTATCCAGCACCTTACTAGTGCAGCTAGGACACCACAACAGAACGATGTAGCAGAAAGAAGGAATCGAACTCTAAAAGAAGCCTGTAGAACCATGCTAGCTGAGTTCAACACTCCTCAAAAGTTTTGGGCGGAAGCTATCAATACTGCATGCCATTCACAGAACAGAAGTGCGATCAACAAAGTCTTAGGCAAGACACCTTATGAGGTTTGGAAAGGTAGAAAACCCCGTATTTCATATTTCCATATATTTGGTTGTAAGTGTTTCATCCATAACAATGGAAAGAGCAAGTTGAATGCTTTCGATGCCAAAGCGGACGAGGGGATATTCTTAGGATACTCCTCAACTAGCAAGGCATTTAGGGTATTCAACTACTCAACTCTTTGTGTGGAAGAAACACCACATGTGGTTTTCGATGAATCTCGACAGGACTCGTCTGCCGACAAGATCAGTGAAAAGGTGACTGGTCTATCGATCGAATCTGATAAAGACTCAGAGGTATATGAATCCGTTCAAGCCTACAATCCATTCATGAAAGCTCTCGACTCTGATCATAAGGTGAAAGTAAGTGCTCAAGGTAAGTCTTCTAGACCAGTAGACATGCCTGCTCTAGTTGACTCTACTACTCCTGTGAAAATTGATGATACAAATGATATTGATATGCATGATGCTGTACATGATATAGATGATGATAGTATTCCTGTTAAGAATAGAAAAACATGGAAATCTGCGCATGATACAGAAAATATCATTGGTGACTCTACTATTGGTGTTAAGACTAGACGACAACTCTTTGAGTCGCAAGAACATCCTAGTCCAACTTTGTTTTGCTGGTGTTGTTTCCTCTCATCTATCGAGCCTACCACTGTTAAAGAGGCATTGGCTGATAGTAATTGGATCATCGCTATGCAAGACGAGTTGAACCAGTTTGTTCGAAACGACGTCTGGGAACTTGTCGATAGGCCTAAACATCATAATGTAGTTGGCACTCGATGGATTTTCAAAAACAAGAAAGATGAGAATGATGTAGTCGTTAGGAATAAGGCTAGACTAGTTGCCCAAGGCTACTCACAAGCTGAAGGCATAGGCTATGATGAAACATATGCTCCTGTTGCTAGACTAGAAGCCATTCGATTGTTTCTTGCATATGCTGCTCACATGAAGTTTACTGTATATCAAATGGATGTCAAAAGTGCATTTCTTAACGGTATTCTTGCGGAAGAAGTGTATGTTGAACAACCCCCAGGTTTCGAAGTCAAAGGCAACCAGGTGTACAGATTGAAGAAAGCCTTATACGGACTAAAGCAAGCTCCAAGAGCATGGTATGACACTCTCTCTCTCTTTCTGTTAGAAAATGGTTTTACTAAGGGCAAGGTCGATCGAACCTTGTTCAGAAGACAAGAAGGGAAAGACATTTTACTTGTCCAAATTTACGTAGATGACATCATTTTTGGGTCACCTAACAAAAAGCTGAGTGAAAGTTTCTCAACACTCATGCAAAGTAAATTTGAGATGTCCATGATGGGTGAAATGAATTACTTTCTTGGTCTTCAAGTAAAACAGACCCCTGAAGGGATTTTCATAAATCAAGCAAAGTATACTAGAAATCTTCTAGATAAGTATGGTATTAAGACATGCAAGTCTGCTGGCGTACCTATGCTACCTACATACAGAATGGACCCAGACGAACAAGGTAAGTGTGCTGATCAAACATATTATCGTGGTCTAATTGGTTCATTACTGTACTTGACTGCTAGTAGACCTGACATTGCATTCTCTGTTGGTGTATGTGCTCGTTTTCAAGCTAATCCAAAAGAGAGTCACATGGAAACCACTAAAAGGATATTGAAATATTTGAAAGGGACCATCAATCGTGGTATATGGTATCCTTCAAATGATGATTTATCTCTAAGTGGCTACTCAGATTCTGATTTTGGTGGCTGTAGAATAGATAGGAAATCTACATCTGGTTCTTGTCAATTCTTAGGCACAAAACTCATTTCATGGTTTTCGAAAAAGCAGACCAGTGTTGCTACCTCTACTACCGAAGCCGAGTACATGGCTGCTGGTAGCTGTTGTAGTCAACTACTCTGGCTCATGCAACAGCTTAGAGATTACAACATATATGAATCAAATGTTCCTATTTTCTGTGATAGTAATAGTGCCATTGCAATTACACAAAATCCTGTATTGCACACACGTTGTAAGCATGTTGATGTGAAGCATCATTTCATACGTGATCATGTAGAAAAGAAGGATATTCGCATGGAAAAGATTCATACTGATTTTCAAAGAGCTGATATTTTCACAAAACCATTAGCTGAGGCACGATTTCGTGAGTTATGCATTAGTTTAGGGCTAATTGATTTAGACCCTACTTGTCTATAGCTATGTACTAACCAGACAGGTACATCAAGAACAAGGAGACAAGAATACTAGACCAGAAGCACTCAACTACTCACACAACAGACAGGTATACAAGGTCAGACAGGATAACCAGACAACCCGATGAGGAAGCTGGTAAAGCTGAGGGTAATACTAAGGGAATAAACAATTAAGGGGGAATCCTTGATTTCTTAAATATCCTTATGTTGACTCTTACGTTTGTCAATAGTCATCTTGTTCGAAACCTTGATCATTGCTCTCGATTGATATTCATCTTATTTATGTTACTTTACCTGTATCTACAATTACACCTTGCAAATCATAAGATAGGTACATGAAGACGTTCGACGATTGAGTTAGACAAGCACGGTGGAAGGGGGAACTCGACCAGTGTTCATAAGTGTACTCGTCTTATGAAGCTTAAGGCTACTCGTCTGCTCTGGATGGACTCGAACAGACAAGCTAAGTGTTCTATTTGATCAATATATGTTAAGTGTTTTGTCAATCGAATCAAGGGTACTTTTGTAATTAGATAATGCTAAAATTTGATAATTCTAGAATTGGATTTATACACTCCCATTTAATGAGGTGTATACACCTAGTTCGAACTCGACTACTTTAGGACAGATGAGTTCACTCCCCTGTTCTAAGTAAATAGAGCCGGATTTCAAATTTTACAATATCAAATCACATTATATTCTCAATTCCGTAACCGAATCTCAAAGGTCTCGACCGTTGGATCTAATCCTTCAATCGTGGCCGTTGAATCAAATTACAGTTTTAACAAAACCCATCTTCCACACTCACTAGCCTTACTGTTTCATTACTTCCCACGTTTTTCACTCTCAAGTGTTCTTAACTCTTCTACTCTGAAGCATTTGATTTCGTGCTATTCCTCAAGTTAACTATAAACTACTCATATTTACAATGTCTACTCATTCGATTTTCGATATTAGATCAAACATGCACGTCACATTTGACCTTGGACGGTACATTGCTGACAACAAGGTGAATGTCGAACCATCTGTGTTCTTCAAAGGCCAACACACAGCTGAGAATGAGGAGATTCTGACCAAATGCACAAGATGTGGTCTAAAGCCCTACTTAGAAGCCTTTCCTCAAGTCGTATTGGAGGAAGAAGTGCTCGAATTCTATGCCAATGTCACTAGACGAGGTGACATTCTCGAATCATTTATTGGAGAAGATCGAGTGCAAATCACTCGAGAGGCGTTGTTCAAATTTCTGAAACTGCCCATTGGATCGATTAATGTGGAGAATTATGGCTTAGGGCAAGAGGTTCGATATTTAAGTATCTTCTGTGGAAGGAGGCTGAAACCTAAGCAAGATGGAAAATATGCTGCAGTCAAGAAGGGTGATCTTCTTGAAAAATATCGCACACTGTTGGATATTGCCAGCAAGATTCTACTAAGCTCTACTGGTTCGCATGATTTAGTGACTTTTGCCAAGGCAAGGGTCATGGCTGCAATCTATGATGGCATAACGGAAGGAGATTGGTTTAGGTTGATCGCGGATCGAATCATGTACTTTGCTAAGAGCGTTCGAGTAGATGACCACACTCGTAATTGGGTGGTGTCTACAGCTGTTGGATATGGCAACATGTTCAGTATTTTATTCCCTCGTCTACTGCCCAACAAGTCGAGTTGGAGTCAAGGGAAGCCCTTCCATCCATTAAAGTTCTATTTGAAGAAGGTGGCCGTAAGGAAGCAAGCTGCTACTAGGCCAGCCGCCCCCAGACGTGTTCAGATTGAAGACTCGGATGTCTTACCCTATGGCAACTCATCTAGTTCTTCAGGAGATGAGTCTGACGATGAAGAGACGGAGGCTCCTGCAAAAGCTGTGTTGAGTGGAGATGATTCAGAACAGACTCACTCGGACAAGGAAACTGATGTTATCAAGAAGGATGATGACAAGGAGACTCAAGTCCTTCGACTTGTGAGGATTCGTACTCCACCTCCACCAGAAGAGATGGGTTACCAGGTTGGTTCTTCCTCTCAATCTTTGTCAATTCCCTCTCTCTCTCTCCCCTCTGTTCGAACCAAGGCTAGATCACACCGATCTAGACCTCGTCCTTTACCCATAACCTCTCAGGCATTGCCAGCATATCCGCTGAGAGCAAGCCTACCCCAAATCACTCCCAGAAAGGACACAACTGATACTCAGACAGTTGTCACACCTGACCTAGACACATCAAAGCCCCTTGAAACCATGGCTTTCACTCCCTCTCCCTCACCAGAATATGGTGAACCCTCCATCCCATCTACTTCAGACAAGACGCTAGTTGCCACTGCAACAACTGAGTTAGAGATCCCATCTACTCAGACCCCGTCTGAAGTTAGATTTGAATCTTTGGTTTATTATCCGATGTGCCTACGAGAGAAGAGAGTTCGCGCTCGAGTATCTAGGAATATGAAGAAACAACTCTCAACTCTTGACATCGACTACTCATCCGAACAAATTGAGAAGCTCATCAGGATTTGTACTTGGTTCGCTCTGAAGAAATCTGGAACTGATGATCTTTTCGAGGTCATTCTAGGCATGGGCGGTATCTCCAATTTCATGGATTGGGAGATGGAACAAAAGGAGAATAGTGGTGTTAAGGATCACTCTAAACTATTTCCACGCAAAGCCCTAGTTGATCTAGTTAAGAGACTGTTGAGCATCCCGGATGGTGTTCTGGTAGATGAATTCTCATTTGATGTCGGAACCCAGACTGATCTGGAGGAAGATGTGATCAAGCCTGAAGAAGCCAAGTTGAATGTACAGACTTCAGAAGATGATGCTGAATGTTCTGGAGAATCCAACTCTTTTCAGTTTGGTAAAGAAGATGATGATTTTATGGATGCTGAGATGTTCAATGAGGATGAACTTGTTGAGAAAGTGCAAGAGACGACTCAGTCATCTGTTCAAGTCGTTTCTGAAGAATTCTTAGACGGATTGAAGAAAGGTTTTATGGAAGTTGTTCAATCGTCTATTGATAATCTTTTAGAGTCAAAGCTGAAATCAACTCTTTTGGAGCAAAATCAGTCAATTGTTGACAACACAAGAGATTTGTTGTTTAGTGAGGTCAACAAGTTGGACTCAACTTTCAGAGATGAGATGTTTGCTCAAGTTGAAAGTTTTTTGAAGAAACAGATAGATCTTTCTGAAGAGAAGTCTATTTTGTTTGCTCGTTCATTGGCAGAAGAGTCGGAGAAGATGGAAAGACTCTACAGGGTTAAGATTTCGATTACTGATGATCAGAGAAGAGAAGCACAAGATCAGTTGGTGCGTTCTCAAGCTATTCTACAAGAGTTAACAGCCCAGAATACTCTACTTCAACAGACAGCTACACAGTTCAAAGATGAACTTACTTCAACTTCTCAGAAGCTAGAGCTGACTACTGATCGTCTAAACAAGATGGTTGATGAGAAGACGATTCAGACTCAAGTTATGTTAGCTACTGAAGCCATGAAGGAAGCGGTGAAAGAAGAAATGACTCGCTTTACTAGTCTTTTCACTCTTAAGGCAGATGAAGCCAAAAAGGGGGAAAAGTCAAGTATTGTTGAGAAGTCTGATGAACCAGAAGCTAAGGAGGCAGCTGAAACCATTCAAGAGTTCAAAAGGTCTAGAAAAGGAAAGTTGATCAAGACAAGTGAACTTGAGAAGGTTAGATCAGAAGAGCTGAAATTGATCAAAGGCAAAGAAACTGCGTCTCCAGAAGCTGAGATTCAGATTCAGACGAGAAGAGGTTCTAAGAGAAAGCTAAATGTTGAAGAGGTTGAAGAGGCTACTGCTACTGCTACTGCAATTGTTGAGAAGAAACAAAGAATGAATGATGATGAGATTCACTATGCTAGCAAGAAGAAGATTAGGAAGCATATTGAAAGACTGCAGAAATTGAAAGTTGATGAAGATCTGATGGAAGACAAGTTTATTGATTACTTCATTGATAATGAGCATAGAGCTGAATGGATTGAAGTGAAGAATCAATGGGAACTTGATCATTGGATAATTAGGAAGTTTGGTGATGCTGAAGATCAAGATGAACTTTATTCACTGTTTGACAGGTTCATGGAAGGTCAACACAGGAAGTTATGGCATCTTATTCTAAGGATATCGGCTGGTGCTAATTTCAATATCCTTGTTCCTAAATTTCCTGACTGGAAATGTCCTATGACAAGCTCAGGTAAAAGGATTGATATGAGTCGTATCAAGAAATTTGAAGAAGAATTATTAGATAAAGAGAAGATCATAGATGATAGTCATATTAGTCTGATTCATAGAAGGATCCTCGATGCATTTCATGTTCCAAATCCAGAAGGAGGTAATCTTTCAGACTAGTAGATTTTCTTTGATTTTTTTTTTTGATTGTTTTTGTTGCTCTGATACTTAGGTATTTTGATTTTTCTAAGTATGTGTAATATTTACTGATCTATTTTGAATGAATGAAAGATAACAACTTTTGATGTTAATAGACAAGATAACTACTTAACTAGTCTACTTATTGAGAAAAGATTCAAGTAGTTTTGGCTTCATCAAAAAGGGGGAAATTGTTGGGATATGAATCATAGACAAGTCCTAAATGATGAAAAGATAAGATGAAGTTTTGATAAGCCAAAAGTAGACTTGAATATTTTCTAAGTGTTGACTGAACTAGTCTAGTTGAGTTGAAGTCATCTTGAACAGATCAGTAGAGTTCACATGAGAAAGATAAGTATTGTTTATATTAAAAGATAAGTACGAAAATATAAGTACTTCATATGTGTTCTTATTAGTTTGTTATTGAGCTATAATTGATGTATAGAGCTCATGATATTTCTATGTAATAGATTAGTTTCGTTGTATAGATTATAAGTTGACTAAGCTTGTATTATAAAAGATTAATGTAATGTAATAGTCTTGTTAGGACTAGATTAGTTCTATTAGAGTCTACTGCACAAGAAGAGAAGACCAGTCTACTACTCAAGACAGGTGGACAACAAGACAAGTGCATCTACTAGACTACACAAGACAAGTCAACATGAAGGTTGTTACGAAAGCGCGTACAAGATAAAAGACTGACGAAGTTAGTTGGAATAACTAATTCATAACAAGAAACGCGTGATTGGATAAAGCTTGGAAGTTAGAAATCAGTTATCAAGAAGAGTTGGTTACAACTACTTAAGTTCTTGATTTCAGAAGTCTATAAATATCTCAAGGTATTCATTGATTCAAGACTACTGATTACAGACGTACTGATATTCTAAGCATTCAAAGGCGATTTACGAAGTATTCAAAGAAGGAAGAACTCGCAGAGTTAATCTTCAGAAAGAAGCCAGAAGACAAAGTCACATTCAAAAAGGCGACTACTGAAGATAGAGAAGTTTTTGTTGTTTTGTTTCAAGTTGCTAGTTGCTTGTTAAATAGCTAGTTAGATCGTAGATATATCTGGTGATATTTCTGTTTAAGATCTAAGTCTTCTTCTTGGGACTTAAAAGACAGGAACTACACTTTGTACTCGTGTTGAAGAGTTTAGTGGAAAATATCACAACTGGGATTGTGAGAGTGGACGTAGACAAGTTGTCGAACCACTATAAATCTTTGTGTGTTGATTTACTGTTTTAAGTTGTTTTAATTGCTTAACTGATTAATTACTTAACTGAACTTGACTAGTTGAGCATAGAACAGAGTTCTCGAATTATAAGTTGAGTATAATCTTGAATTGGGCTCATTGTTACTTTGATCATTTCCGCATTACGTATTCTGATATATCGAAAGATTTTTGAAAAGTCTATTCACCCCCCTCTAGACGTTTTCACTAGCTTACTCGATATCAACTCAACTTGGGACCAACATGATTAGTAGTTGGGCAGTGTTATTTTAGTCACTTAACCTATTTCCAGATTCAGGCACCTGCCTCGATTGTAGTTTTCGTTGTCAAAGTTATTGATGTAACATTTCACACAACATTTGTACTTACAAGTTATGTAAAGGTTTTTTGCCGTAAGCCTTGCATAGATTTTATTGAATAAACTCTATGTTAAAAAGTATTTCCATCGTGTCTTGTTCTTTTTAGTGTTTTAGTCTTCCACTGTGTATTTACATTTCTGGTATTCTATTAGAGTCAGTGTTGCACTATTTGTCACAACATTAAGTGTAGCATTATTCTGTTTTTACTTAAACACTAGACAACACACTTTCAGTTGGTATCAGAACCAACACCCGACGATGGAAACACATCACATATCCACTGCACTTAGGCCACCCCGTTCTAGATGGAACTAATTATGTTTATTGAAAGCCTAAGATGCGAATGTATATCAAGTCAATTGATGAATGTGCTTGGAGGACTTTACTCTAAGGCTGGGATACACCAAAGAATCCAGTAGATGAAGATGGTGAAACTTAACTTAAGAAAGAAGTTGAATGGACGACTGATGAGATAACAACAACGTACATGATTTAATTCTTAAACTTTAAATGTTATTTTTACTTCAGTTGATATTTCCATGTTTAAGATTATATCTAACTGTTCTACTTCTAAGGATGCAATGGACATGTAGCAAGAGTATTGTGAAGGTTTAGACAGTGTTCGAAGGACAAAGCTTCGAATGTTGGGGACAAAGTTTGATAATCTCCGAATGAAGGAATATGAAACTATTTCATCCTACAATGAAAGGTTAAGTGAGATTGTCAATGAATCACTCTCTCTAGGTGATCTTATATCTAAAGTAAGAGTAGTACATAAGATATTAAGATAAATTCCTAAAAAAATTGATGCTAAAATTTGTGCAATTGAAGAGGCAAAAGACACTGATAGGATAAGTGAAAATGAATTAGTGAGCAATCTTAGAACCTATGAAATGAACACTAACCAACTTGATTAAACTAATGATAATAAGAAAGTGGTTGTTTTTAAAGGAGAAACATCACACAAGTCTGAAAGTCAGCCTGTTATCACTGAGGTTGATTCGGATGATGATGTGATTGATCAATGTTTTAACAATCCTGACAACATTGCCTTTCTAACAAAGCATTTTAATACAATTCCTTAAGAAGCCTATGAAGAAATCTAAAGTAAATATTCAGCCAAAGATCCAAATCAATACATCAATACTCCAACCAGAAAGAATGAGAAGTCAATTCACACCAAGGCCATCGAAAAGTGAAGGTAAACTAAGGTATGATCCCGAATTTAGAAAAACAATTAAATACAATGCATGTTCTTGATATGGTCATTATGAAAATGAATGTGTCAATACCAAATAGAAGCAAAAACTGAATTTTAGTGCTAACTTAAGTGATGAAACATATGATAAATTTGATGAAACAAAAGAGGTTGAATTTTCTTTTCATACTAGAATTGATTATGATGGCTCCTTATATGATGATTTGAATGATACAGATTCTGATGTTGCACCTGATGTCTTAACATCTACAATAGCGTACATCAAAACAGAGTCACCAAGATTTAAACTGTTTTAATGGTTTTGTTGATGATGCAGGAAAAATGATTGATGATTCAACATACCAAAAGTTTTTAGATGATTGGAACTCTCAGAAACTAATTGCAAATTCTTTGAATAAAGAGAATGAGAATCTAAAAGACACAATTACCAATCTAGAAGTCATACTTACCAAAAGAGATCTTGAAATGTATAAGCTAAAGGAGAAATTGATCACCTTTACAAGTTTCAAAAAAATACTCTAAAAGTGCTTCTGATGTGAATGATGTTATAGCTGTTTGTAAATCTAATAATCATGGTATAGGTTATGATGGTAAACCTGTGAGATTTGTGAAGGAAAATGTTAACACATTTGATGTAACATCTACACAAACAATTTCTCACAATGTCAAATGGTTGAAGATCTAAAAGATGAGAAAAAATTACCCAAAATAATTTCATATCCTAAGAAACATGTAATGCAGTTCACACCTCTTTAAAAGCATATTTACCTGGTCTATGGAATTTTGATAGTGGTTGTTCTAGACATATGACAGGACAAATAGATTACTCATGTGACCTTGAATGATGGTAATGATACAAATGGTGGTAATTCAAATGGAAAGATAATTGGAAAATGAACTTTAAATGTTGAAGGTTTTCCTAAGCTTAAAAATGTTTTGCATGTTGATGGCTTACTTGTTAATCGTATTAGTATTAGTCAACTTTGTGATGATAAATTGCATGTAAAATTTGACAAAGAATGATCTTGTTATGTTGTTGATGAAGATAAAGATTATTTAATGACTGGTACTAGGTCAGCATATAATTGTTATCATATTGGAACAAATGTGTGTAATCTATCAAAACATGATGAAAATGTCTTATGGCATCAAAGATTGGAACATGTAAATTATAGAACAATGAAGAACCTTTGGTTGAACCTTGTGAGTTCACACCAAAAGTTACTTGTGGTCCATCTCGTTCAACAAAGTTAGTGAGAAGTTCTTTGTTGCTAGTCATATGTCTTGAACATTCACTGTCCAAGTACCATGTAATTTATTTAGAGCTTCTTTTCTTGGTTATGCATCATCAATCTCTCTCATTGATGGCAAGGAAGCTGCAAAAACAAAATTTAAAATATGAAGTAGTGCAACGTCTTCAGAATCTTAATTACCACATTTCACCTTCATCATCTCCTGCAAAAATCTTTGGAGAGGACTATTCCACCCCTGAGACTCATCCGCCACATATTCATGGTCCGACCATTTAAAAATTGTTGTGGTTAAATTTTTTGGTATTGTTGCTCTAGCTGTTTGCAACATAAAAAATAGTATTTATTGTGATCCATTGAATAATAAAACGTTTTTTTAGCAGCAACAGAAATAATGTCAACACATACAACTAATTAAAAAATGAAACAAAATCAAATCAATTCAATAATTTATAAACATAACTGCTTGTATATTGGGTGGTTTTTCTTATACTTTCTTTTTTTTTCATTGCGAGGTAAATTTGTACCCCTTGTTACTCCCTAGATCCGCCCATGTAGTCGTGGATCGAGACATTAAAAGAAATCTAGTCGGTCCTATATATTATTTTTACCAATAACTTTACCTACTATTTAATTAGGTTCACACCATTATCACATTTTAAAATTTAAACAAATACACTAATGAATGTTACTTAAATTAAAAAAAAAAAACGCTAATGAGTGTTACTTAAACTTCATTGCAAGCATTAGATGAGTTGATAAATCTGAAAAATACAACTTCCTAACATTTATGTTGCGATGCTAATTAGCCTGCGACTTTGTAACATGAAATTACAAGCTTGACAAATCATCATCAATGGGTTATTTGAGTGTTGGTATCTAATCCAAATCATAATTTTATTATATTTCAAATCATATCTGAACATTAGGTATTAGAAGTGACATTTGTAGAATTGTTTTTTTTTTTTTTTAAGAAATCAAATATATTGACATACCATTTTAAATTAAAATTTAAAACGACTTTGTGATTACAATATAAAAATTTAAAACCATATTTATGATTACTTACAATATAGTGAAAAAATTTAAGTAAGTCGCAATATTTTTATTTGTCTTTCCAAAGAAAAATAATTTGACCTAAAAAAAATTATTGCGATATTACAATAATACGTGTGATATTACCATATTAATTAATAATGCATGCTCTCTTGACAACACACACGCACATATATATATATATATATATTCAGTTGTAGCGCAAGTAAATAACAACACACTAGAACATACACAATTTGAAATCAATGATGATGTGTAGTGAAACGTTAATAAAATGAATGATTTGTGTGGTGTTGATTATCTTGGTTATGCATTGTTGGTCCTGAAAGGAGTATGACACATGTGTATTCTTTTCGTTTTAAACAAATTAGTCTATCAGGAGAGTTGTCTAGTCAACTTCTCTGAGTATGTATAACTTTGTTCAGATAATCAAACTACTGAGACCTATGAAGTAATTAGTTGAATAACTATTTAAATAAGTTATAAGTGCGGAATTATGGTTGGCCCTTTATATTTAAACTCATTTTAATACTAAAAACTTCCTTTAACACTTAAACAAGTAGGGGACTTGTCCCAAAACTGTTTTACACAATCTTTGTTGACTATCTTTTGAAGATCAGTTTGTGTGCAATATGTATGAATGTGTTACTTGTATGAAATGACTTGAAAGTAAATAACACAAGAGTTTAGAGTGGTTTAGAGACCCAAGCTCCTACATCCACTTCCTTGATTTAACAGGATAATTCCTTCATTTGGAATTAACTTGTTTTATAGTGTCTAGGTGCACTGATCAACCACACTAATCTCCTTAGTGCCTTGATCCCTAGGAATTCTGAGTCCTAGTACTCACTCAACTCGAACTAAACTGTTCTTCTCTTGACAGTTCTAGTTTTCACACTTCTACAACAACACTACTAACTTTCCTTGAAAGGTTTAAGGGTTGAGATTGGTTCCAACTAGGGTGAGATATCTTTTACAATGAAGAATTGTATAAGGATAGGATATCTCTCTAAGCTTGATTGATATACAATGTGGTTTAGCTTAGGTGTGAATTGGAAGTGTTTGGAAACTCAAGAATGATATACTCTTTGTGAGCTTGAAGGTTTGTGCTTTGAAAGCTTGTAGTTTCCTTGACTAGTTGGATACCTTGAATGGTTTCCAAACTCCAATATTTATATAGCAAAGTGAAGATATGTTCGCTGGAGAGACAACCTCAAATTGTCTATATTTGTCTTCCTTGAACTTTGCATCTTGAGAACAGATTCCTTGAAAGTGACATGTCTTCATCTTGGGAAGTAAACGGCTAGAGCTCCGATCCTTTGTCTTGACTTGTAGATTCAGCAATCAAACATGGAGACATTCTTCCTGATCATTGATCCAAGATTAAGGACAACATTCCTTATCATCAGGACTGATCTGTGCTCAAGCTTATCAGTTGACTTGGCTATCAGCAGTGTTGGCTAGCTTCTTCAGTTGAGTTGGCTTCTCATCTTCACTGAATTAATCTTGAATCTCTTCTAAGTGTGTATCTCTTCTATCAGTGAAGTTGACCTCATCAGCACAGTTGTCTCTTGACTTATACTTAATTTGAACTCTTCTGATTTAGTGTGCTGATCAACTCTGCAGGACATCTCTTCTGATCTTGATAGTATACATGTCAGTAGGCTTGGTCCAATTGATGTGTTCTTCTAGTATTGACCATCAGAGAAGTTGTCTCTTCTTACTCTGCTGATTCTGTTATCAGCACAGTTGAACTTTTCTGACCTTGACTATCAGCAGGGTTGAGATCTTCTGATTCTGAGCCTTGAGGAACTTGATTCTTGTGATCTTCTGTTGGTCCCAAGTTGAGTTAATAACGAGTAAGCTAGTGAAAACGTCTAGAGGGGGGTGAATAGACTTTTCAAAAATCTTTCGTTATATCAGAATACAATATGCGGAATACGAAATTAACAATGAGCCCAATTCAAGATTATACTCAACTTACATTCGAGAACTCTGTTCTACACTTAACTAGTCAAGTTCAGTTAAGTAGTTAAAACAATTAAACAATTTAAACAATCAAAACAGTAAAGTAAATCAACACACAAAGATTTATAGTGGTTCGACAACTTGTCTACATCCACTCTCACAATCCAGTTGTGATGTTTTCCACTAAACTCTTCCAATCGAGTACAAAGTGTAGTTCCTGTCTTTTAAGTCCCAAGAAGAAGACTTAGATCTTCTCGAATATACCACCAGATATACCTTCCGATCCAACTAGCTATTTAACAAGCAACTAGCAACTTGATACAAAACAAACAAAAATAAACTTCTCTTCAGTAGTAGCCTTCTGAATATGACTTGTCTTCTGGCTTCCTTCTGAAGTTAACTCTGTGAGTTCTTCCTTCTTTGATTTCTTCTTAATACGCCTTTGAATGCTTAGAATATCAGTACGTCTGTGTTTAGTAATCAGTAGTCCAGTAGTCTTGAATCAATGATCTCCTTCAAGTATATATAGACTTCTGAAATCAAGAACTTAAGTAGTTGTAACCAACTCTTCTTGATAACTGATTTCTAACTGAATCTTCTTATCTATCAACGCGTTTCTGTTATGAATTAGTTATTCCAACTAACTTCTTTAATCTTTATCTCCATACGCGCTTTTGTAACTAACTTCCAGTTGACTTCGTCTTGTGTAGTCCAGTCGATGCACTCGTCTTGTAGTCTGCTCGTCTTGAGTAGTAGACTTGTCTTCTCTTCTAGTGCAGTAGACTTCAGTAGAACTAATCTAGTCCTAACAAGACTATTATATTACATTAAGCTTTTATAATACAAGCTTAGTCAACTTATAACCTATACAAACAATCTAATCTATTACATAGAAATATCAATGAGCTCTATACATCAATTATAGCTCAATAACAAACTAATCAATGTAATCTATATGAAGTATAAACATCAAACGAATTTATAAGTACTTCATCTTTTAAACTTTAACTTATCTTTTGAACCCCTACTGATCTGTTCAAGATGACTCAACTCAACTAGACTAGTTCAGTCAATACTTAGAAAATATTCAAACCACTTTTGGCTTATCAAAACTTCATCTTTTCTTTTCATCATTTAGGACTTGTCTAGGATTCATATCCCAACAATTTCCCCCTTTTTGATGAAGCCAAAACTACTTGAATCTTTTCTCATAAGTAGACTAGTTAAGTAGTTATCTTGTCTTTAACATCAAATAGTACTTATTTTTTCATTCATTCAAAATGAGATCAGTAGATTACAAATACTTAATCAAAATGAAACTAAGTATCAGAGCAAAAAAAACAAAAACTAAGACTGTAAATCAACTAGTCTGAAAGAGTACCTCCTTCTAAGTTTGGAACTTGAAATGCATCTAGGAGTCTTCTGTGTATCAGACCAATATGATCTTCATCTTCAATCTTCTCTTTATCCAATAGCTCTTCTTCATATTTCTTGATCTTGTTCATATCAACTCTTCTTCCAGAGCTTGTCATCGGACAATTCCATTTTGGAAACTCAGGAACAAGAATATTAAAATTAGCACCAGCAGAAATCCTCAGAATAAGATGCCATAACTTCCTGTGTTGACCTTCCATGAATCTGTCAAACAGTGAATACAATTCATTTTTGTCTTCAGCATCACCAAACTTGCGTATGATCCAATGATCAAGTTCCCATTGACTCTTTACTTCAATCCATTCAGCTCTATGCTCATTATCTATGAAGTAATCAATGAACTTGTCTTCCATCAGATCTTCATCAGCTTTCAATTTCTGCATTCTTTCAATATGCTTCCTAATCTTTTTCTTACTTGCATAATGAATCTCATCCTCATTCATTCTTTGTTTCTTTTCAACAATTTCAGTCGCAGTAGCAGTTGCTTCTTCAATCTCTTCAACATTTAGCTTTCTTTTAGAACCTTTTCTTGTCTGAATCTCAGCTTCTGGAGACGCAATTCCTTTGCCTTTGACCATTTTCAATTCTTCTGATCTGTCTTTAACTAGCTCAGCTGTTTTGATCAATTTACCTCTTTTAGGCCTCTTGAGTTCTTGAATTGCCTCAGCAGCCTCCTTAGCTTCAGGTTCAGCAGATTTCTCAACAATACTTACCTCTTCCCCCTTTTTGGCTTCATCTGCCTTAAGAGTGAAAAGACTAGTAAAGCGAGTCATTTCTTCTTTCACTGCTTCTTTCATAGCTTCAGTAGCTAGCATAACTTGGGTCTGAATCGTCTTCTCATCAATCATCTTGTTTAGACGATCAGTAGTCAGCTGTAGCTTCTGAGAAGTCGAAGTAAGTTCATCCTCGAACTGCGAAGCTGTCTGGTGAAGTAGAATATTCTGAGCTGTTAACTCTTGTAGAATATTTTGAGAACGCACCAACTGATCTTGTGCTTCTCTTCTCTGATCATC
This sequence comes from Galeopsis tetrahit, assembly GCA_963675135.1. Taxonomy (NCBI): domain Eukaryota; kingdom Viridiplantae; phylum Streptophyta; class Magnoliopsida; order Lamiales; family Lamiaceae; genus Galeopsis; species Galeopsis tetrahit. Next base: position 5,233,706 of record OY776130.1, read on the forward strand.
AGCAATTGAAATCTTAGCACTACAGAGTCTTTCCATCTTTTCTGACTCTTCTGCCAACGAACGAGCAAACGAAGTAGACTTTGCTTCAGAAAAATCTAATTGTTGCTTCAGAAAAGTTTCTACTTGAGCAAACATCTCATCTTTGAAAGTTAAGTCTAACTTGTTGACCTCACACACCAACACATCTCTTGTGCTGTCAACAATAGACTGACTCTGCTCCAACAAAGTTGATTTCATCTTTGATTCGAACACATTATCAACAGATGAACGAACAATTTCCATAACACCATTCTTCAAATCGTCTAAGAAACTTGCAGGAATGGTTTGAACAGATGACTGAGTCGCCTCTTGCACTTTCTCAACAAGTTCATCTTCAATGAACATCTCAGCATCCATAAATTCATCATCTTCCTTACCAAAATCAAAAGATTCAGATTCTTCTTAACTTTCAGCATCATCTATTTCCAAAATAGGTTCAGAAGTCTGAATACCAATCTCAGCAACTTCTGGTTTGATCTCGTCTTCCTCCAGATCAGTCTGGGTTCCGACATCAAAAGAAAATTCTTCAACCAGAATGCCATCAGGAATGCTCAACATTCTTTTGACTAACTCAACCAAAGCTTTGCGAGGGAATAGTTCAGAGTGGTCCTTCACTCCACTATTTTCTTTTTGTTCCATCTCCCAATCCATGAAATTGGAGATTCCGCCCATGCCTTGAATTACTTCAAAAAGGTCATCAGTTCCTGACTTCTTTAAAGCGAACCAGGTGCAAATTCTGATCAGCTTCTCAAACTGTTCAGACGAGTAGTCGATGTCGAGAGTCGAAAGTTGTTTCTTCATGTTCCTAGAAACTCGAGCGCGAACTCTCTTCTCTCGTAGGCACATAGGATAATATACCAAGGATTCAAATCTAACTTCAGACGGGGTCTGAGTAGATGGGGTCTCTAACTCAGTTGTTGCAGTGGCAACTGGCGTCTTGTCTGAAGTAGACGGGATGGAGGGTTCACCATATTCTGGTGAGGGAGAGGGAGTGAAAGCCATGGTTTCAAGGGGCTTTGATGTGTCTTGGTCAAGTGTAACAACTGTCTGAGTATCAGTTGTGTCCTTTCTGGGAGTGATTTGGGGTAGGCTTGCTCTCAGCGGATATGCTGGCAATGCCTGCGAGGTTATGGGTAAAGGACGAGGCCTAGATCGGTGTGATCTAGCCTTGGTTCGAACAGAGGGGAGAGAGAGAGAGGGAATTGACAAAGATTGAGAAGAAGAACCAACCTGGTAACCCATCTCTTCTGGTGGAGGTGGAGTACCAATCCTCACAAGTCGAAGGACTTGAGTCTCCTCCTTGTCATCAGCAACTTCTTTGTCAGAATGGGTCTGTTCAGAGTCATCACCACTCAACTCGGCTTTTGCAGGAGCCTCAGTCTCTTCATCGTCAGACTCATCTCCTGAAGAGCTAGATGAGTTGCCATATGGTAGAACATCAGAATCTTCAATCTGAACACGTCTGGGGGCAGCTGGCCTGGTAGCAGCTTGCTTTCTGACGGCCACTTTCTTCAAATAGAATTTCAACGGATGAAAGGGCTTCCCTTGACTCCAACTCGACTTGTTGGGCAATAGACGAGGAAATAAGATACTCAACATGTTGCCATACCCAACAGCTGTCAACACTACCCAATTACGAGTGTGGTCATCTACTCGGACGCTTTTAGCAAAATACATGATCCGATCCGCAATCAATCTAAACCAGTCTCCTTCGGTTATGCCATCATAGATTGCCGCCATAACCCTTGCCTTAGCAAAAGTTACTGAATCATGCGAACCAGTCGAGCTGAGTAGAATTTTGCTGGCAATGTCCAGCAAGGTGCGATATTTGTCAAGAAGATCACCCTTCTTGACTGCAGCATATTTTCCATCTTGCTTGGGTTTGAGCTTCCTTCCACAGAAAATACTCAAATAACGAACTTCTTGCCCTATTCCATAGTTCTCCACATTAATTGATCCAATGGGCAGTTTCAGAAACTTGAACAACGCCTCTCGAGTGATCTGCACTCGATCTTCTCCGATAAATGATTCGAGAATGTCACCTCGTCTAGTGACATTGGCATAAAATTCCAGCACTTCTTCCTCCAATACGACTTGAGGAAAGGCTTCTAAGTAAGGCCTTAGACCACATCTTGTGCACTTGGTCAGAATCTCTTCATTTTCAGCCGTGTGTTGACCTTTGAAGAACACAGATGGTTCAACATTCACCTTGTTGTCAGCAATGTACCGTCCAAGGTCAAATGTGACGTGCATGTTTGATCTAATGTCAAAAATAGAACGAGTAGACATTTTGGTATAGAAATAGTTTGCAATTTAAACTTAGAGAAATAGCACGAAATCAGATTTTCAGAGTAGAAGGGTTAAGAAACACTTTGAAGTAATGTAACAGTAAGGCTTAGAGTGTTGTGGAAGATGGGTTTTGTTAAAACTGTAACTTGAATCAACGGCCACGATTGAAGGATTAGATCCAACGGTTGAGACCTTTGAGATTCGGTTACGGAATCGAGAATATTATGTGATTTGATATTGTAAATTTTGAAATCCGGCTCTATTTCCTTAGAACAGGGGAGTGAACTCATCTGTCCTAAAGTAGTCGAGTTCAAACTGGGTGTATACACCTCATTAAATGGGTGTGTATAAATCCAGTTCTAGAATTATCAAATTTTAGCATTACCTAATTACAAAAATACCCTTGATTCTATTGTCAAAACACTTAGCATATTTTAATCAAATAGACTACTTAGCTTGTCTGTTCGAGTCCATCCAGAGCAGACGAGTAGCCTTGAGCTTCTCAAGATGAGTAGACTCATGAACACTGGTCGAGTTCCCCCTTCGACTGTGCTTGTCTAACTCAATCGTCGAACGTCTTCATGTACCTATCTTATAATTTGCAACGTATAATTGATGGTACAAGTGGAGTAACAATAAATAGAATGAATTATCAATTCAAAGCAATGATCAAGGTTTCGACCAAGATGACCTGTAACAAACTGAAGAGTCAACATAAGGATATTTAAGAAATCAAAGATTCCCCCTTAAATGTTTATTCCCTTAGTATTACCCTCAGCTTTACCAGCTTCCTCATCGGGTTGTCTGGTCATCTAGTCTAGCCTTGTGTACCTGTCTGGTGCGTGAGTAGTCGAGTGCTTCAAGTCTAGTAATCTTGTCTCCTTTTCTTGATGTACCTGTCTGGTTAGTACATAGCTATAGACAAATAGGGTCTAAATCAATTAGCCCTAAACTAATGCATAACTCACGAAAACGTGCCTCAGCTAATGGTTTTGTAAAAATATCAGCTCTTTGATAATCGGTATGAATCTTTTCCATGCGAATATCCTTCTTTTCTACATGATCACGTATGAAATGATGCTTCACATCAACATGCTTACAACGTGTGTGCAATACAGGATTTTGTGTAATGGCAATTGCACTATTACTATCACAGAAAATAGGAACATTTGATTCATATATGTTATAATCTCTAAGCTGTTGCATGAGCCAGAGTAGTTGACTACAACAACTACCAGCAACCATGTACTCGGCTTCGGTAGTAGAGGTAGCAACACTAGTCTGCTTTTTCGAAAACCATGAAATGAGTTTTGTGCCTAAGAATTGACAAGAACCAGAAGTAGATTTCCTATCTATTCTACAACCACCAAAATCAGAATCAGAGTAGCCACTTAGAGATAAATCATCATTTGAAGGATACCATATACCTCGATTGATAGTCCCTTTCAAATATTTCAATATCCTTTTAGTGGTTTCCATGTGACTCTCTTTTGGATTAGCTTGAAAACGAGCACATACACCAACAGAGAATGCAATATCAGGTCTACTAGCAGTCAAGTACAGTAATGAACCAATTAGACCTCGATAATATGTTTGATCAGCACACTTACCTTGTTCGTCTGGGTCCATTCTGTATGTAGGTAGCATAGGTACGCCAGCAGACTTGCATGTCTTAATACCATACTTATCTAGAAGATTTCTAGTATACTTTGCTTGATTTATGAAAATCCCTTCAGGGGTCTGTTTTACTTGAAGACCAAGAAAGTAATTCATTTCACCCATCATGGACATCTCAAATTTACTTTGCATGAGTGTTGAGAAACTGTCACTCAGCTTTTTGTTAGGTGACCCAAAAATGATGTCATCTACGTAAATTTGGACGAGTAAAATGTCCTTCCCTTCTTGTCTTCTGAACAAAGTTCGATCGACCTTGCCCTTAGTAAAACCATTTTCTAACAGAAATAGAGAGAGAGTGTCATACCATGCTCTTGGAGCTTGCTTTAGTCCGTATAAGGCTTTCTTCAATCTATACACCTGGTTGCCTTTGACTTCGAAACCTGGGGGTTGTTCAACATACACTTCTTCCGCAAGAATACCGTTAAGAAATGCACTTTTAACATCCATTTGATATACAGTAAACTTCATGTGAGCAGCATATGCAAGGAACAATCGAATGGCTTCTAGTCTAGCAACAGGAGCATAAGTTTCATCATAGTCTATGCCTTCAGCTTGTGAGTAACCTTGGGCAACTAGTCTAGCCTTATTCCTAACGACTACATCATTCTCATCTTTCTTGTTTTTGAAAATCCATCGAGTGCCAACTACATTATGGTGCTTAGGCCTATCAACAAGTTCCCAGACGTCGTTTCGAACAAACTGGTTCAACTCGTCTTGCATAGCGATGATCCAATTACTATCGGCCAAAACCTCTTTAACGTTGGTTGGCTCGATAGATGAGAGGAAACAACACCAGCAAAACATAGTTGGACTAGGCTGTTCTTGTGACTCAAAGAGTTGTCGTCTAGTCTTCACACCAATAGTAGAGTCACCAATAATATTTTCAGTATCATGCGCAGATTTCCATGTTTTTCTACTCTTAACAGGAATACTATCATCATCTATATCATGTACAGCATCATGCATATCAATATCATTTGTATCAACAATTTTCACAGGAGTAGTAGAGTCGACTAGAGCAGGCATGTCTACTGGTCTAGAAGACTTACCTTGAACACTTACTTTCACTTTATCATCAGAGTCAAGAGCTTTCATGAATGGATTGTAGGCTTGAACGGATTCATATACCTCTGAGTCTTTATCAGATTCGATCGATAGATCAGTTACCTTCTCACTGATCTTGTCGGCAGACGAGTCCTGTCGAGATTCATCGAAAACCACATGTGGTGTTTCTTCCACACAAAGAGTTGAGTAGTTGAATACTCTGAATGCCTTGCTAGTTGAGGAGTATCCTAAGAATATCCCCTCGTCTGCTTTGGCATCGAAAGCATTCAACTTGCTCTTTCCATTGTTATGGATGAAACACTTACAACCAAATATATGGAAATATGAAATGCGGGGTTTTCTACCTTTCCAAACCTCATAGGGTGTCTTGCCTAAGACTTTGTTGATCGCACTTCTGTTCTGTGAGTGGCATGCAGTATTGATAGCTTCAGCCCAAAACTTTTGAGGAGTGTTGAACTCAGCTAGCATGGTTCTACAGGCTTCTTTTAGTGTTCGATTCCTTCTTTCTGCTACACCGTTCTGTTGTGGTGTCCTAGCTGCACTAGTTAGATGCTGGATACCACGTTTAGCACAAAAGTCTTTGATATAGCAATTAATGAACTCAGTTCCTTTGTCACTATGAATCTTGACAATGGACTGGTTCTTCTCAACTTGTAACTTCTTCAACAGATCAGGTAGAAGAGTTTGTGTATCACTCTTCTTGTGTAGAAAGACTACCCAAGTGAACTTAGAATAGTCGTCTACCACAACAAGTGTGTACCTTCTACCATTCAAGGTTGGAGGAGTTATTGGACCATGAAGATCCATATGTAGAAGTTCTAGGACTCTACTAGTTGAGAGAGTAGGAATTGACTTAAATGAACTTTTAACCTGTTTACCCTGTTGACAAGCCGTGCATACATGTGACTTGTAGTAGACCTCATTGGGAATACCTTCTACAAGGTAATCTCTGGCTATCTTATTAAGAACCTTAAAGTTTAAGTGACAAAGGCGTCTATGCCAGAGCCACCCAAGTTCTTTTGGATTCTTAGTAAGTAGACAGGTGTCCCTCGGGCAACTGTTCCAATTCACTATATACACACTACCTTGTCTTACGCCGACTAGTAGAACTGTGTGTGTCCTTTTGTCTATGATCTGACATTTGCGGCTTTTGAACTGCACCTTGTATCCACGATCACAAAACTGTGAGACAGAGAGTAGATTGTACTTCAGGCCTTCAACGTATGAGACATCTTGTATCTCTACGTCACCATTCCGAATGCAACCAAATCCTTTAGTGATAGCAGTGGAACTATCTCCAAAAATCACTTTTGGTCCTTCTTGCTCATGATAGCTTGATAAGAGAGCCTTGGTACCAGTCATGTGGTGCGAACAGCCACTGTCTATGTACCAAGTTTCTCCTACTGAGCCACCCTTCTTATACAAGTCAAGTCGACCCTGCAATGAATGATATTCAATAATTTAGGTACCCTGTTTGTTTATTGGGGTCCTGGGGGGTTAGTCGAGTTCAAAGGAATCCAAATATACATTGGAGTTTTGAACAAGTTTGATCTCTTAAGCTTTCGCCCAAATTTGTTACAGAATAAGACCTTGTTATCCTTAACTGGCCTATCAGTCGAGTTCGGGTCTACTCTTTTGAGATAGCCTTTCGACTTAATCTCTACTTGAGCAGGCACTTGTCTATGATAGTCAGAGTAGGGTTTGAAAGCATTAGGTCCATACGGTTTATAGACACGTTTAGGTCTTTCCTCACTAATGATATCATATGACAAAGGTGGAGGATATAGGACAGCTTGTGTACGATATTTTGGTCCAACTTGTCTAAGTCTAGACGAGTAGAGTTGAGACTGCCTTATAAAAGGAGGTCTAGACTCTTGTTGTCTAGTTTGTACCTGTCTAGTACTCGTCTCCTCAGGATACCAATCCTCGTATCTGACCTGGTTGAGTCGTCCACGATTAGTGGTCCTTTGAAGATTAGTTCTAGGAAGAACAGGCTTGTTGTTAGCATTCTTTTTACCTCCCTTGGTATTCGGAATGTTAACTCGAGCTTGCTTAGGTACAGTACTTTGAGAAGGAGTACTTATATCGTATATCATAGGTCCTTTTCCTTTATCATTTGGCAAAAGTCTTGAGTTAGTAGTAGTAGGGTTCTTGTTGACTCGGGTAGACGAGTTGGAAGACTCAGCTCCTATACCCGTCTTGTCAGCTGGATCTCTATACCTATCTGACAATTCAAGGTTAATCTTGGAAGAGTTAACCAGGTCAGTAAGTTTGAGATCTAGTGTGACAACCTCGGTCTCTAAGAACTTATTACGTTCTTCAAGCTTTTTGCACTTCCCTTTTAAAACATTGAATTCATTTCTCTCAGTTGCATGTGTCTTAAGTAGGTCTTGATATAACCTGTTTGTCAACGCACACTTTTCTTTGAGTTGTCTCAACTCTTCAGTTAAGCGTTCATTTAGAACTGTTACATTAGGATCTACTTTAGACTGAGCTTCCTTAAGATCAATGATTTCTTGTTTTAATGCAATGTTCTCATCACTGACTTCAATGAATGCTTGGTTAGCAAGTAGAAGGTCGTCCTCAACTGCACTAGTCGAGTGCTGAAGACTACTTCCTACTTCGCTACTAGCAGTGTCACTTTCATCAGTATCAGAATCATCACAAGATTGAAATGAAGTATTTGAAGATACCTCTTGATCGATTTTAGCCATACAGCATAAGCCATCGTCTACAATAAATGCTTCGTCGTGGTCTGGATCGGATGGGCAGCTGGATAAGGATGATGGTAACTCGTCTGAGTCAGACTCAGATTCATCATTAGCCAACATGACCTTTTTCCCACGATTGTATCGTCTATCTCTTCTTGCCTTCCGCTCCTCTCGATCATCAGTACTCAGGTCTGGGCATTCATATATATAATGACCTGGCTTTTCGCAGTTGTAACACAAGAGATCATTAGTATTCTTTTTGACAGGTGAGTTATCTCTATGTTTGTTACGTCTATCAGGACGCAGACTCTTCCTATCATCCGACTTCCTATCTCGTCTATCAGGCGAGTTCTTCGATGTAGACGCTCTATGATCCTTGTAAAATTTCTTGTATCTACCGAAACGCTTATTCAGCCTATCAAACTTTCTAACCATGAGGTTCATCTGATCCTTCAGACTAAGATCAGTATCTAACTCGTCTTTCACAGAAGCAGACTTAGTTTTGGCCTTAGACTTAGACTTAGACCTGTCTACTCTAGACGACTTAGAAGAGCTAGACTTAAAGGCAACGTTCTTAGATACATCACGTTCTCTATCACTACTGACTAATGGTTCATCTTCGTCTAGATCATACTCATGGACTTTCAGAGTTTGGAACATTGTTTCAGCAGTCCACACGTCTATATCTTGAGTGTTCTTAACAAGCATTTTTACCATTCTCCACCTGGCATCAAGACTCTTAAGAATTCTAAGATTAATCTCACGAGCAGTATATGTCTTACCAAGGACTTCTAAATCATTCATGATCTTAGTAAACCGAGTATCCAGCTGGTCGATAGTTTCGCCAGCTTTCATCCGAAATGATTCAAACCTTTGGACAGCTGTGGAGAGCTTGCTTTCTTTGATTAGGGATGTCCCTTCACAAATGATAGCCAGCCTATCCCACATCTCCTTGGCAGTTTTACATTTTAACACCTTCCCTAGATACTCGTTAGGGAGTGTGTGTAAGATGTAATTCTTAGCCAGACTATCCAAATTGTTTTGACGCATTTCTTCTGAGGTTAGATCTGACCTGGGTTTCTTGACGAGAGTGCCAATTGGTTTGCTTGGGTCAAGAACAGCAGTATTTGGAACCATCGTTACAATAGGTCCTTCGGTGATAACAGAAATCATTAAGTCGTGGGTGGAACTGAAGATGGCTTCCATCCTCAACTTCCAGTAGTCATAGTCCTGAACCTGGAACTTCGGTAGCTTGTTAGCGCTGATTTCAAGAGACATGTTTTCAATGAATAAGTGCTAAGCAGAGTTATGATCAAGGAAACAGATAAGTCAAGAACAGAGATAGTAAAACAGATATAGCAAGAATTGATCAAGAATCACGTAAACAAATACAGATACGAACCAAGACTTGTGAAGTCTTTAAGTTGGTTATCAAGAAACAGCAGTTCGCAAACTACTGCTCTGATACCACTTGTTGGTCCCAAGTTGAGTTAATAACGAGTAAGCTAGTGAAAACGTCTAGAGGGGGGTGAATAGACTTTTCAAAAATCTTTCGTTATATCAGAATACAATATGCGGAATACGAAATTAACAATGAGCCCAATTCAAGATTATACTCAACTTACATTCGAGAACTCTGTTCTACACTTAACTAGTCAAGTTCAGTTAAGTAGTTAAAACAATTAAACAATTTAAACAATCAAAACAGTAAAGTAAATCAACACACAAAGATTTATAGTGGTTCGACAACTTGTCTACATCCACTCTCACAATCCAGTTGTGATGTTTTCCACTAAACTCTTCCAATCGAGTACAAAGTGTAGTTCCTGTCTTTTAAGTCCCAAGAAGAAGACTTAGATCTTCTCGAATATACCACCAGATATACCTTCCGATCCAACTAGCTATTTAACAAGCAACTAGCAACTTGATACAAAATAAACAAAAATAAACTTCTCTTCAGTAGTAGCCTTCTGAATATGACTTGTCTTCTGGCTTCCTTCTGAAGTTAACTCTGTGAGTTCTTCCTTCTTTGATTTCTTCTTAATACGCCTTTGAATGCTTAGAATATCAGTACGTCTGTGTTTAGTAATCAGTAGTCCAGTAGTCTTGAATCAATGATCTCCTTCAAGTATATATAGACTTCTGAAATCAAGAACTTAAGTAGTTGTAACCAACTCTTCTTGATAACTGATTTCTAACTGAATCTTCTTATCTATCAACGCGTTTCTGTTATGAATTAGTTATTCCAACTAACTTCTTTAATCTTTATCTCCATACGCGCTTTTGTAACTAACTTCCAGTTGACTTCGTCTTGTGTAGTCCAGTCGATGCACTCGTCTTGTAGTCTGCTCGTCTTGAGTAGTAGACTTGTCTTCTCTTCTAGTGCAGTAGACTTCAGTAGAACTAATCTAGTCCTAACAAGACTATTATATTACATTAAGCTTTTATAATACAAGCTTATTCAACTTATAACCTATACAAACAATCTAATCTATTACATAGAAATATCAATGAGCTCTATACATCAATTATAGCTCAATAACAAACTAATCAATGTAATCTATATGAAGTATAAACATCAAACGAATTTATAAGTACTTCATCTTTTAAACTTTAACTTATCTTTTGAACCCCTACTGATCTGTTCAAGATGACTCAACTCAACTAGACTAGTTCAGTCAATACTTAGAAAATATTCAAACCACTTTTGGCTTATCAAAACTTCATCTTTTCTTTTCATCATTTAGGACTTGTCTAGGATTCATATCCCAACATCTTCTAAGCTTGTGTTCCCCCTCAACTTATGCATTATAAACATCTATAAATTGCCTAACATGTTAGCTGTACAACTAGCCTGATCTATATGTTCCAACATTCCTGAAACATACTTATCAAAATTTGACTTATCTATCATGGCATGTCTTAAGGGGTTTTGGTATCTTAATCAAAATCTCATTTTATTCCCAACAATTTCCCCCTTTTTGATGATGCCAAAACCTATACAATGGTGACTTGACAATACTATTACATATCTTCAGTAGAGATGACTAAGTCAAATTTTCTGAAAGAAAATGTTAGTACAATCACAGTTTAAGTACATATAGGTTTAAGTCAGGCAAGTTGAGATAATGAGATGTTATCTTTTGAAGCAAAATGGTTAATTTTCATTGATAATCATTTAAGTATTACAAATCATGATGATAGTCAATTAACCAATCAGAGCATGTAATCAGAGCAAAAACACATAAAACATTAGCAACATAAGCAAATTGGGAACAAGGAAACTTAACAGTTTCAGAGATCATCTTCAGGAGGTGGCATCATCCAATATTGTGCCTAAACTCACTACTACAAAAATGGGCTTTGGAGACGCTCAAAAGTGTCACTAAAAGTAGCTTTTAGTGACGTGTTGCTATGATGACGCTTAGTCCAAGCGTCACCTCATTGTGACGTTTTTACATGTCATATTAATACTATTTAGTGACGCTTACCAACGTTATGACGATGTGCTTTAGTAATGATTTCTCGCGTCACGAAAAAGTTATAACTAACTTAACCATCTCATTTAATGATACTTTTATGCGTCATAGTAACAATATTTAGTGACACTATCCCGCGTCACGACAATTAGCTTTAGAGATATTTTATTGCGTCATAATTTTTTTTAACTTACTTAACCACCTCCTTTAGTGACACATACGTGATGAAACGATAGCCTTATGGCACCATCATACGTAAAATCGTCGCCATATTTCTATAAGGTGTCAATTTACTAAGCTATTTTTTTTAAAACATGTAACAATAATTTGAAAATTCAACTTAAAATAACAAGAGAATTTCCATAACTACCTATCAATCATCAAGTAATTATTTATACATTAAATCATCATAAAATTCAAATGCATCTTTACACATCTGTAATCCAACTACATAATGATAACTAACCACATTAATTACATCATCAATGTGACTTCTATAGATAGTTGAAGCAGATAAGTGCACGAAAATATCTAGTTCACTTAATGTTGATCTCTAACATATTTCTAAACCAATAACATGCTCAAGTATGTCTACAGAGCCTAAAAGATGGGTAATTGGACTGACTTTAGCCCGTGGTTATGAAATTTTTTCTTTCACTTACGAGTAATGGTCAAAAATACATAAATGATCTAAATTGTTTATGCTGCCAAACTTGTATTTAAATTAGTATTGCATCTGATATATACATGAATTTATCATATATAATCATCAATCATTGATAAAAATCAAACTAGTCAGCTAACTAGAGGTTAATTAAATTGAGAAAGTGTCAATTTAATAAATAAATAAAAATAGTATGAACATAATATACATAATTTATCTTAAAATGAAATGAAGCCTAGTCATCTCATACACCTTCCTCTTCACTAAATATCATATTCATATGAATAATTCAAGGATTCAAATATGCACGAGAAAATCTCTAAACCAGATCAGGTTTTTTCTTTCAAAAACAACCAGATCAGGTTTTTTCTTTCAAAAACAAATTTCTCTTTAGCTTCCAACGATTGTTACCAGCAGTAGCATTGCATACTTTCATAGAATTTTTTTTTTGAATTACATTAAATACCCATCCCTTTTTCCCCTCCCCATGACTCGAACCCAGGATCTAAAGCCTAGGTAGTGGTGCTCTAACCACTTGAGCTATCCCACTTCGTCTGCATACTTTCATAGATGAATTACTAAACTTTACAAACATCATAATTAACTAATAATTAGTACTAATACTTTCTTAAAATCCCTCACATAGAACAAATATGATTACTATCTTTCTCATTAATCACTAACTACTTTACTCTAAGTCTCTCTTCTCGTTAATCATTTTCATTTTAGTTACTTAGCTATGCAGTTCAAAATTTGTATATTGCACTGAGAGTTGCAAAATCACCCAAATTGTATCAATCTAGTACAAGTTCACTTGAACAACCTATATCATGACATAAAATATCAAAGAGTATTGACAACAAGGTTTTAAGACATGAGTACCTGAGAATAAGAAAAGTGCAAAAGCAACTTCAAGAGCTCTAAACTCAATGGACAGGTAATTCTGCAGATGTTTTTGTATAGATATTGTCAAATTTTCTCCTACCTCCTCTCATTATGCTAAATTTTGGAAATTTAAATTGCAAAACTTCACCGACTATTGCAGCAAGAATCTTCTTTGCATTTCCACCACATACTGCAGAACATAGCTATCAAGGGAGTTTAAGAGAAAAACCCTCAAACTATATAGCAGCACGTACCAATCAGGCATATATTGTATATAATTCTGCAAAAATGTAGCATAAAATGACATTTGAAAGGCTTTATGGTTACTAAATGTAAGATTACTGTTTGGTATTATTAAAAAAAAGGATAAATTGAATTTACATTATTTGTGGGCTTAGGTTTCTCAAATTATAGAATAGAGTGAGATGCAGAGGCAACCCCAAAAGGAGTAACATACCTCAAAATAAAGAGTGACCAAAGTAAATGACCACCTGTTTGGCAAGTAAATAGTGAGAGAAAAGATAACTATAGTTAAAATAAATCACAATAATCAGGGTTCCAAAATTATTAAAATTTATCATGGAGATTCTTCATGGCAAATGGAGTTGTATGATTCCTCAAAGGTTAGTCCAGATATATATGTGGCATCAAAGGTGCCATAAATATGAACTCCAACAGTTTTCAGAGCAATGATAAGAGTACATATATTGTATTGGATGCCACGATGGTTTCTTTGATAAGGATTTATGAAAACAAGTCTGAATGAAATATAAGAGACGATCAAATTTTATGCATATGCCAATAACATACCAAAAATAAAGAAGACAGATTCACTTGACACTCAGTTTGAATCACAAGAAAAGAATCCATATTATATAGTAATGATCTTCGTCTGAGAATTTTATGCAGTTACTCCATGAGTATGATGCCTTAACTTAGTAAACCGTAGAAAATCAAAATTAAGCAGGTAAGACAAAATAAATAAATAATAGTATACTATGAAGTAAATAGCAGTCATCAGACCTTTAGCTAGTTTGAAAAAATCTGGCACAAGAAATTTAGATGCGAAAAATGGCTAAACAATCCTATTTTATTTTATCGAATTAAAGTTTAAAAGTACCAAGTCATGCTGGTGCCAATTAAGATCTGGATCAAGTATGTGTAATCTCATGAGATACCTTCCTCCTTCGTATAAGATATGGCGCTACTGAAATAAAAACAATAATGCATGTTGAAATTAGTAATTAGTTCACCTAATATCAAATGAGATGGGTAGATGTTGTTAACTCTTAAATGCTTTAACATTATCAACAACATCTTAATTTGACCTTCCTTGATTTTTTCTAAGTCTTTTCTGAAATGTTACATTAAATGTTGATCTAAATGTTGTTGCATTTCTGGCAGGATCTAGAAGGTTCTACAAGAGTTGGAACCTGGAAGATTCCAGAACCTAGGAGAACGTGCTAGAAGAGCTAGAAGAGGTTGGAAGCAGCTTAGAACGACCTGGAACATTGTGGAAGGATCTAGAAAGATCATGGAAGTTGAGATCCTAAAAAATAGGATCTTATATGGAAGCCTCTAGAATCAGCACCCCACTTCTATAAATACCGATTTAAGGCTCCATAATTCAGTGTGTGCTACTCGATCAATCTCCTAGACCGAGCGTTTATCCCTGTTAGGAATTGTGGCCAGTAGTTATACCTTTTAGTTCATACGTTCGTATCCCACCCGTATGGCTGTGTGTCTTCTTATCTATTGAGAGTGTAATCATTAGATAGACTAGGCATTTCGACAGTGTATACCTTATACACTTAGTTCGTTTTTAGAACAAGGCACCTGCCTCGTTTGTAGTTTCAGTTGTGAAATGGTATTGCTGTAACATTTCACACAACATTTATACTTGAAGATAAGTATTGGTTTTCGCCGTAAGGCTAACATAGATTTTTATTTATAAAATCTATGTTAAAAATATTTTCATTGTGTCACGTTTGTTTTTAGTGTTTCAGGTCTTCCGCTGTGTGAATCATAATTTCTGATATTCTGTTAGAGTCAGTGTTGTACCAATTGTCTCAACATTGTGTGCAACATTAATTTGTTCTTTACTTAAACACTTTAAACACTATACCATCCACACACACACACTTTCAGTTGGTATCAGAGCTGATACCTGACGACACTAGGTTAGATCTTTGGTCAAGTGTGTTTTTAGTGTAGGTTAGCAATGGAAACACATCACATATCCACTGCACTTAGGCACCCGAACATATTATACCATAAATCAGACTTACAGGTTATGAAATACCATAGATCCAAATCATCACATCAACACCAGAAAGAAGGAAAAGTCAAAATTCAACCAAGGTTATCAAAAAGTGAAGGTAAACCAAGGTATGATCTTTAATATATAGAATCAGTTCAATGCATGTTCTGAATATGACCTTTATGAAAACTAATGTGCCAATATTAGACTTAAGCAAAAAACTGAATTTTAGTGCTACCTTAAATGATGAATCAGATGATGAATTTAATGAATCAAAAGATGTTGAATTTGCTTTTTATACCAAGATTGATTATGATGATAATCTGGATGATACAGATTCTGATGTTGCACCTAATGTCATAACATTTATGGTAACATCAAAACAGAGTCACCCAGATTTGAACTATTTTAATGGGTTTGTTGATGATGCAGGTATAAGAATTGATGATTCTAAATATCAAAAGTTGTTAGATGATTGTAAATCTCAGAAACTCACTCTTTATTCTTTGAACAAAGAGAATGAGAATCTGAAAGGGACAATTACCAAGCTAGAAGTCATACATTCCAGAAGAGATTTTTGAAGTTGGTAAACTGAAGGAGAAATTTATCACCTCTACTTTAAGTTTCATAAAATTTTCTATGAGTACTTCTGATATATATGTTATAGCTATTTGGTAAATCTGATAATTGTGATATATGTTATGATGGTGAAACTGCTTCTATTTCTAAGAATTTTGAAATTACTGTGAAATTTGTGAAGATGTTTGTATGTCATTATTATTTCGATAATTGATCATATTCTTCCTTACTGCATGAAAATGTTTGATGATCTGAGGTTGAGAAAATGTTACCTAAAAAGATGTCACATCCTATGAAACATTTTTAGAAATCTGTTGTTACTTGTAATGTTGTTCACACTTCCTTGAAAGCATGCTTACTTGGTCAATAGTATTTTGATAGTGGTTGTTCTAGACATATGACAGGTCGTACTGATTTATTATCTGATTATGTGACCTTGAATAGTGGTAGTGTTACATATGGTGGAGGTTCTAAAGGAAAGATTCTTGGTAAAGGAACTTTGAATGTTGAAGGTTTTCCTAAGCTTAAAAATGCTTTACATTTTGATGGCTTGCTTGCTGATTTGATTAGTATTAGTCAACTTTATGATGATAATATGCATGTAAAATTTGACAAAGAATCATGTGTATGTTCTTAATGAATATGAAAATTGTCTAGGGCAGTAGATAATTGTTATCTCATTGGAACAAATGTGTGTAATTTGTCAAAGAATGATGAAAATGTCTTATTGCATCAAAAATTGGGACATGCACATTATATATCAGTGAAGAGACTAATCAAAGTCGATGCAGTGAAAAGGATTACCAAAACAGAAGTTTCAGAGTACTACTGTATGTGGACTATGCCAGAAAGGTAAGCAGGTAAGAGTGTTGCATAAAATGTTGTCACATTGTTCTACACATCAATGTTTCGAATTGTTTTGCACATGGATTTAATTAGTCCTATGAAAACTGAAAGAATTGGAGGCAAAAGATATTCACTTGTTGTGGTAGATGATTTTTCTTGATTTACCTGGATTGAGTTTTTAAGAGATATATCTAAAAACACTAAATTGCTGCATTTAAAATTCTCTATAAAAGGTTCAAAAATGTGTTTAACTTGAAAGTTGGCCATATTAGAACTGATCATGCATGGTAGGGAATTTAAAAATAGCATGTTTAATGATTTTTATGATTAAAATGGTATTTTGCAAGAATATTCATCTCCTAAAACTCCACAACGGAATGTCTTTGCTAAAAGAAAGAATATAACTCTACAAGAAATGATAAGAGTCATGCTTACTTCTAAAAGTCTTGCTAAGAGATTTTTGGATTGTAGCATTTAATACATCATGTCATATTATTGATATAGTTTATATTCGATCTGGTTCTATTCAAACACCTTATGAGATTTTGAACATTGGAAAACCAAATGTGAAATATTTTCATGTATTTGGTTGTGTGTGTTATATTCTGAATGATATGGATCAACTTCATAAGTTTGATTCTAAAAGTGTAAGGTTTCTTTTTAGGCTATTCTAGAAATAGTAAAGCTTATAGAGTTTATAACCTTAGGACTAACACTGTTCAAGAATCTGTTACTGTTGTGTTTGATGATGATTAAGGTCTTACAGATGACAAAGATGAAGAAGAGGTATCACAAGTCACTGACAATTCTGAGAATACACTGAATTCTGAAAATGTTGCACCGAATGTTAACACATCTGGGTCAACATCTACAGAATAGTCAGTTGTACCTTTCCAGAATGATCAGTATGTTCCAAAAACGAACTCTTCTTCAAGAATTGGGAAAAGTCATCATTCTGACCAGATCATAGGCGATGCTACAGTTGGAGTGCAAACAAGAGGAAAAGTAAGAGCTAATAAAGTAGATGTGGTAAGAACAATATGCATGTCTTCTATTTTTCAATGTTGTGAATGTAGAGTGTTATTATTCTGAAATTGAACATAAAAATGTTAATGAGGCATTAACTGATGAAAATTGGATAAATGCTATGCATGATGAACTTAATCAGTTTGAAAGAAATTATGTATGGACATTTGTTCTAAGACCTAGTCATACTAATGTCATTAGAACAAAGTTGATTTTTAAGAACAAAACTGATGAGTTTGGTAACATTTTTTTTAGGAACAAAACTAGTTTAGTTTCACAAGATTACACCTAAGTTGAAGTTATTGATTTTGATAAAACTTTTGCGCTTATTTGTTAGGATAGAATCTATTAGATTATTGCTAGCAATTGCATATTTTATTGACTTTAAACTTCATCAAATGGATGTATATGCTGCATTTCTAAATTGCATTTTGAATGAAGAAGCATATGTTGAACAACTTAAAGGATTTGAAGATCCATAATACCCTGATCATTTTGTTAGAGGAGAAACTGATATAACTTTGTTCATTAAGCACACTGGAGAAGATTTACTTATTGCTCAAATATATGTTGATGACATTGTGTTTGGTTTAACTTGTGATAAAATGTTAACCAATTTGCTCAGACAATGACTGCAACATTTGAGATGAGTATGGTTGGAGACTTGAATTATTATTTTTGTTGGTCTTCAAATCAAGCAATGTAAGGATGGTATATTCGTCTCTCAAGGTATGTATGCTAAGAACTTGGTTAAAAGGTTTGGTTTTGAAAGTTAAAAAGTAATGAACACTTCTATGAGGTCTACTTTGAAACTTTGCAAAGGCAATGCTGGTGAGAATGTTGATCCAACATTGTATAGATCCATGATATGAAGTTTACTTTATCTAACCTCTAATAGATCAGATATTATGCATAGTGTTTTTGTTTGTGATAGGTACCAAGCTAATCCAAAGGAATCTCACCTGAATATTTTGAAAAGAATTATCAAGTTTGATGCAGGTACAAGTGAACTTGGGATATGGTACACTAAGGACACCAACAACACTTTGATTGGATACAGTGATGCGGATTGAGCATAAGATATAGATGACATAAAGAGTAAGAGTAGAGGATGTTTCTACATGGGAAACAATCTTGTGGTTAAGCAAAATGTTTCATACCTATGAAATTGAAATTGATATCCTTACAATTTTCTGTGATAATACTTGTGCATAAACATTTCTAAAATTTCAGTACAACACTCACTCACTAAACACATTTGCATTAGAAATTATTTTATGAGAGATTTAGTGGAGAAGAACATAGTGAAGTTGGAATACGTACCTACTGAAAATCATAATGATGATATATTTACTAAGGTCTTGACCTTGAGACATTCTCATCTTTGAGGAAATCTCTTGGTATGTGTAGTATCTGAATAATTCTAGATGGATGGTGTCACAAATGTCGTAGCATTTGGGACAACATCAGAAGGTTGTATAGTTGTTACAGATTTAATTTATTTCCTATTTTCGTTGAATAATTCCTTTGTAAAATATTCTTGAATCTAAAATTTGGAGTGCAAAAATAAACATGTCTTACACCTCTCAAATGCATAAAAAAATAGAATGTTATTTGCATACTAAAAGATGTACCAAATCACTGAGTAACTATGGAGCACGGAGTTCGCTACTACGATGCCTTCTTTTCAAAAGGTGATATTTGGTAAAAACATCAAGAGGTTTGTAATCCATTAAGTAAGTATGGGGCACGGAGTTCGCTACTACGATGTACTCTACAGGAACAATGGATCAATACAAACTAGATGCTATAACACAAAAAGGAAAAAATATGGTGCAACACAAATGAAGTAAATTCATGTAAAAACCATGTTGAGGTGTATGTAACAGTTTTGAGCACAACATTAGATGATTCGATTATATTTTTATTAGTTGTAATTATTTGATTATTTGTGGAAATTTATTTTATTTATTTCTGATTATACTAACCCACGTCCTTGTTTTATTTCACATTATACACATTTAAATGTTAATTGTTCTAGAATGTTCTTAATTTAATTAATTAATTAATTATGATTTTATCCACTACTTGCCCATGATCTATTTTTGTGGCTAAGTTTATGGACTATTATCGAATTACTTCTAGAATCTTCCTTAGTTAGTTCTTATTCTTTTAAACGTATTACTTCCAACTATGCATTCTCTCATATATTCTTCTCATAACATGATACACTAAGCATTGCATTTTTTAGAGTGATTTGAGTATTGCATTTTAAGATTTGCTAAAGCCTTGTTTGTCTCGGTTATTGTGATTATCTTTTCGATTTCTTGGTGCTTAAATGACAGGAAACAAAGAAACTGCCTCACCACACTCAAACTCCCACGAAACCGTCATCTCCATCTCCCTCAACCTTAATAGTTTCGCTTCCATGGCCGTTTCACACCAAAACTCACCAACTGCTACAAGAAAAGCTGAAACACTTACCCAAACAACTCCAGTTACACCCATTCCTACAACTGCTCACATTCAACTCGATTCGACCCTTAACGAGCTGAACCAAGCTGTTGAGAATATGTCTCAATCGAATGTGAATTCTGAGAATCCATTCTTACTGTTGGAAATATATATGTTCATTGACATTTCTCACTACTGAAAACCGAAAAACTCACCACTACACTTGATTCATTCACCTCATAAAAGCCCCAATTTCCAAGTCCTAATACTGAAACAGAGACAATTGTCTCGAATGCTACCTCTCCGGGGGAGATTGAGAAGGAAATTGATGATTTTTCTGTTGCGACATCCGATTTTGAGGACGCTTAAATGAAGGAGACTGACGCGAATGCTAACTCAGGTTAAACTAGTTCTTATCTTTCTAATACTGATGAATCATAATAGGTTGCATTTGGGAAGAATATTGAGAAAGAAAAGAGAAAGAGAAGCTTTGTTCAACGAAGGAGATCCGGCTTTGTGTTAAATAGAGTTGATTACTCTAACTCACTGAGAAGAAAGAAGAAAGGAAGTAGTGTTACTGATGAACCGATTCAATTTCTTTTCTTAATCGGAGGAAGAAAATGTAGTTATTGAGAAATGAGTCAAAAGGAAGTATGATCCAAAGGGAAAGATGGTTGCTGCTGAACGAGACTTGCCCAAAGTAATTGAAAATTCGGATCCAGAAGATAATCCCATTGTGTATGAGATTAAGAAGATTCTGAGGAAGAATGTTGCATCAAATGCTGAAGCAAGTGCCGCAACACCAGACCCTGATGACAGTAGAAGTGATGATTCTGAGAAGAGCAGTAGTAAGGACTCTGAATCAGCTGAGTAAATAAATTCTAAAGGAGATAATTCCGATCCTGATAACAATTCTTAGATTGATAGGTTAGTTGCTAAAATCACTAAGCTATCTTGATGAAAGTTGTTAATGGAAAAGAGAATTAACATTGCTAATTTTCCTGATAATGATTCTGAAACTGATAGGTTAGTTGCTAAAATCACTAAACTATCTAGATGAAAATTGTTAAAGGAAAAGAGAATTAACACTACTGATTTTGAGAGTAAAGGATTGATACAATTTTTTGATTGAAAAGAAATTGTTGAAAACTGTAACTTTGAGTAATACTTTTGTGTTTGATTGGGTATATGTATTTTGTGCTTGACTTAGGAAGAGTACGGGTAGACGTAACTCTAAATGATATGGGAATGTACAATTTAGGGGGAGATCAGTTCCATTTACTATAGAATTGATTAATGATCTCTTAGAGATAGAGCTTGTGATTGATGAAGATGAACTTGATTTGAACTTGGTTGCTACTTCTATAACTGGTGGTAGATTAACTAGGTGACATATTTTTATGCTTGCTAAAGATCACACATCTCTATACTCTGTACTCCATAAATTGATTGTCTACAATTGGATACCCTATACATATTCCACTAAGGTGACTAAGGATCAAGCTATATTGTTGTATAAGATGATTGTGTTGAAGAATTTCAATCTGGATTTAACTATTTTCACCACATGCAGCTTATAGTGATATTTATTATTAAGGGATTTTACCTTACCCTGTGCTGATATGTTCATACCTCAAGAGGCATGAATATTTAAAACCTAAGGAAACTGAGGTTATTTGAGGCAAGGTACCCTTGATGACTATCTCACCTGCTATGTTACTTGGTGAAAGGACTGTTGATTTGCTTTGTTACAAAATTCAGATGGTTCTGATCACAGAGATGCTCTTATTCCAGTTCGACCAGCTCCAGCAAGACCTGAACAGAAAAATGCTGCACCAAATGTGAAGAACATTGGTGGTCACATTGGTCAAAATATTTCTGTTTCTAGATCTTTTATTTTACTTCAACTAAAACATTTACAGGACTCTATTGATGGCCTTCAGTTCCTTAAAGTCCAGTGGCTATAGACGCTTTCTACTACCACAGGGGGAGAAACACCATCACCCTTCTGGTGTTCGAAGTGTAGAGCTCCATGAAGATGTACCAGAAGCTTATTGTGTACCTGATGCTATTCATGAAGAGACTGTTGAACCAGATGTTGTAGTTCACTTTGCTACAACGTGCACTGTTGTTGAAGAGGATTAATTTGCTGATGCTAATGAACGTATGGATGTTCTTTATGACATCTAAACAGGTTATGGTAACAACTGAACAGGTTGATACAAGACAGGGGGAGGGCTGAACATTATAAGTGATTATGTGCAGGAACGTGATGCTGCAGCTGTTGTTACAGCAATATATGTCACATGTTTAGTTTCTTAAGTATTTGTGCCTTTTATACTTCCCTTGATCTTATGCATAGTTATTACTGTGTTTAAGTTGATTTACAGATTTTGTTTTTACTTTCTAGTTGATAGGTTGTCTTTTATTCAACTTGCTTAATTGGTTTGCACTTATGATAACAGATTACTGCTTCTATGCTTAAATTGTTTTCTTATTTATCATTATTTGCTTACTGCATGTTGTATATGTTAGTTGTTTGTTTTATTTGTTTTTCCCTAACTTTGCTCTATTTTCAGTTTGCTTAAATTGTTTGCCTTAAGAATTATTCTTATGTGTTTACTGCATCCAGTTTGCTTAAATTGTTTGCCTTAAAGAATTATCCTTATTGGCTTACTGCTTGCTGATTTTAGGTCTTTGTTAGTTGTTGTTTGTTTTGTCTTTCTAACTTGTCTTATTATTCAATTGGCTTAAATTTGTTTGCTCTGATTAAAATATAATTTAGAAGTACACTTCTCTTTAATTCTCATATGTTTACTGCCTATTGATAATATAAGTTTTGTTTAGATTGTTAGTATTTCTTTTGTATTTCATTTTGTTTTTGCTCTGATTTCTGTTTGTTTGAGTCTTACTTAAATCTTAAGTTTTCTTCCAAATCCAACTTATGATTTTAGTAAAATTACTTATGTTGTGAATAAGTATACTTTTTATACTTATTCTGTTTTGGATAAAATTATCTTGATCTTATTGCACGGGTCATTGTAAGATTATCCTTGATCTTCATTCGATTTGATCCAACGGTTACAACAGGTGTTGACTTGACTAGTATTTAGCAATGATGTTAACCTCAACTAAACACATAAAACTGAGTATGTATAGAAATATATGTGCATCAGGTGTGTTGTAGTCGAAAGGTCAAATTGGGGGAGATTGTAGATGTTGTTAACTCTTAAATGCTTTAACATTATCAACAACATCTTAATTTGACCTTCCTTGGTTTTTTCTAAGTCTTTTCTGAAATGTTACATTAAATGTTGATCTAAATGTTGTCGCATTTCTGGCAGGATCTAGAAGGTTCTACAAGAATCTGGAACCTGGAAGATTCCAGAACCTAGGAGAACGTGCTAGAAGAGCTAGAAGAGGTTGGAAGCAGCTTAGAACGACCTGGAACATTGTGGAAGGATCTAGAAAGATCATGGAAGTTGAGATCCTAAAAAATAGGATCTTATATGGAAGCCTCTAGAATCAGCACCCCACTTCTATAAATACCGATTTAAGGCTCCATAATTCAGTGTGTGCTACTCGATCAATCTCCTAGACCGAGCGTTTATCCCTGTTAGGAATTGTGGCCAGTAGTTATACCTTTTAGTTCATACGTTCGTATCCCACCCGTATGGTTGTGTGTCTTCTTATCTATTGAGAGTGTAATCATTAGATAGACTAGGCATTTCGATAGTGTATACCTTATACACTTAGTTCGTTTTTAGAACAAGGCACCTGCCTCGTTTGTAGTTTCAGTTGTGAAATGGTATTGCTGTAACATTTCACACAACATTTATACTTGAAGATAAGTATTGATTTTCGCCGTAAGGCTAACATAGATTTTTTTTTATAAAATCTATGTTAAAAATATTTTCATTGTGTCACGTTTGTTTTTAGTGTTTCAGGTCTTCCGCTGTGTGAATCATAATTTCTGATATTCTGTTAGAGTCAGTGTTGTACCAATTGTCTCAACATTGTGTGCAACATTAATCTGTTCTTTACTTAAACACTTTAAACACTATACCCTCCACACACACACACTTTCAAGATGGTACCTGAAGAGAAAGTATTTCTTTTTATCGGCTTCAGAGACAACACCCTCAAAAGTTGGAACTTGGAAGACTTCCATGAAGGTTGGAAGGCCGTAGATTGAATCAATTTGAATCATGAACACAGGATCACTAACTTATTTCAAAGTAGCAGCAGAACCCTTTTCGACGCCTTCATAACTACACAAAACACTGACCTTTCCAGTAGTAATCACATCAGTGGCTCTCAGTTTTGCATGACAAAGTCACAAAGTGCACAGGACAATAAGGAAGATAAGTATTTAAATTACTTTGATTGACTTGAAAAAATATATTCTATTTTAATAAGATTCAGTTTATCAACTAAACACCAGAAGGCCACAACAACATTTCCTCGAATTATATACTTAAAATACTAGAATAATTGTACTTCGATAATAAACTTGAATAACAATTGGCAATTCATTCAAGGAAATGAACTCCCCTTTGATTTACATACAAAATAAATATGGCATTTTGCAACATTTCTTGTTTGTCTTAGTAATTCAATGAATGTATTATCCACTAGCATATTAAGCTGGATTGATAAACCAATGAGAAATCTCATAGGTGTACAAGAAGCAGTTGACTAGTTCCTTCATACCTATACATTAGTAATAAAATGTCTCTCTCATTTCTTCTCCCCGATATACCCAACCACAAGTGTAGTGCCACAAACTCAACAATCTGCAGCTTAAGTTTAATCCATGATTAAATATCCACATACAGTAATGAAAATACTCAACCATAATCACAAGAAGATAACTAACCATAAATTCAAATTAGGGATTTTCGAATTAGGGTTCAATCCAACTAGGTACTCCAAAATTAGGTCTTCGAAGAAAGAAAACTAACCTTGTCTACAGTAGGAGGCGTGGATACACGATGTAAAACTTAAATTATAATATAAATAAAATATGATAATTTGATATTGTTAATTTAATTGACGTATATATAGATACGTATATACATATATGATGCGGACAAAATATGTCGTCTTCGGAATGACGACACGTGGATAAAAGATGAATTAAATTTGTCTTTATTATAAGTAAGTGTTTGAGGGATAGGATTAATACATCCTAAACCTAGTAAGGGAAATAGATGTATTTGGGCTTTGGGCCCACGTCTAAGCCCAAAGAGGGAAATAGGTACAAATTGGGCCGTTGGCTGAACATCAAGGGCTTGGCCATTTTTGGGCCGGGGAATTTAACCCATGAAGAAGAGGCTTCATGTCCGTTCTGGACAGATCAAACTCATTCAAAGAGTCAAAGCGAGAATATAAGGCCAGTATGCTAAAGGGCCGAGTCTTTAGGGATACTGGAGGAAAAATAGGGAGAAGAAGTCTCCCTCTCTCCTACGAAAAGGGCCAGGTATAAAAACAGGTTAGTTTTATTGTGTTGATTCACGTTTTTGATACTACAAACACACATTTTACGTTTTACATGAAATATACTGAAAAACCAAAGAGAAACTCACAATTACTTGCGAGAATTCCCCTCGATTTTGAGGGAAATTCCTCCTTAATTCTTTCGAGAAAGACTTCTGACTTGAGCGTCGGAGATTCCACGCCGGAATCCCCTACGGCGTGTTTTTGCTGGTCTTACGGGAGCGTAGAAGAGGATTATTCGTGAGAGAGCTTGCGGAAAAGTGACGATTCAAGCCCGTAATTATCACAGCCCGCACGGGAAGATTTAGTATCCTTGATCGTTATTTTTGGACGCAACAACTGGCGCCGTCTGTGGGAACGTTTCGAGCTAAGAAGTGAGAAAAACTTCCATACGAAATGGGCGGAGAACAAGATCTGATGAAGCAGACTAAGGAAAAGGGAGATTCCACTCCCCTTCATTTCCTTCCGCCTCCCCCGGGTTTTCCCTTAAACAGAAATCTAGGGAAACTACCTACAAACCCTACACCGGAAGATAACCCTCTCGCACCAGAGGGGAATGTGACGGGTACCTCAGGAGCCTCTGGAAGTGGGACTAATAGGGATACCCCTCATCCCAATGCTCAACCGGAGCTCTTAACCGTTTCTTAGGATCAATGAGACGTGATGATCGCACAAGCGGTCGAAAGGATAATCACCTCTCGTGGACTTCGCTCTCCTGGGCCCATCCCACTAGTCAATGAGGGTACAAAGCAAAACCCCCTGGACCATGTCATTGATTCTCCTCCTGTCCATTCCAGGAGTGAGGGTCCCCCTCGAGATCAGGAAGAAAAGGTGCCCTCCCTAGCTGAGAGAAGCATTCTTGATCGACCCCCCAGGAGGAACACGGAGAGGACCCCTGGTGGTATCACTCTGGACACAGAAACAGGAGAAAGCACGGATGACACTTACCAGGGAGCAGTTAGTGATCAGATACAGGCCCTACAGAAAGAAATGAAGGACATGCAAAAACAGATGATCGACAATGTAAGCAAACCTTCCTACGTTACTGGTTATCAATTTTCATCCAATATCTTACAAGATGAACTGCCTTCTAATTTTAAATCCTTAAATTTTGAATATGATGGCACCACGGATCCGTACGAACATTTGATGAGGTTCGAGAATGTCGCCCTATTACACCGATATGGAGAGGGCGTCAAGTGCAGGGTATTCCTAACTACTCTCTCCAAGGCCGCGCAATAGTGGTTCACACAGCTGGGGCCAGATACCATTCATTCATGGTCAGAGTTTAGTGAATTGTTCTTGCATCAATTCGCCAGCGCTAGGAGGCAGCCTAGGGCCACCCTTACCCTGTTTAACATGCGACAAGCTAGGGGAGAATGAGAGCCTTCGGGCTTTCCTGAAGAGATTCAATCAAGCAGCCTTAGAGGTACCAACAGCCTCTTCGGAAGTCAAAATCAATGCTCTTACTAATGGGCTAAGAGAAGGAGACCTCTTCACGTCCCTAGCCAAGAAACCAGTACAGACCTTCGATGAGTTACTAAGAAGAGCGGAAAAATACCTCACCCTGGAAGAGGTAAGGAAGGCTAAGCGCTCAGAAACTAGGCCAGTAGTGGGGAATGGAGAACGAAGAAGGGAAATAATACCAAGGAGGCCTAGCCCAGAGAAACACAGGAGTTCAAGGAGGCTGGGAAATGTAAAAGAGGAGGAAGCTGTGCATTGGGGTCCTAAGGGAAGGTTTGAGAAATATACCCCTCTAAGGATAGAGCCAGCGGAAGTTCTGGAAGTAGCAGGGGACCACCCTGACATGAAGTTCCCCTACTCAAGAAATAGGGGCCCTCAAAATCCCAAATCTGATAAATTCTGCAGGTTCCACAATAACTACGGCCATGACACGAATCAATGTTGGCACTTGAAAGATGAGATAGAAAGAATAATCCAAGCAGGCCAACTCAAGGAGTTCACATTCAGGGATAGACAAGGCCCTAGAGGGCAAAAGAGGAAGGACCCCGAGGGGAAGCCAGAGGATAACAAAAGGGAACAGAGGAAGAACACAGAAGATCAGACCCCTCCTCCTCAAAAGAGGGGAACCATTCACATGATCATGGGAGGCCCTACTGATGGAGATTCCTTCAGACAGAGGAAGCAAAGTGTTAGATTCTTTGAAAATTGAGAGGAATGTGGAACACCACGAGATAGGAAAGATGACAGTGGTTCCTGATATTCACTTTGGGCCAGAAGACGCTGGGAACCCATGGAAACCCATAATGACGCTTTAGTCATTACCACAGATATCGCAGGGTATGATGTGGCCAGAATCTTTGTAGACACGGGGAGCTCCGCTGACATCATGTTCCTGGAATGTTTCAAGAAGATGGAACTGAATATAAAACTCAGACCGGTGGAGACCGCCCTTTATGGATTTTCAGGGGGTGCAATTCAACCCCTCGGTTCAGCACTATTGCAAGTAGGGTTAGGAACCGCCCCTAACCGACGCGTGCAGGTGATAGAGTTTCTGATAGTAGACGTTCCATCCTCATACAATGTGGTGATGGGAAGACCAAGTTTGAACATCTTCCAGGCGGTAATTTGCACCTTCCACATGAAGATGAAATTTCCCGCCTCGGGGGGGAGTGGGAGAGATATGTGGAGACCAGTATCAAGCGAGGAAATGTTATGTAGAATCAGTTAAGATAGCGGACAGGGCTATGTTTCGAGGGATGGAAAGATATAAGGGCGAAGACCCTGAATTGAAAAAACAAGAATTGGGTGAATTGGCGGGAGAACAACCGAAAATCAAAGTAGATGAGGAATTGATGAACATCGAGCTCTATTCGGGAAAGAAAGGATTTATAACCAAAATCGGTACCCACATGAACCCAGAACTTAAAGAAAGAATGATACTCACTCTTCGAGAGAATGCGGATATATTCGCTTTCACCCCAACAGATATGACGGGTATCCCTCCAGAGATAGCGATGCATCACCTTAATGTAGATCCCAGGGCTAAACCAGTGAAGCAAAAATTGAGAAACTTTGGTAAGGAGAAAAACCTTATTGTGAAAGAAGAGATTGATAAGCTGTTGAGTGTAGGACATGTAAAGAGGGTGCAGTTCCCTGAGTGGCTCTCAAATGCAGTGTTGGTGTCTAAAGGAGCTGGTAAGTGGAGAATGTGTATTAACTTCAGGGACCTGAATAAAGCATGTCCCAAAGACCATTACCCCCTACCTAGAATCGATCAATTGGTAGATGCAACATCCGGATTCGAATTGCTTAGCATGATGGACGCATATCAGGGATACCATCAGATCCAATTAAATCCTCTTGATATCCCAAAGGTATGTTTTATTGCGACATGTGGTACTTTCGGTTATATACGTATGCCTTTTGGACTAATAAATGCAGGAGCCACCTACCAGAGAATGGTAGACTCATTATTTCGAGAACAGCTTGGTAGGAACATGGAAATCTGTGTAGATGACATGCTAGCCAAGAGTATTAAAGCAGAGGAACATATCAAAGACCTGAAGGAGATATTTCAGGTAATCAGAAAAAATGGTATTAAATTGAATCCAGCTAAATGTTCTTTTGGAGTAGGGTCAGGAAAATTCTTGGGATACATGGTGACCCAGAGGGGAATAGAAGTCAACCCTGCGAAGGTGAAGGTTGTCCTTGACATGCAACCTCCTCGAAACTTGAAAGAACTACAGACCCTGAATGGTAGAATTGCAGCCCTCAGTAGATTCATAGCAAGGTCAGCAGAGAAGAGCCACCACTTCTTTAGAACACTAAGGAAGGGCTCGAAATTTGAATGGGATGAGCGTTGTCAAAAAGCTTTTGAAGAACTTAAGCTTCACCTTGAATAGCTCCCGAAGCTGACGAAGCCCTCTCAGGGAGAGCATTCCCTAAGCACAGCCCTGATGAAAGAGGAGGGCCCCACACAACAGCCCATATACTATGTTAGCAAGGTCATTCAGGGAGCGGAGATCAGATATTCAGAGGTGGAGAAAGCAGCCCTGGCGGTGGTAGTGACGGCTTGACGATTGCGCCCTTATTTCTTGTCTTATAAAATTATGGTGCGGACTAACTACCCTTTGAAGCAGGTACTAGGAAGGGCAGACTTGTCAGGAAGAATGGTTAAATGGGTCGTTGAATTACAGGAATATGATATTGATTATGAACCCAGGAGGGCTATTAAGGCCCAAACCTTAGCAGACTTTATCCAAGAATCCACCAGAGCAGAGGAGGTGCAAGGTTGGAAGGTGTATGTTGATGGCTCGGCATCCGCACTAGGATGTGGGGCAGGGATAGTGTTGGTTGATCCTGAAGGTCAAGAAGTACAGGTTGCGGTTAAATTTCGATTCTCAACCTCTAATAACGGAGCAAAATATGAGGCCCTGATTAGAGGGGCCAACATGGCAGCAGAGCTGGGAGCACAAAAGGTCACCCTATATTCCTATTCACAGCTGGTAGTGCAACAGGTCATGGGAGAGTACCTCGCTAAAGATGAAAGGATGGTTGCTTATCTAGAACAGGTGAGGAATTTAAGAAACAAATTCCATACTTTTGAAGTGATACATGTACCAAGAGAAGAGAACACAAAGGCAGATGGGTTGTCCAAATTAGCCAGTTCCACTGAGTTTGAGGGACAAGGAAAGATAACCCTGTTAGTGGCAGATCGATTAGCCACCGAAACCCTGGTCGGAGAGATAACAGCAGGGGACGACTGGAGAAAAGAGATATGGAAAGAGTTGAATAGAGAGTCGGTAGCCCCGATGTCCAGGGAGGCCAAAGCTTGGAGGATGAAATATTGTATCATTGGGGACCAGTTATACAAGAGATCCTTTACCCAGCCCTACTTGAAATGTCTCTCGAGACGGGAGGCAGAATTGGTGATCAAGGATATCCACGAAGGTTGTGCGGCCAGCCATGAAGGTTATAAGACTATGGTGAAGAAGGTGTTTAGGGCAGGTTTCTATTGGCCCAGTATAATCAGAGATGCTAGGGAATTTGTGAGGAAATGCGAGAAATGCCAGAAGAATGGACCTTTGATACGAGTACCTGCCGAGGAGATGGGTGCCATGTACTCGCCTTGCCCCTTCGCAAAATGGGGGATAGATTTAGTAGGGCCCTTCCCCATGGAATCTGGAGGAAGGAAATTCCTGATCGTAGCAGTAGATTACTTCAGCAAGTGGGTAGAAGCCGTGCCCTTGGCCAAGATAGAGGAGGATAATGTGATTATTTTCCTATCAAGACACATTTGCTGCAGGTTTGGAGTGCCGAGAGTTCTGGTTTCAGATAATGGAACATAGTTCAATGGAGAGAAAGTGAGGAAATGGTGCGAGAGATGGAACATTCTACAGAGATTCACTTCAGTGGCCCACCCACAAGCCAATGGACGGGTGGAAGTTACAAACAGGATTCTAGTAGACGGTATCCGAACACGATTGCAAAAGATAGGAGGAGGATGGGTGAAAGAACTGGATAACGTCCTCTGGTCCTACAGAACTAGCCCTAAGACAGCTATAGGGGAGTCCCCCTTTCAATTGGTGTATGGGGCAGCAGCAGTGATACCCCCTGAGGCCCAGCTAGGATCGCACCGAATCACCTATTTTGATGAGAAGAGGAATGAGGAGCTGATGAGAGAAGCCTTAGACCTGGTAGAGGAAGAAAGAGAGATGGCAAAGTTGAAAGCAGAGAGATACAAGAGCAGGATCAAGGCGGCATATGATCGTAGGGTAGTCCCCCGCTCCTTCAGAGCTGGAGACTTAGTCCTTCAGAGGGCAGACGCCTTGAAAAACACAGAAAAGATGGATGCTAATTTGGAAGGTCCTTACAAGGTGACACAGGTGTTGAAGGGTGGAGCTTATAAACTCCAGGATATGACGGGAAAGGAAATACTATGGCCATGGAACGTGTGCCACTTGAAGAGGTTTTATGTTTGAAAAAGGTGTTAGTCCCTTATCATCTTTCTCTTTATAAAAAAATTTAATGTTTGTTTTCATTCGAATAATTGTACACATTGCTTCACCGACA
The DNA here is from genome assembly GCA_963675135.1 of Galeopsis tetrahit. Classification (NCBI taxonomy): domain Eukaryota; kingdom Viridiplantae; phylum Streptophyta; class Magnoliopsida; order Lamiales; family Lamiaceae; genus Galeopsis; species Galeopsis tetrahit. The sequence goes on from OY776130.1 coordinate 5,265,215, forward strand.
CTCTTTTTCCCTCTACGTGGGTTTCCCTTTGGGTTTTACCACGGAGAGGTTTTTAATGAGGCCGACATAGGTTTATACAAACCTCACCCTGAGAAAATAAGCGAGTTTCGATGAACTCCACTTAGAGAAAGTGCGAGGTTTATACAAACCTCACCCTGAGAAAATAAGTGAGTTTCGATGAACTCCACTTAGAGAAATTGCGAGGTTTATACAAACCTCACCCTGAGAAAATAAGTGAGTTTCGATGAACTCCAGTTAGAGAAATTGCGAGGTTTATACAAACCTCACCCTGAGAAAATAAGTGAGTTTCGATGAACTCCACTTAGAGAAATTGCGAGGTTTATACAAACCTCACCCTGAGAAAATAAGTGAGTTTCGATGAACTCCACTTAGAGAAATTGTGAGGTTTATACAAACCTCACCCTGAGAAAATAAGTGGGTTTCGATGAACTCCACTTAGAGAAATTGCGAGGTTTATACAAACCTCACCCTGAGAAAATAAGTGATATAGATGTTGTTAATACTTAAATGTCTTAACATTATCAACAACATCTTAATTTGACCTTCCGAGATTTTTTCTAAGTCTTTTCTGAAATGCTACATTAAATGTTGATCTAAATGTTGTCGCATTTCTGGCAGGATCTAGAAGCTTCTACAAGGATCTGGAACCTGGAAGATTCCAGAAGATTGGAGAACATGCTAGAACAGCCTGGATGCATTTGGAACGACCTGGAGCAGCCTAGAAGGATCTAGAAAGATCATGGAAGTTGAGTTCCTAAAAAATAGGACCTCAATGTGGAAGCCTCTAGAATCAGCACCCCACTACTATAAATACCGATGGAAGGCTTCTCAAATCAGTGTACTCTATTCGATCAATATCCTAGACCGAGCGTATATCCCTGTTAGGAATTGTGGCCAGTAGAACTACCTTTTAGATCATACGAAGTATCCCACCCGTATGGCTGTGTGTCTTCTTGTCTTTTGAGAGTGTAATCATTAGATAGACTAGGCATTTCGACAGTGTATACATTATACACTTAGTTCGTTTGTAGAACAAGGCACCTGCCTCGTTTGTAGTTTCGGTTGTGAATGTTAATGCTGTAACATATCACACAACATTTATACTTGAAGATAAGTATTGGTTTTCGCCGTAAGGCTAGCATAGATTTTTATTTATAAAATCTATGTGAAAAATTATTTCCATTGTGTCACGTTTGTTTTTAGTGTTTCTAGTCTTCCGCTGTTTGTCTTTGAATTAATCATAATTTCTGATATTCTGTTAGAGTCAGTGTTGTACCAATTGTCTCAACATTTAGTACAACATTATTCTACTTAAACTTAAACACTTCATACACTTAACACCATAGCACACTTTCAGTTGGTATCAGAGCTGATACCTGACGACACTAGGTTAGATCTTTGGTCAAGTGTGTTTTTAGTGTAGGTTAGCAATGGAAACACATCACATATCCACGGCACTTAGGCCACCCGTTTTAGATGGTTCGAATTACGCTTATTGGAAGCCTAAGATGCGAATGTACATCAAGTCAGTTGATGAACGTGCTTGGAGGACTGTTCTTACAGGTTGGGAAGCTCCAAAAAGACCAGCAGACGCAGATGGTGAAGTTCAACTTAAAAGAGAAGTTGATTGGACGGCTGATGAAATAACAACAGCAAGCTACAATTCTAAAGCTTTAAATGCTATTTTTACTTCTGTTGATGTTTCAATGTTTAAAATTATATCTAACTGTTCTACTTCTAAAGATGCATGGGACAGGTTGCAAGAGCATTGTGAAGGTTCAGAAAGTGTTCGAAGGACTAAGCTTCGAATGTTGGGAACAAAATTTGAGAATCTCAGAATGAAGGAAGATGAAACAATTACAGCCTACAATGAAAGGTTAAGTGAGATTATCAATGAATCACATTCTCTTGGTGACCCTATTTCTAATGTTAGAGTAGTTCATAAGATATTAAGATCTGTTCCTAAAAGATTTGATGCTAAAATTTGTGCTATTGAAGAGGCAAAAGATACAGATAAGTTAAGTCAAAATGAGTTAGTGAGTATTCTTAGAACATATGAAATAAACACTAATCAAATTGATGAAAATGATGCTGATAAGAAAGTTGTGGTTTTTAAAGGGGAAACATCAAACACTTCTGAAGTTCAACCCATCATTACTGAAGTTGACACTGATGAAGAATTGCTTGATGTATGCCTCAAAAATCCTAACAATGTTGCCTTGCTCACTAAGCACTTTAATAAGTTTCTTAAGAACAAATCTAGAAACATTCAGCCTAAGATTCAAATCAATACATCAACACCTCAACCAGAAAGGAGGAAGGCTCAATTCACACCAAGACCATCAAAGAGTGAAGGTAAACCAAGGTATGATCCTGAATTTCGAAAATCAGTTCAATGCAATGCTTGTTCTGGTTATGGCCATTATGCAAATGAATGTGCCAACACTAGACTTAAGCAAAAGCTGAACTTTAGTGCTACCTTGAGTGATGAATCTGATGATGATGATCTTGATGAGTTAAATCAGAATGAATATTCTAATTTTACCAGAATTGATTACAATGATTCCTCTGATGATGATCTGGATGAAACAGATTCTGATGCTGTACCAGATGCTTCAACATCTACAGCAACATCAGAACAGAGTCACCCAGATTTGAACTGTTTTAATGGTTTAGTTGATGATGCAGGAAAAAGGACTGATGACAATGAACACCAAAAGATGTTAGATGATTGGAACAATCAGAAACTCACTCTTAATTCCTTGAATAAAGAGAATGAGGATCTGAAAGACACAATCACCAAGCTAGAGGTTATTCTTACCAAAAGAGATCTGGAAATCTGTAACTTAAAGGAAAAATTGATAAATTCCACCTTATGTTTCAAGAAATATTCCAAGAGTGCTTCTGAGGTAAATAATGCTATAGCTACTGGTAAGTCTAACAATCATGGTTTAGGTTATGATGGTACTACTGCTTCTATTTCTGATAAATTTAGAAAACCTGTGAAATTTGTTAAAGCAAATGTTGACACATCTGGATCAACATCTGCAGAAACAGAGTCTCACAAGGTTAAAAGGAAGTATATCTGCCATTACTGTTCCAAAGTTGGTCATATTCGTCCCTACTGTATAAAGTTGTTTGAAGAACAGAAAACCTTGAAAATGCTGCATAAAAAACTGTCACATACTAGTAAACAGTTTATGAAATCTGCATGGAAACCAAAAACTACCTGTAATGTTGCTCATACCTCCTTAAAAGCATGTCTACCTGATTCTTGGTACTTTGATAGTGGTTGTTCTAGACATATGACAGGTCGTACTGATTTCTTATCTGATTATGTAACCTTGAATAGTGGTAATGTTACATATGGTGGAGGTTCTAAAGGAAAGATTCTTGGTAAAGGAACTTTGAATGTTAAAGGTTTTCCTAAGCTTAAAAATGTCTTACATGTTGATGGCTTACTTGCAAATCTGATTAGCATTAGTCAACTTTGTGATGATAATTTGCATGTGAAATTTGATAAAGATTCATGTTATGTTCTTAATAAAGATGAAGTTTGTGTTATGACTGGTACTAGGTCAGCTGATAATTGCTATCTTATTGGAACAAATATGTGTAACTTGTCAAAACATGATGAAAATGTTCTATGGCATCAAAGATTGGGTCATGCAAATTACAGAGCAATGAATAGACTAATCAAAGCAGATGCAGTAAAAGGAATTCCAAAACTAAAGCTTCACAACAACACTGTATGTGGACCATGTCAAAAAGGTAAGCAGGTAAGAATGTCACACAAAATGCTGTCACATTGTACTACACATCGATGTTTTGAATTACTGCACATGGACTTGATGGGTCCTATGGAAACTGAAAGCATTGGAGGAAAGAGGTATTCCTTAGTTGTGGTAGATGATTTTTCTAGATATACCTGGGTAGAGTCTCTAAGAGACAAATCTGAAGCATTTGCTGCATTCAAAATTCTTTATAAGAGGTTCAAAAATGTGTTTAACTTGAAAGTTGGCCGTATTAGAACTGATCATGGTAGGGAATTTGAAAACAGCATGTTTAATGATTTTTGTGATAAAAAGGGTATCTTGCAAGAATATTCATCTCCTAAAACTCCACAACAAAATGGAATTGTTGAAAGAAAGAATAGAACTTTACAAGAAATGGCTAGAGTTATGCTTACATCCAAATGTCTCGCTAAGAAATTTTGGGGAGAAGCATTGAATACTGCATGTCATGTTATTAATAGGGTTTTTATTCGTTCTGGCACAAGTCAAACACCATATGAGATTTTGAACAACAGAAAACCAAATGTGAAATATTTTCATGTATTTGGTTGTGTGTGTTATATTCTGAATGATAGGGATCAACTTCATAAGTTTGATTCTAAAAGTGATAAAGGTTTCTTTTTAGGCTATTCTAGAAATAGTAAAGCTTATAGAGTATATAACCTTAGAACTAACACTGTTCAAGAATCTGTTAATGTTGTGTTTGATGATGATAAAGGTCTTACAGATGACAAAGATGAAGAAGATGTATCACAGGTTACTGACACTTCTGAGAATACACTGAAGTCTGAGAATGTTGCACCAAATGTTAACACATCTGGGTCAACATCTACAGAACAGACAGCTGTAACTTCACAGAATGACCAGTATATTCCCAAAACGAATCCTTCTTCAAGAATAGGTAAAAGTCATCCTTCTGACCAGATCATAGGCGATGCTACAGTTGGAGTGCAAACAAGAGGAAGAGTAAGATCAAACAAGGTAGATGTGGTAAGAACAATATGCATGTCTTCAATGTGTAACATTGTAAATGCTGAATGCTATTTATCTGAAATTGAACCTAAGAGTGCTAAAGAAGCCTTAACTGATGAAAACTGGATTAATGCTATGCATGAAGAACTTGGTCAGTTTGAAAGAAATGAAGTGTGGACACTTGTTCCAAGACCTAGTCATACTAATGTCATTGGAACAAAGTGGATATTCAAGAATAAAACTGATGAATCTGGTAATATTGTTAGAAACAAGGCTAGGTTAGTAGCACAAGGTTACACCCAAGTTGAAGGAGTTGATTTTGATGAAACTTTTGCACCTGTTGCTAGGATAGAATCTATTAGATTACTGCTAGCTATTGCATGTTTTATTGATATTAAACTTCATCAAATGGATGTAAAGGCTGCATTTCTAAATGGCATATTGAATGAAGAAGCATATGTTGAACAACCTAAAGGATTTGAAGATCCACAATATCCTGATCATGTATATAAACTTAAGAAAGCATTGTATGGTCTTAAACAAGCTCCTAGAGCATGGTATGGTAGGCTTACTGACTTTCTTTTGGAATATGGATTTATTAGAGGAGAAGCTGATAGAACTTTGTTCATTAAGCACACTGAAGGAGATTTACTTATTGCACAAATATATGTTGATGACATTGTGTTTGGTTCTACTTGTGATAAAATGTTGAGTAATTTTGTTGAGGCAATGACTGCAACATTTGAAATGAGTATGGTTGGAGACTTGAATTATTTTCTAGGCCTTCAAATCAAACAGTGCAGTGATGGTATTTTCTTCTCCCAGAGTAAGTATGCTAAGAACTTGGTTAAAAGATTTGGTCTTGAGAATTCAAAACCAATGAAAACTCCTATGGGATCTACTTTGAAACTTTGCAAAGATAGTGCTGGAACAGATGTTGATCCAACACTTTACAGATCCATGATAGGTAGTTTACTGTATTTAACCTCTAGTAGACCAGATATTATGTACAGTGTGTGTGTTTGTGCTAGGTACCAAGCAAATCCAAAGGAATCACACCTGAATGCTGTGAAGAGAATCATCAAGTATGTTTCAGGAACAAGTGACCTTGGAATCTGGTATACTAAGGACACCAACAACATTTTGATTGGTTATAGTGATGCTGATTGGGCTGGAGACATAGATGATAGAAAGAGTACGAGTGGAGGATGTTTCTACATGGGAAACAATCTTGTATCATGGCACAGCAAGAAACAGAATTGTGTTTCACAATCCACTGCAGAATCTGAGTATATTGCTGCTGGAAGCTGCTGCACACAACTCTTGTGGCTGAGCAAGATGTTCCATGACTATGGTATTGAGAATGGTATACTTACTATCTTTTGTGACAATACAAGTGCCATTAACATTTCTAAAAATCCTGTACAACACTCACTCACAAAGCACATTAGCATAAGACACCATTTTATGAGAGATTTAGTAGAGAAGAATATTGTTAAGTTGGAGTATGTACCTACTGAAAAACAGAATGCTGATATCTTTACTAAAGCCTTAGACCATGAGAGATTCTCTATCTTGAGGAAATCTCTTGGCATGAGCACTATCTGAAAAGAATTCGGATGGATGTTGTCACAAATGCGTCAGCATTTGGGACAACATCATGGGTTGTATAAAATTTTATAAGTTGAATTTATTTCTTACTTAGTTAAATAATTCCTTTGTAAAATATCTACGAATCTAAGAACCTTGGAGTGCAAAAATAAACATGTCTTACACCTCTCAAATGCATAAAAATGAGAATGTTATTAGCATACTAAAAGATGTACCAAATCACTGAGTAACTATGGAGCACGGAGTTCACTACTACGATGCCTTCTTTTCAAAAGGTGATATTTGGTAAAAACATCAACATATTTGTAATCCATTAAGTAAGTATGGGGCACGGAGTTCGCTACTACGATGTACTCTACAGGAACAATGGATCAATACAAATTAGATGCTATAACACAAAAAGAAAGAATATGGTGCAACACAAATGAAGCAAATTCATGTAAAAACCGTGTTGAGGTGTTTGTAACAGTTTTGAGCACAACATTGCCTGATTCGAATTTATTTTTATCCGTGTAATTATTTAATTATTTATTGAGATTCATTTTATTTATTTAATTAATTACTGACCCATATCTATTTCTTTTTCAGATTATGCGATTTTAATTAGGCAAATTCTGGAAGTTTCTTTAATTTTAATTAATTAATTAATTGATTTTTCCCACTAATTAACCATGATCTAAGTTGTGGCTAAAAATGTGGAGCACTTTCGAAAATGCCAGATTAATTCTTCTGTTTATTTTCTCTTAACCTCCAACTACATTACTCTCTCTATAAATATCAAACATAAGAGGTCACTTATTTGCTAATTGCTATTGTTGATTTTGTTGAGTACTAAGATTGCAGAAACTGTTCCTTGGCCGTGTATCTCTCAAAGTTTGTATATACACTCCTCAAAACCTACCTTGATAATCCAACCATCACTTAAATGGCTGGAACAAACTCGAATTCCTCACAATCTCTCTCTGATTCGAAAACCTCATCTCACTCTCGCACAAATCCTCTCGAAATCCTTGCTTCCATGGCTTCACAAAACTCTACCGCTTCAAATGTTGACTCCAATGCCTCTGCAACACCATCAACAACCGTTCCCACTTCTCAAACTACTCCTCAAACCACTCCTCCAACAAACTTTCCTCACGATGCAACCGTCGAACAGGTCACTAGGGCTATCGGGGAGGTATCTGATACTCTTCGAACTACAGGCCATCTACCTGTGATGACTTTTGGAGATATCACTGTTGATATCTCGAGCTATTTGGCTGATCAAACTGCCCAGATGGCTTCTGCTTCAAAAAGCCCCAAATCACCCCCTGTTCACGAACCGCAAGCTGAGAAGGATGAAGCTTCTGTTGAAGAAGAAGTCACTGCAACGTCTGACTCTGAAGACGTTGAAATGGAAGATGCTGAAGCTTCTGATGATGGTACAAACTCCTCTCTCTCACCCTCTGATGAGTCTGCCCCTATTCCTCTTAAGCAAATGGTGCAGAAAGGTAAACGACAGAGAAGTCCTGTTCAAAGGAGGAGATCAAATCGCTTCTTTACCCGAATAGATTACTCTGAATCTATGAGGAAGAAGAAGAAAGCCGGAGCTGATGCAAGTGAACCTATTCAGGTGTTTACTGATTCTGAAGAAGAGGTTGAAGCTCCTGTTGTTGCTGAGAAACCAAAGAAGGCTAAGACTGCTGTTGCTGTAGAAAAGGGGAAAGGAAAGCTTGTTGCTGAACCAAAAGGCAAAGAAAAGATGATCACTGAAGATGAACCAGCTGAGTCAGAGTCCAATTCTGATTCTGAAAGATGTTTGAGAGACATTCTGAAGTCTCTTAAGAAAAATGCTGAGCACAATGCTGCTGCAATTAAAGCTGCACCAGAACCTGAAGATGGTGGCAGTGGGGATAGCTCTAGCTCTTCCAGTGCAGCAAGCAGCCCTGAACAGAGCTCTGCTAAAAGCTCTACTCCATGCTCAGATAACCTTGCTTCTGAAGAGGAAGGTAATTCTGATTCTCTTGACACTTTAGAGAATAGATTGGCCATTTATTCTAAGAAAAAGTTACTGATAGAGAAGAGGATAAACATACCTGATTTTGATAGTAAAGGCATGATTAGTTTCTTAGAAGAAAGGAATTTGATGCATGCTGTAAATTTTGGTGAATCTTTCTTGACAAATTGGGCATATGAATTCTATGCATGTTTGAAAAAGAGCACTGGTAGGAGATCTTCTAAGTGGTATGGGACTGTTCATTTTAGGGGGAGGGATGTTCCTTTTACTCCTGAGTTGATAAATGAGTTTTTAGAAATTCCCAATGTTGAGGTTGATGAAGAACCTGACATGGATGTGGTCATTTCTGCTATAACTGCTGGTAGGGTAGTTAAATGGACTAGACACATGCTAGCCAAAGACCTCACTTCCCTACACTCTGTGTTATACAAACTCATTATCTACAATTGGATTCCCACCACAAATACCACCAAGATCACTAAGGACCAAGCCATTTTGATATATAGGATGTCTGTGCTTAAGAAGTTTAATTTGGGTCTCACAATTTTTCAACACATGATGAGATTTACTGGGAGAGTTTCTGAGAAAGGCAATTTACCCTATCCTGTTTTGATTTCTAACTACTTGAGGCACCATGGATTTGTTGCCAAGAACACTGATGTGTTAAGGGGGAGAGTTCCACTTTTGGCCATATCTCCTGCCTTACTCACTGGGGATAGAGTAATTGATCTGCCTTTGCTTGCTCCTGGTACTGAACATCAGCAAAAACCCTCTACTTCTGCTCAACCAAGACCAACCAGACCCTCTACTACTGATCATCCTGAATCATCCAGATCAAGACAGAGAAATGCAACCCCAAATGTTGAGAACATCCGTATCAACATTTCTGGTAATGTGTATCTTTCACAGGAATTCATCAAACTCCAACTCCAACACTTGCAGGAAACAATAGATGAACTTCAGTTCCTGAAGGACAGGTGGACCAACCTACTTTCACCTACAACAGGGGGAGTACCACCACCATTCAACTCCAGTGTAGTCATTGAGGAGATTAATGAAGATGGAGTTCCAGCTGATGCTGATGGTGCTGTACCTGATGCTGGAGGAGATGCTGCTGTTACTGATGTAGTTGCACACCTTGCATCTACCTATTTTGTTGATGAAGGAGATGATGATGATGCTGCTGAAATGGACACCTTGTATGGTGGCTACTAGACAGGGGGAGACCTGAATTCCAAAAATGGCTATGGTGCAGGAAGATGATGCTGCAGCTGTTTTCACAGCAATATAAGCCATTTATTCAGTTCTACCTTTGTAATTAATGTTTAAGTTGAAATTCTGAAATTCTGATACAATTGTTATTTATTTTCTAGATGGTAGGATGTTTACTGCAACTTGTTTATTGGTTCCACTTGATGTTTCCTTACTGCTTTGCTTAATTTGTTTGCAGATTATCATGTGTCTATTGCAGGTTGTACTTAGTGTAGTTTCTGTTTTTGTTTGTTAGTTTGTTTTGCTCTGATTTTTGTTTTTGTTTTATTAGTGTCTTACTTAGATTCTAAGTTAATTCTTCCAGTTCAACTTATGATCTTAGTAAAAGTTACTTATGTTGTGAATAAGTATAGTGTTTATACTTGTTCTGTTTTTGATATAATTTATCTTGATCTTATGGCACGGATCATTGTAAATTTATCCTTGATCTTCATTCGATTTGATCAAACGGTTACAACAGGTATTGACTTGACTAGTGCTTAGCAATGATGTTAACCTCAACTAAGTACATAATACTGAGTATGTATAGAAATATATGTGCATCAGGTGTGTTGTAGTCGAAAGGTCAAATTGGGGGAGATTATAGATGTTGTTAATACTTAAATGTCTTAACATTATCAACAACATCTTAATTTGACCTTCCGAGATTTTTTCTAAGTCTTTTCTGAAATGCTACATTAAATGTTGATCTAAATGTTGTCGCATTTCTGGCAGGATCTAGAAGCTTCTACAAGGATCTGGAACCTGGAAGATTCCAGAAGATTGGAGAACATGCTAGAACAGCCTGGATGCATTTGGAACGACCTGGAGCAGCCTAGAAGGATCTAGAAAGATCATGGAAGTTGAGTTCCTAAAAAATAGGACCTCAATGTGGAAGCCTCTAGAATCAGCACCCCACTACTATAAATACCGATGGAAGGCTTCTCAAATCAGTGTACTCTATTCGATCAATATCCTAGACCGAGCGTATATCCCTGTTAGGAATTGTGGCCAGTAGAACTACCTTTTAGATCATACGAAGTATCCCACCCGTATGGCTGTGTGTCTTCTTGTCTTTTGAGAGTGTAATCATTAGATAGACTAGGCATTTCGACAGTGTATACATTATACACTTAGTTCGTTTGTAGAACAAGGCACCTGCCTCGTTTGTAGTTTCGGTTGTGAATGTTAATGCTGTAACATATCACACAACATTTATACTTGAAGATAAGTATTGGTTTTCGCCGTAAGGCTAGCATAGATTTTTATTTATAAAATCTATGTGAAAAATTATTTCCATTGTGTCACGTTTGTTTTTAGTGTTTCTAGTCTTCCGCTGTTTGTCTTTGAATTAATCATAATTTCTGATATTCTGTTAGAGTCAGTGTTGTACCAATTGTCTCAACATTTAGTACAACATTATTCTACTTAAACTTAAACACTTCATACACTTAACACCATAGCACACTTTCAAGTGAGTTTCGATGAACTCCACTTAGAGAAATTGCGAGGTTTATACAAACCTCAACCTGAGAAAATAAGTGAGTTTCGATGAACTCCACTTAGAGAAATCGCAAGGTTTATACAAACCTCACCCTGAGAAATAACGAGGTTTATACAAACAGGCGTAGATCCGAAACAAACCTCAGCCGAAAAGGAAAAACCTAAAGCTATGTGATTAAAGATCTTCATCCACGATAACGTCTAAAGCTAGGGGGAGTAGGAGATATGGAGTAGAAGATACAGAGCAAAAGCTAGGAAGAAATCCCATAAGAGGGGCTAAGAGGAGGTCCTGTGAGCATCATCAGATCATCAAGTAAGTACAGAAGCATAAACTCTCTATTTCTATCTAGAAATTCTCTCTATACCTGAGTTTGAAGCCTTAGAGCCTATACGTGTCAAGAAGATACTAGAAACATGCAACGAAACACAGCTAAGAAAAGCTGAACAGACAACACATGATATGTTCAATATCTGGGATATAATACGTAGCATGCGAATAAAGAGAAAGCAACATACATGCAGGAGTAAAATAAAGTAGTAAGGGTCAAAAGATATTAAAGAACCAGGAGCCCGATGCCCTGGCCCTCCACAGAAAAACACAGGAGTGTGGAGTCTCCTGAAAATACCAAAAGACCTTGAAGGCCCCAACAAAAGCAAAAGTTTTTAAAGTACTAGAATGTTGTTAAAGAAAGTAAATAGAGTTATGAAGAAAGGGGAATTTCACCCTCCCCCTCGGTGCCTTCCACTGCCTCAGCGACCTGTCCGCTAGAGCCGCCACCCCCTTCCTTTTCCTCTGGAGCATTAGCCGCCACAGTAGCCATGGGATTAGGATTAGCCACATGAATGGGGAATGTTAGATCCTTCGCCGGCACCAAATCCTCCACTTTTAAAGCAACACCCTTCAACTCTAAAATGGCCTTCCTCATACCGGGCAGCCACCAAGGAGTACTGATGTCCTCTTTAGGATCTCCGGGGAACTTAAGGGGTGTGGCTAGTTCGTCGAAGCGAATTGCGCGAGTATAATGACCATCAAATCCCGGATCAGAGTGCTCAGCCACGGCATTGGAAAAGCCATGATCAATTAAATGAGGGATGTATGCCCCCATCGCCCCAAGAAAGCTAGTGCTCTTAAGGAAAGCTTCCAGCCACTCTTGATGCAAAGTGCCCAGAAATGTTTGCCCCGCTGCAGATGTAAAGAGGGAATCAATACAGAGCCTCACCCCAGCCAGAGGAAGCTCAGCCTCCAAGCGTTGGATCTGAGTCCGAAGTGAAGAGATCTCCTCGGACAGAGCCTGATTCTGCGCAGAAAGCTTAACCCCTTCAGGCTGAGCTGTCTTCCGCCCCAGATTGGCTTCTTGTAGCTCTGCCTCGAGTATTTCCTTCTTTACCTTCTCTAACTCCACTTGACTTTGAAGATCGTCATGAAGTTGAAGAGATTGGAGTGCTCGCTCGGATACGTCGGAGTAAAGGAGGCCAAACTACACAAGGAATAATGGAAAGAAGTAAGACATTTATGCTATCCCTCATCAGCCATGTGGAATAATACCTATATTACGGGTTTACCTGGGAGAAGCTATGAGCCGTATGCACTATCCGCTCCTCTAAGGACAAGGCATTGAGAGCCTTCGTAGCAGGGGTGGGGGTATGGCGGTCCACAAAGGTCGTGAATTGGTCAACATTGATATCGCCGGGAGTATCCAGATTAATGGTCGCTGAAGGAGGCAGGGAGGACTTAGTCTTGGTTTTCTTCCTCTTGGAGGCATCGGAAGTGGGGAGTACTGAAGAAAGCATAGCTCTCTCAGTGGAAGATCGGGTACGCTTGGCAACTGACCCTACGGAGGGCTTCATTGGGGAAGGAGGAGGAGGAACTTTCGTAGAACTTTCTGGGGCAGGAGGTTTGACCACCATGGAGAGAGGAGCAGCATCTCAGGAAATCTGGGACAACCAACTCATAGCTGCAAAGAAAAACATAGAAGACATTAACAACTATGGCAATTTAAATCTCAAGGATAACAACAGGGGAAAAGAAATGATATTACCATCATCTGGACCTAGAGGGTAATCTGTGCGGCCGAAACCAAAATGGGATAAGGCCCTAGGATTCTTACATATGTTCATCACATCAAAATACCCATGAGCAAGAACGTGATTATTCAAGTTTTTCATTGTATCCAAGTTAAGAGAAGAACAAACAGAGAGAGGAGGACTAGGCACCCCATGGTTCTCATAGATCCACTTTTCGTGAGGAAACTCCCAAGAAGAAGGACTGGTAACAAAGAAATAGTAATCCTTCCAGTCCTGGACCCCTTCATGGAGCTTTTCCATGAACTTCCCAGTCCTGGAAGGGCGACCGCATTCATAGAAAAACCCATCCACAAACTTGCACATATATTGGGTCAAAAAGAGTTGGGCTGAGGGCTCGCCACCATTCCCCTTGACTAGAATGTAAAAACCCAACATTGCGCGAATGACGTTTGGGGTAAATTGATTGAGGGGTATGCGGAGATAAGAAGAAATTTCGGAAAGGTAAGGGTTAATCGGAAAGCGGAGGCCTGCCTTCAGTTGGGCTTCCCAAAAGGCTAGAGTGTTGGGACCAGGGAAGTTGGGGTGTTATTTACTATGGGCAGCCCTAACTGTATAATCTGCCGAAAAAATTCCAGAACGAATGAAAGCGGCCACACGCTCTTGGGGAAGGATTGAAGAACTAGAAATCCTATTTCTTAGAGCGGAGTCAGTTATGGGGAACAAAGAAAGCGAACCAAAGGCAGAGGCCGAGCTTTCCACGGAAATTGAATCAGACGGAGTTGGAGAAGAGGACGACATGAGGATAAAATAAAAGAGAAAAGTGAGGAGAGGAAGGAGGTACCTGAGACGAAAGCAGTTTTCGAAGGCGACGGCGTGGCCGGCGAACGTGTGGAAGAAGTAGTTAATCGTAGAAAGGAGGATGTGAGAATGGAGGTTAAAGAAAAATGGATAAGCTTGAAGAAGGGAAGGGTTTACGAAGTGAAAGGGATTTTGAATTAAGAAGTTATGATGAGGGAGAAAAAGTGGGGGGAAAGATCGAGAAGGAGTATAAATGCCTCCCAATGAGGAAGCGCGTGGGAGAGAAAGGGCGGATGGATGTTTAGTCTCGGGCAGACGTGCAGGTGCGGAGTTCGAAACCGGGTTAACGTGTGGAAGTGGAAAAGTCATTGCTATTTTGGAAGAATTGCTAAGAGCTGAATACATCACGCTTTAGAGGAGCTGTGAATTGGAACTGATCAAAGGAAGGAAGTATTCCTCTTGAAATTCATCTTATTTCTTTTTCCTACTCTCTTAAAAATTATGAACGTTTTTTATGAGAGTGGTGGGGAGTAGTTGATGCGGACAAAATATGTCGTCTTCGGAAATGACGACACGTGGATAAGAGATGAATTAAATTTGTCTTTATTATAAGTAAGTGTTTGAGGGATAGGATTAATACATCCTAAACCTAGTAAGGGAAATAGATGTATTTGGGCTTTGGCCCCACGTCTAAGCCCAAAGAAGGAAATAGGTACGAATTGGGCCGTTGGCTGAACATCTAGGGCTTGGCCATTTTTGGGCCGGGGAATTTAACCCATGAAGAAGAGGCTTCAGATCCGTTCTGGACAGATCAAACTCATTCAAAGAGTCAAAGCGAGAATATAGGGCCAGTATGCTAAAGGGCCGAGTTTTTAGGGATACTGGAGGAAAAATAGGGAGAAGAAGTCTCCCTCTCTCCTACGAAAAGGGCCAGGTATAAAAGCAGGTTAGTTTTATTGTGTTGATTCACGTTTTTGATACTACAAATACACATTTTACGTTTTACATGAAATATACTGAAAAACCAAAGAGAAACTCACAATTACTTGCGAGAATTCCCCTCGATTTTGAGGGAAATTCCTCCTTAATTCTTCCGAGAAAGACTTCTGACTTGAGCGTCGGAGATTCCACGCCGGAATCCCCTCCGGCGTGTTTTTGCAGGTCTTACGGGAGCGTAGAAGAGGATTATTCGTGAGAGAGCTTGCAGAAAAGTGACGATTCAAGCCCGTAATTATCACAGCCCGCACGGGAAGATTTAGTATCATTGATCGTTATTTTTGGACGCAACAATATAAGATTTAATTATAACATATATGCATACATATTTACATATAATCTGCTTATTAATATTTTATTTTTATTAAACTAGGTTCTCTTATATAATTATAAAAGAATGTTTAAAACTTAATTATTGGCATAAAACCTTATATCCCATATTTATCTCAACCGAAGTACTATTCTCAAATCTACCAATTGAAAGAGTGTTTTGCATGGACAGATCATGAATATTTTCGAATATACCAAGATTGATTGATGGTAAATCCTAATTCCCATACTAATTAATTATTATTATATTTTCTCAAATATCCTAGTAAATAAGATTTCATAAAATATATCTATAAATTCCTATTAACGTCGGTAAAGTATATTTTAAGCAAATCAAATCTTATATTTATGGTAAATTCGAATCTCTAACTTTTCTCCCAAGAAAACCTATTTTCTCTCCTATAAATAGAGTTTCATATTTACAAAGCAGAAACACGCATCATAATATTTTCACACAAAACCCTAGATTTATTTATTCTACTCACGGTTCATGGAAGTCGACTCCAAAAGGATTAAGATTATTTTGATTGCATCAATTGCATCCACGACGTTTATTTCAAGTGTGGTTTATTTGTCATTATTAACTGTTTCATATGAATAGATTTTTTATGTGCATTATGATATGACTTGAATGTGAGTGAATATTTTAATGTAAAAGATTATGAAAGGCCAGGGGCTTAAAAGAGGCACGGGACTGAAGAGAGGTCCTTGGTGAACCCGGGATTGAAGAGAGATCTTTGGGGAATCCGCCATGCACAAGAAAAGAACTCGGGACTGAAAATAGGTCTTTGAGGGGGACCCAGTGGGATTTAAAAGAGATCCTTGGAAAAACCGTGAAACAAGTGAAACGTAATTATGAATTATTTAAGAGTATGATGAAAAATGCTTATGTGACTTTCTGTGAATTACATGATTTTATGTGGTTATACATTTTATTTGTATGTCGTATTTAATATATTGTCAAAGTGACTTCACTGAGCTAGTGGTTTGCTCATACCATACATTTAACATTTCAGATTCAGGTTGATGAGTTGATGGTGAGGAGAGGCGGTGGATGTCAATTAATTCGTATTATAAAAACTTTATGAATTTTCAAGCGTTTCACTATTGTGACTTTTAGTAGATATTCTATTTTATTTAATCGAGTCTTCCGTTGTTATTTAAATAATTTTATTATTAAATCAATTTATGGGTTCACTTTCTTGTATTTAAATTTGAGTTCATGCTCCTTTACTTCGATTTTTACAAAAACTACATTTATGAAAATTGGGGCGTCACAGTAGCGGACTAAATTGTCAGTGTCACTATTTTTAATTGAATAATGAATGCGTCATTTTATAAATTAATTTGTGACGGTTACTTAAGAGCATCACTAACAAGGCGTGACCATAGAGGGTATTTTGTAGTAGTGACTATTTTCTTCAAATCCATGATCTCCTTGTTGGTTCCCTTGGGTCCAACCTTCAGCTTCAATATGTCAATGAATTCCTGAAGGATTTTGTGCTGATCAATGTAACCTCCATGATCGAACTTTGGGGGCATGTAGATAATAGGTCCAGGAGCCTTGAATTCTTCTCTTGCTATATCTGCAGCAGCAAAGAGTTTCTGGTAAAGTTCCCTGTGATTATCATACATGTATTGAGTGAAGATACTCACAACATCTTTATCTAGCCATCTGCCTATGACATAGAAGTCATAAACAAATTCTCTCTTAGTCTCCTCCCATTCATCATTCAGTTGGATTGGGACCCATTTGTCATGATGAGGATACTTGGTGTCCATCCTGATCAGTAGCTTTGGCTTAAGCTGAGTGTATGAAGCCCTCTTCCTTCTTGGCTTCACAAACTTCTCTCTTCTGATATCTCTTGCTCTGTTTTCTTCCATTAGAGCTTCCATCTTCTCCTTGGTGCGCGCTCTAAGCATTGACAGCTTCTGTTGAGTTTCAGAGTCCATTCCAAAACCTTCTTCAAACAGTTTTGAAGGATCATCAACTAAGACTGGTACTTTCTTCTTTTCAGGGCACTTGGCCACTTCAACTTCAGCAGTCTTGCTCTTCTTTGGGCTAGGTTCCTCATGTGTTCTGAACTCAGCTGGCAAGCTCAAGCTGGTTGGGAAGTCAGTGAAGGTCTCTTCTCTTCTCTTGCTTTTTAGCACCTTTTTCACTTTCCCCCTGACTTGGATGTCTTCATCTTCCTTATCCAAGCCTGCCAATTCACCACCTGGCCTCTGCTTCCATCTAGCACCTTCTTCTTGTACTAATGCCATAGAGTTTTTCATTGCTATTGCTAGCTGCACTTCTTCATCTAGATCTTCTTTGTTAGGCACTTGCTTTCCTTTCCCTTTAACTTCAGGCATTTTGGACTTTGGGTCAGAGTTGTTGCCACCAATCTTCAAGTCACCTTTTGCTCTTGCTCTTTCTCTTTCCCCCTTTTTGGCAACATCAAAACATTGGGGTTTGATATCACTCATTGTTGTAGCCATTAGTGATTGTGTGTTATTCAAGGACTTGATCTCTTCTAGGAGGTAAACATTCTCATCATGAATGTTTTGCATTATGTCATTGCTCATACTGACAAAAGCAAGGACAGGCTTCATCTTCTGTTCCACAACAGCCTCCATGGTGGCCTTTAGAGATGCATCTAAGTTGGCCTTTAGAAGCCTAGTGAGGTTGACCACTGTAGCTTCAGAGATCTTGGCTGAGTCCTCTTTCACCATAACCAATCTCATTTCTTCAGCCCTTTTCTTCTGAAGAGATGTCTTCTTGCCCAAAGCCTGCTTAACCACCAATTTGAGAGCAATGACATTCTTGTTATAGTTGTTCATAATCAGTTTTTGGTCCTTCTTCACAGATTTTGTGAACTCCTCCATGCTGGATTTTGCCTTTTGCACATCAGCAGAGATGGTCTGCAACCCAGATTCAACTCCACTGATCATTGCTTCAATTTTGGGCAATACTACATCTTCAGAGCCTGTTAACCTCATCTCCACTAAGGCCAAAGTCCTTCCTTGCTCATCCATAGCTTCTAAAGTGTGAGCATGAGCCTTTCCCATTTGTTGGGCCAAGGTGTCCAACTTCGCTGATTTAACTTCCAATGCAATATTGGCAAGTTTGAATGTTGATAGATCATCATCAGCTTGGACTGGAGCATCTGTGAATACATATGCAGCAAAAATTTGGTCAAGTGTAATACCTGTAGTATCTGTAAAGAAATATTTGTTAGAGAAATCACCCTCAACTCCCTCAAAGTCTTTTTCACAAAGCTCTAATTCATCAACAACTTTCTCCTCATTTTCAACTATTTTCTTTTCTCCATCTTTTTCAGTAATGATCTCACATTCATGAAGATCAGGCCTCCTTTCACCAAGGGATTCTTGAAGTTCAAATTTGACTTCAAGAATAACCTGACCTTCCTCACTTACTCCTTCTCCACCCTCTTTATTTGGTGCACTCACAATCTTAGTGATTTCTACCTCACATTAATCCTTATCTCCCTCTGGTTTTTCAAGACTAGTTTCCTTTTCAACTCCACCAGATCCTAAACCTGACTTCTTTAGATCCTCACAAGGATCCATAGAGAGCAGTTGTTGGGAGATCACAGTGCTTGGGCATACCAAGGCCACTGAGTCATCCTGAATGGTTAAAAGCTGGCCAGTGTCCAACTTCTCTGACACATATGAGGTTTTAACCAAACTAGCTTCTCCAATGGAAGTCTCTGCATCATTCAGCTTTGCCTCAGGCTCAATTGAACCATTCTGGGTTGATTCTTCTTTGACTGTGTTACCAGCACTGGTCAACACCTCTGAAGATTCAGAGTCCTTTGCACCTTCATAAGTTAAGTAATGTACCTTACTCTTCTGATGGCCAGGGGGGTTGGGGTTTGTGGAATCATCATCATCATCATTAGAGCTGCTATTAGGGTGTTTGATCCCTTTGGCAATTCTATCTTTTTCCTCAGCAACTTTTTGTTCCACCAACTTGGCAAAAACAGCTTCTTATGTCAGGAATCTTGTCTTCTAAACACCAGCAAGGTGTAGAAGCCTATTTTCCTCTATTTGCTACCAGCTTGCACCCGTGTCTAGTAAAATATGTGCAATCCATGATTGTCTTATCTTTAACTTCCACTAAGGCTCTTAGATCATGGAAATGCTTCTGCAGCCTTGGAAATTCAGACAATTAGGATATAAGTTGTCCACATTTTCCCTAGCTACTCCTCTAAGCATACCTTCATAGGTATACTCCTCCTCATCATCAGATTGATGACTTTGGGTTATAGGAGAGTTGGCATTTATTTCAGGAGAGTTGGTTTCTAGGTTAGGTTCGGGAGATTGGGCTCTAAAAGGTTGGATTCAAGTGCTTTTGAGAGCAATGTTCCTGAAGGGTTCTTGGTTATGGGAGTTGGTTCCATCATTGAAGCTTCAAGAAATCTGGGATAAGAAAGTAAGTTTGTATCCAGATGAGATTGCAATCTAGACTCATCTACTGCAATATCAACCAAAATGTCTATAGAACCTCTGTGAGCAGTTCCCTCTGAAGAATATCTCTTTGTAAATTCTAAAGGAATGATAGGTTAGTTTTCAGGGGTTTTGTGGGTATCAGGATAGTTTGGCTCAAAAGGCTGGGTTTTAGGGATTTTGGATTCTGGGGTTCTAGAATCAGGAGAGTTGGTCTTTGACCTGGATTTTGATCTTGATTTGCTTGTAGCTCTACTTTCCTTGATCACTTTCTTCAAGGTCTCATCCTCCTTCAAACTCTGCATCTTTGCAGAAGTTTTCACCCTTCTCTTGCTAGGCCTTGAGCTGCCACTTTCCTCCTAGACAACTTCCTTGTCCCTTTTCTTTGAGGCAGATGCCTTCTTACTTTTCCTTACTGCCATGAGAAACTTTTCCCATAACTCTTCTGAGTCTGAAGGCACATTCACACCTTCTTCAGCAACCTTCTCCAACTCTGCTGAAGTATCAGTTTCCTCCTCAAAAATGATTTGAGACATTTTCCTTGTGTTTACCATTCTTGCCTTCCTTCTTGGTTTCATCTTTGGCTTCTGCTCTTCTTCTTCAGCAGGTTTGGCCACCATACTCTTTCTCTTTTCAGTCTTTTTAGACAATTTCCTGAAAAGGATCTTTTATGCTGGAAGTGGCTTGGCAAAGGTCTGCATATGTGAGTAGTGTGAAAACCTTTCTATCAGGAGACTTGCCCTTGTGCAATATCTCAGTTTGCTTTCCACCACCACTTTGAAGTGTGCCTTTACTTTGAACTTGGCCTTCTCCTTCATCATCTCACCCATGATGAGATCTCTCCAGTTGAATTTGATGTCTTTATCACTTGCATCAACTACAACAACCATTATCCTCAATCTTAGATGGCTTACTTGCTCTAAGCTTCCAGTATTACTAAGAATACTCTTAGTAACCACCTCAAATAGAGTCTGAAACGGTTTTAGGGTATTCTTGTGTTAGGCAGATTCAAGAGGTGCTGGTGTAATGAGCCATTCGTTGCAATTTCTTGTTCAAGGCCTGCTCCATAGCTTTCTGGATTCCTTCCTCCTGAAGGCAATCCAAAAGCATCCTCCAAATCTTCTTCTGAGAATGTGTTACTGTGAGCAGATTCCTCTTCTTTGCCCTCATCAACATAAGTGAGTCTAGTATGAACTTCTCCTCTAGTGGCTTTGCCATTCCACTTTAAAAATGCAAAGAACTCAGCCATATATTGTTCTAGGCATGAGCAGGGCCTGGTTTCCATGAATTTTTGAAGGTCTGCCCTTCTCAACCATCTCAAGGTCGGAGTTACTTCTGGTAGCTCACTATCAAAGGATATGATGGGCTCAAATGTGAGATTGTTTTTATGGCTTAGATATGAGAAATCCATGTCCAACCTTTCATCAGAAAAGTTGACAATCTTGTTTTGCCTAACCTTGGGTGCCATTGATGAGAGCAAGAAAGTTTGAGAGTGTTTGAAAATTCTGGGTAAAGGTTTGCAATTTGCGTGAGAGGAAATGGTAAGAATTAGGGCTTCTTAAGACTTGTGTATATTTTCCAAAATGAATGTATGTCATTGAGTTGATGAGTCTTAAGGTTATTCAACGGTTAGCAAATAAGGAAATCAAAACTGGACGGCCAGGATTGATTCAGGGGAGTTGGTCATTAAGTGATCCAACGGCTCAGATTTGAATTTATGGCAATAAAAACAGTTTTATCAAATCGTGGGAATAGAAGTTAAAGCTTTTAAGGCTTGTGGGAGTTATCAAGGTAGATTGTGGGCTAAAAGGTTAATGCAAACAAGAATTAAATTGTTTGCATTAAATGCTTCGAAAGGGACACATTGGGTATTGGATAAATTAAATCTTTGAAAAGGTGATAGCTTGAAAAGGAATGGGACAGCCATCGAAATAGGTAATGATTACCCAAAATATGTGCTTATCATCCTATATTTTTCAAGTGAAAGTCGTTGCAGCTTATCTGGTCCCACATGGACAACTACCCTGACCCAAATCTCCTGAAGTGGGCCTAGACCAATAAATTGGTCTGCTCAACTTCTCTGAATATTTATGGGTCACCTCCTCTGAAAAAAAGTTGGCTTGAATTCTGTTAGAGATGTGTTTTGCCCAAGTTTGCTGAAGAACATTTCATGTTCCCCCTTGCTTGTTGAACTCCATTAAGCTTAACTATCCATCTTTCCTGGATCAAGAAATCCCAACTCTGCTGAAAGCTCAATAAACCATGCTTTAGCTAGAGGCTTTGTTAATATATCAGCCTTTTGGTGATTTGTACATGTGTGGATTTTCACCAGCTTGATGTCCTTCTTTTCCACATGATCCCTTATGAAGTGATGCTTGATGTCCACATGTTTGCATCTTGTGTGCAATACTGGATTTTGTGAGATTGCAATTGCACTGTTGTTGTCACAGAATATTGGCACTTCAGGAGAGTTGACATTATAGTCTCTAAGTTGTTGTCTCAACCATAGAATTTGAGCACAACAACTTCCAGCTGCAACATACTCAACTTCTGTAGTTGAAGTTGCCACAGTGTTTTGCTTCTTTGAAAACCAAGAGATGAGCTTGCTTCCAAAGAATTGACATGTTCCAGAAGTGGACATCCTATCAATTCTGCATCCTCCATAGTCAGCATCTGAGTAGCCAGTGAGCTTAATGTTTTCATCTTCTAGATACCAAAGGCCCACATTTTCAGTGCCTTTGAGATATCTTAATATCCTTTTTGCAGCTTCTAGATGACTCTTCTTAGGATTTGCTTGGAACCTTGCACATACACCTACTGCAAAGGTGATGTCAGGTCTACTGGCTGTGAGATACAATAGTGATCCAATGATTCCTCTATATTCAGTAGAGTTGGTTGAAACTCCACTTTCATCTGGATCCATCTTCCAGTTGGTGTTCATTGGGATTCTCACTGGTTTGCTTGTTGAACATCCAAACTTTTTGATCATGTTTCTTGTATACTTGGCTTGGTTGATGAAGATTCCTTCTTTTGATTGCTTGACTTGAAGTCCTAGGAAGAAATTCATCAGCCCCATCATTGACATCTCAAACTTGTTTTGCATGAGCTTTGAGAATTTCTCGCAAAACTTCTCATTTGGTGATCCAAATATGATGTCATCCACATATATTTGGACAAGTAAAATGTCATCTCCTTCACAAATTCTGAACAAGGTTCTGTCTATGTTGGTCCCAAAGTTGAGTTAAGATTGAGTAAGCTAGGAAAAGTCTAGAGGGGAGGGGTGAATAGACTTTTCAAAATCTTTCAAAATATCAGAGTTTTAATGCGGAAATGTGTTCTGTATAATACTGTTCTTATAGGATCAGATCAGTACTTTCAGTTTACCTTTTATATTCAACTTTTATTTAGATCTTGAATATGTATGTTAAACAAATATTAAACAGTAAGTAAATCAACACACAAGATTTATAGTGGTTCGACAAATGTCTACATCCACTCTCACAACTCCAGTCGTGATATTTTATTAACTCTTCCTTCTTGAGTTTCTTGTGGCTTAAAGTCCCAAGACTAAGACTGTGATCTTTTCGATTATATCTCCAAATATATCTTCGATCGACTAGTAATTTCACAAGATACTAGAAAACTTGTTTACAACCAATCACAAACTAAAAGTAAAGTAAAACTTCTCTTCGTAGTAGCCTTTGATTCTTCAGATTAGTACGGTGGCTTCTTCTTTAGCTTGATCTTGTTCAACTCTGTGAGTTCTTGAATACTTGAATTCTCTTTGATTTCTCTTGAATAGTAATAGTATCAGTAGTCTTTTCAAGTAGAAGATCACACGGTATTTATAAGATCTAGTATGACAGTTAGCAGTTTGTGAAACTAACTCTCAACTAACTCATAAACGTTTCTTGTTGTAACTTCTTTTTTGTAACCAACTTAAAACTTATCTTCCAAGTCAGCATATCTTCAAATATATCTCCAGTTACGCTTCAAATAAGTTATCCAAACTTATTCTTCAATTCAACTAACTCAGCACAGTAAACAACTCTTCTTAGTTTTACTGTTCTTGGTCAGTCAGCACAGTTCTTCCATAACTTTTCTGCTTCCTTCAATATACTTCTCTTGTATCTTTGAGCTTCATCTTACTTCTTTTGATAGTCTTCTTACTTTGAAGTAGTCTTCTGATCTTCCTTTGTCTTCTTTAGTCTTCTTTAGTCTTCTGACTTTGATCTAATCTACTGCTCTGAACTTTTACAATGCTGAATACAACAGAATACAAACTTACACACATATAAAACCTATATATACATCAACTGAACTATATACAGTAGAGTACATCTAATTCCTATACTATAAGTTGTTCAATACAATACATTCTCAGCTTAGTTCTTAACAATTCATATATCAGATCAGTAAAACACTAAGATCGGTAAACTCAGTTTTCATAACTCATTAAGATCAGTAAACTTATTTCATATAACTTAGTTAGAATAACATAGAATCACATATATCATTAACTTCAAGTTGCTTTTGGCCATCAAAACATATAATCATCAATTAGAACATTGTTTATAGGATTCATATCCCAACAATTTCCCCCTTTTGGATGAAGCCAAAACTACTTAAATGTTAATAAATCAGTAGTTAAGTATGTAGTCAATCATAACAGTTCATCAATTCAAAATCGGATTCATATTCATATAAGATCAGATAATTCACATAATCATAGAAATATCAAATATAGAAAATAAAGATAGGGTTAAGAAATGTTATCTCTTGTAAGCTTAGTCCTTCATCTTCATTCTTCATCTTCAAATTCTGAATGCCAAGTACATCCTGGTCTTGATATCCATCATGTGTTGAAGATTAGTAATTCCTTCATCTTGGATAATCTTTGCAATGATGTTACCAATATCTTTGTAATCAGGTTCTCCATTCTCTAGTCTTGGAGGTTCCCAAACTGGTTCTTCTGGACATAAGATCTGGATTTCTGCAGCAGCAGCCATTAACAACATATCTTCCCAGAAGTCTCTTGCAATGTTCATCATGAACAAATTAAAATCAACATATTCAGCCTCTCTACTAGAATGGTCACCAAATTTCTTCACAATGAAATTAGAAATTTGCCATTTCTTCTTCAGATCAATCCAATATTCCATATTATCAGAATCAACTATGAATTCCATATAGTTTTCTTCAATGACTTTTCCAACAGATTTTGATTTCATCTTTCTTTTCAAAGCAGCAACTCTGTTATCGAATTTCTTCCTTGGAGCTTCTGCATCTTTCAATTTATGTTTTCTGAGTTGTTCATCAGCTTTCTTCTTTTCAGATAACTCAGCTTTCTTCTTGGCTAACAACTCATTGTTCTTTTTAGCAGCTTCAACCATCTCTTCTTCATTTGGTTGGGCACTTGAAACAACATGCTTCATCTTACTTCTTGACCGGGTGACTCTACCAGTCTCTTCAGCCTCTTCTTCATCATTCAAGATTAGTTTTCTCTTTTTCTTTCTAGAAGAAGACTCGGCAATGTTCTTCTCAATCACTGCTAAACTTTGAGTTTCAGAAGTCTGCTGTCTTCTCAGATTGATTTTCAGATTCAAGCTTATGATTTCTTCTTTCAGCTCATCTTGACTCTTCTTAAGTTCATCCTGACTTACAACCAATTGTGCTTGTTGTGCTTGAGTCTGCTCCATCACTCTGATGACCTTGTCTTCCCCCTTTTTGGCTTCATCATGCCATTCTTTCAAGGGTGTCATATGCAGCTCAAACTTGTTCTGTAGCTCAACAACAAGTTTATTTTCTTGCACTCTATGCAGATCATAGATTTTGGACATAGTGTGTTCTAACACTTGCTCATAAGAATTAGCAGCAGTCAATCTAGCAAGCTTCTCTGTTGTTTCTTGAAATTGCTTTAAAGATGCTTCCACCTTGATTTGTAACTCTTCATTATGCTTTTTCAACATTTCAAAGCTTGAGTTATCCTGAGCTGTCTCAGCAGGAACTGGTCTTACTGTCTCTTGAACATCTTCAAGCACAGTAGTTTCTGCAACTTCAAATGGTGTGCTTTCCAACTTATCAGCACCCAATTCTTGTTCCACTAAGACCTCAGTCTCACCAACTACAGCTGTGTTCTCAAACACCTCAGCTGTATTGACATCAGCTACATCATCAGCTTCCAAATTAACTTTCTCAGCAATTTCATCTTCAACCTCCATGTTGATATCAGTATCAACATTCTCTTCAGCAGTAGTAGTGTTCACCACCACATACTTAAAACCAGTCATTCTTTCAACCAACTTCACCACTGATTCTGGAGTTAATAATTCTGTGAAGGAATTAACACCAGCAGCCTCTTTCTACTCTTGTTCCCAGTCAAAGACCACCCATACCTTCCACCACAACTAACAACTCTTTCAACTCAACTCTTCTTAGATACACCCAACTCTTCAAAAACCATAGAGCTGTCATCTAAACCATGAAATTCTCTGAGGAGAGCATCTCTCAATTTCATCCTTATATCTTCCTCCTTATCACACATTGGATAATCCATCAAAAACACGATTTTGGGTTGAATGAATTCAGTTTCAGGAGAAGAAGTCATTTCAATAGGTTCAGAAGAAGGTATATGTTCATGCTCAGTAGAGTGATCATGGACTGGTTCAGGAGAAAAATGTGGAGTGGGTTCATTTTGAGGACTTGAATGGGGAGTGGGATGGAAAGAAGTGTTCTGAGGAGATGAGGGAGGTGTGTTCTGACGAATGGGTGAGTAATGAACTGACTCGTCAGAACGAGTAGGCTCTTGATCAAGGGGTTGTGCTGGGATGGGGTCAGAGTTTGAGGGAGTAGAAGAAGTGTTCTTAAGTACTCTTCTAGGTCTACGTACACTCCTACCTTTTGTTCTCTTATGTAAGACAACAAGGCTCGAAGTACTTATCTCTTGTTCTATAGAAACCTCCTTCTCTTCTGCAGCCACTGACTGTTCTGAGGCAACCCTAGCTGATCTGCCTCTTCTCAGTCCAGCTCTGTTTGGATCATGCCTAGCCTTTGTTCTTTTTTCAGGCTCCTCATTATCAGATCGAAACATGGAATCACTAGAAGCTTGAGGTTGTTGACGTTGAAGCTGTTCTTGTTCAAATTTAATAGATTCCTTTTTGAACAAAAACGTACCCTGATGAAACTTCTTTAGAGGACTCCAATCCACCTTCTTATCAGCTAGTTGAGGCAACAGCATGCTCAACTTGTTTCCATAACCCATCATAGCTTTAATGGAAAACTCCTTGGTGTCCTCATCAAATAACACCTTGTCTTTTTCACTCAGCAGTCTGCCCAAAATAAATCCTTGCCAATCTCCATCAATTCGATGAATAATTGTAGCCATTACTCGAATTTTCAGGTGAGTTAAGGCGTCTTGACTGTAATGTTGCCCTAATAGACATTTTCCAGCAATGTCCATTAACAACTGAAGTCCAGCTGGAAGAATAGCTTTCTTCAGGTTGTTCAGAGTCTTGGGTTCTTCACATGTCCATCTGCCCATGCAAGTTTTCTCTTGCCCTGCCATGTAGTTTAGAATACTTACAGGTAAATCGAACGCGATTCCAAGGGTTTCTCTGGAAATTGCAACTCTGTGTCCAGAAATCATCGAACAGACGCCATTTGTGTCACCTTGGAGCTGTAAATAGAATTCCATTGCCTCAGGCTCAAAAACCATCTTGGGGAATGATTCTAGATACTTTCTTAGCCCGCATTCTTCACACATGGTGAGAATAGCTTGATTCTCATTGTTCTGCCTTCCGATGAAGTAGACAGCGTTTTCGACGAAGATGCCCTTTTCCCTAATCCATTGGGATGGATTAAACGTACCTACAACTTCATTAGATTCGTTTACAATATCGATAATCTCCATTAGAGAGAGGAGTAGAAATGTAGCAGATAGAGTAATAGAGTATCGAGAAAAATTTCGAGCTTAGAGAATTTCAAGAAATGTTAAGTGAGGAAGAAGAAGTAAATATGATCGTAGTTAACTAATTCAAGGCAAATCTAGGGCTTGGATTGATTTAGAAACCCACGTTGTGTGGTTTGGATTGAGCCTTGAAATCTGTAATTTAAAAAAACGTTCCAGATTCATTAAGCCCTTTCCAATTTTGGAGCCAACTTGTGATGATAAATACACCGTTTAAAATTAGGTCAAAGATAGAGGAGTGTATTAATCTTCTCTATAAATAATCTAATTTCGAACAGATCTTGACTTAGAGAATTTCTAAGGCAAAATATTGTTCTGATGCGTATCAGCACAGTTGTTTCCAAGCACACTTTACTTCATTTTCTTGCTTGTAATATAATGAAATTTACTTATCTGGATTCAGCTGAGTACTGTAATCAGCTGAGTATTCTCTCTGAAGATCATATCAGTAGTTGGGTCAGCACAGTAATCCTCAGATCAGTTCCCCAACTCTTCTGATTATCACCTTTTTGGCATTAGCACAGTACTTTTTCAGACCAGTGCTGTGACTCAAATCAGTTCTATTCTGTAGACAGATTTTCCTGTAGTCAAATAAGCTCTGTAGACAGTTTAATCAGTAGTTAGATCAGTTTTGTAGAAAGATTGATATTGTAATCAGAATAGTTATGTAGACAAATTAACTTTGTAATCAGAACAGTCATGTAGACAAATCAATTCAATAATCAGAACATGTCTGTAGACAGATAAATGTTGTAATCAGATCAAATTTGTAGACAGATCAAATCTGTAATCAGATTGGTTCCCCCTCCAGTGGAGAACTCCTCTTCTGTGCCTGTTTCACCTTGATAGAAGTGTTAGTTCATGCATAAATGGTGAAATACGGTACAAATCAGTAAAGAATAATTAAAATAGGTCTTTATAAGGTTTGTTCTAAGGTGACTAGTGCTCTGAGTCAACATAAAGGATATTTAAGAAATCACAGATTCCCCCTTAAATGTATATTCTCAATTCCCTCAGCTTTACCAGCTTCCTCATTGGGATTTAAGCACCTTAGTACCCTTTTACCTGATTGTGATGAATTTAGTGGTCTTGACATGGTCTGGCCTTCTGAATTATCCTTCTTGGAGTACTGTTCTTGGTATCAGCTCTGTACCTGAAATGTTAGTACACATCTCTATATACATGTAGGATCCATGTCTATCAATCCTAAACTTATGCAAAGCTCTCTAAATCTAGTTTCAGCCAAAGGTTTAGTAAATATGTCAGCTCTCTGAATATCAGTATGGATCTTTTCCATCCTTATGTTTTTCTTTTCAATATGATCCCTAATGAAATGATGCCTAACATCTACATGCTTGCATCTAGTATGTAAAACGGGATTTTGAGTGATGGCAATTGCACTATTGCTGTCACAGAATATAGGTACATTAGTTTCTATAATATTGTAGTCTCTAAGTTGTTGCATTAGCCAAAGGAGCTGACTACAACAACTTCCTGCAGCCATATATTCTGCTTCAGTGGTACATGTTGCCACACTTGTTTGTTTCTTTGGAAACCATGATATGAGCTTAGAACCTAAAAATTGGCATGAACCAGAAGTTGATTTTCTATCTATCCTGCAACCACCAAAGTCAGAATCTGAATAACCACTTAGGGATAAATCATCATCTGCAGAATACCACAAACCTCGATTAATGGTACCCTTTAGATATTTCAATATCCTTTTAGAAGTCTCCACATGACTTTCTTTGGGATTGGCCTGAAATCTAGCACATACACCTACTGCAAATGCAATATCTGGCCTACTAGCAGTTAAATAGAGTAAAGAACCAATTAAAGCTCGATAATAGGATTGATCAACACACTTACCTCGATCATCTGGATCCATTCTGTATGTTGGTAGCATTGGTACTCCAACTGTTTTACAGGTCTTGATACCAAATTTATCTAACAAATTTCTTGTACATTTTGCTTGATTGATAAAGATACCTTCAGATGATTGTTTTACTTGAAGACCAAGGAAGTAAGTCATTTCTCCCATCATTGACATTTCAAACTTACTTTGCATGAGCTTTGAAAAGCTTTCACTCATGCTTTAGTTAGGAGATCCAAATATTATATCATCAACATAAATTTGGACTAGCTGAATGTCTGTACCTTCTTGTCTTCTGAACAAAGTGCGATCAACTTTGCCCTTAGTAAATCCATTTTCAACTAAGAATAGTGAAAGTGTGTCATACCAGGCTCTTGGGGCTTGCTTCAGACTATATAGTGCTTTCTTCAACCTGTATACTTGGTTACCATTTACCTCAAATCCAGGAGGTTGTTCTACATAAACTTCTTCAACAAGTATACCATTCAAAAATGCACTTTTCACATCCATTTGATACACAGTGAATTTCATATAAGCAGCATAAGCAAGAAACAATCTTATAGCTTCTAGTCTAGCTACAGGGGCAAATGTTTCATCATAGTCAATACCCTCAGCTTGAGAGTAGCCCTGAGCAACTAATCTAGCTTTATTTCTAACAACAAGATCATTCTCATCTTTCTTATTTTTGAAAATCTACTTAGTACCTACCACATTGTGATCATCAGGTCTTTTTACAAGTTCCCATACATCATTTCTTGTAAACTGATTTAATTCTTCTTGCATAGCAATAATCCAGTTACTATCAGATAAAGCCTCTTTCACAGTTTTAGGCTCAATAGAA
This sequence comes from Galeopsis tetrahit, assembly GCA_963675135.1. Taxonomy (NCBI): domain Eukaryota; kingdom Viridiplantae; phylum Streptophyta; class Magnoliopsida; order Lamiales; family Lamiaceae; genus Galeopsis; species Galeopsis tetrahit. Next base: position 5,295,644 of record OY776130.1, read on the forward strand.
GATAGAAAGCAACACCAGCAAAATAAAGAATTACTAGGTTCTGGTTTAGAATCAAACAGTTGTCTTCTGGTCTTAATTCACCAATAATCAGATCAGTAGAATGAGTAGATTTCCATGTTTTCCTAGTTTTGACAGGAATACTTTCATCATCTACATCATGCATATCAGTATCATCAATACCAATATCATCATTATCAGCAGGTTTATTCACAGGAGAACAGTCAACCAATTCAGGCATGTCAATTGGTCTAGAAGACTTACCTTTGTCTTTTACCTTTTCTACATCATCATTTTTATTTAGGATGTTCAGTCTCTTGATTATCTTTGTCAGTTTGAATAGTCAGATCATCAACTTTCTTACTAAACTGATAGTCAGCAGAGTCCTGTATAACTTCGTCAAAGACAACATGTGGTGTTTCTTCTACACATAGAGTAGAGTAATTAAACACTCTAAATGCTTTGCTAGTAGAGGAATATCCTAAGAATATCCCCTGATCTGCTTTAGCATCAAAGGCATTTAATTTGCTCTTTCCATTGTTATGAATAAAACACTTACATCCAAAGATATGAAAATATGAAACTCTAGGTTTTCTACCTTTCCATACCTCATATGGAGTTTTACCATGTACCTTGTTGAGAGCACTTATGTTCTGAGTATGACAAGCAGTGTTGATTGCCTCAGCCCAGAACTTCTGTGGTGTGTTGTACTCTACAAGCATTGTTTTGCATGCTTCCTTTAGTGTTCTGTTTCTTCTCTCAACTACACCATTTTGTTGGGGTGTCCTAGCTGCACTTGTCAAATGTTGAATTCCAAACTCAGAACAAAATTCTTTAATATAGCAGTTTATAAATTCAGTCCCCTTGTCACTTCTGATCTTGACAATGGGCTGACCTTTTTCTACTTGCAACCTCTTCAACCGATCAGGTAGTTGGGTTTGGGTGTCACTCTTTTTGTGTAAGAAGATTACCCAAGTGAATTTTGAATAATCATCTACCACAACTAAAGTGTACCTAAAGTGTACCTTCTACCATTCAGTGTAGGGGGTTTTATAGGACCATGAAGATCCATGTGCAAGATTTCTAAGACTCTGCAAGTAGAAAGAACTGGAATTGACTTAAAGGATACCTTCAACAAGGTAATCTCTTGCAATCTTATTAATTATCTTAAAGTTCATATGGCATAGACGTCTGTGCCATAACCAGTTGATATCTTTAGGACTCTTACTAAGAAGGCAAGCATCCCTAGGGCAGCTATTCCAATTCACAATGTAGACACTGCCTTGTCTTACTCCAACCAGTAAAAACAAAGTTATGATTCGGTGCATGGATCGAGAAGTAGACCTGGAGACATTGGACGGTCAATATCTCACTTTCCACGGGAAAGATAAGCAAGGGCACATACCTTTCATATCGGCCATGAAGATAGCTAAGTCGTTGAAGAAGAGAGGGTGTCAAGCGTACTTAGTGAATATTGTAAAGGTGGAAAGGATAAGTTGACACCGACTGACGTACTAATAGTGAAGGACTACCCTGATATATTTCCAGAAGACCTTTCTGGACTCCCACCAGATCGATCCATAGAATTCACTATAGACTTGGTCCCCGGAGCTGCACCAGTGTCAAAAGCCCCATATAGAATGGCACCAAAGGAATTTCAAGAATTGAAGGTACAGTTAGAGGAGCTATTGGATAGGAAGTTTATCCAACCCAGTGCTTCGCCGTGGGGAGCACCAGTCCTTTTCGTAAAGAAGAAAGACGGGATTATGAGAATGTGCATTGATTACCGAGAACTTAATCGGCTGACAATAAAGAATAAGTACCCGTTGCCTAGGATTGAAGATCTTTTTGATCAACTGAGAAATGCGAGTGTATTCTCCAAGATTGATCTCATGTCTAGGTATCACCAACTTAGAGTCAGGGAAAGTGATATCCCAAGGACTGCATTTAGGACAAGGTATGGTCATTATGAATTCACTGTAATGCCATTCGGAGTTACGAATGCGCCCGCAGTCTTCATGGATTTGATGAACCGTGTGTTCCACGAATAACTTGACAAATTTGTCATCGTGTTCATTGACGACATTTTGATTTACTCAAGGGATACTAGGCAACATGAGGAACACCTCAAGACAGTCTTAGAAGTTCTGCGACAGAAGAAGTTGTACGCTAAGTTTAGCAAGTGTGAGTTTTGGCTCAATAAAGTGGCCTTTCTTGGATATGTAATCACGGCTCAAGGGATAGAAGTTGATCCCGCGAAAGTTGAGGCAGTTTTGAATTGGAAGGTGCCAACCAATGCGAATGAAGTTCGCAGTTTTCTTGGCTTGGCTGGGTACTATCGAAGATTCATAAAAAAAATTTTGCGTATCGCAAAACCACTCACGCATCTCACAAAGAAGAGCGAAAAGTTCAAGTGGACGCCCGAATGTGAAGTCAACTTCCAGGAGTTAAAACAGGAGCTTACGACTGCACCAGTTTTGACAATCACGGATGGGTTAGAAGGGTTCGTAATCTACACAGACGCCTCCAAGTCGGGACTAGGGTGCGTTCTAATGCAGCATGGAAAATTCATAGCATATGCATCATGATAATTGAAGGTTCACGAGAAAAACTATCCAACACATGACTTAGAGTTGGCCACCGTCGTTCATGCACTAAAAATTTGGAGACGTTATTTGTATGGTGGAAAGTGTGAAATCTATATAGATCACAAAAGTCTGAAATATTTCTTTACACAGTAAGAGTTGAACATGCGCCAACGAAGGTGGCTAGAATTGGTAAAGGATTATGATTGTACCATCCTCTACCACCCAAGTAAGCCAAATGTGGTAGCTGATGCGCTTAGCAGGAAGGGAGATGGACATTTAGCGTTATTACTCACCCAACAAGACCATCTGATCGAAGAATTTGACAGAATGGGATTAACCATCGTCAAACCGAACAAAACAACTCCGATGTTAGCCACCATGTCAGTCCAACCAATGTTGAGAGAACGAATAATAGAAGCATAAAATGGCGATCGGTTTCTCCAACTAATGAGCAAAAAGGTCAAGGAGAACTCGACCAAGGACTTTACGATAGCCCCCGATGGAGCGTTAGTGTTCAGAGGAAGAATCTGCATACCAAAGAAGGAGGAATTACGAGACGAGATTATGAGGGAAGCTCACAACACACCATATACCGCACATCCTGGTGAAACAAAGATGTATAGAGATCTTAGGAGCAACTTTTGGTGGAGGGGCATGAAACAGTCGATCTCACAGTTTATCAAACGATGTCTCACCTGTTAGAGAATCAAACCAGATCATGAGCGGCCAGCTAGTCTATTGAAACCATAAGAAATTCCAGAGTTGAAATGGGAACATGTGACAATGGATTTTGTGACATGCTTACCAAGAAGCCCTAAACAACATGAGGTTGTGTGGGTAGTTGTCGATAGGTTGACCAAAGTAGCCCGATTCATACCAGTCAAGATGAATTATTCAATGGATCAATTGGCCAAACTCTACATTGATGGAGTAGTAAGGCTACATGGAGTGCCGACGTCGATTGTATCCGATCGTGATCCATGATTTACGTCAAAATTTTGGAGGAGTTTGCAATCAGCTATGGGAACCAAGCTGAATTTCAACACTGCTTTTCATCCATAGACAGACAGACAAATAGAGAGAACAAACTGAATCATATGAGATCTTCTAAGGGCATGTACCTTTGACTTTGGAGGGAACTGGGAAGATTACTTGTCCTTAGTAGAATTCGCGTATAATAATAGCTATCAATCCTCAATTGGGATGGCACCATACAAAGCACTCTATGGACGGAGATGCAGAACACCCATCCATTGGGACGAAGTTGGAGTTACACAAATTTTGGGCCCAGAATTAGTGGGAAGGTCTGTGGAGGCAATCAAAAGGATTCGGGAGAGAATCAAGATTGCCCAGGATCGACAAAAGTCTTATGCAGACTCACGAAGAAAGGACTTGCAGTTCGAAAAGGGTGAAAAGGTATTTTTGAAAGTTTCGCCCATTAAAGGGATAATCCGGTTTGGAAAGTAGGGGAAGCTGAGACCAAGATACGTCGGACCATTCGAAATATTGGAGCGAGTTGTGGATGTGGCTTATCGACTCGCCTTGACCCCAGAGTTATCCAAAATTCACGATGTCTTTCACGTGTCAATGCTTCGGAGATACGTCTCAGACCCAACTCACCACATTGAATTCGAAAGTTTAGAAGTCAACAAGGATCTTACATACGAAGAACGACCCATAAGCATCCTCGGCAGAAAGGTTAAAAACTTGAGGAATAGAGATATACCTTTAGTCCTAGTTCAGTGGAATAGGCACGGGAAAGAAGAGGCGACTTTGGAGCGCAAGGGAGAAATTTTAAACAAGTACCCAAAACTTTTCGCATAGGCCTAATTTTCGAGGACGAAAATTTTTAAAAGGTGGGGAGAGATGTAACACCCCGTTTTTAAAATTTTAAAATTTTGCATTTCATGATTTTTAGAAATTAAAATATCTCTTTTAAGTATTAAATGACAAATTAATTGAAGTCTTAAAGATATATGATTTTATGTAATTTATGAACTAATATTTTCAATAAGTTGTACAGAGTTTTGCAAGATAGCTTATTGAGGAGATCAGACTCGATTGTGACTCACTCGACACGATTTAATAAGATGATGAGATAAGTTAAAGATGAAATAAATTATAATAGAATTGAACTATAAATAATAAGGTGCACAATATATCAAATTAGTCAGGAATAGGAGAAATAAGGTGTGTTTTAGGGATTGAGTAAAAGTGTTTTTATTAAATAATAATAATAATAATAATAATAATAATAGCAACTTTACATTTAAATTCCGATATTCCTTTAAATTAAATTAAACCAAGACGTCTATTTCTCCTGAAAACTTCTTTCTCTCCGACCACTTTCCTTCTCAAACTCTCTTTCTTCTTAAATCATTTCCTCTCAAATCCTCACAATACAAAACATGAATCTCCTCAACCAACGTCATTCCTGAAGAGTTGAGAACCTTCTATTTTCACTGACATTTCTAAAAGTTGAGTCAGGTATGAAGGCCTTCTTCTTTTTAAACAGTTTTAAAGAAATAAATCCATTTATTTTCTTTCTTTAAGCGATGGATTCTGGATATTCTTATTTTCTTACTCCCTCCGTCCCAGAATTTTATGCACACTTTTCTTAACGGGCGTCTCAACATTTTTTGCATACTCTAAAAAAAAACAATAATACCAATAATACGCCTCCTTTATTTTACCTTTAATCAAATCTATTTCATTTTAATCAATGAATTACCAATAATACCCCTCCTTTATTTACCTTACACATCACTTTATTCCATTTTCTTAATCTTCGTGCCGGTCAAAGTGTGCATAAAATCCTGGGACGGAGGGAGTATGATTTTTGATGTGTGGTTACTGATTCATTTTATTTGGAGTATAAGAATGTCCTGCTGGTTGAGTTTTGTGTTGATTTCTTGTTAAACTTGTGGGATTTGAATACTGTGTGACTCATTGAAGACTATATTTAGATTTCATGATGTATTTGTCATTGCATGTGTGATCTGAGTTCATTTTACCTCCTGTACACCTTCTACCGGTTATTACCTGAGTGGTTTGTGTTGAATTTCTTGTTGAACTTATGGGATTTGCATACTAGGTGACTCATTGAAGCTTATATTTAGATTGCATGTGTGATTTGAGTCCATTTTTCTTAATGAACATTTTTCCTTATGTACTGGATATGCGTTTGAGGTCATGGATGTTTTAAAATAGGTTGAGAAGTCATTTGAGGCAAATATATAGGTGTATTGTGGTAACTGAAAATCTATTTTTGTCAGTGCATATGTTACTTTCAAAAAAGTACAGTCTCTTTTCTAATGTTTTTAGCTCAAACCCTTTTACACATTTAGGTACTTGAGACCTGGGATATTAGGTTAAAATACCAAGTTTGTTTGAGGTTTTTTCAATTTTATGTGATTTTTCTTTGAGGCACTGTGTACAGAGGTGAAAAACTCCCCTGTTTTTGGGTTGAGATTTTAAAAATTCCACAGCTCGATTCGTTTTTTGGGCTAGTTTTCGACTATGTTAACTTACTGCGTCTTGACTTTCATAAGGATTTTACTTAGACACATTTGGATTTATATTATATTTTTTAAAAATTTTCTAACTAACAGTGTTTCTACTTTATAAAAATAGACTGTTTTGATGCTTAAAAGAAATGCATTCTTAAATAGCAGTGTATAACATTAAAATTTGAGGTTTTTGTGATGTTTACTACTGGTCCTTGTAGTTGTGTAGGATTTGACCTTGAATTTTTTATAAGAAACGAAAAAGTTTTGACAATTTCTAGAAGACTTCTTGTCACAGTCAATCTTCGGGTCTTGTTTTTCAACGGTCTTACAAAATTTATAAGTAATATTATATAAGTTATCTTTTAATGAAAATTTTATTATGTGCACCACTGTATGTTTGGAGTCTATTGTACAAAATTTATGAATTTTAAGAATTACTATGATTTATGATAAATAATTTACTACAAGCTATCTTTTTAGATAGTTTAAACGTACGAAATGAATTTGACAAAATTTTGTGAATAAATTGTTTATTGAAAAGTTGTTATTTTTTCAATATAAATAAATTGGAATTATATGTCTTTTTACATTTTTATAATCCTCTTTGAAGGTGCTTAGGGTTAATTTAATTATTCTTCTCCAACGTATATTTGCATGTGATTTTAACTAGCTTTATAACTAGAATTGACCATTTGATGTGTGACGAAATTCAAATAGAAATGTCCTAAACTTATTGATATTTGATAGTGTCACCTATATAGATATGTACAAGAAGATATACGTATATATATACTTTAAACCTAAAAGTTAATTAAATGTGTCGAGTGTAGTGCAAGCCAATCGGATCCTCGGGAGGCTAGCCCGCTATCATCGAACGATAAAAGTGGGTAACATTTATTTACATTTGCATTAGTTAGATTAATTTATGTGTGAATACGAGCAGGAAAATCTTCGGATTATGCTCTGTGTGAATTAGCAAGTTGACGAACTATGCTCTGTGTGAATTAGCAAGTTGACGATCTTTGCTCTGTGTGAAATAGGCAAGTGTACGGATTATGCTCTGTGTGAAACAAATAAGTGTTTGGACCATGTTCTGTGTGAAGTGAGTCGGGTTCATGGGACTCGGCGTGTACTCGATTGACATATTAATTAGCCTTTTTAATGTATATGCATAGTAAATGTTATCCCACTGGGCTTCTCCTCCGGGAGAAGACTCATTATGCTACTTTAATCATTTCAGTTTTCGTAAACGAGGAGGAGGACGTGTGAATGACTTGGCAAGCTTTAATAAACGTTCTCCTAAAGTTTTAAGTTTTACGTAAGAAACGTATTTAGTATTATTACGACTCATGTTATCTTTAAGTTTAATTCTGTAATTAAGTATGAACCACTGGGTCAACTGATCAAACCTATTTAAACTACTATGATGTTTGTCTACTTTTTAAAAGTTAATTTTCATGTGTGACAACCTTATTACAAATTGTCGTATCTTCTAATGTTAAAGTATTTTAGACATCACACCACCTATATAATGATTTTTGAATTTTGTAACGTTTTAGTCAACTACACGTTTGACTTAGAAATGTGGGTGACACACGAGTTAGGCACAAGCACGATATCCTTTAAAAAAAATAAAAAACTCGTGTATCTTTTATTGAAAAGTCTTCCGCTTGAATTTATTAAGTCAAAAAGTACTATTTCAAACCGTAGCGCCCACCGGGATTTTGGGGGCGTTACATGTGTGCCCCTTGTTACTCCCTAGATCCGCCAATGTAGTCGAGGATCAAGACATTAAAAGAAATCTAGTCGGTCCTATATATTATTTTTACCAATAACTTTACCTACTATTTAATTATGTTCAGACCATTATCACATTTTAAAATTTAAACAAATACGCTAATGAATGTTACTTAAATTTAAACAAAAAAGCTAATGAGTGTTACTTAAACTTCTGTCACACCCCAATTTTCATAAAAATTATTTTACAAATATAATTAACAATTTAAAATTTTAAGGGCATGAACCAAAATTTACACTTAAGAAATGATGCTTACAAGTTTCTTTTACAATAAAAATAATTAAAAATTAACTTAGCGGAAGCTTCGAATAAATAGCAACTTAAAAGAATTTTATAAAGATATCTAGGAAGCCACAACGTCTCAATCGATTGTCATCTACCGCTCCTCCTCGCCACCAGCTCCTCGATCTGAAATATTAAATGAAGGGGTGAGCAAACCACAGCTCAATGGAGACATGCTTGTCAAAACTAAATACAATAAGCAATTAAATCATCAGTTCACATTAAGATGTATAATTCCATAACAATTTCAATAACATCACCTCGTAAATAAATGGCAAATGATATATCCTCGTTTATAAAGGTCAGAAGACCTATCCTCGTTTTTAAAGGTCAAATGACCTATCCTCGTTTATAAAGGTCAAATGACCTATCCTCGTTTATAAAGGTCAAATGACCTATCCTCGTTCATCTTTGACATGAACATCAAAATAATCACACATCGCATTTAATAATGACAAACATAATAGTAGAAATCCCCACCTTGAAATCGAGTGAAAATATACAATGGACGAATTCTGGCTTTAGTCCTTCTTGCGATTACCGTTGCCTCGATAGATGAATGTATACGTGATAGCCTCGCATGAATTATTTATCATAGTTATATTATCGCACAGCGCGATACATAAAATAACAAAGAATATAGTTTTGTTTTGGGAAAAAAACAAAATAGGACAATTCACCCTAAGACTTTAATATTAAAGACAAATTTTTTTGGTAAAACAATTAAGGACAAAACAGCCTTCAAATTCCCAATTTTGGCCTTATTTTCTTATAATTCGAAAAGTCATGCTTGTTCAAGAATATCCAATGATTTCGCTTAAGTTTCCATATTTGAATCCAATCTATTTTGAATTCAAATCGAATTGTCTCTTCTCTCATGCAGTCAAAGACTTTCCAAAAATTTGATCAATTTCCATGGATGAATTTCTAAATTTCCAAAATTACAACCAAAAACTTTCTGCGAATGAAGTTTCACGAATTTCTTTGAGTTTCTGCATTTTTTGTTTCAATTGAATTTGTGTATTTTGTTGGAACTGTGTTAGTAACTGCATTTTGAGAGTATGCAGGCATAATTTTAGTAAAACAACATTCATCAGTTTCGAATTTTATTCTGCATACACCTCTAAAAGTGTTTAAATAATTTGCTGAACAACTTGTATTAACAAATACTTGTTGAATAAGTCTATAATATTTTTGCAAGATGCATAAATGAATATTTTATTTATATGCAACCGACGAGTGCATATACTTTCAAATATGCATGCGTTTTTTTATATATGCAATCGATAATCACATATACTTTCAAATATGCATACCATTAATTATGTACACATTCGTTTCACACATTCGATTACTCGCTCGATTCTCAAGGTGTGTTTTATGCATGTTAGTTTAAATCTTTGATGTACTGAAAAATTAGAATAAATTATTTCGAATTTCATTGGAATTTTTAACCAAAAGGTTGGATTGGCCTGTAGTCTTATACGTAATGCACAACTAATGTGCATTTATTCATAGTTTGGTGCATATATATAATATGTGCATTGCATATGAATATGAGATGCATATATCTAATATGTGCATTGCATAAGAATAATATAACGCTTTATCATACATGTTATAATAATTATGATTTTCCTAGTTCTGGAAGTAAAAACACTATTGAATCTAAAATTTACATTAGAATTCTGAAACATGCTTACAAATTACACTACAAAATTTGGCTCAGATCGCAAGGGAAATTAACGAGGGTAAGAAATCCCTTACAAATAGCAAGGAATTTGCCTAGGGAGTGAATTGGCAAGGGAAAATACCTAGGGAAGAAAAAACCCTTGCTAAATGCCTAGGGAAACTAAATCCCTTGTCATTCCCGAGAATATTGGCAAGGGAATTTAAATTTGAAAATTTCCGAGGGAGTGGGCCCTTGCCAAGTTTGACACGTCAATTAAAATTCCCGAGGGTTAGTGGGCCCTCGGTAAAGCCCTCGGCGAATGGAATATATATTTGAGTGAAGATTGAAATGTGATAAGAAAATGATCAGGGTTTTATCTACTCTACTGGTCTTTAATGTTTTTTTACATAAGTAGTCGGTCTTTAAATAAAATTACTAAGTATTCTATTTTTATAAAATAACTTCAGTTTAATGAGGGCTTTTTAATTTATTTTTACTCTGCGTCTACAAAATAAGGATTCTGTCGAACATACGTGAATTTGGAGTATGGTTTTATTTATTGAGTTTTAGTTCCAGATGAATTGAGAGTATGACTTTGATTATTGTTTTAAGATTAAGTGATTTTGGTTTGGTTCTAGAGTCAAAATTTATAAAGGGTAAAGGAAACAAAATGAAATTAGTAGAAAAAGTCAAAGATAATTACCAAGTTTTCATACATTTAGAGTATTTTTTTTGTAATTAATATTCAATATTTTAAAATAGACCAAATAAGATAACAAAATATTTATAATATTTGTATTGAAAAAATATAAAATGTGTGTTTGTTACCAATTATCAAACAAGCAATCAAGTTTAAATTAAATAAATTAAAGAAGAAAAAATTGGAAATATAACACATATATTAATTGCATTTAAAATATAACGAAAATAGCTCTTAGCCCAACGGTAAAAAGGGCACCCATAAGCACATCCATTTCAGTAGATCGCGGGTTCAACTCCCGTTCATGCAATTAGGTGGAATTAAATGGCCATATATTTGTGGCCTAGTGGTGAGGGGGTGGTTGAAATTGTGTGTGACACCTGGGTTTGAAATCCGGATATTTCATTTTTTAATTTATTCCCTAATTTCCCCAGCTATTTTTTCCCCAGCTATTTTTTAGGAATATAACCCTTGCTATTGCCTAGGGAAATATTCCCTTGCCATTTTCGAGGGAAATTTTCCCTTGCTATTTCCGAGGGATTTTCTTATTCCCTTGCTACTAAATTGCCGAGGAACATTTTGTCGAGGGAAGTGGACCCTTGCTAATTCCCTTGCTAAATGTATTGGCAAGCGTTTTTCCCTCTCTAAATTCCTTGCTATTGGGAGTGAATTTTGTAGTGTTAGTGCAAACACTTTATCATTCATTCTCTCGAACTTATCGAGGTGATAATTAATATGAATTATCACTGGCTTAAGCTTGCGTAGTTGTGCGTCTTTCTATCCAAAACTTACTGTTCATGAACATGTAATAGTCCATAGTTCTTTTAGAGGCATGAAGCCCCTCATACCCATTCTCTCTAAAGCAGTAACAAACTCTGATTTTAATATGTTGAAGCGTTCTGGCGACTCACATGTATTGGTGATAACTTGAGAGAGATCAGATGATATGTGAGTAAAGATAAGTCAGAGTTTACAAACGAATATCTTTACAACATGTGGATTAACCGATTATGGATAGAAAAGAAAGTAAAAGTTAGACTAGAGTAGGAACATAATAATTATGAGATGCAGAACAAGTTTACATGAAGCAACACTGGGTCGGAACAAACAACTTTGTCTATATTTATTTTGAACTTGTAACCTATTCCTATCTCCATTATACGATTCTTAAGCCATATACTAAACGTAAGAGCTAATCGGAGTCTTTCGTGATGTTGGCAAAACCATAAACACAAAATTTTCGATGCATCCACAAGATTAGCATGCACATAAAATCTCTCATTTGATTCATTTTTTCATACTTAAGCGGTTTATAAGTATTATTAACAGCTGAGCCAGTTTTGTAACAACACAGTGGAAACTCATTCACCATCACATAATTCAGCAATTAGTTTTAAAAGTAAAAAAATTAGAATCATAAGGAACAATGAAACTTCAAAGCCTGAAATGCGAATTCATGAAGAGTAAAATGAATCAAAACTGCAAACACCACAATCAACAGATTAAATAGAGTTTTAGAGCATCATAATACGGATTAGAAAGAGTAAAGAGAAGAATGACCTCGGAATGGCGAAGGGGAGGCGAGGAGACAAAAAATCCTTCAAGGTAGAATAAGGCGAAAACGCAGGCGATTAATAATCCGACGAAGATCGCGACAGCGACTCTAGATCGACGGAGACGCAGTGATTGACCACCACCATCTTTCTTCATAAATGCAAAGTCTCTACGATCGTCAATATGCATTTCTCACACTGGATTGCAATAAACACCTGCAATAGAAAAGGGGGAAATCTTACTGAACGATCACAACTCAATACAAACAAACAAGTTAGAAAAATACAGAGAATCAATGAATTAGAATAGTCAATTCACGCGAAAAAACGATCTAATCAAAAAAAACAACAGATCGCGATAAAAAAATCAAATTACCTAATAAACAGTTCTTCAGAGACACTGTGAATTCTAAATAGAATCGAGGATAAAAACTGGAGAGATTAATTTGCTAACGAGTGGGAATTAGAATGGTCAATTCATGCGAAAAAACGATCTAATCCAAAAAACAACAGATCGCGATAAAAAAAATCAGATTACCTAAGAAACAGTTCTTCAGAGACACTGTGAATTCCAAATAGAATCGAGGATAAAAACTGCAGAGATTAATTTGCTAACAAGAGGGATGTTATTGAGTTTCCCCAGTCCCGATCGTTGAATTGATCGATTGATCGAATGAAGGCGAAAAGATTATCAGCGAATTTAATTGAATTGAATGATTCAAATTAGATTTAAATTTGAAAAAGGAAAGAGAACCTGTAATTTTGGAAAGAGTTGAAAATGGCAGAATTCGAATTATAATATATAGGGCATATTAGGAATTTTACAAGGTGTTTTGGTCTTAATTGTTTTAGTATAAATTTTTTTTTAATACACTTAGATATTGTCTTATATTGTATATAATCTCTTTTATTTTTATGCTAAACTCAATTTCTCATATATATATATATATATATATATATATATATATATATATATATATAACATTGGTATTTAATGTGATGGAAGCCATAATATATATGAAACGCACCGTTACAATCATAATTCAAATCAATTTAATTACTTTAATTATTCTCATAAGTGAAAACGGTGCAGATGAAATGGGTGTATGGGAATTAATTAAACGTTACCAATATTGTTTCATTCTCTTATTCAATTTTCATAATGAAAAAAAACGCATGCATGGGGAAGTAGGGGAGTCCAAACAATAACAAAAATGCATTAAATGTCTACGCGCATAAATCTATATGTATATATTATATATTATAATTTTTCTTTTACATAATATATAAATTAACTATTTATTGAATTAATTTATTATTATAAAATTTCTGGATATTACAACTTCATTTCAAGCATTAGATGAGTTGTTTAATCTAAAAAATACAACTTCCTAACATTTAAGTTGTGATGCTAACTAGGCTGCGACTTTGTAACATGAAATTACAGCTTGACAAATCATCATCACTGGTTTATTTGAGTGTTGGTATCTAATCCAAATCATAATTTTATTATATTTCAAATCATATCTGAACATTAGGTATTAGAAGTGACATTTGTAGAATTACTATTTTTTTAAAGAAATCAAATATATTGACCAACCATTTTAAATTAAAATTTAAAATGACTTTGTGATTACAATATAAAAATTTAAAACCATATTTATAATTACTTACAATATAGTGGAATAATTTAAGTAAGTCGCAATAATTTTATTTGTCTTTCCAAATAAAAAATTTTGACCAAAAAAAAAAAATTATTGCGATATTACAATAATACGTGTGATATTACCATATTAATTAATAATGCATGCTCTCTTGACAACACACACGCATATATATAGATGCAGTTGTAGCGCAAATAAACAACAACACACTAGAACATACACAACTTGAAATCAATGATGACGAGTAGTGAAACGTTAATAAAACAAATGATGTGTGTTGTGTTGATTATCTCAGTTATGCATCATCAATCTCTCTCATTGATGGCAAGGAAGTTGCAAACACAAAATTTAAAATATGAAGAGGTGCATCGTCTTCAGAATCTTAATTACCACATTTCACCTTCATCATCTCCTGCAAAAATCTTTGGAGAGGACTATTCCACCCCAGAGACTCATCCGCCACATATTCATGGTCCAAAAATCTTTGGAGAGGACTATTCCACCCCAGAGACTCATCCGCCACATATTCATGGTCCAAAAATCTTTGGAGAGGACTATTCCACCCCAGAGACTCATCCGCCACATATTCATGGTCCAAAAATCTTTGGAGAGGACTATTCCACCCCAGAGACTCATCCGCCACATATTCATGGTCCAAAAATCTTTGGAGAAGATTATGCCCTCCCAGAGACTAATCCGCCACAAATTCATAATCCGACCATTTAAATATATTAATTATGAATCTCATCTCATATTAATATTGTTGTGGCTAAAATATTTTGTATTGTTGCTCTGTTTGTAACATATGAAATAGTATTTCTTGTGATCCATTGAATAATAAAAGTTTTTTTAGCAGCAAAATAAATAATGTCAACACATACAACTAATTAAAAAATGAAACAAAATCAAATCAATTCAATAATTTATAAACATAAATGCATGTATATTAGGCAAGTTTTTCTTATACTTTCTTTTCTTTCTTTCATTTTTTTTCATTTCGAGGTAAATTTATAACCATATTACTCCCTAGATTTGCCCATGTAGTCGAGGATCGAGACATTAAATCAAATCTAGTCGGTCCTACATATAATTTTTACCAATAACTTTACCTACAATTTAATTAGGTTCAGACCATTATCACTTTTTAAAATTTAAACAAATACGTTAATGAATGTTACTTAAATTTAAACAAATACGCTGATGAATGTTACTTAAACTTCATTTCTAGCATTAGATGAGTTGTTAAATCTAAAAAATACAACTTCCTAACATTTAAGTTGCGATGCTAACTAGCCTGTGACTTTGTAACATGAAATTACAAGCTTGACAAATCATCACCAGTGGGTTATTTGAGTGTTGGTATCTAATCGAAATCATAATTTTATTATATTTCAAATCATATCTGAACATTAGGTATTAGACGTGACATTTTATTATATTTCAAATCATATCTAAACATTAGGAAGTTGCAAACACAAAAATTGAAATATGAGGTGCATAGTCTTCAGAATCTTAATTACCACATTTCAACTTCATCATCTCCTGCAACAATCTTAGGAGAGGACTATTGCAACCCAGAGGCTCATCTGCCACATCATCATGGTCCGACCATTGAAAAATACTCCCTGCGTCCAATTTTATTAGGCCCACTTCTCCGGGCACGGGTTTTAATGAATATTGATTAGTTTATTCATAAAATAGAGATAAGTTGAGGGTATGATGGGGTATTGTGGGATCCATTTATAAATAAATGATTATTTATTAATAAAGTGAATGACAAAGTAGGTAAATAAGTGATGATAGGAGTGGAGATAAAGTAGTATGAATAGTATTGTTTCCAAAAATGATATGGACATAATAAAATTGGACAACCAAAAAAGGAAAGTGGGAATAATGAAATTGGACGGAGGGAGTATTAATTATGAATTTCATCTTATATTAATATTGTTGTGGCTGAATTTTTTTGTATTATTGCCCTGTTTATAACATTGGAAATAGTATTTCTTTTGATCCATTGAATAATAAAAGGTTTTTTTAGCAACAAAAGAAATAATGTCTAACACATACAATTAATTAAAAACGAAACAAAATCACATCAATAATTTATAAACATGACCGCATGTACATTAGGTGGTTTTTCTTATACTTTCTTTTCTCTATTTATATTTATGGGTTATAGTTCCTCGCAGTGCTCTGTGTATATTTATGGGTTACAGTTCCTCCCATAAGGGGTTTCGGTGATATGATCCGATCGCTACCCACTTCTACTCTACTCGTCAAGCTCAGTTTGATGAATTTGTGTTCCCGTTCTCGGCCTCTCGTGCTCCATCCTCACCCGATTCCCTTGAAATCAGTTCGTTTATGGAACCATAAGCTGCTCCTCGACGCCTCCCTTTTGATCTTTGTCCTGACCCACAAGAGTCAGCTTTACCTCCTGGTTGCCCAACTGATGAGCAGCCTCCTGCTCGCCCGCATGTTCAGCTGCCTCCTGCTCGCCCGCATGTGTAGGAGCCTCCTACTCGCCCAGCTGATCCACTGCCTCCTACTCGCTCAGTTGCCCAACCACAAGCTACTCGCCCTCTTCATGTCCCGACTCAGCCGATGGTCACTCGGGACAAATCAGGGATATTCAAGACTTGGCACATTATTGACATTGCGAGCACCAGACTCCTGTTCGCCCTCTTAGTCTCCGACGAGCCTACGGGTTTCAAATCAGCCCTAAAGCATCCATACGAGTTATTTGCTATGCAATTCGAGCTTGGTGCCCTATATGCTAACAAAACTTGGGAGTTGGTTCCTCGCCCTCCCTCTACAAACATTGTTGGTTCGAAATGGGTCTTTCACACCAAATATCTTTCAGATGGTACTATTGATCACTACAAAGCTCGTCTTGTCGCCCAGGGCTTCTCTCAAGTGCCTCACATTGACTTCTCGCACACCTTAAGTCCGGTCGTCAAAGCTGCTACTATTCGCATTATCTTGTGTCTGGTTGTTTGAAATCAATAGCACTTGCATCAACTTGATGTGAACAATGCTTTCCTTCATGGGACACTGACCAATAAGTTCTACATGGCTTAGGACCCTGGCTTTGTCGTTCCTCGGTTCCCCGACCATGTTTGTGGCCTCAAGAAAGCTCTCTATGGTCTTTGTTAGGCTCCTCTTGCTTGGTTTGTTCGGTTCAATGGTTTCCTCAAAATCTTTGGGCTTCCCTTGCATTCGGGCGGATACCTCCCTCTTCTTTTATAAATGAGGTAAGGTTACTTTACACTTGTTTCTTTATGTCGATGACATCATTGTGACGGGCAGCAACCAGGATGTTATTCGAAGATTCGTACAACGCGTTAACAAAGAATTAAACCATCAAGGACCTTGGTCGCCTGAGCTACTTCCTCGGCATTGAGGTAACTCATTTTCCGAGTCGTCTTTTCCTCAATCAAGCCAAGTACGCTTATGACATCTTTGTCAGTGCCGAGCTCCTCGACTCAAGGCCTGTCTTCACTCCCTTGCCACGGGGGAATCACTTGTTAGTACCGGTGTTGCCTTCGACGACCACACTCTTTATCGTTCGCTCATCGGCAGCCTTTAGTACTCGACTATTACTCGTCCAGATCTCTCTTATGATGTTAATCATGTTAGTCAGTTTCTTCAATCACCAACTGTCCGCCACTTCCTCGTTGTTAAGAGATTCCTCTGATATGTTGATTCAGGTGGAATTTACACATTTTTTATGGATATGTGAAGCTCATTTTGATTATGATTTCATTGATTTATTTGTTTATTATGGGTGTTTTGGTCAAAATAAGAGAAAAGTTGTATTTTGTCGATTTTGTAGAAAAAATGAAGGATTTTGGGAGTAAAACACCTACCACGTACCGAATAGAGGATTGCACCATTGGATCTGTCTCGAAAAATGGGGTAGGATGGAAAAAAGAATTGAGTCAATCGAAGGCCGGAAGCTCGAGATACGAAGGGACGAAGATGGAGGACGAAAAAGACCATATATGAAGTTATGGCCCAGCCGGGCGGCATCACTCGCCCGACCAGGTGGCCGAGCCATGCCTTTCCTCCATTTACGAACTTATGGCCCGGCCGGACGGCATCACTCACCTGGCCGGGCCGCCCCTATTTCGACCAGCCATTTCACCCATCACCTCGCCCGGCCGGGCCACTCACATTTTCAGGGTATTTTGTGAAATTTCGCCATTTTCAATGGACTTAAGTGCAAAATTTACCCCCAAACCCTACCCCAACACTATAAATACCTCTTTTCTTGATTTTTCAAACACTTTACCCCTTTCTCAAGAACTCTTAACACACAAACACACACTTGGAGGTATTTTTCACCATCTTCTTCAATTCTTCATCAATTTGAGGAAGGAGACAACCACATGCTTTGGAATTCTAGTCCCCATCATCCATTAGTCTAAGCTTTCTATTTCTTTAACTTTTATTTGCTTTAATCATTAGTTTTTGTTATAGTTTTATTATGTTGATTGTTGGCTAGAACACTTTTGGTTCTAGGGCCATGTAAATACACTTGATGAAGTTTATGAATTTATATTTTGCTTATTTGGTATTTGTGTTGTTTAATCTTATTTGAATATTTTGTTTTAATTGCAAAACATGTCATTAGTGTACATAGTGATGTGTTTAACCTTGGTTAATTGAAATTGAATTGATTAATTGAATGCAAATATTCGACCTAATATTTTCTGAAATCGAGAGATGATCAATGATTAGGAAGGTGTGTGATGATCCTAGGAGCTTAATTGGGTTATGTGATGCAATTTAGGTAGAGATGCTAAGTTGGATTATGTTTCTCTTGAGTTAATTGGATTGAAAAGACTTCTAACTCACTATTTAGTGATCAATCTTATAGGGAAAACACAATACTATTTAAGTAGGCTTTAATTTTAAATATTAAATGGAGTCATTAGTATTGCATGTTCCTTGGAACCTCTCTTCTCTTATTTGAGTTTTAATCCGTATTTTCTTTGTTTTAGTGATTTGCATGAGCTTACTTCATCGATTTTCTTATTACCCGTTTATTGTTTACTTGTGACATATTGGTAGATAATTAGGGGTAATTACAACACTTCAAACTTTTCGATCACGTCTACTTAGAACTTAATCAACAAACTTCACTTTTACACTCTCCTTCCCTGTGGGATCGACCTTGTACTTACTCCACTACGTTATACACCATATACTTGCAGTTGTGTATTTTAGAGTTGTAAAATATATGAATCAAGAAAATCGATCATATGTCAAATGCACAATTAATTTTGGCCTCTCTTTTGGTCGTGAGAGTGGCTACTCGCTGGTCGGCTACACTGATGTCGAGTGGGCTCGTTGCACGGATACTCGTCGTTCCTATCACCTCAGTTATTGTATTTACCTTAATTATTTCATCGTAAATACTTATATATAGTGGATTATTCCTATCACCTCAGTGATCACATATATTCTCACGAACTTCAAAGGACCACATGATGGTCCCAAAATGAGTGTGACACGTGTATGGGGAGGGGGGAATACACGTGAATTTGATTTTTCAAACTTTTACAAATAACACAATCGCAATTAATGAGAGTCAGATTAGTTGTCCAAATGCTCAAAACCTATGAAAATACCTTGTGAGCATTTTAAATTAATCTTAAACAATTATATTATATGCGAAAATATGTAGGCCCTGTTATACTCTTTAAAAATAACTTAGTCAATCACCAATTTTACCCACTCTGAAACAATGTTTATGTCTAGCACTAATGAATATTAATTAAATTTAAACAAATACTCTAATGAATGTTACTTAAACTTCATTTCTATCATTAGATGAGTTGTTAAATCTAAAAAATACAACTTCCTAACATTTAAGTAGCTATGCTAACTAGCCTACGACTTTGTAACATGAAATTAAAGGCTTGACAAATCATCATCAGTGGGTTATTTGAGTTTTGGTATCTAATCGAAATCATAATTTTAATATATTTTAAATCATATCTAAACATTAGGTTATTAGACGTGACATTTGTAGAATTACTTTTTTTTTTTTTAAGAAATCGAATATATTGACCTACCATTTTAAATTAAAATTTAAAACGACTTTGTGATTACAATATAAAAATTTAAAACCATATATATGATTACTTACAATATAGTAAAATAATTTAGGTAAATCGCAATATTTTGATTTGTCTTTCCAAAGAAAATATTTTGATCCAAAAAAAAAAATTATTGCGATATTACAATAATACGTGTGATATTACAATATTAATTAATAATGCATACCCTCTTGATAACACACATGCATATATATAGATGCATTCGTAGTGCACATAAACAACAACACACTAGAACATACACAATTTGAAATCAATGATGACAAGTAGTGAAACGTTAATAAAATAAATCTTTAGATTCTTATTTTTTTAATTTAATTATTTTTTTCAATTTATTAAATAGGAAATAGTTGGGGTGTGTATACTAATAAAAAATTATTTTTAAATTTTAGTGTGGTATTTTTAAATTTGGGGTGTGTATAACATTTTATGAGGTGTATTTTAAAAAATGACATGTTAAACCTGCTGTAGCAGGTAACTGGACCAAAATCAAAATAAATCGAAACTTAATGGATTAAATTCAAAAAGTGATAACCTGATGAACTAAATTCAAAATTGTGGTAACTTAATGGACTTAAAAAAATATAATCCCTTTAATAAATATTAAAATGTTAGATTAATTTTAGGGATTATATTTTTTTTAGTCCATTAAGTTACCACAATTTTAAATTTAGTCCATCAGGTTACCACTTTTTGAATTTAGTCCATTAAGTTTCGATTTATTTTGATTTTGGTCCAGTTACCTGCTACATCAGGTTTAACAAGTCATTTTTTAAAATACACCCCATAAAATGTTATACACACCCCAAATATTAAACACATCACACTAAAATTGAAAAATCATTTTTATTATTATACACACCCCCAACTATTTCCTATTTAATAAATTGTCAAAAATAATTAAATTAAAAAAATAAGAATTCAAATTAATATGAAAAATATAAATAAAACCTATAAAAAATCGCCTAAATCTTTAAAAATTAAACAACGCTAAAATAATTAATTTAATTAGTTTTGAAGATTTAGTTGATTTTCTATTATTTTTAAATTTTATTTAGCCTTATTTTCTACGTTTTTTTATAGAAGTTAGAACGCAAATAAAACATTAATAAAGCAATGGAGTTTTAAATTTATTCTATTTTATTTTATTTTTCTTTTAAATATTTCTTTTATATTACATGAACCTACTAACACCCCATAAATTTTATATACACTCCAAATGTTAAACACAAAAAATCAAAAATCAAATATAGTTAAATACAATTATAAAAATATTTAATAAATTGCTAAAAATAATTAAATTAAAAAAAGTAATAATTCAAATTAATATAAAAAATATAAATAAAACCTATAAAAAATCACTAAAATCTTCAAAAATTAAACAAAGCTAAAAAAAATTAATTAATTTAATTAGTTTTAAAGATTTAACTGATTTTTTACTATTTCTGAAGATTTTTAATAAATTTTAAAAAATCAACTTGAAAAAATTATTAAATTAAATTTAAAAAAAATCTTTAAAAGTATTAAAAAATCAACTAAAATTTTAAAACTAATTAAATTAATTAATTTTTTAGCTTTATTAAATTTTTGGAGATTTATGTATTTTTTATAGGTTTTATTTATATGTTTCATATTATTTTGAATTCTTACTTTTTTAATTAAATTATTTTTGACAATTTATTAAATATGTTTATGATTTTATTTAACTATATTTGATTTTTGAATTTTTATGTTTAACGTTTGGAGTGTATATAAAATTTATGGGGTGTTAGTAGGTTTAGGTAATATAAAAGAAATATTAAAAAAAAAAATTAAAACTCCATTGCTTTATTAATATTTTATTTGCGTTATAACTTCTATAAAAACGTCGAAAATAAGGCTAAGTAAAATTTAAATTAATTAATTTTTTTTAGCTTTGTTTAATTTTTGAAGATTTAGGCGATTTTTTATACTCCGTAGGTTTTATTTATATTTTTCATATTAATTTAAATTCTTATTTTTTTTAATTTAATTATTTTTGACAATTTAGTAAATAAGAAGTAGTTGGGGGTGTGTATAGTAATAAAAAATTATTTTTAAATTTTAGTGTGGTGTGTTTAACATTTGGGGTGTGTATAACATTTTATGGGGTGTGTTTTAAAAAATGATCTGTTAAACCTGTTGTAGCAGGTAACTGGACCAAAATCAAAATAAATTGAAACTTAATGGACTAAATTCAAAAAGTGGTAACCTGATGGACTAAATTCAAAATTGTGGTAACTTAATGGACTAAAAAAAATATAATCCCTTAATTTTATAGTGAAATGTACTCATTTGTTGAATATTTTTATCTTTTTCGCATAACATCCCGTTTTTTAGTTAAAAATTTAATTTACGTCCCATAACTTTTTTAATTGCTTAATTTACGTCCCATTTACGTCGGAGTGACCAAAACGACGTCGATTCTATATTAAATTTGGGGATTTCCGACGAATTTTGGACGTAAATTAAGCAATTAAAAAAGTTATGAGACATAAGTTAATTAAAATTTTAACTATTTTGAGACATTTTTCAAAGAAGGTAAAAGTTACGGGACGTAAATAGTTTTTTTCTCGTCCATATACTACAAAATTTGGTTCAAATGGCGAGTGTGTATAAACCCTTGGCATTAGGCTAGGAAATTGGTGAGCGGCACACATTACGAGTAATTTGGCGAGGGGGAGCACTTCACTCGCGAAATGACGAGTGCATTTAGTGTTACTTGCCAATTTAAGAGCGCGTTGGCAAGTGAAATTAATACCCTCGCGAAATGGCAAGTAGGGTGACGAGGGATTGATGATATATATATATATATATATATATATATATATATATATATATATATTCTAGGCGATATTTTTTTATTCTAATAAAACTCCACTCCCATACCATTATTTCAGTTTTTTTTTTTTTTTAAGAATTGCTTCAGTTTATATTAATTAAGAAATTAAGAATTCCATGGCACTTATTATTTAAATGTTAAAAAAAATC
Source organism: Galeopsis tetrahit (assembly GCA_963675135.1). Lineage (NCBI taxonomy): Eukaryota > Viridiplantae > Streptophyta > Magnoliopsida > Lamiales > Lamiaceae > Galeopsis > Galeopsis tetrahit. The sequence continues at coordinate 5,318,538 of OY776130.1, forward strand.
ATATATGTCTGTTAAATTAATTAATATTTAAGCATATTTTATTATATATGATAGCAAACTAAAAAAATCATATATGTTTTAATTATATATATATATATATATTATAATATTAGTTTTATATATTTTATGTGCTATAAATATTAATTGTTAAAACTCTAAATTTATTATAGAATGGAATTATAAATAATTTTATTTAATTATATTATAATAAATATTGTTGAAATTATGATTTTATTTTTAGAATTTATATAATTAAGTTAGATTAATTATATATATATATATTTAATTTTTAGATTAATTTTATATATTTCATGTGTTACATATATTAATTGCTGAAGTTATAAATTAATTATAGGATGAAATTAAAAATAATTATATTTAATTAATTATGTTATAATAAATATTGTCAAAATTATAATTTTATTGTTATAGAATTGATATAATTTCATTGTTAGGATGAAACTATAATTTTATTGTTAGAATTTAATTTATTGTTAGGATGAAATTATAATTGTATTCTTAAAATTGATATAATTAGATTATATATAATTGTGTTATATAGATGATGATTTGAGTGGATGGGGTGGTGTTTGTGTGTTATAAAATGTGTGTTCCAACTTGCATTTATATTAATTGTATGGAGTATAAAATATAACAAGAATAGCCTCTAGCCCAAATGGCAAACAAGGGGCACTCATAAGTACCAGGACCTCCTAATCCTGTGTTCGGATTAATGACAATATATTGCTAAATGTGGGGTTCGAAACCCAGTTTTTAACACTTTTTCGGAATTTGTGAAATGGCGAGGGAACAACCACTTATTACTTTTCCTTAATCCAATTGACTTATAGAGAAAAGATTTATTTTTAATATAGCACAAGATTACTTGAAACATACGAAACATTAGAAATACTTAAAACTTAGAATGATTGGATGTGTGGTGAGACTGTGAGAGATTGAGTGATGTGTGGATGCAGATAAAACAACCAATTTTTTAAGAAAATTTGAGCATTAGTTTGAAACCATTCCTAGACTCATTATTCAAATGTTGCAGTTAAGGAGTAAGACAAACAAAGGAATCAATCTCCTAAGCTGCTATGTAGATGATCAAAAAAGCTTGTCATCAGCATCAGCAAAGCTCATTAATATCTCCTCTTTTTCCGGCAAAGAGCGTGGCGGAGATAGATCGTCCAACCAATCGCCATAAATACCATTGACCTTGTTCGGTAGCTTCCACTTTGACTTGGCCTTTTCGTCTCCACCTCCGTTAAAAGGAGCAGCAGCCACTGGACTTTCTGGAGGGGTGGTGAATGCAGACACAGAAGCAATGTTTTTAGGAGCAGGGCAGGCGTTCTCTACCACGTCGGGGGCTCCCAAAACCCTTAGGTCTGTCACAAAATAGAAGTAATGAAAGAAAAGATAGAATCAAGAACATTCTTCATTTATGCAGATTAATTTGTTGTCTATACCATAAAAAAAATAAAAACTTCCTTTAATTATCCCAAACATAATAACATATGATTTTATATTATCTCCATCACAATAGACAAGCCTAAGATTGAAATTTCATCTAGGAATAAACTATATTTGAATAATGTAATAAGATTAAGAAAACTATTCTACTGCAAATAAAAAAAAAATGCATTAAACTGAAGGAGAACCAATTTTAGTTAATATGTATATATACCTGAATGTCCATGAGCAAAGTTGCATTTTTCACCAAAGGGGCACTGCCCCATCTCCCATTTTCTACAAAGCTTCGTTTTCCGAAAAGTCGTCTTTTGATCCAAATCTCCAGCTGTGGTTCCAATGAGTATCGCAGAGCTCTCCCTCTGCTCAGGGATATCAACCACATGCTTCTTCATCAATGGCGAAGGCCGTTGGTGGAGGAATTTGCACCTGTCTCCATACGGACACTCTTCACCATTGGTAAACTTCCTGCATATTTTCATCCTATCATCACCGGAACTGTCCTCCCTTTCTTTGTCTATAATGATCAGGTCTTGCCAATTTGGAGGCGGCTTGCGTAGATCGTGTTCCCCGTGAGCAAATGTACAGTGCTCCCCATTCCAACATTTTCCTTCCTTGAATTTTGCACACATTCGAGTTTTGTAGAATATGTGGCTCGTTCCCAGCTTGTTGCTTGCTGCTGGATTACTCATTCTTACTTTCTTGAAAGGATGCTGCTGCGGATCGTTTCCCAACCGGAATGGAGTCTCGCCGGAGAAAGGCGGTGGTGTTCTATATGGATCTGGAAAACTCATCTTTTTTTTCTCTAAAAGATTTCTGGAGAAATCAGTCAAAAATCCAAATTAAGAATCAAATCTAGCTAATTCTAAAAACCGAATTAAGATGAATAAATAACCAACCTGTGTAAAGTAAATAAACTCTGATTTGAGAGAGTTGAAGAACGCCGCCTCAAAGTTCAAACTGGAAGAGAAAACCCTAAGACACTGGCAGAAAATTGGCATTAAATAGGGATAATTTTATTGGGATAATCAATGCAGCATGTGGCTAAATCATATATAGCTGTCAGAATTTTATTGGGATAATAAAATCTATGATTTTATAATTTTTTTAGGACTATCTAATCGGTTATTAGGGATAAAATGCATAGATTTGAATGGGAAAACGGAGTATGGAAGATTTCTAACTTAATTAATTAATACGGGATGGCGATGATATCAGTTGCAGTTTGGTCGAGGAAAGTGTCTGTTATTTATTCTTCGATTGTGTGTTTTCGACTGTCCTACGCCTTGCAGCTCCAAACCTGTGTCGCACCTGCTGCAACATCTCGGCGTTTTGGCCTGCCAACGGAGAAAACAAGTATTGGAGGTTTGTTGTTTGTCAAACCATAGTGAAATTGTAGTTAATTGCAAGATGCCCTTTTTGGATAAAAAGAATTTTTTTTTTTTTTTTTTTGAGAGGAAAAATAAATTTTATTAAAGCTTTGGGCACCAGTGATACCCAAAAAAGGATTCAATTACAAGTAGTGAACTACAAGCCTGATAAAATTATGTCATAATTCTAGATCACCATCCTCGCCAGTCTTGCCAGAGGATAAAAAGAATATAATTGCGTAGTTGTCTACTCGACGAGTTTGGAGGATTCCGCATTTGGAGATTTCGTGACGCCATGCAAACAATGTGTTGTTAAATCCTCGGTTGTTATTTTGTCGTGTTTGTCGTAATGCTAGTGTTTTGACTCATCATCTTGCTAGGCTTTTCCGGAATTTCGGAACCCTTATTACTGTAGCTAAATTTCAAGATTTCATATTTGCGATGTAATTAAAATAAGTCATCGCTATACTAATATTGACGGATTATTTTATTTTTGTAGAAAATAATCTGAATATATAGTGATGAATATTGTATTTAGTCGCTAATAGTTTAGCGATGAATTACACAATTTTAGCGAATAAAATTGCAGTCCGTCACTAATAGAATAGCAACGAATTTGAAAAATTTGTAGCTACATTCCAAAATTTAATATTTGCGACAAATTAAAATATTTCATCCTTATACTAATGAAGAATTATTTTATTTTGTAACAAAAGCGATGGAAATTAATGTATTCGAGGGAAAAAAATAAGTGGTATCAATAAATAAATTACTAATACTAAAATAGTAATAATATCGATAAAGTGGTGGATGCTATAAAGTTAATCGTATCGAAAATTAAATTTTTTAAACCAATGATAAGTAGTATATCCAAAAAACCTATGATATTTTTTTTAGGACTATTTAATTGGTTATTAGGGATAAATGCATAGATTTGAAAGGGGAAAAGGAGCATGGAAGATTTCTAGCTTAATTAATTAATACGGGATGGGATTGTTTAACATTAAAAGATGGCGATGATATCAGCTCCGGCCTATGTGGCCTCGCAGTTTGGTCGAGGAAAGTGTCCTATGACGACTATGCCTTGCAGCTCCAAACCTGTCCCACACCTGCTGCAACATCTCGGCGCTTTGGCCTGTCAACGGAGAAAACATGTATTGGAGTGCATTTAATTTGGTCCTGTATCATTTGGTTCACATGGAAGTCCAGAAACTACAGAATCTTCAAAGGTGAGGAGATCAATCCGGTGAGAACGTTTGGTTCCTATTGAATAGGTGTTAGTTATTGCTGAATATTGAACAAGAGTTGACTCTTTCACCTGTAATTGTTGGACGTTCCCCCTTTTGAGTACCACTGGTTCTCTAGCAATAATATACTCACTTTTTCCTTTCAAAAAAAAAGCAGGACTGGTGTTATAATCCTAGAATATGTTATAAGAAACCTTGTTGTTTGTCAACCCATAGTGAAATTGTAGTTTGCATGACGCCCTTTTTGGATAAAAAGAATATGATTCTAGTGACCTATTGTGGAAGTGGACACGAAGTCTGTTTGCGTAGTTGTCTACGTACTCGACAAGTTTGGAGGATTCCGCGTTTGGAGATTTTGTGACGCCATGCAAACAATTTGTGTTGTTAAATCCTCGGTTGTTATTTTTCGTGTTTGTTGTATATAATGGTAGTGTCTTCGCTCATCATCTTGCTAGGCTTTTCGGGAGTTTCGGAACCCTTATTATTGTAGCTAAATTTCAAGATTTAATATTTGCGATGAACTTAATTAAAATAAGTCATCGCTATACTAATATTGACGAATTATTTTATTTTGTAGCAAATAATGCGAATAGTGATGAATATTGTATTTAGTCGCTAATATTTTGTAGCTAGGCATTGGACAACCGAGCCACGAGTAACACAAGGACCAAACCTGATGTGAAAAGGCTAATTCGAAGAAGAGATGGCGAACCATTTCCTCGGACAGCTAATATTGTCTCTGTCTCCAAGGACTTTCCTTCTTTTCAAATTCACACGAACGGGGAGTCGCTCATCAAGGTTCACCTTCGGAGGGATCATAGAGGCCTTGCGAGTGTAGAATGCGCGACTTTTTTTTTTAGCTGAAAAATGAGTTTATTAACGAGTACTAGAGGTACTCAACGAGATCAGAACAAAGTTACAATGATAGTGTGCAGAGAAACAAGCCAAGACATATTCAAGACTTTTTTTCGCTTGCTGATGCTGTTTCATGGAGAATTTATGCTGGCTATTTGGCCTATGAGGTGTTGCTGTATTTTCGGCTTTGGTTGCTGCTGTTGTCCATGGATGAGTTTCCTAGCAAGCTAGTGGAATGATGGTGCTCTTTTATTAAAGAAAAAAAAAAAGATATTAATTAGTTTATTACGGCGCATGAAATTTATATTTGCGAATTGCGATGAAATTCGGTATTTCATTACAAATTTGTGATCAAGTATTTGAAATGAAATAAAGATTTTATTGCAAAATTTAGCGATGAAACCATTATTTTCATCGCTAACATTTATTGATGAAATCTATATTTTATTCACTATCATTTGCGACGAAAATCTATTATTTATCGCCAACATTGTATGATGAAACTCATATTTTAACTGCTAACATTTGCGTTGAAAGCCAAATATTTATCACAAAAACATTAGCTATGAGTGCATTGCGATTAAATCAACGGCAAAGTAATTTTATTACTAATTCATGTTAGAAACGAAAATAATAGAATTTGGAATCAAAATTTTTTACCTAATTTCCAGTACGTTATCTTATGATACAATATGATCATCTCACAAATTTCAATTGTGAGACAATTTCTTTTTTTAGGAACGAAAAAACGGATACTTGTATTATCGGAGTACCAGAGTACTCAAAAATTACAACCAAGAGTTACATATGTCATAATGACAAGAAGTGGTCGAGACAATTATAGTAATTGTTCTCCTTACTTACAAACATCTAATCTTGAATTTTCGCACTAGTCTTGTAAAGAGGAGAGAACTGCAAGCTTGCTCGTGGAACATGAAGCTCCAAATCTTCGCCCTAATTTCGTCGAAGGTCTTCACCAGTTGTATCTCCTCGTTTGCGAATATTTTGTTGTTCCTTGTTTTCCAAAAAAGCATACCACACAGCACCAAAGACATTATATTCCATTACAAACTTTTTTCTAGCTCTCACCCCCAAGAATTCCGCAATATCGTTGATGAAAGTGAGATGATGCATGGTTTGATAAAAGTTCATAAAATTACCTCTTGAAACTCTACTCGTTTTTACACTTTTTTAAAATGCATGTTCACTTACATATATACCAATGAAGCTTATTATGGGACAGGGGAGTAGCATCTATGACACAATATCTAATTCGTACGTAAAACCAACTCACACAATAGGTTTTGCTTGCATAAATATCGGAAAAAATCGTGAAAATATCGATAAATTTTAAAAAATATCGATAAATATCATATAAGATAATATTGTATGTTATATTTTATGTAAATTTATCACATATGTAAAAAAAGTTTCAAATTGTTTTGTTAAATTTATGTATTAAAAGTTTGTTATTATATTTTTATAATTTTTAAAATTACCGATATTGATATATCCATCGATATTTTCACAAATTTATGGTCTCGATATTTCCATCGAAACGGATATTCCAACCTTGGTTTTCAGTAGGTTATTATTTTAGATTATGGAATGATCCATGCATGCATGGGTGGAAGAGGAGAGAGTTTGAGAGATAAATTTCAAAAAAGGAAAACACAAATCTTTTTTATCTTGAAAATCACTACAAAATATTGGCCAAAAGGCAACGGCAGGCGGGCCGATGCAATTTGGTAACGGCATTTAATGGCCGATGCGAAAAGGGGACAGCAGTGGGCCCCGATGCCATTTGGTAACGGCATTTAATGGCCGATGCCATTTGGTAACGGCATTTAATGGCCGATGCGAAAAGGGGACGGTAGTGGGCCCCGATGCCATTTGGTAACGGCAGTGAAAATTTTTAAATAATTTTGAATTTATTTCAAATATTTTTTTATTTGGAGATTTAAAATCATTTTAAACATTAATTAGTAAGTGTTACTACGATTTTTGCATTCATTTCACAAAAATTAATTACCAATATTGGTGATAAAATTCATTTCACGTAAAATTTCATTTATAATTGAAATTTCATTTAAACTCATTCAAAATTAAATTAATTAAAAGGTCGTTTGTTTATAATTTGGGTAGATTTATTAGAATAAAAAATTGTAATTGTTGACATATTTTATTAATGTTGACAAATTAATTAAATAATACATAAATTGATTAGATAAAAAAAATCTGTGAAATTTTAGTTTAATTTTAATTTCATTTAAATTTATTTTTATTTGATTCTAGAAGATTGAAAAATTAGTAAAAAGTTATTTAAGAAACAAATTTCCCCATTTACTCATATATTCGTGTTTTAACTTTTTCTCTAATTAATCATTTATACTTATCAATTTTTTTTTTGAAAGAAATTAATAAGCTTGTGTGCTATACCACAAATCAAGAACCCTAAATTAGAGATAGAAGAACATTTTTCTGCATGCAATGCAAAAAAGGGTTAAATCATATGCATTTTAAGTTAGAAAGCTTAATTTAAAATAAAACTAAAACACCATTATAGTCTGGTAAAAAATTGGGGAAGAAATACAAGTTAAAAAAGGTAACAAAACAATAATTGAACAACCAAATTAACCCCATAATTCGATCACCGAATAATAATAAATATAGAAAAAAAATCAGATTTATAATAAATTGAATTGAACAGAAACAATGTTAAGGTAATTCCATGAAGTGCGTGTTTAATTTTAATTAAGAAAATTAAAATTCTTACACCAAATTAAATAGAAATAAAATTTGCAATTTAATAAAAACATACCCATACATAAATATCTCGGAGTTGTTTTCAATTCGGTTCTTGCAGTAGTGACAATTTAATAAAAACATACCCTGGCAAGACGTCAACGTTGAGGATTAATTTTTATTTTAATGTTGTGTGTGATGTTATTTTAATTGACGTGAACATGCTAATTATAATTATAATTAATGTTGTTTGTGATGTTATTTTAATTGAAAATGAACTAAAGAATAATTTTATAATAGATGAAAATATTTTTAATTAAATGGATAAGTGAATTCATATTTTTAAATGGATAAGTGAAAATAATTATATATATTTAATGTTGTGAATTGAAAATTAGAATGAATTTAAATGATGTGATTAGAATAAATTTAAATGTATAAGTGAAAATAATTATATTCAATGTTGTATGTAATTATAATGTTGTGAAATTAAAAATTAGAATGAATTTAAATGTTGTAAATTGAGGATTAGAATAAATTTAAATAGTGTGAATTGATACCGTAATTAAATTATTTAATTTGAAAAACATAATTTAGTTAATTTGAAAAACATAATTTAGAAATAATTATGATATGCTTTGATAAATAATTTAATAAGCAACAATTAAAATTAGAATGGATTGAATTAAAGAATTAAAAATTAAAATTAAATTGAATATATATTAATTGCATTCACAATATGTCGACTGAAGCTCCTAGCCTAAACGGCACACAGGGGGCGCTCAAAAGCCTTCGAGACCCAGAGGTCCCGAGTTCGAACCCCGCAATTCGCGAAAAAGGACCTCTATTCAAACCCCGCAATTCGCGAAAAATGCCAGAATTTCCGAAAAATTGGTGGCCCAGCGGTGGGAGTGGGTGTTGGTGGCCTCGATTTTAATTGTATAGATTAGACATGCCCAACCGTCCGAAACCGCCGGTTACGGTTAAAAACCGGCGGTTTCGGTTTTACGTTTTTTCCAACCGAAACCGAACCGGCAAACCGCCGGTTACGGTTACGGTTTGTAACCGGCGGTTACGGTTACAAAACCGCCGGTTCGGCGGTTATTTCCTTTTTTTTTTTTTTTTTTTTTTGCTCGTTTTTTGGATTTTTTCCGCGTTTTCGACTCTTGTTTTTTGTTCGTTTTAACTTTATAGTTTGTAATTTATAGTTTATTAGTTTATATAACTTATTATTGATGAAATATTATAAAAAATTTAAAGAATAAATAAATTACTTTTAAGTTTTAAGTTACAAATTACAAAAGTATATAAACAATTTACAAATTACAACTTAAAATTACAACTTACAAATTTAAAAACTTAGTAACTTACAAAATAAATTTATTACAACAAATTGGGAGGGAGGGGGGGAAAAAAAATTGGACTTGAGCTTAATTTTAAAAATTAAACTTAGAAATTCTAAGTTCAAAATTTTAAAACTAAGTTGCCTACGTATCCAACATGTTGGAATCAAAGTCCACGTAGTTCTCTTACCTCAACTTACCCGTTGACGTTGTTGTTGAATGATCATAGCTCGATTCTTCATTCTTCACTTCCGTCCGTAGAGGTCCATTCCTCGTCTTCTTCATTATCCTCTTCTAACGTTTGGGCTCTTTTTTCGGCTCTTACCCAATCATCAAGCAAGCATTGGTTCTCTACGTTTTCAACGGTCATATTTGATCTCGTTGCATCCAAGGTATAACCTCCTACACTAAAAGCTTGCTCAACGGCAACGGTTGAGGCGGGAGCCGATAAAATTTCTCTTGCGAGCATTGACATTGTCGGAAATACAAGTTTCACCGTCGACCAACACTTTAGTATGTCAAAATCTCCTTCCATATTTTCCATTGTCGAATTCATGATATAATTTTCATATTCTTGAGTATATGATGATCGTGATCTTTTATGATTACGTTGATAAATAAGTCTATTTATAGCATCCATATTGGCCAAATTTGGAACGTTAGTAGCACTATGTGAAGAAGAAGAAGAAGTGGAAGAACCATTTGCATCCATATGCTCCCTAATTAATGCTAATATAAGTTGTTTAACACCACTTACGATTTCTTCGGTATCCGGTCGATCAGAAGAACAAATTTCGTCACTAGGATATAAATTTTCATAATACAACTCTAACATGTCATGTACACCATCTAACTTATATCTCGGATCAAACACTTTAGCAACTAAAAATATAGGAGGAATTTGATTAAAATATTTCTTCCATTTTTGCAACATAGGTTCAATAGCATCATGTAATAATGGATCATATTTATAACGTGTTAATACTCCAACAATTTTAAGACAATATTCTATTGCCAAATGAGAAGTAGGTTCGTAAACTTTAGACATAGCAAAAGTAGCATCATTAAAAGTTTCCAAAATCTCAATAATTTTTATGCAATGATCCCAATCTTGAGGATGTAAACGAAAACCACAATTTTCTTTTGCGAAAAAACCACATAAAGTTTCTTTATACTCAACCGACTCTCTTAACAATTTATAAGTAGAATTCCACCGTGTTGACACATCAAGAGAAAATTTTTTTGGATGCACATTCTTAGTTCTACAAAAAATTTTCCATTTTTTCATCAAACTACTACGCCTCGTCAAGTAAGTAATAGCATCTTTAATAGGAGCGACATATACTTTCAAAGCATTTAAACCATCTTGAACACATAAATTTAAAATATGACACATGCATCTAATATGAAAAAATTTTCCACCAACATACGGTTGACACTCATTTTGAAGTTCTTCGATACTAGCGTTATTAGCACTAGCATTATCAAAACCAATAGAAAAAATTTTATAATTCAAACCGTAATCATTTAAAATATCAACAATTTTTGTTTTAATATTAGCGGCATTATGAATATCATCAAAATCCTTATAAGCAATTAATCTTTTGTTTAAAGTCCAAGAATCATCAATCCAATGACAAGTAATTCCTATATAAGAATGTTTTTGAAAATTATCACTCCAAATATCGGCGCAAATAGAAACTTTACTTGTTAGTGATCTAAATGTGTTGATCAAAGCATATTTATATTCACCAACAACATTAGCAATATCACGAGTAATCGTAGAACGAGAAACTTTTTTCATGCATGGTTGTAGGGAAAGTTGAACCAAATCATTGAAAGCAAAATTTTCCACAAAACTATAAGGAAGATGTTGAACACTTATCATTTTAGCTAACATTTTTCTAAAATATGCTTGATCATATTTAAAAATAGAAGTTGAATTACTTACCTCACCTTGAACTCCACCTCCGGAGGACCCGGTAAATCCTCGTAGTTGTGTTTGACTCGTTTCAATTCCCACTCTATCCGGATGTGCGGAACTCAAATGGAGTCTAAATGTTCCATATCCTCCTCCCTTTTTAAACTTATATTGCTTTGTACAATAATTACAAAAAACAATAAACTTATCTGTTTCGGCGGTTGGCACTTTTCGAAAGTGACGTGCAAAAATTTCGGACCTCAAAATGGGGTTTTGTTGTGAAGGAACTCCAACTCCTTCCTCCGTTGGAGTTGGAATTTCGGTTGCACTTTCTTGAGTTGGGCGGCCACCTTCTTCATCATCATCATCCGAGCCAAGTACCTCATCAACGATGTCGTCACCAAGAATTCTACGCATATTTTGGTCATCATCCTCTTCGTTGAATAATGGAATGCGTCTTCTTCGAGAAGATGAAGAAGTTCCAATAGCCTTTCCTCTTGAAGAAGACATATTAGTATAATTACTTAATTAGTAAGAAATTAAGAAATAAGAATTAAGAAAGTAAGAAAAGGTGAAATAGAATTTAGTAAAGGAATTAAGTAAATAAGATTATAATTTTTAAGAATTTAGTAAAGTAAAGTAAATAGAAGTAATTTGAGAATTTAGTAAAGTAAAGTAATTAAGTAAGTAAAACTAGAAGAGTAGAAGTAATTTGAGAATGAATGTTGAGAATGAGAGAGAATAGATTGAGTTTGGTGTGAAAAATGAGTTGGAAAAGGGGGTATTTATAGAGCAAAATTCGAAAATTAATTAAAAAAAAAAAAAAAAAATCCGGCAAACCGCCGATTTAACCGGACTGCCGGTTAACCGGCGGTTAACCGCCACGCGTTTCAATCTGGACCGTCGAAATCCAACGGTCAACAGATCTGGACCGTTGGATTTCTAACGGTCAGAATTTGAATTAAAGTAAACCGGTTCAAACCGGCGGTTTAACCGCCGGTTTTGACCGTTTAAATTTTTTTTTTTTTTTTTTATTCCCGCATTAATCTCGGCCGTTGGATTTCAAACGGTCAACAGATCTGGACCGTTGAATTTCCAACGGTCATAAAATTTGAAATTGCAACCGCCGGTTAACCGCCGGTTGCCGGAATTTTTTTTTTTTTTTTTAAAAAAAATTCGAATTTTGTCAATTTGTCCTATAAATACCCCATTTTCCAACTCATTTTTCACACCAAACTCAATCTCTTATTCTCTTATAGTCTTATTTTCATTTTCTCATTTCCCCAACTTCAAATTTCAATTCAAATGGCAAATGAAGGATCATCAAATCATTCAATTGTAACAAATTTGAATGTCAATCCTACAAACGAAGAGGAAGTCGATCAACCCATTCGAGTTCAACAACAATTCGATTTTCCTTTCCCTCCCAATTTTCGTTTTCATAGAGCCCTTCAAAATCACTTTCGTGTTATCGGTCAAAATCCAATTGATGGATCATATCAACTTTGTTGCAACTATTGTGGTACGCAATATAAATTTAAGCGCGGTGGAGGATACGGAACATACGCGAAGCACATGCAAACCAAGCATCCGGACAAATGTTTAAATTATTAAATATTAATGGCTACTTGGAGAGTTGGAGAGTTGGAGACTTGGAGTTGGCTAGTAATTTTAATTTTTAGTTTATGAATTTATGTTTTTATTCAAATGTTTAGTAATTTTAATTTTTAGTTTATGTTTTTATTAAAATGTTTAGTAATGTTTAGTTTATTTAACTTATAGTTCATATATAATTACAAGTTACAACTTACAACAATTTAAAAAAATGATGAGTAAAAAGACAAAATAATCGAACTATAAATTAAAATTACAAAAAATAAAAAAAAAATTAAAAAAAAAAACCGAAAACCGGCGGTTTGGACGGTTAACCGGAAAACCGCCGGTTTAACCGGCAAACCGCCGGTTTAACCGAAACCGCCGGTTTTCAAAATCAGAAACCGAAACCGAACCGTGAAAATACGGTTGCGTTTCGGTTTTGAAACCGAAACCGCCGGTTCGGAAAACCGCCGGTTTTCACGGTTCGGCGGTTTTCCGGTTACAAACCGCCCGTGTCTAGTATAGATGCATCCAATGGTAAGTATCACTCTTAGCATCATATACACTTATATGTGTTTTAATTTTTTTTACACTGTTTTTTTCTAATTTTACCCTCTTTTTAATTTTTAAAAATACTCATAATTTGAACTTGCCTTTTTTTAAGGCATTTCTAACTTACATTTTAATTAATCATCTCTCATTCTCAACTCTAGAAAATAAAACGTCATTTATTAAAAGACGGAGAGTATGAAATAGACTGATTAGCCTTGACGCCTTGTGCTACAATTTTTATTTCATGAGATCATTAATTAATACTCTCATTGTTTTGTTATTAAATATTTGTACACTTTTCTTTTCAATTTGTCTCAAGATTATTTATTTGCATTCATTTTCAATATGAAAACAACACACAAAATTAATAACCTCACAATATCATTTTATTTTTAAAATTTCTTTTACACCTCACTGCCCTCATTTATTTGACTCCAAAGAAAAAATAGATAAATTAAAAGTGCTGGAAATTGTTGTAAGGTAAATATAAAGTAATTATTTCTATAAAAGAAAATTGACACACTTTTGATGTTGATGGATAGATAAATAATAAAAATTAGCATAGTTTTGATGGGCAGGGAGAATATATCATTGAACATGTGCAAATAATCCGTGATGGAGGTATGACCTAATTAAAGATTAGTAAAAAAAAAAAAAGTGTTGGAGGTAATGTTTTCTGATGCGCATCAAAAAAAATCATACCCATAAGAAAAAACAATTTTTAGTACAAGGTTGATTATAATCAATTAACCATGATAAATCCCAACTGGGAACCTTAGTTTTACATTATAAATGATCTGGACAACTTGGAACTGCTTAAATAATCAATTCTAAGAAGCAGTAATGTTTGCAAGTGATTGTGCTCTTGGACAAGAGATTTTATTTGATTTACTTATTTATGTACATTTTGTTTTTAGAAGAAAAAGGTTGTGTTTGAAATAAAATGTTCTTGGTCAAATTTTAAAAAATTAAAAGTATTTGACAAAATTTGTTTTTCTGGACTCAAAATCAGTTTTAAACAGTCTTAATTAAGTTGATTCTTCTCAGAATCAACTTAAAAATATATAATCAGAGTTTTAAACATTCATTAGAAGTAAAATTGCAGTTTAACCGTTTAAAACAAATGTGCAGTTTAAAAAAATTACTCCCTCCATCCCATAAAAGTTTGTGGGAAATTTTGGATACAAAATTTAAGAAAAAAGTGTAGAAATTTTGGATACAAAATTTAAGAAAAAAGTGTAATAATGATCGGAGTGTTTAGAGATAATAACATCTTATATATAAAGTAAAAGTAAAGAGACTATGCATTGAGTGTAATGTGAGACAATAAAAGTAATGACATGAAAGGTAAATAGGTGTATAATATACCGGTGAAGATTGTGAGAATTAACGAAAAGTATGAAAACTTTTACGGGACGGGAAGAGTATTCTTTAGCAAGTATTTCAAATTTTTTGAAATTTTGACCAAAAACATTTGGTTTTCAAACAAAATACATATATATATGTTTTTTTCTGCATAAATCAAATTCAAAACCCTCCTTCAAAAGCACAATCACTTGCAAACACCATATGTATTTAACAATGGAACAGCTCAAAATAAAATACCATGCATCCACTGATACCCTCTTTCAGTGGGAGTCTAACCTGTGAATGTAGCTCCCGAGTTCATCACCTCCATTCAGTAGAAAATTGCATCCTACAGCTCGAAGATTATAAATTAGACGATGAAAGCTTCCATAAACGACAACATATATCCTGTACAAGAAAATGCAGATTCGATTTTCATATATATACAGGCTTATGTTGATACAAACTCCTTCGTTTCTACTGTACGGATCTTCTTCATGCTGTTTCCACTTCTTCCATCAAAACATGCAGAAACAGTGCTCTTCACATCTACCAAAAATCGAGCACAAAAATGTGAAGTAGCCTTTCATTTAACAAGACTAGCATAGCAGCATCAGTATGTGCTGCTTCTGTTGTCCAGGGACTGTACGTATCTGCAAAATAAACTAGAGTCTAGATCAAGTAAGAATCACCTAAAGACGAGTCAAATCATGTATATTTCATCAATAAAGCATGACATAGTCTTTTAGTTTCGATTTCCTATCTAATCTACAGGACAGGGGTTTGAACGTTGATATGTTCCTCTATCATTACACAGTTTAAGAACAAGTTCAAAAGTTTGTCCAATTTTGGGACCCAAAATTGCCGGAAAATATAAGATGTTGTCGTTTTATTTCACACGAATGTCACGCGAGGATATACATTCCTGTGATATAAAACAACACCATTTTTAATTGGTCAACCTTTTTGGTACCAAAATTGGTCAGTAGACACAAGTTGTGGACCAAAAAAACCTTTTTAACTCGTTTAAAAACTAAAATGCATTACTAATAAGTACATTGATATCTAGTTCTACAATTTCATTGAATCCTGACAACCTCTAAATATTGAACACGTCATCATCCATGTCGAACAACCAACAACATAGCTTGCAATGAGTATAATTCCACAAAAGACTTGAGCACTTAATGCTTATGAAAAACAGAACAAAATTGGAGCACTACATAATTCATAAGCCCTCAAAGAAAAAATATGTAGTACAGACTCATTATGTAATTTAATTTTTAAATTTTGTCAAGATCCGAAAAAATATGTCATCTCAAATTGAGATGTAATACTTCCTCCATCCCCTACTTTATGAATCGTAAACTTTGACAGGATCTGGAAAGAATTTATCACATACATCTTCGGGTATAATAGAAGGGGCCTCTTTAAGAAAATGATTCATCTAGAAGGAAGTATTAATCAATTCTCTTATGTTCAGTAGTAAAAAAGTTATAATATTTAGCTACATACAAGACTTCTTATGGTGAAGCACAGATATTAATAGGCAGGTCATAGAGCCTAGACAAAGATTCCGAAGTTAAATAATAATTTCACAATTTTTTCCTAATACACTTACTGGTATGCCTATCATATATATGTCCTAAAATTGCAACCCCCTAAGCTACGGGCCTAAAAAAATATTTCCCCAACTCTAAATAATTAACACGTGTCCAACAACCAACAGAAAGTTTTCCACGAGAGTTAAAGTCCATTTTGGTCGGGTAACTTTGCCTTTTCCACAAAACATATCCAAAAATGTGAAAAAACTCAATTTAATCCCACAAGTCTACTAACTCCTTAATTGGTTCGACGTTGGTCCAAAAGTAGCTGGAATTTGAAGTACGACATTGTTCTGGGGCACGTGAGGTGTAAAATTGGTCTCATAACTTTTGAAAATTCCACGTAAGGTCCCAAAAGTGTGCCCCAAAACGACATCATACTTCAAATTCTGGCAACTTTGGACCAAAATTGGGCCAATTAGGAAGTTTTTTTTTTTTTTTTGATAAGGGCCAATTAGGAAGTTCTGGGAAGAAAACCTTTACTTTTGGGGGACCTTTTGCAGAAGACGCAAAAGCTATAGGACCAAAATGGATTTTAACTCATCTTCTAAGACTTGCATTCCATAATATGACATCCATAGTTTCCATCCAAACTAACTACAAACGGTAAGCCTAGAATAGATATATATGTGAACATATTTAATGCCTAGGAAAAAAGAAAAAAGATTTGGTACATAATCATTAAATTAACTTTAAAGTTGTGACAAGACCTGGAAAAATCTATCATCTCAAATTGAGATGTAATAATTATATAAAGTTTAATACTTAAACAGGATCTGAAAAGAATTAATCACATCAAAAAGAAAGTATGAGAACAAGAATTCTCTAGAAGGAATTATTAATCAATTCTCTTATGTTCCATAGTAAAAAAGTTATACACAGCTTTTTATAGTGAAACTTAGATGTTAATAGGCAGGTCATTAGAGCCTAGACAAAGAATTTGATGTTAAATAATAATTTCATAATATAGTCCTAGTAAGCATACTCATATGCCTATCACATTATTATATATGTTTCTTAATGTAGTAAGCTATAAATACGCATGGGTAATCCATTAACATCCAATGGCGAATGGCAGAAATGAAGAATGCCCAAGAAAAAGTTTCTATAGATTTGGCATGCAAGAAAAGAGTAAATGAAGAGACTAGAGGAAGTGTATAGTATGTAAATTGTTTGATTGATTATAGTCACAACTGAAAGAGTATGAGAAAGATGAGTGACGCGGAATTTGAGTATATTTTGCGATGGAGTTATATGTGTTGAAATTGTCCACAAAATATATTTGGTATTTTGCGATAGAATTTTAAGTTTAAAGATAAGTATTTTCTTGTAATTTTGTGCATTTATGTTCATTGTTATGAGTATCTACCATAGTACTCTTAAAGGGTCGTCGGGAAAAGAAACGAAGGATGCCCGAGAAAAAGTTCGTATACTTTCGGCATGCAAGAAAAGAGTAAATGAAGAGAGCGGCATATTATAGACTATACATGTATAGTATGCAAAGTGTTTGAATGATTATAGTCACAAATGAAATAGTAAAAGGAAGATGAGTGACGGGGAAATGAGTATATTTCGTGAGCTTGATGGAGTATATTTCGCGAGCTAGATGGAGTATATTTGGTATTTTCGAGATTTAGTTATAGAATTTTAAGTTTAAAGATAAGTATTTTTTCTTGTACTTTTGTGCATTTATGTTCATTGTTACGAGTATCTACTATAGCTCTCTTAAAGGGTCGTTAGAACCGACTCATAGTTTGTATTCCTCATTCTAGAGACTAGAAAATATATCATACTCCCTCCGTCCGCCTATAAGCTTTCCATTTTGCTATTTTGGTTCGACCGTCTATAAGCTTCTCATACCCCGTCCAAAAGTAATGAGAAACTTATAGGCGGGCGGAGGGAGTAGTTGTTAGAGACACAAGGTGCATTGAGGCTTGGCGCTCTAGGCACACTAATACACGCCTCTAATAACTATATAAAAATGACGACTTTACATCATTTTGTGTGAAAGAAGGAAGCTTCTAGATAATGTGTCAAAGATTAACCAACTTTTGCCAAACATCTTTTTTTTATGGGTGGTTTAGTTCGTGTTTTCAAGTCATGTTTCGTTGAAGACTTGAAGCACAAACACGATAAGTAGACACGAAAATGTTCATGTCGGTACTAACTCAGCCCAATAACGACACTATATAGATGAATGAAAATGATGAACCTAAGCACTATATAGTTGTGCTTTTGCTTTAAGATGATAGATAAACACAATATAGATGGATATGAAAAGTAAAAGGAAAACTTTTGTTGACCGATGAGGAAGAGACTACAATAAGCTTAAATAGAAAACACTAACACGTTATTTTAGTGCCATGCTATAGTGTTGTGTCAAAAATTGTCATTCTTCCCTCTTTGGGGCTATTTTTGTGCTAAGAAGTAATTCTGAATATCCATGTGAAGTCTATGAATTATTGTCCCTGATATTACTCGATTGGTTACAAATATATAAGTGCCTTGGCACTATGTTATCTCAAAGCATTGCCAAGTCGCACACCATTTTTGCAGTGGGAATTTTGGCGAGAATGAATGGGAAATGAACTACAGGTGATGCTTGACATAGAGGTTTGAGGAGAAAGAATGGAAAAGGAATGATAGGTGTGTTTGGTATAACGTAACGGAATGGAGAATGATAATTAGATTCTCCATTGATCTACATTTTGGAGGGAATGGAAGTCATTCCTCACATCTATTAGACCCATAAATACGATCGATTACGTACTTTCACGATAATTTCATGTATATTTTCTAGCTAAAAATAAATGATAACTGTATAACCTTCCGGAACTTGGTCAAAACGAAAGTAAAACCCCTCGATCCTTAAAAAGTAAATTAGCCTCCTTTGACCTTTATAACTCATAGTATGTTGTAGCAAAAAATATTAGTCGCCATATGGAGAATATCATGCAAAGATTTTGATGAAAACCAAAAGTGTGGCTTATATCAGCAAGATTTTAAACCCTTAAAAAGTGTGGCTTATATCAGCAAGATTTTAAACCCTTAAAGCTTGTAAAAAATACAAACAGATTATTACAAATTGTTGAAAAATACCTAAAACCTTCAAAATTATCAATATTACACTAACTTCCCTTAAAGAGTTGGTATCTCTGACTTAAAAAGGGAAAGAATAAGGGCATTAGATTCTCTGAGAAATGCCTTTTAAGGGATGTTGATATCAAAGATGAACTTCCAGGAACAAACTGAATTTGAATCTACTCTAGGACAAACTAAAGTTTCACTAGCTTTCTGTTTTTGAACTTTTAGGATAGTTCGTAAGTTAAATGAAATATATGGAGAAACTACGAGGAATATAATGGTAGATTAACATTAGAAATCTAATGAAGGTTTGTGTTATGAAGGTGTATTCACAAATCCCATAAGATCCTATGTCCTGAGTCCTGACTAATTACCCTCAAAGTCCATCCTTTTCACCCATAGAACTCAAGCCACTAGCATAAACGAACTACAAAGGAAACCACATTTTCCTCTCAAATATGTTGTTTTTAACATAGGATTAAATTGATCCCCACACAATCAAGAAGTAAAATCAGCAAACCAAAACCAAAGTAAGTACTGATAACTTGAGTCTAAAAATAAAGTCATATTATTTTCACATAAGATCAAAATGATTCTCGCTGGATCAAGAAATAAAATAACCAAAACATAACTACAGATCTAGTCTCTTTTTCGTTAACTAAGTATAAATAACTTGAGTCTCAAAGCAAATCATCACAGCTATAAGAAAATACAAGTAGTTCATTCTCATATTCAATAGCAACAAAGAAAGTTAAAACCAAAAATTCAACAAACTGAGAATATGAAAGTCATTCAGCCAAAAGACATAATTACAAGATACCTTATCAAAAGATCCCCCGAAAAGCTTCCCAGCAAGCACTCAACGAGACGAATCAGTTGCAAATAGCAAGCTTCCCCATTGATTCATCAGCCACGCCATAATCAAGACAAAGCCCTCTCATAGGGGGGATATTCTCCATCGCAAACAGCATGAGGTGTGGAAAAGATATGTTATTATGATCATATAAAACTGGCTGCACTAGAACATTCGGGCTACAACTGTGGCTCATGTAGCAAGCAACATTCCTCATTCTTGAAACGTCCATAGCAAAATCCAATGGTGGGATCGATGGAGACGTTGGGCAAACATAGTCATCATACACTTCTGATAAATTGCCCCACTCTTTCCATCTTTCAGTAAAACGGGCTGGGTAAATTAACCTATCACCATTCATCGTGAATATCTGTGCTTGCTCACGAGTTAGCACAACTCCAGAATACTCACAAATGAAAGAGCCAGCCTGGATTAAGTCCAATGACCTCACTCCCCAACCCGTTTCCCTTGACCTAAAAACTTCGAATCGATTCCTAGCCCCCTTTTGAGTCACACGGTTCCTGCAACTCGGTGGGCAAAGACAATGTGGGCCACACTCAAAGATCAGGGGTTTTCCCCTCACCAAAATCCCATTCAAATCATAAGCAAACTCACCCCCATTCTTCATTGCACAGAAGCAATTATCCATACACCCCCCAACACAAGTACACCCACTTGAATTGCCACTATTATACAAATAAGGAGGGAAAATAGTAGTAGTGAGATACTCATAATACATGGGGTCACGATCGCTATCAACATCATTGAAGAAAAAAACAGGCAAATTCTCCTTTTTCTGGGACAAATCTAGTGACACATACCCTACAGGACGAGCATCCAACGGCCGTGTCCTTAACATCATAGCAAACTTCATCATCAAACTCCCCATTTCAATCTGATTCTCAATCCTAACAAGCCTGAACTTAAAAACCCCAAAACCCGATTTCCCATACTGAAACCAAGTATCAACAATCCTATACAAACCATCGTAAACATAAACTTTCCCACTAGGACTACCCTCATACTTAAACCCCCGAATAACACGTACCTCAACCCCGTAATTCATGCTTCGTTCCAACGCTAAGTTCCCACTCTCCAGTTTCTGATGCACCACCTGCTTGTTGTTTTTGTCTTGGCCGCCGTGCCCCGTATAGACTATCTCAGTCCCTTTATCTTCGTCATCTTCATACCCGCCAGAGACGATAATGCTCGTAGCTATTGGCTCGCCGTTGGAGCTCTGGCTCGACGGGACAAAATCAATCCCAGCTTGCGCTTGGCCGTGCAATCCAATTACGCACAATTCCATTCTGAAAAAGAAGACATCTCCAACAGAAACCCCAGGCAAATTCCCCACGGTTCTTTTATCTCTATTCAGCCATAGCCCACGATCTCTCATCTTCGCAGCAGCTTTCAAATCCGCTCTGCTTCTACGATTGGGAGCCATCATGTCCCTCTGCCTCTCATCCACCGCGAGTGAGAACACGCGCAGTGAGTCGTACACCATTCGGGTTTTCCTCACTATTCCCCTGTAATACAACTCGTCTTCGGGTTTGAGATCCGTTACCCGGACCAGCTCCGAAGAGCGGGTTTGGTACCTCCGGTTGCCACGTGGCGTAAGGACAACGCTTGAGAGTTGGGACTCGGGGTTTGGGACGGGTACAAGTGCCCGTGAATCGGGGTGTGAATCCGGGAGAAATGAGCTATCTCCGTTCGCCTGAGGGGTGGTTGAGCGGAATAGTTCGGCAAGGCGGTTGAATTCAGACTGTAGGTTGAAGGGGGCGGCAGCGGGGGGCGGAGGAAATGAGAAGGGTTCATCGATGGGTTCGAGTTTTGGTTCGATTTTGGGGGCAAGAAGGGGAGTGGAGGTAATGGGGAAGTTGGGGCTTTGATTCAAATCTTGAAATGGGAGGAAAAAATTAGAGCCCATTTTGATTTTCCAAAGGAATTGAAGAAATTTCTTGAGATGTTGAAGAAAGTGGGGGAGGAGTGAAAACTGATTTTAATGTGTGAAAAAAAGAGCAAAAAATTGTTAAAACGCTTAAATCGAGAATTGTCCGTGAGGGATCGAATTACAGAAATGCCCCTGCTTTTTTATTTCGTGGATTTCTATAAAGAGATTTCACAATTTGGAGCATTTATGTATAAAATTGATAATTTATAAGTATGATGAGTACTACTCACAAGTCACATCATCCTCTAAATGTTGTTTTATTGGAGTGGACACACCTTTTAATAAAAAAAATACTAAGTAAAGTAGATAAAGTAAGAGTATGTATAGTACATTGTGAATAAATATACTTCCTCCGTTCCGCTATAAATTTCTCTTTTCTTTTGGGTGTTTTGATTAAGAAATATGATAAAATAATAGATAAAGTACAAGTGATGTGATGGTGAGAGAGAAAATAATAGATGGGTATTAGATGAAGTATAATAAAATAATAGATAAAGTAGAAGTGATGTGATTGAGAGAGAGAAAATAATATGTAAAAAATGGAATGAGAAACTTATAGTGGGACATCCATAAAAGGAAAGTGGGAAACTTATAGTGGGACGGAGGGAGTATTATAGATTAAGAAAAGTGATTAAATAATAGATATAGTACAAGTGATGTGATTGAAAGAGGAGAGAGATAGAGAGAAAAAATAAGATATAAAGTGATGTGTAAGAAAAAGTACATACCAAAAAGGGTATGGGAAACTTATAGGCGGACGGACCAAAATGGTAAAATGAGAAGCTTATAGGCGGACGGAGGGAGTAATAAAATTGGTGATAATTTGAATAATTAAGTATGATTTTTATAAAGTGTATGAGACTACATTTTGTAGACGGACAAATGAGACTATATTTTTTGAACGAAGAGTATTATTTAAGAATAAAGTAAATATTACTCCCTCCGTCCCATACTTGAAGCTACAAACCAAATTGGCACGGGTTTTAATAAATGAGTTGTTTATTAGTATTGTGTAAGATAAAGTGGGGGTAATAAAGACTTTTCAACTTTATAAATAATAATAAAGTTACTTTTTAGTGTAATAAAGTAGTGGCATTTTGTAATATTGTGATGTTTTAAGGGGAGTGTTTAAAGGTGCTTTTACTATTTTAGGTAATGTTGCTTCAAGTATGGGACGCCCAAAATGGTAAAATGTAGTTTCAAGTATGAAACGATGGGAGTATTTTTTTAATAAATAAGTGATGGTTGGAGATTAAAGATAAAATTGTGTAAATAATATTGTTTTAAAAAAAAATGAATGAGTTTAATGAAATTGAAGAACCAAACAAAAAAAAAGTTAGAATAATAAAATTAGACAATGGAAAGTATTTATTTTCAATTAATTTCTCTCTTCCCACTTTTTCTTAAAAGATGATAGAAGAATTGAAAGTGGGAATGAAAAAATATATTTCATTAAATAAAAGATCTTTTAAAAATGCATAGAAGATACATGAGTAAGATACATTAATGGGAAGTTTTGTGTGCTGATGTGTCATTTAGTGATAAGTTTAAATAATGTGTCATTTTTTTGTAAGTTTAGATAATGTGTCACAACTCACCATTTTAAAAAGTGGATAATATTTAAAGTCAGTGACATGTAATAATTTTACTGGTTAAATAATATATATGACATAAATATTAGTATATGTTAGTTTAAAGGGTATTATTTTAATATTACTTAAATTATTTATTTTCTAAATTTATCATTATTTTTATATTTACAAAAGATTGTATCAAGAAAATTTGCATTTCTTTTTGTTCTACGTTTTTTATTTAAATATATTTATTTTTATTGACGTCTCGCGTAATACGCGGGTGATCGTCTATTTTAAAATAAAATATGACTTCTAAAATAGCAATTACTCCCTTCGTTCTACAATAAGTGTTGTTTTAGCTTTTTTTTTTCTTGTACACAATTATACGATGTTTTAGCATTTTTTACACTATTTTTTCAATTATACACTCATTTTAACTTTAGGAAAAAAAATTATGTATAACTTACTTTTATCAACTAATCTACTCACATGGTAAATCTTCCTTTCATAATAAACTAAAATTAGGGAATGTGATTAGATTTCATTTATTAATAAAGGAATTGAAGAAATTTCTTGAGAGGTTGAAGAAAGTGGGGAGGAGTGAAAACTGATTTTAATGTGAGAAAAAAAGAGCAAAAAATTGTTAAAACGCTTAAATCGAGAATTGTCCGTGAGGGATCGAATTACAGAAATGCCCCTGCTTTTTTATTTCGTGGATTTCTATAGAGATTTCACAATTTGGAGCATTTATGTATAAAATTGATAATTTAAAAGTATGATGAGTATTGAGTACTGCTCACAGGTCACATCATCCACTAAATGTTATTTTATTGGAGTGGACACACCTTTTAATAAAAAAATAAGTAAAGTAGATAAAGTAAAAGTATGTAGAGTTTATTGTGAATAAATATATTGTACTTCGTATATTAATAAAGTTGATACTCCTAATAATTTAAATAATTAAGGGATGGTTTTTTATAAAGTGTATTAGACTACATTTTGTAGACGGACAAATGAGACTACATTTTTTAAACGACGAGTATTATTTAAGAATTAAGTAAATATTTTTTTTTTTATAAATAAGTGATGGTTGAAGATTGGAGATAAAATTGTATAAATAATATTATTTAAAAAAAAAATGAATGAGTTTAATGAAATTGAACAACCAAACAAAAAAAATTACTCCAAAATAATAAAATTAGACAATGGAAAGTACTCCCCTCGTCCACCAAAAGTGTGCTCATTTCTTTTTTTGGGTCCACAAAAAATGTGATTATTCTATTTAAATAGTTAACTTTTAAATATTTTTTCTACTTTACTAACAAGATTGAGTATCTACCAAATATATTTTATACTCATTATATTAAATATATTCTTTATAATTAAAATATGATTTTTAAAAAAACATATATAAAAAAAAGTGAGCACACTTTTGGTGGACAGAGGGATTATTTCTTTTCAATTAATTTCTCTCTTCCCACTTTTTCTTATTTGGCCTAGTTTGGTTTGCTTGATTAGGTTGAATTAGACTTAATTGACTTTTTATTCCCAACTAATCAAACGTTTGGTTTGATTGATTATGGTCTGGAATTAATGCAAGGCCCGACAATTTTACTACTTTTCATGCATATGTGGGATTATTAATTATAGAGGAAAGGTGAGTTAATTTATCCCACATTATCTCATCCATCAATTCAAACTAACCCGAAGAGGATAGAAGAATTGAAAGTGGGAATGAAAAAATATATTTCATTAAATAAAAGATCTTTTAAAAATGCATAGAAGATACGTGAGTAAGATACATTAATTGGAAGTTTTGTGTGCTGATGTGTCATTTAGTGATAAGTTTAAATGATGTGTCATTTTTTGGTAAGTTTAGATAATGTGTCACAATTTTAAAGATTGAATAATATTTAAAGTCAATGACATGTAATAATTTTACTGGTTAAATAATATATATGACTTAAATATTAGTACTATGTGTTAGTTTAAAAGGTATTATTTTAATATTACTTAAATTATTTATTTTCTAAATTTATCATTATTTTTATATTTACAAAAGGTTGTATCAAGAAAATTTGCATTTCTTTTTGTTCTACGTTTTTTATTTAAATATATTTATTTTTATTGACGTCTCGCGTAATACGCGGGTGATCGTCTATTTTAAAATAAAATATGACTTCTAAAATAGCAATTACTCCCTTCGTTCTATAATAAGTGTTGTTTTAGCTTTTTTTTTTTCTTGTACACAATTATACAATGTTTTAGCATTTTTTACACCATTTTTTCAATTATACACTCATTTTAACTTTAGAAAAAAAAATTATGTATAACTTACTTTTATCAACTAATTTACTCACATGGTAAATCTTCCTTTCATAATAAACTAAAATTAGGGAATGTGATTAGATTTCATTTATTAATAAAGGACAAACTTGTCAATACATTTGAGTCCATGACACATTAGTCCAATTTTTTTTTTATTATTATTATTATTATAAAAATAATTACATGACCTATATGTCTTCATTTTATTTCATTTTTTGCTTTTTTTTTTTTTTTCTTTTTTATTTTATTTTTTAGTGTTTTTTTTTGTTTTTACTTAAAAATATACACATTCTCCATTTAAATTAAATTTTTAAGGAAAATTTTTATTCAATAAAAAGTGCAACACAAAATTACTAAAAAAATGTAAGTTAATATAACAAAGAAGTGCAACACCATATTTACTAAAAGTATAAGTTAGTATAAATAAAAGTGAAATACGATATTTCTGAAATGTGCAAGTCGGTATTACTGAAAAGAGCATCACAATATTAATGAAAAGTGTAAGTCAATATAACTGAAAAGTGCAACAATTTTTTTACTGATAAGTGCAACACAATATTATTAAAAAGTGCAAGTTAGTATCACAATTTTTAATGAAAAGTGTAAGTTATTAAAGCGAAAAGTGCAACACAATATTACTAAAAAGTGTAAGTCACTATAAATAAAAATAGAGTGTAATTAAGATTAGGGACAATCCTATAGATACAACTAGGAAAAGAGACAAAAAATTATAGTATTAGGATTAAGGTCAAATTCATAATCAAATAACCAATTATGCCCTTATTCTTTCATCACACCAATAATTTAAATTAAAACAATAATTTAAATTAAAATTAAGATTTTTAATTTTAAATCAAATTGTAAATTAAAATTATATTTTAAATTTAAATCATTTCAACAATGCTATCTTCTATACCAGAAACATTCCGTTTTGAAGTTACGAATTCGGTGTTGCTGCAAATCCCATCTGCAAATCTCATCCGCGATAATCAATAATTCGATCTGCAAATCTCATTTGCGCTATCTTCGATACCAGAATCATTCCATTGTGAAGGTATGAATTCGGTGTTGATGCAATAATTCGATTTGCAAATCCCATCTGCGATAATCAATAATTCGATCTACAAATCCCATCTACGATATGCGATCATCACCGAACTACCCAAAATAGAGTTAATTTTGAGTTTCTAAATCTCATCCGAGAACCATTCCATTATCAAGGTATGCTATTCCGTGTTATTTTAATTCAATAATCAATAATTCGATTGGTTCATTGTTCTTCCAATATATACCCTGTCCGACACGATCTTCGATCTTTTCTAATTCGCCCCTGTTTTATATTATGCGATTTAGGGTTCTATTGAACGTGTTAATTGGAGAAGTTAATTTACAGAATCAGAAATGGAATATGCTGTGATTTTAAAGTTCGAATTCGAGGAGAAAACCAAGTTGATCCGTGTTCAACAATCTTCAAAGTTCGAAGACATTGTTAACGAAGTAATCGGTATGTGGCCCATATTGTCTTCTTCCATATTGTTTTTTTTTTTTTGCTTAGAGTATATTTTGTTTTTTTTAATATGATTTACAGGTTTAGCTTATATTCAACTTATATTTACACATGTGCATTAAATTTTTAGCATATATTTCAATATATGCAGTAACTAGATATGTATTCATTCATTACTTATGTTAGGCCCAGATATAGTTAACTCAACCCATAATATAATGTTTTCTATGACATCGAATAAAATTATGGAATATCATACTCCCTCCACTTTTAAATAAGTGTCATTTTAACAATTTTCAACATATTAAGATATATAATCATGGACCATTTTACCCTTCATTAATGATAACTAATTTTAATATTAAATTTATGTTTAGTAATGAATGTGATCAATATTGTAGATGATATTCATGTATACAATAATTAAGGTTTGTGCATGATTTATGTTATAGTACTATATTCAAAAGGGAAAAAAACTTAAATCAAGGTAAAGAAAATAGAGGGAGTACAATGTACAAGGGTAAATTTGTCAAACTTGAAGAAAAAAGTGTAGAATGACACTTATTTAAAAAATATTGAAAAAAGCAAAGTGACATTTAATAAAAAACGGAGGGAGTAATAATTAATCTCATATTAAAATAATCCATACAATTATAAAAGTAATGTTAAAAGATTATAATTTATCAATCATAATTAATATTATTAAATTTAAATATATCCACTACTCCCCACAATTATCTCACGTAATCCAAACCAACAATATATTTTTGACATTTTCAAACATACTGATATTCAATGGTAATTTTTTTCTATAAATAATATTATAATTAAAATTTCTAAAATGAATAGTTTATTTTGATATCCACGTTTGCATAATATGTACACGTCAATATTATAATAATACTTTTTATATTTAACATCTATAACCAAATGATTCACGTAATAATACTATGATTATCGTAGTAATCATAAATATAGAAAAAAATGGTGTATTTTGCATTCCATACTGCACATATCTCAATGTGCATATTTGTTTGGCATATACGTGCGCATATATTCCTTAGAAAACGTTCCACGTTACTGAATTAATTACATCATATGTATTATTATTATTTTTTTGTTACTACGATTTTCCATCCAGATTGTTTAAGATTGTCTATTCGGGAATTTAATATTTCGAACGCAATTATGAATGCAATTATGACCGAGATTATGACCGATGGATATTTAGGAAAGTTTGAAATTTCGAACACAATTATGACCAATATTTTCGGGAATTTAATATTTCATCAGCTCCTTGTTTTGAATTTCCTATTTTATCTTAATTGAATATGCAAATAATCCATACAATTATAAAAGTAATGCTAAAAGATTATAATTTATCAATCATAATTAATATCATTAAATTTAAATATATCCACTACTCCCCACAATTATCTCACGTAATCCAAAACCAACAATATATTTTTGACATTTTCAAACATACTGATATTCAATGGTAATTTTTTTCTATAAATAATATTATAATTAAAATTTCTAAAATGAATAGTTTATTTTGATATCCACGTTTGCATAATATGTACACGTCAATATTATAATAATACTTTTTTATATTTAACATCTATAACCAAATGATTCACGTAATAATACTATGATTATCGTAGTAATCATAAATATAGAAAAAAATGGTGTATTTTGCATTCCATACTGCACATATCTCAATGTGCATATTTGTTTGGCATATACGTGCGCATACATTCCTTAGAAAACGTTACACGTTACTGAATTAATTACATCATATGTATTTTTTTTTTTGTTACTACGATTTTCCATCCAGATTGTTTAAGATTGTCTATTCGGGAATTTAATATTTCGAACGCAATTATGACCGAGATTATGACCGATGGATATTTAGGAAAGTTTGAAATTTCGAACGCAATTATGACCGAGATTTTCGGGAATTTAATATTTCATCAGCTCCTTGTTTTGAATTTCCTATTTTATCTTAATTGAATATGCAAATAATCCATACAATTATAAAAGTAATGTTAAAAGATTATAATTTATCAATCATAATTAATATTATTAAATTTAAATATATCCACTACTCCCCACAATTATCTCACGTAATGCAAATCAACAATATATTTTTGACATTTTCAAACATACTGATATTCAATGGTAATTTTTTTCTATAAATAATATTATAATTAAAATTTCTAAAATGAATAGTTTATTTTGATATCCACGTTTTCATAATATGTATACGTCAATATTATAATAATACTTTTTATATTTAACATCTATAACCAAATGATTCACGTAATAATACTATGATTATCGTAGTAATCATAAATATAGAAAAAAATGGTGTATTTTGCATTCCATACTGCACATATCTCAATGTGCATATTTATTTGGCATATACGTGCGCATATATTTCTTAGAAAACGTTCCACGTTACTGAATTAATTACATCATATGTATTTTTTTTTTTTGTTGCTACGATTTTCCATCCTAATTGTTTAAGATTGTCTATTCGGGAATTTAATATTTCGAACGCAATTATGACCGAGATTATGACCAATGGATATTTAGGAAAGTTTGAAATTTTGAACGCAATTATGACCGAGATTTTCGGGAATTTAATATTTCATCAGCTCCTGTTTTGAATTTCCTATTTTATCTTAATTGAATATGCAAATTTCGATTTTATTTATAAACGGAGGTTAAAATTGTACTTTTATAAATCAAATTGTCCTTCTTCCTAACTTTTAAAATTTTTGTCTTTATTTCGAGTTTCTATAGGTGAAATGTCCTATATACTAATTTCCCCTAATATTGAAAAGTGCAACACCATTTTACCAAAAAGTGTAAGTCATTAAAAAGTGCAAGTCAGTACAACTGAAAAGTGCAACATGGACTAGAGTGCACAACATGCACTCGAGTCCATAGCAGACCAACCATATGTGCGTCCGTCCAAATAAATATATATATATATATATATATATATGTGTGTGTGTGTAAAATTACTAAAATACCCTCGAAAAAATTACAAAATTAGTGGAGGGCCCAGTGGCCCCCTGACCCCTATGTGTGTCCGTCGTTGGATATATAATTAATTTAGGTTTAATCTAAGCTATCAAACATGGCCTAACATAACTATTTACCCTATTTAGGCGATGTTTGTTTTGGGATTGACCAATCCGAATTTAGATTGGCTCAATCCCAATCCATCTCAATTCAAATACAAATTCAAATATCAATTCACCCTTATAATACACATATACACCTATTTTTATACAATCAAATCACTCATTATCTCTCCTACTTTCTTCTCCTTTTTACTTTTCTTTCACACACTCATTCTCTCTCCTACTTTCTTCTTTTTTCTTTCACTACTAACAATAATAAAATACTCATATTATAACATCATCTTTGATGTGACATAAAGTTAAACCTACCTCTACTTCTTAATCCTTAACCAAACACAACTTACACACAATTACTATTTATAGATTATTCAAATTTCAATTCAATCCACCATCAGAGACGGATCTAGCATGGTACATAGGGGATCTAGCATGGTACATAGGGTACAACTGTACCCCAAAATGTTTTTTTTTTAATTAAAATTTTAGGTATTATAAAAAAGGAAGTGGCTCAAAAAAAAATTGGATGACAAGTATGCATCCATTCCTAACTAACTCAAATTAATTAAAAGACCATGTAACCAGCAAAAAGAATGACCCAAATCAAGGCCAAATCAAACTGTTTATTACTCCGTACTATATTATTTAATTTGTATTTTATTTACTTAATATGTTTATTCATACTTATTATTTATTTGGTTATAATTTTTAATTTATAAATGAATTTATAACTTAAAAGTAATGAATTAGAGTTTATATTATAATGACTAATTTACTACCACATGCTAAAATAATTTAATTAAAATAGATAATGGTTTGAAACTTTGAAATTTGAATTGTTCGATTGAATTGTTAATTTTTTTTTTTTATCTAATTCAATTAAAGAAAGACTAAACATAAGAAACTCAATCATTTATCTAAGGACTCATACTTTTTGGACACTGAGTTTTTATATATGAATTGTTTATTTAGTATTATAAGAGTAGTACATTATTCATTAAGTAAGAGACATTAGCGATGGTAAAATGTGTCATTAAGTAGGAGACGAAGGGAGCAGTATTTAACTTAATATTTTTCGTACCCCAAATTTCAAATTCTGGATCCGCCACTATCCACCACAATCCCAATCAAATCCAATTCAATCCACCACAATCTCAAAATAAAAACCACCTTAAGGAATTAAGTTAATTTAAGTAAAATAATTTTCTTACAAAATTCTATACTAAAATTAGAGCCCATTTTGATTTTCCAAAGGGGCTGTTTGGTTAGGGATTGTGGTGGATGGGATGGGGATGGGGATTGGAAAAATATGGATGTGGGTAATCCATGAATAGTAATTGAATAAAAGTTGTGTTTTGATAGAGATTGAAAAATAGATGTGGATGGAGAACTTTATGTCAAATCAAGTAGGAGAGAGAATAAATGTGTGTAAGAAAGTAGGAGAGAGAATAAATGTGTGGAAGAAAAGTAGGAGAGAGAATATATGTGTGAAAGAAAAGTAGGAGAGAGAATGAGTGATTAAAAGAAAAAAATGGATGATGTGATTGTATAAAAATAGGTTTGTAGGTGTATTATAGGAATGAATATGTATTTGGATGAGTATTTGGATAGAGAGAGATGAGGATGACCCATCCAAATCCCGGATGGACCAATCCCAAACCAAACACACCAAAGGAATTGAAGAAATTTCTTGAGAGGTTGAAGAGAGTGGGGGAGGAGGTGTGAAAACTGATTTAAAGTGCAAAATATTGTTAAAACGCTTAAATCGAGAATTGTCCGAAAGTGTTCAAATTACAGAAATACCCCTGCTTTTTTATTTCGTGGATTTCTATAAATAGATTTCAAATTATAGTCTACAGACACAGCCAGCTTTAATTTTGAAGGATTTTATGTGTCAATTTAAAATTCAAGAAACATAAAATTAAAAGTATGATGGAGTAGGGAGTGGTTCACCTATAAATAAAGTTAATTTTACTCACATGTCACATCATCTATCACATGTAGTTTTATTGGGATGGACACATCTTTTAAGAAAAAAAATAAATAAAGTAAAAGTATTAGATCATTTTAAAATCTTCTTCGACCATAAAACTCTATATCTTACCCTATTTATTATTTTATTCATTTTTAATATATTACAATTATTAAATAATAAATATATTTATCTTTATATTTAAATTAATTTATACAATTAAATATTCAATTAATAAATTAAATTATAAAATAATTTTTATTGATTTTATCAAAATCATAAAATGTAAATAAACTTGTAGTTTTCAAATATTACCTTTATTTAAATACTGGAGTATAAAATTACGAAACACATAATGACGTAAAATGATACATGCGAGTATAATCTAATACAACACAATTACACTTATTACGTTTAAAATAGATTAAATAACACTAACAATCTTGTGAATTAGAGTACTCCTCACACAAATGATCAATAAAAGTACCACGAAGTGCAAAGTGAGCCTTCTTATCTTTAATTTGACAATGAAGTGCAAAAAACTCTTCAAATCCGGCATTCTACTGTACTAGTGTATCGTTTTTTTATTATTTGTATTTGTATTTCTTTTCAGTTTGTGTTCACTTATTTTAATATGCCGGTGTTATATGTAGCTAGATAATGCATGTATGTCCGTTTTAATATGTAATGTATATGTTTTACATTTTTTTTTTGGTAATAATAATACACCCACAATTTTTTTTTAATTAAATTACACAATTAAATTTATATTATAAATTAGTATAACAATAGAATTGTAATTATATTTAACATATTATTAATATAGGATTGTATATATTAATAAAATAATAGATATAAAATATAGAGTTTTGAATATGAACCTCATAACTTCATATACGAAGTTTACTATTCAAAACTCTATTTCAAATCTTCAAAATAGAGTACGGTTGGAGGGAGCGAAACTCTATTTTTGAAGTTAAACTCCATTTATAGAGTACCGCTTGATATGGTCTTATGTGGTCTATTGTGAATAAAGTGAATTTTTTATAATAAAATTGATGATAATTTGAAAAATTAAGTGATGGTTGAAGGTGATAATTTTCAAAAGTGTATGAGACTGCATTTCATGAAAAGTGAATATAAGGCAAATGAGATTACAATTCGTGGACGGAAAAAGATTATTTAAGAATAAATTGAAAACAATTTTTTTTAATAAATAAGTGATAAAAATTGAAGATAAAGTATTGTAAATAATATTATTTAAAAAAAAAAAGAGCTTAATGAAATTGAAGAACAAAACAATAAAAGTTAGAATAATAAAATTGCACATGGAAAAGTGTTTATTTTCTCTTTTTCCACTTTTTCTTAAAAGAGGATAGAAGAATTGAAAGTGGAAATGAAAAAGATATTTTTCATTAAATAAGAGATCTTTTAAAAATGCTTAGAAGATACATGAGTAAGAAATGTAGAGAAATAATTAAATCAGTAAATTCATTTAAAATAAAATATGACTTCTAGAATAGTAATTATTTCCTCCAGTTTTATAGTTTTATAATAAGTGATGTTTTAGCCAAAATTTTTTTTTTATACAATTAGCATTTTTTGCACTAATTCTTTCAATTATATCATCATTTAACTTTAGAAAAGAAAATCTCATAATTTCTAACTTATTTTTATTAACTAATTTACACACATGTTAAATCTTAACCTTCCATATATACTCCTAGTAAACTAAAATTATGGAATATTGTTAGATCTCATTTATTAATAAAGAGCAAAACTTGTTAATATATATTTCTTCTTAATTTCAACAAAAAAAGAAAAAATCATTTATTGTAAAACAGATGAAGTTAATTATATGGAATAAGGAAAGTGTTATATAAGTTTCCAAGTATAGTGTGTGGATTTTAAAATTCATTCCAATAATAATGCAAAGTATATACTTCTTTTGTTTCATATTAATTGTAGTATATTAAGAAATATAAGATTTTGAGGGAGAAACGTGTTTGAGTTCTAAATTATAGATGAAATAAATATTTCATCACATTTATTATCTATTTTATTTACTTTATACATAAATAAACAATATTTTTTAAAATCGATTCGAAAAGAAATAAGAATACTTTACATTGTCAAGGAGTATATTTTTCATGGGTATGTTTATTTTGGGATTAAGTAGGATGGAGAAAATCCTGGATGGGAAAATCCTGATGAATAGTAATTGTGTGTGTTTGTTTTAGGATTTTAAGTAGGATGAGATGGACAAAGTGGGATAGTTCAAGTGGTTAGAGCACCACTACCTAGGCCTTAGGTCCTGGGTTCGAGTCATGGGGAGGGGAAAAAAGGGATGGGTATTTAACTTCCATAAAAAAAGTAGGATGAGATGTAATTTTATGTCAAATTAAATTATGTAATAGTAGGATGTATAGGTATTTTTAGGGATGAGTGTATTTGGATGGGAAAATTCGGATGTGAAATCGCGAAGTAGAACAACGGATGAGTCCCAAAACAAACATGCTAATGGAGATTTTTTAGGAATACATTGAATAAAATTGAAAGAAATGTAGAACAAGCTAAAATGATATTTAATTTTCATACTCTAAAAAAAATTATCACAACTTTTATCTCAAAATTCTCACTTATTTACCTTTTATATCATAACTTTGTCTTGCACAATACTCTAATTTTATCATTTTAATAAAGTTGAAATGACTCAAATATTATTATTTCATCATTTTTTTTTTCTTAGTTTTTGTGTCCAAGTCAGTGCGAAAAATGATTTGAAACTCAATGAGTAATTAATTTTAAATAAAATCTAACTTTTATCTATACTAATATAATACACCTACAACTTTTCATTTTTAGTTTCGACGGGAAATAATTCTGGCCATTGATCGTTTTCTTCATTTTGATCTTGGCCATTCATTTGGTCTTCTGTATAAATATGGTAACTCCCATTTATTATTTTTAATTAACAGCTTTCATTTATTACTCTTCATCTTAACCGTTGATATTTCTAGATTGAATTGTGTCATTTGGATCAATTCTTTAAAATTTGTAACGTCTTTCTCATATTCTCTATAAATTCGTCATTTTTATTTGTCATTCTTATCAAAACACTTTTCTCTTTTGTTTAAGGTTCTTATGTAATTCGTCATTTAAATATTTTTTACACTAATTTAATAAAGTTTAACCATATAATTATATCGTATTTCATTTATGAGCCTAATTTAATTTTAATTATTAATAATTAATTATATATAAATTTAATTAATCCTCCATTTCATGTCAATAAAATTAAATTTTGTAATGCGATTCAATTTTAGTTAATTTCAGTTATTTCATGTAATTAATCAACTAATCATGGTGAAAATGCATGTGCATCAAATTTTACTTATTCATGAAAAATAAATTTAAGATTAAGATATTTTATTTTTCTTTTAATAAATTGATTGAACTCAACCTTTTCTCAAATTTTAATATTTAATTTTTTAAAAAATAAAATCTCAAAATAAACGACTATAAATTATATGACATTGATGGAATGTATATAAAAAATTTAATTTTCCATACTTTTACTGTTGGAATATATATAAAAAAATATTTATATTCTGACTTAAGCATTTTTTTTCATTTTTAAAATTTACTATTAATTGAAGATATACCGCTTATGGAATGTTCATATTTCCCCTTAGAGATTATTCCCTAATAAAGTCACTATTACTATCCATTAAGCAAATAGAAACACCAACTTTAATAATTTTCTAATATAGTCAAATTAAAGCCAAAAAACCCATAATACCCTTAATCTCATTATTTAAATTAATTTCTTGATGTATGTGATGTATGCTCTGATACCAAATGTCACAAGGTTATTTTCTGCCTAAGAATTTTCGCCTTGCGCGACACTGATCACACACAATCAGTCAGCCCACAATCTCACCGACACTCGTGTTTAATTATTAGAGTATGTTTAATTCGATTTATGCAAGCAAGTATGTAAATCACGCAACAGAATTAGAACATACAACACACACAGCACATACGGGAACTTATTTCCCAACCTTTGAATTAACTCACAAATTACAAAGGAATGCCAAGGCTTGCACACACGAATTCTGTGCAACTCAGGGCCTAATTACAATATATGTAATATGATGGACAACCCCCATCAATAGGACAAATTAATTACAGCTATCGGATCAGAATTCCGCCAAGTGTCGCAATCTACAGCATCTGGCCTCATAGGCAGTTTTCTGCCCCAAAACTGCCTTGCAACTGCTTGCCAACCGCCCAGCAATATCCAAATTACGTCCTAGGCAGCTTACTCAGTGGAGTAGACGGATTTGGATATTGCTGGGCGGTTGGCAAGCAGTTGCAAGGCAGTTTTGGGGCAGAAAACTGCCTATGAGGCCAGATGCTGTAGATTGCGACACTTGGCGGAATTCTGATCCGATAGCTGTAATTAATTCGTCCTATTGATGGGGGTTGTCCATCATATTACATATATTGTAATTAGGCCCTGAGTTGCACAAAATTCGTGTGTGCAAGCCTTGGCATTCCTTTGTAATTTGTGAGTTAATTCAAAGGTTGGGAAATGAGTTCCCGTATGTGCTGTGTGTGCTGTATGTTCTAATTCCGCTGCGTGATTTACATACTTGCTTGCATAAATCGAAAATTCTTAGGCAGAAAATAACCTTGTGACATTTGGTATCAGAGCCCTGTTGTGGGTTCTGATTTCGATTTGTTGCAGTGATGACTGAACAAAATCGTGAGTTTTCCACTCTGGAAACGAGAATTAGGCGTTTGGAGGAATTGATGGGACCACCCCCTGAAACTTCCAAGTTTCTGCCATTGAATCAACAGAATCGTGTGAATGAGATGGCTATTGAGGCATTGCAGATGGCGGTCGAAGGGATTCTGAAGTCGATGGCTGACCTTCCTTCATTTGTTGAGAGTCGAATGTCATCTTGTCAAGAGGAGATTACGAATTTGACAGATGCCATTGACATTCGAGTGGAAGAAGTGTTGGACGAGTTGAGAATTGTGAAGAGAGCTGTTAGGTCAGATTCGAGGGATGACAGGCATTCTTCTAAGGTGAAAGTTCCAGATCCGAAGCCGTTCAAGGGCGCTCGAAGTTCTAAGGAGTTGGAAAATTTTCACCTTAGAAGAATGCCTGTCATCCCTCGAATCTGGCCTCACAGCCCTCTTCACAATTCTCAACTCGTCCAACACTTCTTCCACTCGAATGTCAATGGCATCTGTCAAATTCGTAATCTCCTCTTGACAAGATGACATTCGACTCTCAACAAATGAAGGAAGGTCAGCCATCGACTTCAGAATCCCTTCGACCGCCATCTGCAATGCCTCAGCAGCCGTCTCGACTACTACACTATTGAATGCTTTATACGCTTCTAGTCAGGAAAATTATTGTTTCTTCTTGTAGTTCTTCACATTATTGTAAACCCGAATAATAGTGTGTTTGAACATAGTCTTATTTACTAGGTTGTGTGTATAGATCTATGAAGGAGATAGTTTCATAGAACTTAGTAAATTATTTTACACTTTCGTAGTGTTATTCTACACCTCAAAGAGGTTGTACTCGTTTCACATATTTTTAATATAGTGAACAACATAGATTATTTTATAATCTATGCAAATTTTGAATACCTCTATTTTCAGTACGTGCATTTTAATTTCCGCTGCATAGTGTTGTCTGGACAATGCCAACACGACAGTCAACATCTCTGATTTCGCACGCACACACACTTTCAGATGGTATCAGAGCCAACTACTTGATACACTAAGTAGAGATCTTGCTTAGAGTGTGTAAATCTGAAATGGAGTATCAACTTTCACCCGCACTAAAGCCTCCGATTCTAGATGGCATGAATTATGCCTTCTGGAAACCAAAGATGAGAATGTACATCAAATCCATTGATGAACGAGCCTGGAGGAGTGTTCTTGCTGGTTGGACTCAACCAAGAACCACGGCGGATGAAGACAATGAAGCTCGGATCAAGAGAGAGCTCGACTGGACGGCTGAAGAAATCACAACCGCAAGTTACAATTCAAAGGCGTTGAATGCAATCTTCACCTCAACTGATGCCTCAATGTTCAAAATCATATCAAACTGTATTTCATCTTACAATGAAAAGCTGACCGAGATTTCAAATGAAGCTCACTCTCTTGGAGATCCAATATCCAACACGAGGTTAGCACATAAAATTCTTAGATCAGTTCCTAAACGTTTTGAACCTAAGATATGTGCTTTAGAAGAAGCTAAGGATACAGATGTGTTAAGCCAAAATGAATTGATTGGTATTTTGAAAACCTATGAAATGAACATTTCTGAAAAGACTGATAATGAAAAGAAAGTGATTGTTTTCAAAGTGATGCCTCATCATCTGCAACATCAGGTTCTGGAAAGTCTCCTAATGTTACTGAAATTGATTCTGATGAAGATGATATTGAGGAATATCTTAACAATCCCGATTACATGGTATTTATTAATAGACATTTTAAGACATTCATGAAGAATAAGAAATTCAAAGATAATATTCAACCTAAGGTCCAGATTAATAATACTCAACAATTGCCTGTTAGGAAAAATACTTTTAATCCTTCAAGACAATTAGAAAGAGGAAACAGGTTTAGATCTGACCAAGATTATAGGAAGAATGTTAAATGTGATGCATGTTCTGGATATGGTCATTATGCTAATGAATGTGCCAACACCATTCTAAAAAAGAAACTTAATTTCAGTGCTACTTTAAGTGATGAGTCTGATGTTGACCATGATCCTGAAAAAGACATTGAAAAAGCTTTCTCTGCTAGAATTTTGTATGATGATACTCTTGATGATGATCTGGATGATTGATACGATGTGAGGACAAATGAGCCATCATTTGGGAAATCATTGAATAATGATACTCCACAATTTAACTGTTTCACAAGTTCTGTTTCTGAGACAGGTACATCAAGTAAAACAGGTTTATCTAGAAGTGATGTTGATATTCAAGATTTGTCTAACACTGTTTTCAAATTGGAAAGTCTTTTAACAAAGAAGGATAAAGAAATTTTTAAACTCAAAGAAAGACTAGAAGTGTCTATTCTTGATTTTAAGAAATATTCTTATGAAAAACCTTTAACAAATGAAAATGTTTTCAAAATATCTTCTGAAACTGAGAAACTTAATCACATAATTAAGTCTTTGAACTTTGAAAATTCTGATTTAAGAGATTCGATTACCAAGCTTGAAGGTATATTAACAAGAAAAGATATTGAGATATCTAAACTTGAAGAGAGATTGAAGGAAGCCTCACTAAGCTTCAAAAGATTTTCTGAAGGGAGGAACAAACTGGAAGACTCTCTTATGACCAACAACTCAAGAAGAACAGGTATTGGCTACCAAGGTAAAAATTCTAAAAATTCTGAACTTAAGAAACCTATTGTATTTGTAAAAGCTGAAGTGAATTACAATCCTAGTGTTTCTGCTAAGGCTCAGATCAATGTAAAAGATGTGATATGCCATTACTGTTTCAAAAAGGGTCATAAAAGTCCTCAATGCTTGAAGAAGAAAAACCATCTGAAAAATTCTGTATTGCCTGGGATGACTCAACATTCAAGATCACATAGTAATAATTTTGCATGGATTCCAAAAGAAAATACATCTTGTAATGTTGTTCAAATGTCTCTAAAAGCATGTATTTCTGGATTATGGTACTTTGATAGTGGTTGTTCTAAACACATGACAGGTCAAATTGATTATCTTTCTGATTATACTGTTTATAATGGTGGTAATGTCACCTATGGTGGTGGATCAAAAGGAAAAATCATTGGTAGAGGGACATTAAATGTTCCTGGTTTTCACAAGTTATCCAATGTTCTGCATGTTGATGGATTACTGACCAATCTTATAAGTATTAGTCAATTATGTGATGATAATTTGCATGTTAAATTTGACAAAAACTCATGTTATGTGCTAGACAAAGATTCTGAATGTATCATGATGGGAAATAGATCTGCTGATAATTGCTATCTCATTGAATCTATACTTACTTGTAATAAGGCTAAAGTTGATGATAGTACATTATGGCATCACAAACTTGGACATGCTAACTACAGACATCTTGATAAACTTGTTAGATTGAAAGCTGTTACAAGTTTACCAGATCTGAAATTTTCAGATAAAAAGGTTTGCGGACCCTGTCAAAAAGGCAAACAGGTCAAGGTGTCTCACAAAATGTTGGGACATTGCTCAACTAAACATTGCTTCGAATTACTGCACATGGATCTTATGGGTCCTATGGAAACAGAAAGTATTGGAGGTAAAATGTATTCTCTAGTTGTGGTTGATTTTTTTGAATTACATTAAATACCCTCCCTTTTCCCCAACCCATGACTCAAACCTAGGATCTAATGCCTAGGTAGTGGTGCTCTAACCACTGCTATCCCACTTTGTCAACTCTAGTTGTGGTTGATGATTATTCTAGATTCACATGGATTGAATTTCTGAAAGATAAATCTGAAACTTTTTCCATTTTCAAAATTCTGTATAAAAGATTTAAGAATATTTTTAATTCTAAAGTATGCAGAATCAGGTCTGATCATGGAAGAGAATTTAAAAATAGTTCTTTTACTGTGTTTTGTGAATCAAAAGGTATAATCCAAGACTTTTCATCTCCTAAAACTCCTCAACAAAATGGCATAGAAGAAAGGAAGAATAGAACACTTCAAGAAATGGCTAGAGTCATGCTATGTTCTAAGAACTTATCAAAAAGATTTTGGGCAGAAACTCTTAATACTGCTTGTCATATTGCTAATAAAGTTTATATTAGAACAGATTCTACTAGAACTCCATATGAAATTCTGAACAATAGAAAGCCTAACCTTAAATATTTCCATATTTTTGGTTGTGTATGCTACATCTTGAATGACAGGGATCAGTTACATAAGTTTGATTCAAAGAGTGATAAAGGGTTCTTTCTTGGTTACTCAAGAAATAGCAAAGCCTATAGAATTTATAACTTTAGGACTGATACTGTACAAGAATCTGTAAATGTTGTTTTTGATGATGATACAAGCATTACAGGTAAAAGCATTGAAGATGAAGACATTTCAGACTTGATTGATGTTCCAATCAATACTGAAAATGTTGAACATGTTCAGAATGTTGAGAAGAATGATGACACACCAGAGGAAACATCTGATAACACAGATCCTGAAAATATGTATAATCTCTAGAAAACTCCTTCCATAAGGATTCAGAAATATCATCCACAAGACCAAATCATTGGTGAACAGTCTACAGGTGTTCAAACCAGAAGAAGAATGGGCATGAACTCAAAGGTTGTGGTAAGATCTATATGTATGTCATGCATGTGTAGTAAAGTAAATCATGAATACTATCACTCTGAGATTGAACCTAAAACTGTTAAAGAAGCATTAGATGAAGAGAATTGGATTGAAGCTATGCATGAAGAACTTAATCAGTTTGTTAGGAATGATGTTTGGACATTAGTTCCTAGACCAGATCATGTTAATGTTATAGGAACTAAATGGATTTTCAAAAACAAGACTGATGAGATGGGAAATATAATTAGAAACAAAGCTAGGTTGGTTGCTCAAGGGTATACACAGGTAGAAGGTGTAGACTTTGATGAAACATTTGCTCTTGTTGCTAGAATTGAATCCATTAGGCTCTTATTTGCCATTGCATGCTATATTGATATAAAACTACAACAAATGGATGTTAAAGCTGCCCTTTTAAATGATATTCTAAATGAAGAAGCTTATGTTGAACAACCACAAGGCTTTGAAAATCCTGAATTTCCTGATCATGTCTTTGAACTAAAAAAGGCTCTATATGACTTGAAACAAGCACCTAGAGCATGGTATGAAAGGTTAACAGATTTCTTAATTGAGTTTGGTTTTGTAAGAGGAGAAGCTGACAGAACACTGTTCATCAAACATGATAAAAATGTTATTATGATTGCTCAAATCTATGTTGATGATATAGTATTTGGTTCTACTTGTGATAAAATGCTCAAACACTTTGTAAATGATATGACATCTACATTTGAAATGTCCATGGTTGGTGATTTAAATTACTTCATAGGATTGCAAATCAAACAGGAAAAAGATGAGATTTTTATTTCACAAAGTAAGTATGCTAAAAGTCTTGTAAAAAGGTTTGGATTAGAGAGTGCTAAACACATGAAAACACCTATGGGATCAACTCAAAAACTGAGTAAAGACAATGTTGGCCAGAATGTTGACCCAACACTGTACAGGTCAATGATAGGTAGTCTTCTATATTTGAGTTCCAGTAGACCTGACATTATGTTAAGTGTTTGTTTATGTGGTAGATACCAAGCTAACCCCAAAGAATCACATATGAATGCTGTTAAAAGAATCATTAAGTATGTTGCAGGTACATGTGATTTAGGCATATGGTATAGCAAAGACACAAACTGTACCTTAATAGGATACAGTGATGCAGATTGGGCAGGAGACTGTGATGATAGAAAAAGCACAAGTGGTGGCTGCTTCTATATGGGAAACAACTTAATCTCTTGGCACAGTAGAAAACAAAACTGTGTGTCTCAATCAACAGCTGAATCAGAATACATTGCAGCAGGGAGTTGTTGTACTCAATTACTTTGGTTGCAAAAAATGTTTCATGATTATGGCTTACCTAGTGATGTTTTGACTGTGTACTGTGATAATACTAGTGCTATAAATATTTCA
Organism: Galeopsis tetrahit; assembly: GCA_963675135.1. Classification (NCBI taxonomy): domain Eukaryota; kingdom Viridiplantae; phylum Streptophyta; class Magnoliopsida; order Lamiales; family Lamiaceae; genus Galeopsis; species Galeopsis tetrahit. Next base: position 5,361,761 of record OY776130.1, read on the forward strand.
AAAAATCCAGTGCAACACTCATTAACAAAGCATATAAGTATTAGACATCACTTTATAAAAGATCTTGTTGAAAAGGAAGTTGTTAAGTTGGAGTACATATCTACTGAAAAATAATTGGCTGATATTTTTACTAAAGCTCTTGATGACAAGAGGTTTTCATCTCTTCGAAAATCTCTTGGTTTATGTAATATCTGAAAATATGATCAAGGGTGTTGTATCAAATGCGGCAGTTACTTCCACTACTTCACTCTCCAAATCGTCTAACTCCTACTTCTCAATTCTCCATATAAGATGAATCTCCATAGTAGTGTTGGTAAATAAATTAAAGGCTTTGTTAATTCGTTTAAGCACGGTAATTACAGTTCTTAAATTTATTTACAGCACTCAAGTATATCTATTACCTATGTCACATCATTTTTCGCCTCACATTTTTTTGAAATTTGATTTTCATTTATCTGTAGAACTCGAAAGGTCTCCAAAATTAATTTGTTGTCTTGTTTTGTGTGTACAACCCCTATTATGCCTAACAATTCTCAGGACTCTGCTGCACATTCAAACTCAAACTCAAGCAACAAGAATTCTCCAAATCCTCTCAACCTTCTCGCAGAAATGACATCTTCAAACTCACCAAACTCTCCATCATTCATGATTCGGGTGGAATTTACACGTTTTAGGGGCACATGTGAGGTGTATTTTGATGTGGATTTCATTGATTTTTGCATTGGATATGATTGTTTAAGCCAAAAGGAGGGAAAAGTTGTGTTTTGTTGATTTTATAGGTAAAACGATGGAATTTGGAGCAAAACACATACCACAAGTGATCGGACCGAAAAGAGGAGCGCACCATTGGATCCGGCTCGAAGAATGGAGTGGAATAGGCAAAAGAATCAAGTCGATCGGAGGTCGGAAGCTCAAGAAACGGGGGGGGGGGGGGGGCGAAAACGAGAGGACGAGCCAAAAAGACAAGTGGCCGGGTAAAAACCACATGGCCGGGTAGACATCACCCGGCCGAGTAGCTTTGACACGGGCAGAAGACGAAGCAATGGGGAGGCACGCGTTTAGGCCGGGTAAGACCCACCCGGCCGGGTCGTTCCAGCTCGGCTTGGGCCAAATTCTAGGGACGTTCGTGTTTCGCCCGGGTGAAACCCACCCGGCCGGGTGGTTTCGACCCGGGCAAGGCCCAACATGTTGTCGCTTCGTATTTTGGCCGGGTGGCATGCCCGGGTGGGAGCCACCCGGCCGGGTGACCTCATTCTCGGGGGTATTTGGCCATTTTCTCCATTTTTGAGGGACCAACTTGCAATTTTGGCACCCAAACCCTTCCCCAACACTATATAAGGCCTCATTCTTGAAACCCAAGACATTCTTCCCCAAATCCACACATAGTTACACATACTTGGAGGTGTTTTGGCCATTTCTCTCTCAATTCTTCACCAAATCAAGGAAGAAAGGATGCAATAGCTCCCAAATTCCATTCCCTACCACATTCTAGACTAAGCTTTCTCTTTATTTTCCTTTTTATTTATTTATTTCATTTGGATTTTGTAATTTGATTATGTTAGTAGTTAGCTAAACAATTTGTGGTTCTAAGGCATTGTAAGACTTGGATTGATGTTTATGAGTAATTTCTTGCTTTAATTGGTGTTTATTTCTTATTTGCATATTAAATTATCCATTGCAAAGCATATTGTTAGTGGCCATAATGATTTGCTTGATTCATTGTTAATTGGGGTAGTATCGAGAGATTTATTCCATTTAATCGTATGCGAATGTGCAACCCGGTATTATTATGATCTCGAGAGAGGATTAATTATCGGAGAGGGAATCGAATGATCTTAGGAGCTATTTTAGATGGTGTAATGTTTGTGATGTAGACATACGAGCTTATATTACATTGCGTCTTTGAATTAATTTGTATCGAGAGATCGATTAGTTCTTCTTGTGTGATCACCCTATTTGAGATAACCTTAATGGCCATTTAAACGAGATAACTCTCATAAACGGACGTCTAAGTACTACAATCGCCTTGGAACCCACTTTTTCTTTTTGAGTTACATCCGTTTCATTTTCGTTTTACTTATTTACTTGGTATTTGATCGATTTCATATTTACTCTTTAGTTGTTTATTTGTGACACATTGTTAGACAATCTTAGGAGTAATTCAACCTTCAAATTATCGATCACATCTATTTAGAATTCAACTAGCAAACTACCACTTTTACGCTCAACCTCCTTGTGGGATCGACCTCGTGCTTATCACGCTACGATAGACACCGTACACTTGCGGTTGTTTATTTTAGTGTTGCATAACACGTGAATCAAGTTTATGGCGCCGCTGCCGGGGAGGTTTTTATAAGCTCTAGAGTGTAGGCTAGGAGAGTTTTAGTTTAGACACTTTATTTGCTTTCTTTATTTGCAAAAATCCAAAAATATTTGAGTTTGTTATCTTGATCCTAATTGCAATTCTCACTCTCGTTTGTTCTTTTGATAGACATGGTTTATGATCACACGATCTAGAAGGAACCACCAAGAAGTGCTACCTTTAGATCCGGAGATTGAGGCCAATTGTCGAAGAAGGAACGCCGAAAGGAGAAGACTAGAGTTGGAAGCCATGAATAGAAGAGAGAATCCAATAGTGGAAGAAGAAAGGAACCAAGAGGATGTTGGAGGCATAGTAGAGCCTAATGGGAATGGTGGTAATCGACCACAAGGAGGCATAAGAGATAACCTCAATCGGAGGATGGAAGGGAATGTCAATATTGAAGGAGATGGAGAGCAACGGGAGGAAAACGGGAATCATCGAGTATTGAGAGACCATTTCCGCCCTATTCCTAGACCTTATGGAGGAGCGGGTAGGGAACCAGTTGATGCTCATAACTTTGAGCTTAAACCGGCGTTGATCATGATGGTCCAAAACAACCAATTCGGAGGGTTGTCAAAGGAGGATCCTAACCTCCATTTATCTCAATTCTTAGAGATAAGTGGAACGGTTAAGATCAATCGTGTCCCTCAAGATTACATCCGTCTCCAACTCTTTCCTTTCTCACTCCGTGATCGTGCTAAGCAATGGTACATGTCTCTTGATCTAAGGACAATCGAAAATTGGGCCGATCTTGTGGATGCCTTCCTTATGAAGTACTTTCCTCCAAGCAAGACTATCAAGATAAGAGGAGAAATTTCTTCCTTTATGCAAGACGATGATGAGTCGTTAGCCGAGGCTTGGGAGCGCTTCAAGGATTTGATAAGGAGTTGTCCTCAACATGGGTTCTCAAGAGATCAATTGATTTGCTATTTCTACAATGGGATGGACCATCGAACGAGAGGGATGGTGGATGCCTCGGCCGGTGGAGGTTCTTTGCTAGGAAAAACGACGGATGAGGGTTATGTGCTTTTAGAAGAGATGGCAAAGAACGGACATCAATGGCCATCTGAGAGAAGGCAAGCCCGGAAAGTTGCTTCCACCAAGGAGTCGGATGATTTTGCTACTTTGTCCAACAAGATGGACAAGTTAACTTCAATGATGGCGGCTAAGTCATTAATGGGACCTAGTGATGAACAATATGAAGAGGCCCATTATATGAACAATCAAAGGGACCGTCAATTCCGAGAAAGAGGTTTGAACGAGAGGCAAAATCCTCCTAACCCGAATCATTACCATCCCGGATTGAGGCAACATGAGAATTTCTCCTATGCCAACACAAGGAATGCCATCATCCCACCTCCAAATTTTAATGTGATAGATGGAGCTATTGTGGAGCCTTCATCAAAGCTATCAATGGAGGATATGTTTGGTGCTTTTATGGGGGAAACTACGAAATTCATGAGAGAGACTAGAGAGAATGCAAACATAACTCGTCAAAGAGTTGATGAGCAAGGAGAAATGATCAAGAATATGGCAAGCAACATGAAAGCCATAGAAAAGCAAGTGAGCCAACTTTCTAATGTCATTGGTAGTCAACACACTCCGGGGCAATTTCCTTCAAACACGGAGCTCAACCCCAAGGAGCATTGCAAAACTATTAAGCTAAGAAGTGGGACGAGCTACGATGGGCCAAAGATGCCACAAGAGGAGGAAATGGTAATGGCACCCGAGGATGTCGACAAAGAAGATGGACAAGAGAAAGAAAGGCAAGAGGAGATAGTGAGGGAAGAAGAGAAAGTAGAGGAGAAAAAGAGTGAGGAGGCAATCCCTCCTCAAGACAAAGGAAAGAATGTGGTACCCCTCCCATACCCTCAAAGGTTGAAGAAAAAGGGCTTGGACAACAAATTTGCTAAGTTTTTAGAGATGTTCAAGAAGATCCACATCAACATCCCCTTTGCCGAAGCTCTAGAACAAATGCCCCATTATTCTAAGTTCTTGAAAGAAATTATGTCCAACAAGAGGAAAATGGTGGAATATGAGACGGTGCATTTGACCGAAGAATGTAGCTCAATCATTCAAGCAAAGCTACCTCAAAAGCTTAGAGATCCCGGGTCCTTCACTTTGCCATGTGTTATTGGAGATGGAGGTACATTTAAAGCTTTGTGTGATTTGGGAGCTAGCATTAATCTTATGCCTTTGTCCATATTTAAGTCACTTGGTTTGGGGAAGCTTACACCAACTACTATGAGCCTTCAATTGGCGGATCGATCCATGACATACCCCTTGGGTATAGTAGAAGATGTGTTGGTGAAGATCGATAAGTTCATTTTCCCGGTGGATTTTGTGGTATTAGATATGGAGGAGGATAAGTATATTCCACTCATCTTGGGAAGGCCATTTTTGGCAACCGGTGGAGCCATTATTAATGTGAGGAAAGGGGAATTGGAGCTTCAAGTGAACAACGAGAAAGTGTTGTTCAACATCTACAAGGCCATCAAGTTTAGAGATGATGAGGATGAGGTCTATGAGTGCAACTTGATCAACCACGTGCAAGCTTGTGTGGATATGCACATGGAAAAGAGCAACTCAAAGGATCCACTTGACCTTTGCATAAGAAACTCTCTTAACTCACTCTCTTCTATTCCCTTTGATTTCAATTTTGATGAGCTTAATGATATAGAATTGTTTGAATATATGTCTTCTCTTGATGTTTTGAAGGAACTTCCAATCAAAAAGGAGGAGAAATTCATGGAGATACAACAAGAAGCCAAGTTTGGGGGGGTTTTACTTGAAGAGTGTCAAAGATTTCCTCACAAAAATCTTGACACTTGGCCCTCATGTTACACATTGGAAGCACCAAAGGAGGAAGCTAAGGAGAAACCAAAAGCTCAAGAGAAGGGGAAGAAGCTTGACTTGAAACCACTTCCGGAGCACTTGAGATATGCTTATATTGAACAAGGTGACCTCTTTCCGGTTATTGTTTCTTCACACTTGCATGAGCTTGAGTTAGAAAAATTGCTTAGGGTGCTTAGAACTTATAAATCGGCTATTGGTTGGGATATTTCGGATTTGAAGGGTATACCGGCTCATATTTGCATGCATAAAATTAGACTAGATGAGTCTATTAAGCCTAAAGCCCAAGGTCAAAGAAGATTGAACCCCATAATGCAAGATGTAGTAAGAAAAGAAGTGTTGAAGTGGTTGGATAATGATATAATTTTTCCCATAAGTGATAGTGAGTGGGTAAGTCCAACACAAGTGGTGCCTAAGAAGGGAGGGATGACCATTGTGACAACCGATACCTTAGAGGTAATTGCTTCTAGGACCACCGTGGGATGGAGGGTATGTATTGACTATCGTGCATTGAATAGTGCCACTAGGAAAGATCACTTCCCTTTGCCTTTTATTGATCAAATGTTGGATAGGATGGCGGGATACGAGTATTATTGCTTTCTCGATGGTTACTCGGGTTACAATCAAATTTCGATTGATCCTAAAGACCAAGAGAAATCAACTTTTACTTGCCCTTATGGTACTTTTGCTTTTAGGAAAATGCCATTCGGATTATGTAATGCTCCCGCCACCTTCCAACGATGCATGATGGCTATTTTTTATGGTATGATTGAAAACATAATGGAGGTATTCATGGATGATTTTTCCGTGTTTGGTTCTTGCTTTGATACATGTCTACGTAACCTTTCTTGTGTTTTACAAAGATGTATAGATACCAACTTGGTGCTTAATTGGGAGAAATGCCACTTTATGGTGAAGGAAGGGATTGTGCTTGGACACAAGGTTTCGGCAAAAGTGCTTGAGGTCGATAGGGCTAAGATTGTGGCTATTGAGAGGCTACCCCCACCGACAAATGAGAAGGCGGTTAGGAGCTTTCTTGGACATGCCGGTTTTTATAGAAGATTCATCAAAGACTTCTCAAAGATAGCCAAACCTATGTGTGCATTATTGGAAAAGGGGGCTACCTTCATTTTTAGTGAAGAATGTGTGAAATCGTTTGAGATTTTGAAGGAGGCCTTGATTAAAGCTCCCGTGTTGGTGATACCCGATTGGAGCCAACCATTTGAGATCATGTGTGATGCTAGCGACTATGCAATTGGAGTGGCTTTGGGCTAAAAGAGAGACAAACTTTTCCGTGTGATATACTATGCGAGCAAAACCTTGAATCCGGCTCAAAGGAACTACACCACAACGGAGAAGGAGATGCTAGCCGTGGTGTATAGTTTCGACAAGTTTAGAGCTTATTTGGTTGGAGCCAAAACTATTGTGTATACGGATCACACGGCTTTGAAGTATTTGATTGAGAAGAAGGAGGCTAAACCGAGGTTGATACGATGGGTGCTCCTTTTGCAAGAATTTGATGTGGAGATAAGGGATAGGAAAGGATGTGAAAATGTGGTGGCGGATCATCTCTCAAGACTTGAGAATGTGGAAGAAAAAGACGTCCAAGTCCCTATCAAGGAGTGGTTTCCCGATGAACAACTCCTTACCATCAAGGAAACATGTCCATGGTTCGCCGACTTTGTGAACCACATAGCCACCGGAACACCACCACCAAACCTCTCATTCCATCAAAAGAAGAAGTTTTATCATGATGTCAAGTTCTATGTTTGGGAGGATCCATTTCTTTATAGATGGTGTTCGGACATGATCATGAGGAGGTGCCTAGCGGAAAATGAGTGGGAAAAAGTGATTGTGGAATGCCATTCATCTTCTTATGGAGGTCATTTTGGAGCAAATCGGACGGCCCACAAAGTTTTTCAAAGTGGTTTTTATTGGCCATCCATCTTTAGGGATTGTGAAGCTTTTGTGAAGAAGTGTGATAAGTGTCAAAGGATGGGGAACATTTCAAAGAGGCATGAGATGCCTATGAAGAATGTGATTGAGGTGGAGCTCTTTGATGTGTGGGGGATAGACTTTATGGGGCCATTCCCCAATTCTCATGGATTTTCATACATCCTTTTGGCCATTGATTATGTCTCTAGGTGGATTGAGGCCATTCCAACCACTACAAATGATGCCAAGGTGGTCCTCAACTTTTTGAGAAAAAACATTTTTACTCGTTTTGGCACTCCAAGAGCACTAGTGAGTGATGGTGGTTCACACTTTTGTAACCGATGGCTAGATCAACTCTTAGCAAAGTATGGAGTGAAGCATAGGGTGACCACACCGTATCACCCTCAAGCAAATAGACAAACGGAGCTTGCTAATCGAGAAGTGAAACAAATCTTGGAGAAAACCGTTGGGTTAAAGAGAAAGGATTGGGCTATCAAGTTGGATGATGCCCTTTGGGCATATCGAACCGCCTACAAGACACCTTTGGGCACATCTCCTTATCAACTTGTGTATGACAAGTCTTGTCATCTACCCGTGGAAGTGGAGTTGAGGACTCGTTGGGCCATTAACGAGTTGAATCTTGATCTTAAGGCATCCGGAGAAAGAAGGAAGATGATGCTTAATGAGCTTGATGAGTTTAGGAATGGAGCCTTTGAGAACTCCAAGATTCATAAAGAGAGAGCCAAGAGGTTTCATGACAAGATGATTGAAAAAAGGGAGTTCCAAGTGGGAGAACAAGTTCTATTGTTCAATTCAAGGTTGAGGCTATTTCCGGGCAAATTGAAGTCAAAGTGGTCGGGGCCCTTTGTGATTAAGAATGTGACGCCCATGGGAAATGTGGAGCTTGTTGATAAAGATGGAACAACCTTTGTGGTGAATGGTCAAAGAGTGAAGCACTACTTTGGAAATGAGCAAATTCGAAGGGTGGAAACACTTCACTTGATTGAGGCTTGAAAGTAGAGAGAATCGTCCGGCATAGGACGTTAAAAATAGCGCTTCTTGGGAGGCAACCCAAGGTTTTATTGCTTTCTTGTTTTTATTGTTTTGATAGTATTGATAGCTTAGTTTATTTTGTAGGTATGGATGAGGAAAATTGTGGATACCTTGCTTTGGAAAATGAAGAAGAAGCAAGACCAACTTTGAAAAAAAGAGAGCAAGTGATGCAATGATGATCTTCAAGAATCATTGGATGTACAAGAAGGGAGGTAACAACTTGTAGCCCCAAACTTAAAATTTTTACATAGTAAAATTCTAAGTTTGGGGGAGTTATTTTTCTTTTCTTTTTCTACTAGTTGTTACCCTTGCACCGGTTTGTCATTCTACTTGTATCACATTTTGCACCGGCGCACACTTGACTTTCACATGCTTAGATTGTTTAAGTTGGTTTTTGATAATATGTTGGGTAGTGGACATTTGGTGAAATGTGAGCATGGATAGTCAGTGGGATCCATTGTTGAGTAGTTGTGGTGATATCTATTTGCTTTGAATGTAAGCATGATTGATGTTGGATATAGTTTCATGATTGTGTTCATATTTGTGATCTTGGATAGCATTGATATATGATGTGTTGTTATTTGGGGACATTTGATGAATGTGAGAGTCCTATTGAATAAACTGGTGAGAATTGAGCCTTAAATCGAGCATGTAATCCAGTTTAGTTCATTTGAGAGTGGACTAGGTTATTGCTAGTGGTCCTAGAACTTGCCCAAGTTCTTGTTTGAAAGCATGATTGTGTGAGATGATGTGATGTGATATGGGCCATCTTGTTCTAAAAGAGTCACTTAGCCAAAAATTTCCCAAAATCGAAGTAATTTTCCGTAGTAGCCCCTTGAGCTTAATTCCTCATTTTCTTGGCAAACTACAATGTTAACCACTTAGCCTTTTTGAGCTTTTTGATTCCTATATCTAGTGGGGGATAAAAGACAAAGTGGAAAACATGTGCTTGAATGAAGATCTTTGGTAAAAAGGAAAGTTGGAAAAGTTGAAAGAAGAAAAAGAGAAAGATGAAAAGAAAATCAAGGAAAAGAAAAGAGGGACAAAGAGCCCCAAAAGCTTGAAAAGAAAAAAATGGTTCAAAAGATGAGGTGATGAATGCTTGAAAAAAGAAAGAAAAGGAAAAGTGAGGATGGAGTTTGTAAGTTTTGAAAGTGAAAGCACAAATTGTATAAAAACAAGTTTTGTCCTCCACTAGAAGAGTCACAACTCCCAAATTCATCCTACCTTGTCCAAAGAGCCAATGTTACATCCTTGATTAAGTCCTATTGATCACATTGTTGAGCATTTGAGTGTGTGTAGAAAGTAGAAGTTGGGCAAGCATATGGTGATTGCATAGCATAACTTGGTTGATGAGTGCATTAATATCCTCAATTTGTTGTGTGTTTGAGAGAAACACTTTATCATGTGAGTAGAGGACTTGAGCATTTGGATTATGTTTCCCATCACAATGTGTTGTGTACTTGTGCATTCTTTGATCCATGAGTGTGAATTGCAATAGTGAACCTATGACCTTCATTGAGAAATGCACTTTGAGAAAGAGATATCATTACATCCTACTTTGCATGTGTGAATTACATTGAATATTCCATTGTGATCATTCCACCCTCATTGCTTTAAGTGCTTAGTTGTTTGAGGACAAACAACATTTTAAGTTTGGGGGGGTTTGATTCGGGTGGAATTTACACGTTTTAGGGGCACATGTGAGGTGTATTTTGATGTGGATTTCATTGATTTTTGCATTGGATATGATTGTTTAAGCCAAAAGGAGGGAAAAGTTGTGTTTTGTTGATTTTATAGGTAAAACGATGGAATTTGGAGCAAAACACATACCACAAGTGATCGGACCGAAAAGAGGAGCGCACCATTGGATTCGGCTCGAATAATGGAGTGGAATAGGCAAAAGAATCAAGTCGATCGGAGGTCGGAAGCTCAAGAAACGGGGGGGGGGGGGGGCGAAAACGAGAGGACGAGCCAAAAAGACAAGTGGCCGGGTAAAAACCACATGGCCGGGTAGACATCACCCGGCCGGGTGGAATCAACCCGGCCGAGTAGCTTTGACACGGGTAGAAGACGAAGCAATGGGGAGGCACGCGTTTAGGCCGGGTAAGACCCACCCGGCCGGGTCGTTCCAGCTCGGCTTGGGCCAAATTCTAGGGACGTTCGTGTTTCGCCCGGTTGAAACCCACCCGGCCGGGTGGTTTCGACCCGGGCAAGGCCCAACATGTTGTCGCTTGGTATTTTGGCCGGGTGGCATGCCCGGGTGGGAGCCACCCGGCCGGGTGACCTCATTCTCGGGGGTATTTGGCCATTTTCTCCATTTTTGAGGGACCAACTTGCAATTTTGGCACCCAAACCCTTCCCCAACACTATATAAGACCTCATTCTTGAAACCCAAGACATTCTTCCCCAAATCCACACATAGTTACACATACTTGGAGGTGTTTTGGCCATTTCTCTCTCAATTCTTCACCAAATCAAGGAAGAAAGGATGCAATAGCTCCCAAATTCCATTCCCTACCACATTCTTGACTAAGCTTTCTCTTTATTTTCCTTTTTATTTAGTTATTTCATTTGGATTTTGTAATTTGATTATGTTAGTAGTTAGCTAAATAATTTGTGGTTCTAAGGCATTGTAAGACTTGGATTGATGTTTATGAGTAATTTCTTGCTTTAATTGGTGTTTATTTCTTATTTGCATATTCAATTATCCATTGCAAAGCATATTGTTAGTGGCCATAATGATTTGCTTGATTCATTGTTAATTGGGGTAGTATCGAGAGATTTATTCCATTTAATCGTATGCGAATGTGCAACCCGGTATTATTATGATCTCGAGAGAGGATTAATTATCGGAGAGGGAATCGAATGATCTTAGGAGCTATTTTAGATGGTGTAATGTTTGTGATGTAGACATACGAGCTTATATTACATTGCGTCTTTGAATTAATTTGTATCGAGAGATCGATTAGTTCTTCTTGTGTGATCACCCTATTTGAGATAACCTTAATGGCCATTTAAACGAGATAACTCTCATAAACGGACGTCTAAGTACTACAATCGCCTTGGAACCCACTTTTTCTTTTTGAGTTACATCCGTTTCATTTTCGTTTTACTTATTTACTTGGTATTTGATCGATTTCATATTTACTCTTTAGTTGTTTATTTGTGACACATTGTTAGACAATCTTAGGAGTAATTCAACCTTCAAATTATCGATCACATCTATTTAGAATTCAACTAGCAAACTACCACTTTTACGCTCAACCTCCTTGTGGGATCGACCTCGTGCTTATCACGCTACGATAGACACCGTACACTTGCGGTTGTTTATTTTAGTGTTGCATAACACGTGAATCAATTCACCGTAGGAACCATTGTCGTTCCTTATGCTGATGAACAAAATCCCTCAAACTTATCCCCTCTTGAGATAGTGCCGTACAATCCGTTCGATATTCGCACAGAAATTGCGAATGCGAACGCAGCTGCTGAAATTTCGGCCTCTAAGCCACTAAATGAGCCCTCATCCGAAGCTCCCGCACCTGAAATCACTACAGTAACCTTACACTTCCCTCTAGGCACCCCTTTCAACACCTTGAAAGGTGCCTTCGAAACTCTAAGCCTAAAAACAGCACACCCTGTTTTAGTGCTTGAAGGAGAAACACTGGATAATGCCATGTTCAAGGGCGATGTGGACATGCAGGCCCAACAGGAATCTTCAGATGAAGAAGTTCTGACCACCAGGTTCGAAAGACTATATCGGCAGAAAAAGGGCAAGAAGAAGGTCGTTGTTGTTCCTACCGCAAGAAAATGGTCGGGTGGAAAGAGAAAGTCCCAAAGGAATCTGGGCAAGATTGTCGATTATACGGGAAAGGGGAAGAAGCCCAGAACTGATGGGAATGCGTCTGAACCAATTGCAGTTTCTGATTCTGAAGCAGAATCGGAAACAGAGCCAGAACAAATCACAACTGAAGTCAATGAGGATGATGTAGACGAAGTAGCTGAGGAAGTGGAAGAGGAGAGTGAACCCACTCCACCGATCCGACGATAAAAAAGGCTCCGAGAGCCCGAGAGTGTTGCCTCTCCGATGGCAACACTAGAACCATCTGATCCAGAACAGTCATCCAGTTCTTCAGAAGAAGATGAAAACGAGGTACTTTTCTCTTCTGATGATAGGAATAGTGACTCTGATGAGGACTATAATGATAAGTCAAGCATACAATATAGAACTATAAGAACTAGACAGATTTTAAGTGAAAGATTAATTAAAGTTCCTGACTTTGAAGAGTTGAATCTGCTTGAATGGTTTAAAGAAAGGTCTTTGCTGCATGCTTTACAATTTTCTTGTCCTTACATTGTTGACTGGATATATGAATTCTATGTTAATATCCCTCAATTTGCTGGTGATCCAAATTCTACAAGATATGGACATTTTTGTTTTAGAGGAAATAGGCATATGATTACCCCTAGGAGGATCAATATTTTGCTTAAAACAAAAATTATGGAGGATCCTGTTGTTACTGATCATGATGTTATGATAAACATCTTGACTGGGGGAGTAATCACCAAATGGAGGAGAAGGATTTTGGCATCTAAACTGACTAGTCTATATTCTATTTTGCATAAGTTGGTTTGTTTCAATTGGCTGCCTACTACAAATAACACCACTTTCACCTTAGAACAAGCTGTTTTGATGTACAAGATAGGACATTTGAAAAGGTTTAACCTAGGACAGGTTATTTTCACTAATATGATGACTTTTAAGTCTGATATGTCTGTAAGAGGCATACTACCTTACCTATGTCTTGTGTGCAAATACCTGCTGGACAAAGCTTTTGAAAGATATGAAGATGAGGTTGTGAGCAATTATATCCCAGGCTTCAGCATTTCAAATCAGTTCCTAGTAAGAGGTGACAGGGTGGTTGATCTTCCTTTGAGAAGGAATGATGATGAAGCAGGCCCAAGTACAACAACCAGTGCTCCAGCAAATGATCCCTTCCATAATACCACACTGCCTCCAGAAGGAGCTGCCTCTTCTATCTACCTATCTTCACACTATATTATGAGGCAGATTGATATTTTGCAGGGGTCTATTCTTAATTTGCAGCACTCTGTAGAAGATCTTCTAATTCAAAAGAAATTTTGGATGGATCTTCTTTCCACTTCAACAGGGGGAGTAGCTGATAGTTTACACAACCAGCCCACTAACATTGTTGCTCCTGCTGTAGATGAACCGGATTCAGTTCCTGGCCGAACTCATGAACCTGCTGCTGACACTGCAATGACTGAGGAAGATGATCAAGACATCCAAGATCTGTATGGTGATCTGTGATCTGGATGCATGATGAGCTTGAAGACAGGGGGAGAGCTTACACTATGGGGGAGTATATGCAGACTATGGAGATGCAGCTGAAACACATTTCAGCCCAATCCTTTCCCATGTGTTAATTCAATTCTTCGTTGTTGTAAAAGCTTTGTATTTTTTTTTAATTTCTCAAACTCTGTTATTTACATTCTGTAATTATTTAGGATTTACTTTTGTTTAAGTTATTTAAATCTAAACATGTTTTTTGGTTTAGATGTTGTTTATTTTAATTTGATCTTATACCACTTGTTACTTCATCTTTTTGAAATATCAATTGTGTAAACTTCTTAATCAATATTTCTGTTGTGTGAACTTCGGTTGTGTTGATGTAGAAAGGTCAAATTGGGGGAGATTGTTGATGTTGATATAAGTGTTTTGTTTAATGATCCAACACTAACATCCGAGTGTTGTGTTTAATGTTCCCAACACTTATGACAACATCAGAATTTGCCCTTCCTTTTCTCACTAACTCTTATCTTACGTTTGTTTTCTAATGATGTCCCTAGAGCAGTTAGAAGACGTGGGCAACACCAAGTCATGCCACTACGTGGGAGTGAGAAGTTATTAGACATGGTATAACAAGTCCCTAAATTCTAGGAGTAGTGGAGAGAAGTTTCTAACCGCATGATCTCACGGTTGTGATGATCATGGGAGTTGATGACAGTTCGTCCATGATGCCTATAAATACAGAAGCTGCCTCAACACAAGATACACAAGAAGGAAAGATGAATTCGACTACTACACTATTGAACGCTTTATACGCTTCTAGTTAGGAAAATTATTGTTTCTTCTTGTAGTTCTTCACATTATTGTAAACCCGAATAATAGTGTGTTTGAACATAGTCTTATTTACTAGGTTGTGTGTATAGATCTATGAGGGAGATAGTTTCATAGAACTTAGTAAATTATTTTACACTTTCGTAGTGTTATTCTACACCTCAAAGAGGTTGTACTCGTTTCACATATTTTTAATATAGTGAACAACATAGATTATTTTATAATCTATGCAAATTTTGAATACCTCTATTTTCAGTACATGCATTTTAATTTCCGCTGCATAGTGTTGTCTGGACAGTGCCAACACGACAGACAACACCGATCTCTGATTTCGCACGCATACACACTTTCAAATCAATTCTTAGAATTTAGGTTATGATAACAGAAAGTCACTCACTTTCCAAATTCGAAAATTAAATTCTCAGATTCTTGCTATGCACTGAAATCAAAATAAGAAAATTTCTCAAATTCGATTTTCAAATTTAATTTCTGAGATTCAATTATGCAATGAAATCAGAATAAGAAATTTCCCAAATTGGATTTTCAATTTCAATTACTCATATTCGATTATGCACTGAAATCAGAATAAGAAATCTCATATCCCAAAAAAAAAGTTCGCAAACACAGATGAACGCGTATATCCACGTTTCTGCACACTTTCTAGAAAGGTAAAGAGGAAATTACCAGGCCACATTGGACTAATCTCGGAAAACCATCCAGGAATAACGGAGGAGATAAAGTCGGGTAGCGCCGTTGTAGTGCCGTTATTCTGTTCCATATCGACCGAAGTGGCGCCGTTCTGTTTCTCATCCCGCTGTCTCTTCACCGGCAACTCAGTCACGGATTCAGCCCCTTCTGCCATTGAAGGATGTGAGTGTGTGTATATTCACGCAGTGAGTGTGTGAGAGATGATAGGAGGTATCCAATACCTTTCTATTGCTTTTTATCGTTCGATTATTGTTCATATCATCAAATCAATCATTGATAGTATGCACATGCACTAAATACTGCATTGACACATATCCTACATGTGCATTAACTTCTGCATTTGAAACATGTACACACATGTCGACTCCTGTGCACAAACATATTCTACAGATATTTAAGTGTTTAAATGATATGCACCTACTCACGCATATTGACAAAGTGGGATAGCTCAAGTGGTTAGAGCACCACTACCAAGGCCTTAAATCCTGGGTTCGAGTCATGGGGAGGGGAAAAGGGATGGGTATTTAATTTGTAAACAAAAAACCTACTCACGCATATTATTATGTATGCACATGATATATGTCATACAGATACGCAATGTCTTAGTTGTTGATAGTTTACGTGGTTCTATAGTTAAAAGGTTACAAGTTCATATGAATATGCATTCGACACTGCATATATGTGGGTTGAAATGCAGATTTCCAGAATCTCTTAACTTAACAAAATTAAACGAAATAAATGGAGAGACCTACCTTTTAGGAAAGTTTTTAAATTTTAGAAGGTGATAGATTTTCGGGAATTCGAGAAATTGCATTTAAGAATTGATTGGATGTTTAGTTGACTAATAATTGTGTATTTTATAAATTCAAAATTTTAAAATATGGTGGAAGGGCATAATTGACAAAAAAATTAAATTTTGACTCTATTAGATTAAAAAAATTATGATAGGTTCTATCAGAGAAAATATGGGGTGAGATGACTCTATTAGTTATTTACCCTTCTCCTTACTAAAGGCACTTTTTAAAATATTGATAAAGTCATTTGACCATTTTAAATCAATATGGTAATTTTAATCGCATTTATTATTTAATATGACAACTCTGTAATCTTGATTGTATATTTTTAGCATGAACTTAAATTATTATATATAATTCTCCTACTTATTTTGAATATACGTAAATATTTAATTTGATTTAAAGGAAAATATTTTTAAAATTAATTATCTTAATTAATGCACTAATGTTAACTATTTAGATTTTAGTTGAACTATGGTATATCATCCAAAGTTATTGTAGTTATATATATATATATATATATATATATTAAAATAAGGAAAACGTTAATTAGTTGTATTTATGAATAAAGACAATATAATTATTTTTTACGTTCGAAAATACTAATATTTTTCCTTAATTTTACATTTACCTTAATTTTTTTAAAGTCAAATATTATTTATTAATAGCAATTTAATGTTATAATTTGTTCTTAAAATTAAAAGGCAATAATTATATATAAGCATTTATTATTTACAATTAATAAGATAATTGAAATATACAATGCATTAAAAGAACATCAATGCAACAATTAAATACAATTAATTAATTATGAATTGACATTACTAATGAAAAATTAAAATATTAAAAGAACATCAATGCAAGAGCACTACTAATATGTTATTTAGGAGTGATTAGTGATACTAAATTACTACAATTAATTTATTTATTTTTGCAAACATGACTAATTAAATATATGTAAATATAAGTTATATGCAATTATTTGTAAAATTAAATCAAGCTATCCTATTTGAGGTTTTATGTGTTTTTGTATTGTAAATATAAGTTCCCTATAATTTTATGTCTTTTACTAACATTTAGTTTGTTTATTTGTATGGAATTAAGGTACGTCTAACATGTAATTTGTATATTTTTGGTCTAAAATTTTGGACCTGCTAAATTAGTGTATATCAATTCATTTAATAGTTCTAATGGGTAATGACTTAACTTTTATTTTAAAAAATATTATTTTTATCACTATTATATTACGTTTAATAGTTCTAATGGGTAATTTCAAAATTTTATTTGCAAGTTTGATAAAGGGTGGTATTCTATTATTGAAGATAATAAAATTTTCACACACATTAATATGACATAATACTTTGATGGGTTGCTTACTTTTTGAGGAGTTTTTTTTTTTTTTTTGATCATATATGTTTGAGACATTTCAAAATAAATCATTTAAATTTTAATTTTACAAAATACGTCATTTATGTTTCAATTTCAATCTTTTTTTATCCAATTTAATCATTTATCTTTGGAAAGAATGAAGTGGTGGCTTGACAGATCATTCATCATCATGCGACATCATTATCTCTCTACATTATTTCTCTTCTATTAAAAAAGAGTTATTTGCAAAAAAAAAAAAAAAAAAAAAAGTTCTCTACAAAAAATAAATAAATAAATCTCTCTACAAAAAAAAGATGTTCCATTAAAATAAAATAGGTAAAACAATTATGTAATTAAAAATAAAATTGGCACCAACTAAAATTATAACATAACATTTCAAAATATATGAACTTGTGCATATTGGAAAACACCCTTACAATATAACATAATTTTATTTTTAATGAAACACCCTTAATTTTTTTGAAAGGGAACGATTTTTATGCATAACTCACGAGTTTTTAATTCTGACTTAAAATATTAATTTATTTAAATTTATGAGTGACGAATAATTTATACATTTCGTATTAATTAATTAATTTTGGAATTCTCAAACTTACAAGACCAAAAAAAAATCTCCAACTTGTGTCATTTTCCAAAAAGTCTAATTCAATATTCTGTCCTAATATTTTAATATAAATTTTGGTTTGTCCCTATAATTCTTATTATTACTCAATCACTCCAAATTAATTAATTTTGTCATTTTAATTTTATTTTTAATGGAACACCCTTAATTTTTTTTTGGAGGGAACACATTGATTTGACTGAATTAATTGGTTTGGAACAATTTAACCTCTTTTTTTTTTTTTTGTGTAGAGAACTCTTATTTTTTTTCTTTTGCAAATAACTATTTTTTTTAATAGAAGAGAGATAATGATGCAGCATGATGATATGTCCTCTTTTTTTTTTTTAATACCACTTAATTTTTTTCAAAGATAAATGATTAAAATTGAATAAAAATGGATTGAAATTGAAACATAAATGATGTATTTTGTAAAGTTGAAACTTATAGAATTTATTTTGGAATGATACGTTTATATATTTATTTGTGTAAAAAGGTCATTTATTTATATATAATCTTATATTATTATGGGGCCTTTTCAATCAAGTGTCTTTTGGACTTTGGGAAACCCCTTAAGTGCTACAAAATTTAAAAAACTCTTATAGGTGACATATGAGTGTGGAGATTACTTCCTTGCCCCTATAGAGGAGGGAAGAAGGAAGATGTCATCTCATATCTTCTTCCCACTCCCTCTCTCTCCACAACTCATTGTCTCCCAAAAAAAAAGAAAACATTACCTTCTCCCCTCCATTTTCGTCGGAGTTGCGGGTGGGAGAACCTCCGGCGAGCGAGTCTTCGCCTCCGACGGAAGCAGATCGGCGACCTCAGTCTTCGCCTCCGACGGAAGCAGATCGGCGACCTCGGCCATGGAGGCGGCTTCGTCTTCTTCAGATCGCCGCCCCACCACGGTCGCCGCCCGTCTGCATCAAGCTCCGCTGCTTCGCCATGGCCGCCGGGGAAGACGAAGTCCGTCGCCGTGGCTTACCGTCGCTGCTGTGCTTTTCTCCGACGAAGACGCCATGGCCGCCGCCCGTCTGTAATTCCGACGAAGATGCCATGGCCGCCGATCTGCAGCACTCCGACGAAGACGAAGATGAAGGGAGCCTTGATCTGTGCGTGGCGAAGGCGAAGAAAGTTCGTGGTGAGGGCCGGCCAGTCGGCGACGGAGGACGAAGGTGGGGGCCGACCGGTCGGCGACGGAGGACGAAGGTGGGGGCCGGCCGGTCGGCGACGGAGGACGAAGGTGGGGGCCGGCCGGTCGGCGACGGAGGACGAAGGTGGGGGTCGGCCGGTCGGCGACGGAGGACGAAGGTGGGGGTGGGCGCGCGGCGGCAGCCAACGTGGGGTGGTGGTGGAGGGCTAAGGTTAGGGTTAGGGTTTTGACAATTGGGCCTGGGCTAGGTTTCCCACCCCTAATGTGCACCCACTTTTTCAATCAAAACACCCACTTTTTCTAATCCCCAATGTGCACCTACACTTTAGTGAAACTGTTGTTGGTGCACATATTTTCTCCTTTGGTGCAAATATTTTCTCCTTTGATTCAAATATTTTCTTTCTTGTTGCAAATATTTTCTTCTTTGATTCAAATATTTTCTTTCTTGTTGCAAATATTTTCTTTCTTGACGCATACATTTTATTTGGTAGTGGTCAAGTCCCTAAATGCAGAAAAATACAGAAATTAATATAAAACTAACAAAATCACAAAAAATACAAAAAAAAAAAATTGAATCAATGAGAAAAATAATATAAAAACCCAAAAATAAATTTGACAAGTCCCTAAATTCACAAAAATACAAAAATTAATATAAAACTTAAAATTTCTTTTTAGATGAAACACCCTTGAAGGCAAAGGTTTCCCACCCCTAATGTGCCCCCACTCTTTCAATTAAAACACCCTTGAAGACACTTAGAATTGCTTTTTTAGATGAAATAAAAATGTTATTTTTTTTCCTGGAACGGTTGGTGCAAATAAATTATTTGTTGGTGCAAAATAATTTATTCGTTGATGCAAAATAATTTATTTGTTGATGCAAATAATTTCTCCGCTGATGCAAATAATTTCTCCGATGATGCAAATTAAAAAACAATATAAAACTCACAAAATAAAAAAAAATACAAAATAAAGATAAAAATAACATTTGCATCAATGAGCAAATATAATTTGCATCAACAAAAGAAAGATTTGCACCAACGAATAATTTATTTGCATCTATAAAACTATCATTGCATCAATAATAGCTAACTTACTTTGGTATCGAAAAAAAAGGCAAAACAAACTCATTTACTTCACAATCATTCTTGTTTTACAAAAATGATAAACCCAAAATCGAGTTTGTTGAAGACAAATCTCCAAAATCGTAAGCTTAGAAATGAAAACTGTGTAGGTGAACCATCATCAAAATTAACAATAGGCTGTTGTTGGAGATTACAGAAGACAAACGATATATGATAAGAAAACACAAAATGCCATTATCTCAACATAAGCTTAAACGAGTACAATTAAAACAGTGAATTTGCGAGTTCAGAAATGTCCTTTGCAACTTGATCATGCTCTCCTTTCAACTTGTCTAGTTCGTCCTGGGCGAGTTCGCCCTTTGTGGGCTTGGTTAACACCAAAACACAACACGTTGGCCTCTTTATTGCTCCTGCATTAGCAAGATCTTGAAAATGGCATCGAATGTAACCAACAAGTTAATCTTAAAGCGATAGATAAGAAATTCTATTAAAGATGTATATCAGAGCTTGTTAAGATAATCCATCGTTAATTGACACAATAAACTCATGTGAAATCCAGGCCCATTCGTGAGGCGTGAGAAGAACATATTTTAATCTAGACAAGCAATGAAAAGCTAGTTAATTTGCAACTTCTAAACAGTATAAAACAGTCTACCAGACTCAGTATAGATCAAATATCAATATGGCATATCCAAGGGATTGAACAAAACAAAACAAGACTTACTTCCTTTGATGGAACATAGACATATGGAATCTCAGATTCTTCACATAACACTGGAACATGGGTAATGACATCAATAGGTGAAATGTTTCCAGCAATAACACATATTCTGCAATCATAAGAGTTACATGAACATCAGAAAAGTAAATACAAGATAAAATCCCAAGTAGGCTTCTTCCAAGATAACAGTCCATGTTCAGCACAAATTTGTACAAGTTTCTTCAAACAAGCTAAAAAGAGAGTACATTTAAACGGGATAGAAGATTCAATCAAACACAAATTTGTACAAGTTTTCTTCAAACAAATGAAAATTTAAACGGGATAGAGGCTTCAATCACAACAGCCAAGTAAATAAAAGTGTTTAAACAGAGTTGTTTACCAAACAACACATAACAACAATCATTTTTTTACCAATGGCCCTATAAACAGGATACAAAGAAGAAAAAAAAGCTATACAAGTCTTTCTCTAAAATTACACACCAAAGTAACTAAAGCCCCTTTTCACACTCTTCAACAATCCAAAACAAATAGCAACTGCTCCTCTACTAAATATATTTATTTGCAAATCTTTCTATATCAGTAAAATAACAACTCACCCTTTGTTTCCACGGCGAATACTCTTAACCACTTCCTTAACTCCTCTCTTTAAGCATTTCTGCTCCGCCGCTGAAATTACAACACAAAACAGGCATAAGTACGCGTATTTTCAAAAAAAAAAACACGATACAGCAATCAAATTAAACGCCATGGAATATAAAAACCGAACCTCGGCGAACAAGTTTAAGCGTTTTTTTGAGCAATGGGGTGAGGAAACCCTAGTCCATGCCCTAGCAATTTTGAGGCCGCCGCCTGAGAAAATTCCGGCGAGGCGTCGGAGGCGAGAACAGGTGGGCGGCGACGCAATGGGGGAGGCCTTCTTGAAGATCGAAGATGCAGATCGTCGGAGTGGCGGGTGGGAGAACCTTCGGCGAGGCCGCCGTCTGAGAAAATTCCGGCGAGATGTACAGCGTCGGAGGCGAGAACAGGTGGGCGGCGGCGCAGTGGGGGAGGCCTTCTTCAAGATCGAAGCGTCGGAGTTGCGGGTGGGAGATAATCCGGCGAGCGAGTCTTCGCCACCGACGCAGTGCGGCTGTTTCGTCCGAAGCAGATCGGCGACGTCGGCCATGGAGGCGGCTTCGTCTTCTTCAGATCGCCGCCCCACCACGGTCGCCGCCCGTCTGCATCAAGCTCCGCTGCTTCGCCATGGCCTCCAGGGAAGACGAAGGGTGGAGAGGCTTCACGATGGCGGTTGGGGATGGAGGAAAACTTTTCAGCGGCCACGACCATGGCGGATTTTGAAGACGTAGGAGAGAGGAGAGAGGAGAAGAGAGAAGAAGATGAGGCGTGTTTGAGAGGAAGGGGGGTGGGTGAGGTGTTTAATAAGAATGAAGAGAAAAATGAGGAATGAAGTAAGGGCAATTTGGGTCTTTCAGATTATTTTGACACCTAAAATCAACTTTTTGACACCTAAAATCAACTTTTAAAAAAAGTTGTACCTACGTAGAGTTGGGGGGTGAAAATTGTACCTAGGCAGTAATAAACTCTATTATTATTGATAATATTTTTAAAATAATAAAATTATGTATATTAATGTTGTTTTTTTATTTTATTTTAACCGTTGTAAGGTTGATGATGATTTTCTTCATGTTATTTTTTTATTCATATTCAATATATCATCTGTCGGTTGGAAAATTACATTATTCAGAAAGGTTGATTGGTAAGTAACATTTTTTTATTATAATCTAATAATAATATATAAATTCATTTTAACTATAGATGTTACTTCTATATATATCATATATTTTTTCAATATTTATAATGTAGATTATAACTTATTGGCTTTGGAATACATGCTTGAATGAACTATTTGACAGTTCATTATTTGAATAGATGGTGAAATGTTTTAGGGAAAGTTACTAATAAGTGCATTTCACATAGAGTTTTTTCTATAAAGTTCAACGTTTGAATAGTGTTACTAATAAGTCCAAAGCAACACTTAGATTGTCAAATTTACCCTTGAAATTAAAATTATGGTTACTATATCTTCATTATTAGAGATTTTAATATTTTATATACAGATTTTAAAGATTATCGAAATTTGTGCTTAATTAGTGGGATTACTAAATGTAAAAACTTTCCTAATTTCACCTACTCAACATTTACTACTCAGCGTACACCAAATGTGGTGGAGACAAAACATTGCATTTCACTCCTACTTTTGAAAAAGAGGACGACGATACAGCAACCTTCGACGGACACTTGATGGTATTGTTTTATGATTCCTCCTAGTTTTTTTGTTGTTTTGCTCTGATCGAATGGTATAACTAGTTATTTGAAGTAGGATATGTTTTTGAAATTATTTTGTTGCAATTTTGGCCAATATCTATGAAAATCACACTGCATGCAGAACCATCTAACTTTTTTTTTCTGTGTTTTGAAAAAAACTATTGCATTATTAAGCATATAATCGCCTTAGGAACCATAGATTCATATTTTAGAAGCCATAAGATTGAAATATAGCGTGCATCTAGTTCCCGATCTGAACTTATGTTAACTATTTTTGTTTGGTTTTAACTGTTAATTAAATGAGTGTGTTGTTTGGATTGTATGAAATTGAAAATGTAATATTTCTTGTTTATGCAGATGGTAAGAGACAAAAGAAACGGGATACATATCAATATCAATGATTTGGAAGATAGGGCTGGGAGGAAAAGATCAAGAAACAGAGATGATAACGTGGGTCGTAGGTTCTTTGGCTGTCAAGCTTTTCTGGTAAGTTTTTTCAATTCTCATAATAAAAAAAAAAAACTATGTTTATATTCTTTGAAAGGTGAAATTTGTTTAGAAGTCGAATCCCCTTTATATTCAATTTTGTAGTTTGGTATATACTGTGTTCATTTATACTTTTTTTCTTTATTTCTGTTTTTTCCAATATTTCAATTTTTTCCTATTTCTGATATATATTTGATGTTTAATATTTTCCTATTTTTTTCTTAGCAAACTGGATTCTGCCATTTTTTCCAATGGATCGATCCTCCAGTCTGTGCTAGGGCAAAATGGTTTTAATATGTTAGAGGAAGATTACGGCTCTTGAAAATGATATCGTTTTGAAACAACCCATGAATAAGAGACACTTGAATCTGAAACAAGTTCTGAAATTTACAATACTTTTGGTTAGTTGTTGGATATTGAAAGAATTCTATTTTAATGTCCATTATGAAGTGTTAACTCTTTGATTTAGTATGATGCAACATGTACAAATATTCATGGAGGAAACTATATAATTTGTTAGCATTGTAATATTATGAAGTATGCAACACCAATTTTATATCTGGATAAAAAATGTGTATTTTACAGATTTATATGCAAATTTTATGTGTGCATATGCAACCTTTTCATATGCGATGCAAAATTTTATAGACACATATGCAGATGTTCCATATGCATTTGTATATGCACGTGCATAATTATGTTAATTAGAATTTTTAAGAAATTAGATATTTAAATTTATAGATGCATATGGAGATATTCCATATGCATATCCAAATGCATAATAGTTAGGCAGTTTGGAAACTGTAATGATAAGAAAGATTGTAAACTAATGGACGCAACCTTTTTAACTTCAACGATTATGACATGAAGAGTTTATGGGACATGTACATTCCCATATATTTAGACGGTTTGATAAGATCAATTTAAATTATTTACATTTTTCTTATAACTTAATTAAAGATTATTGTATGCAATATTTTTTGGTGCAAATTATGTAAATTAGAGTTTTTAATAAATTAGATATTTAAATATATATATATGCTTGACATCCAGATTATAATATTCATATTAATTCAATATGCAATCGAAGATTTTTCAAAATTGACACGCTCAGATTATGTAATATAAACGACTGATATTATACTGAAATTCGAAATAAACTGAAATTCGAAATAAACTGAAATTAAAGAGAATAAAAATTCATTTGTTATAAGAATGATGAATTTTCATTTACTCGAACCAACTTCGATTTGCCATTGAAATGGACCTTGAAAATAACATAATACTCCATAACTAAATGTTGATAATGTGAAAAGAAATGCAATCGATTTCACTTGGAATGCAATACGAATACAAAGAATGAGTCAAATTCAAAAGTAAATAGCATTCAATTAAAAAAAAAAAACATTCCAAAATTTGAATGAATGAATGTTACCTGATTTCGGCGGATAAGTAAAGTATTCATTAAGAAAATTGGGGAAGAAACTATAATTAAGGAGGAAATGTATTTACAGACAATTTTTAATCATATTATGCAATATAAGGGTATAACTGAGAATTTACATGGATTTTTGTCCTTTATATCAATGTTGAAAAAATAATGTATTTATTAGAAAATGGATATTAGTAAATGACTCTTATGGTAGAAATTCTCCCTAAATATCTAGAATTGCGCTTATGAATTAACTTTCCAAAAAATTCAAATCATTTCCTAAAATCAGAGGATCTCGAGTAATTAGAAATGTCTTATACGGATTATTTGAAATATGATGATTATTTTGCATATATATATATATATATATCACATTATGCTTATGCATAACAGTTATTCACATTTCTCACGTATACAAAATAATGTTAATAATATCTTTTGCAATACTCTAACATGCAACCAACATATATGTTATTTGCACATTATGCAAATATTAATAGATGATTTTTTGCATATCACGGTGTTGCGTCGGATTTGAACGCTTAGCAAATTACTAAACTAACCTTGATCAACCAGAAATAAAACGATGTCACAGGAAGCTGCCGCGTAGGCACACTGCTCCAATGACCTGCAAAACACGTCGGAGGGATCTTCGGCGCGGGGACTCCGACGCTCAAGTTAGAAAACCGGTGATCACCAAAGTAAAGGTGTTCGGAGAACAGTCGCTCGGAGGTGAGACCATTCTCCATAAATGCAAGATGATGCTCAATCAAAGATGAATGCACGAGTGCAGTAATGTGCGTGTTCTTATGATAAATCACGTAAAAAAACTATGAAAGGGATGCATGGAGTATTTATAGAGGTATTTTGGGGGAAGGTGTGAGAATAGGTATGAGATAACCGTTAATGAGGTGATTGGGAAGATCTAATATATATAGTCAAGGTACAAGAGATTTACAGGGAAATAATAACAAACAAATAAAAGGAAATATTTACAAGATATGGTAAATAATAAAGTGAATATTTATTTCCTATTATCCCCCCTCAAGCGATGCAGTGGGTGAATGGACACGCAAAGCTTGGAACGAAGCAACTCAAAACTGGGACGAGGAAGACTCTTCGTGAAGATGTCGGCAACTTGGAGCTCGGAGGGAACAAACTGAGTAACGAGGCGAACAGACGAGACAAGTTCCCGAACAAAGTGACAATCAATATCAATGTGTTTTGCTCGCTTATGCGCAACAGGATTCTGAGAGAGAAAGAGAGCACTCTTGTTGTCACAGAGAAGAAGAGGGCGACCAGGGGGCAGGGCACCCAATTCGCGAAGAAGCTGGGTGACCAAAATGATTTCTTGAGCAGTGTTGGCCATGACACGATATTCAGATTCACAGCTGGAACGAGAGACGGTGGACTGCTTTTTAGAACTCCAAGAAACCAAATTACCACCCAAGAAAATGGAATACCCATACGTAGAACGGCGTGTCTCAACACACCGAGCCCAATCAACATCAGAGTAGCCGATAAGAGAAGAATCGGAACCACGAGTGAAAGTGAGACCGAAATTTATGGTACCTTGAACATAGCGAATAATACGCTTGACAACAACGAAATGATCCACCGTGGGAGAGTGAAGAAGCTGACTAACGTGATTGACATCATAGGAAAGGTCCGGACGAGCGATGGTGAGATACTGCAGGGCGCCGACCAGGGACCGATATAAGGTGGGGTCATGCACCTGTGCTAACAAGCGAGGAACCAGCGACCAGAGGGGTAGAGACTGACTTGGATTCCAGGAGATCAGCCCGAGCAAGGATGTCATGGGCGTACTTGGCCTGACTAAGAAATAAAGTGTCCGAGGAGCGAGACACCTCAAGGCCGAGGAAGTAATTGAGCTCGCCCAAATCTTTGATCCTAAACTCTGCATGTACGCAAGCAATGAAATGCTTAAGGAATATAGGGTCATTGCTCGTCACAATGATGTCATCGACATAAAGAAGAAGATACAGAGTGACCCTCTTGCGAGTGAAGTAGAACAAGGAGGTATCAGCTCGGCTGAAGTGAAAACCAAGAGAGGCGAGGAAGGAGCTGAACCGAACAAACCACGCCCGAGGCACCTGACGGAGCCTATAGAGAGCCTTCTTGAGTCGATAGACATGATCCGGAAAATGAGGATCAATAAAACCCGGAGGTTGAGACATGAAAACGGGCTTAGTTAGAACACCGTGGAAGAAGGTATTGTTGACATCCAACTGATGTAGGGGTCATCCATTTCGAACAGCGAGAGAGAGCACAATGCGAACAGTGGCGGCCTTGACGACCGGGCTAAAAGTGTGGGAAAAGTCAAAGCCAGGAATCTGAGATAAACCCTGGGCGACCAGGCGAGCCTTGTATTGATCAACTGAACCATCACTGTGAAACTTTGTCCGAAAAACCCATTTGGAACCAACTATGTTTGTGCTCGGCGGGCGAGGAACCAAATCCCAAGTTTGGTTCGCGTGGAGAGCGTTAAGCTCCGAGCGCATAGCCGTCGTCCAATGAGGGAGCTTCAAAGGGGACTTGAACCCCTTGGGTTCATCAGAGATAGCGAGAGAAAATAACAAGCATGTGGTCGCAATGTCAGCCACATAACGAGGCTTGAAGATGCCAGACCGAGCCCGAGTAACCATCGGATGGGTGGATCGGGGAGCGGCGGGCAGGTCGGTATGCTGGTGCTCGGTCGGCGGCAAGGTGGGACGAGCAGGAGGTTGCTCGATAGGCGGAACCTCGAGTGGGTGAGGAGGCATATGTCGAGGAGCCAGATCTGAAATAGCCTCCGAGGGGTGTGGGCGGAGCGAGCAAGGCTCGGTGTGAGCAGGAGTAGGGCGAGCAGCAGGTTTAGGGCAATGAACTGGACTGGGAGAAGGAGACTCCGGAACCAGAAACGAGCTGTAATCAAGTGACCGAGAATCTGCCGAGGAGCCCTTATCGGAGAAAGGGAACGATGACTCATCAAATTGAGCATGTCTAGTGGTATAGAAGCGGGAAGCGACCGGATCGTAACACCGAAACTCTTTATGAGAAGAACTGTAACCCAAGAAGATGCAGGGAAAACTGCGAGGAGCCAACTTGTGAGGAGAGTAATCCCGAAGGTACGGAAAAACACGATAACTAAAGGGTTTGAAATTGGTTACTCGGTGCTGAACCACAAACGAATGATCAGAGAAAACAACGTCGATAGGATAATCTGAAGTCAGTTTGCTTATGGATAATAAATTTTTAGTGATATGGGGAACAACTAGAACATCCAATAAGCGAAAATTATCATGAGCACGATAGGAACCAGTGTGAGTAATGGGAATAGAAGTACCGTTTGCGACAATAACATGATCATTACCATTATAAGGTGCGAGATCATCCATAGCAGTGGAATCCAGAGTCATGTGGGCAGAGGCACCGGTGTCAAGAAACCAATCTGAACCAGGGGAAGGAGCAAGCGAGCACTGTGACTCGAAGGCCTAAGCAAGGTTGACAGATGGCTGAGACGAGCGAGCATATCTCTCGGGACAACGACCAGCATAGTGGCCAGGTTGGCGACAAATCTGGCATGTAGGAGTGAAAGACCGTTTGCCCCGAGCGCCATGCTGGGCAGGGGAAGGGCGACCACCGGAGGTAGCAGGTGGGCGACCACCATGACCAGAGGAGCGAGCATGAGAGAAAGAACGGGGCTGCGAGGAGCCAGAGCGCCGATCAGTGGCAAAAGCAGGAACAAGAGCAGTTGGGGCGTCCATGGAACGCTGCATAAGGTCAAAATTAACATCCTGATGAACCAAATCGCGAAAAGAAGGCATCGGGGTCATAGACATGCGGGTGTCAGAGAAACCAAGAAACTGAGGGCCGAGACCGTTCAAGAACTAATAACTCTTGTCAACGGCATCAACAGGGCGACCAATAGAGGCCAACTGGTCACAGAGAAGTCGAAACTTCTTGCTATATTCATCATGCGAGGAAGTGCCACGGCGGAGGTTGAACAATTCACTACGTAACTGGTTGAGGCGAGAGGTAGAGGAATGACTAAAGGCCTCCTCGATGGCTGTCCAAACACATCGAGATGAGGTGAGGCCGATCACTTCGGCCATAGTGTCTTCAGAGAGAGAAGAGAGAATAAGGCTCAGAATCTTCTGATCCAACGCAAACCAGGCAGTATAATCCGGGTTTGGGACATCCTTGCCATCAGATTTGACGGTCTTGGGCGGTTCCGGGTAAGAACCGTCAACGTGGGAGAACAGATCGTGGCTGGTGAGAACATGAACGATCTGATTACGCCAAACAAGATAGTTTGACGCAAAAAGCTTCACGGTAAGCATGTGCACGAGAGTGTTAAGGGGAAGAGAGGAGGAGGATTCCGCCATGGCGCCGGAAGAGGAGGAACGGGCGACGGCGGTGTAAGGAGAGGGAGAGGGAGAATTTAACGTGAGGCTAAGAGTGACGGCTAGGGTTTAGGTGAGTTTGACTGATACCATGTGAGAATAGGTATGAGATAACCGTTAATGAGGTGATTGAGAAGATCCAATATATATAATCAAGGTACAAGAGATTTACAAGGAAATAATAACAAAAAAATAAACGGAAATATTTACAAGATATGGTAAATAATAAAGTGAATATTTATTTCCTATTAGAAGGGATAACCATCTCCCCCTATCTCTCCATTCAAATACTCATCCCAAGTTTCCAGGGAGCTTGACGAAGTCTCCCTTCAGTCAAGCCTCAATTTTGGCCCATTTGGCCCAGTCAAACCACTATCTCTTAGTGGGAAGCAATCCCATGATTTTCTCTACTGGCCAGTCAGCTCCGATAATTCAGGGGCAAGCTAAGGATTCCTCTTGGGCCCTGATTTGATCGGGCCCTGTATGGTTGGGCTTATGCCCGGTTCTCAATAAACCTGTGTAAGACGTGGGTCTGGGCCTCTGGTTAGGTCCTGGGCCTTGAGGCCCAGGGGATGTCCCAGTCCATATAATATGGCCCATAATCGGGGTATCAACTAAAATGGGCCCACTTTATCACACTATGGGCCTCAAACACATAATGCAGTCGTAATTAAAGGAATAAATAGACGAATAACATGTAATAATATTACCCGTATATTCCATGTGTCATTATCTCATAGGACGACACATTTTGGCCACATCACACAATTATGTTTATGCATACGAGTTATTTACAATTTGCATATACCTATCTTTTCTGCAAATCTATTTTACTTGAAAATTATTAATTCTGTACTAAGACCAACAAATACAAACATTTTGTATATTTCTTTATACGTTTTAAAATTTGATTTTGTTGCATAACAATTATAGACTTCTGCCTTTACATTTAATTTTATAATTGCATAAAGCACCACAAAAATTGCAGGTTGTAATTACATAAAACAACACGAAAACTGCATAACACTTAAGTATAATTGCATAACCGAACAACTCATTAAAAAATTGCATAACACTACATAACCTAAAAAATAACTTTATGACAATAAGACAAATCTA
Source organism: Galeopsis tetrahit (assembly GCA_963675135.1). NCBI lineage: Eukaryota > Viridiplantae > Streptophyta > Magnoliopsida > Lamiales > Lamiaceae > Galeopsis > Galeopsis tetrahit. The sequence continues at coordinate 5,392,319 of OY776130.1, forward strand.
ACAAGCACATGCTCATCATTTAATCCAAATCTAACGAGCTTTAAAACAAGGCATTCCTTCAAATAATGGACCACGCCATTGCTATTTCCATCATAGTGATGATATTGATGAACCTAAAAAATAAAAATCAATCAATAAAAATCCAACATCCTTCATTTCATTTAAGAGGTTTCTCCAGCCAGAGCAAAAAGCCGTTGCCAGTAAAGAAAAACATTTGTTTCGACCCTCTGAGGTCCAATCACCCACATGGGCAGGTTCTCGCGCGATTTAGATATATGATGTTTAGATCTACGGTTGACAGAGCTAAGCTCTTCGACGTACCCACACTAGGCGAGTGATTTGAATTCATTTAATCCGCTTTCTCCGGTTTAGACATGCGCCCAACCGAAAGCAATAGGGAATTCATAGGAGTCGAATAATCACGATTACGATGTGTTAAACATGTAACTATGCTTACCTCGAAATCGTCCAATCATGCCAAAAAGACGGGTTTACACCGCCCAAAAAGACCAGAGAAGGCCAAGAACATGCAGCGCATAATATCACACCTAAAGTCGTACTAGAAACCAAATCCTGACCTACTTCCACCACCTCCGGCGCTTTTCCCTCCATCTCCTCAGCCAATTGCTTCTCACCGCCACCATTATCTGGATCAGCGGATCTAGCCTCCAATTCCTCTTTCGGCACCACCGCGCCAACGACTTCCTCCGATTTCGGCGATTCGTTCAAAGAAGAAGAAGACGCCTCCGCCGCCTACATGCAACAAAACCCCTAATTTCCAAAACCACTGAAAAACCAAAATATAAAAAAAAAAAAGATTGATTCACTACAAGATTCTATCCTTGGATCGCTTTGAATTGGGCAAAGAAGATGAGGAAGAAGAAAGGGGCACTTCGAGGATAAAGAACTCCGCCGCGTTTCAACCATGTTGTCTGATCTATAAAATTGATAAATTAAAACCTCATTCCAATTTTCAAACTGAAAATCAAGAGATGTGTGAAAGAGGTATACAAAATTATAGACTAATATATATATATAATGAGTAATGATATAGTACCAACCATTTAGTTTTCTATGGAACAGATTAGTGAGTTGTCACGCCAAGTCATCATCAACAATTATAATTTAAAATAAATAATAAATCTTATTCATTACTCTCTCTCTCTCTCTCTCTCAATATATATATATATATATCAATAAAAGTGCATTATTTATTTTTGCATTTTTTAATTTTCATCATCTAAAAATGTTGAATATAGCAAGTAAAAAGTTGAATACCACAACTAATAAAGTTGAACACGCTTATAAACAGTTGAACATTAAAATAAAAATGTTGAACACTGAAGTAACTAAATTCATAATAATATTCTCAAAATAAATTAATACCTAAATAAACTCATAATAATATTTACAAACAGATCTCCCTCTCCAGCTCATGTCATTTGGGACAAAAAAAAATCAAGATTCACATAGAAGACAAGATGTACACAGAAAAGATGATGAAAATATGAACGAGGATAACAAAAATAGAGAACAAAATTCACACAAACTCAATGTGTCGATCCACTAGTTCAACTCAGTGTGACAACCCACCCCAAAAAAACCCTAAATCTACGTCGACATCACATGAGCGGCTGCTGATCAGTGAATGTTAAGAGTCAAGACCCCCCTCGACGGAGCATTCAAGCTCTGCACCCGTACGGCGGATGGCCCCCCGCGGCGCAGATCGGTGAATGTCAAGAGTCAAGACCCCCCTCGACGGAGCATTCAAGCTCTGCAACCACACGACGGATGACCCACGACGGCGGATGGCCCCCCTCGACGGAGCATTCAAGCTCTGCAATGACGATAATCATTTTCTCACCTGACGCCACCATTTGCATCCGTCGTCGTCACCTTCAAGAACTTAGAAAATCACAGTGAAATATCTTCCCTAAAATTTAATCGATGGTTATAGTCTTATAGATGCATCCTTCGAAAGGTATAGCGCGCCCCACTCGATAGTGAGCTCACCTTCACGAAGAGTCTACTGCTTATCCGGCAATGACGCTTCACATTTTCCTTCCACCACTACTACACCAACGCCAGAACTCTAACATCCTCATTGTTCATCGCCCCTGATTTGGTGAAGAAACTCTTCATCGCCGGCTTTTGGATTTTTGAAAGGAGAGAGGAGTAGAATTACATAAATCTTCTTTGTAGATAACATTTGTTGTACGTTTACATATTTTTTTCATGTGGATCTAGGTAAAGAATTTTCAATCCACTCTTGCTCTTGACTCTAGATGCTATAACATACTAAAGAGAAAGAATGAAAATATATTTTATTCATATGAAGTAGTAAAATATATACAAGTGTTGTAGGCTATACTATCAAAGGAATCTCGATGTGGGACAAACTAATACAAAAATTAATATACAACTAAATACAAAAGGAATATGTATAATATATACAGTATTCCCAATATGCCCCCTCAAGATGGCGGACGATCGAGAACACCAATCTTGGACATAAGTACCGAGAGACATCCCCGAGTGAGTGGTTTGGTGAGTTCATCGGCCAGTTGATCGACGGAGGAAACATGGGCAACTTGAAGATGAGAAGATTTAACCAAATCACGGACAAATTAAAGTGGTAATTAATGGCAATGTGCTTCATCCGGGAGTGAAAAAAAGGATTGAAGCATAGATAGGTGGCCCCAATGTTATCACTATAGAGCGTCGGGATGGGCGAGGCAAGCAGAACAACAAGCTCAGAGAGTATCTACTTGGTCCATTGCAACTCAGCAGCAGCAACAACAATTGCACGATACTCAGCTTTACTGGATGAAAGAGCGACGAAACGTTGCTTCCGAGAGCTCCAAGAAACATGACAAAAACACTTATGGAAGTGTAGTCGTCACAATCCCCAGCCCAGTCAGCATCAGAAAAGTTGTGAAGTAAGGTGCGATGAAGTTGAAGAGCATGATGACGAGTACTACTTACGTATCGAAGAAGATGCTTGACAGCCCCACAGTGAGTTAAGGTGGGAGCATGCATGAACTGAAAGAGTTTGTTGACCGCAAAGGCAATATCAGGTCGTGTAAGGAGGGGATACTGAAGGCTACCAAAAATTTTCCGACAAATTGTAGCATCGGATGGAGTACTTCCACCACGAAGAGAGAGTTTGGCACCCGTGGCTAGAGGAGTTTGAACAGGTTTGGCATCTAACATGCCACGTCGAGAGAGGAGATCAGTGATATACTCTCGTTAGGACAGGTAGCAAGAGGAAGTAGTACGAAGAACTTCAACCCCAAGGAAGTAGGAAAGAGGACCCCAAATCTTTAATTAACTGAAAATTGAGCTGCAAGATCAGATACAACTTGAGAGAGAAATGAGTCATCATTACCCGTAAGAATAAGATCATCAACATATACAAGGAAGTAGGCAATAACATTATCTCGAGCACAAATAAATAGTGATTCATCGGACTTAGTGAAGGCAAAGCCAACAGATACACGAAAGGCTCGAAGAGCATTGTATTAGGTTCGAGGGGCTTGCTTCAGGCCATAGACGGATTTTCGGAGCTTGTAGACAAATGACGGGTGCTCTTTTTTAGAGAAGTCAAGTGGTTGAGCCATATAGACTTCGTCATTAAGAGTACCATGAAGGAATGAATTGTTTACATCAAACTGTCTAAGAGGCCAATTACGAGCTACAACAATATTGAGAACAATCTGAACAGTGGCAAGCTTGACAACAGGGCTAAACTTTTCAAAGAAATTAATGTTGGGACATTGATGGAAACCCTTAGAACCATCGAGCTTACGCTTGATACAAAAAACCTACTTGCAAGTTGCAACCAACAACATTTTGAGAGGAATTAGGTGGAACAAGATCCCAAGTACCATTCTTCAGTAAAACAGTGAACTCCAAGGATATGACCTCCCGCCAACGAGAATCAGCTAGAGCCTGTGTAACAGTAGTAGGCTCAATATCAAAAGAAACAAATGAGGTAAGGCAGTACCTCAGATTTGTTTTTATGATGTTGTTTCGGGCACGGGTGACCATAGGATGGCGAGAGGAGGTTTCTGTGGCAGAAACCGCTGGTGAAAGGGCCGGAGGGGGACGTCGGCGCGGGAGAGGTTGGTGCTGGTGGAGGAGCGACTAGTGCTGGAGTTAGCAGCGGAAGAGGGGCGAGGATGAGTGGAGGCTGAGGGATGGGCCTCGAGTCGACTAAGGTGTCGGGCGACAAGGGAGGAGAAGGCGAGCATGAGGAGAAGGGAAATTTGGTCTCCACAAATTCAAAATGATGGGACGTGTATATACGATGAGAAGTCATATCGAGGCAAAGGTAGGCACTTTGGGTGAGTGAGTATCCGATGAAGACACATGGGTGAGAGTAAGGGGCGAGTTTGTGAGGGGTATATGATTGAAGCTAGGGAGAGCATTGACATCTAAAGACACGGAGCTTTAAGAGATTGAGTTTGGAGTGGAATAGCCTCTCAAATGAGGAGACCATGTTAAAGGCAACCATGGGAAGGAGATTTATAAGATAGGTGGTAGAGGAGATGGAAAAAGGCCAAAAGGTGAGGGGCATGTAGGCTTGGTGGAGAAGAGCTATATCGGTGTCAACAATGTGACGGTGGCTGCGCTCGGAGGTACCATTGTGCTCGGGAGTGTGTGGCGGAGTAGTGAGGTGAGTTATGCCATGAGTGAAGAGAAAGGGACGAAGGGCAAGATATTCACCCCCATTATTAGAGTAGAGAGTGACAATTTTAGAGCCAATAAAGTTTTCAACAAGAGCTTTGAAGGCAATAAAGGTAAGCAATACATTAGATTTTTTTCTCAAGGGATAGCCACACATATTTAGTAAAATGATCAACAAAGATGACACAATATTTGAAACCATCATTGGATAAAACATGAGACGTCCAGACATCAGAGAAAATTAATTGTATGGGTTTCACAGAGGTTAACGAAGAATCATCAAAAGATAGTTTGTGACTCTTAATGCACTTAAAAGAATCACAACAAAAATCAGAATGTTTAGCATGCGATAAGAGGTTATTACTAGACAAGGTAAATTGTAAAATTTTGGTAGAGGGGTGGCCTATTTTAGATGCCAAATGGAAGAGGGTTATTTAACCGAGGCAAGGGAAGATGGAGGTTAAGAACACAAGACATCAGGCCACACGTACAACCCATTAACACGTTGTCCCCGGAGTAGAGTTTCCCCCATACGACAATCCTTCACTTGAAAATCAGAAGTAGAAAACACAACCACAACATTATTCTGTTTGCACAACTGAGAAACCGAAATCAAGTTATTTTCCATGGAAGGCACAATTAAAACATCCGAAAATATAAGAGAATTAAAGTTAGGAAAGGTGAGATAGCCAGTATAGGTGATAGACAATGGAGTTCCATCACAACAACAACACCATCATGGCCATTGTAAGGAGCATGGGATGAGATATTAGCCAAGCCAGCGGTGATATGATATGAAGCCCTGGAGTCAATGATCTATCTGGGGGATGTGGGGGCCGATTCGGCCGTGTGGGTCGAGGGCGAGAAGAAGGCTGATAGGGCTGGCTGTCGAGCAGGAGCAAGCGAGGATTCATGAGAGCTGATCTCTGGGCAGCGTCGAGCCAAGTGGCCAGGAGTGCCACATAACTGATACCTGCCGAGGTAAGGCCGAGCAGCGTGGTGACCCGGCTGATGTTAGGGGCGAGCAACCCGGATCGAGGGATGTTAGGGCGAGGGCACACGCAAGAAGCGAGGACGGGCAACCGACTGCCAAGGAGCCGAGGACAGAGGTAGACGAGATGTCGAGATGTCGGTATTGACGACTGAGGTTGTCAGATTTGTTGACATGGTGACGCAGCAGGGACGGCGACCGAAGAGGCTGTATAAGAACGATCGCGTAAGGCGACATTTCATGCTTTAGGCGCGTGAGGCGGCTAGGATTTGATGGGAAGGAATCCCACAATTATGAAGGATCCAAAAAGAAGAAGAAGGAAGTATCGAGTAATTGAGGTGTTTGCCTATTTAGGCTCTGATTACCATAAAGAGAATGAATGAAATACATTTTATTCATATGAGGTAGTAAAATATATACAAGTGTTATAGGCTATATTATCAAAGAAATCCGGAACAAACTAATACAAAAATTAATATACAACTAAATACAAGAGGAATATGTATAACATGAAATAACCTACACAACAAGTTATATGCAATATTTCTCATACCCAGGTCATATTTAATTAAAATATATTTTTTCAAAAGTATTGTTTTATATATTACATTATCAAAACTATGTTATTTCAAGATCAACATATTATTACTATAAGACCAAAACTGTATTACTACAAGTTAAAAAATATTTTGGACACTTAGTTTTTTTGGTAGAATTTGCCAAAATATCTTTAAACTAGCTTGTAGTAGTAGTATACTATTAGCCTCGTCATGACAATACTTTGACCTTGTACTAACAATACTTTGGCCCTGTAGTAGCATAATGTTTTTTTTTGTTTTGTAATCTAGCATATTTTGACCTTGAGTCACACTTGTGTGCACTCAATCGCATGATGCAATTGAACCACAATCTTGACTTCAAAAATTCAATTGAACAATTGAGAATACATTCAAACACTTGAAATTCAATTGCATGTACACATCCAATTTCATACAAGAATTTGGCTTTGACCCTTGTAGTATCATACATTTTTTTGATCTTGTAGTAACATATTTTGGTCGTGTAGTAGCAAAATATTTTATGTTACTACAAGATCAAAAATATTCTACTATTACAAGACCAAAACTATGTTACTATAAGACCAAAATATTATCACTATAAGATCAAAAGTGTATTACTACAAGCAAAACGTTTCGGACACTAAGTTGTTAAGCGAAGTTGTCAGAATATTATTGGACATTTGAAGTAGTACACTTTTGACTTTGTAGAGGTAAAATTTTAACTTTGTAGAAACAATACTTTAGTCATGTAGTAAACCACATACTTGCAACCCGCAAATTTTTGGGCAACTCAGATCCAGACTTTTGTCCCGAATTTTTTTTTTAAAAATTATCTTAATTAAATATATTTCAAATGTAAAATATTTCACAGAAGTAGCCTTTTTTTTATTATATTAAATAATATTTGAAATAAATTGTAATTTTTTTATATTTATATAAAAATTATTAGGTCATGGGATTAGTTTACCCCTGATATATGTTAGTAAAAGTTGATGCCTAGGTGCTAGTCGTCAATCTATCGCTTGCCTAACGATTTTCGACTAGGCATCTTTTTTTATTTTTTACTTTTCGACGTCGAAATCAGTTTCGATAGATCAATCACATTTTTTGAGGTAGAATCGGCGCTTCGAGCAAAAAAAAGTGACTTTGCCATGATTTTAAACTTATTTTAGTAAAATTTTGTAGTTTAAGAGGTGAAAACTGTAATTTTATATTTTTCGACATCATTTTTACAAGTTTTAATTGTTTTAAAAGATCTCTTTTTAATTTTTTACTTTTATTAAATTAAGATTTCATATTTATTGCTCGAGAATTTTATAGATAAAATATTTAAAAACGAAAAAGGTAGCGCCTAGGTACGTAGTAGGCAGCCCCAACTACTAATTTTGGACTTTTACAGCCCTTGATTCAACTATTGTCTTCTCCTTGGGCAGTGTCGCTCACTCGCTCATTCCCTTAATATGATTAATTTTTAAGGGCCATTCATACATACTCAGACTCAGGTGACCGAACCACTTGAAATGTTTTTTCAGTACTGGTCCTGTGGAGGGCTGCAAACTTGTTAGAAGAGGAAAGGTGCGCTGGTCTCGAGTATCATCATTCTTTTCTTTAGTTTTATTTTATTTTTTCTCTTCTTGATTTGTAGATTGAGCCAATACCAAAGTGAAAATATCAGTGACGAACGCAGGAATTTTATATTGGGGCCCAATTTACATTACAATAAATATAATATTATACCTACAAATAAAAATTCATTATAAAATTTTGAGCAAAAAAAAAAAAAAAATTCATTATAAAATTTTCAATAAACCTCATTTTATTTATAATTTAAATTTAACGACTTTTGTTATGTTTCAAATAAAATTATTTTTAATCGTTTCAACTCATAATAAGTGAAACAATGTTAAAATTTAACGTGCGTTCTCGTTGAGACATTAGTCACTGTTAGACAAAAATAGAACTTAAAATATACCCCCTATCCCATGATGACTTGCATACCTTAACAAGCTCACTTTTTAAGAAATGTGATTTTTAGTGATGCGTGAGGTTAAATAAATGAGGAGTATTTTGAGTGGAATTTAATGAGGTGTGAAGTCAAATAAATGAGAAGTATTTTGCTTGATTTAGTGTGTGTAGATGTTGTTACTCTTAAATGTCTTAACATTCACATCAACATCTTAATTCGACCTTTCTTATTTTTCCCAAGTCCAAATTCTGTTTTCTAGCTAATGCTGCTTTGGATGTTGTAACATCGCAGGTTGAAGATCTAGAACATTCTACACAGTTCCAGACTGGAAGGATCTCGAAGCTTGCAGAAGTATGTAGATCATGCGGTTGCCTTTGAAAACGTCCAGAATAGGCTGGAAGGTGCTAGAATTCATTGGAATGAAGAGTGGGCTAAAAAGAAGGGATGAGATCCTAAAAAATAGGATATGGATTATGAAGCTTCTAGAATTCGTTTTTACCACTATAAATACTCAAGGAAGTCTTCATTATTCAGCATGGAGAATTAAGAGTAATCACATAATGTCTATGTGAAGTGTTCGTCCTACTTAGACATTATCGTGATTATTATTTCTTCTTCATCAGATTCTCGTACAACATGAAGAAATACACATCAGATCCGAGAGTCACATATTTCACGAAGTGCTATTCTTTAATTCTTAAACTAGTGTTCATCCTGTTAGGAATTAATTGTCATTAGCATGTTCATGTCGTTGTGCCGAAGAGTCCAAACTTCCTGTACAACATAGACTTTTCTATACTTCTTTGATAGATAGATCATAGAGTTAGATTAGTTTTTGGTAGTGTAATTTTTACACTTAAGCCGTCTTTAGACTAGATACATTATCAAGTCTTGTTTTCGTTGTGAATATTTGTTCACACACCATTTGTATTCACATAATTATTAGTGAAAGTTTCGCCATGAGGCTCGCATATATTTTAAATTAAAATCTATGTTAAAAAGTTAATTTTGTGTCTTTGTGTTTTCATTCTTTAAAGTCTTCCGCTATTCGTATTCTGATATTCTGTAATCGAGTCAGTGTTACATTGAGTGTTCTAACATTGAGTGTTCTAACATTGAGTGTTCTAACATTGAGTGTTCTAACATTGAGTGTAACATCGTTCTGTTTTTCACTTAAACACTAGTAATACCATCCACACACACTTTCAGTGTGGTTTAAAGGTGAACTAGTGAGATGTACGGAAGAATGTGGACTCAAAATGAGCGACAATTTAAAAATAAAATAATGTAGAAGAGTATTTTTGATGTAATTTAGTGATCGAGTCGTAAAAGATAATTTAGTAAGGTGTAGGGAAAAATGTGGATCCAAAATGAGTTACAATTTTAAAAATAAAATAATGTAGTAAAAGTATTAATTTTGTAGATTATTTACGTATTATAAGTGTGTAAAAAATCTTAAAACATTTCAATAAAGAAAGTGTACGAATAATAATGAGACGAATGATATATATATATATATATATAAAAAATCAGTGAAGGGCCCATTGATAACTCTGGGCCTTACATAGGTCCGTCATCGTTAATTTAGGGTGGGACTATTTACACCTCCATTTCAGTTTAGAACACTCCCCCTTTCAGTTTAATAATATAATAATAATGTAAAAAACTAAAAATACTCTTTAAGTCATATTACACTACTAAATTCACCCCTATTACTAATTGCACCCCACCTTCACCTTTAATAAACCCTAAACCTAATTTTTACACAGCCGCCGCCGCCGCCGCCGCCGCCACCACCACCACCAAACAACAAATAAAAAAATTCAAATAAAACTTAGAAAATTTTCAATATTTTTTTTTATTTTTCGACAAACCAGTGTCGACCATATTCATTCTGGTCGACAACAGGGTGTCGACAAGGGTGAATATGGTCGACACTGGTTTGTCGAAAAATAAAATTTGAAAAATTTCGACAACGGTAGGTCGACCAAAATACACTCTCGTCGACACCCTGTTGTCGACGAGTGTATTTTTGGTCGACCTACAGGGGTCAAAATAAAAAAAAAAGAAAAAAAAAACAAAAAAATCAAACTTGTGACCGATGAGGCGGGAGCGGCGACCGGTGGGCGGGGGCCGGCGGGAGCACGATTCTGGTTTTTTTTTTTTTTTTTTTTACCGATCGAGATCGAGAAGGAAGAGGGAGTCGAGAAGGGGGCTGCCGGTGGGAGGGGGTCGGCGGCTGATGGGCGGCGAGCGCGATTTCTCGGTTTTTTTTTTACCGATCGAGATCGAGAAGGGAGAGGGAGTCGAGAAGGGAGAGCGGCGGCGGGACACCAGTGAGGTGGGGCAGGAGGGGGTGGTGGCAGGCGGCAGACGACGGCGGCCGGAGAGTTGTGGAAGGTGGAAGGAGTAGAATGGAAGAAAGCAGGGTTTTGAGGGGTGTGTGTTTAGTAAATATGGTTTTGAGGAGAAAGGGTATTTATGACAATTCATGGGAGTGCATCCATCTTGACATATTTTAGGGGGTGTGCATCAATCGGGGGAGTGTTCTAAACCGAATTGGAGGTGTAAATAGTCAGACCCTTAATTTATCTCCTAGGTTTGATCCAAGTATATGCCGCAGCGTGTGAGTGTTGCATAAATTTTGTTCCATTTTTTTAAGGCCCTGGCTATATACCCCGGCCTCCAGCCTTGTTAAATGTACCCCCAATTTTCATACCCACAAAATGTGTCTAATGTTAGATGTACCCCATGAAAAACCTAATATATCCTTCTTCCCTAAAATTCATTTGATACATATACCCCACAAAACCCTAATTTATTTCTTCTTCCTCCCCAACACTCCAACACCCTACCGCCCACGTCGCCGCCCGCCGCAGCGTTGCCCGCCGCCCACTTCCCCCCTTTTTTTTCTTCCTTTTCTATGCAACAACGTCCCGACCCTGCGTACGACCCCAACCGCTGCCCCACCCCATGCATGGCCCCAGTCGCTGCCCCTACTCCTGCGCGCAACCCCAGCCGCCGTCCCCCACCCTTTTTTTTCTTATGCTCGATTCCACCGTGGAGGTCACCGGCCATGGAGTTCACGACCCCCACCTGCATGCGGCCGCCCTACCGTCTGCCATGGCCTTCCGTCGAAAATAATCAATTCAGGTTTTTTTATTTTAATTTTTAATAATAATCAATCGCCCTAAAAAAAATAATTTTTTTTTAGTTTTCTATCGACTACATCTTACCGACGAATGTGTGTTTGGTCGATAAATCAGTGTCGACGAAAGTGTTTTTGATCGACTCTGATTTATCGAAAATAAGATTTTTTTTTTTTCTGAATTTCTAAATTTATTTGAGGGGGTGGCGGTGGTTGCCGAAGGTGGGGCAGCGATGGAGGCCGGAGGTGGGGCGGCTGACGGCGGCGGCGGAATTGGGGGAGGCGACTGTTTTTCCTAAGGTTAGGGTTAGGGTGTGTATTTATTTTTGATATATTTTACTAAAATGATAAGTTTGGTATGTTAAACTAATATTAAATTAATAAATGAAGAGGGGAGTATACTTAACAAAGTTGGAGGGGTATATAGACAGAGGCCTTTTTTTTAAAGGACATTCATTTTTATTACCTGCCCTTCAATATATTGCCTAATAAATTTCGATTATACGGTTTCCTTTTTCTAAATATTTATTACTCCATACGTCGATCGATACATATATTAAGAAAGTATAATAATAAGTGGAGTTTTTAGGGACAATTTTGTAAATATTTATGTATAAATTAAATAAATGAGTTGACTTTTGTATACAGTGTGTTAAAAATATTGACATTTGTATAAAATTTAGGATATTGTAAGAGTGGAGTTTATAAGGGATTTTCATTTTAAGGATATAAAAGTTATTGTAAATGTCTTAAAAAAAAAAAGTGTGAAGTATATAATGAAATGTGATACAAAAATCTGATTTTGTTTGAACAAACCATAAAATCATTCCTAGCTTAATTCTCACTTCTTCCACGTAAATGGGTTAAATCATTCCTAGCTTAATTTTCTTTTGTAAACTACAGCCAAGGAGCAGGCCATCCTCGGTTATTGACAGCGGCTAGGAAGGAGGTTAAATCATTCCTAGCTTATTTTTTTTGTAAACTACAGCGAGGAGCAGACCATTGACAGCACCTAGGAAGGAGGAGGAACCATTTATAATTTATTTGATAATCAACTTTTTTTTTAGAGTCATAAATTCAAGATTGACAACAATATTCACTCTTGCTATGATTCCAAATTATATTAGACCATGATAATAATAGTTTAAATTAAATTTAAATTAACTTCAATCTCATTTTTATTGGTTATTTAATAATTTAAATTAAGAATAAATTATGCCTTAAAATATATAAAGTTTTTAGTTTATTCATCTTTACTATCAAACATGAACTTAGTATATATATACACTGGAACCCAAATCTACAGTGAAATTAAATCTCTAGTAAAAAAGGCAAAACTTTTAAATCACGAGAATATAATACAAAATATGTAGAAGTATACCAATAATTTCTTCTAGAAGATTTGACGTTGTAAACTAATTTTGTCAACTTATCTCATTACTCAAGCTACTTACGGACTAATGTAGAAGTATACTTCAAAACATAGGAAATAATTATAATAACATTCAATATCATCAAATATAAATATAGTATAGGTACAAAAGCCTATTTGCAAAAATAATCTATTTATTTATTTGCTAATTCTGCAAGAAATTATAGCTTGGAGCTTCCAAAAGAAAATCATCAAAAGAAAAAATACAAAATTAAAATTTCGTATTTATTGCTCGAGAATTTTATAGATAAAAAAAAAAAAAAAAAACAGGTAGCGCCTAGGTGCTAGGCAGCCCCGACTACCAATTTTCGACTTTTACGGCCCTTAGATTCAACCTATTTGAACTATTGTCTTTCTCCTTGGGCTGTGTCGCTCACTTGCTCATTCCCTTAAAATGATTAGTTTTCAAGGGCCTATATGTTTTTATTTTTTTATAAGCCCATGCTTTTTTGTTTGGAGTCGAGAGGTCACATTGTTTGTGTAACGCTTTTTCTTCTTATTTTTTAATAAGAGTCGACAATTAATTAGATCTAACAATAAATTATTAGTTTACATATTAAACCATATTAATACTGTTTATATCCACGGCAAAATACACACTTTGATTTCACTTTGAGAGACCGAAATCAAACAAAATTTATGACATTTTCTTAATACTTTTTATCTTTAGTTACTTTACCATTGAATAGACGATTTGATTGGCCCAATTGAAAGATACAAGTGAATAGATCATTTATATAATATACTCACAAGTTCACAAAGACTCGAGTAAAGACTGTCCGACGGTGAGAGTGAGACCGCACAAATTAACACTCATCTCTTCCAAAGTGTTAAGTGACATTCCTAAATCATGCCCCTTCTCACCATGAGACAGTCTCACGCAAGACCTCCTCACTCAAATAATACAAGACAAATGGATTAGAAATTCAGAATGTAACAAAATCCCCCAATCTCACCAATCAATTCCTAATCCTCTTGAGATGAAGAGATGTTCAATGTACTTAATGACCGGACCGGATGAGGCTATATAACTCTGCATCTGAATTCTAGCCGATGTTTCTGAAAATAGAACAATTGTAAGTACGCAAATGTTAGACAACCTGAGAGTTAATCCATCAACTCGGGGTTCATAGTTAGAAATCACATTTGACTGGAGAAACAATATTAATCAAACTGAAGACACACGTAACTAGGAACAATCAAACTCTCGATTCAACAAAACTAAAGAAGTTATATGCCCCGTGTCACATTGAATGATCGATCACAGATCATTATAAATTGGGATAATTGCATAAAAAATCACTGCCATTTTCAGTTTTGTTCAATTGCAACGTATGTTTTTTAAAATTTTGCAACTAGATAAACAGATTTTGTAAAGTTTGCAATTATACAGCAATTTATGCTGACGTACAGCCGGAAAATCATTGAAAAATTCACAACCTTTTTTTCATTGTTTAAATTTAATCACAATCTTTTTTTTTTTTGGGCAAAAAATAGCCATGTGATAAAATTGCAACAATTTGAAAGGCCGGGGATCAAATTGCAAAATTTTAAAACATATGTTGTAATTGAAAAAACGAGAAAAAGTCATGATTTATTTCGCCCTTGTAATGATCACAAAAATGGCTTCTGGCTTTGTATGCTCTAGACTGAATGTGCAAGAAAATCTATAATTGACTTCTTCAGTAGACGCGTTTTAAAAGCATTGTTAGACAAAATATTCACAATCAAGTTATTGCTTACGATCTAAATGCAACATGAATTGCTTCTTGCAGATAAAAATGCATGAATTGTTGAAAAATGATTGGAATATATAATCACGGACAAATAAACTCACCATCTTCATTGAGCTTATTCAATAGCTGTGCCTTTGTAGGAAGTGCATACATTCCTGCAGCCACAGCTTTTCTAATGGCCCATCCATGGTAAGGAGCAAAAACTTGGGCATACGCTTTTGAAGCTGGTTCCTTCAGGGAATTTCCCCTATCAAAAAACATGGTTTGAAAATTTAAATGATCATTTTATTGTGCAAGGCTTGGTTTATATAAATGCAAAATCACTATCATTAAAAGCAAATATTCAAAACTAACAATATGTATGAGTAGCCACTTGAATGATAGATAAATTCTATAGCACATTGTTTGAAAATGTTGAGTCAAATTTATAACAAAGTTCAGGATAGTTTTCTTCGTTATCTTTAGAACATAATCATTTACATTAGAATCAGTTTTAAAATGAATACTCAATACTATGTCTTCATCAAAGTATGTATTACTCAGTATGCATAACAAACTTCGACTAGAGGCACAAATAATTCAATACACAATCACCCCTAAGGTGTGTTTGTTTCGCAACTAGCCCAGCCGGTGTTTGGAAATTGAAATCCCAAACCTTGCTTGTAACGAGACTTAAATTGATGGATTTTGAAATCCTATTAAATCCAACTCTGCTACACCCTATACAAATCTACTTTATCACCTACCAGTCACTCTCCTTTTCATTCTCGCACACCCTCACATCATATACCTTTTCAACTTCCCAATAGTAATCTTTTCACTTTTACGCACTGTCCAACAACACATAATCATTACAATACAATACAATACAATAATATAATCTAACAAGAGAACATCAAAAAAAAAAAAATTCCACCATCATACCCTATAAAATTTCATAAGAAACACACATTTTAACTATTCACCAAGATTTTCAAACACTAGGATTTCAAAGTTCAGGATTTCCCCCACACACTATAATCCCATAACAATAATATCTTTCAATTTCTAGCTATGTGCTCACAGAAGGGAAAAGCAGGCATTCCACAGAACAAGGTAACATACTGATGATCAATGAAAGTTACTGTAGGTGAGGTATGATGACAACAGATTAAGGGAGACAATTAAGAGTAACTGAACCAAATATAGTGTTCAATTTTTCAAGAAAGTGGACATACTCTGAAGAAACAATATGCTCAAACAAAACCTTGACCATGTCAATTCCACGCTTCACTCTTAAAAGGTTCCTCGTGTGGCTGCCTGCCCTCCTCACGCAATCGGATTTAACATCATCATCCATCATCAATGGCACTGCTGATATAGATTTTGATGTCTCCACAAGATCACTCACCTGTAAGGAGTTGCAACAAATTCAGAAATAAGGAAAACTACATCAAACATGAATCTATGTGCCAAACTAGCGAGACTATTGAACCTTCAAATACCTATTCGTACAAATTTTTATTCATCAATTTGAATCATACCTAAGAAATATTGCACTCAATTTAATTCGTAAATCTAGAAGTTTATTTATTCATAGGTTATTACGAGGTCTCTTAGTAAATGGAAATTCTGTAATTTATCCGGTGGGATATTTTTTTGTATAGAAAAGTAATTTGAATTTGGGCTTTATGTTGGTAGAAATTATTAAAAAGTACTTCCCACAATTTCATCCAGAGTATGTTCCTATTCACCAATTAAGTAAATAACTATCAAAGACAAAGAAATCTTTTAATTTGGGTAATGACCCTTTTCTGAGAAAGGAGAATAGGAACGAACTAAAATCCCAAAACAAGAATTGCAATCAACCGTCCTCTCTTTTGCATATTAAGAAAAGGAATTCACCATAGCAGTTTCAATAAATAGAAAGAGCACAGAGAAGTGACAAATTTGCTCAAAATTTGATAACATTTTAAAAATTGCAATGCAAATTATATTAGACATTTATAGATGAACTCGAATTATTGTGGTACGAAATACAGCAATATTAGCAAATCCAAAATTACAAGAACACACCAAATTATCTTATGTCAATGAATTTCGAGTTATGATTCTGGTGCAATACGAAAAATGCATCAATTAATTTCATCAGTCAATATCTTCGAAAAAGTGAAGCAATAGATACAGGAAATCGAAAAATGAACACATTGAGTTCTCATTCAAGGAAAAGCAGCATATTGGCAAATTCAAACAGATAAATATTTAGAATTACAAGCAAATGATTCATAAGAAAAACGATCAACCAACAATTAATCAACAAATTCAGAACAAAACTACTTCCAATAATAAAAACGGATCCCCTCCGGACGTAATCAAAAGAAAACAGAACAATTAGGGAAAATTAAACTTACTTTGGCTACGTAATCGCGTTCTGCGAACATGAACGCGATTCCGAGGCATCCAAAGAGAGGGGAGACGAGGGAACAGGCCTGGGAGAGGGAGCCGAGTTCGAGGCGGGCTTCTTCTCCATCTGGACATTGGCTTAAACTGGAGGCTAATTCTTTGAAGGCCTCCGCCATTTTGCTGAGAGTTTTGCCGTCCTCCATTGGTTGATCGGTGGCCGAAGGCGGTGGCGAGAGAGGCGGAAAATGGAAGAGGGGTGGTGGAATAAGGGGGCGTCCGATTGACGCCTATTTTGGAAAAAAGGAATTTAGAATTAGAGGAATTGGAGTTATATAATTGTGAATATTAACTGCGTTTAATACGGTGTTTCATACTCCCTCCCATCCGTTCCACGAGAGACACGTATTAATAAAATTAGAATAATATTCTCATTGTCCCTTACTTAGATCCAAAACTTTTGAACACGAACTTTATAATTAATGAAGTAGGTAGTGAAAATACTCTTTCAGTATTTTAAGTATGAGTTATTAAATAAAAAACATAAAAATGATAAAATAAGTCATGAAGTAGGAGACAGGCCGACGGAGGAATAATAAATGCCTTTCAATGGAACTTCCCTAAATTTCGTATATATCTACTCACCATACTAAAAGCATTGGCCTGATCAGGCCTACTATAGACCATGACATACACGAGGCTCCCAACACCAATTGCATATGGAATTGTAGGCATCTGCTTCTTCGCACTAGTGTGAGGAGAATGCTTCTCAGAAAATTTGATCTATTGTCCAAAAGAAGTGTTCATTGACTTGGATTGATGCATAAGAAATCTTTTCAAGGCCTTTTAAACGTAATTTCTTTGAGATAGAACAGTTTTTCAACTTTCATGGCTCTGAGAATACTTATTCTTAATATTCTCTTTTGCTTCACCTAAGTCCTTCATCTCAAAGGTGTTACTCAACTGATCTTTTAACAGTTGAATTATCTGCATACTTTTGCTAGTTATCAATATATCATCTACATAGATCAGTAGATAAGTCCTCTCAAGATTACCTTGTTTACCAATGTACACAAAACTATCATATATGCTTCTTAAAAATCAAACTTTCTATACCATTGTCTAGGACTTTGTTTGAGCCCATACAATGATTTCTTTAGTAAGCATACCTTACATTCATTTTCAGGCATGATAAAACCCTTACGTTGTTGCATATATATTGTTTCAATCAGATCACGATGCAAAAATGTAGTTTCAACATCTAATTGATGTAACTCAAGATTATCTCGTGCAACTTTAGATAAAAGTAATATTATGGAACAATGTTTAACAATAGGAGATAATACATCATTAAAATCAATGTCCTCTCTTTGGGTGAATCCTCTTGCTACCAACCTAGTTTTGAATTTGATATGCTCTTTGGCCTCATCTGATCTAACTTCAATATTCTTCTTGAAGAGCCACCTACAACGAACTAGCTTGTGATGGATAGGCTTATCAACAAGGATTCGGGTTTGATTTTTCTCTAAGGATTGCAACTCCTCTCTCATGATTGTTATCCAATGTTCATTCTCAGAACTGGTGATGGCTTCTCTATAATTCTTTGGTTTATAATGCTCCACCTCTTCTGTTGTGATTAGACCATATGACACCAAATCAGCTTGACCAAACCTCGATGGAGGATGAATCTGTCTTCTGAGTCTGTCACGTGCCAGACTATAATCTCTGAGATCAGGTGAGTTGCCATCTATGTTGGTATCTTCTTGATCACCTTCATTTAACTCATCTAGAACTTCTCCTTCAGGTGGGTTGGCCTTTTGATTATTCAGATTAGTTGGATTGACCAACTCATCTGAATCGTGAAACTCCACACCAGCTGAGGAACTCTCCTATGATATTCTTCCATCAAGGTCTTGGAGATTTCAACTTTGAGGATACCCCATCACATTCTCATTAAAATCAACATCTCTGTTAATAGTGAGTTTCATATGACATGGTTTAAGGAACCATAATCTATAGCCCTTGACCTTGACACCTTTAAAATAGCCTAGAAAAATACATTTCAAGGCCCTTGACTCTAGCTTATCATATTTAATATGGGCATAATCTTGACATCCAAATACATTATGTTTTGAATAGTCACACTAATAGGGAATAATAATATAGGAATAATATATTTTTATTTTAGTCTATATATTTGTATATATCTCTTTGATATGGTTGTTGTATTTACCTTAATTATCTCCTTGTAAATACTCTTATAAATAGTGAATCATTCCTATCACCTCATTAACGGTGATCACATACCAATTCTCACATGGTATTAGTCTGACTCATCGAAACCCTAATTTTCTCTCCCTAAAGTCTCACGCTACATTCTCCCTTCTCCCTCATGGCGGCGGGGCTCCTTCCCCCTCTGACATCCCTCTCAACATTTTGGTCCATCTTTTGACCATTAAACTATCATCCTCCAACTACCTCCTTTGACAAAATCAGGTAGTCCCGGTCTTGTTAAGCCATGATCTCATCTCTCATGTTCATGGTACGACAACCGCTCCGGCCAAAACGATCACCACATCTGGTGAATCGACTCCCAACCCGACGTATACTGCTGGGTTTGAGAAAGATCAAAAGATCCTCAATCTCTTTCTTTCCTCTCTTTCTAAAGAAGCCATGGTCGAGGTCATCGGCTGTGACACCTCGCATTCCATTTGGGTTGCTCTCGAGGCTGCCTACAGTCATACCTCGGCCCCTCGCATCAATCAGTTGCAAAATCAGTTACTCTACCTTCATCGCGGTTCCACCTCTGTCGACGATTACAACAAGAAGTTTTGTGCCCTCTGCGATAAACTTGCTTCTATTGTCAAGCCTGTTGGCGATGATGACAAGTCCCACTGGTTCCTCACTGGCCTTGGCCCCAAGTTCGCCGGTTTCTCGGACACTCGCATGGCCATGATCCCAATGCCTGCCTTTCGTGACCTGACCCATCAAGCCCTGAACTACGAGCAGTTCACTCACTCAATGGATTCCTCATCCTCGCCTATTCCGGCCTTCGCTGCTTCTCCTCGTCCGAGAAAGTATCCTCGCCCTGGCGCCAAATCCTGTAACCCCTCTTCGCGGAACCCTGGTAGCTAGGCGACCACCACATCCTCGCTTGCTCGTCGACCTTCGACTTGTCAGATATGCCGACAATAGGGCCATTATGCCAACCGCTGCCCGGAACGCTATGCTCGCCCTACCCCCTCTATGGCCAACCTTGCCATGCTATTGACTCTCAGTGTCACATCTCGCAGCCTCCGACCTCTGATTGGTTCCTCGACAGTGGTGCGTCTGCTCACATGACTTCTTGCTCCGCTGACTTGGATAACCTTGACTCGTATTCTGGTAACGACAATGTTATTATTGCTAATGGCTCTACTATTCCGATCACTCATGTTGGGTCGTGTTCGGTTAATAAGGATGTTCATTTGTTAGATGTGCTCGTCGTACCACATCTTACTAAGAAATTGTCATCCATTAGTAAGCTTACTTCGGACTTTCCTGTTAATGTTTTGTTTACTAATGACTCGTTTATCATTCAGAATCGGGCGACCAAGCAACCCTTGGCGAGGGGTCAGCATAGTCGAGGACTCTATGCCCTGGAGCAGGGCACTCCAGCCTTAGTTGCTGCTTTACAGAGCTCGACGCTGAAGGCTTCTTTTGAGTGTTGGCATCGTAGATTAGGCCATGTTCGTATTTCTATCGTCAATTTGCTGAATAGATTGGGTTTGTTGTCCCTTACTTCTGTTTTGCCCAAACCAGATTTATGTACTTCGTATCAATTGGCTAAGAGTAAATCTTTATCCTTTGCATTAAATGAGAAGCGAGCATCTCGTGTTTTGGATTTAGTTCATTGTGATCTATGGGGACCTGCCCCTGTTGCTTTGAATGATGGTTTTAAATGTTACGTTATATTTGTTGATGATTTCTACAGATTCACTTGGCTTTATCCTCTACACGCCAAGTCTGATTTCTACAATGTGTTTGTTCGGTTTCACACCTTTGTTTGCAATCAGTTTTCCACTTCGATCAAAGTCTTCCAGAGTGATGGTGGAACTGAATCTGTTAATGGTCGCGTTCGTGGCTTCCTTACCGACCATGGCATTCATCATCGCATCTCATGCCCATACACTCCCCAACAAAATGGTCGAGCTGAGCGCAAACATCGGCATGTCACTGAAACAGGGCTCTATTTGTTGTTTCAGTCGAGCATGCCTGCTCACTTTTGGGTTGATGTCTTCTCTACTGCTGTATACATCATTAATCAACTACCCACGCCAATTCTCAATGACAGATCGCCCTTTCAACTATTGTTCGACACTACCCCCAACTTTACGAACTTCAGAACCTTTGGATGTAGAGTATTTCCGTATCTCCGCGACTATGCTCTCCATAAGCTTTCTCCTCGTAGTGCTCCATGCATCTTTATGGGATATAGTTCTTCCCATAAGGGGTTTCGATATTACGATCCAATCGCTTCCCGCTTCTACACTACTCGTCATGCTTAGTTTGACGAATTAGTGTTCCCGTTCTCGGCTGCTCATGCCCGATCCTCGTCTGATTCCCTTAAAATCAGTTCTCTTATGGAACCCTCTGCTGCTCCTCGCCGCCTCCCTTATAGTCTCTACCTTGACTCATAGGAGTCTACCCTGCTCCCTGCTCGCCCAGCAGTTCTGCATCCTCCTGCTTGCCCCGCAGTTCAACAGCCTCCTGCTCGCCCAACTGTTGATCCCTTAGTTGCTCGCCCACTTCCAGTCCCGACTCACCTGATGGTTACTCATGCCAAATCTGGGATGTTCAAGCCTCGACACATTGTCGACATTGCAACCACCAGATTCTTATCCGCCCTCTCGGTCTCTGATGAGCCTAAGGGTTTCAAATCGGTCCTAAAGCATTCGTACTGGTTAGCTGCAATACAATCTGAGCTCGAAGCCCTGCATGCTAATCAAACTTGGGAGCTCGTTCCTCGCCCTCCCTCCACAAACATTGTTGGTTCGAAATGGGTTTTTCACATCAAATTTCTTGCGGATGGTATAGTTGATCGCTACAAAGCTCGTCTGGTCGCCCAGGGCTTCTCGCAGGTTCTAGACCTTGACTTCTCGCACACCTTCAGTCATGTCATTAAGGCCGCTACTGTTCGCATCATCTGTGTTTGGCTGTTCGGAATCAGTGGCACATGCACCAGCTCGATGTGAACAATGCCTTTCTCTATGGAAAGTTGACGAACACTATTTACATGGCTCAACCTCCTGTCTTTGTTGATCCTCGGTTTCCCGACCATGTTTGTCACCTCAAGAAGGTATTGTATGGTCTTCGGCAAGCTCCTCTCGGCTGGTTTGTTCACTTCATTGGCTTCCTTAAGACTTTGGGTTTTCTGTGCAGCCGAGCAGATCCCTCACTCTTCTACTTCAAACGTGGTAAAGTCACTCTATACCTCTTGTTTGATGTGGATGACATTATTGTTACAGGGAGTAACCAGGATGTTATTTGGCGTTTTATTCGCCGTGTTAACAAGGAATTTGCGATTAAGATCTTGGTTGCCTCAGCTACTTCCTCGGCCTCGAGGTCACTCACTCGTCGACTGGTCTCTTTCTCAGCCAAGCGAAGTATGCTCGCGATGTCCTATCTCGAGCAGAGTTGCTCGACTCAAAGCCTGTCTCCACCCCTATCGCAGCCGGGGAATATTTGGTTTGCTCAGGGGAATCTTTTGCCGACCACACTCTTTACCGCTCGCGCGTCGACACTTTACAGTATCTGACGATCACGCGTTCTAATCTCTCATATGCTATTAATCATGTCAGTCAATTTTTACACTTGCCGACAACTGACCACTTCCTCGCAGTCAAAAGGATCATCAGATATGTTAAGGGCACTATCAACTATAGGCTCCCCTTTGGCCGGACAAGTGATTACTTGCTCGTTGGTTATTCTGATGTAGATTGGGCCCGTTGCACTAAGACTCGTCGCTCCACTTATGGTTATTCAATTTTTTTGGGTGGAAATTTAATCTCTTGGAGCGCAAAGAAACAACCCATTGTTGCTCGCTCGAGTTGTGAATCCGCATATAGGGCACTCGCGAACACAACCCAAGAAATGATTTGGGTCTCTCAACTTCTTCGGGAACTTGGCCGACTTCCTTCTCGGCTCCCACACTGTTTTGTGACAACAAGAGTGCCTTATTTTAGAGTCAAAACTCAGTTGCTCATAAATGAGTAAAACACATCAGCATTGACTGCCACTTTGTTCGCGAATTGGTCTCTTTTGGTCGCCTCATCACCAAGTTCGTCTCATCTACTCTTCAGCTCACCGACGTCTTCACCAAGAGTCTTCCTCGCCCCAGCTTGAAATTGTTACGTTCCAAGCTCTGTTTCGACTGCATCCACATCATCGCTTGACGGGGGGTAACAGGGAATAATAATATATGAATAATATCTTTTTTATTTTAGTCCATATCTTTGTATATATCTCTTTGATATGGTTGTTGTATTTACCTTAATTATCTCCTTGTAAATACTCTTATAAATAGTGAATCATTCATATCGCCTCATTAATGGTGATCACATATCTATTCTCACACTCACAACTTGCCATATCAGATCTCATCTAGTGTTTTACCATTAATAACAGTAG
Source organism: Galeopsis tetrahit (assembly GCA_963675135.1). NCBI lineage: Eukaryota > Viridiplantae > Streptophyta > Magnoliopsida > Lamiales > Lamiaceae > Galeopsis > Galeopsis tetrahit. Next base: position 5,415,889 of record OY776130.1, read on the forward strand.
ATGGGGTTCTATTTATCAAATAACTTGTTGTACAAATAGCTTCACCCCAAAAACCTTTTGGTAAATTTGCATCAGCTAACATGCATCTTACTTTCTCTAGAATAGTTCTATTCATTCTCTCACCTAGCCCATTTTGTTGTGGGTTTAAAGGAAAAAAATTATGTTTATTGATGCCTTTGATTCTACAAAATTCGGAGAACTCTTCTGAGAGATTCTCTTGCCCATTAAGCCATTTTTTTAATTTTGTAAAGGCGTCACTTTAGTTCTTGAGAATGAATGCTCAATCTTTTCTAGTAAAATCATCAATTATTGACATGAAGAACTTACCTCCACCAAGCGTTTGAGCTCTTGATGGACCTCAATGTATGAATGCACATAGTCCAGAGGCTTAGATGTATTGTTCTCTCCTTTCTTGAATGACTTCTTCTTGGTCTTGTCAATAATGCACAACTCACAGAATTCCAGACCTTTGATCATCTTTTCTGAGAAGATCCCTTTCTTGAATAGCTCCAATAGGCCCTTCTCACTAACATGTGCTAGTCTTCTGTGCCAAAGCATAATATCTTCAGCACTCATGGCAATATCAGCTGATCTTGTGATAGTCTCTCCAATTAAAGAATACAACCCATTTTCTTTTCTAGCTTGCATCACAACTCTCTCAGCTTTTGTTACCAACATGAGTCCACCATCTGTTTTGAACTCATACCCCATATCATTGAGTGTGGTAAGAGAAATCAGTTTCCTCTTTAAATCTAGAACATATTTGACATTAGTTAGAATTACAAGTCAGCCTTCTCTTTTTCAACATCCATGGGCCTTTTTTGCCCTTCATAAGAACTGTCACTCCTCAAATTTATTGCTTTGAAATGTTCTTTTGGGTTTACCTCGATTGTCGATGAAAACTTTCCCTTGTTTTGTTGAGACCCGATTGAAGTAGCCAATTGCCCTAGTCGGAAGTCCACCGATTTGGAATTACTTACGAGTTCAGCAAGAATTGAGTCGGTTGCTTCTGATTTCTTCTCATATGCATCCAACCTCCTTTCATTAGCCTCCGCCCTTTTTTCACTTACATACATATTTTTCAAGATGAGTGTAAGAAGTTTATTTGTGGAGGACTTTCGTTCTCCATTTGGAGGCTTTGCTCCGAGGTCGAATCCGGGAGGGTAAGTCACCTCACCTTTTGAGTTGGAGTATGACAAGATGTCATTCCTACGGAAATTTTGATTTTGGGCGCCTTGGTATTGAATAGAAGGTCCACCTTGACCTTGTTGACCTTGATGCCCTTGGAAGGATGAGGATTGACCTCCTTGAAACCGATTTTGAGAAGAAGTTTAATATGGGCGACCTCCTTGAAAGTTTTGTTGTTGATTTCCTTGGTATGGAGGTCGACCCATATAATTCACCTCTTCCATGTGCATCATTTGAGGTTTTTCTTGAATGAACTGTGGTGCACTATCCTTTGATTGCTTTTGTTGGGAAATGAATTGATTTTGATTAAGATATCAAAACCCCTGATGATGGTCGGTGTCACAAGGTTATTTTCTGTGTAAGAATTTTCGCCTTGCGCGGCACTGATCACGCACAATCAGTCAGCCCACAATCTCACCAACACTCGTGTTTAATTATCAGAGTATGTTTAATTCGATTTATATGCAAGCAAGTATGTAAATCACGCAGCGGAATTAAAGCATACAGCACACACAACACATACGGGAACTCATTTCCCAACCTTTGAATTAACTCACAAATTACAAAGGAATGCCAAGGCTTGCACACACGAATTCTGTGCAACTCAGGGCCTAATTACAATATATGTAAATGATGGACAACCCCCATCAATAGGACGAATTAATTACAGCCATCGGATCAGAATTTCGCCAAGTGTCGCAATCCTACAGCATCTGGCCTCATAGGCAGTTTTCTGCCCCAAAACTGCCTTGCAACTGCTTGCCAACCGCCCAGCAACATCCAAATCCGTCTACTCCACTGAGTAAGCTGCCTAGGACGAGTTAGACGCTCATCGTCCGTACACCGCCCGACCAAGTGCCTCAACTGCCGCCTAGACGCGCACCGTCCAGCCGCTCGGCCAGCACTAAGCCAATTGCCTAGTACTTGGCCGACCACAAACTGCCTTCAGCACCAATCTCGTCCGTCCTAAGATTAGTCCAGCGCATCCTGACTAAGTGTAGCCGCATGCCACACCAAAACCAGCCAAGCCGTCCACTGCCGAGAACGTCTTGACACCACCCAGCCGAGACGCCCCATGAACTAGGCACGTCTCGGCAGCCAACATCTAAGGGGCTAACAGTCGGCATAGTTGAGATAAGTAGAAAGTGTATCAGTCTAGTTGTCTCAGGAGAGTTGAGATAGTAAAAATGACTAAGTCTAGAATCTCAGAAATGTTGAGATACTTAGTGTTCAGGATAGTTGTCCAAAGCTGAAATGTTAGGCAGCTTTTTCTTCTAAGTCCATTTGATCAAGTATGCTGAATACATGAAGACAAGTGTGCTGAATAAGACAACTTGGCTGAATGATCAAAGCTCAAGCACAGCCTGATAAAGAGGGATAAACACTGATAAGGGCAATGATAAATCAAGTCTTAGAAGATCAAGAGCATTGAATGCTGCTATCTCAGAAGACAACTTTAATGAAGTATTAATGTCATCAAGCCTGAACAAAGCATTGAAGACTTAGAAGAATTAAAGACTGAGAAATTGAATGAATGAAGAACATTCCAAGTGCAGCAGAAAAATTCAGAGTACTTGTCCCATCTGACCGTTGGAAGAGTACAAAGTCTGCCATTAATTAACCTTGGAAAATGTGCAGGTTTGGAAACTGGCACAAGTCTTCACAGCCGCATTTTTCAGAAGTTAACACATTCATTCAAGCAACCATTGAAGAACCTTCTTACACAGTGGATAATAGAAGGATGCTCTCATAGCCGTTTCAATGGAGCTGCAAATAGACAATTTGAAAGTCTATCTCTCCAACAGATAGATGATCAAATTGCTCTATATATTCAGAAGTGATCCAAGGATTCAAGCATCCAACAATCTGCTTTCAAACTACTATCAAGCATGGGTATCCTAAAGGGTAGATTTGGGAGGAGAACTGGACGAGGGAGGGTATCCTAAAGGGTAGATTTAAAAGGCTATATCAACTTAGCTTAGATAAAGGAAAGACAGTGGGTGAAATGGGTACATGGGAGGGGGAAAACTGGATTTGGACATGGGGATGGAGGAGGGTACTATTCGATAGGGAACTAATACTCCTTAACGATCTATTAACTCTGTTGGACAGGTACAAACCAAAAGACGGAGTAGAGGACGCGTGGAAGTGGAAGGCATCTAATACGGGGAAGTACTCCACAAAAGAAACGTACTCGGTCTTGTTCAACCAAAGCCAAGACACTCAACTGGATGAGAGACTAAGTCAAGGTTTCAAGAACGTATGGAAGAGCTTTGTCCAGTCAAAGGTCAAGGCACACACATGGAGGCTCCTATGGGGTAGGCTGCCAACACGAGTCAACCTTAGAAGAAGAAACATCCTCAGCCAGAACGACGACCTAAGGTGTGTACTATGTGGTGGGAGTGAAGAGACAGAGAAACACGTATTCCTGGAATGTCCTCAAGCCTACGAAGTCTGGATGGGATGTCTGAATTGGCTCAAGATACCAGCAGTTCTATCACCAGACCTACTAGACCATCTCCTAGGGTTTAGAGGCCTTATTGGTGGAAGAAATGGGTATCCTAAAGGGTAGACTTGGGAGGAGAACTGGACGAGGGAGGGTATCCTAAAGGGTAGATTTAAAAGGCTATATCAACTTAGCTTAGATAAAGGAAAGACAGTGGGTGAAATGGGTACATGGGAGGGGGAAAACTGGATTTGGACATGGGGATGGAGGAGGGTACTATTCGATAGGGAACTAATACTCCTTAACGATCTGTTAACTGTGTTGGACAGGTACAAACCAAAAGACGGAGTAGAGGACGCGTGGAAGTGGAAGGCATCTAATACGGGGAAGTACTCCATAAAAGAAACGTACTCGGTCTTGTTCAACCAAAGCCAAGACACTCAACTGGATGAGAGACTAAGTCAAGGTTTCAAGAACGTATGGAAGAGCTTTGTCCCGTCAAAGGTCAAGGCACACACATGGAGGCTCCTATGGGGTAGGCTGCCAACACGAGTCAACCTTAGAAGAAGAAACATCCTCAGCCAGAACGACGACCTAAGGTGTGTACTATGTGGTGGGAGTGAAGAGACAGAGAAACACGTATTCCTGGAATGTCCTCAAGCCTACGAAGTCTGGATGGGATGTCTGAATTGACTCAAGATACCAGCAGTTCTATCACCAGACCTACTAGACCATCTCCTAGGGTTTGGAGGCCTTATTGGTGGAATAAATGGGAAGAGGATCGCCACCTGCATATGGCTAGGTGTGGTATGGCTCATATGAAAATGGAGAAATGCAATCCTATTCCGCAACGAAATTTTCTCGATCACAAAGGTCAAGGAGGAACTAAGGGCAAGACTATGGAGTTGGATCACAATCAAATACCCCAATACCAATTCATCCTTCAAGGCCTGGGTGACAGACCCACTCAAGTGCATGATTCAAGTCACTTAGTAGTTTTTTTGGTTACATTTACTGTTCTATCATGAAACTTGTACAATAAATTAGCCTTTGGGTATTTCTTATACCCAGTATCAATAAAATTCCTTTTACCGATAAAAAAAAAAAAAAAAACTACCAAGCATTCAAGGAAACTCAAGTCTATTTCTTACAAATCCCAAGTTTCCTGATCACTTCTAGCTAAGCCAATCTTGTAATATCCCAAGCTTAGCATTGAGATATCCTAACCCTTTACACAGTTCTTATTGTAAAGGATATCTCAATTAGTTGGACCCAAACCTCAATCCCTACCTCATAACTGAAGTAGAGTTTGTTGTAGAAGTGAGGAGTTAAGGACTGTGAAGAGTGAATACAGTCTTAACTCAGAGAAGTTAAGCACTAGGACTCAGATTATCCTAGGGATCAAAACACTAAGATAGTGTTGTTGATCAGTGAACATTGACACTATAAAACAAGCTAATTCCAGGTGTTAAGGAATTATCCTGTTAAATCAGGGAAAGTGGATGTAGGAGCTTGAGACTCTGAACCACTATAACTTGCTGTGTCATTTACTTACTGCATTCATTTCTAAGTTATCAAACACACTTAAGATCTTTTGAAACAGTTAAGTACAAAGTTAAACAAAACAGTTTCTGGACAAAGTCCCTGATAAACTGGTTTTTCAGAAAATATATAAGGAGTATTTGTTTTAAAGAAAAGGCCAACCACATTCCGCACTTAACAACTCTTTTAGATAGTTTTCCAACTGAACACTTTGTAGTTTTCAGTAGGGTGATTATCTGTCAAAATTATTCACTCAGGACAGTTGTCAGACAACTTTCCTGATAGGCTAAACTGTTTCTAAATTCAAAAGGAAAGAATTTGCATACACAAGTGCATTCACCCCCCCCCATACACTTGTGTCATACTCCACCAAGGACCAACAACTTTTGTGCTAGAGAATTGACTTTCCCAATCCAACTAATGACCATGGTTTTCATGTTGTCCACTTCATTCACACTTGCAATTCTATGCCGTGCTCCTCGGTCGATTCTTGTCTTGAAGGTGTTGTGGGCTATTCCGTCCATGATCTTCTCAATTTCTTCGGCGGACTTTAACCAAATTGACCCACCCGCACAAACATTCAAATAATGTTGATCCTCTTCTCTCAAACCAAAAAACAATCAACACGTCATTTGCTCATATCGGAAACCATGTTGAGGACATGTGATCAACAAATTTGTAAACCTCGTAGCGGCGCCATTGACTTAGTTCATATTTTTGCACTTTCAAACAAAGATACGATCCCCACAAGAGTATGGGTTCGATTGAAGTATGATAAGTATACTACCTAGTATTTTTCGTTTCAAGGATCTAGTTGAATGTACGTGAAGCCCTAAAGTTATGCGTTGTCATGCTATTGTAGTAACTAAACGTGATTGTTTTTGGATTTTTAGGAAATAAAATCTATAATACTAAAGAAACACGAATAACATGCAAATGAACTAATTGATCAATACTAATTAAAGGTAAGAGCGGAGATGAAACTAAATGAAACTATAACAAGAAGAGTAATGATAGCAATGACAAGTAAAATAACATAAAATAAACTTTAGTGTGAAAGTGCAAGGGAGAGTATTGCCTCGGGTGCTTCCATTTTTTAGGTGATTTGATGATTTAATGAACCAATTACACAAATTTAACCTAAGGTTTCAGATTAAGCTAAAGGCTATCACGAATATGTGTAGACCAATCCTTCGTGAGGCTTAGGTGAACACGTGTATTAATTAGCTATTATAGGATCTAATCAATACCATAAACTCCTAGGATAGTGACCAGTAAACACATTCAACACGGTTACTAATGCTTACGGTTCACCTGTTGGTGTATATTGTAAAGCAAATTTTTAGTGGGCTTTTGTGACGTATATTTGATTTCCTTTTATCTGAAATAAATGGTTTTTCACATTATTGCATTCTTTGTGATTACTTGTATGTCTGCTTATCTTACATTGTAGACGATGTGGTGGGTTTGTAGTCACACAAAAGATCACATTGTCAGTTCCTTGTAAGATATAAACAGTATTCACAACTGAGATAGTTCTGGACAAAACTATTGGTTTAAGTTTTAGTGTAAACTTGTTAGTGGCTTGTCTTTGCCATTAGTTTATACTAGTGCGTTGTGGCGTATTGAATGGATCACAGATAAGACATGCTCTTCTGTTCTGACTGTTATGAAGAACTAGAGGTCTTGGTGACTTTTATGATTCTTAACCCTAAGTGTGATATTTAGATTTGTGGGGTGCTTGTTCACTACTTTGATGTACCATAAGTGAGAATTTTGGTAGATTCTTCACGCTCCGTATTTTGGGTAGTGGCATCGCTCGCATGATGTCTACTTATTGGCATAAGGGCACCGTGTCCTATACATCCAGGCTGATGATGTCCCCTTGAGGAAACTCATAAATGATTGTCTTATTAAACCCTGCAGGTGGATTTAATCCGTACGACAACAAGGTTGAGTGGTACTACTCAAGGAATTATAGAAATTAATTATTTAAAGAAGTCAGAAGCTTTAATAATTAATGGACGTGCAATATCTTAAACACGGAGAATTATAAAGTCTAATAGAAGCCCTGATTCGGTTCGAGATAGGACGGGAGTGCAACATTAATTCTCTAGTGGAATGAATTAATGTTCTCGGGCCAAATTATATGTTCTGGGCTGAACATAAGAGTATTTGGGCCTGTAGCCCAAACCCTATACCTTCTAATGGATCCCTAGTCTGGCCCATGAAACTTATGGAGATTATAAATAGGAGCCTCAAGTCAGTTTTGAAACCCTAGCACACACGAAATTGAGAAAAACAGCTAGGGTTTCAAGGAGACGAAACTGAGACACCTTATCCATGTTTGATAGTGCGCCGTCCACCCGGTGTTCGAGCGAGGTTGGGAGACAGGCTAGAAGATCCGTAGATTGGAATCAACGTCTCGATCTTCTAGGGTAACAGATCTAAATTCTGCTTTAGACGCATGTTTAGGTTTTAATTCGTTTTATACGTTTGGTACCCAACAACGAACCTGGTGACGGACCGCCTTCGCCGGCGCGTTCCATCATCGCCCTCTCACAATCTAATAGACGAGCTCTAATCGATTAATGTCTAGTGTTGTCTATCTAAGCAATTAACTCCCTTTCTCTCTCTCTCTCTCGGTTAAGCTAATCACAATTTTAATTCAAATTAATTAACCTAAACTCACACTCACACCCCCAATTATGCTACCCAACTCTCGTTGCAATAAACACAATTAACAATGCTAGCTAATAGGGTGGATTAACCAATTGAATCATGCAAAACACAACACTAGAAACATTAACATCCAAAACCTAGGTTAATTAATCAATTAATCCATAATTTCACCAAATACCATCAAAACATCCACACCCAAGACAATTAAAGCTTAGACCGTGGTTCTAGAAGAGAATCTCATGCCTACATCACAAACAATTATAAAGCCCATAGGAAAGAAGAAATAAATTACAAGAAATTGAGAAATTACCAAGTTGAATTACAAATAAGAGAGATATCATCTTGATGATGAAATTGTAGCTACAAAATGATGAAATGAGCAAAGACCAACAATATTCCTTGCTTGAAAATGAAGTTTTTACCACTATCTTAGCTAAACTATTGAAATTGAAAGACAAAAACTTAAGAAAACCTTCAACTATGTGAATGTATGTGAAAATAGCTTGCAAGAATGGAGAACTGTTTCTAAAACTAAAATTTGGCCTATTTATACCCTCTTGCATCAGTGTGGCACATGTCCCTAGTTCAAAAACAAGTTTGGAGAAGAATTTTGAGTTTGCTCGGCCGAGTTGGGTTGCTCGGCCGAGTCGGGCTTTAAAAGAAGCGTGTCCGCACTTTTCACAAACAGGTGCTCGGCCGAGTTGGGTCAAGAATTCCAATGTTGTAGTCCCTCTTCCAACTCGGCCGAGTTGGTGTTGCCTTCTTCTGCTGCTTGGCCGAGTTGGCCAAAAATCTCAAAGTTGCAGGCCATCTCCCGACTCGGTTGGATCTGTGCAACTCAACCGGGTTGGCTTCTTCCTCCCCACAGCTCAATCGAGTTAGGTTGCTCGGCCGAGTTAGGCCGACTTTTCCCAACATTCAGGCTACTCCTCCAACTTTGCCGAAACTGTGCAACTCGGCTGTGTTGGACTCTTGAGCTTCTTTTGTGTGTCATTTTCAACTCCGACATCCGATTGGCTTGATTCTTCTTGCTTGTTGATCCTCTCCTCGATACCTTCCATCTTAACTTCACTTAAGCTCGATCCATCCGTATGATATAGCGTGGTTTGCTTCCAGAGAAGTGGTTTTTTCCCTAAAAACCAAGCAAAACAAGTGTACATCATTAATTCGATAAACAAACCACTTCTACATAACTTTTGCAAATAAAACATAACATTTAAAGTGTAATCACCCTACAAATTCGCACGATCCCATCACAAATCACTAGGTGCTGGACTTTCTCCGCCGTGAGTCTCGACACTAAACTCGAATCACTCTCCACGTGGGTTACGCGTAGTTACCCTGTTCGCTTATTCCCACGACTACCCTTTCCGCGTCCATAATTTCCATTCTAATCCCAACGATTCCAATGGGGCGGATAACCAATTCATTTAAAATTGGTATTGTAAGTTTTATTAATCTTTCCACAATGAGAATACTAACGACCCTTTCGTGGATTGAAGCGACGAGGCAAATCAATATCCTCCTTGGGTTGTGTCTGGAAAGTTGTTGCATCAGGGACATGTTTTCGGGCAAAATAAATGGAACAATGTATGTTGTTCATCCTCCAAAACTAGATGATATGCCACACTCAACATAATCAGTCTCATACATAAAATATGCGTTTGTATGGGACCGTAAACATCATCAAGCCCTATAAGAAAATCATAAAGATGATCACGATTTATAGTTGTGTCGGCCGCAGGAAAATCATAAATAATGATCACGTTGTGGGCTGATGTATTGTGGACCATTTACGACTTTCCTGCGTAATTTATGTTGTCTAGGTGGAGTACGACCGGAAAGCAAGCACGCCCATATTATATGGAACATTCTGAGATTTTCAGTCTTCCAAAGTGTAGAAAACAATCATAGTTTGATAATCATCATAGTTTCTTAACTAGAGATCATATATTATGGAGGAATAATTAATGTTGCATTCATCAAGAAAAGGACAATTACTAATGGTACAATGCCCCTCCAGACAAGTATTTTAATCTTACATTTATTTCTTGTGAATTATACATTTCTTGATGCATACGTTTTAAATCGTATATGACATGGGTTGTTAAAGAAAATTGATTTTGTATAAATTGAAACAAATATTACCACCTAGTTTCTTTGACTTAATGGAATACTCACTGGTTCACTTAACATATGAAACCAAAATTGGTGGTCCAGTGCAATACAAATGGATGTACCCATTTGAAAGATAAACTTCTACTTACTCTAATTTTTAGTATGCTTCATTTGAAGGATCATAACTTAATTTATACTCAATCCCAGTGAAAGCTACTCAACTTTCATTTTTCCTATGTCCCATTGAAAGTTACCCATATTCCTTTTTTTTTTTTTTGCAAACAACTCTCTCTCACATTTCAATATATTTCTCTCTCTCTCAATCACATCACCTCTAATAAACCTACTTATTATATCATAATAATCATATTTCTTAACCTTTGTGCCTAAATCTCATGGGTAGCTTTCATCGGGACGGATGTAATATATATTATTTAAGTATCTCCATAACTTGAAACACAATGCTAAACCAAAGGTGAATGTCGAAGCATCCATTGTTAATGCATATTTGAATGAAGAGGTTGGAATGTTTTGTTCATATTATTATGAGGATCATGTGAAGATGAGGTTGATAAATGAGCCTAGTAACTACGATGGTAGAGATATACAGACACTATCGGTGAAGAGGTCGATGACATATTGTCCATATTTAAGTTTTTGAGGCGACCTATAGAAAAATACAGTAACGGTTTTGGTCAGCGGACACCGAGGCTCAAATTGCATGTACATACATACATATGTGTGATTGAATTGTGAAAAAGTCCAACCTTACATTGAATACATTTTTTTTATACCTCTGTATCCGGTTTAAAGACCGACTTGTTCATATATGTATCATTTAATTAAATACCACTTATTTAATGTTTGTTAATAATTTTATATTGTTGTTAATTAGGATGTATACTCAACAACTACGACATGAAGAAAAAAACATCTCAAATGAAGACATAGATATTATATATGTCACGTAATTTCACCAGATGGTTCCAAAACTACATAAGTACCATTTAACCAATTAGGTGTTATTGAATATATATATATATATTAATGCTAATTTGAATTATAGGGACAATCGTACAATTTTGAGAGATTTTTTTTAAAAGATCTTTGTTGGTCCTGAAAGGAGTATATAACAAGTGTATGTTGGGGGGGGGGGGGATACACTTGTATGCAAATCTTTTCAACTTTAAGCAAATCAGGCTTTCAGCAAGGTTGTCTTGGACAACTCTTCTGATATGTATAACTTTCAGAAGATAATCAAACTACTAAGCTCTATTGAGTACTTAGTTGAATAATTATCTAACTAAGTTATAAGTGCGGAATAATGGTTGACCCTTATGTTTAAACTCCTTTTAATTCTAAAATCTTAATCTTAACACTTAAACTGCTTTTCAGGGAACTTGTTCCAAAACAGTTTTTGCACAATCTTGAGTATATGTCTTTGAAGATCAATTTGTGTGCAGTGTATGAATGTGTGTTTGAATGATAATGCTTGAATGTAAACAACACAAAGGTTTATATTGGTTCAGAGACTCAAGCTCCTACATCCACTTTCCTTGATTGAACAAGATAATTCCTTCACTCTTGGAATTAACTTGTTATATAGTGCCAAGGTGCACTGCTCAACCACACCACTCCTTGGTTCCTTGATCCCTAGGAATTCAGAGTCCTAGTACTCTCTTCTCAACTCAGAAATGAACTGTTCTTCTCTCAACAGTCAGTTCCTTACACTTCTACTACAACAACCTTCTATCTTTCTTTGAAAGGTATAAGGATTGATGTTGGTTCCAACTAGGTGAGATATCCTTTTACAATTGAGCACTGTGTATATGATAGGATATCTCTCTAAGCTTTTTTTGATGTACAATGAGGTTCAGCTTAGATGAAGTATTTTTGGAAACTAAGAATGACGTATTATTAAGACTTTAAAGTTTGCTCAGCAATGTAGGTTCTGTTCTTTGTAGTTGGATGTTGGACACTTCAAATGGTTTCCACACTTTTGTATTTATAGAACAAATTGAGGTTATGTCCGTTGGAGAGATAGCCTCAAAATGTCTATATATGTCTTCCTTGAACTTTGCAACTGGAAGACAGATTCTTGAAAGTGACATGTCCTTCATGTGGGAAGTAAACGGATGTAAGCTCTTTGTCTTCACTTTGATACACTCTTCCCAATGTTTGAATTGTAGATTCACTTGGTCAAACATGGACATCACTTCTGATTATTGGTTCTGTGATAAGGACAAATCTCCTTATCATCTGGACAAGTATGCTTATCACTTTCAGTGGACTTTGCTTATAACTTTCAGATGACTTGTTGGCCTTTGCCTTTGAATATTTCAAGTTTGACTTTGCTTATAAATTTCAGATGACTTGTTGGCCTTTCAGCACAGTTGGCCTTTGCCTTTGAATATTTCAAGTTTAAGTGTGCTTGGACAATCCTGCTGGACATCTCCTCTGATCTTTGACATACACATCAGTAGACTTGATCTACATGATGTGTTCTTCTCATTTGATCATCAGGGAGATTGTCTTTCTACTATGCTGACTTGATCAACACAGTTGGTCAGTGAGCATTTCAGCAGACTTGAGATCAATTTGATTCTGAGCCTTGAGGGGACTTGATTCATGTAGTCTTCTAAGCATGTATTCCCCCTCAACATGTGCATCTAAATACACTAAGAGTTGCCTAACACGTCAGCTTCTCAACTAGCCTATGCTACATGTTCCAACAGTCCTGAAACATGTTCATATCATATTGACTTGCCTATTTGGCATGTCTTAAGGGGTTTTGTTGTCTTAATCAAAATTCTCATTTTATTCCCAACAATTTCCCCCTTTTTGATGATGCCAAAACCTATACAATCTATGCAAATGTGACTTGACTATACTTATTACATATAACTTCAGTAGATGTGACTAAGGTCAAATTTCTTGAAAGAACATGTTAGTATAATCATAGTTTAAGTGCATATAGGTTTAAGTCAGGCATGTTGAGACAATGAGATGTTATCTCTTGATTCAGAAAGTATTCAACTATCATTCATATAATATTTGAACATTACATAACATGTTGATAGTCAAATAACTGATCAGAGCATGAGATAGAACAGTTACAAAAGCATGAGGACAAACATAAACATATCAGCAGATAAGAACAGATTTTCAGCATAGTTGTCCATATCAGCAACCATGAGCAAACAAACATCCATTTCAGCAGTCATGGGCAAATAAGGGACAAAGGAAACTTAGCAGTTTCAGAGATCATCTTCAGGAGGAGGCACCATCCCATACTGTGCCCAGACACTCTTCTTCAGGTCCATTGCCTCCTTGTCGGTTCCCTTGGGTCCAAGTTTCATCTGTTCCATCTTCAAAATCTGGATGAACTCTTGGAAAATCTGAGACTGATCAATGCAGCCCTGCTGTTTTGGAGGTATGTATATGATGGGACTAGGAGCCTTGAACTCAATTCTTGCTATATCTGCAACAGCAAGAAATTTTTGATAAAGTTTCCTGTGGTTATCAAACATGAATTGAGTAAATATGGATTCAAGATCTTCTTCCATCCATCTGCCTATGTCATAAAAGTCATAGCCAGACTCCCTCTTAGCTTCCTCCCAATCATCATTCAGCTGAATTGGGACCCATTTATCCATGTGTGGATATTTGGTATCCATCTGTATCAGCAGCCGAGGCTTCAACTTGTTGTAGGTTGCTCTTCTTCTCATTGGCTTTTGAAAGTTCTCTCTTCTTTTATCCCTTGCTCTGTTAGCTTCCATCAACTGTTCCATCTTTTCTTTTGCTCTCATCATTGACAGTTTCTGCTGAGTTTCAGCATCCTTTCCAAATCCTTCTTCAAACAATTTGGATAGATCATCAGCTAGAACTTGAGCTCTCTTGGACTTTTCTCCAAAACCTTCTTCAAACAGCTTTTCTACTTCTTCTTCAGTTTCAGCATGTTTCGCAACTTCAGCAGTTTCATCTTCTTCATCACTTTCAGCAGTCTTGGCCTTCTTTGGAGTGGGCTCTTCTTCAACTCTGAATTCAGCAGGCAAATCTAAGCTGTTAGGAAAATCATTGAAAGTTTCAGCTTTCCTCTTGTTCTTCTTGGCTTTCTTAATTTTCCCCCTAGTTTGGACAACTTCAGCATCTTTGTCCAACCCTGCTGATTCACCACCAGGCCTTTGTTGCTGTCTAGCTCCTTCTTCCTGTACTGAGGCCATTGAGTTCTTCATTGCAATTGCCAATTGCTCTTCCTCATCCAAATCCTCTAAGTTCAGTACTGCTTTCCCTTTCCCTTTAGGTTCAGGCAACTACTCTTTTCCCTTGCTACCTTCACCTATCTTCAAGGCACCTTTGGCTCTTGCTCTTTCTCTTTCCCCCTTTTTTGCTTCATCAAAGCATTGGGGCTTGAGATCACTCATGGTTGAGGCCAATAGGGACTGTGCCGGATTAAGGGACTTAATCTCCTCAAGTAAATATACATTCTCATCATGTATATTTTGCATCCTATCACTGCTCATGCTAAGGAAAGCAAGAACAGGCTTCATATTTTGTTCAAAAACCTCTTCCATGGTTGTCTTCAGGGATGCATCTAGACTTGCTTTGAGCAGATCGGTGAGGTTGGCCACTGCAGATGCAGCAATCTTGGCCATCACTTCCTCATAAAACTTTGTTGAAGCTTCTTTCACCATGGCTAATCTCATCTCCTCTTCCCTTCTCTTCTGAAGAGAACTTTTCTTGCCTATAACTTGCTTCACAACCAGTTTAAGAGCTTTGGCATTCTTGTTATGGTTGTCCAGAAGCATCTTCTGATCCTTTTTTACCTCTTTGGTGAAAGAATCCATGCTTTCCTTGGCCTTTTGTACTTCAGTAGAAATGGTTTGGACTCCAGTCTCAACTCCACTTATTCTGGCTTCAATAGTGGGTAGGACCAACTCTTCTGATCCAGTTAGTCTCATTTCTATTGAGGCAAGTGTTCTGCCCTGTTCATCTAGGGTTTCAGCAGTTTGAGCATTTGCAGATTCTACATGTTGGACCAAGTTGTCCAACTTTGCTAAATGTTCCTCAAGAACACTTTGAGATAGACCTCCATCAATTTGGACAGGAGCATCTGTAAAAACATCATCAACAAAAATCTGATCTAAGGCGATACCTGTAATATCAGAAAAAATAAACTTGTTAGAAAAATCACCCTCATCACCCTCAAAGTCTTTTTCATAAGGTCCTGACTCTTCAACAACCTTCTCCTCATTTTCAACTAGTTCTTTTCTCCTTTCATCATTGATAATCTCACGATCATGAAGAACAGGCCTCCTCTCCTCAAGGGATTCTTGAAGTTCAAATTTGACTTCAAGAATAACATGTCCTTCCTCTCCCTCTATTTGTGGTACACTCACTATCTTAGTGATTACTACCTCTCTTTCATCATCACCTCCCTCTGATTTTTCAGGACTAATTTCTTTTTCAACTTCATCACCTAAACCTGCAACTTCTACATCCTCAATAGTATTCATAGAAGGCAGTTGTGGGGAGATCACAGTGTTTGGGCATTCCAAGGCCACTGAGTCATCCTGAATGGTTAAGAGCTGGTCAGTGTCCAACTCTGCTGACATGATGAGGTCTTAACCAAACCAGCTTCTAATTGGGAGGCCTCAACATCATTAAGCTTTGCCTCAGGCTCAGATGAACCTTCATTGGCTGATGCATCTTTGGCTGTGTTACCACCTTTGGTCAACACCTCTAAAGATACAGAGCCCTTCCTATGGTAGGTTAGGTAGTGGATAGTGGGTTGTTTGGGACCAAGAGGGCTGGGATCAGTGGGATCATCATTGCTGTCAACATCATTTGAACTGCTATTAGGGTTCTTGATCCCTTTAGCAATTCTTTCCTTTTCTTCAGCAATTTTGTCTGCTACAAGCTTTGCAAAGACTTCCTCATCTGTCAGGAACCTTGTCTTTTTCACACCAGCAAAGTGTAGCAGTCTACACTCTTCAATTTGCCACCAGTTTGCTCCCTTATCTTGAATAACTTGAGTAATCTCCATGATGGTTTTGTATTTGATTTTCACTAAAGCTTTCAAATCATGGAAATTCTTCTGAAGTCTTGGAAATTCAGCAAGAATAGGATACAAACTGTCCAAAGTTGCGCTTGCTCCACCTCTGAGCATACCCTCATAGGTATACTCCTCATCATCTCCATCTGATTGGGACTTTAGGTTATAGGGGAGTTGGCAAATGTTTCAAGAGGATTGGCTTCAGAATTGGGTTCAGGAATGTTAGGTTCAGTAATGGTAAGTTCAGGTGCTTTTGAGAGCACTGGTCCTGAAGGGATTTTGCTTAAGGGAGTTGGCTCTAATAGGGCAACTTCAAGAAATTTGGAATAGTTCAGCATGGATGAATCAAGGGGTGAGAGCAATCTTGATTCATCAACTGCAATGTCAGCTAAGACATCAATTGGCCCTCTTTGTGCAGTTCCCTCAGGAAAGTATCTCTTAGTTAGGTTCAGGGGGGTGATTGGTTGATCTCGAGGGGTTCTATGGGTATCAGGAGAATTGGGTTTTGAATGATGGGTTTCAGGAAACTTGGATTCAGGAGTTCCAGCTTCAGGAGAGTTGGATTTGGATGTCGACTTTGATCTACTTTCAGCTCTGCTCTCCTTTAATGCAATTTGTAAAGTCTTCTCCTCTTGCAAGTCCTGCATCTTCTCAGAAGGCTTGGCCCTTCTCTTGCTAGCCCTGGAACTTCCACTTCCTTCTTCAGGGACAACTTCCCTAACCCTCTTTTCACCCTTTTTCTTCTTGATTGCCATTGGGAACTTCTCCCTTAGCTCCTCAGAGTCTGATGGCACTTGCACTCCTTCCTCAGAAACTTTATCCAACTCTGCTGAAGTGGCAGAATCCTCTTCTGATAGGATTTTTGACACTTTTATTGTCTTCACAACCCTTGCCTTTGTCCTAGGCTTCATCTTGAGCTTCTTCTCTACCAGTTCTTCAGCAGGTTTGGCCACCTGCTGTTTTCTTTTCTCAGATTTCTTGGACAACTTTCTAAACATTATCTTTTGAGCTGGTAAGGGCTTTGCAAATGTCTGCATCAGGCTGTAATGGGAGAACTTCTCAATCAAGAGGCTTGCTCTTGTGCAGTACCTCAATTTTCCTTCCAACACCACCTTCATGTGAGCTTTCACTTTGAATTTAGCCTTTTCCTTCATCATTTTCCCCATGATGAAGTGTCTCCAATTGAATTTGATGCCCTTGTCACTGGCATCAATCACAACAACCATTAATCTGATTTTGGGTGAACTTACTTGCTCCAAACTCCCAGTGTTGCTCAAAATGCTTTTTGTCACCACTTCAAAAAGTGTGAGAAACTCAGGCTTGAGTATGTTCGATCTTGTGCAGAGTGGAGGAAATGGGACCTGGAATTTTAAGCCATTCTTGAGCAATTTCTTGCTCATGTCTAGCACCATAAGTATCTGGATTCCTTCCTTCTGAAGGCAAACCAAAAGCTCCTTTAAGATCTTCCTCAGAGAACTTGACAGTATGTGGGCTCTCCTCTTCATCTCCTTCATCCACATATGACAGCCTTGTGGATACTTCTCCTCCATTTGCTTTGCCCTTCCATTTTAGGAATGCAAAGAACTTAGCCATGTACTGCTCTAAACATGAACTGGGCTTATCCTCCACGAACTTCTGCAAGTTAGCTCTTCTAAGCCATCTTAAAGTGGGGGTGATTTCAGGGGCTTCAATATCAAAAGAGATGATAGGTTCAAAGGTGAGGTTGTTCTTATGACTTAGATATCCAAAATCAATGTCTAACTTCTTGTTAGAGAAGTCAACAATCATATCTGGTCTGATTTTGGGTGCCATGGATGAGTAGTAAGAAAGCTTGAGAAAATACAGTATGTTAGGGTTTTGGGAGTGAATGGATGCGTGGGGAAGAAATGGAAACTTGGGGACTTCTTAAAACTTAGAGTATATTCCAAAAGGAATGTTTGTCATTGAGTTAGCGAGTCTTAAGGCAATTCAACGATTGGCAAATGAGGAAATCAGTTTTGGATGGCCAGGATTAATTCAGGGGAGTTGGCCAAAAAACTGATCCAACGGTTGAAAATATTATTTCAGTTTTGAAAACTGTTTTGTCAAAACTTGGGATGTGAAGTTAAGGTTTATTAAGGCTGGGGGGTTATCAAGGTAGATTGTGGGCTAGAAATGTTTAATGCAAACAAGAATTAAATCTTTGCATTAAATGCATTGAAAGTGACTTTTTGGGTAGGGGACAAATCAAATCTTTGAAAAGGTGATGGCTTGAAGAGGAATGGGACAGCCATCAAACTAAGCAATGAGTACCCAAAATAGGTGCTTATCAAACATGGATTTGTTTGATATCCATTTCAGCTTATCTGGCCCCACATGGACAAGTGTCCTGACCCAAATCTCCTGAAGTGGACCCAGATCTGTAATGATCTGCCCAACTTCCCTGATCAATTCTTTTGGTTATTTCTTCTGAATTTCAGTAGACTTTGCCCAAGTCTGCTAAAGATGACTTTCAGTTCCCCCTTAATTGATGAACTCCAATGAGCTTACTTGACCATCTTTCCTGGATCAAGAAGTCTCAACTCTGCTGAAAGTTCCATGAACCTTGCTTCAACAAGAGGTTTGGTAAAAATGTCAGCCTTTTGGTGATCTGTGTGAATTTTCACCAATTTGATGTCCTTCTTCTCCACATGATCCCTTATGAAGTGATGTTTGATATCAACATGCTTGCATCTTGTATGTAACACTGGATTTTGTGAAATTGCTATTGCATTGTTGTTGTCACAAAATATTGGCACTTTAGAAGAGTTGACATTATAGTCCCTCAGTTGTTGTCTCAACCAAAGGATTTGAGCACAACAACTTCCAGATGCAACATACTTAGTTTTAGTGGTTGAAGTTGCCACAGTGTTTTGCTTCTTTGAGAACCAAGATATGAGCTTGTTTCCCAAGAATTGACATGTCCCTGAAGTGGACTTCCTATCAATTCTGCATCCTCCATAATTAGCATCTGAGTAGCCAGTTAACTCAATGTTGTCACCAGCTAGATACCAAAGGCCTACATTTTCAGTGCCTTTGAGATATCTTAAAATCCTCTTTGCAGCTTCTAGATGACTCTTCTTAGGATTGGCTTGGAACCTTGCACATACACCTACTGCAAAGGTGATGTCAGGTCTACTGGCTGTGAGATATAGGAGAGATCCAATGATTCCTCTATACTCAGTAAAGTTGGTTGAAACACCACTCTCATCAGGATCCATTTTCCAATTTGTGTTCATTGAGATCCTCACTAGTTTGCTTGTTGAGCATCCAAACTTTTTGATCATTTCCCTTGTGTACTTGGCTTGGTTGATGAATATTCCTTCTTTTGATTGCTTGACTTGAAGTCCCAAGAAGAAGTTCATCAGCCCCATTATTGACATCTCAAACTTGTTTTGCATCAGTTTTGAGAACTTCTCACACATCTTCTCATTTAGGGATCCAAATATGATGTCATCAACATATATTTGGACAAGCAAGATGTCATCTCCTTCACAGATTCTGAACAAGGTTCTGTCTACTGTCCCTTTGACAAAACCATGATCAAGCAGGAACTGGGACAAGGTATTATACCAAGCTCTTGGAGCCAGCTTAAGTCCATAAAGGGCTTTCTTCAGTCTGTACACTTGATTTCCTTCCTCAAATCCAGAGGGTTGCTTCACATAGACTTCTTCTTTGAGCATTCCATTAAGGAAAGCACTCTTGACATCCATTTGATAGACTTTGAACCTCTTGTGGGCAACTGATTAGTGTGAAAATTGCTTGAAATTCATGTGTTTAAATTGCATAATTTTATAAGATTTCATGCATTATTTACACTAATTTGACCCATTGCACTTGATTTGGAGAAAGGGTGTAGTTTGCTATTTTTGTAGGTAAATGAGAATTTTTAGGGCAAATTCACGCCTTGCTTATATTGTGGAGTCAATCGAAGAAATGAGACGAGAATGAAATCAAAAAGTTAATTATTTGAGCTTATCAATTAATTTTGCTGTCCATTTAATCAAATTATTTGAGCCCAAGAATTGAGCCCATCTTTAGCCCAAGTTGAAGAAATAGAAATGGTATGCAGTAGTTGTTAATTCGATTAATTCATTGGACCATTTGACATTTGAAAGCAGCGGCAGAAAGGAATTGGCCCAAGCAAGCAGCTGAATTTCTATCCACGGCCCCACACTATAAACCCATTTCCATTTTTTTCTTCGGGCCACTGAGTGATAAGAGATTGGATTTGGCCCACTCCATTGGGCCCAATTGAGAAACAAAAGAGGCAGCAAAGGGGCGAATCTTTTCGGGGAAACAGAGCTGAAAACACACACGCGCGAATAGGCAGTGAGAAGGGCAAGCGAGAGGGAATTGACGCGAAGAACATAGCACACCATTGTGGAGAAACCCTCTCTTCCCCCACACTCCGCTCATTAGTTTAGTTTCAATTAATGTTTTAGATAGATTTTAATGTAGTATTTTACTTTATTGCAAGTGTTGGAGATTTGAAGACCATTTGAGGTGATATTTTTCCTTAATTCCATGTTTTATTGTTTATCTTTTATGAGTTTGATTTTAATTGTTGATTTAGTTATTGGCTAGATTTGTTGGTGTTTGGATTTATGATGGAATTAAATTTTTAGCTTAATTTTGATTGTTTAATTTAATTGGAAGGTGTATTGATTGGGTTAATGGGTTTTTGTTGATCATTTGCTTGAATTCAATTATTAGATTATATTTTGACGCATGATTAGTGCAACGAGAGTTGGTTAGTCTTGATGATAGTATAATCGAGGGTTGAAAATCGAGTGGATTGAGTATATATTGGGTTATCGCAACGAGAGTTGGGTAATTTTCATTAGAATCCCATCAATTTACACTAGTTATTTGAATGAGAGTTTGAGTGATTAGTGAAGAGACTATAGGAGTTTGGTTTCTAGTATTCAAGTGGAAAAGCATGATTAGGGATTAGATTAGATTAATTTAGATAGAGTAAAACCCCCTAAATGTGTGATTACCCGGGTAAGAACGACTCTATTCTTCCTCCCGATCTTAGGTGCTTTATTAGATACATCCTTAGTGATTGCTCTTATCATACACCGACCAATGAATTAAATGTCCAAGTTAAACTTTAATCGATTTCCACATAATGAAGAACACCCGAACACTGCTTTTCACATTTGATATTTGATCATCGTTTTACTTGCTTTTCTTTCTTAGTTAGTATTTATCTTGTTAATTTTTTCATTTAGTTTTAGTCGCTCACCCCAATGTTTCATCACTATAATTACGTTACGCGTATAACACTAAGGCTACACTAGCTAACTAGTCTCGTGGTTCAATAATTTAACCGGGCACTTACTTTTACTACGAGGATCCTCTTACACTTGAGAGGTGAGTATTGAAAAATACGTGTCAAGTTTTTGCGGGCAGCATAGGCTAGGAATAGTCTTATTGCTTCAAACCTTGCCACTGGTGCAAAAGTCTCATCATAGTCTATGCCTTTTGATTGACAATAGCCCTTGGCAACCGGTTTGGCTTTGTTTCTGACTATCACATCATTCTCATTTTTCTTGTTCTTGAACACCCATTTGGTTCCAATAACATCTTGATGTGATGGTCTGTCAACTAGCTCCCATACATCATTTCTTGTGAACTGGTTTAGTTCCTCTTGCATGGCAGTTATCCAGTTTGCATCTTGAAGTGCTTCTTCAATGTCTTGAGGTTCCTGTTCTGATAGAAAACAGCAAAACAAAGCACTTTCACCATGAAGTTTCCTAGTTTTGACTCCTTCACTTGGATCACCAAGTATCAGGTCAGTTGGTTGGTCAAATAACCAAGTCCTTTTTTTCCTGATCCCTTCAGTAGAGTTGTTGTAGGTCCCTAGTTGAGCTAATAATATTGAGTAAGCTAGTGAAAATGTCTAGAGGGGGGTGAATAGACTTTTCAAAAATCTTTCAATATATCAGAATACGAATGCGGAATATCAGAATAACAATGAGCCCAATCAAATTTATACTCAAGTAAATCACGAACATTGTTATGAACACTCTACTAGTCTTGTTCTTAAGTATTTTAATCAATTAAGCAGTTAATCAATCAAACACAAATAAAATAGTAAAGTAAACAACACAGGAAATTTATAGTGGTTCGACAACTTGTCTACATCCACTCTTACAACTCCAGTCGTGAAATTCTTATTAACTCTTCCAATCGAGTAATGTGTTCTTGTGGCTTTAAGTCCCAAGAAATAAGACTTCGATCTTTTCGAAAACACTTCCAAGTGTCTCTTCGATCTTACAACTAGTAGTTTTACAAGTAACTAACAACTTGAACAGTAATAGTAAAACTTCTCTATATTCAGTAGTAGCCTTCTGGATTTCTTCACTTGTCTTCTGGCTTCTTTCTGAATTTCCAACTCTGAGAGTTCTTCGCTTTGAATACGTCTTCAATTTGCTTTAATAGAATGTAGAATATCAGTGTGTCAGTAGTCTTTAATCGTTAAATACCATGGGGTATATATAGACTTCCAATCTTCAAGAACATTCTGTTGTGTAACCAACTTTTCTTGAAAACTGACTTCTAACTTCTTCTTTTTATCCTTCCACGCATTTCTTCAGTTAATTAGTTATTTCCATAACTAACTCTTCAATCTTTATCTTCACACGCGTTTTTGTAACTAACTCCTTCCTTCTTGTCTTGTCTTGTTGCGCACCTGTCTTGTCTCCACTTGTCTTGTCTTGCGCAGTAGACTTCAGTAGTAGACTTCAACATAGAACTAATCTAGTCCTATCATCTAATCTAACACAACTATTACATTACTTTAAGCTTTATAAATCAGCTTAGTCATCTTAAGATCTATACAATGATTATGCAAATATAAAACGAAAATTATGAGCTTCTATACATCTTCAATAGCTCAGTAAACAACCTAAGCATATAACACAGTACTTATAAAACGTACTTGTCTTTTAAACAATTATATTTTCTTTTATACTTATCTTTTCTGAAATTTACTTGTGAACTCCACTGATCTGTTCAAGACGACTTCATAACTAGGCTAGATCAGTCAACACTTAGAAAATATTCAAGTCTACTTTTGGCTTATCAAAACTCATCTTATCTTTTCATCATTTAGGACTTGTATTAGGATTCATATCCCAACAATTTCCCCCTTTTTGATGAAGCCAAAACTACTTGAATCTTTTCGCAATAGTAGACTAGTTAAGTAGTTATCTTGTCTTAATCATCAAAAGTGTTATCTTTTCATTCATTCACATAAGATCAGTAGATTACACTTACTTAATCAAAATAGAAAAGACATAAGTAAAGATACAATTACTTACTAATATTACCTCCATCAAGATCTGGAACACAGAACGCTTCAAGGATCCTTCTGTGAATATTTGATATATGCTCTTCATTATCAATCTTCTCCTTGTCTAGCAGCTCTTCTTCAAACTTTTTGATCTTGTTGAAGTCAACTCTCTTTCCTGAACTTAGCATTGGGGTTTCCCACTTTGGAAAGATAGGAACAAGAATGTTAAATCCTACAGCAGTTGCGATACGCATGATCAAGTTCCATAGCTTCTGATCTTGCACCTCCATGAACTTGTCAAATACGGCATACAACTCTTCTTTGCTGTCGGCATCTCCATATTTCTTAATTATCCAATGATCAAGCTCCCATATCATCTTGACTTTGAACCAAGCATCTTTATGTTCATCATCAATAAAGTTGTCTGTAAGCATCCTCGATCTCATCTGGATTCGCTTTCAACTTTTGCAATCTGTGAATATGCTTACCAACCTTCTTCTTACTGGCATAATGCGCATCTTCAATCTTCTGCTTCTTCAAGATAGCAGTCTCATCCAGATCGGCAATGATCTGTCCTATTGACTATTTGACTTTAGGTTCATCTTGAATAATCAGCTTCCTTTTGACTACTTGTCTTGTCTGAACCTCAGGAGGCGCAATCGACTTGCCCTTAACCTGTTTCTTCTGCTCTGCCTTAGCTTGTTCTAAATCAGCTTTCTTTACAAGCTTACCTCTCTTAGGCCTTCTAAACTCTTCCATAGCAGTAGCAGCTTCCTTCACTTCTGGTTCAGCACTAGACACTTGTCTCACCTCAGCTTGACTTGTCTCTTCCCCCTTTTTGGCTTAATCACCTGCCTTAAGAGTGAAAAGAGAAGTGAAATGAGTCATCTCTTGTCTCATTGCTTCCTTCATTGCTTCAGCAGTAATCTCAATCTGCCTTTGATGCGTCTTGTCATGACTCAACTTGTCAAGACGATCAGCAGTGAGTTCCAACTTCCTCGAGCTTGAAATTAACTTGTCCTTGAAATGAGTAGCAGTCTGTCTGAGCAGCCTATTATGTTCAGTCAACTCTGTTAGAACAGCTCTACCTTGCACCAGTTGATCTTGTGCTTCTCTTCTCTGCTCATCCGCTATCTCAATTTTCACACGATAGAGTCGTTCCATTTTCTTTGATTCTTCAGCTAATGATCTTGCGAACTCAATAGAACGCTTTTCTGAGTAATCAACTTGCCTCTTCAAGAAGTCTTCTAATTGAGTGTACATCTCTTGTCTGAAGGTAGCATCCATCTGATTTACCTCACCAACTATCAATTCTTTTGAACTATTTACAAGAGATTGATTCTGCTCCACAAGAACTTCCTTCAAGTCAGATTTTAAGAACTCATCTATAGACGACTTGACTACTTGCTTCAGGTCCATCTTCAATTCGTCTAAATAACCTTCTGGAAATATCTGAAATGATTGATCATCAGAAACTTCAGGCATAACTTCATCATCTTCAACTAAGACATGAGGTTCAACCAACTTGTCTTCTACCAACTTGTCTTCTTCTTCGGCAGATAAGACCAAGTCGTCTTTGGCTTCAGCTTTAGCATCTGGAATTACACCTCCAGCAACATCTTCTACCTGATCTGAATCATTCTCCAACTCAATCAATGGCTCAGAAGTTTGAATTCCAACATCAATGGCTTCAGCTATCAACTTATCTTCCACAAGGTCAGTTTGAACTCCAATATCAAACTTGTCTTGAGAAGACAACACATCATCAGATATGTTCAACATCCTTTTTACCATAACGGTTAATGCATGCGATGGGAGTAGTTCTGAGTGGTCTTTGACTCCACTATTCTCTTGTTGCTCCATCTCCCAATCTTGAAAGTTAGAAATGCCACCCATTCCTTGGATAACTTCAAACAGATCTTCAGTTGGGGCCTTCTTCAAAGAAACCCAAGTGCAAATTCTCAAAAGTTTTTCATACACTTCGGAAGACGTGTCGATCTCGACAGATGGTAGCATTTTCTTCAAATTTGTAGTCACTGTAGCACGCAGCCTTTTTTCATGAAGACACATTGGATAGTAGACTAAGGATTCGAATCTATTATCGGGAGGGGTCTGAGCAAGTGGGGTCCTTAGCTCAGTTGTTGCAGTGGCAACAAGAGGGGTTCCCGAAATAGATGGGTTCGTGGGTTCAACATATTCTGTTGAGGTTGAGTGAATTTGGATGGTGGTTTCTTGGGGCTCTGATGTGGCTAGGTTTGGTTTGACAACTGTAGGAGTATCAGTTGTGTCGAATATGGTAGTGTCTTGGGTAATGTTGTGTTGGTCCCTGAACGAGTAGTGAATGGGATTAAAGTCTAGAGGGGAGGGGTGAATATACTTTAAAACTTTTTCAAGAGAGTTGGGAACCTCTTCTGATTGCTATGTCAACTGGACTGCAAGTCTGCTGGTCCAGATGACTATAGTGATCTGAATGAAGAGATTATATGCGGAATTATGGTAGGCCTTGTTTAGACTCGTTCTTTTAATTTCTTATGAAAGTGTTAACTTGTTTTTCTTAATGAAAGTACTCAACTGATGCTGGTTTGAAAGTTATGGCCTTGTTTTGAAGACAGTTGAAAATACAGTATGCACTATATAAAGATAAATGAAATGACAGAAATATAAAGTGCAGTAAGTAAATAACACCAGGTTTATAGTGGTTCGGATATACGTTCCTACGTCCACTCTCACGTCCACACGTGATGTTTAATCCCTTAAATTTACCAAAAATTACAAGGCTCTTGACCTTTATAGTCCCAAGGATAGGACTTTTGAGATCTGAGCCGTCCTGTAGGTCCCGAAAGTTGAGTTAATATCGAGGGAAGCTAAAGAAAATGTCTAGAGGGGGGTGAATAGACTTTTCTAAAATCTTTCGATATATCAGAATACAATATGCGGAATACGAAATTAACAATGAGCCCAATTCAAGTTTATACTCAACTTCTTAATTCGAGAACTCTGTTCTATACTCAACTTATCTAGTTCAGTTAAGTAGTTAAACAATTAAACAATCAATCAAACAGTAAAGTAACAACACAAACAATTTATAGTGGTTCGACAACTTGTCTACGTCCACTCTCACAAACCCAGTTGTGATGTTTCCACTAAACTCTTCCAATCGAGTACAAAGTGTGTATTCCTGTGATTTTAAGTCCCAAGAAGAAGACTTAGATCTTCAAAGAATATACCACCAGATATATCTATGATCTAACTAGCTAATTAACAAGCAACTAGCAACTTGAAACAAAACAATAAAACTTCTCTGTCTTCAGTAGTAGCCTTCTTGATTTTCACTTGGCTTCTTTCTGAAGTTCAACTCTGAGAGTAAATTGCTTCTTTGAATCTTCAATATCGCTTCAGTATATCAGTACGTCAGTCGTATTTGCAGTAGTCTTGAAATCAATAAACACCTTGAAGTATTTATAGACTTCCAATCTTCAAGAACTTAGATAATTGTAACAAACTTTTCTTGAAAACTAACTTCAACCGAATCTTCTTATCCATCCACGCGTTTCTTGTTACGAATTAGTTATTGCTAACTAACTTCTTTAATCTTTATCTTTTCACGCGTTTTGAATAACTAACTTCAAGTAATCTTGTTGAGTCTTGTTGCGCACTAGTCTTCAGTAGACTTGTCTTCTCTTCTTGTCTAGTCTGATCTCCTTGTCTTGCGCAGTAGACTTCTTCAGTAGTCTTCAATAGAACTAATCTAGTCCTATCATCTAATCTTAACAAGACTATTACATTACATTAAGCTTATAGCTTAGTCAACTTAAAACTATACAATCAACATGTCTATTACATTAAAAAATAATGAGCTCTATACAACAATTATTCATAGCTCAAAAACAAACTAAACAGTTAATATAAACAAATATGAAGTACTTATAAATCGTACTTATCTTTCAAACATAAAACAATACTTTTCTTCTTATGTGAACTCTACTGATCTGTTCAAGATGACTTTAACTCAACTAGACTAGATCAGTCAACACTTAGAAAATATTCAAGTCTACTTTTGGCTTATCAAAACTTCATCTTTCATCAACATGTAGGACTTGTCTTCTGAACAAGGTTCGATCGACCTTGCCTTTAGTAAAACCATTTTCTAATAGAAAGAGAGAGAGAGTATCATACCATGCTCTTGGAGCTTGCTTTAGTCCGTATAAGGCTTTCTTCAATCTGTACACCTGGTCGCCTTTGACTTCGAAACCTGGAGGTTGTTCAACATACACTTCTTCCGCAAGAATACCGTTAAGAAACGCACTTTTAACATCCATTTGATATACAGTAAACTTCATGTGAGCAGCATATGCAAGGAACAATCTAATGGCTTCTAGTCTAGCAACATGAGCATATGTTTCGTCATAGTCTATGCCTTCAGCTTGTGAATAGCCTTGGGCAACTAGTCTAGCCTTATTCCTAACGACTACATCATTCTCATCTTTCTTGTTTTTGAAAATCCATCGAGTGCCAACTACATTATGATGTTTAGGTCTATCGACAAGTTCCCAGACGTCGTTTCGAACAAACTGGTTCAACTCGTCTTGCATAGCAATGATCCAATTACTATCAGCCAATGCCTCTTTAACAGTGGTAGGCTCGATAGATGAGAGGAAACAACACCAGCAAAACATAGTTGGGCTAGGCTGTTCTTGCGACTCAAAGAGTTGTCGTCTAGTCTTCACACCAACAGTAGAGTCACCAATAATGTTTTCAGTATCATGCGCAGATTTCCATGTTTTTCTATTCTTAACAGTAGCACTATCATCATCTATATCATGTACAACATCATGCATGTCAACATCATTTGTATCATCAACAGTTTTCACAGGAGTAGTAGAGTCATCTAGAGCAGGCATGTCAACTGGTCTAGAAGACTTACCTTGAGCACTTACTTTCACCTTATCATCAGAGTCGAGAGCTTTCATGAATGGATTGTAGGCTTGAACGGATTCATATACCTCTGAATCTTTGTCAGATTCAATCGTTAGATCAGTCACCTTTTTACTGATCTTGTCGGCAGACGAGTCCTGTCGAGATTCATCGAAAACCACATGTGGTGTTTCTTCCACACAAAGAGTTGAGTAGTTGAATACCCTAAATGCCTTGCTAGTCGAGGAGTATCCTAAGAAAATTCCCTCGTCTGCTTTGGCATCGAAAGCATTCAACTTGCTCTTTCCGTTGTTATGGATGAAACACTTACAACCAAATATATGGAAATATGAAATGCGGGGTTTTCTACCTTTCTAAACCTCATAAGGTGTCTTGCCTAGAGCTTTGTTGATCGCGCTTCTGTTTTGTGAATGGCATGCAGTATTGATAGCTTCAGCCCAAAACTTTTGAGGCGTGTTGAACTCAGCTAGCATGGTCCTGCAGGCTTCTTTTAGAGTTCGATTCCTTCTTTCTGCTACACCGTTCTGTTGTGGTGTCCTGGCTGCACTAGTAAGATGCTGGATACCACGTTTAGCACAAAAGTCTTTGATATAGCAATTAGTGAACTCAGTTCCCTTGTCACTACGAATTTTGACAATGGACTGGTTCTTCTCAACTTGTAACTTCTTCAACAGATCAGGCAGAAGTGTTTGTGTATCACTCTTCTTGTGTAGGAAGACTACCCAAGTAAACTTAGAATAGTCGTCTACGACAACAAGTGTGTACCTTCTACCATTCAAGGTTGGAGGAGTTATTGGACCATGAAGATCCATATGTAGGAGTTCTAAGACTCTACTAGTTGAGAGAGTAGGAATTGACTTAAAAGAACCTTTAACCTGTTTACCCTGTTGACAAGCCGTGCATACATGTGACTTGTAGTAGACTTCATTGGGAATACCTTTTACAAGGTAATCTCTGGCTATCTTATTAAGAACCTTAAAGTTTAAGTGACAGAGGCGTCTATGCCAGAGCCACCCAAGTTCTTTTGGATTCTTAGTAAGGAGACAGGTGTCCCTCGGACAACTGTTCCAATTCACTATATACACACTACCTTGTCTTACGCCGACTAGTAGGACTGTGTGTGTCCTTTTATCAATGATCTGACATTTGCGCCTTTTGAACTGCACCTTGTATCCACGATCACAAAACTGTGAAACAGAGAGTAAATTGAATTTCAAACCTTCAACATATGAGACATCTTGGATCTCTACGTCTCCATTCCGAATGTAACCAAATCCTTTAGTGACAGCAGTGGAACTATCACCAAATATCACTTTTGGTCCTTCTTGCTCATGGTAGCTTGATAAGAGAGCCTTGGTACCAGTCATGTGGTGCGAACAACCACTGTCTATGTACCAGGTTTCTCCTACTGAGCCACCCTTCTTATACAAGTCAAGTCGACCCTGTAATGAAGATATTCAATAATTTAGGTACCCACTAGTTTATTGGGGTCCTGGGGGGTTAGTTGAGTTCAAAGGAATCCAAATATACATTGGAGTCTTGAACAAGTTCGATCTTTTAAGCTTTCGCCCATATTTGTTGCAAAATAAGACCTTGTTGTCCTTAACTGGCCTATCAGTCGAGTTCGGGTCTACTCTTAGGAGATAGCCTTTCGACTTAATCTCTACTTGAGCAGGCACTGGTCTATGATAGTCAGAGTAGGGCTTGTAAGCATTAGGTCCATACGGTTTATAGACGCGTTTGGGTCTTTCCTCACTAATTATATCATATGATAAAGGTGGAGGATAGGACAGCTTGTGCACGATATTTTGGAGCAACCTGTCTAGGTCTAGACGAGTAGAGCTGAGACTGCCTTATGAAAGGAGGTCTAGGCTCTTGTCGTCTAGTCTGTACCTGTCTAGTACTCATCTCCTCAGGATACCAATCCTCGTATCTGACCTGGTTGGGTTGTCCACGATTAGTGGTCCTTTGAAGATTAGTCCTAGGTGGAACAGGCTTGTTGTTATCAGTCTTTTTACCTCCCTTGGTAATCGGAATGTTAACTCGAGTTTGTTTAGGTGCAGTGCCTTTAAATGGAGTTCCAATATCGTATATCATTGGTCCTTTTCCTTTATCATTTGGCAAAAGTCTTGCGTTAGTAGTAGTAGGGTTCTTAATGACTCGAGTAGATGAGCTAGATGACTCAGCACCTATACTTGTCTTGTCAGCTGGATCTCTATACCTATCTGACAATTCAAGGTTAATCTTAGAAGAGTTAACCAGGTCAGTAAGTTTGAGATCTAGTGTGACAAACTCGGTCTCTAAGAACTTATTACGTTCTTCAAGTCTGTTGCACTTGTTCTTTAAAACATTGAACTCATTTCTCTCAGTTGCATGTGTCTTAAGTAGGTCTTGATATAACCTGTCTGTCAATGCACACTTTTCTTTGAGTTGTCTCAACTCTTCAGTTAAGCGTTCATTTAGGACTGTTACATTAGGATCTATTTTAGACTGAGCTTCCTTAAGATCAATGATTTCTTATTTTAATGCAATGTTCTCATCACTGACTTCTATGAATGCTTGATTAGCAAGTAGAAGGTCGTCTTCAACAGCACTAGTAGAGTGCTGCAGACTACTTCCTACTTCACTACTAGCAGTGTCACTTTCATCAGTATCAGAATCATCACAAGATTGAAAAGAAGTAGCAGATGATACCTCTTGATCGATTTTAGCCATGCAGCATAGGCCATCATCTACTATGAATGCTTCATCGTGATCTGGATCAGATGGGTAGCTAGATAAGGACGATGGCAACTCGTCTGAATCAGACTCAGAGTCATCATTGGCCATCATTACCTCCTTACCACGGTTGTATCTTCTTTCCCTTCGTGCTTTGCGTTCTTCTCGATCGTCAGTGCTCAGGTCTGGACATTCATATATATAGTGACCTGGTTTATCACAGTTATAGCACAAGAGATCATTAGTAGCCTTTTTAATAGGAGATTTATCCCTACGTTTATCACGTCTATCAGAACGCTGAATCTTCCTATCATCAGACTCTCTATCTCGCCTATTACCTTTCGAGACTTCGTCTCTCCTTTCGGATGAGTTTCGGTCTCGTCTGGTGTCAGACGAGTTCTTAGTAGTAGACGCTCTATGATCCCTATAGAACTTCTTGTATCTACTGAAACGTTTATTCAGCCTATCAAACTTTCTAATCATGAGGCTTACCTGATCCTTCAGACTAAGATCAGTATCTAACTCGTCTTTCACAGAAGAAGACTTAGTCTTAGGCTTAGACCTGTCTACCTTAGAGGACTTAGACGAACTAGACTTAAAGGCAACGTTCTTAGATGCAGCATTGTCTCTATCACTCTCAACAATTGGATCTTCTTCGTCTAAATCAAACTCATGTGCCTTCAGAGTTTGAAACATAGTTTCTGCTGTCCACACATCTATATCTTGAGTATTCTTAACAAGCATTTTTACCATTCTCCACCTGGCATCAAGACTCTTAAGAATCCTAAGATTAATTTCGCGAGCAGTATAGGATTTACCAAGGACTTCCAAATCATTCATGATCTTAGTAAAACGAGTATCCAGCTGGTCGATAGTTTCGCCAGCTTTCATCCGAAATGATTCAAATCTTTGGACAGCTGTGGAGAGCTTGCTTTCTTTGATTAGGGATGTCCCTTCACAAATGATTGCTAGCCTATCCCACATTTCCTTGGCAGTTTTACATTTTAACACTTTTCCTAGATACTCGTTAGGAAGAGTGTGTCATATGTAATTCTTTGCCAAGCTATCCAAATTATTTTGACGCATTTCTTCTGAGGTTAGATCTGACCTGGGTTTCTTGACGAGGGTGCCAATTGGTTTGTCTTTGTCGAGGGTAGCAGTATTTGGAACCATTGTCACGATATGACCCTCGATGACAACAGAGATCATTAGGTCGTGAGTGGAACTGAAGATGGCTTCCATCCTCAACTTCCAGTAACCATAGTCCTGAACCTGGAACTTGGGCAACTTGTTAGCGCTGATTTCAAGAGACATGTTTACACAAGTAGATTAGTGCTAGTCAGTTATATGATCAAGAAGCAGATAGATCAAGAACAGAGAGCACGAAACAGATATAGCAAGAGTTGATCAAGAACACGTAAGCAAATACAAACGAGGACCAAGACTTCACCCTAAGTCTTAAGTCGGTTATCAAGAAACAGCCGTTCGTAAACTACTGCTCTGATACCACTTGTAGGTCCCGAAAGTTGAGTTTATATCGAGGGAAGCTAAAGAAAATGTCTAGAGGGGGGTGAATAGACTTTTCTAAAATCTTTCAATATATCAGAATACAATATGCGGAATACGAAATTAACAATGAGCCCAATTCAAGTTTATACTCAACTTCTTAATTTGAGAACTCTGTTCTATACTCAACTTATCTAGTTCAGTTAAGTAGTTAAACAATTAAACAATCAATCAAACAGTAAAGTAAACAACACAAACAATTTATAGTGGTTCGACAACTTGTCTACGTCCACTCTCACAAACCCAGTTGTGATGTTTCCACTAAACTCTTCCAATCGAGTACAAAGTGTGTATTCCTGTGATTTTAAGTCCCAAGAAGAAGACTTAGATCTTCAAAGAATATACCACCAGATATATCTATGATCTAACTAGCTAATTAACAAGCAACTAGCAACTTGAAACAAAACAATAAAACTTCTCTGTCTTCAGTAGTAGCCTTCTTGATTTTCACTTGGCTTCTGGCTTCTTTCTGAAGTTCAACTCTGAGAGTAAATTGCTTCTTTGAATCTTCAATATTGCTTCAGTATATCAGTACGTCAGTCATATTTGCAGTAGTCTTGAAATCAATAAACACCTTGAAGTATTTATAGACTTCCAATCTTCAAGAACTTAGATAATTGTAACAAACTTTTCTTGAAAACTAACTTCAACTGAATCTTCTTATCCATCCACGCGTTTCTTGTTACGAATTAGTTATTGCTAACTAACTTCTTTAATCTTTATCTTTTCACGCGTTTTGAATAACTAACTTCAAGTAATCTTGTTGAGTCTTGTTGCGCACTAGTCTTCAGTAGACTTGTCTTCTCTTCTTGTCTAGTCTGATCTCCTTGTCTTGCGCAGTAGACTTCTTCAGTAGTCTTCAATAGAACTAATCTAGTCCTATTATCTAATCTTAACAAGACAATTACATTACATTAAACTTATAGCTTAGTCAACTTAAAACTATACAATCAACCTGTTTATTACATTCAAAAATAATGAGCTCTATACAACAATTATTCATAGCTCAAAAACAAACTAAACAGTTAATATAAACAAATATGAAGTACTTATAAATCGTACTTATCTTTCAAACATAAAACAATACTTTTCTTATCATGTGAACTCTACTGATCTGTTCAAGATGACTTTAACTCAACTAGACTAGATCAGTCAACACTTAGAAAATATTCAAGTCTACTTTTGGCTTATCAAAACTTCATCTTTCATCAACATGTAGGACTTGTTCTAGGATTCATATCCCAACACGTCCTAACAGCTACGGTCTCCACAAGTGATTGTAAGCACTTGCACTTTGAGGGGTTCAAAAAGTTTAACCTTTCGGTGAGGGTTTGGGGTTTTTGAAGAGTATCCAACTAATGGTTCAAGCTTATAAATTGCTTAACCACTATGTCTAAAACAATGGATATACAATATGAACTAGTTTCAGGTTCTAAGGAGTTGGATAGAAATCACTTAAGAGCTAAAAGTATTCTAAGGCTTTCTGGGCTCTTGGAGAATTCTTAGAACAGTATGGTTTTTGCTTGATTGCTTGCTTAGCTTGTTGAATTCTCTCGTTGTGACTTCTTGTTTGTGATTTCTCATCCTCTTTATTTATAATGGTGATTGCTTGCAACTAGCCGTTGGAGTTGACTAGCCGTTGGGACAATCTTTCCATGTTGGCTTGATTCCTTGATTCCAGCCGCTTGATTGCTTCAATCCTGGGATCATGTCAATCTTCTAAATTAGGTAGTTCTTCATTCAAATTGCAAGATGACTTTGGGAATCAGTCGAGTCCTGGATGAGCACCTAGTCTTCTGATCTTCACTCTTAGTCTATTGACTACTCGTCTGGCCTTAAGTCTTCTGTCTTCTGATATCAGTCGAGTAACACTCTTCTGATCTGGCAATTATTTATGCTGCTTTAGGCCATCTTCAAACTTGGACTCCATCAGTTAAGTAGGTATACAAGCACCTTACTTAACTGGTCTTCAAGGATCTTCTAGTCTTCAAGTCTTCTACTCTTCTCATCTTGAGGATAGGCATGTAAGCCGGGACTGTGCTGATCAGCTGATATCAATACAGTTGATCGCACAAGACTAGTTTAAGTTGTTCTATACAAGGTCAGCTGATCCTATTACATTTATAAACTCTAAGTGTTTTGGCCATCAAAACTATTCTAACATCAAGTGGGGCTTAGGGTGAATTTATATCCCAACAATTTCCCCCTTTTTGATGAAGCCAAAACTATACTTGATAAATGCTCTTAATGAAATAAGATAAGAGTTTATAAGATTCTTAAACTGAAGTATCTGATGAAGACAATGAGAGTTTGTCTAGTAAGCAAAAAGAACTAGAGCTTGAATATATATAGAGCTTTTACAGATTACAAGTAATAGTTTCTTTAAACTGCTAAGGTAGTCTTCATCAGGTCTTCTGATTTCTTCAGATGCGGAAAGCAAGGTTCAGACGGGCTCGAACTTCTTCCATGTGCTGCAAGTCTGTAACATTCTCCTCTTCATAGATCTTATACAGAATCCTTTTGATTTCAATCATGTTGGCTCTTCCCGAGTCCAGAATGGGTGCATCCCACTTGGGTTCTTCAGGAGTTAGTATTCTGCAGTTGTCAAGTTCTTTGGCTGTCTTGACAATTTCTTCCCAGAACACTGGATCTTCAATGGTCATGAACTGATTGAACTGGAAGAATTCATCTTCATAAGTAGGGAGAGGGCCAAATTTCCTTACTATGTGGTGTTGAATCTGCCACTTCTTCTTCAGGGGATACCATCTTGGTAGCTCATCTTGAAGAGCTAAGTAATCCACATAATTGCTATCAAACACCAGGACATTGTCTCCTTTTGCTTTGTCCTTGAGTGCTTTCCTGAGTTTGGCTATTTTCCTTTCAAATTTGGCTTTGACTGCCTTCGCATCATTGAGTTTCTTTTGCTTAAGCTCTTGAGCTTCAAGCAACTTTCTTTTCTTCAGCTCTAGAGCCTCTTTCTCTTCTGCAGTAGGCTCTGCTGGAGCTGACTTCTCACTGGTCTGAGCTTGCTCATCTGCCTTCTTTTTTCTTGTCATCCTCTTCTCAGGATTTTGTTCTACAGGAGCAGTGATCTGTAGACTCTTGGCAGGAGCTTGGGTTCCTTCTTGAGCAGCTTCTTTACCTTGTCTGTTCTTGATTTTGCTCTTTAAGCCACCCAAGGTATCATTCAACTCATCTTGAGATACTACCATTACAGTTTGCTGTGCAGTAGATTTCTCAAGAGCCTTTATCAATACATCTTCCCCCTTTTTGGCTTCAGCAAGTGCGGCAGCAAATGGCTTCATGTCATTCATAATTTCCACTTTCAGAGTCTGCTTTAGGGCCATGGCATTGACTTTGCCAACTTGGGTCAGATGAGTGATGCTGTGCTCTAAGACCTGAGCATGAGAGTTGGAGGAGGAGGCAGCTTCTAGCTTAGTTGAAAGTGCTTCCAATTTGGTTGCTGTCTCCTTCAGCTGAGCCTGCAACTTCTCATTCTCCGCTGTAGCTGATTGGAGAAGAGCCCGACCTTCAGTGGCTCTTGCTTCAGCATCTTCAATTCTTTTCTTGTACGTGTTTTCCATGCAGTTGACCTCATTAGTGTAGAGTTCAGCAAACATGGTGGAGGTGTCACCTGCCTTCTTCAGAATGTTGGTCAGATACTCACTTATCTGATGGTGAAGTGACTCTCCAAACTTGTCTTCAATGTCAATGATCTGGTCTTGAAGACGAGTTCTCTGCTCCTTAACAGCTTTTTCAACATATCTTCCAAGTTGTAGGCCTAAAACTTTCTCAAAATGCAGGTCTATTGCAGCCTTGACCTGTGAGCATATGTCTGCTGTATAGTCAGCTGTTGGAGTAGAAGTTGAGGCAGTGCCTTGAGGCTTTGGATGAACTATCAGGGCTTTGCCTCTCTCTTCAGCTGAAAGGTAGTCTTCATTGAGGAATGAGGTAGTGGTCTTCAACAGATGTGTCATGATCTTGTCTCCTTTATCAATGAAGTGAGTTAGAGTAGCCTTAGGCATGAAGTGATCAGGAACAGTGACTACTTCTCTTGCAATCTCTACTCTGTCAGCTGGTTCAGCTGAGTCTTCTGCAGGGGCTGATGCAGCTGAGTCATCCACCAGGGCTGGTGCAGCTGAGTCTTCAACCAGGGCTGGTGCAACTGAGTCATCCACTTTTGCTGTGTCAGCTATCTGCAGATCTGATGAGCCTTCTGGGACAGAGGTATCATCAGTGGGAATTCCTAGAATCCTGTGGCATACTGCTGTAAGGGCCTCTTCTGGCAGCAGTTGAGCAAAAGATTTAACTTGAGCAACTTCCTTTTGCTCCATCTCCCAGTCTAGGAAATTAGCTTTTCCTCTCATTCCTTCCATGACTTCAAGAAGGTCATCCACATCATCTCTTCTGAGTTCAATCCAAGTACAGACTCGTAGTACTTGTTCAAACTGAACTGATTCCTCATCAATACCAGGAATAGTAGACTTGAGCAGCTGGGCTATCTTCATCCTCATTATCTTTTCCCTTGTGCACATAGGATAGTGCACCATTCTGAACTGAGGTTGAGAGGGACCTGCTTGAACCAGGTCTGCTGGGGCTAAGTCTTCTTGTTCAGAAGGAGCAGTGATGATAGGAGATTGAGTGGTTGGAATATTTTCCTCTGCTGTGTGAGTATCAGCAGGGGTTTGGGAAGTGATATTTTCTTGATCTTCAGTGGTTTGTTCATCAGCAGGGTTTTGAGTCTGCTGGTCTGGGTCTATTTCTGCTTGAAGATCAGTAGATGGTTGGGTTTGATGATCTTGGACATCTGTTGTTTGAATATCAGCGGGGGATGAGGATGTGACCTGAGTTTGATCATCAGCAGGGTTAGGCAGTTGTGGCTCTGGGGTTGTTTGAGGCTGCGCTTGTTCCTCTATTGTGTGAGTATCAGCAGGGATTTGGGTATCAGTGTTTGAAGGTTCATATGGGTTTGAATCATCAGAAGGGTTGAAGGAAGTAATAGGGGCTATGCTCATGGGAGTAGGGAGCCTGGATTTCTTGGTTTTCTTGGTGAAAGAATAATTGTTCTTCTTTCTCTTCTGACCCTTCGACAATTTAGAAGGAGTGAAAGTGGGAGAGGGATTAGAAGTACCTGCCTTCTTCAAGGGAGAGGCAGTGGGAGTGGCATCTGAATCAGATGGGGAGATGAGCCCTGATCTGATTAGAAATCGTCTTTGTGCTAAGGTCTGATTGTCATCATCATCATCCTCAGCAGCCTTCTTCTGAGCCTCTTCTTTGGATGGCTCCTCTTCTTCTTCAGCAGAGTCATGAGCAGACTCCTCAGCAACATCCTTGGAAGATGCTTCAGCCAATAACTTCCTCCTTTCTTCTTTCAACCTTGCTGCCTCAGCAAGAGCTTCCTTTCTCAAATAATACTTAGAAATGTGGAAGGTCTTATGAGGTCCCATCTTGTACTTCTTTGGGAGAATATCTGGAAGGATGATGCTCAGCTTGTTGACAAAGCTGACTGTAGATGTCACCTTCCATTCTCTTGACTGTAGGTCCAAAGTAACTTTCTTTGCCTCAAGAGCAATCCTGTCTAAGAATAACCCTTGCCAGTCTCCATCAATCTGATTCTAGATTGCAGCCATAACTCTAACCTTTAGAGTAGTAACAGCATCATGACTGAATGTGTTATCAAGCAACATCTTGCCTGAAATGTCCATCAGGGTTTGAAACTTAGGTTCAAGTTGGGATTTCTTAAGTCCAGAGGCATCAATAGCCTTGATTCTTCCATCAGTAAACATCTCCATATACTCCTTTTCTCTACCCATGATGTAGTTGGAGATATTTATCTTCCCCCTTGACAAGCCGAACAATTCCTGAAGGATTTCTCTTGTGACCTTGACTTTGTGGCCACCCATGACACTTTCAACTTGAGATCCCTTCATTACAGCGTTTGCGTAGAAAGCCAGCACATCTTGTTCATAGACGTTTGTTGGTGCTGCTTCCAGAAAGTCACGAAGGTTGAGGTTGATACATCGAAGAAGTATCTCCTTGTTCGCTGCTGTGTGCTTGCCTTTGAAAAACAGGGCATTCTCGGTGAACATCTTCCCTTCCTTAGCCCATTTTGTTGCATCTAGAGTTCCGGTGTTCTTGGTCTTCTCGTCGTAAATCTCAATGATTGCCATTCTGGTGTTTGAGTGTTAGGTTTCAAAAGTTTAAGCAAATTTGCAGAATGAGAGAGTTTGAGATCAATTTAAGATTTGTGAGTGAAAGGGTTTGGAAAGGTTTTAAGGGTTGTATATATATACTCCAGCAATTCTTGATCTAACGGTCAGATTGATTTTTAATGTGGAGTAACACCCAAGATTTCCTTCTTTGATTTCGGGCCATTCCCTTAAATTTGCCGGCTGAATTTGCCATGTGGCAACTGTTGATTTGCTGGCAATATGGTAATCAAGTACTAATGACATCATTACCAAAAATAGCCGTTGTGATTAATTTTGTGGCAAGAATTGATCATCAAGGCCATTTTCTATAAGTGAATTATATTCCTTATATAGGCCAATTTGTTTAATTACATTCAGGAATAAATCTAGAATGAATTACATGATCAAAGATAGTCATTATACTTAAATAAAGTGATCTGATCAGCAGAGTGAAGTCTTCTGATTTCTTTGAAAGGTCTGTTGATTTTTCTTGAAAGTCTTCTGGTCAGCTGAGTTGGTCTTCTGATCAGTTGAGTAGAGGATAGGGGTTTGCTGTGATGATCCAGCCTGGATGGATCCTCCAGCTTTATTGTGAGTGATGATCCAACCTGGTTTGATGGATCTTTCAGCTCTACCTCTGAGCCATGTGGGACCATCAAATCAATATGTAGATGGTTTGGCCTAGATGGTATCCCACTGGTTCAGGTTGCCCTCACCATCGGATGTTCCTCACCATCAGATGGGTTGTAGCATCTAATGTGTCCTTGTTGAATTTCTTCGCTTCACTTGAAGGGAAGGAAGGTTGGAAGAGGCTTCAATGGAGTATGAAGAGAGAGCCATGGACTTGGTCTCCCTGATATGTTTTGACAAAGTGGTCTTTGATAGCAAGCTCTCCATGTAGAACTTCCCTCTGGAGAAGAAGCTCTGCTTGCTTGCTACTTTGTCCTCTGCATCTCTTCTTCCTTTAGTTTTCAACAAGAACGTCTCTTCTTTCTTTAGTTTTCATAGGCATACTTATGTTGGGTAGCCCAAGTATGCTGATCTGCATCATCTTCATTTTCAGGACAAATCTTCATCTTCTTCACCCAAGACTTTGGTTGAGGGATGATCTCCATTCCATCTCTTCTCTCGATTATCTCCATACCTGAAACAAGAATAGTAGTTAGTGATTTGTGTTCTTAGGTGTTCTCATAACTTCCTCCTTTTATAGGGATAGAAATGAGGTAGTGGAGAGTAAGATGACAAAACTATAGAGTTGATAGGTCTGAATTTCTGAAAAGCTATTTCTTAAGATCAACAATAAGATTTTTGATCTAAGGGTTCACATTTAAAGATATTCAGACTTTATCTTATGGAATTTAGAATTTATAAATTTTGAGCAAGAGTTATTTGGAATTCGTACAGTGCATGTATACTGTTGAGTCGGTGAGGATGGTGTATTAATCCAACCAAGTATGACTCACTAGTATACTGTATACTTGTATAGTGCTAAAGTATTTTATGAAGAATAGTTTACTACTATACATGAATATACATTGCTTAAGTATAGATACCAATTAGCTTTGTTCAAGTCTTCTGAATGTAAGTATATATATATATATAATATAATGCAGATTGTAGAGTATTTCATCAAGGATTCTTAAGGTATCATTGATTCCCCCTTGATTAGATGACTCTATGTTTTCCCTCAGCTTTATTTGTCTTCATCGGGAAAGAACTTACCTGAAGATGAGGGTGTCTATTCTCCTCATCTGATTCTCCTAGTCTGCTGCCTCCTAGTCTGCTGCAACTGTATCAGCTGAGGTCTTCAGCTGATCTCTGCTCTTCATGTGCTTGGATCCAGGAGTCCTAAGTTGTAGCATAAGGTCTTGAATCATTCTTCAGCTAGGGGCTTAGTCAAGATATCTGCTCTTTGGATATCTATGTGAATTTTCTCCATCTTGATGTCCTTCTTTTCAAGGTGGTCTCTTATGAAGTGGTGTCGAATGTCGACATGCTTGCACCTTGTGTGGAGGACTGGATTTTGAGTGATGGCAATGGCACTGCTGCTATCACAATAGATAGGGACTTCTCTTGCCTCTATATTTTAATCTTTGAGTTATTGAACTAGCCAGAGCAGTTGACTACAACAACTTCCAGCTGCCATGTATTCTGCTTCAGTGGTGGAGGTTGCAACTGAGGTTTGCTTCTTAGAGAACCATGATATTAACTTGTTGCCTAGGAATTGACAGGTTCCAGATGTGGATTTCCTATCAATTCTACATCCTCCATAGTCTGAGTCAGAATACCCACTCAATTTTAGATTGTCATCAGCAGGGTACCATAGTCCTAGATTGACTGTTCCTTTTAGGTACTTGAGAATTTTCCTTGCTGCTTCTAGATGACTTTGCTTTGGGTTTGCTTGAAACCTAGCACATACTCCTACAGCAAATGTTATGTCTGGTCTGCTGGCTGTAAGGTATAGTAGAGATCCAATCAGTGCTCTATATTCAACTTGATTAACTGCCTTTCCAGACTCATCTGGTTCCATTTTGAATGATGTCATCATTGGAATCTTTGCAGTCTTGCTTTGTAGGGCTTTGAATCTTTCCAATAGGCTCTTGGTATACTTGGACTGGTTGATGAAGATCCCTTCTGGACTCTGCTTGACTTGAAGTCCTAGGAAGTAATTCATCTCACCCATCATGCTCATTTCAAACTTTCCTTGCATAAGTTCAGAGAACTTCTTGCACATGTCTTGATTGGGTGATCCAAATATAATGTCATCAACATATATTTGTACCATTAGAATGTCTTCTCCTTCTTGTATTCTGAAAAGTGTTCTATCTACTTTGCCTTTTGTGTATCCATTGTCAAGTAGAAAATGTGACAATGTGTCATACCAAGCTCGAGAGGCTTGTTTTAGACCATAGAGAGCCTTCTTCAGACGATATACTTGATCTCCTTTTTCAAATCCTGGAGGCTGCTCTACATACACTTCTTCTACCAGAATACCATTTAGAAAAGCACTTTTCACATCCATTTGGTATACTTTGAAGCCCATATATGATGCATAAGCTAGAAATAGTCGAATGGCTTCTAATCTGGCTACTGGAGCAAAGGTTTCATCATAGTCAATCCCTTCAGATTGTGAATATCCTTTTGCAACTAGCCTTGCTTTATTTCTAGTTATCACATCATTTTCGTCCTTCTTGTTCTTGAATACCCACTTTGTTCCTACTACATTGTGGTTTTCAGGACGATCTACCAATCTCAAACTTCATTTCTTTCGAATTGGTTTAGTTCTTCTTGCATAGCAGTGATCCAATTGCTATCTGTCATTGCTTCTTCTATGTCAGCTGGTTCAATGTTGGACAGGAAGGCACACCAGCAGAACATAGATGATTGGGGGTTCTGATTCAGTTGACCTCTGGTCTTGACACCTGAGTCTGCTCCTCCTAAGATGAGGTTTGATGGATGATTGTTTCTCCATGTATGCCTCACAGAAGTGTCTGCATTAGATGAGCTTGGATTCTCATCTGTTCTTGTGCCATCAGGAGGGTTGACTTGATTAGGTCGATCATCATCTGTATCTTGTGTGTCAAAGAGATCATTCCCCCTTGCATTTGGGATTGGTGCATCTTGATTCTGGTCAGCTTGTCCTGCTTGGGTTTGAGATCTAGTGATAGGTCTATGAGGTTTATCCTCCTCTGGTTCTTCAGGGAAAGGTTCATTGACTTCAATGAACTCATCTGGTCTGGACTTGATCACTAACTGTCTCATCTGTTCTGCAGCTGAGTTTGTTTCTACTGCA
The DNA here is from genome assembly GCA_963675135.1 of Galeopsis tetrahit. NCBI lineage: Eukaryota > Viridiplantae > Streptophyta > Magnoliopsida > Lamiales > Lamiaceae > Galeopsis > Galeopsis tetrahit. The sequence goes on from OY776130.1 coordinate 5,458,444, forward strand.
CTCTTTTTACAAGATTCATAAAAAACAACATGAGGTGTTTTTTCCACAAGAAGGGTTCGTTTGTTGAGTACTCTAAATGCTTTGCTGGTAGAGGAGTATCCTAAGAATATCCCCTCATCTGCTTTGGCATCAAAAGCATTCAACTTACTCTTCCCATTGTTGTGAATGAAACACTTACAACCAAATATATGAAAGTAAGATACTCTAGGTTTTCTTCCTTTCCACAGTTCATATGGGGTTTTGTTGGTCCCTGAACGAGTAGTGAATGGGATTAAAGTCTAGAGGGGAGGGGTGAATAGACTTTAAAACTTTTTCAACAGAGTTGGGAACCTCTTCTGATTGCTATTTCAGCTGGACTACAAGTCTGCTGGTCCAGATGACTATAGTGATCTGAATGAAAAGGTTATATGCGGAATTATGGTAGGCCTTGATTAGACTCGTTCTTAGTTTCTTTAAGAAAGTGTTAACTTGTTTTGCTTCATCATCTTCAACTAAGACATGAGGTTCAACCAACTTGTCTTCTACCAACTTGTCTTCTTCTTCTGTAGATAAGACCAAGTCGTCTTTGGCTTCAGCTTTAGCATCTGGAATTACACGTCCAGCAACATCTTCTGCCTGATCTGAATCATTCTCCAACTCAATCAATGGCTCAGAAGTTTGAATTCCAACATCAATGGCTTCAGCTATCAACTTATCTTCCACAAGGTCAGTTTGAACTCCAATATCAAACTTGTCTTGAGAAGACAACACATCATCAGATATGTTCAACATCCTTTTTACCATAACGGTTAATGCATGCGATGGGAGTAGTTCTGAGTGGTCTTTGACTCCACTATTCTCTTGTTGCTCCATCTCCCAATCTTGAAAGTTAGAAATGCCACCCATTCCTTGGATAACTTCAAACAGATCTTCAGTTGGGGCCTTCTTCAAAGCAACCCAAGTGCAAATTCTCAAAAGTTTTTCATACACTTCGGAAGACGTGTCGATCTCGACAGATGGTAGCATTTTCTTCAAATTTGTAGTCACTGTAGCACGCAACCTTTTTTCACGAAGACACATTGGATAGTAGACTAAGGATTCGAATCTATTATCGGGAGGGGTCTGAGCAAGTGGGGTCCTTAGCTCAGTTGTTGCAGTGGCAACAAGAGGGGTTCCCGAAATAGATGGGTTCGTGGGTTCAACATATTCTGTTGAGGTTGAGGGAATTTGGATGGTGGTTTCTTGGGGCTCTGATGTGGCTAGGTTTGGTTTGACAACTGTAGGAGTATCAGTTGTGTCGAATATGGTAGTGTCTTGGGTAATGTTGTGTTGGTCCCTGAACGAGTAGTGAATGGGATTAAAGTCTAGAGGGGAGGGGTGAATAGACTTTAAAACTTTTTCAAGAGAGTTGGGAACCTCTTCTGATTGCTATGTCAACTGGACTGCAAGTCTGCTGGTCCAGATGACTATAGTGATCTGAATGAAGAGATTATATGCGGAATTATGGTAGGCCTTGTTTAGACTCGTTCTTTTAATTTCTTATGAAAGTGTTAACTTGTTTTTCTTAATGAAAGTACTCAGCTGATGCTGGTTTGAAAGTTATGGCCTTGTTTTGAAGACAGTTGAAAATACAGTATGAACTATATAAAGATAAATGAAATGACAGAAATATAAAGTGCAGTAAGTAAATAACACCAGGTTTATAGTGGTTCGGATATACGTTCCTACGTCCACTCTCACGTCCACACGTGATGTTTAATCCCTTAAATTTACCAAAAATTACAAGGGTCTTGACCTTTATAGTCCCAAGGATAGGACTTTTGAGATCTGAGCCGTCCTAACAGCTACGGTCTCCACAAGTGATTGTAAGCACTTGCACTTTGAGGGGTTCAAAAACTTTAACCTTTCGGTGAGGGTTTGGGGTTTTTGAAGAGTATCCAACTAATGGTTCAAGCTTATAAATTGCTTAACCACTATGCCTAAAGCAATGGATATACAATATGAACAAGTTTCAGGTTCTAAGGAGTTGGATAGAAATCACTTAAGAGCTAAAAGTATTCTAAGGCTTTCTGGGCTCTTGGAGAATTCTTAGAACAGTATGGTTTTTGCTTGATTGCTTGCTTAGCTTGTTGAATTCTCTCGTTGTGACTTCTTGTTTGTGATTTCTCATCCTCTTGTATTTATAATGGTGATTGCTTGCAACTAGCCGTTGGAGTTGACTAGCCGTTGGGACAATCTTTCCATGTTGGCTTGATTCCTTGATTCCAGCCGCTTGATTGCTTCAATCCTGGGATCATGTCAATCTTCTAAATAAGGTAGGTCTTCATTCAAATTGCAAGATGACTTTGGGAATCAGCCGAGTCCTGGACGAGCACCTAGTCTTCTGATCTTCACTCTTAGTCTACTGACTACTCGTCTGGCCTTAAAGTCTTCTGTCTTCTGATATCAGTCGAGTAACACTCTTCTAATCTGGCAATTATTTATGCTGCTTTAGGCCATCTTCAAACTTGGACTCCATCAGTTAAGTAGGTATACAAGCACCTTACTTAACTGGTCTTCAAGGATCTTCTAGTCTTCAAGTCTTCTACTCTTCTCATCTTGAGGATAGGCATGTAAGCCGGGACTGTGCTGATCAGCTGATATCAATACAGTTGATCGCACAAGACTAGTTTAAGTTGTTCTATACAAGGTCAGCTGATCCTATTACATTTATAAACTCTAAGTGTTTTGGCCATCAAAACTATTCTAACATCAAGTGGGGCTTAGGGTGAATTTATATCCCAACATGTTGACTCTAAGTGGTTGCACTGCCAACACAGATGAGGATTGGGGTACAGGCCTGGCACGAGATCGAAGTGATCTTGCCTTGGTTTGAACAGGGAGGTTGAGAGGAATGGGAATAGTTCGAGAAGAAGAACTAACCTTTTCAGTCGACTTATCTGGCGAGGGACTCGACTCGACTCTCACCAGTCGATAAGTTTCAGCAGCCTCGACTTCCTTCTCAGTCTCCTTGTCTGATTGAGTTTCTTCCGAATCAGCAACTAGCTCAAACATCGCCTCCTCTGGCACATACTAAACTAGTCTTCAACTAGTACCAGCCTCATCAACATCTGCAGATTCTTCATCATCATCCGACTCGTCTTCCTCAGCACTAGACGAGACGGCTTCGAACATATCGTCTCTAGGATCAATCTGAACTTGCCCACGCTCTAATGCTCTTCCTGCAGCTTGCTTAACAAGAGCCTCCTTCTTTAAATAGTGCTTGAGAGCATGAAAAGGCTTGCCTTTGCTCCAACTCGTCTTGTTCGGAAGCAAGACGGGTAAAAGGATACTTAGCTTATTTCCGAAGCTAACTGCAGCAGACACCACCCATTTTCTGGTATCGGTGTCAACCCGAACATTTCTTTCGAAATACATCAACCGATCTATGAACAATTTATACCAATTTCCTTCTGTGATGCCGTCATAGATTGCGGCCAACACTCTTGCCTTTTGAAGCGTAACTGAATCAAAGCTTCCTGTTACACCAAGCAACATTTTGCTTGCAATGTCGAGTAGGGTTCTGTATTTCTCCAGAAGCTCCTTCTTCTTAACAGTTGGGATCTTTCCATCACGATTTAAACGTAGCTTCTTCCCACAGAAAATGCTCAAATACCTCAGCTCATGCCCTTGGGCATAATTCTCCACATCGATTGTACCCGTAGGTAGCTTCAATATTTTGAATACACCATCACGAGTGATTTCCACTCGGCTTCCTCCTACAAAGGCTTCAATGGAGTCGCCTCTTCTAGTAGCATTGGCATAAAACTCCAACACCTCTTCTTCTAACACGATTTCTTTGTTGTCGTCAGTGTGCCTTCCGCTGAAGAACACCGATCCTTCAACATGTACTTTGCCTTCTGAGGCGTACTTCCCTAAGTCAAATCTTGTCTGCATGTTAGTGCGAACATCGAACAACGAAATAGTCGACATAGTACTAACTTGATTAGGATCGAACAGTTGGGATTTTGCAAGAATTCGAGTGTTTTAAGAGTAGGAAAGTTATGAATGCGTAAGGAGAGAAGAGTGTAACTGTTTGGGTTTTGATAAAACTTTAAATTAATGGCCAAGATTAAAAGATTTGATCCAACGGTTGTGGCTTTTGAAATTCAGTTGCGTAATCGAGAATATTACGTGATTTGGTATTGTAAAATTTGAAATCCTCCCTCTCTATTGGTTAAGACAGAGGAGTGTACTCATCTGACCTAGTATAATAGGGTTTTGGCGCGAACTGGGTGTATACACCTCATTAAATGGAGTGTATAAATCCAATTCTAGGTTTTCCAAATTTTGCATTATCAAATTACATAATTACCCTTAATTTGCAATGTTTAACACACTTAGCATATATTGAATCATAAGAACATTTATCTTGTTTGTTCGAGTCTATTCAGAACAGACGAGTAGACTAATACGCACCAGACGAGTTCCCCCTTCGACTGTGCTAGTCTGTCTGAAAGTCGAACAACTTCATGTACCTATCTTATCTTGTGCGACGCATGAGAGTAGGTACAAGTAGAGTAGAATAATTAAGATGAATATCAATCTAATGCAATGGTCAAGGCTTAGAACAAGATGACTTTTAACAAACTTAAGAGTCAACATAAGGATATTTAAGAAATCATAGATTCCCCCTTAAATGTTTATTCCCTTAGTATTACCCTCAGCTTTACCAGCTTCCTCATCGGTTTGTTTGGTGATCTAGTCTGACCTTGTATACCTGTCTGTTGAGCGACTAGACGAGTGCTCTGTTTTAGTGATCTTGTCTCCTTATCTCTTGTGATGTACCATGTTCGTCTGGATCCATCCTGTATGTAGATGAATATCAATCTAAATGGTCTTTTTTATAAATTTTCTCAGAAAGTAATTCATTTCACCCATCATGGACATCTCAAATTTGCTTTGCATGAGTGTTGAGAAACTTTCACTCAGCTTTTTGTTAGGTGAACCAAAAATGATATCATCTACGTAAATTTGGACGAGTAAAATGTCTTTCCCTTCTTGTCTTCTGAACAAGGTTCTGTCTACCTTGCCCTTAGTAAAACTATTTTCTAATAGAAATAGAGAGAGAGTATCGTACCATGCTCTTGGAGCTTGCTTTAGTCCATATAAGGCTTTCTTCAGTCTGTACACCAAATTGTCTTTCACTTCGAAACCTGGGGGTTGTTCAACATATACTTCTTCCGCAAGAATACCGTTAAGAAATGCACTTTTAACATCCATTTGATAAACAGTAAAATTCATGTAGGCAGCATATGCAAGGAACAATCGAATGGCTTCTAGTCTAGCAACAGGAGCATAAGTTTCATCATAGTCTACGCCTTCAGCTTGTGAATAGCCTTGGGCTACTAGTCTAGCCTTATTCCGAACGACTACATCATTCTCATCTTTCTTATTTTTGAAAATCCATCGAGTGCCAACTACATTATGATGTTCTAGCCTATCGACAAGTTCCCAAACGTCGTTTCGAACAAACTGGTTCAACTCGTCTTGCGTAGCGATGATCCAATTGCTATCGGACAATGCCTCTTTAACGGTTGTAGGCTCGATAGAAGAGAGGAAACAACACCAGCAAAACAAAGATGGAGTAGGTTGTTCTTGCGATGATCCAATTACTATCAGACAATGCCTATTTTCAGTATCATGCGCAGATTTCCATGTTTTTCTATTCTTAACAGGTATACTATCATCATCTACCTCAGGTATAGCATCATGCATTTCAACATCATTCGTATCAGCAGTTTTAATAGGAGTAGACGAGTCAACTAGAGCGGGCATGTCAACTGGTCTAGTAGACTTACCTTGAGCACTTACCTTCTCGTTGTCATCAGACTCGAGAGCTTTCATAAATGGATTGTAGACTTGACCAGATTCGTAAACTTCTGATTCTTTGTCAGATTCGATCGATAGATCAGTCAGCTTTTCACTGATCTTGTCGGCAGACGAGTCCTGTCGAGATTCATCGAAAACCACATGTGGTGTTTCTTCCACACAAAGAGTTGAGTAATTGAATACTCTAAATGCTTTGCTAGTCGAGGAGTATCCTAAGAATATCCCCTCGTTTGCTTTACCATCGAATGCATTCGACTTGCTTTTCCCATTGTTATGGATGAAACACTTACAACCAAATATATGGAAATATGAAATTCTGGGTTTTCTACCTTTCCAAACCTCGTAGGGTGTCTTGCCTAATACCTTGTTGATCACACTTCTGTTCTGAGAGTGGCATGCAGTATTGATAGCTTCAGCCCAAAACTTTTGAGGTGTGTTGTACTCGGCTAACATGGTTCTACAGGCTTCCTTGAGAGTTCGATTCCTTTGCTCAGCTACACCGTTTTGTTGTGATGTCCTAGCTGCACTAGTAAGGTGCTGGATACCACGTTTAGAACAAAAATCGTTGATATAGCAATTAATGAACTCAGGGGTGTTGTCATTTTGAACATTGTTATTTCCCCCTAAATTGTTTGATTCATTAACTACCTCAGCAGGACCTGCTTCTTCATTGGTAGTTGTTACCTAATTATGAACTGGGATTGGATCATTCAGTTCATCATTTGCTTCAGTGGAATTTTCATCAAGTAGATTGCCTTCAGGAGTGTTGTCCAGTGTAATGATTTCAGGAGGGTTTGCCTGGACAACTTCTATGAACATGGTATCTTTGTCTTTTAAACTCAATCTGGTTGTCCTTTGTGTGATGTCATCCATTTCCAGGGTTTTATTCCTGTTCTCAAAGATAGCTTCATCAAACACAACGTGAGGTGTTTCTTCCACAATAAGGGATTTACAATTGTAGACTCTGAAAGCTCTACTGATTTAGGAGTATCCAAGAAATATCCCTTCATCAACTTTGCTATCAAAGGCTTTCAATTGTTCTTTCCCATTGTTGTGAATGAAACACTTACAACCAAATATTTGGAAATAAGATACTTTAGGCAATCTTCCTTTCCAGAGTTCATAGGGGTTTTGCCTTGACCCTTAGTAATCAAACATCTATTATGAGTATAGCATGTAGTGTTTATATCTTCAGCCTAAAATCTCTTAGGTAGATTAGAATCAGCAATTAAAGTTCTTGCAGCTTCCTTAAGAGTTCTATTTCTTCTTTCAGCTACCCCATTCTGCTGAGGGGTCCTTGCTGCTGAAGTCTCATGGGCAATTCCATTTTCAGTGCAATACTCATTGATGTAAGAATTTATGAACTCAGTGCCTTTGTCAGATCTTATCTTGATAATATTAAGGCTCTTCTCATTTGACAGTCTCTTTAAAAGTTTAGGGAGTTTGACTTGAGTTTCCTTCTTATTAAGGAGAAATACCACCCATGTGAACCTAGAGAAGTTATCTACTACTACCAATGTGTATTTTCTTCCATTTATGCTTGCAGGGGTAATTGGTCCAAATAGGTCCATATGTAACAGTTCAAGTACCCTATCAGTAGAGATGACTGGTTTGCCTTTAAATGAAGCTTTGATCTGTTTTCCTTCTTGACATGGTTTACAAACATATTCTTTAATGAAAACTTCATTTGGCAGTCCTTTAACTGCATTTCTAGCCGGCTTGTTCATAGATTTAAAGTTCAGGTGATTTAGCCTTTTATGCCACAACCAACTTTGTTCATTTGTGCTCTTGGCTGAGTTAATTCATTTTCAGCTTGTTGTGCCATTGATTTAACAAATATTCTCTTAGTGTTACTTGTTGAGGCAACACTAAGACAAGGTGAAGATTCAAATGGGTCATATCCTAACCCAATCTTTTGAGCCATAGGTCTTTTGGAAGCTTTGAATTTCCTCAATTGTTTTAGAGGATTTATTCATAGCAGACATCTTAATTCTCAGGCTCTCTTCACTTGCTTTAAGAATATCATATTCATGTGGGAGATTTTCAAATTTAGCTTGAAGGATTTTAAGTTCAAAGTCTTTTCTCTTCTAAATAAGCAGTTGTTCATCAATCTGCTTTTGTTGGTGAACTGTCCTGAGAGAAGCTTCCTCAAGTTCTCTCAAGACTTGTTGATACAACTCAGTATATTTGACATCAACCACAGACTCAGAAGGTTTTGTAAGTTCAAAGGATAGTCTTTCATTTTCTCTCACACAGTTATCATGAAATTCTTGCAACCTAGTGAAATCTTCCATCAACTTTCCAAATGAGAGTTTCAAGTTGATATCACTAATATTCAGTGATTGCATTGATGGTGAACTAGAAGTAGAAGATACCTCATCATCTTCTATGGCCATGTTGCAGACATCATCATCACTGTTGGAGAACAGTCCATCATCAGAAGAGTTGAAGCTTTCAGCACTTTGGGAATCATCACCAGCCATCATGGCTTTTCTGTTTGAGAATCTCCTGTCTCTTTTAGTTTGCCTCTCCTTTCTCTCCTTGGAGCTGAGTTCAGGGCAATCATATTGAAAGTGCCCCTTCTTGTTACAGTTGTAACACAGGTCTTCATCATCATCTTTCTTTGAATCATCTCTTCTTCTAGATGATGAAGGTTCAGCTGTGTTAGACTTTCTCCTGTCAGAGTACTTGTCCTCTGACTTTCTTTCTTCAGGCCTTTTGTCCTCAGCCTTGGCTTCAGGAGAGTTGTACTTTCTCCTGACCTTGTTGTCTTGGTAGAATTTCTTGTATCTACCAAACCTTGAATTGAGCTTATCAAACCTTCCAGCCATTAGGACTAGCTCTTCCTTCATTTCAGCCTTAGAGACTGACTTTGATGATCTAGGAGTGGACTGCATCACTAGTTCAGCAGTTTTGGCTTTAAATGCCACTCCTTTGGTTGGTAAGGAAGTTTCTTCTATAGACTTTCTTCTGTTGAGATCAAACTCATAAGCTTTGAGTTCTGAGAATATTTGTTGCATGGGCATGGTGGAGAGATCTTTGGTATTCTGCATCATTACAGAATATACATCCCACTTTTGAGTGAGACTTCTTAGAATCTTCAGTGTTGTTTCTCTCTTGGAGTACACTTTGCCCAATGAGTTGATCTCATTCATTATATCAGTGAATCTACCAGCAAATTTGTCAATGGACTCTTCTGACTCCATTGTGAATTGTTCAAACTTTTGCACAGCAACTTGGAGCTTATTCTCCTTGATTGTGTCAGTACCCTCACACATTTCAGCAAGTGTATCCTAAATTTCTTTGGCAGTTGTGCAGTGGTAGACTCTCCCCATTACTGCATCTGGAATTGTTTGATAGAGAGTGTTCATTGCAAGGTAGTAGAGGTTGTCTCTCCTTTTCTCCTCAGTGGTGAGATCATCTTCATCCTTGGGGATCTCCTGCCTTGGATCAGCTCTTTGAGCATCTGTGATCATGGGGTTAGCTTGTGTGAATATGAATGGTCCCCTTGTGATGACTCTAAGCATCTCATTATGAAGGCATGCAAAATGAGCTCTCACTCTAATTTTCCAGAAATCGTAGTTCTCAATTTAGAACATTGGCAGCTTATGATGATATATGTGGTTGACTGGATCTGGAGCCATGTTGTTGATAGTCTCCACAGCATCATGTGGAACAGCAGCATTGTTGTTGTTGTTAGTGTTGTTGTTGTTGTTATGCTGGTTGTTGTGATTGTTCCTTGCCATATCTCAGATAAGAGGGGTTAGGTAACAAAGTGTTAAGAATTCAGAAAGATCAGTTCAGTGACCACACTAAAGTATGTTTTTGAAAATCAAGAAGGGATTTTCAGAAGCAGTGGTCTTTGAACCCCTGCTCTGATACCACTTGTTGGTCCTGAAAGGAGTATATAACAAGTGTATGGAGGAGGGGGGGAATACACTTGTATGCAAATCTTTTCAACTTTAAGCAAATTAGGCTTTCAGCAAGGTTGTCCTGGATAACTCTTCTAATATGTATAACTTTCAGAAGATAATCAAACTACTAAGCTATATTGAGTAATTAGTTGAATAACTATCTAACTAAGTTATAAGTGCGGAATAATGGTTGGCCCTTATGTTTAAACTCCTTTTAATTCTGAAATCTAAATCTTAACACTTAAACTGTTTTTCAGGGAACTTGTCCCAAAACAGTTTTTGCACAGTCTTGAGTATATGTCTTTGAAGATCAATTTGTGTGCAGTGTATGAATGTGTGTTTGAATGATAATGCTTGAATGTAAACAACACAAAGGTTTATAGTGGTTCAGAGACTCAAGCTCCTACATCCACTTTCCCTGATTGAACAAGATAATTCCTTGACTCTTGGAATTAACTTATTTTATAGTGTCAAGGTGCACTGATCAACCACACCACTCCTTGGTGCCTTGATCCCTAGGAATTCAGAGTCCTAGTACTCTCTTCTCAACTCAGAACTGAACTGTTCTTCTCTCAACAGTCAGTTCCTTACACTTCTACTACAACAACCTTCTATCTTTCTTTGAAAGATATAAGGATTGATGTTGGTTCCAACTAGGTGAGATATCCTTTTACAATTTAGCACTGTGTATAGGATAAGATATCTCTCTAAGTTTTGTTTGATGTACAATGAGGTTCAGCTTAGATGAAGTGTTTTTGGAAACTAAGAATGAAGTATTCTTAAGACTTTGAAGTTTCCTCAACAATGTAGGTTCTGTTCTTTGTAGTTGGATGTTGGACACTTCAAATGGTTTCCACACTTCTGTATTTATAGAACAAATTGAGGTTATGTCCGTTGGAGAGACAACCTCAAATTGTCTATATATGTCTTTCTTGAACTTTGCAACTGAAAGATAGATTCTTGAAAGTGACATGTCCTTCATTTGGAAAGTAAACGGTTGTAAGCTCTTTTTCTTCACTTTGATACACTTTTCCCAGTGTCTGAATTGTAGATTCACTTGATCAAACATGGACATCACTTCTGATCATTGGTTCTGGGATAAGGAAAAATCTCCTTATCATCTGGACAAGTCTGCTTATCACTTTCAGTGGACTTTGCTTATAACTTTCAGATGACTTGTCCTTTCAGCAGTGTTGGCATAACTCTTTCAGATGACTTGGCTCTCTAAACTTCATTAATCATAACTTGATGGTTCTTTGAACTTTCATGCTTCCTCATCAGTGGACTTGACCCTTTCAGCGTCGTTGGCCTTTGCCTTTGAATATTTCAAGTTTAAGTGTGCCTGGACAATCCTACTGGACATCTCCTCTGATCGTTGACATACACATCAGTAGACTTGATCTACATGATGTGTTCTTCTCATTTGATCATCAGGGAGATTGTCTTTCTACTATGCTAACTTGATTAGCACAGTTGGTCAGTGAGCATTTCAGCAGACTTGGGATCAATTTCATTTTGAGCCTTGAGGGGACTTGATTCATTTAGTCTTCTAAGCATGTGTTCCCCCTCAACTTGTGCATCTAAATACACTAAGAGCTGCCTAACACATCAGCTTCTCAACTAGCCTATGTTACATGTTCCAACAGTCCTGAAACATGTTCATATCATATTGACTTGTCTATTTGACATGTCTTAAGGGGTTTTGGTATCTTAATCAAAATTCTCATTTTATTCCCAACAATCTTAGTAAAGGACCACTACGTCATGCAAAGATTTACAATATATATTATGTGAATGACTGCAAATTTCATACATCCGAATTTGCATCAAGAAGAGCGACTACCAACAATAATGTTTGCGTTAAAAGTGAAAATTACAATGCAAACACAATTGATTACTTTGGAGTGCTCCAAGAAGTTGTTGAAGTATAATATTTGAGATACTCGACAAAGACTGTTGTGTTGTTCAAGTGTGATTGGTTTGATCCATCCCCTTTAGGAACAAGAATCCATCTGGATTACAAGCTCGTGAATATTCATCAAAGAAGGAGATATAACATGTATGATTTGTTTGTATTTTCCGTTCAAGTATCTCAAGTATATACTATTGCACGTATCCAGGACGATCACGTAATAATAAATGAAACTTTGTTTGCAGCCAAAGTCTCAAGTGTACTAAAGTATATTGTGTACTTGAGTAGACTTTGATTGATCAACTGTTGACTGGTCAACGGTCAAACTTTGACTTTTTTTTTCGATTTTTTTTTCGACATTTTTTTTTTTGGAAAAGTGTATGTTAGTATATTGAAAAATATATCTTTGTTTTAATGTAAAGTGTATGTTACTATATTGAAAAGTGCAATATTGTTTTTAATGAAAAATGTATGTTTTTATAACTGAAAAGTGTATGTTATTATAACTGAAAAGTGTATGAAATATTAATGAAAAATTTATGTTCTTATAACTGAAAAGTGTATGTTATTATAACTGAAAATTGTATGATCTATTATAACTGAAAAATGTATGATATTATAACTGAAAAATGTATGATCTATTATTGAAAAGTGTATGTTATTATAACTAAAAAGTGTATGTTTTATTAATGAAAAGTGTTAAGTTATATATTAATGAAAAGTGTATATTATTATAACTGAAAAGTGTATGTTAATATAGTTAAAAATATTATTGAAAAATGTAATTTTTCCGGTAAAAAAAAAAATCGAAAGAAGTCAAAGTTTGACCGTTGACCGGTCAACGGTCAACAATTGACTAATCAAAATCTACTCAAGTACATGGTGTACTTGAGTACACAAGAGACTCACCCTTGTTTGCAAAGTAAAGGTAAGATCCTTGGTGGAAGTCACTACAACAGAAAATAAGCGATGACGACGAAGGAGAAGTCCCGTTTCAAACTGAACAAATAGAGACTCAAACTGAGGTCTATGCGAGAGATTTAATCTTTGTGTAAACTTGACAACTGCAAATTCAGAGTTGATCGAAATTGAAAGCGATAGTAATGAAAAGAATAACGAGGTTGAAAATGAGGAGACCAAGAAGATGAGGTTGATGATAATGATGAAAATGAAGATGAAGATGTAGATGAATATTTAAAGTAATCTAATTAATTTTTAGAATTTATAATGTTACAAATTTATTATTTAGCATACGTAATACTCGAAAGAAATTAATTAAATGAGTTTTTTTTTAAAGTAAAATATGTATACATATATATACAATTTATAATATATATATTAACAAAAAAATACATTTACAATCACTACAAAAAAACTGCGAAATACCGACGGAATTTTACCGACGGATTGAAATCCGTCGGGATTACCGACGGATTACAAAAGTCAACCGATTTACCGACGGCCGTCGGATATTCCGTCGACAATCACAAAAAAAAAAAAAAAATTACCGACGGAAATTTCCGTCTCTAACCACAAAATTAAAAAAATATATATTAAAAATATTAAAAAAATTAAAAAAATATTAAAAAATTAAAAAAATTATGATTACCGACGGAAATTTCCGTCTCTAACCACAAAATTAAAAAAAATATGTTAAAAATATATTAAAAATATTTAAAAAATTAAAAAAATATTAAAAAATTTGTGCAAAAATTAAATTATTAATTAAAGAAGAAAATTTTTTAGTTATAAATTTATGATTGATTAAAATATAAAATTTGTTGATTAAATTTGAAACATGTCTATTAAATTATAAAATTGTTGATTAAGTTAATTAGGAAATTATTGATTAAATTATAAAATTTTATATTAAATTAAGAAAATTATTGATTAAATTAGGAAATTTTATATTAAATTAGGAAATTATTGATTAAATTAGAAAATTATTGATTAAATTAGAAATTTTTATGTTATATTGTTTGGACATAATTTCTTTAGTGTTTATATCCATTTAGTTTATATGATAATTAAGTCTTTGTGTGAATTAATAAATAAAATAATTATAAAAAATAAAAAAATAAAACTACATTTACAATTTATAAATTTAAAAAAAATTACAATAATTACAAGCCACAAATTTAGTAATTAATATAAGTGTAATCATATTTAATCAAAACAAAAACAAAAAAAAATTATACATGTGAATTTTAGAATTTTAATTATAAATTAAAAAGTTAATATTACAATAATTATAAGTCACAAATTTAGTGATTAATATAAGTGAAAGAATGTTAATTATTAAAGGAATTTGTTGTTTAACTTGTTTTGAATAAAAATATGATGCATGCATACATTAAATTATTAATATACTATTTGAAAATAAGATTCACACATATACAATAGTTATATAGTTATAAGTCACAAATATAGTGATTAATATAGGTAAAATAATGTTCAATTATTAAATGAATTTGTTTAAAAAAAAGAGTAAAACATGTATAATAATATGAACTATTTAGAATTTTAATCAAAACACAAAAAATAAACAAATTAGATTTACTATATATAAATTAAAAAAATTAAATTTAAATTAATTATAAATCACAAATTTAGTTATAGTCAGGGGCGGACCTACGTTTATACTGGGGGTGGCCCTGGCCCCCCCTGATTTTCTTTTACTATTACCTGTATATTGAGTAGTTAATTGCTTAGTTTAATAAACTATATAGAATGGGGCATTAATTAGACTCAACCCATTTACTTGCATTCACTTGAATACTTGATCGTCGGCACTCGTTATTTTCTTTTTATATTAATTTAGATCATTATAACCATAGGATATTAATTTGAGGTAAAAATGATTTAACTTGTAATACAAAATTACCGAGGGTTGAAATTAGTGAAATTTTTAATAAAGTAAATGTATAATTTTCTAAATAAATTAGTTGGATGGAATGTAAAAGTAAGAATTTTATGTATATATATGTAAATATTGTTTATGGAGAATTTTGTGTAAATATGTGCAAATTATGAGATGGACGAATAAAACAAGTGTACAAACAATTATAGAATAAATGAAGTACTAAATACATAATATTAAATTAGTCACTATTTAATTTTTGGCCCCCCTCCCTGTCAAAATCTGGGTCCGCCCCTGGTTATAGTAATATAGAAAGAAATTAATTTTGTGAATTGTTTAAAAAAAATTGGGTCGAAAATGAGTACATATACAATTAATATTACAATTATTAACGAAAAATAGACTTGTCCGAGTGGCGGGCACTCCTCACTATGCGCCCACACACCCTGGTTCGAGTCCCATGCATGCGGCTTAAAATCTGCAATTAAATTCGGGCCCTAGTGGGCCTTGCTGGGTGTGGGCCTGGCTGGGCCAGCCCGTTGGCCTGGGCCTAGGTTAATTTTTTTATTTTTTTATTTTGTTTTACCGACGGAATATTCCGTCGGTAATTAAAAATTAAAAAAAAATTCCGTCGGTAATTCCGTCGGTAGTATCGACGGAATGAAAAATTCCGTCGGTAAGACTTACCGATGAGGTTGGCACCGACGGAATTTTTCCGTCGAAAAACACTGTTACCGACCGAATTTCCGTCTCTATTTCCGTCGGTAAAACAACTCTTTTTTGTAGTGAATTTAAAAATTAAAATAATTCAATTTACAATTTTTATAAATTACAAATTTATCAATTAGTATGTGAAAGAAATTAATTAAATGAATTTTTAAAAAATAATAAAAAATTAGTACATATACAATTAATATTAAAAAAATAAATGAATGACTTACTTGTTTGAATGGTGGATGCCCTTCACTGGGTGCCCGAACACCCGGGTTTAATTTCAAGAGAGGCTAAAAATTCGGCCAATTAAATTGCTTGACATATAGGCGCTAGTCGGGTCGGGGTAGGGTGGGTTCGAACCCGCCCAAGTGCGGGAGTAGGTTCGAACTCCCTATTTTCTAAAAAAATTGTTTACCGACTGATTTAAACCGTCAGTTTAACTGGGTTATCGCTTCGTAATTCTCGACCAAAAATAATCGTCGGTATTACCAACGAAATAAAATAGTCGGTATTTCATTGATAGTAGCGACGGTTTACCAACTATCAACATTTTTTAATTAAAGTAAATTTAAAATTATTGTCGACGACTATTTGACTCAATACCTAAACAGGTCGATTTGACTATTAATTCGTTGGTAATATTTACCGACCATTTTAGTACCGGCGAAAATATTTCGTCCGCAACTTTGTTGGTACTACGTTTTCTGACGGTTTTTCCTTCGATAAACAATGTGTTTTTTGTAATGTTTAATTAAAGGATCAAACTGATATTAACCTGATAAGTTATTTTGGACACCTTTAGGGTGTGTTTGCAAATTATATTGATTGATTCAAAGTTATTAAAATTAATTTTTACAATAAAATTGAAAGTTAATAGTGTTTTAAAATTAAGCACTTTAAATCAATTGTGTATATATTGTAGTGTTTACAAGACAAACCACTTTTTTATAAATTTACAAAAAACACCCTTATTACATTTGAATAGGTAATGTGTAAAAATGAAATATTATTTAAATCGTGAGGGTAAAATTGATTATTGTAATGATGAGAAGCACATAGAAGCTATTAGAAGTAGGTGGAGGGGTGTTTCATCAAAATCACTTTTAACAAATTAACTTAATCACTTGATTGTGTTTGAAAACACTCCAAAAGTGATTTTATTTGAAAAAAAATTGTAAACACCCGGTTACACTTTTTGTCACTTCTAATATTTTAGGATTGAAATATTTTCTCACCATTAATTTTAAGTTTGAAAAGGTCAAAAATACTATTCGTGATATTATTTGGGGTGCATTTAAATTTGGTGACCATATGGTTGTGCTAGTGTCATATTCGTGATAACTATCTTAGTGTCACGTCGTAATTATTGGGGCGTTTGCAAATTTAATAAACAAACTTAAAAAAAAAAAATTATTTAAAAGCTTTGAGGAAGAGTTTTAAAAATAAATGATTCTTAAGATTGTTAGTTGTGTTTGCAAACACACTCATAATTATTTGAAAAATCAAAATATGAAGAAATTATTTGATGTTAGATATTTTAAACTTGAGGTGTCAATTCACGTAAATTGATTTTACATAAATTTTTGTACATACCTGTGGAAAAACAATTTGTTTTGTTTCTTTCAACAACATACATAAGAGATGACATTCAACAAACAATTATTGACGCTTGTCAGGATATAATAGGCAAAATTTTATGTTATACTCGATGGCGGATTCAAAATTTAAAATTAGAGAGTACGAAATATATTAATTAAAATATTACTTCTTTCGTTTCGATAAAAAATATTTATTATACTGAAATATGAGAAATCGTTGTTGCCAAAAGAAAATGAGTAGTTTTCAATAAAACGAACTAAAAAAAAAAAATTTACTTTCACGGGAACTGATAGAGTATTTAATAATAAAAATAATACAATTTGATAAACTTAAATAAAAAAAATTGTATAAGGTCATTTTTACAGTGAGAATTGAGGAGTAATGCGAGGAGTGGTACAATTCTGAGACTTTGATCTTTTTAATTTGAGTTAGAAGACTTTGATCTTTTTAATGTGAGAGATTGAAGCGACCTTTCATTTGATGGGAGCAAAACGAAGTTGCATGATCTTTTTAATTTGAGTTAGAGAATGGAATGGAGATGCACTTAAAAAATTTGGGCTACAATTAATTAATTAATTTTATCCAGGATTAAAAAAAAAAAAAATTGGAGTACAGATCTACCCCCATGAACTACAATGGATCCACCTCTGATTATACTCTCTACTCATGTACATAAAAATTAAGAAATACTCCCTCCTATTCAAAATATATGTCATCCTAAGCTCATGCACACATATTAAGAAAATAAATTATTTCTCATGTTACCCTTAATTAATGATTGTACATCTCATATAAAAAAACACATTTATGTAAATATTTAATAATTTTATGGTTAAATTTGGAAGAAATGCAATTAATTTGCATTGAAAAGTGTAAAACGACATATAATTTGCAAAGAAAACGAAAGGTCAAAACGACTTATAAAAAGAATAAGAGGGAGTATAATATAATATAATAACTAGATATATGAAAAGTGGTGTGATTGAGAGAAAAAAATATAATAAAATGTGAGAGTAAGTAGTTTACTAAAAAGAGAACAAGTAGTTTTTATTGAAATAGACGAAAAAAAAAGTTGGATAATTTTTACTAGGACATAGGGCCGGAATATTGGTTTAGGCAAAAACTTTTAAACAATATTTTACGGAACAAGATCCGTGAAATTTGACTCATCCTACTCAAATCTTGCGCAAAGGAAACCCTCCATATCGCGTAGAACCAGAAAAAAGAGAGAAATTTTCAAAAAAAAGTCAAAACTCGTGCAAGACAGAAACAACAAAAAAAAGGGGAAATTCTCAGGAAAAAATAGACTGTTAATGTCGATCGGTTCTTATAAGATTTTTTATTAAATCCGATTTTGTTAGTCATGATGGAAGAAAAAGAAATTAATACTTTGATTGTTATTTATTTTGTAATTTTAGAGATGAAATATTCATGATGTGTTTTGTTTTGGGGATGATCTTAGTATTTCAATCACACAATAATGATATTTTATTCATGCAGTAACACATATTTTCCAATAAAGTAATACATTTATGTTTATATAGTAACACATTTTTTAATACTGTACATGTATTACTCAAAAGCCAATTATGTGTTACTTCTCCTTACAGTAACACATATTTGTCCGTACAGTAATATACTCCCTCTGTTTTTTAATAAGTGTCGTTTTAGCTTTTTTCAACAAATTAAGATTATAAATTATAGTCTATATTACCCTTCATTAATTGTAACTAATTTTAATATAGAAATTTTGTTTAATAAAGAATGTGGTCAAGAATGTAGCTAGTATTCATAAACCAAATTAATTTTGGTATAAACAATATTTATGGAATTTATTTATGAACAATATATATGGTAAATGAATAAGGGTAAAATAGTCAAAATTAAAGAAAAAAAACCTAGAATGACACTTATTTTAAAATTAATTAAAAAGTCAAAGTGACACTTATTAAAAAACGGAGGGAGTATAATTGTATTTATAGTAACACTGATAAGAAACAAGTATTGCGTGATATTTCATATTTCACAAATTCTAATTAATAGTAATATGTGTGATTCTTTTGATTTTTATGTAGGAATGATTAAATTTTATGTCTAATTAACGAGTATGTTTAATATGGGTGTTTTTAAAAACAATTTTTAAATCTCAAAATAAAATCGGCGTATGATCATATTAAAACCCAAATCGATACTCTCTCCGTCCCACGTTATTTTACGCACACTTCTTTTTTTGATGTCCCACAATACCTTTCACACCCTTGAAAATAAAAAAACTCTTTTATAAATTTTAACCTTACAATATTCACAAATTTACATAAAATGTCATTACTTTTGACACTACACATGCACATCAGTCATCTCATTCATTTACTCTATACGTAAAGATTTATAAAATTTTCCTTCAAAACTATAAGCATAATTACCTTTTCTGAAAAAGTGTATCTACTTACATATGAAAGGTATTTCGGGCTGACCTCTAGACTGCCTTAATAACTTTAGATTGAGAAAAAAAAAAATTTACGTTCCATAACTTTTATCTTTCCTTAAAAAAATTCAAAAAAAGAAAAAAAATAATTTACTTTCTATAATTTGATAAATTGGTTAATTTAAGTCCAATTTTCGCCTTTTTTACATCTAGCAACGAGATAAAAAATTATTTACGTCCCGTAACTTTCACTTTTTCTGAAAAATGTTCTAAAAATATTTTTTTACGTCCCATAATTTTGTAAAGTGGTTAATTTACGTCCTTTTTCTTCATTATGTAAATTATACTCCCTTCACTTTTAATTAAGTGTCATTTTAACAATTTTCAACAAATTAAGATATAAAATCATGGACCATTTTACCCTTCATTAATGATAACTAATTTTAATATTAAATTTATGTTTAGTAATTAATGTGGTCAATATTGTAGGTGATATTCATGAATACAATAATTAAGGTTTATCCATGATTTATGTTATAGTACTATATTCAAAAGGAAAAAAAACTTAAATCAAGGTAAAGAAAATGGAGGGAGTATAATGTATAAGAGTAAAATTGTCAAAATTAAAGAAAAAAATGTAGAATGACACTTATTTTAAAAATATTAAAAAAGGCAAAGTGACACTTAATAAAAAACGGAGGGAGTAAATAATAAGTGACTTGTAATTTTTTTTAATCCACATGACAATTGTGTTTCCACGTTATACAAGTCAAGCTCGACCACATTATAATTTTCATTGAATTTTTCATAATTTTTATACATACATGACAAATGCGTGAATGAAACGACAATTTTAGTGTTTCCGGATTAAACATAAATTAATCAGTTTATGAAATTGTGGAACGTAATTTTTTTTTTATCTTTTTTGCAACGTTTTTCAAAGATAAAAATTACCAATTTTTTTAAAAAATGGATTTAGATAAAAAGTTTCATTCATTTCGCTCACTACATACAAAATAATGTTATATAGTGTATATGTGAGCATGTTTTAATTTTTATGTTTTAGATTGTTATATACTTTAATCATTTCATATTGTTTGACGTTCTTTAACTAAATTATTGCTTTAAAAAAATTGTCATTTTAGCTATATTTACTAGGTTTCTCCATAAATCACTCATATGCAAATTCTCTTTTAATACTTCCTCCGTCCAATTTTATTATGCCCACTTCTCTGGGCACGAGTTTTAATGAATATTGATTAGTTTATTCATAAAGTAGATAAGTTGAGGGTATGATGGAGTATTGTGGGGTCCATTTGTAAATAAATGATTGTTTATGAATTAAGTGAATGGCAAAGTGGGTAAATAAGTGATGGTAGGAGGGTGGAGATAAAGTAGTATAAATAGTATTGTTTCCAAAAAGGGTATGGACATAATAAAATTGGACAACCAAAAAAGGAAAGTGGGAATAATAAAATTGGACGGAGGGAGTACTATTTTTCATTTTTATAATTGAAGCAAGTTATTCTGCAATCCCTTTTATTTTTCTTTCGATCTTTAATGACAATGAAAGGTAAATTTTTTTTAAAAAAAATTAATTATACACAAAACAACATACATTATGAGATCGATGGAAAAGTAATAATTTAACTACTAATATTTTACTAAGAGTGATACTTGAGTGCAATTGGTTGCATCTATACAATTGAAATTGAACTCTAACAAGTTGAGTTAAAGTGTTGGATCAATGATTAAATTGGATAAAATGAACATTAAAATTCAAGTGTAATTATACACTCAATTGCATGAAAGAATTTATCATTTACTAATATACTTAAAAATTGTTATATAATTATTACATAAAGATTAATAGTAATGGTTTTTTCTTTTATTTTTTAATTAAATAATTTTTTTTTATTTTTTTAAAAAATTGAAAAATTGGAGGCCACCAGTACTATTTGTGATAAAATCGCTCTTATCCGGTCCTACGTACCCATGCATATATGTGATCATGTTTTTCTCTGTCCCAAGTCATTACAAGTTGCAAAAAATGATACTCACACCATCCATTAAAATTGGGGCTAGTCTTGCAAGAAATATTTCATGCATGCATTTTACCCAATTTAAGCAAAAGCCCAAATCTTAGCCCATTTAACTAAAAGTTAAATTTTTTAAGTAAAATAGCTAATTTTACGGGTCCTCAATAAATATGTATTTACACAATAATATAATAAAATAAATAACGTAAATAATTTTCTTTAATTAAAATATAATATATTAAATTACAGAAATATTTTTCTTAATACGATAACACAGATTAAAAAAAAATACATGAATAAGATACATATTACTACATGTACCAAAAATGTTATATCATTAAATAAAAAAACTACTACATGTATAAACAATATTAACTACTACTATTGAATAAAAAAAATGATAATATGACAACGAATTTGAAAAAATACATGAACATAAATATATTACTACATGTACAAAAAATGTTACTCCGTACTTCATTAAATAAACAATATTACTACATGTCACTACATTTGAAAAAATATTTTACTAAAATAATAGAATTAAACTACTATATGTATAAACAATATTAACTACTACTATTGAATAAAAAAAATGATAATATGACAACGAATTTAAAAATATATATGAACAGAAATATATTACTACATGTACAAAAAATGTTACTTCATTAAATAAAAAATATTACTACATGAAAAATATATGATACTACATATCAAAAAACTTGTCACTACATTTAAAAAAAAATGTTTTACTAAAATAACAGAATTAAACTACTACGTGTATAAACAATATTAATTACTATTACATGAATAGAAAAAAAAATATAACAACAAATTTAAAAAATACATGAACAAAAAACATATTACTACATGTAAAAAAAATATTACTTTTATTAAATAAAAAATATTACTACTTGAATAATGTATAATACTACATATTAAAAAAAATTGTCAATAAATTTAAAAATTAATAAAATAAAATTAATAAATATGAAAATATGGAAATTAGGACAGGACATATAAAATTAATATAACAAATTAAAATTTAATAAAATATGTTGATCCAATTAGCAGCCCAATTATACGCCGAGCCCATTTACTAAAGATGGCAATATTTCATATATGAAATATTGCAGGCAAGTTTTTGTGTTAAAATTGAGTTCATTTTTATTTATCTTATTTTTATTCTATTTCAATAGTTAATTTTAAGTATTTTTTCTATTTTATTACTAAAATTGAGTATCTATCAATAATATTATTTACTTGTTACCCGCACATAGATTTTTATAATATATTTATTTTAAATATGTATAAAAAAAAAGTAAGCACACTTTTAATTGAACAAAAGAAAATTTCATTTTTCACATTAATTTTCCATAAGATGACATCAGACAAAAAATTATTGATCACGTCAGTTGCGATGTAAAATAATCTATATAAATAGAGAAACACATCAAGAATTAAAATTATACATCGAAGAAAAATGGGTTTCAAAGTGATTGTTTTAGTGGGCATATATATATTTATAGGTATGATTCTTTTGATATCGTCAGAAGTGGGAGCTGCAAGGATGCTTCCACGCACTTCCAATACCGTTGACGCATGTATGCTTCTTCATCTCTCTTACTCTTTCAATTCTAACAAAGTTATATAAAAAAAGTCTAGATTCGAGTCGTCTTTGTGAGTTGTAATTGGGTGGATTTACTATATACATGATAAATATATTATTATTACGAGATCAAAAATGTAAAACTACATGTCAAAAAAATTCACCTTGAAAATTAACTGTTCAAAATATTTTTTAACTTGTAATAATACTTAAATTTTGGTCTTGTAGTGACAATATTATAGTCATGTAGTAACATAGTTTTAACCATTGAGTAAAAAAATATTTGAAAATGAAAAATATATTTTAATTAAGTTTGACTCATATTAATTCGCGTTGATCCGAGTTTGCCCTACAATTTTTTACTTCAAATTTACCTTAATTAGCTATATGTCATATAAGAAATATTTCATGTTCACTTAATTTCTATTACTCTTTTATGTTTATGTGAAAGCTACCAAATAAGTTTTGAGTATGGTGGTTAGAAAATATGATAAATGCGCGCATTAAAGGTGGTGTGATAGAGATAGAAACAAATATAATGAAATATGATAGATAATAATTTTGTTAAAAAAAGAATGAGATAGATTTTATTTAGATGGATGAAAAATGAATGTTGGGTAGGAGGGATGGAGATGTCCAAAAGTTTAATGCGAATGGAAGTAGAGAATTAAATAAAACTTAAATATGAAATTTCTCTCACTTGCACATAAACTAAATACAATTGAAAGTATAACGACCAATCTAATTTTTTTAAGTAAAACCCAATGTTTGAAGACGTCTAATGACCTAAAAATATAGGAGTACGTTTTTTTCCTTCTTAAAAACAACAAGAACCAATTTGTTTTTTTATTATTACTAATACATAATCGGTACGTGCTTTAATATTTCATAAGGGGATTATTTTCAATTTTTCTTAGGATTCATTATTTTATATATATATATATATATATATATATATATATAACTCAATGATGATTTTTTTTATGGAAACAACAACTTAGCATATACAAAATCATTTGTACACTTAAATATCAACTCCATACATATATTTGATGTAGGTGGTGAATTCCATAAAACTCACCATTTGGTTTCTTATCAGAACAGAACCACGCATATATATGGATGACACGTTTGTATATATGATATTTTTTACTATTTTAATTTCAATATTGAACCAATCCGACTTATAATTTGTATCGTATTATTAATTAATTGACAAATTTTCCAATGCAATTGAGTGTATACATACATTTGAATTTTAATGTTCAATTTACTCAATTTAATCTTTAAGCCAACGTTTGACCTAATTAATTGAAGTCAAAATTAAATTGCACTCAAGTATCATTCTAATTAATTATAAGTTTAGATTATACTAACATACATGCTACGTTCAAAGTTTATATGAGACGGTATTATGCATGTTACGAGTGAAGTATGTTTGTGTTAACAATCCCTGCAGCTCATGTGGCAACAAAGAAGCCGATCACCTCCCCAAGTTCTAATCCAAGGAAGCCATTCTGCAACAGCAAAATTTACAACAACTGCATAGTCCCGCCAAAGAAGAAAAGGCCCTGCAATTACAAAAATAATTGTAGGCCTCCCTCCCCTTAAGTTGTGTACTAGTAATTAAGTGGAGTATAAAATAGTTGCCATATATTTATATAAATAATGGCCCTACATAAATACTGGTGAAATTAAAAATGTGTGTAAAAGATTGGGTACGTGATCATATATGTAACAATATTTTACTCCCAACCCGCTGTAAAAGTACTATTGTGCAATTATAATGTTTGGCAAAGTTTGTATAATTAGTATAAAATATTGATGTGTATTTTCTTAAGAGATGTTAATTAGGTGTTTCGTTCAAAAATATTACTCCACTATTAGTATTAATTATTTCATTACTTAAAAATCGAAATTTGGTATTACTACCTCGTTTCATTTTAATTGATGTTTAATTGTAGTATAAAATAATTTGTTTTATATTCTAGAAATTGTATTGTTTTAATATTGTTTGTATTAAGGAGTGATTGACTCATTTCTTGTAAATAATATTTATTGTGTATTTAATGTATATCCCTACAATCATGTAATTGGTTATGTTGTAACTTTCACTATATATATAAGTTGTACCACCCCATCAAAGTTAATGGTGATCATATTTCATTGTTCACATGGTATCAGCCTAAACAGTGCACCTAAAACCCCTAACCCGAATTCTCTTTCTCCCTCTCTGCCGCCGCCTCCATATTCTTTGTCGAGCTTGTCCCCCCCAACAGTTCCTATTCAATGGCAGACTCTTCCATTCCTATGAACGTCCTCATTCATA
This sequence comes from Galeopsis tetrahit, assembly GCA_963675135.1. Taxonomy (NCBI): domain Eukaryota; kingdom Viridiplantae; phylum Streptophyta; class Magnoliopsida; order Lamiales; family Lamiaceae; genus Galeopsis; species Galeopsis tetrahit. The sequence continues at coordinate 5,483,698 of OY776130.1, forward strand.
TGGTCACGGTGAAACTTTCTTCTTCCAACTATCTCATATGGAAGAAGCAAGTTGTCCCAATGCTTACTTGTGCCGATCTCATTAGCTTTGTGGATGACACATCCGATCCTCCTCCTGCCACTCATACTACCTTCGCTGCCTGGAAATCGAAGGATCAGAAGGTTCTTGCCCTTCTTCTCTCCTCTCTCACCGAGGAGACCTTGGCCGAGGTCATTCAATCGGACACGGCCCGTGACACATGGGTCGCTCTCGAAGATGCTTTCAGCCACTCTTCTTAGTCGCACATCACTCAGCTTCGTGAGGAACTCCTTCTCCTCAAACGTGACTCTCTCTCTCTCTCTCTCTCTCTCTCTCTCTCTCTCTCTCTCTCTCTCTCTCTCTCTCTCTCTCTCTCTATTGCCGACTACGGTCGTCGTTTCAAGCTCTTATGCGACCAACTTGCAGCGATCGGAAAAATCGTCGACAGTTTTGACATGCCGCACTGGTTTCTAAGGGGCCTCGGACCCAAATTCAGTGGATTCGCGGACACGAGAATGACTTTCTCGCCTGTTCCACCCTTCCGAGATCTGCTACATTAGGCTGTTGGCTTTGAAATCATGAATAAGCCTGACTCGGTTGAACCCTACCCGACTGCCTATTATGCTCGTGGTCAACCATCTGCTCGCCCACAGCCTCCTGCCACTTCTCGTGGTGTTCAGAATACCTTCTCTAGTGGTCGCGGGGGGGGGCGGAAGCCCTACGTCCCTCGCTGTCAGATTTGTCGCGGCGAGCACTATGCTAACAAATGCCCTCAGCAATTTATTCGCGGCTCAGATCCTCGCCAGTCTGCCCGCTCGTCCGAGAACTCGGCCGCCAACCTTGCTCAGGCCTTCAAGTCAGCCTACACCATCTCCTCGCCAGCCTCGATCCTCGGACTAGTATGTGGACTCAGGGGCCTCGGCCCGTATGACCTCCAATGCCTCGCACTTGGATTCCTCGGCCCCCTATACTGGTAATGGTCAAGTCACTGTCGGTAATGGTAATTCCTTACAGCTCTCTCGTGTTGGGTTCCAATCACTCTCTAAGGGTATTGATCTTGTGGATGTTCTTGTTGTTCCCCATATTACCAAGAACCTCCTTTCCATTAGCAAACTCACAACTGATTTTCCAGTTGATGTCTGCTTTTCTGACAAATCATTTATTATTCAGAATCGGGCTACCAAGGAAGTGGTGGCTCAGGGTCGATGTGAACAGGTATTGTACGTGTTGGAGAAGGCACTTCTAGCTTTGGTCGCTGCCTTGAAGCCTGGAGTTTCAAAAGAATCTCTTGATTATGGCATTCCCGTTTGGGTCATGTCTCATTTGATACTATAAAGGAATTAAATAGATTAGGGCATATTTCTGTTAGTTCACTTTTGCCAAATCCCACTATTTACACCTCTTGCCAGTTGGCTAAGAGAAAACGATTGTCATTTACTATGAATGAAAAACGAGCTTCTGCAACTCTTGACTTGATACATTGCGATCTCTGGGGTCCTGTCCCCGTTAATGCTTCTTCTAGCTTTCGTTATTATGCGGTGTTTGTCGATGACCATTCTCGGTTTTCATGGTTTTATCCTCTCCATGCCAAATCAAAATTCTTTGCGACCTTGGTCGCATTTCACAAGTTTGTGTGCAATCAGTTCTCCTCGACTATCAAAATCTTTCAGAGTGATGGTGGTACTGAGTTCGTCAACAGAGTTGTTCGCACTTTCATGGCCGAGCATGGCATATCGCATCGTGTGTCATGCCCTTACACACCTCAGCAGAATGGTCGCGCTAAGTGAAAACACCGACATATCACTGAAACTGGCCTATCTATGCTCTTTCATGCTCGTGCTCCTTGTGAATTTTGGTTCGATGATTTTGCCACTGCAGTTCATCTTATTAACCGACTCCCGTCCTCTGTCTTGGGCGTCCTATCTCCCTTTCAGGTGTTGTTCGGTACTATACCCCTTTATAGTAACCTCAAGACTTTTGGCTGCCGAGTGTTCCTTCCGAGATTATTCCTTGAACAAGCTATCTCCTCGCAGTCGACTTTGCATCTTCTTGGGACACAGCAGTCAACATAAGGGTTTTCGGTGTCTCGATACTGGCTCATCATAAATATTTATTACTCGTCATGCTATATTTGATGAAGAGTGCTTTCCCTTTTCAGGTTCTGCTCGGCCCATGCCGACCAGTGCAGTGGTCTCATCTTTTTTGGATGCCGAGCTTGATTCCTCGCTGGGCTCCCCCTCTAAGTCCGGCCCTCCCGCTTCGACTCTACCTTGCTCGACATGTATCTCTGATCCTGGCGAGGACGCACCTACTCCGCCAGCTCCTATTGCGGATCCACCTGCTCCACCTGAACCGGCCGAGCAGCCACCACCGCCCATTGATCCTCTAATGCAGCAACCATGCTCCAATCACCAAATGATCACGCGAGCAAAATCTGGGATTTTCAAACCTAAGTATCCACTACCTTGCTTAGTGCTATCACCACCTCCTCGGAACCACGTGGTTTCAAGTCTGCAGCCAAGTCTCCTGAATGGTTGGCCGCCATGCAGGAAGAAATTGATGCCTTGCGAGTCAACAAAACTTGGGATCTTGTTCCTCGCCCTCGAGATGCGAACATTGTTGGTTCGAAATGGGTTTTTCGGACCAAGTACAAATCTGATGGTTCCATTGAGCGACACAAGGCCAGATTGGTCGCTCAAGGCTTCACCCAAATCCCTGGTATGGACTTCTCACACATTTTCAGTCCGGTTGTCAAGGCGACCACAGTTCGTGTCATTCTCGCCCTCTCAGTTCGACACAACTGGCCCCTCCATCAACTGGATGTAAAAAATGCCTTTCTTAACGGCTATCTACAAAAACCAGTCTTCATAGCCCAACCTCCTGGTTTCATCGATCCTCGGCTTCCGGATCATGTCTGCAAATTGAAAAAGCCCTATATGGTCTTTGCCAGGCCCCCTTGGCCTGGTTCCAGCGGTTCAGCTCATTCCTGCTCGGCATTGGCTTCAAGGAGTGCAAGTCTGACTCCTCGTTGTTTTACCTATTTCAAGGTTCCTCGGTCGTCTATCTACTCTTATATGTGGATGATATCATTATTACTGGTAATGACCCCACCACTCTTGCTCGCTTCATTGCTCGGGCGAACAAGGAATTCGCACTCAAAGATCTTGGTCGCCTCAATTATTTTTTGGGTTTGGAAATCTCCTACACCTCCTCTGGGCTGTTCGTCGGGCAGTCCAAATATGCTCGCGAGATTCTTGACCGAGCAGATCTTCAAGATTCCAAGCCTATTGCCACTCCCTTGGCCGCGGGCGAGACCCTGGTCAGCACCGAGGTAGAAAGAGGAGAACCAGGGTTTATTAAAAGGATTGGAGCAAGCCTCCTTGAGAATTGAAATTGCCGAAGAGAGGGTTTGCTCAGATCGAAATGCAATAAATAAAAGCCAAGATATATTATTCACTTCTTCTACCTCAGGCGCTTACGCATTGTAATTAACATCGGTCATTCATAATTGCAAAACTTTTAGGAACGAAAATAGAAAATATGATAAAATAAATAAACGTGTATGCATAATTTTCACTTGAAAGAACGAAAAAAAATTGAATTATTTTCAGTAGAGAAAGTACAATTTTTTATTGTTCCCAAAAAAAATATCTGAACTACTAAAAAAAACTGATTTCAAACTCTACAATAGAAAGGAAAAAAAAGAGGATTTTTTTTGTAGTTTTATAAGTTTGAAACATTACAAAATAAATTCTTTAAGTTTCAATTTTATAAAATACGTCATTTACCTTTTAATTTTAATTCATTTTTACATCAATTTTAATTCTTTATTTTTTTGAAGGAATTAGAATTTGCCACGTATATTAAAAAATGCCACATCATCATGCCACATCACTTCCTCCTCTATATATATTAAAAAAAAAGTAGATCTAATAACACCCCAAAATATTCTATACAAACTCCATAATTTTAAATACAAAAATAGATGTATATAAAATAACTAAGTAACCCTTACATAAATAAAGAGTAAAATAATTTTTAAAAAATAACTTGAAAAAATATGAAACTAAAATAAATTTCACAAACGAAACCAAAAAGTTTTGCAATTATGAATGACCGATGTTAATTATGTGAATATTATTTTTCTTTATTAATTGAAACATATAATTAAATTTAATGATAATATCATCATTTTCTCAAATACTCATAAGAAACAAATATATTTCAAATAAATAAATAAATTAATTTGAAGTAGATGCAGTGAATTTTTATTTTTTTTCATATATACTGAAAAATGATTAATAAGTTTGGAATATATGAATATAATTTTTTTTTTTTTTGGTGAAACTACTAACACCCCATAAAATAGGTATACAAACCTCAAATTTTATATACACCCCACTAAAATTTAAAATCAGTTTTTATTACTAAACACACCCAAATTCTTTTCTGCTTACCATTTATCTATCAAAATAAATTCAAATTGAATAAAAACTAAAAATATAATTTAAAATTTAACTAAATCATTAAAACTATATATAAATTTTAAAAATTAATTAAAAAAATATTCATTAATACGAATTACGAAAAGCTGAATAACATTTAAAAATATTTTAAAAAATCAATTAAATATTAAAAAATATATGAATGAAAAAATCAATTAAATTCAAATAAAATCTAAAAATTAAATAAATCAAATAAAATTTATAAAATAATTAAATTAAAAATACCAATTAATGATTCAATTTTCAAAAAAACTAAATAAAAAAAAAGAAAGAGAAATCAATTTAACAAAAAATAAATATTAAGAAAATTAAATAAAAAATAAAATCGTACTTTTTTTATTGATATTTTGTAATTTACTTGTTTTTAAGTTTTATTGAATTATTTCAATATTTTTAATTTAATTTTTTAATTTTGTTTTGATGATTTATTTTTTAATTTCATATTCTATTTAACTTTCTAAGTTTTTTTTTCAAAAAAATTAATTAATTTAAAGATTTAGTCAATTTTTTAAAATACTTTTAAATTTTAATTACATTTTTAATTTTAGATTTTTTCAAGTTATTTTTAAAATTATTTTATTTTTATATATATAAGGATTACTTAGTCATTTTATATACTATTTTTGTATTTGAATTATAAGGTGTGTATAGAATATTTTGGGGTGTTACTCTATTTTTTTTTTAAATATATATAAAGGTGAGAGTGATGTGGCATTTTTTAATATATGTGACAAATTATAATTCCTTCAAAACATAAATGATTAAAATTGATGTAAAAAATGATTAAAATTGAAATGTAAATGACGTATTTTATAAAGTTGAAACTTAAATGATTTATTTTGAAATATCTCAAAATTATAGAACTAAAAAAAAAATTTCTCGAAAAAAAAAAAAACCACTCCCTCCGTTCACTAGGAATATTAAGCACATGATTTTAAAAAAAAGTGTAATAATTAGAGTGGTAAGAAGTGATTTTGTAAACTTTTATATACTCCCTCCGTCCCATGATTTTATGCACACTTTCCTTAACGAGCGTCTCAACATTTTTTGCACACTCCAAAAAAGGAAACAATAATACCAATAATACTCCTCCTTTATTTTACCTTTAATCAAATTTATTTCACTTTAATCAATGAATTACCAATAGTACCCCTCATTTATTTACCTTACACATCACTTTGTTCCATTTTCTTAATCTCCGTGCCGATCAAAGTGTGCATAAAATCCTGGGACGGAGGGAGTACTGATATGAAAAATAAATATATGTATATTGCAAGAGTGAGAATTGTGATGATTATTTCTATTTTAGGGTATGCAATTTTTGGAATACAACAAAAAATGAAAATATAAAAACTTTTAAAAGAAGGATACTATCTTTTATACTTATACTAGTTTTTGCGGGTATTGAGAAGATAGAAAGAAGCTTGAAAACCAAACTCTGCCATAGAATTATAAGCAAGAAGACAGTGTAAAGAATTGGGAAGAGATAGAATAGAGATTAGGGAAAGAAAGCAACGTGGCCATCAATTCATTAGACACGTATCTTTTAATGACCGGCCACCGAAAGTAAAAATTCACGCCTTATTTTTGTAATTCACGCCTTAGCCTTATTTTTGTAACCGAAAACCGATAAGAAACTGGCCGAGATTACCATATTCACGCTTTATATATAGGAGCTTTATATATAGGGTATGATATGATTTATAAATTTTCCAAATAAATTTGCCCGATTTGTATATTGGGACTATGCAGATGTTTAAACACGTGTTACATCATTATTATTAAATGTGAAAGGTGTCAATAATCCAGTGAGAGTGTGAGACATAGAATAGAATATAAAAAATTACATACTCCTTTCTGACCCGTGAGGCAGTGATGACTTCCCACTACATTCTCCTTAAATTGTCACATTTTACTCTGCTAACTCATTAAATCATCTAAATTATTCTTATTTATTTAAATATATACCTCATTAAATTAAAGTAGGATTAATAATTAAAGTAATATCAGTGTAAATTAAATTAAACATAAGAAATACTAACATATGGTTTCCACAAAAGTTAATTACACAAGACAGACATAAAAAAATACTCATACTCATGAACTACATATAAAAGATGCAGTAAAAAAAAAAAAAAAAAACATAAAAAAATACTCATACTCATGAACTACATACTCCCTCCGTCCCACAATTGTTTGCACAATAAGGTGAAACTATCCCATAAACCTCACTCTCACAATATTCATATATTTACACAAAATGCCATTATTTTTACCCTCTTTCCAATCACTTTTTTACTTTATTCATATAATTTTACAAAATTACCCCTCAACACTCCACTCATTACACCTTTTTCTTAATAAGTGTGCCCACTTTGTAGTGCAAACACTTTCGGGACGGAGGGAGTATAAAAGATGCAGTAAAAAAAAAAAAAAAAAAACAAAACCCACAAATCCTAAGCAGAAATTATAACAAACCCTAAGCAGAAAATATAACAAATTAAACAAAAAATATAACTCAGAACAAGACCCTTCCAATCTCGTAAGACACGTACGCATCCACACACGCATACTTCACTTGCTCCGCCGTCAGCTGCCGGCTATCCCACCGGCTTAACGTCACAGCCTCATCCTTCACCACCTCTTTCCCCAGCACGACCCTCGCCAACTTCTTCAGCCCCGCCGACTTCAACTCATTACTGCCATACGCATCCGCTGCAAGCTTTCCTAATTCCACGTACTGCGCCCTGTCACCAATCCCATAGTCACTCTCCAACTTCTCCAGATCTGATAATACGCCCACGCCAACGAAGGGGAAATGCCTGGATGAGAGAAAATCGACTAAGGATCGGGGGATTCGGCCATCGGAGTGGATGATCTGGTAGATCAAGCACAGATCGTCGACGCAGAGCTGGAGTACGGCGATAGGGTTCCGCTGCCGCCCGGCGACGAAGTTAGGGCGCCACTCGACGTCGAGGCCGACGATGATATCCGACAAACGGTAGCGATCATTGATTTCGTCGATCCAGTCGGTTACGGCGGCGGGGTTGCTGGTGACGGTGGTGTGGATGACGTTTTCACCGAAGAAGTTGATGTCGTATCTCTCCTCGACCGGCGACGTCGAATTGCGGTTTCTGATGGTGATCGTCATTGCTGAATGCTATAACTCTTTCAGTTTTTTTCTCTCTCTCTCTCTCTATCTTGTTTCTCGGTGGATGAACTGTGATTGATTGTGAGAGGGGATTATATTGGGAAAATGATGTGCCGTTTCACGCATATATGTACAGGGATTCTCTGCTGATTTTGTTCGAGTGGCAGACTTGCAGTTGTAGGCTCTGTTCGGCACATTTGCGCAGATTTCTTTTCCAAAAACTAAATGGTAGAATTAAAACTAATACTCCATCTCTATCTCTTCCAAAATTGTTCGTACTAAATTTGTCACATACTCCACATAATAAGAAAAATGTTTAGTTAGTTGGGTAGTAAAAAATAATTTTATATTTACAAATTGTGAAACGAATAAATAAAAATAAGGAAAGTATATAAATAATTATGGAAATGAGGAAATATTTCTTAAAATATTTGGTTTGAGGATATATTTTCATGAATATTAATATGATATGGATTTGATATATCTTCTATTCCAATTTTGAATGAGAAACATTCCCACTCCCCACACTTTTTTTTTTTTTTTTGAGGTTCAATTATATTTTATTTGTTCTATAATAATTTTCATACTTTTTTTTTTTTTTGGATTTTCTATAATAATTTTCCCACTTTGAAAATGAAAACTTCTTATAAATTCCAGTTTTATAATATTTTCAATTTTACACAAATTGTCATTACTTTTAATTCATACACACATAAGTCTGACTCTTTTCTTTAGTTTATAATAAAATATTATATATATAATTAACACTCAAAATTTTACTTATAATTACATTTTTTAAATTTATGTATCCAATTATATGGGAAAGTTATTCTAAAACAAAGGGAGTACCTTCTTATTTTTAAAATAATTGTTACTTTTGTATATAATTAAATATAATATTTTTATAAATTTATCTAATATTATCATTATGGAGAAAAAATTAAGAAAATAAAAGGAAAATAAGGAATTTAAAGGGGATGAGTAATAACCCTCCGTCCCAAGATTTTATGCACACTTTCCTTAACGGGCGTCTCAACATTTTTTGCACACTCCAAAAAAAAGGAAACAATAATACCCCTTCTTTATTTTATCTTTAATTAAATCTCTTTCACTTTAATCAATTAATTATCAATAATACCCCTCATTTATTTATCTTACACATCACTTTATTCAATTTTATTAATCTCCGTGTCGGTCAAAGTGTTCATAAAATCCTGGGACGAAGAGAGTAAGAAAGATGGATGACAAAATAAATTAAATGAAAAATTGTACTCCCCCGTTTCCTTGCTAATCTAACTTTGTTTTGTTGTCCATTCCAATGATTTTTTTTTCTCACATTTTATTATAATATTATTTTTTTTCTCAATCATATTACCCTTAATAAATTTACTTATTTTAGAATTAATTACAAATTAAATCATCAATTTTCACTCATTTATAATCTAATATAAATATTTAAATAATTACAAATAAATTAACTTTAAATATTTTTACAAATTAAACTTCTAGATAATTGAAATGGGCGATGCCGGCGAGTGAATCATAATTGCATATGAGACCTCGTGATTGCAATCTAAAAGAAAAAATAAATAATCCCTCATTCCCCGAAAAACTTTCATTCGTTGAAATGAAGTTTAAGGAGAAAGTGTAATAATTTAATTTTTTGGGATAATTTTGTAAACTTTTTTATATAATATAAATAAAGTAATTTAATTGAATGTATGATTGACCCAAAAAAATATTGCATTAAGGGTAAATATGTGTATATGGTGACAGTGAATATGTAAACTTTTAAGGGACGAAAGTAGTAAGTTTTTACTTACATAACTCTTAAAAAAGTAAAAAAAAAAAAAAAAGGTTTTTTTAAAAGAAAATCTTTAAAAAATATAAAATAAATAAACAATTCTTAATCTCCCACCAATTATATACTCCCCCGTCCTACAATTATTTGCACTTTTTTCTTATTCATCTGTTCCACAATTGTTTGCACATTTCAAAAATAAAACTTTTTCATAAGCTCCACACTCACAATATTCACATGTTTACACAAAATGTTGTTACTTTTACTCTTAATCCAATCATTTATTTTACTTTATTTATAAAAATTTACAAAATAACTCTTTAACACTTCACTCGTTACACATTTTTCTTAGTTTGTGTGCACATAAAGTAGTATAAACATTTATGGGACGAGTGAGTATCACACAACTTTAAATCAAATTATGGTGTAAAATTAGGGTGAAAATCCCATGATATTGACGTTTTAGTTAATTTTTTTTTTTTCACATCTCTAAATATATATTCCTCACGTTTTATAAAATTTATCGCATTTAATCTTAAATTTTGTTTCAAAAAATTTATTGCTTTTTCTATTTTTATCAATAATCTTTCCGAACTACCCTATTAATATCTATTTTTTCGAAAATATATTATGATAAAAAAGTCAAAGAAATAGTGGAAAGGCAATGTTGAACAAAAAAGGGAAAAAGATAAGAAAAATAGAAAAATTAAAGAGAGTTAAATGTGTAAAAAAAAAATACATATTCCTTAATTCTATATAAAATGCTTCAAAAAATATAAAAACTTATATACAATATTTCATGGTGCAATTTGACTAATTCTTATATTTTTATCCGGGAACCAGTCACTCCTTCTTCCTCCTTTCTCTTCTGCGCTTTCTTCCTCCTTCTCTTCGATCTGCGCTTTCTTCCTCCTTTTCTATGCTGTCTTTCTTCTCTTCTGCGCAAAATATGTAGCGCAACTTTCATTAAAAAAAAAAAAAAAACCTTCAGATCTGATCTGCTAATTACGAAAGAGAAAAATTATTATTCATTTTTTGAATAAATTCCTGAATGAGAAAAAATCAACAATAATACCACACACAGATTTATTCCAATTAATTGTTGATAATTATGTCTTTTTATTTGTAAGAATCGATAATTATTCAACATGGTTGTGTTTTTGTGTTTTCAATTATTGTTTTTCGTCTTTTTTAATGTGTGTATCTCATTCACTCTCAATAATTACGTTTTATTTATACAGTAACACATCTTTCTTAATACAATAATACACTTGTGTTTATATAGTAACACATTTTTCTGTGTTATTTTAAGGTCAAATATGTGTTACTCAAAAGTCAATTGTGTGTTACTTGTCCTTACAGTAATACATATTTGTCTGTACAGTGACATATAATTATATTTATAGTAACACGGATTAAAAGCAATTTTTTTCTATTTTATTCTTCCTTAAATTAATTTGTATTAATATTTCCTGTGAAAAGTCAATTTATTTGTTATTTGTACTTACATTAACACATATTTGGTCTTGCAGTAACATATAATTACATTTATAGTAACACATACCTGAAATCCGTTATCCTGTTAGCGTGCGCGCGACTTTTTTCGCGATTTTTAAGGAAATATTCGTTTGACTGGTCAAACCCGCTACAGATCCGCGAATTTTGACCCTTCCTTAAATATACTAATATTTCACGTGAAATATGTTCTAAACTGTTATAGAACAAAACATTGTGATTTTTTGGTATTTTCTTATGTAAATTTCTAGGTAAGAAAGAAGATGAATTTGGAGGAAGATGGAGAAAAGAGAGAGAATTGAGAGAGAATAATTGTAGTACTAATTTTTTCTACTACTTCATTCCACCAGAAATGGCATAATAACAACCTACTGGGACCACCTCTTACAATGCAAATTCAAAATAACAAAAGGGACTAAAATGTAAACATTATAGTCTTTAGGGAAAATAAGTAAATAAGCTAATAATGGATATATTAAATCCATGTATTAATTCTCCACCGTTGGATCTTCAACCTTTGCTTTTGGACCAAACTTCTTCTCACTATACTTCATCTTCTTGAACCTGCATTCACCATTTTTATCTTCCTCTTCCATTTTTGTAATTCCCATGACATGCAATACCCCTGACAAAGTGGGATAGCTCAAGTGGTTAGAGCACCACTACCTAGGCCTTAGGTCCTGAGTTCGAGTCATGGGGAGGGGAAAAGGGATGGGTATTTAACTTGTAACAAAAATGACATGCAATACCCCCGGAGAAACAGATCCTTGTCCCCAAGGATTAAGGAAAGGAAAACACTTAACAAGGTAAGATGTTTCCTCCCATGAGTCAACACCCCAATCTTCTTCCAACCACTGAACTCTAATCTGCAAATCTGATTTTTTTTTTCAGGAGAGCCTTGACGGAGCTCCAAAACACGCAGAGGATGTATCACCATAGCCCCATCTTCATCAATGGTGGGCAAAGCACTCGAAGGTACATGTTTCTTTCCGATCTGTTTCTTTAAGAGAGAAACGTGAAACACTGGATGTATCTTAGAGCCTGCTGGGAGATCTAGACTATACGCAACCTGCCCTATCTTCTCCAAAATTTTATAAGGGCCGAAAAACTTTGAGGAAAGTTTTAGGTTCCTTCGAACATAAACAGAATTCTGTCGAAATGGTTGTAGCTTCAAATAGACCATATCCCCCACTTCAAAAGCCCTCTCTTGTCTGTTCTTGTCATCGAAGAATTTCATCCTGCTTTGAGCAATTTGCAAGTTGTTGCCTCTATTGCATGAGTGTAGAAACATCAGGAAGAGTGGCTTCTATCTGCACCTCTTCACCTAAGTTAGGAGGTAGATACCCATATAAAGCTTGGGATGGTGTCATCTTAAGGCTGGTATGGTAATTAGTATTATACCAGTACTCAGCTAATGGCAACCATTTCAACCAATGCTTAGGGTTGTCATGCACTATACACCGTAAATATTGTTCTAAGCATTGATTGACCCTCTCTGTCTGTCCATCAGATTGAGGGTGATAGGCAGAACTCATGTTGAGAGCAGTACCTAGCAGCTTAAACAATTCTTTCCAAAAAGAATTTGTAAATTTTTTATCTCTATCAGTAACAATACTAATAAGTAGACCATGTAACTTGTAAATGATGTCAAGAAAGTTCTTAGCCAGGGTTTGGGCAGTAAAAGGGTGTGATAAGGCTATGAAGTGAGAATACTTGGTAAACCTATCTACCACTACCCAAATAACATCTTTACTCCATGATTTTGGCAACCCCTCTATAAAATCCATAGAAATATGGGACCAAGCCTGTTTTGGAATGGGTAGAGGTTGTAGCAACCCAGGGTAAGGTCCTCCGTCAGCCTTGTTTTGTGCACAAACTGCACAAACCTTCACCCATTCACTCACATCTTGCTTCATATTAGGCCAAAAGAAAACCCTCTTGATCCTTTGATATGTGCCTTGAATACCTGAATGTCCACACCAAAAACAGTGTTGTGAAATTCTTGTAAGAGTAAATCTCTTATTCCAGAAGCCGTGCCTACTACCATCCTTGCCTTATACCTCAAAATATCACCCACCAACTGAAATTTAGGATAGATATCAAGACAGTTAAGCTTAGAATTGATAATCTTTTGAATGAAAACATCATTGCTATATCTTTGTTTGATTTGGTCTACCCATTTGGGTAAGGCTGTAGTCAGAGAAGCACATTCCCCCTCTCCATCTTCTTTCCTGGACAAAGCATCTGTTGCTAAATTATCCTTCCCTTTCTTGTATTGAATCTCATAGTCCAAACCTAAGAGTTTAGTTATCCACTTTTGTTGAAGTGGAGTAACCACCTTCTGATTCAACAAATGTTTAAGTGATTGTTGGTCAGTCTTTATGATGAATCTCTTGCCCTGCAAATAGTGCTTCCACTTTTGAATAGCCATCAAAACAGCCAAAAATTCCCTTTCATAAACAGATAGGGCCTGATTTCTGGGACATAGTGGTTTGCTCATGTAAGATAAAGGTCTGCCATCTTGCATGAGAACTGCCCCAATTCCTTTTCCACTTGCATCTGTTTCAATTACAAACTTTTTGTTGAAATCAGGCAGTGCCAGCACGGGGGCTGATACCATGGCATCCTTCAAAATCTGAAATGATATAGATGATTGTAACTCATCATTGATATGGATGATTGTAACTCATCATTGATTGCATGTTGGAGAGTTTTAGGTTCAAACATTGATATAGATGATTGTAACTCATCATTGAGCCCACTAATAAAGCTTGCAACATAATAATATTCAGAAAACTCTTCTCCTTTAATCAGCATCATACAAGCTTTTAACTCTTCAAATTTATCAACATAATCAGTATATGAACCATTTTGTCTGAGTTTACTGAACTCAGCTATAGCCCTAGATTCCCTCATATCTTCAAATCTAGTAGTTAATACTTCCAGAAATTGTGCCCAAGGAAGTTCAATGTGTTTTTGTGTGTAGTTTTGAAACCATATGGCTGCCTTTCCATCAAAATGCATAGAAGCAAGGGTTACCTTGTGTGAATCTGGTACATTTGGCACTAGTTTGAAATTTGAATTGCATTTCAGTATCCAGCCTCTGAGGTTTGAGCCATCAAATCTGGGAAACTCCAACCTGGGCAATGGTGTGTGTACCACTGCCCCTGCACCTGTATGTTCTTGGATTTGCTTGCTTTTTGGTGTATCCTGGTATTGAGTATAGTTGCCCATGCTGTTAGATCCAAAGTTTGGTTCCCCAAGAATTGAATCCTGCTCCATTTGATTTTTTCCTTTATCCAGGTTCATGATCTGCAACTGCATTGCTGCTAGTGTCTTTGTCACATGATCCAGCTTTCCCACCATTCCTGAGAGTTGATCATCCACTCTAAAGGTAACTCCCTGTATAGAATCATGTATTTTAGCATCAGTAGCTTCCCACTTTAATGCTTCAGTTTGTATCCATTGTTCCAATTTTCTTTGTGATTCCTGCAGGTCTTTGAAACGGGTGCCCTCTGCCATTCTCAAAGAATAACCAGGCTCTGATACCAATTGTTCTAGACTGTTATAGAACAAAACATTGTAATTTTTTGGTATTTTCTTATGTAAATTTCTGGGTAAGAAGAAGATGAATTTGGAGGAAGATGGAGAAAAGAGAGAAAATTGAGAGAGAATAATTGTAGTACTAATTTTTTCTGCTGCTTCATTCCGCCAGAAATGGCATAATAACAACCTACTGGGTCCACCTCTTACAATGCAAATTCAAAATAACAAAAGGGACTAAAATGTAAACATTATAGTCTTTAAGGAAAATAAGTAAATAAGCTAATAATGAATATATTAAATCCATGTATTAATTCTCCACCGTTAGATCTTCAACCTTTGCTTTTGGACCAAACTTCTTCTTCTCGAACCTGCATTCACCATTTTTATCTTCCTCTTCCATCTTTGTAATTCCCATAACAAAATATTGCACATAAGTGCCGCCCGTCAAAAAAATATTATCTCTAATACATCTACTTATTTTAGGATTAATTGCAAAGTAAATTACGAACTTTCACTCATTTGTAATTTGATCTAAATCTTTAAATAATTACAAATAAATTATTTATTTATTTTTTTACAACTTGATAATTGATAATTGAAATGGGCGATGCCAGCGAGTGAATCATAATTGCATTTGAGACCTCGTTAGTCTTGAATCTGAACGAAAAAATAAATAAGTTTTTGCTAACAGAAACTCTTAAAAAAGTGAAAAAAAAATACATTAAGTTTTTTTTTTAAAAGAAAATCTTAAAAAAGTGAAAATAATAAGTTTTTTTTTTTAAAAGAAAATCTAAAAAAAAATAAAAAATTCTCAGTCTCCCACCAATTATACACTGTATCTTACTACTGCAAATCAAATTATGGTGTAGAATTGGGGTGTGAGATTCCATTATTTGATATTCCTCCGCTCACAAAGTGACATTTTGACATTCCATACTGTATGATATATATATATTTTTTTCACAATATCTCTAAATATATACTTAACATTTTCCTTTCTTTTAACTTTAAAAAATATTAATAATTTTTAAGTTACCTTATTAATTATGGAACAAGAGAACTTCATTCATTAATTATAAGAGTAAACTTGTTAATACATATAGCTTCTTAATTATAAAAAAAAAAAAAAAAAGCTAAACCGTTAATTTTTAACTTTGGCAAAAATTTTGGTGAGACCGTCTCACGAATTTTTTTCTGTGAGACGGATCTCTTTTAATCCATATTTAAAAATTTTGGGTAGGATAATCCATATTTTTTTTATAGATTTTTGGTTTGTAAAAATGTGATAATGATTAAATAAAAAGTAACACTATCACTTTTTACTTTAACATTATCACTTATACGAGGGTTTGTCTCACGGATTTATTGTCTCACTCAAAACTAACCCTTTTTTTTTTTTCAGCCCAATGAAGTAGATATTTTAAAGAATTAGAATTGATGTGGCCGGCAATATTAAATAAGAAACAGTTGAACAAAAGGCAAAGCACGGAAGAAATATATATGGAAAATTGAATAGGGAGAAACACACCTTAATAATTTTGTGAGAGAAATATTAGCATTCTAATATTTTCAACAAGGGCGCGGTTATAGACACACACCAATGTATTGAGTACACTCACCAGACAAAATTTTCATCTTAAATGACAGGTAAAAGGTCCATTATACCCTTTCTGTAAAAAAATTTAAAAAATACGAAGATGAGTACACCCACCAATTTCATTTTTATCAGATTCATTCCCACCATAGCCTTTCTTCAAAAAAAAAATCTTTAACAAACACAAAATAAGAAAAAAAGAGTTGTTCGGGATTTTTTTTTAGAATAAATCAACATTGTTCGAAAAAAAAAAAGGTGTTCTAAAATTTTACTCAAACAAAATCAAATTGTTCTAAAAAATTTCCAAATGAAATGCATATTGTCCGAAAATAATTCATAAACAACATCCAATTGTCCAAAAAAAAATCAATGAACAAACATAAATTTCTTAACATTATCAGTTTTTTGACCCGTAAAACCCCTAATACACTTGATTCTGTAAAATAATACATTTGAATCTGTAAAATTTCTAAAAACCTTAACACAAAACACAAAAAAATTAGCAAACAAATTGTTTTTATCTGTAAAAACCTAAAACCTAAAACACTAAACTTACCGATTCGGCGAGAGGCGGCGGCGGTGTGCACGGACTCGAAGGGTAAGGGGCGGTCGCGCGCTGGACGGGGAGGGGAAGGGCGGCCGCGCGTGGGACGGCGAGAGGAGGCGATAGCCGCGCGCGGGATGGCGAGGGAAAGCGACGGTCGCGCGCGGGACGGCGAGGGAAAGCGACGGCCGCGCGCGGGACGACGAGGGGAAGGGCGTCCGCGGCGAACTGGGGAGGTGGGCGGCGTTGTGCCGCGGTTGAAGACCTTCTTCTTCATGCAGCGGCGGCGGCAAGGCGGATCTGGAGCGAGACGGCGACACACCCCGTTCTTGTCGTACACGAAGACGGCGACCCCTACCAAGAGGCCAGAACAGGGAGGGGTAGGTGAGCGTGGGCGGCGCTTGGGCTTGGGCTTGGGCGTGGACGGTGGGCGTCGGCGCCGCTTGGGAGGGAAGGGGGAGGGGGTGGGTGTAAAATGAGAAAAAATGAAGGAGAGATGGTTTAATTAGGGTTTAGGAAAGAATGGGTATTTTAGAACTTTACACGTGGGTGTCCTCATCTTTACGGTGTGTGTACTCATCTCGTAGGTGTCCTCAATAGGTTGGTGGGTGTCTATAACCGCGCCCTTTCAACAATATATATGGGCCGAAATAAAATGAAAGGCAGCGGCCCATTTGCTTAACATGCGACATGCTATTGCAATTGGCCCTGGCTATATATCCCTCCAGCGGTCAAATATTAAATGCACTCTCCCTTAAATTACCAAAAATACCCTCATTCCATATTTTCCTTATTTCCTTTAATCTTCATCCCCAATCTTTCAAAACCCTAAAAATTAATTCCCTCTTTCCCCAAACACAAAATTGTTTCCCCCTATTTTCCCTCATTCCATATTTTCCTTATTTCCTTTAATGAGAAGGAGGAGTATACTTAACAATGCTGGAGCCTGGAGAGGTATATAGTCAGGGCCATTACAATTAAATGGAAGCCCATATAAACATATTTCTTTCACTTTATGCCGTGCGTTGAAGGATGCTTTACAGATGAAGGGGGTCACCCAGACTCTATTGTCACCTCCACGTATCAGTCTTTCACACAGAAAACTCCGTCTTTGATTGTGGCAGCTCAAAAGGCGTCACCATAGCAAAGGGTTCCACTTTCACTAGGGTGTTTTTTCAGTCGAAGCGTAATATTAAGAAGACTCGTGAGCCTCTTGCCCACCTTCGGGAACGGGTCAATCATGAATTCACACATGCTTCTACGGCTGGATGAGCTGAACAGAGGACAAAGTGTTCCAAATTATGACTCTCTCAAGTATACAACCAATGCATCAATTATAGTAGAAGATTCTAGTTTGACTGAGCTCACGGGTGTTGTCTAACAAACTAGGCGTCTGTCTGAGAAGGGCTCGCCTCAGCAGCCGACGGATGGTTCAGCTGGCTCTAACACTTCAGAGTTCATGCAGGTGTCCCTTCACGATCGTTGGTCGGATATGTTGGATGACACAAATTGAGGGTGTTTCACGGAACACTTATATTTGTCCTACTTTCACTATTATACTTTAGACTTTGTTATTTAGAGGAGTGTACATTTTCCCTTAACCTTGGGTTTTGTCCCTAAGGAGGGTTGACTTGTATCGTTTTTCAACACTTTTTTACACGCGTAACAATACGATCCCCACAAGCATATGGGTCCGATTGTAGTACGTAAGTACGACCAAGTAGTTTATTCGTTCCAAGGACCTAATTGAGTAGTGAATCCCTAAAGTTATAAGTTTTCATGCTATTGTAGTAACTACACGTGTTTGTTTGGATTTTCGGGAATTAAAACACAAGTATGAAACGAGATTAACTAAGATAAACAAGAAATAGATAAAAGTAAAAACAAGCTATCTACTTTCGAGAGAAAGTGAAAGATAAGGGTATTGCCTCGAGTGTTTTCGTTTTATGGGTAATTCAATGAGTTAACGAACCAATTGCATGAATTAAACTATGATTTTGGATTAAGCTAAAGGCTATCACTCGTGTGTGTAGACCAATCCCTCGTTAGACTTAGGTGAACACGTGCAATAATTAGCAATTATATAGTCTAATCAATACCATAAGCTCCTAAGATAGTGTCTCATAAACACGTTCAACACGGTTACTAATGCTTAAGAGACGCAATTTCACTAATCTAATAGACGACCTCTAATCGATTAATGTCTAGTGTTGTCGATCTAAGCAATTAACCCCCGGTCGGTGTAGTCAATTACTATGTTAATTCTAATCGATTAATTCAAGCTCACACACACACTCTTAATCATGCAACCCAATACGGTCGTTGAAGTCAACAAAACTAACAATGCAAGCTAATAGGGTGAATTAATCAATTGAATCATGAGAATCACAACACTAGAAACATATACACCCAAATTCTAAGCTAATCATGCAATTAATCTATAATTACACTAAACATCCATCAAAACATTCACACCCAAGGCAATAAGAGCTTAGCTCATGGTTCTAGAAGAGAATCACATGGCTACAACAACAAATAACATCAAACTAATGGTAAAATAACAAAAGATTGAAGAAATTAAGAAAATAGTCAAATACTAAATTGAATTGCAAAATAGAATAATATCACCTTGATCATGAGAATTTGGTCTATTTATAGTTGGAGTGGAAGTCTTGGGTGAATTTTGCAATTAGGCCCTTCAAAATTGGAGAAAATTGGGAAAAACACTCGAAAATGAGTTGGAAACAGGTGGTCCGGCCGGGCCAAAACTTCGTAAGTTGATTTGGGCCAAAAATACGCGCAGGGGTGAACTTATCAAAAATGTGGGTGCACGAAATGGGCTGGAAGCAGGTGGCCCGGCTGGGCGGCTGAGTGGCCCGACCGGGTGATACTTTCGTAAGTTGAAATTTGCCAAAATTAGCGCAGGGGGTGAACTTAACAAAAAGTTAAGTGCAGATACTGTGGCCCGGTCGGGTGGGCGGGTCGGCCTGGTCGGGCGGATACTTCGGCCCAACTTCCGTCCTCCGTCTTCATCCCTTCATATCTCGAGCTTCCGACCTCCGATTGACTTGATTCTTTTTTCCATTCCACTCCATTTTTCGAGACGAATCCAATGGTGCGACCCTCTCTTCAGTCCAGTGAGTGAAGATGATGATTGGACACTCATTTTTACGATTTTAATGCCTAATTCACATCGTATTCCTACAAAACGAGCTCAAATAACTTTCTCAATCAAATCAAGCATATTAGTGTGAAAATGCATGAAAAACCATCAAAATTTATCACTAAAACACATGAAATCTTATGCAATTTACAACCGAATCAAGGGTTTTCCAGATAAGGTTTTAACGACACTCCGACCTGAAGCTCGACTTGTGAGCTTATGGTTTTAGGCAGTGGCGGACCCAGGATTTTAAAATCGGGGGTACGATAAATAGATAATTTCATAAAATACAAATAAAATTACAACTGAGTCCGACGAGTTTTCATTTTTTGAAAGCGATCTATGACATCTTCATCGGATATTCGTAGAAACAAGTCTTTCTCAATGAAAGTGATCAAACAATCATTTAATAATTGATCACCCATGCTATTTCGCAACCTATTTTGGACATAAGTCATTCCTGAAAAAACTCTTTGCACACCTGCAATAGCAACTGGAAGAATCAACACCAACTTGATTAGCAAATAAATTGTCAGATAAGTGACATGCTTCTTTGTTTCTACTAGCTTCATCGAAAGGGCACCAAGATCAAACTAATCTTTAAACCTGTCATCTCTTTGCATATCTTCAATGAATATATCAAGTTGGAATGCAAGAGTCATCAAATCAATACCTGAAAACTCAGATGGATAAAATGTGAAGTTTAAGTATTTTCTCCTTATCATAAGAAGAAAAACCATCTTGAGGACTCAAGCAAGCCATGCAGGTGAGCAACTCCATATTAACCTCATCAAATCTATTATTGAGCTCATGGAGTTGTAAATCAATTACCCCTAAGAAAACGTTAACCCGAAAATGTTGTAGGTTCGTCTCTTGTTGAACAAAACGTCTTGATCTTCCTCGTAAGATATAAGAAGCATCCATATCGGGAACAACAATGCCATATTTAGTGCAGAATGAAGTGACATCGTTCAAGAGAGTTTTCCATCCACAATCCCTTAATTTTTGCAACATGTGTTTCATTAATGAAACGAGGGTCATGGCATTAACAATATTTTGATCTCTTTTTTGCAAAGCAAGACACAAATCATTAGCGTACCAAAAAATAGTCAACATCAAGTGCGCCATGAAAATAAAATCAAATGATTCTAATGGCTTCAGCTTTTACCTGATCTTCCGGACACGAAGTGTTCTCTCCAATCATCACAAGAACCTCAACTAATGTTGAAAATATAGGGATAACATTCAAAAGAGTTTTATGATGTGATCCCCAACGAGTATCACCGGGTCTTTTCAAACCTAACTCTTGATTCAAACCTGATCCACTCTCAAGTTCACCTAATTCCAATGCTTGAGCAACTTTTTGAGCTTGACTTACTCGAATAATTTCTCTTCGCTTACAAGAAACTCCAACCACATTCAACAAGTTTGTAAGCGTTTCAAATAGCCAAGTACAATCCTTATTTTTTTTAGCAACGGCTACTAGTGTTAACTGTTAATTGAAGTTGATGAGCAAAACAATGAACATAGTAAGCACATGGAGTATCCTTCATAAATAAAGTCTTAAGACCATTTATCTCACCTTTCATGTTGCTAGCTCCATCATACCCTTGACCTCGAATCTTAGATGGACTCAAAGAATGCTCCATGAGCAAAGATGTAATTGCAGCTTTAAGTGTTAAAGCAGTGGTATCACCAACATGTACGAGTCCAAGAAAGCGTTCAACTATCATTCCTGTTTTACCATCAACATAACGCAAACAAAGAGCTAGTTGCTCATTTTGAGCCACATCACTTGACTCATCAGCTAAAATACCAAAGTAGTCATCACCAAGATCTTGTATAATGCACTTAGTTGTCTCTTTAGCACAACAATTGATAAGATCTTTTTGAATTTTGGGAGACGTCATTTGATTATTTTTTGGGGCATTTTAAAAAATTACATTTTTGACATCCTCATTATGTTTGGCTAGCCACTTCAAAAGCTCAAGAAAATTTCCCCTATTATTTGACTCTTCACTTTCATCGTGTCCACGACATGCCAACCCTTGACGCAAAAGAAATCTTAAACAAGTAAGTGAAGCTTTCAAACGTGTTACATATTCACTTCGAACCATTTCACTTGCTTTATCAAAAACATGTACAATAGATTTCTCTTTTGAGTCTCTTAAATTCACATATTTTTCATAAGCAAGATTATGATCACTTTTAACCCCACCAACATGCTTCTCAAATCTACCCGGTTTATTCCATGATCTAAATACTCCATTAACAAAGGCATCTCCTCCAGCACTAATTTCCACATCATTCTTGAGCAAGAAACAAACAAAAAAAAAATGTCGCATCTTTCTCAATACTATATTCAAGCCAAACATATTTTTTAAACCAACAAACACTAAACCGACGAATGCCTCCAACATTCCTTTGAGGAAAATCATGAGTTTTTGGTTAACAAGGTTTCTTAAGAATGTATCCTCTTCTTACCGCATTTCGTTCATTTGGAGCATAATCCATTATGTTTATTCTTTTTCCCGGATCATGTGGAAGAAGTTCAACATCATATAACCATTTTTCCTCTAGTGATGGTTCACTAAAAGAACTTGAATTATAAAATTCCATATTATTTTCTTGAGTGAAAGCAAGTGATTGAGATGAAGGAAACTCACTAACATTAGAATGAGCATCATTATCTATCGGTGAAGAGCAAGAAGTTCCTTGAGATTTCAATTTCTTGAGCATAAATTGACGAAGATCGGGTTGTTTTTGTTTTCTCATATGGCCTTTGATTTTGATGTTTCATCTCTCATTTCCTAATTAAATTTATTAGAATATGTACCTATTAGGAAAAATATCACGTAAATCATGTAACGATATTTTTCCATATTCATAGCTTTGACTCCTTGTAATTAGGTCTAGAATTAGTTTATTAACTCCTATAATTTAGGCTTAGAATCTGCCAAAATAATGGCTTGTAATTCGTATATATTACGTCCTCTGCTAATGAGAAAAGTCAAGGAATTAACTTCTATTATGGTATCAGCCCTACCTCCGATCTAAATACTCCCTCCTTCCGCCTCTTCCTTTCTCACCTCACCTCTGATCTTCTTCTTCCCCGCGCTCAATGACAGGCGACAACAACAAAAACTCCTTTCACCCAGCCTACTCTCAAATATCAAAAACTTTGTTCAAATAACTCTCGAAACCGAGAACGTGCATTACTCTTCATGGGCCGAGCTCTTCCTCAATACTGCTCGTGCATTTGATGTCATTGCTCATATCAGCCCTCCCCAAGACGCAGTAATAACTAAAGATGCTAAATGGAACCGTCTTGATGCCATTGTTAAACAATGGATCTCTCTTGATCTCCTACACACAATTCTCGAACCTGATGCAACGGCCCAGGGTGCTTGGGACCGCCTCAAAGACATATTCAATGACAATAAAAACTCCCGTGCTGTAATGCTTGAACAACAATTCACAAATATCCACATGGATAACTACCCTAATGTCTCGTCATACTGTCAAGCGCTGAAGATGATCGCGGACCAACTTACTAATGTTGGTGCGCCCGTTTCTGATACCCGACTCGTCCTACAACTGACGACTCATGTCTCAGATGCATATGACAATATCGCCACAATTATTCAACAGGCTGACCCACTTCCACCCTTTTACAAAGCCCGTTCCATGTTGACACTTGAGGAAAGTCGTCGTGCTAAGACTGCCCCTGCTAACCCTGACACGGCCCTCACTTCAATTTAGGCCGAGTCATCTTCTGATCCCTCCAACCGCCAGTACAACAACAAAAGTGGTGGTTCGTCTCAACCTAATCAAAATAGGAATAAGAAGAATCATCACAATAATAATCGTGGCCAGAATGGTGGAAAAGGGGGGAATTCGAATGGCTTCTTCAACAAGAATCAAGGCCGCAATCAGCAGCAGCAGTCTAACACGACCGGGTCCTGGACGTGGGTCCCTTTGTCTCCGTGGCAGTCGCAGCAGCCGCAGGGGTGGACCCCACCACCCTGCCCTTACCCTACTTCTAGTTGGACAACTCCTCCCTCTCGTGGTCAGGGGATCCTTGGTCCTCGGCCTGCGCAGGCCTATATAGCGCAATCTTCTCCTGTTGGGACTCCTCAAGGTGCGTTCGTACCAACGGACATAGCTGCAGCAATGCAAACCATGACTCTCCAGCCATCAGATGACAACTACTACATATATGGACACAGGAGCATCGTCACACATGACAGCCGACAATGGTAAACTCTTTTCTTATTCTTTTTTGAGTAGCAAACGTCACATAGTAGTCGGAAATGGACAATTGATTCCAATTATTGGCAGCGGTGCTCTTTCTTTCCCTTCCCCTCATAAACCACTCGCCTTAATAAACGTCCTCCACGTACCTAATATAATTAAAAATCTAGTTTCCATTTGAAAATTTACGACCGATAATAATGTCTCTGTGGAATTTGACCCCATTGGCTTTACTGTGAAGGACCTCCAGACGGGATTGTCGATTATGCGAAGCCATAGCACCGGTGACCTCTACCCACTACACCCATCGACCCCAGCTGCTCACGTCCAACCTCCCCAAGCTTTTACAGTCGCCTCTTCTAGTACTTGGCACGGACGCTTAGGACATCCGGGGCCCGTAGTTTTTAATTCTTTGTGTGCTAATAAAACTATTCCATGTCGTTCCATTCATGCTTTATCTATTTGTCATGCATGTCAATTAGGAAAACACATTCGAATTCCTTTTTCTGCCTCTTTATCTACTACTATTCAACCATTTGACATTTTGCATACGGATTTGTGGACATCACAGGTTTTAAGCACACTAAATCACCGCTACTACGTTCTTTTACTAGATGACTACACTAATTTTCTTTGGACTTTTCCCCTCACAAATAAATATCAAGTCTATCAAATTTTCACTAAATTCTATAACCTGATAAAAACTCAATTTAATCTACATATTAAAACTCTCCAATGCGACAATGGACGTGAATATGACAATTCCTCTTTTCACCAATTTTTCTCTAATCACGGAATGTTGTTTAGATTTTCGTGCCCCCATACCTCCCCTCAAAACGGGAAAGCGGAACGTAAAATCTGGACTATTAATAACACAATCCGTACCCTCCTCATACATGCCCATATGCCGCCCTCAATGTGGCACCATGCCCTCGATATGGCCACCTATATTCACAACATCTTACCTAGCAAAGCCAATTCTTTTACCTCACCTACATCCAGCCTATATAAACGTGTCCCAACCTACACTCACCTACGCACTTTTGGATGTCTTTGCTACCCACATAAGCCCTCCACCACTATCCATAAACTTGACCCACGTGCTACGGCTTGTGCATTTATCGGCTACCCGTATTCCAATTGCGGTTATAAGTGCCTTGATTTGGTGACTCGTAAGGTCATTATTGCTCGTCATGTGACTTTTGATGAATCGGTCTTTCCTTTTGCCACATTACACAACCCGTCCCCTTCATCATATCACTTTCTAACAAATGACCCTACACCTTACATGACTCACCACATATCCCACTCTCAACCTGATGCCAGCCCACTACGCACACCCATAGCCTCTCCCACTGCCAATCCCACAGGTAGTCCTGCTGGGTCACCCTCGGCTGTTACATCTCCCACGGCCAGTCCCCACGAGTCTCCTACCTCCACAATACCGGCCCCACCACCTCCTCCTTCACCCCAAATGACAACCCGAGCCCGACATGGAATATTCAAGCCCCGAACTCTCCTTGATTTATGTGCCACCACAACGCCATCACCCGTTCCCAAAAACCCGATTGCTGCACTTAATGACTCTAATTGGAATTGTACCATGAAAGATGAATTTGATGCTCTCATTAAGAATAAGACTTGGGTTCTTGTGCCCCGACCTCCTAACGTCAATATTACGCGTTGTCTTTGATTATTTAAACATAAATTTAAAGCTAACGGAGATTTGGAGCGGTACAAAGCTCGACTTGTTGTCAATGGCAGGTCTCAACAGGTGGGAATCGATTATGATGAGACTTTTAGTCCTGTGGTGAAACCCACAACAATCCAGACTGTTCTTAGCCTAGCGGTCTCCAAGCATTGGCCAATACAACAACTTGACGTAAAAAACGCATTCTTACATGGCCATTTTGCTGAGACGGTATATATGCACCAACCGCTTGGATTTCGCGATTCTAATCACCCTAATCATGTATGTCTTCTACAAAAATATCTTTACGGCCTCAAACAAGCTCCCCGCGCTTGGTACCAACGGTTTGCCAATTATGCTTCGAAAATTGGCTTTGTGCAAAGCAAGTCTGATAATTCTCTGTTTATTTTTCGGCGTGGTACTGCTATGGCCTATGTCCTTTTATATGTGGACGACATCATCCTTACTACTTCTACTGTTGCATTACGGGATGAGTTTATGTCTCTATTACGATCATAATTTTCCATGACGGACTTGGGTCCGCTAAATTTCTTCCTCGACATTTCTGCTGTGCGTCACTCTCACGGACTGTTTCTTCATCAGAACAAGTATGCCGAGGATATTATGAACAGAACCAATATGGCAGCGTGTAAACCTGCGCAAACACCAGTCGACACTAAAGCTAAACTTGGTGCAACGCAGGTGCTCCGGTTGCCAATCCGACTCTGTTTCGCAGCCTTGCAGGTGCTCTTCAGTACCTCACTTTCACTTGACCCGATATTACATACGCGGTCCAACAGATTTGTCTACATATGCATGACCCGCGTGAAGCCCACTTTGGTGCCCTGAAACGGATCATTAGATACTTAAAAGGTACACTCCACTATGGGTTACATTTAACAGCTTCTTCAACAACTTCGTTAACGGTCTATAGTGATGCCGATTGGGGAGGGTGCCCCGATTCACGACGGTCAACATCGGGTTATTGTGTTTACATTGGAAATAATCTTATCTCCTGGTCTTCCAAACGACAACCAACTATTTCTAAATCCAGTGCCGAGGCTGAATACCGCGGCGTCGCAAACGTGGTAGCTGAGTCCTGTTGGATTCGAAATCTGCTCTTAGAACTCCACTGTCCTATTCAAACAGCTACCATGGTTTATTGTGATAATGTGTCGGCAATTTACTTAGCTGGAAATCCCGTCAATCATCATCGTACCAAGCACATTGAACTCGACATACACTTTGTACGTGAGAAAGTTGCTCTTGGCCAAGTCAAAGTCCTTCACGTTCCATCACGCTACCAATTTGCGGATATATTTACGAAAGGCTTGCCTAAGGTTTTATTCGATGATTTTCGATCCAGTCTCAACATCCGTCCTCCTCCCGCTTCGACTGAGGGGGTCTATTAGAATATGTACCTATTAGGAAAAATATCACGTAAATCATGTAACGATATTTTTCCATATTCATAACGCGCTTTGACTCCTTGTAATTAGGCCTAGAATTAGTTTATTAACTCCTATAATTTAGGCTAAGAATCTGCCAAAATAATGGCTTGTAATTCGTATATATTGCGTCCTCTGATAATGAGAAAAGTCAAGGAATTAACTTCTATTAAAATTATATAAAATGAGAATACAATCACATATTACACATAAATGTCTATAAAATTTATACAAAAGAACACACAATTCAAATACACAATTATAAAATATATCAAACCCTAAATTTTTTTAGCATCAATTTCACTTAAATAACTTAGAAATTTAATAAAATAATATTACTATTAAAAACTGATAAATGAATAAGTAATTTTTTTTTTTACCTCAGTAAATCTACTATGACACTATATCCAAATGGCGGCAGGAGCGCGAGAAGGAGAACAGAGTAATAGAGTATCGTTGATTTGTTGTGGAAGAGGGGACCAGGGTTTGAAAATTATAAAACAAGTTCCTTTTTTAATTTAATTGTGTGGTATGAGCTTATAATATATTCGGCTGGGCCTTTTAAGCAAGTTACACGCAGCTCAGTTTTTAAATATATATATATATATTCTAGTAAAAAAATAAAAAATTAGTTCATGTCACTCCATAGGTCCGCCTCTGGTTTTAGATTTTCCTTTTCTTTTATATTTCATACATTTTTATTGACCGTGTGTGAATAACATGCTACTTGCGGAGAGAGAGAAGCATTGCACCTCGAGCCAGGAAAATGAGCTGCAATCAAGGACAAAAAATATTTGAAAATATTTTCTTGATATATCCAATTTTTTGTCAACCTTATAATCGTAAGAGTTGTGAGCAAAGAGCTGCAGTGTCTTCAATGCACCGAGTTGGGGCCGCGTCACTTGACTTGGTCACTTTTTGAAGAAGAATTGCTTACGTAAATAGGTCATGTGACCCGGCCAGGTCATATGCATTTTCGAGGGGTTCTTACAAGATTTTCATATTTTTGAGGGTTCAAGTACAATATTCGATTCAAACCCTTCCCAACACTATCAAAGTGCTTATTATCAAATTCGACACTCTCCGCACACTCCATTCTTTTTTAGTTTCTCATTAGTTTAACTTAGATTAGCTTAGATTTCAATCTTATTTAAATTTTAAGCAAGAATTTCATTGGATGTGCAATTCAAGTTTAATCTTCACTATTAAATAACTTCTTTCTATTATCGCAAGTTTAATATGGTAAATTCATTTTAAATTTATGTTTTATTGCTTATTTTTTATGGAATGAGTCTCCTGTGCACTCTAAGTCATTTTTTTTTCTCTTCCTGCCAATTAAAAATCAAAGTTTGTTCATTTTCAATTAAATTAATTATTATTATAATCACATTTAATATTATTTTTATTATTATTATTATTCTATTTTTACACTTATTTTTAGTTTTATAAATATTTTTTTCAATTATAAAAGTATAAGTAGTAATTACTAAAAAGTGTAACATTAATAATAAATAAAAGTGCCAGTAGTAACTAATAAAATGTGTAACATTAGTAATCAATAAAAATATGTGATAATATTTTGCAACAATTGTCATTAATATTATGTGGTCGTTTTTATCAAACTGTTCAATTAAAATAAAAAAAAGGCAAAAAAAAAGTAAAATGGGGGGGACAGATTCAAAATGTGTAATTCGACCTTATAAAAAATTTCACTTACTATCTAAGTTGTTGACATACTCAATAATAAATAGTTTTCTTACATTTTTCAGTTGTGTGACTTACACTTTTTAGTAATATTGTGTTGCACTTTTTATAATGACTTAATTACACTTTTCATTAATATTGTGTTAGCATTTTATAGTTGTACTCACTTGCACTTTTTAATAATATTGTGTTGCACTTTTCAGTTATAGGAACTTACACTTTTCAATTATAAACTTATGACTTACACTTTTTATTAATATTGTGTTGCACTTTTCAGTTATAATGACTTACACGTTTCATTAATATTGTGTTGCATTTTTCAGTTATACTGACTTGCACTTTTTAATTATATTGTGTTGCACTTTTCTATTATATATGAATTTACATTTTTCAATTATAGTGACTTACACTTTCCATTAATATTGTGATGCACTTTTCAGGTATACTGACTTATCGAAGAAGATAGTAGAGTTTGATTCGAATCAAGATGAAATTGAATCTAAAATTCACGAGCATAGAACTCATAAAGAAGAAATCTTGAAAAGAAAAAAAAAAGGGATATAAATCCAAACCCATCAAAGATTTTGCAGAAATGAGTATAGAAACTCAAGAAAATTAAGAAATGAGTATAGAACTCAAGAAATTCAAGATTTGATAGAAATGACTATAGAACTCAAAAGATTCATTCAAATCGAATTGTGGAAACGTACCTAGATCGACAAACGTGTGTAATCGATCATAAATTAATCGATACACAACTCTGGTACCATGTGAAATTTCATAACCAGAATAAATTGGATAGAGTGCATATTTCAGTAATATTGTGTTGCACTTTTTAGTTATATTGACTTACATTTTTCATTAATATTGTGATGCACTTTTCATGTATACTGACTTGCACGTTTCAGAAATAATGTGTTTCACTTTTTAGTTATACGGACTTATATAAATATTGTGGTGCATTTTTTTAATTAACAAAAAAAAAAAAAACAAACAAAAATTTTAATTAACAAAAAAAAAACTAAAAAAAAAAAGGAAAAGTTAACTAAAACAGGCAAAAAAAAAAAAAAAAAAAAACTCTATCATTTTTTTAATTAATAAAAATATACAAACAAATACTCCCTCCATCCACCAAAAGTAGTCCCATTAGGATGGGGCACAAGTTTTAAGAAAATGGTAGATAAAGTAGATAAAGTAAGGGTATTATAGGGTATTGTGGGGTCCATTGTGAATAAAGTGATTGTTTAGAAATAAAGTTGATGGCAAATTGAGTAATTAAGTGATAGTTGAAGGGTGATAGTTTTCATAAAGTGTATGGGACTACATTTGGTGGACAAAGAATATGTGTCAAATGAGACTACTTTTCGTAGATGGATGGAGTACAATTTTTTATTTATAAAAAAACTAAAAAATAGGTTGAAAAAAAATCATAGAGGGTCATGCAAAAATAATAATAATAAAAAGTAATATGGGACTCGAGTGTAAACCTTTTTTTATGAGTTTTCTTCCATTTGTTGTTTTAGTCATGTATATTGCTCGTAGGTGTTGTAATTATGTACCATGGACTAAACTTTTATTGCTTTGAGTATTGAAATTATGTGGGCAATTAGTGAATTTATGAATTAATTGCATGATTTTATGATATGGTGATTTTTTTTAATTATTGTGAATTGTTCGATTGAATTGATAGATCAATCCTATTAATAAGCATTTTCGATTTTGTGAATTATAACGAGAGTTGAGTTTGTATAATTAGAGTGTAGGTGCGGGTGTGAGTGTGAGCCTTAGTTGATTAATTGAGGAGGATTGATTGCTAGATAACAACAATCGACATCAATCGAATATAGGTAGTCTATGAGATTGGTAATGGGACGAACTAAAGGCATTAAATAGTAACCAAATTGTAAAGGTTTTTACGAGTTTTTTTTTTAATCGAAAAAAAATATATTTTATTAACGAGTACCAGGGGTACTTAAGAAAATCTGACAAACTTACAAAGATACTGCTAAGTTGACAAGTCGAGTCATAACTAAGGCTGTTCCTTAAAACTTCTTACAACATAATCTGGAATTATAACACCAATTCTATAGGAACGAACAAGGACTCCCGGCCACCACATAAAAATAAGGAAAACAGACTTCATACTTTTGGTCGAATTTGCTCGAAAGATTTCATTCGAGTTCACTATGTTTATCCTAGGAGCTTCTAGTATTAAACAAAAGAATTAAAATAGTGAACAAATAAAAAAACCATTAAAAGAGAAATAAAAGTAACATTAACCTCTCTCGTTAACTAACTAACTAACTCAAACAGTCACAATCCAGCCTAAAAAACAACCAATTCCATTTTTTTTGACAGAACCATCAACACCAAAGTCACTAAGTCCCACCAATTCGTTGATTGCGACAGTATTTACGGAACGTTGATTATTTTTAACACGTGTAACCTCTAATATTAAAGAACGTACGTTAATTATTTTTTAATATAAAACATGTCAATCATTAATATAATGGAATAAGATGTGAAACACTAAAATTAGAACATGTTATCTCATTCACAACATTTACACGACATACATTAAACTTAAACAATACGACGTCGCAAATGTGGTGTGCAACGGTCTTCTGTCAAGAAAGTAGAGAATCACGTACACTTTTACAAAGACTTTAAATAATTTTTTTTTTTGACAGTAAAAGACTTTAAATAATTAGTTGGCAGTGAAAGTAAAAAAATGGATAGATTTAATTATTTAATTTATTTATGTACAGTATAGTACTCATTTTCAGCGCTAGCTCTTGGTTTTAATTCCCTAATTTTGGTCCATATATATATATATATATCAAGAAACGTAACAGTTGCGTCTGATCTCATTAACTAACTAACAAGATCGAAAATGTGCAGAATTCAGGAAAGAGAAAGAAGAGGTTTACCTGGTATCCCCAATTTCTACGCCCACCAATTCAAGTTTTTTGACAGAACCATCTACGCCAAAGTCACCAAGTCCCACCAATACGTGGATCATTGCCTCCGCTATATCAACATAGGAATCCCACTCATCGTCGGCTTTGGCGTCCAATTCGTTAAACCCGCGGGTTCTGTAGCAACTATCCAGATCTGTTATGGCAACAACTGCCTCATCTACCACATGTCCGGGGAGGACTCCTTCCCTCTCTCCCTAAAAAAATTCCTCTTAAACCCTAAATATAATTTTGTGGGCTTCGGCCTACGAGACTCCCATCTCGATACACTGAAACGTGACGCTAACTTTTACTATAATCATATTCAGTACCGGTGTTTAGTTTACTGCGCCGAGCATTATTTCGACATAAAAAATGCAGATCTCACCTTATTGGCTACCGTTGTTCTCCACAACCTCGACGTCGTGAGGCCGCAGACGGATCGACGATGGGATTTAGCGGACCTCTCAAATGAGCAAATTGAGTATGCAAGTATCGGTGCTTATGTGTCTCATCAAATTGGAAGGTTATTGTACCGTGGTGAGGGTTTATATCTTTATTAATTACTCCTATATATTATATGATTCATGCATGGATATCTAATTATATATATATGTTGGTATATTAGTGCATGATTGTTTAGATTTAATTCCATTAGAATCTTGAACTTCTTGGGAGGATCGGATCAGTTGTTTTCTGATTTGCATATAAATATTAATTTAGGGAATGATTTTTTAAGGCTTGTAATTTTACTTTATGGACTGACAATTTAAGGGATATGAGTCAATTTAGTCCCATAACTTTCAACCTTTTTTTGAAATGGTGCAAAAAAATTAAATTTATCAATTTAGTCCCATTTTTTGCAATTTGTTTTGTTTTGGTCCCAAAAAAATTAAATGTACCAATTTAGTCCTAATTTTTCACAATTACATTTAACTTTTTTGGGACAAAAACAAAACAAATTGTGAAAAATAGGTCTAAATTGGTACGTTTAACTTTTTAGGATCAAAACAATACAAATTGTAAAAAAATGGGACTAAATTGTTACATTTAACTTTTTTGGGACCCTTTCAAAAAAAAAATTATGGGACAAAATTGATTTATTTATATCCCGACAATTTAAGGCTAGTAGCTTATATATAAAAGTTACGAATTGAGATCAAATTAGCCCAAATCGGACCCAATTTATGTCCGAATTCAGGCCAAAACGGACCAATCAACCTGAATTTGGCTAAATCTATTGAATTAGCCCAACTTGGGTTGACTTGGCCCCAATTCACAACTTTTAAAAGTTATTGTTCTTAAATAGCTAGTCATAAAGTTACGATCCTCATTTTGCCACCTCCACTAAATTGCGGACATTAAAAAATTACTCCAAAGTTTGTGACCACTATTTTCCGGTACAATTTAGCCTGCGCCTGTTTTAGTGTTTCACTATCTGATTTATTAACATATATGTGTCATATAAAAAACAATCAACGTCTGGAAGTAGACACGTGTTAAAAATCCAGTAGGATAAAAAACGAAAAGTGGAACATATGAATTGATCTCCACTTTTTCTCTCTTAACATTCAAAAACACAGTTTTTAGGGGTCGTGCACCAGGAGGGGTTATTTATATGAAGAACGATATAGAAGACACAATCGAGCAAGTCCACGAGGTTCAAATCTTTGGCAAAACCATCATTACCACCGTCACTAAGCGCCTCATAGCAGCTGAAAATTGGTTCGACGACGTCATTCGCAATCGCCACCAGTTCACCTACGTGGGCTTCGACTTTCATTACTACATCGACGACCTCGCAACCATCCAGTTCTGCGTCGACACTCGCTGCCTCATTATCCAGTTTGAAAAAATGAATGGCCGATTCCTTCCAAAGCTTGAGCATTTCCTCTTACGAAGTAAAAATACTTTCGTCGGCGTCGGAATACAACGGAAGATAAAGATGTTAATAGCTGTGTTGTACTTTGAATATGGAGGCCTGCTAAAGGTCATAGATTTGGGTGTAAATGCGGCGGATAAACTTGGAAGGCCGTATCTGAAAAGCGCCAACCAGGACACATTGGCAAGGCAATTGTTTGGGGCAGACTTGGAGAGGCCGGCGGACGTGGAAACTGATTGGGATCGCCCTTTTCTCTCCGATAAGCAAGTGCAGGACGCTTGTATCGATGCTGCTGCCTCTTACGAAATTGGAAGGCGGTTGCTCTCAGGGCCTTAGTTTAATTTTGGTCTAAGTGTTTCTTGTTGGATATATGAGGAAAGGTTGTTTGTAATTTTCCCAGAATTGAAGTGTTTCTTTGAATGTTAATTGGTGTTTTCTAAGAATGCAAATTTTGTTGTTGGATTATAGTTATATGGTGTTCATATGATTCTGCTTGAATTAATTTGATGACTTATAGACTAGGACATACATGATATATTTAGTGATATGGAGTGTTGACATGTGTATTTACTTTTGAAGCACGTTAGAAGTTGCGGATGGAGCATTGAAACAGTTTTTGTGACACTTTTACAAAAGAAAACGACTTTAATACTTCAATCTTCTGTGGAAAAATAATTTATGATGTTGAAGTATTTTTGGTTGGGCCGGGGATCTACTCCAACAAGAATCATGTTATTTAAAGTTATAGTTTGAAAGATATGATTTTTAAAAAAAAATTATATTCAAATATTACATTAAGTTACTAGCCAAATTTATTTATTCCATGATTTATAGAAGAGTATAAATAATTTTATAAAATCGTTTTCCTAAACTGTTAAAAAGGTTATTTTACATAACCACTGGACCATTTTCAAAAATGAGCCAAAGTACTATTTTCTGCCCACCAAATTCCATACTTCAAAGTTGGCTATGTGACCCATTTTCACAAACTGCCGGCATATTTGTTTTTAATTCAAATGCATGAATATGTGACCCATTTCCTAGATTATTCTCATTATGTGCAAATAAGGAGTCTAAAGTTAGTGAGATGGGTAGCTGGGTAAAAAAAATTTGAAGGGAAAAATGATAATATTTCCAGAGTACCAAAGGTACTCGAAAGAGTGAATCACTCAAAAGTTACAGAGTTCCAATTCGAGATGAGGTTACACCATTACATTTTGGATCAAATTCCCAAACACGAGCTAATCTAAGTGAAAGAATCCCGACTCATCGATCTAATAGTCTGAACTTGTAGAGAGGGTGAGAATTAATTCTTGTATATTAATTCCTAACACTAATTATTAAATGAGTAAGGGTGGGGGCAGGTTTTGTTTTGGGATAAAATTCCCCACGCCATGATTCTCAGATCATCAAAAATCTTCTCCGGCTTCGGGTCTTCATTATAATTACCACATAAGGTGCAGAGTAGGTTGTCTCCATCGCCGAGGACGCTTCGTTTCTTTAGTTCAATCCGTGTAGCAAGCCTCTCTCGGATGAGTTTCCAAGCTTCGTTTCTTTAGTTCAATTGTGTTGGTGCAGGCGTCGGCTGACCACCATAGGCTGATTTAGCCGTACGTATATCGACCGTCGCAGGACAATTTCCATTTCCAAAGAATCTGGAGTATGTTCCTGCAGATTAGAGTTTCGTAATAGGTAATAACTTATAAAATGGGTCACGTGTGGGCATATTTGCACACACAAAATCCATACAAATTTTGTATGGATTCAAAACTTCAAGATGTTCCTGCAGATTAGAGTTTCGTAATAGGTAATAGAATTGGGTGACAAGCGTTTCTTCCCACGAGAACAATTCTCTTCTCCACAAAATATTCCAATGCCAATTGCCATTCACCCACTCACCCATCTCCCAAATAAAGGAACTTCAATAAGATTTGCATTTTTTATGAATTGATCAAAAACTTCCATTTAATCTTTCCTGTTGCTACAACATATATGTTCTCCCCACCCTTTCGTTTTGGTGTCTAACTACATTGAAATCTACCGCGATGCAGATTTGCCTTGCATGGTTTTGAAGAATAACTGTGTTTAGCATGTCCCACAGTTCGATTTTCTCTTGGCAGTGGCAGGGCGCGTAGACATTGATGAGACATATGTTCGCTAGGTCCTTGTTGCGAATGGCATTCACAACGAGAATTCCATTTGAATGCCATGCACTGGAGTACTGTAGATATTCCATATCCCAGAATGTTGCAATACCCACTGAATGGCCATCAGAGGGACGAAATACGAATCCACATTTTTTGTTACCCCAGAGCTCCTTTGCACAGTAACGTGTCTATGATCTCGAGCTTTGTTTCTTGGATGAATCAGACTTCAGTTCTGTGTTTGGACACCAGTTCTCTGATTTCATTTCTTTTTTGCACCATTTCCCAGACCTCTCACATTGTAGCTGATCGTAAACGCAATTACACACCTGGGTCGACAATGTCGTGGAGGGGATCATCCCTTCCTCCTGTTGCTTTCAGTATCCTAGGTAAATGGCAGATGGGTTAGGAATTAAACTGGAAACGTGATCTACTTACTAGGGAAGATGTTCTGTGCACTCAATTGCTAGATTCCTTGGCAACCACTAATTTGTAGGAACACACCTCGGACAGATGGACATGGAAGTTATCGGGAGACGGGAGATACTCCTCGAAATCTGCCTACGATGGATTGTCCACCCAAAATTCCTGCCCCGACTCTTGATGCAGAAACCCGAGATGCCTCCGACGGATCTGGAACAAATTTACCCCATACAAATACTCAAGCATAGCATGGAGAGTTCTCAAGAGGAGGCAGGCCACACACATGACGCTGAGAAAACGACGTATCCTCGAAGCAAACGACGATGTATCTTGTGGATCGTGCAACACTGAAGATGAAACGATGCATCACATATTCTTTAACTGCAAGCTCTCGTCTATGTTAGGAAATAAACACACACACGATAACGAAAGAGAAAATAACACGCAATTTGTTTACCCAGTTCGTCTTGCGACTACGTCTGGGGGCGATGCCAAGCCAGGTATTTCACTATGTTTTTCGGATACTGATTACAATGAGAGAACATCTATTTATAATAGAAAATTTGCCCTAACCCTAAGCCTACCTAACCCTAAGCCTATTAGGAACAAACTTGCTCCACACTCCAATCCCATTAGGTTAATTCAGGCTCCACACTCCAACAATCTCCCATTTGGAGACTGAATCCTCCATGTAATCATATCTTCTTGATTCTCCTCCCGTATCCGCCTGGCATCGCCAAGCCTTATCTTCAAGTTCCAAGGCCAATTGAAGTTATGCATATCTTCAACTTATTTAAGGTCACTACCTTAGTAAACATGTCTGCTGGATTCTCACTTCCAAGAATCTTCACAAGCTGCAAGATCTTCTTCTCTAAAAGGTGACGAATGTAGTGGTACTTCAACCCAACATGCTTTGTCCTTGAGTGGAACGCCAGATTCTTTGCAAGAAATATAACACTTTGACTATCACTGAAAAGAGTGCTATTCTCATGCTCCTTCCTAAGTTCTCCCAAGAAATTCTGTAACCACACCATCTCCTTACTTGCCTATGTCACAGCTACATATTCTGCCTCAGTAGTGGACAATGCAACAACCTTCTGCAACTTAGAAGTCCAAGATATA
This sequence comes from Galeopsis tetrahit, assembly GCA_963675135.1. NCBI lineage: Eukaryota > Viridiplantae > Streptophyta > Magnoliopsida > Lamiales > Lamiaceae > Galeopsis > Galeopsis tetrahit. Next base: position 5,521,159 of record OY776130.1, read on the forward strand.
GCATTACCACCATAAGTAAAGACATACCCGGTTGTACTTCTTCTCCCATCAAGGTCGTTTGATGCCAAGTCTGCATCCACATAACCCACCAGCTCCATACTCTTGCCTTTGAAACACAAGGCCTTGTCTGTGGTACCTCTCAAGTATCGCAGAACCCACTTGACTGCTTCCCAATGTTGCTTGCCCGGATCACTCATAAACCGGCTTACTACTCCCACGGCATGAGCAATGTCTGGCCTCGTACACACCATGGCATACATGATGCTACCAATCGCTGAGGCATACGGAACATTCAACATCTGGGCACGCTCCTCCTTGCTCTTAGGGGACTCCCTTCTTGAAAGCTTGAACTGACTGCCCAATGGAACACTCATGGGCTTCGACTCTGACATGTTGAATCTTTCCAGGACCTTCTGAATGTAACTCGCCTGCGAAAGATACACACTTCCTGTCGCCTTATCACGTTCAATCCTCATACCCAAAATTTGTTTGGCCTCTCCAAGATCCTTCATAGAGAACCTTTCGGACAATTGCCTCTTCAACTTATTCACTTATCTTGCATCAGCTCCTATGATCAACATGTCATCAACATATAACAAGAGAATAAGAAAGCTTTTGTCAAACCTCTTGTAGTAGCAACAATGATCTGCGTGGCATTTCTGGTAGTTAATCTCCATCATGAAGTTGTCAAACTTCATGTACCACTGCTTTGGAGCTTGTTTCAGGCCATACAAGCTCTTCTTTAACTTGCATACAAATTCCTCCTTTCCTTTCTCTACGAACCCCTCAGGCTGTGTCATGTACAACTCCTCCACCAAGTCACCATGGAGGAATGCTGTCTTCACATCCATCTGATGCAATAACGAGTTTTCTGCAGCTACCATACTCAACGCCATTCTAATAGTGGTCAGTTTCACAACAGGAGTAAAGACATCAGTATAATCAATACCATATCGCTGCTCAAACCCTTTGATAACCAGCCGGGCTTTGTAATGTTTGCTACCATCAACTTCATTCTTGATTCGGTATACCCACTTGCAGTGCAAGACATTCTTGCCCTTTGGAAGCTCAACAAGTTCCCAAAGTGTCGTTCAACAGAAGAGATGCTAACTCATCATCCATAGCAACTCTCCACTTCCGTCTATCTGCAGCCTGCTCTGCCTCTGCATAGCATTCAGGTTCACCACTATCAGTAAGTAACAAGTAGTAGTTAGAGGGCGAATACCTATTAGGTGCACGTCGCTCTCTAACGGGTCTTTGCAGTGGATTCTCCGGTGGTGCATGGTGGGGTCCTTGGTTCTTCAATAAGAACCTCTTCTTCATTCTGACTCTCCTTAAACCTACTCGAGTTTGAGATGTCTAACTCGACCTCTTAGGTATTGGTCTTGTCAAATATGTTCTTGTACATAACCTGTTCATTGAAAACTACATCTCTACTGCGAATAATCTTTCAGTTATTCTCATCCCAGAGTCTATAACCGAACTCATCACCACCATAACCAATGAACGTGCACTTAACAAATTTAACATCTAATTTACTTCTATCAACAGAGGTAACATGAGCATAAGCAACACAGCCAAAGACACACAAGTAAGACAGACTTACCTCTTTTCCCGTCCATGCTTCCTCGGGTACTGTGTTCTCCAACGGAACTGATGGACCTTTGTTAATCAGGTATGGTGTTGTATTTACTGCATCTGCCCAAAACGTCTTAGGCTGCCCACTCTTCAACCTCATGCATCTGGCTCGCTCATTCAATGTTTTGTTCATTCGTTCTGCCACTCCATTCTGCTGGGGAGTTCCTCTCACAGTCTTCTCCATACGAATCCCATTCTCAGCACAATATTCCTTGAACTCACGGAGTTCATATTCACCTCCATTGTCAGAACGAAGACACTTTACTTTCAGCCCTGTTTCATTCTCTACAAGAGCTTTCCACTTCCTGAAGGTATCAAAATCATCCGTTTTATTTTTCAGAAAATAAACCCATACCTTTCGAGTGGAGTCATCGATGAAGGTCATGTAATACTACGAACCACCAAGGGACTTCACGGGCGCTGGTCCCCATAGATCGCTATGCACCAGCTCTAGCTTTTCTGCCTTCAATGCTCGTCTACCTCTCGAGAAACGCACCCTTCTTTGTTTCCCGAAAACACAGTCCTCGCATAGGCCAACTTCAACAGATTTCAGCCCTGGAAGTCTCCCTTTCGAACACATTAGCTTCATCCCTTTCTCGCTCATGTGACCCAGCCGACAGTGCCACAAATCAATGTTGGTCGTAGCTCCCACAAGGTCAATACAATCCTTGGGGTTAGATGTAGTATATAACGTACCTTCCTTCTTCCCCCGAGCTACTATCATGGCTCCTCTACTGATCTTCCAACTGTTGCTGCCGAAAGTCACTGAGTATCCTTCTACATCAAGCTGCCCGATTGAAAGTAAGTTTCTTTTCAATCCTGGAATGTGCCTCACACCATTCAGCTTCAACATCGATCTGTTTGGTATGGTTATCCGGACATGTCCTTTTCCCACGATTTTCAGGGGCTCATCATCAGCAAGGTAGACTTGTCCGAATTCGCCATACACATAGTTCTCCATTATTTCAGCATCACTGCAAGAGTGGAATGATGCTCCAGAATCAAACACCCACGATTCTAGCGGACTACTAACACTCAAGACCAACGCGTGTCCAATATCATATGTGGTTGCGTTTGCTGTCTTCTTCTCGTTCTGTCCCTTCTTATTTTTCTAAGGTGCTGAACACTGGTTCCTGTAATGACCAAACTCATCACAATTCCAGCACTGGATTGAGTCTTTATCTTTCTTGGTACCAGTTGTTAGGAAATAAACACACCCACGATAACGAAAGGGAAAATAACACGCGATTTGTTTACCCAGTTCGTCTTGCGACTACGTTTGGGGGCGATGCCAAGCCAGGTATTTCACTAAGTTTTTCGGATACTGATTTCAATGAGAGAACATCTATTTATAATATAAAATTTGCCCTAACCCTAAGCCTATTAGGAACAAACTTGCTCCACACTCCAACAGTCAAAAGGCAAGAAGATGGTGTTGCATTGTTTGTATAAAATGATAATAATAACTTTTTAAACTTAACTAATATAAAATATTTAATAATAAAATAACATATACAATTATGGTTGTCAAACATGTTGGATCAGGCCACAATTTTAGGGGCCATGTCAAGGCTGGCCCATCATAACATTTTTTAGTCCGGGGCAGGCCAACATGGGCACATCATGCTTTTGAAGGGCTGTCAGGCCATCGAGTCAAAATAATCCGATTTATAATTAAGAAATAAAATAAATAAATGTTAATATATATATATATATATATAATTAAAAAAGACGTAAAATTAATTAGGTCTAAATTACGAGACATAAATGAAATTATCTATTTATAAATTTTGGGATTTTAAAATAAATATTACAAGGATATTTTTGTAATATTATACATTTATTTAAAAAAAATAATTATTTTATAACATGATAAAGGTATGTAGATCGCACAATAACAAAGATGGACGACGTATCACCTTTTAATAGCTAGGTTTCCTACTGTCAGGAAGGACGACCATAGAAAATCCCTTAAGTGCTAAGTTTGAGCGTTGTAACTCTTGTTGTACTTTTGGAAGCATTCGTGATTAGGGATGGCAATGGGACGGGTATGCCCTATCCCAGGACCCGTCCCTCTAGAAAATTCCCATACCTAGACCCGTCCCGTTTATACAATACATTTATTTTAATATATTACGTAATTTAAATTAAATATATAATTGTTTAAATAGCATTTCATATTCATTTTATACTAAAAAAACTACATAAACAATATTCTTACAAACATATACATTAATATACATATAAGTTTATACAAATAGAAATATATATATATGTATATTAAATATTACTATATTTTATATATAGCGGGTACGGATACGGATAGACGGGGCGGGTTTGGCAAAAATCACGATCCGTCCCATACCCACTTAACCGGGTCCATACCAGGACCATGCAGGCCAGGTTCAATGCGGGTCTGGATTTGGACCCGTCCCATTGCCATCCCAATTCGTGATGCTTTTATTTCAAATAATTGTATATGTGTAGGAAAAAACACCATAATTATTGTAAACTAGTACAAAATCCGCATATTACGCGGAAATTAAAGATAATTTTGTATATTATTATTTTAAATTATAATAAATATTTATTTATAAATTTAATTTAATGTTCATATTTTTTTAGATTCACATGTTAAATTTACAATAAAATTTATTATTTGATACATAAAATTAGTAGAAATGAAGAATAAGAGAAGAAAATGAGAAAATAAATGTGAGAAATTTTGATGGACACAAAGAAAGAAATGAAAATTAGAAAGAGAAAAAATAAATGATATAGATAATGGAGTTAAAATAGATATGAGAGAGAAAATAAATTTTCATTTATAATGAAAAATAAAAAACTGTATATGTGTAGGAAAAATACCATAATTAAATTCAGGAAAGAAAAAATAAATGTTGAATGCTAGCTTTGCAAAAGTAGGCCTAACTAAAAAAAAATTAAAATTAAATTTATAAATATAAATAAATAAATAAATATAAAGAAATATATGAGCAGTTAAAAAGTAACTCTAGTTAATTAGCTCAATTATACAAATTAACCATGGTTAATTATATTCCAAGTCTAGTTAAGATTAACCAAAGGGATGGCTCAAAACATAAAAGTGAACCCTAGGTCAGTTTCAGAATCTTTTTTTGGCATTTCAGATTTCTCTTCTGGGGGTTGACTATTGGAAATTCTTGCGTATATATTGTTACCATAATTAAGATACTACCATATATGTATTTGCCTTGATAGAAGACAATCAAAGATCACGTATATTCTTTGATTGATAATAGATTGATCATGTTTCTATCTTGTAATTCTGGAAACACTGCTATATCAATTCTGTAATGGTGAATGAATAAAGAATAATTTTCTTCCGCATATCATACTTCTAATATGGTACCAGAGCCGAACCTGGAAACCGATAAACTTCATCACACATAAAAACACCCAAAATCAACCGGTCGTCGTCACAATTTACCGATGTCGACTAGAAAAGAAACAATAGATCATCTATCCGTTTTCTACACCCATGCCTCAGACAACCCTGGACAAGTTTTTGTTGGTGATCTGTTGCGAGATGGAAACTATGGAGACTGGGTAAATGAAATGAGCAATGCTCTTTACGCCAAAAATAAGTTCGAATTCGTGGATGGTACCATCTCGAAACCGAAAGAAGAAGCACCAGAATATGCACATTGGATGAGATGCAACGCCATGGTGAGAGGGTGGCTGCATAGTTCCATGGACAAAGAGGTTCGTGCTAGTGTGAAATACGCTAAAACCGCGCACGAGATATGGCTAGATTTGAAGGAAAGATTCGAAAAAGAAAGTGCTCCACGTGCGTATGAGTTGCGACAATCTGTCGCTAATACTCGATAAAACAGGGCCTCAATATCAGCTTATTACACAAAATTGAAAAGCTTTTGGGAAGAAATCCAGTCAATGACCCCTGTGCCGAAATGCACCTGTGGTAAGTGCAAATGCAATGTTGAGAAAGAAAACTTGGCTATAAGGGAGAAGGAGAGGCTTTATGAGTTTCTCATGGGTCTAGACGAAGAGTTTGGAACAATCAAGACTCAGATTTTAAGCACCAATCCAATTCCAAGTGTGAGTGTGGTGTTCCATCTTGCTTCTGAGGACGAGCAGCGAAGAATCATTACAGCAGCAAGGAAACACCCCGTAGAAGCTGCTGCATTTTCCACCCAGACTCGTGGAGAAAATCTGATTGCTAACATTGGCGGCTGGAACAATGACCGAAAAGCTGAGCGTCGAGCAGCCGTTGCAAACTTGAAATGCAGTCACTGTGGAAAATCAAAGCATACCAAGGAGATGTGTTTTGAGTTGATTGGATACCCGGAGTGGTTTCCCAAAACAGCACGAGAGGGCAACCAACGGAGACAACCGACTGTGAATCCTAAACCACCACGAGCAGCAACATCAGTCAACATTGATGGGTGTCCTATACCAGGTGTTTCGAAGGACCAGTTTGATAAGATGATGAAGTTCTTTTCTCACGGTGATGTTTCGCCTAATGAAAATGCTTCAGGTCCTTCGGTAAACATGGTAGGTAAAATGTCTTTCAACAGGCCCTGGATCATTGATTCGGGGGCAACGGAGCACATAACTTGTGATTCTCTAAATTTGACTTCGCAAAGGAAAGTAAACGGACCCCTTGTCCAAATCCCAAATGGGTATAAAATTCCTGTGAAAAGTGTTGGAAAAACCACTCTTCCTAATGGGTTTAAAGTTGAAAATGTCTTGAATATACTAGATTTTAAATGCAATTTATTATCAGTGAGCAAGCTTACAAAGGATTTGAATTGTGCGATGACTTTCTTTGCTGATTTTTGTGTGGTACAGGACTTACACTCGAGGAAGCTGATTGGTACGGGTAGACTGTGTGATGGGCTGTACTGCCTTGAGCCAATGCAAAATAGAGGGGTGGCAATGTCAGTGGCAGCAGCTGTAAGCTCTGAAGTTTTGCATCAAAGGCTTGGACATGCCTCGAGTGAGAAAATTTCTTTTATTAGTCAATTTTTGAATAAAGTTAGTAGTGCACGGTTAAGACATTGTGAGCCTTGTATGAAAGCGAAACAAACCCGTTTACCTTTTCCAAATAGTTCAATAAAGACTCGTTGTTGCTTTGAACTTATTCATTGTGATATATGGGGAGGGTATAAGACACCTTCATTTTCGGGTGCCTACTATTTTCTTACTATTGTTGATGACTATAGTAGGGGAGTTTGGGTCTTTCTCATGAAATTTAAATCAGAGGCTCAACATATCTCACTACTTTTTGCAATATGGTGCATACACAATTCAAAACAAAGGTGAAAAGAATAAGAACCGACAATGGGGGTGAATTTAATTTTATACACCTGGTATCAGAGCCTCTTGCAAGTCATGGAATTCTACTTGAGACCTCTTGCACTGACACTCCACAACAAAACAGAGTAGTCGAACGAAAACATAGGCACATATTAGAGGTAGCACGATCATTGAGATTTCATGCTAACCTGCCTATTCGTTTTTGGGGGGAATGCATATTAACTGCTACTTACATTATCAATCGGCTCCCCTCTAAGGCTATAAAAAATCGAACCCCCTTTGATATTTTATTTGATAAGCAACCCACGTATGATCATATAAGAGTTTTTGGTTGTTTGGTATATGCTCATGATAATAGTGGGAAAGATAAATTTGGTGAAAAGGGAAGACCGTGTATTTTTGTTGGATATCCGAGTGGTCAAAAGGGATACCGTGTGTATGATGTTCAAACTAGAAAGATTCTAACGTCTCGAGATGTCACGTTTTTTGAAATATTTTTCCTTGGAGGGTTGATGATACTGTGATTGATGATGATAAGATTTTGTCTTTAAGAGAGAAAAATTGGCAATTAGATTTTGTGAATGATGGAATTGGCCCATCATTAGAGAGCAGTTCCACTGTTGTTTCACCCACAAATGATGGGCCTGCAATCTCAACAACTCCAGCCACATTGGTTAATGAAACAGAAGGCGAGTCGTTTGGAGTGTCTGGTACTGAACAACAAGGCTCTGAAATAGAGGCGAGTCATGGAGAAATAAGGGTGGGAACTAGACAATGCCAACAACCCAAACATTTATCGGGATTTGAAATTGACATGCCCCCTTCGTTACAGCATCCACAGTCTACTGCCAATTCAGTGACCTCACAGGTATATCCATTATCCAATTATGTTGCATATGATAAATTCACTAACGCTCACAAAGCCTTTTTAGCGACCATCACCTCGTATGATGAGCCAAAGTATTTCAGTCAAGCTGTTAAAAATCCAAAGTGGAGAGAGGCCATGCAAACTGAGATCAATGCTCTTGAGAAGAATGGGACGTGGACACTTGAGCCTTTACCTCATGGCAAGAAAGTGGTGGATTCCAAGTGGGTGTATAAAATTAAGTTCAAACCTAATGGCGAAATTGGACGCTACAAAACACGTTTGGTGGCTAAAGGATTCACACAAGTCGAAGGGATAGATTTCCATGAGACTTTTGCTCCTATAGCAAAATTGGTAACAATCAGATGTCTTATAGCCGTTGCAGTTATGCAAGGATGGAGTATTCACCAATTAGACGTGAATAATGCGTTCTTACATGGTGATTTAAAGGAGAATGTCTACATGCGTATTCCTCAGGGATTTGCAAAAGAGGGAGAGACAAGGGTGTGCAAATTGCAAAAATCACTATATGGCCTACGACAAGCTTCTAGGAATTGGTACTATAAGTTCACTCAAGCTCTCCTTGATAGGGGTTTTCGTCAGTCTCGGGCTGATCATTCGCTATTCATATATCAGATTGGGGACATCTACACCTTTGCCTTAATTTACGTGGATGATGTGCTAATTACTGGGATTGATATCAACCATATTCATGCAACAAAATCCTTCTTGCACAACACTTTTGGCATTAAAGATATGGGACCGTTGAAGTACTTTTTGGGGATTGAAGTTTCTAAAACTTTGGATGGCCTCGTCCTGAGTCAATGAAAGTACACACTCGATGTATTGGAAGAAGCAGGCGTTCAAGGTAGTCGTCCCAGTGCCTTTCTTATGGAACAAAATTTACAGTTTCGAAAACCAAGCTCTAGCCCACACACCAATTCAGGTACTTATCGAAGACTAGTGGGGCGACTTCTGTACTTGACAGTAACACGACCCAATATCACCTATGCTGTCAATATCCTTAGCCAGTTTCTTAGTGATCCAAGACAAGAACATATGGATGCAGCTGTTCGTGTATTGCGCTATCTAAAAACTACAGTTGGGCAAGGTATTTTCCTTCCTCGATATGGAGGGTTGCAGCTTGAAGCCTTTTGCGACGCGGACTGGGCAGGTTGTAGCTTCACTTAATCGTTCATGCACGGGCTATTTTATTTCCCTTGGAGGGGCACCAATATCTTGGAGGACAAAGAAGCAAACAGTTGTTTCAAGATCATCGGCTGAAGCCGAATATCGTGCCATGGCAGTCACCGTTAGTGCAATATTATGGTTGCGATGGCTATTGAAAGACCTAAGAGCTTTGCAAGAAGGTGGCACCACTTTATACTGTGATAACCAGGCTGCTTTGTATATAGCAGCGAACCTTTCATGAGCGTACTAAACACGTGGAAATGAATTGTTATTTTGTCAGAGAACGAGTTCAATCCTGAGAAATCCTTCCAACAAAGGTCTCTACCCATGCACAATTGGCGGACATTCTCACTAAAACCTTGGGAACGGAACGGTTCCACTATTTATTATCCAAGTTGGGTGTTCGAGATCTTCACAAGCCAACTTGAGGGGGAGTATTGGAAATTCTTGCGTATATATTGTTACCATAATTAAGATATTACCATATATATATTTGCCTTGATAGAAGACAATCAAAGATCACGTATATTCTTTGATTCATAATAGATTGATCATGTTTGCATCTTGTAATTCTGGAAACACTGCTATATCAATTCTGTAATGGTGAATGAATAAAAAATAATTTTCTTCCGCATATCATACTTCTGATATTGACTAAAAGAAAGCTCTTGCAGTCCCCCATTCAATCCGGTGGGAAATACGAGATAATAAAAATAAGTGGAAAATCCGACAAACTTGGATCCGAAATTAAAGGGTAATGTTCAATTTCTTATTTAATTTGCAATTTAATTATTTTTTATGCTGAATTAATTTAGGGTTTTGAAGGCTACTAAATTAATAGGAGTGAATTTAGGGTTTTGTTTGTTGAGTGATCTGAAATCCATTTTAGCGATCTATTTTAGTTGAATTAATATTTGTTTCTGATTTATAAGTTAATTATAGCCATTTTTTTAGTAAGTTCTTCTGGTAATCTTGAAATATGTCTGAATTTATGCTCATTTATTATCAACCTGTTTCTCCATTAGGTTTTTTGCGTACGTGGTTTTAAGGGAATTCAAATATTGGACTCAGAAGGTTTTTTCAAAAAAAAAAAAAAAAATTTGGGCTCAGAATGTTTAAAAAGAAAGAAGATATATAAGACACTGGGGGCAAATTTAGTAGTTCAGGCAATGCAGGCTTAGATTATATTTGCTAGATCATCAGCCATTAAATTCAGAATTTAAATGTAATATTTGTTAAAATGGAGCGAGCTGAAGGGTTCGCGCCTTTTCATGTCTGAGGCGGTCACAGTTTCCCAAGCACGTGCCCTTCTGCTGCGCCTAAGCGCGTTTCTTCTACTTTCCAGATCTTCGCATCCCAAACACGTGGTCTGTGTACTATTTTCTTTCAAATAAAACTATTTTTTACAAAAATCTTCACTTAGTTTAGGGTTCAAGGGGAAACTTGGTGAAGAAAGAAGAAACTCAACATCACTGCCCATGTACTCTAGGTTCTTTTATCCCTTTATTTCTTTGTTGCTGTGTTTTTTTTTTTACTTATGTTGTGTTTTTGACAAAATCTTCACTTAGCAATGATTATATCTCTGTCATAAACCAAGATATTTGAATATTCTGATTTAGATAAGAGCCTATTCCTCAAATACTGTAATAGAACTCCATTATTTTGTTTTTAAGTTTTATTTTTTCCAATGTACTACTAGTCCAAAAAAACAAAGACTATTGTTGGCAAGCTCCCAATTATTTTGGTAAATGCAATTAGAAGGGATATTAATTCATATTTATTATCTATGTTACGCCCGATGTTTTATTTTGACGTCGCTTTCTTTAGCAAGAATCCTATGTGAAGACAGGAAATTTTGCCTAAGCATAACATATTGAGTTAGTATATACTAACTAAAGCAATTAAAGAAAACTGAAGTAGAAAGATTAAATAGAGTTGAAATTGGATCCTGGTCAAGTCAGTCAAGAGTTGAATTCTTATTAATCATCATTTTATCCAAGTTTATTTCCTTCTTTTGCATTGAAGAAATAGTAATTTTCTATTCTAGGCGGCGACCGTTATATATATTTCTTTCGGTTTTTATTTCTTCCTCGTGCTGCATGATTGTAGAGAAACGTGATACGATCCTTAAATAAAAAAGGACTGGTGCCAAAACCTGATTCGGGTGGAATTTACACACTTTAGAGGCACATGTGAAGCGTATTTTGATGTGGATTTCATTGAATTATGGATTAATTATGATGATTTGAGCCAAAATGAGAAAAAGATTGTGTTTTGTCGATTTTGTAGGAAATACGATGGAATTTGGAGCAAAACACCAACCATACTTTACTGGATCAGGAAGAGGAGTGCGCCGTTGGATTCGTCTCGAAAAACGGGGTGGAATAGCCAAAAGAATCAAGTCAATCGGACACCTGAGGCAAAAGATATGCACGAAACGAGAAAGGATCGAGGACGAGCAAGGGCACGGCCGAGCTCATGGCTCGGCCGAGCCACTTTTCATGCCAAAATCAAGGCCACGCCCGAGACGAGCGCACGGAATAGAGCAGCTCGTGACAGAAAAATTGAGGCCATGATGGAGCACGGCCGAGCACCCTTCTCGGCCGAGCTCGAGCAATTTTCAAAATCAAAGCGCCACGGCCGAGCACCCTTCTCGGAATAGGGCAGCCCGAGACAGCAACATTGAGGCCAAGGGACAGCATGGCCGAGCACCATTCTCGGCCGAGCTCGATGAGAACAGGGACAACGCGCGCCACGGCCGAGACACACCCACGGCCGAGCACTCCCAATTTCGGTGTCATCCTCCCATTTTGGCCATTTTTTAAGGACTAACTTGCAATTTTGGCATCCAAACCCTACCCCAACACTTTAAAAGCCCCAATTCTTGAAATCACTTGTACTCTCCCACAATTCCTCAAATTCCACACATAGTAACACACAATTGAAGGTGATTTGACCATATCTTCTTCATTCCTCCATCAATCCATGCAAGGGAGGCACCAATAGCTTGGAATATTCATTCTCCACCATATTTTAGACTAAGCTTTCTATTTCTTTCTCTTTTTATTTAGTTATTTCTTTGGATTTTGTTTATTTGATTATGTTGTTGATTGGCTAGAACACTTTTGGTTCTAGAGCCTTGTAAATACTCTTGTTGAAGTTTATGAATTAATGTTTTACTTATTTGGTGTTTGTGTGGCTTAATTCTATTTGGATGCTTGATTTTCATTGCAAAGCATGTCATTAGTGTACAATGGTGATATGTTAATCTTAGTTAATTGAATTAGGTTGAGAAATCTATTTTGATTAATTGATTGCATGCATTTAACCTAATTTTATTGTGAGATTGAAAGTTGATCAATGATTAGGAAGATGTGTGATGATCCTAGGAGCTTGATTGGGTTCTATTCTGCAATTTAGGTAGAGATACTAAGTTGTGTGATATTTCCTTTGGATTACTTGGATTGAAGAAACTTTTAATTCATTATTATGTGATCAATCTTATAGACAAAACATGAACACCACTTAAGTAGATAGTTAATCATAAATGGATTCATTAGTATTACATGTGCTTTAGGACCTACCTTCTCATACTTGAGTTTTCATTCGTTTTCCGTCTCGTTTTCTTGATTTGAATGTTCATTGATCGATTTTTCATTACTCTTTATTGCTTATTCGTGACAATTGGTAGGCAATCTTAGGGTAATTCACCATTCTACTTAATCGATCGCATCTATTTAGAATTCCGTCAACAAACTTCACTTTTATACTATACCTCCTCGTGGGATCGACCTCGTACTTACTTCGCTACAATATACATCGTATACTTGCGGTCGTGTATTTTAGAGTTGCTAAATACGTGAATCAAAACCCCCCAAAATATTTTGCTTGTAATGTAGGTTGCTTATTAACTGTTTTCTGAATAGTATTTGATCTATATGTAACTTTGGATGTAACTTTTTGAGTAACTCTGGTACTCCGATAATATAATATCCCTTTTTCTGTTAAAAAAAAAAGTGCAAAAATGTTGACATTGGTATGCATCATTTTCTGTTTACTCATTGCTGTACATTTTGTTGTGTTGAAGATCTAGCATTTTGGAAAGCATGGAGTGCAATAGAGAGGAAGCCCTCCGGGCGAAAGCAATTGCTGATTATGATTATGTGCTTGAAACTGTTGCTGTGTGATCACTTTTACAAAAGAAAACGACTTTAATACTTCGATCTTCTGTGGAAAAATAATTTATGGTGTTGATTATTTTGGACTGGGGATCTACTCCAACAAGAATCATGGTATTTAAAGTTATACAGTAGTTTGAAAGATATGAAATTTTGAATTTTCTGTGATGAACTACGGTCTCTTTCGTGTTCTTGATTTTTTTGGGGAAAATGGGCTCATGAATAATTTTTAAAAAATTTATATTCAAATATAATAAATGAAGTTACGAACCACTTTGATTTATGGATGAGTATAAATAATTTTAAAAAATCGTTTTTCTAAACTACTCAAGCTGAAAAAGCTATTTAAATTTTACAATTTTCGATTGTATGGGCTCTAAACTTCAAGATGTACCTACTTTATAAAATTTACAATTTTCCTAGTATTGTTAAAAAAAATTGGCTATGTGACCCATTTTCACAATCTGCATATTTGTTTTTAATTCAAATGAATAAGTGGTGAGGCTTGAGTTCTAGACACTTAACAAGTGAAAACATGATACTTGTTCTATATTAGCTTGAATTAATTAATTAGCGGTTAAATATTGTTTAGCATTTGATTACATGATTATTTAGTTGAATATTCACTACAAAAAAACTACGAAATGCTGACGAAATTTTACCGACGAATTTAAATCTATTGGAATTACCGACGAAATTTGTTATCCGTCGGTGATTTTTGATTGGTAAAGTCTAGTATGCACTCGAGTGCATGCTGTGCACCCTAGTCCATGTGCACTTTTCAGTTTACTGACTTACACTTTTTGGTAAATGGTGTTGCATACAAAAAATTTGGTGATTACCGACGGAAATTTCTGTGGGTAATCAAAAAAAAAAAAAAAAAAAAAAAAAAATATATATATATATATATATATATATATATATATATATATATATATGTGTGTGTGTGATGACTTACTGAAATTTCCGTGGGTAATCACAAAATTTTAAAAATACATATATGTGTGATTATCGACGGAAATTTCTGTGGGTAATTACAAAATAAAAAAAAATTAATATGATTACCGGCGCGATCGACGAAAATTTCCGTCGGTAATAACAAAATAAAAAAATTAAATAAGCATGATTACCGGCCGAAATTAGAAAATTGTTGATTAAATTATGAAATTTGTTGATTATTAGCTAAGAAATTATTGATTAAATTAGAAAATTGTTAATTAAATTAAGAATTTTTTTATTAAATTAGAAAATTTTATTTATAATGTGTTTGTTTGTTAATATCACCGGGTGCTGCCTGATCACGTGGTGTCTATGTACTGCATGTTATTTTATAATTATTTTGTTAAACACAGAAAAAAAAATCTATTAGGATCGGACGACGTACTCAATGGTTGAACTATTTAGTGTTTTTATATTATGTTGTTTAGATATAATTTATTTAATTTTTATATCAATTTAGTTTATATGATAGGCACCCCTTACTAGGCGCCCACACACCTGGGTTCGAGTATTTGGTTCCGTCGGTAAAAATTAGCGACGAGGTTGCTTTCGACGAAATTTTTCTAGGGTTGCACTCTTGTGTACCAGTTACATACATGTAACTGGTTCATATTTAATATTTGAATTAATACTATACTGTATTTAAACTAATACTATACTATATTTGAACTAATACTATACTGTAATTAGACTAATACTATACTATATTTAGTATAACTCAGGTGTAAAATTCATCCATTTAAAAAATTGTATTAAATAGGAACAAGTTACATGTATGTAACTGGTACACACAAGTAATTGCCATTTTTCTATCGGTAAGAACGGTTTGCGACGGAAAATCCGTCTGTAATTCCGTCGCTATACATGCCATTTTTTATAGTGATTATTGCACTTTACAATAGTGCGTTTTCTTTATGCAATATGCAATCTTACAACTTCGCCCTACTAATAAATTAAATTAATAAATATAAAATGACAACAATATCTTTTTAAACCTAAATAATTTAAAATATTTAATAATAAAAAAACAACATATACAATTATAGTTGTCAAACATGTTGGTGCGGGCCACAATTTTCGGGCTGTACTGGGTCAAGGCTTGCCCGTCATAACATTTTATAGGACGGGCCGGGCCAACATGGGCCCGTCGGACTTTGGACGGGCTGTCATGCCATCGAGCCAAATGATCCAATTTTTTATAATTAAAAATAAATAAATAAATGTTACTCCCTTCATCCGTTAATTTCTTTTACATGAGAAGTGGCACACAAAATAAGAAATGTGAATTTAGTGGGGATTTTGAAGGGTCATTTTGTAAATATTTATGTATAAAGTAGAGAAATGAGTTCATGTACTTTGTGTATTTGGGAAAAAAGTAATGCATTTGTGTAAAATTGAGGATATAATTGTGAGGGTGGAGTTTATAAAGGGGTTTCCACTTTAAAGGTGTGAAAGTTATTGTGGGACGTCGCGAAAAGAAAAATGTGAAAGTAATTGCGGAACGGAGGGAGTAATATTTATAATTAAAAAAAGCGTTAAATGAATTGGGTCTAAATTACGGGATATAAATGGAATTGTTCATTTATAAATTTTGGAGTTTTTAAAAGAAATATTATAAGAATTAATATTTTTATAATTTTATATATTTATTTTAAAAATTAATTATTTTATCACATGAAAAAAAGTAGATCGCATTATAACGAAGGTGGACAAAGTGTCGTTTTCTATTGTTAGGACCATATAAAATCCTTTGGTACGTGTTAGGTTTGAGCGTTGTAACTCTTGCTTTACTTTTGGAAGCATTCCTGGTGCTTTTATTTCAAAGATTATAAAATTTTCATTTATAATGAAATACTAGATTTTTTTGTTGTTTTAGTAAAATAACTGTACATGTGTAGGAAAAACACCATAATTAAATTCAGGAAAGAAAAAATAAATGTCGAATGCTTTACAAAAAGTAGGCCTAACTAAATAATTTTAAATTTAAAAATAAATATAAAGTAATATATGAATAGTTAAAAAGTAACTCTAGTTAGCTCAATTATACAAATTAACCATGGTTAATTCCAACTCTAGTTAGGATTAACCAAAACATAAAAGTGAAACCCTAGGTCATTCATTTGAGAATATTTGTTTGGGGCATTTCAGATTTCTCTTCTGGGGGTTGACTCCAAAATTATTTTAAATATTTTTGTTTTTGTTTTAAAAAAATTATAAAATAAGACTTAATTTATAAAATTGTTTGGTTAATTAGTACTTTTGGAAGCATTCCCTAATGCTTTTATTTCAATGAATTGTTTGGTTTGTTCCAAAAAAATAATGTAAATTTCATTTATAATGAAATAATAGATTATAAATTGATGTTTTAATCAAATAACTGTATATGTGTAGTCAAAACACATAATTAAATTCAGGAAAGAAAGAATAAATGTTGAATGCTTTACCAAAGTAGGCCTAACTAAATAATTTTAAATTTAAAAATAAATATAAAGTAGTTAAAAAGTAACTCTATAGATAGACCAACTATACAAATTAACCATGGTTAATTATATTCCAAGTCTAGTTAGGATTATAAGGGGTGGGTCAAAACATAAAAGTGAAAACCTAGGTCAGTTTCATAATCATTTTTTTGGCATTTCAGATTTCTCTTCTGGGGTTGACTAAAAGAAAGCTTTTGCAGTCCCCCATTCAATCCGGTGGGAAATACGAAATTAGTGGAAAATCCCGACACACTTGGATCCTAAATTAAAGGCCAGCTGGTAATCTTCAATTTCCGACACACTTGGATCCTAAATTAGTGAAAAAATGATGTCTCATCTAACAAGTTAAGCGTGTAAGAGTCTCCACCCATAATGAGTAAGAAGTATGAGTTTTATGAAAATAGGGTTTTCGAAATAGATCTGTTCTAGTGAGCTACAAGAACTTCTTCCTTAAGAAGTTAAGTAACAGAATCAGCAGCTCGTTAGAACCACTGCTCTGATACCACTTGTTGGTCCCAAAACGAGTATGGTGACAGTCTAGAGAGGGGTGAATAGACTGTCTAGATGTTTAAAACTTTTTCGTGTTCAAATCAGATGAGACGATCAGATGAGTTATATACTTAGTCGTCTGAATGCAAATAAGATGTTCTGATCTATAGAATGCGGAAGTGTAATATAACATATTAAGATAACAACCTTACTGACTACTAAATTTAGCTGGTCAGTTTGAGAACTATCTCAAAAGCTTAAGATGTGAATGTGTAGGCCCTAAATGTTTACACTCGTGGGTTGATATGAAAACCTTTTTTTAAAGAATGACTTTAAAACAATGTATGCTTTCAGCTGATATGATATCTGCTGATTTGAGAAACTTATACTTAGTGGATTTTGACTCTTTTATAAATAGATGCTTTTATCAAATATGAGCAGTATAGATATGAATACAAAATAGTAAATAAAGCAATAAGAACACGAGTATTTATAGTAGTTCAGATCTCAATATTCTACGCCCACTCTCTCTAATCAGATAGAGAAATTCACTATCTTGCTGCTTTATAGTCCCAAGAGAAGACTTGTGATCAAGAACCTCAAATTCTTTCTGAGGCTACGGATCTACTTGTTGGTTAGGTAACAAGTAACCTTTACAACTGGTTTCTAAACTGGAAATGTAAAGAGTATGTTTATAACCAACTCAATGTGCTAAAAAACACACTGTTAATCTTACCTCAAAGTGTCGTTTTCTATTGTTAAGGACCATATAAAATCCCTTGGTACGTGTTATGTTTGAGCGTTGTAACTCTTGCTGTACTTTTGGAAGCATTCCTGGTGCTTTTATTTCAAAGATTATAAAATTTTCATTTATAATGAAATACTAGATTTTTTGTTGTTTTAGTTAAATAACTGTACATGTGTAGGAAAAACACCATAATTAAATTCAGGAAAGAAAAAATAAATGTTGAATGCTTTACAAAAAGCAGGCTTAACTAAATAATTTTAAATTTAAAAATAAATATAAAGTAATATATGAATAGTTAAAAGTAACTCTAGTTAGCTCCATTATACAAATTAACCATGGTTAATTCCAACTCTAGTTAGGATTAACCAAAACATAAAAGTGAAACTCTAGGTCATTCATTTGAGAATCTTTTTTCTGGCATTTCAGATTTCTCTTCTGGGCGTTGACTAAAAAATTATATTTTAATTTAAATATTTTTATTTTTGTTTTTAAAAAATTATAATATAAGACTTAATTTATAAAATTGTTTGGTTAGGTTTTGAGTGTTGTAACTCTTGTTGTACTTTTGGAAGCATTCCCTTGCTTTTATTTCAATGAATTGTTTGGTTTGTTCCAAAAAAAAAAAATGTAAATTTCATTTATAATGAAATACTAGATTATAAATTGTTGTTTTAGTCAAATAACTGTATATGTGTAGTCAAAACACCATAATTAAATTCAGGAAAGAAAAAATAAATGTTGAATGCTTTACCAAAGTAGGCCTAACTAAATAATTTTAAATTTAAAAATAAATATAAAGTAATGTATGAGTAGTTAAAAAGTAACTCTATAGATAGGCCAACTATACAAATTAACCATGGTTAATTATATTCCAAGTCTAGTTAGAATTATAAACCAAGGGATGGGTCAAAACATAAAAGTGAAACCCTAGGTCAGTTTCAGAATCATTTTTTGGCATTTCAGATTTCTCTTCTGGTGGGTTGACTAAAAGAAAGTTCTTGCAGTCCCCCATTGAATCCGGTGGGAAATACGAAATTAGTGGAAAATCCCGACACACGATCCGAAATTAAAGGCCAGCTGGTAATCTTCAATTTCTATTTGCAATTTATTATTTTTTATGCTGAATTAATCTAGGGTTTTGAAGGCTACAAAATTATTAGGAGTGAATTTAGGGTTTTGTTTGTTAAATGATGTTCTCAAATCCATTTTAGCGATGTATTTTAATTAGTTGAATTAATTTTTGTTTCTGATTTATAAGTTATATAGCCATTTTTTTTTAGTAATCTTGAAATGTGTCTGAATTTAGCTAGCTCGGCAACATGTTTTTTCAGTGGTTCATTTTCTTATATATGCCCATTTGTTGTCAACCTGTTTCTCAATTAGGTTTTGTGTACGGTTTTAAAAAAAAAGGGACTCAGAATGTTTGAAAAGGAAGAAGATATATAAGACACTGTTTGAAAAGGAAGAAGATATATAAAACTACTTTTGACAAAATCTTCACTTATTTTAGGCCTAGGTTCAAGGGGAAACTTGGTAAAGAAAGAAGAAACTTAAAATCTTCCCTTTATTTCTTTGTTGCTGTGTTTTTATTTTTTGTTTTTTTTATTTTTCTTTGTTGTGTTGTTGACAAAATCTTCATTTAGCTATGATTATATCTCTGTCATAAAGCAAGATAATTGAATATTCTGATTTAGATAAGAGCCTATTCCTCAAATAATAGAACTCCATTATTTTCCTTCTAAGTTTTATTTTTTCCCATGTACTACTAGTTCAAGAAAAAAGAAATACTATTATTGGCAGGCTCCCAATTATTTTGGTAAAGGCAATTAGAAGGGATATTATTAACTCCTATTTATTTATTATTATATGTTGCGACCGATGTTTTATTTTGAAGTCGCTTTCTTTAGAAAGAATCCTATGTGAAGACTGGAAATTTTGCCTAAGCATAACATATTGAGTTAGTATATACTCCTAATAACTAAAGCAATTAAAGAAAATTGAAGTAGAAAAATTAAATAGAGTTGATATAGGATCCTGGTCAAGTCAGTCAAGATTTAAATTCTTATTAATCATCATTTTATCCAAGTTTATTTCCTTCTTTAATTTGCATTGAAGAAATAGTAATTTTCTATTCTAGGCGGCGACCGTTATATATAATATTTCTTTCGGTTTTTATTTCTTCATCGTGCTGCATGATTGAAGAGAAACATGATATATATGATCCTTAAAAAAAAAGGAAAGGCACTGTAATATAATGTTTAAGGACTGTTTGCTGTGGTAGGCTGCTTATTAACTGTTTGCTGAATAGTGTTTGATCTATATGCAACTCTGGATGTAACTTTTTGAGTACTTCTGGTACTTCGATAATATAATATCCCTTTTTCCGTTCAAAAAAAAAGTGCAAAAATGTTGATATTGGTATGCATCATTTTCTGTATACTGAATGCTGTACATTTTGTTGTGTTTCAGATCTAGCATTTTGGAAAGCATGGAGTGCAATAGAGAGGAAGCCCTCCGGGCGAAAGCAATGGCTGAGGAGAAATTGGCGAACAATGATTATGATGGTGCACGGATATTTGCTACTAGGGCACAGACGCTATATCCTGGATTGATGGGCATTTCTCAAATGTTGGCCCTTGTGGATGTGCTTGCTTCTGCGAAAATCAAAGTCACAAGTGGAGAAACTTTTTGGTATGGAGTTCTTGGTGTGAACCCAGAAGCAGACGAGGAGGCGATAAAGAAGCAATACCGAAAGTTGGCTCTTTTGGTGCATCCAGATAAGAATAAATCAGCTGGGGCTGATGATGCTTTCAAGCTTATCGCAGAGGCCTGGTCTCTGTTATCCGATAAGACGCAGAGGTCAGCATATGACAAAAGGATGTGGGCCAAGACAGGAATTCTACAAGATTGTGTTCCTATGCCAACTCCTGCAGCAGCAGCAGCATCGTCATCCTCCGGAAGCACGCCTAAGAGCTTTTGGACAAAGTGTCAGAATTGCAGGATGTTTTATGAATACCTTTACCGGTACTTACACCATGCTCTCCAGTGTCCTAATTGTTTCCAAGGTTTTACCGCTGCTCAGACCCCGGCCCCTCGTCTCAAGAAGAGAAGATTCAATGCACAGTGTAATGTAACTGCTGCTCAGGGAAATGCACAGCGGGTTTAATTGGAGTGCCTGCCTAATTAGACAAGTTTAATTTCCAAACTTTTATCAGACTTCTATGAGTGTCATGACATTTGTTTTCCTTAATATATGAACAACTTTATTAAGTGTTTTTCTTGTTTAATTAATAACTTTATGAAGTACCAACAATACTCTTTACTCCTTATCCTATATATCTATTTTTTATTTACATTTAAATATGCAGGTTACATATATATATATATATATTTGAACGAAAAAACGGATATTAATATTATCGGAGTACCAGCACTACAAAAAACCATCCAGAGGGTTTTGGCGAGGGAAAAGCCCTCTTTAAAAGGGATGCTGACGGAAATGGCTAGCGTTTTATTCCCTCGCGATATTTTTTTCTCGATATTTTTTTGGCGAGCGTGAGATTCCCTCTCCAAATCGCAAGTACCAGAATCTGTCTCCAATTAGCGAGTGTCAGATCCCTTGCCAATAATTATATAATGTCAAAATGTCAAGAAGTGGTCGAGACAATTATAGTAGTAGTTCTCCTTAATTACAAATTAATTTTGGATTTTCACACAAGTCTTGAAAAGAGAGAAGAGAGTTGCAAGCTTGTTTGTGGAACATGAAGCTCCACATCTTTGCCCTTATTTCGTCGAAGGTGTTCTCCAGTTGTATCTCCTCGTTTGCGAATATTTTTTTGTTCCTGTTTTCTACAAAAAAAAAAAAAAAAAACATACCACACAGCCCCAAAGACGTTCCATTACCAACTTCTTTCTCTCACCCCCAAGAATTCCGCAATGTTGATGAAAGTGAGATGATGGTTTGATGTGCGAGGCCATTGGTGACTTCATCCATGAGTAGCAGAGATTCCACACTTTGTTAGAGTAACTACAGTCGAAGAAAAGATGTCGGATTATTTCTTCGCCTGAACCGCAGAGTCCGCAAGAGAGATCGTCGTTATCGTTGAGCACATGACTTTTCTTCAGTTCGACGCGTGTTGGTAACCTTTCCTGCAGAATTTTCCAGGCGATCGCCTGTCCTTTGTATACCGATTTTGTTGTATATCGCCCGTCGCTTGAAAGCTTCCAACTCCATAAATCAGTTTGTGTGTCAAGATTTTATTGAGCTGGTTGATTAATTTTTTAAATGAGTAATTAAGTTATTGGCCGATGAGAGAATACATTTGACATTTAATTTGTGTGTAATGGTCCATGTGTGAAGCATATAATGAGTCATATAATGAGTTTTAATTTAGAAATTAAATAAAAATCATTACATGATCAGTTTTGATTTAGAATTAAAAGACCGTGAATTATTTACAATTGTTCAAAAAGTTTTGGCTGTCACAACAGTAGTGCCGGAAAAAATAAATTAAAAAAGCGCCCTAATATATATATATGGGAAGAACTTGTAACCATGGTGCACCATGGATTGTATTATTAATATAACATATACAAGTTGTTTTTCTTAAAGGTACCAGTGTGTTATAGTATTAATTATTTTCGCTTAAAAGTATTTGTTGTGTACAGTTGCGTCGTACAAATGTCGTACAAGAAATTAAGGTTAATACATATGATTACTTGAGGCTGGTCCGCAACGTTTACCAATAAATATATAGTTGTTGGAAAAGTACAGTCAGTATTCGGAGAAATGTCGATTGATTGACTGACGACTCAAGTCCACCCTAGCTCAAAACGCTATCGACATAGGGTTTTTCCAATTGCAGGTCGTCTAAGATATAGTAGTTTTCTACATACCCACATATTAAACTGCTGAGGATTCAAGGGACCCTTTGGGGCATATATACTTCTGTTTCTCATCATCTTCCAAACTCATAAATTCTTTTATTGTCGAAAATATTGCATTCGTCAATACTTCAGGTACACTATGATTCGCACCACTAAATTCGCGCGGAATAACAAGGGCGTTAACTGAGGGCGAAAAAACGGTTCAATTATTACCAGCTAAACTTCCAACCTGCATTAGTTTTCAATTAATGGTTAAAAACTTTTCACATAAAATGAAGAGTTAATTGCAAAATAACTCATGACATTTAACTTTGTTTTCGATTATAACATATGTTTTAAAATTGTTGCATAATGTTGCAATTCTATCATATGACTATTTTCCGACTTGCTAACTTGGCAATGTATGAAGTTATAAAAGAAACTAAAAGATTGTAATTAAATTGAAATAATAATTAAACAAGTTCTTGAATATATTTGAAATTAAAAAAAACATTAAAAAAATTGGTTGTTACTATTAGACCTATATGGATAAATACACTCCTATTCTTATTTATTGTATAGGCCCACCTTAGTTTCCTATGGGCTCTCTTATAAAGCCCATTAGGGTTAGGTTAAACCCTAAATCATATCTTGTATAAATACCCCTTGTAAATCTCATTTGTAACTAATCAAGAAAATATATTTTCCAAAATAATTATAGTTTTCTATATGGTATCATCGAGTCATTTGGCTCACGCCTGATCCAAATCCTAGCCGCCGCCGCCGCTACAAACCCTAGCCGCCGCTGCCGCACCCCACTCAGGCCGCCGCCGCCGCTACCAAATACTCCAGCTGCTGCTCCAGTCGCTGAAGCGCCGCCGCCGCCATACGTCTTAAGACGCCCAGCTCATTGATGTCCCTCCCCTCTCTCCGCTGCTCTATTCCAAACGATGGCCGCTCCCTCTCAGTCGCCGGCACCAATCACCTTCAAAGGACTTGCAAATATGTCCTTGAAGCTTACCTCCACCAACTATGGTGCTTGGTCTTTCCAGCTTCGTCTTCTCCTCACTGGACACAACCTCTTTGGCTATGTCTTGGGCACACATCCATGCCCCCCGTCCACAATCCCAGCTGTCGACGGCACCACCGACACCACCGCCATCGTTCCCAATCCTGCGCACGATCTGTGGGTGTGTCAGGATAACCTCATTTTCTCAGCCATGGTTGGATCAATGTCTCCAGAACTCATTCCTTTTGTTGCATCGACTAAAACCTCTTGTGACGCCTGGTCGATGCTTGAGAGCATGTATGGAAAACCCTCCAGAGGCCGAATTCTTGCCCTCAAAACCAAGTTTCGCTCTCTGTCTAAAGGTGCTCGCCCGATCTCCGATTTCCTCATGGAAGTTCGCTCTGTGGTCGACGAACTTGCACTCCTCGGCATTAAGTCTGATGCCGAGGACGTAACCCTCCAAGTCCTCACTGGCCTTGATGAGTCCTATAATGACATCGCAAATGCCATTCAAGCTCGCGAGCAGCCCATCTCCTTTGCCGAGCTCTGTGACAAACTCCTCAGTGCCGAGGTCCAAATTGCCTCGCGACCTTCCTCGGCCTTAATACCTGCTTCTGCACTCACTGCAGGAAAATCACATCATCGCTCCTCGCGCCCTAACTTCTCGCGACCCGACTCCTCGCGACCTGACTCGAGGTCCAAGCCTTCTGACATTCGTCCTCGCCAGTCCTCACAAAGGCCCTACCTTGGCACCTGCCAATACTGCCGAGCACCTGGTCACACTGCTCGCACTTGCCCTGAGATTAACTCAGCCCCCCCACTCACCGCTCAGTCTATGGGTTCTCGCCCCCCGCATGGACGGTACGCACCACCTCCTCGCCCCAATCGACCAGATGCTCGCCCGGCCTATTCGGCCCACTCGGCCTCCTCGGCACATCCTGCCGAGCACTGGATCCTTGACTCCGGTGCCTCGCATCACATCACCAACGACCTCGCCAACCTCTCTCTTCACTCGCCCTTTGATGGAGCTGACAATGTTGAAATTGGTGACGGTAAAGGTTTACGCATATCTCACACTGGCTCTATGTGCTTTCCTCACCTTACATCTCTCAAGTTTTCGAATGTCTTGGTCGTCCCACACATCTCGAAAAACTTGATTTCGGTCTCTAGTCTCTGTCGTGACAATAATGTTAACATTGTCTTTGATCGTTCTTCTTTTCAGGTGCGGGATGGTCACTCGGGGAGCATTCTCCTCGCTGGGAGTTGTATAAATAATCTATATGTCTGGCCGGCACACATGTCCATCACCTCACCGCAAGCCTTCACATCTCAACATCTCACGACGACCACCTGGCATGCTCGCCTTGGCCATCCATCAACAAAAATCCTTGCTCATACCCTCTCTAAGCTTAGTTTATCTAGTGCACCTTCAAAACACTTCAACTGTAATTCATGCTCATGTATCAAAAGTCACAAACTACCTTTTTATGATTCAAGCATTACATCTACTAAACCACTTGATGTTATTTTTTCTGATGTCTGGTCGTCGCCTGTCTTGTCTCCTGATAATTTCAAGTACTATGTGCTATTTGTTGATCACTTCAGCAAGTACATATGGATTTACCCTCTAAAAAGAAAATCAGATGTTCTCCCCACCTTTACCACATTCAAAACCCTTGTTGAAAACACCTATCAAAACACAATCAAAACCTTTTACTCTGACAATGGGGGTGAATTCATTGCTCTTCGCCCCTTTCTTCAAACCCATGGCATTGCACACCTCACCACCCCACCCCACACACCCGAACATAATGGCATATCTGAACGTCGCCATCGTCATGTGGTTGACACAGCCCTAGCTCTTCTTCTCCATGCCTCCATGCCTCTCACCTACTGGCCCTATGCTGTTTGCACTGCAGCCTATATCATAAATCGCATTCCCAAAGTCAACCTCGACATGGCATCCTCCTTTGAAAAACTCACTACTCGCCCCCCTAACCTAACCAAACTCCGTGTCTTTGGTTGCCTCTGCTATCCTCTACTACGCCCCTACACCACTCACAAACTTGATCCTCGCTCTACTCCATGTATCTTTGTTGGGTACTCGCCCACACAAAGTGCTTATCTCTGCCTTGATCGCTCGACAAACCGAATCTACACCTCGCGTCATGTTCAGTTTGTCGAACATACGTTTCCTTTCTTAAACCCTTCTCCCCCTAATCAATCATCCTCCCTGCCGACATCCACCTCCTCGCCACCTAGCTCCTCGCCCACTCTTATAGCACCTGTGCTCCCTCACCTCGCCACAGCTGTCCTCGACCACAATCCCGTGCCTACCAATCCCCAACAACCAACACTGGTCGATCAACAGCCTATAACCCCACCAGCCTCCCCGCCAGCTGCGATCACACCTGACATCCCTGTGCCGACCAATGCTCCCTTACGACCTCCTGCACCTCGCATGGTAACTCGAGCTCAAAACAATGTGTTCAAGACAAACCCAAGGTATGGACTTACTTCTGTCATCACCTCTGACATTGAGCCGAGCTGTGTATCGCAGGCACTCAAAGATAAAAACTGGCGAGCAGCCATGTCGGCTGAATTTGATGCCCTTCTTCAAAACGGCACCTGGGACTTAGTTCCTCCCAATACATCTCAGAACGTGGTCGGCTCCAAGTGGGTCTTTCGTATCAAACGAAAACCTGATGGCTCTCTTGACAAATACAAAGCTCGCCTGGTTGCCAAAGGTTTTCACCAACGACCGGGTGTTGACTTCACTGAGACTTTCAGCCCGGTCGTCAAGCCGGCCACTGTACGAGCAGTCCTCAGCATCGCTGTCACTCAGCACTGGCCACTCCAACAGTTCGACGTCAACAATGCCTTTCTTCATGGCACACTCTCCGACACAGTTTTCATGGCACAACCACCTGGCTTTGCAGATAAGACTTTTCCATCTTATGTTTGCAAATTACACAAATCTATATATGGCTTGAAACAGGCTCCTCGCACGTGGTACCATGCTCTTCGCTCCTTTCTTGAAGAAATTGGTTTTACTCCCACTCACTCTGATG
This sequence comes from Galeopsis tetrahit, assembly GCA_963675135.1. Taxonomy (NCBI): domain Eukaryota; kingdom Viridiplantae; phylum Streptophyta; class Magnoliopsida; order Lamiales; family Lamiaceae; genus Galeopsis; species Galeopsis tetrahit. Next base: position 5,548,012 of record OY776130.1, read on the forward strand.
AATCACTGTTCGTCTACAACAACTCTGGGGTGGTCGCCTACTTTCTCGTCTATGTTGATGACCTCATCCTAACGGGCAACACCCCACCCATGCTTGCCCGAGTAGCTGCTGACCTCAGTGCCAAGTTCTCGGTCAAAGACCTCGGCTCTCTCTCTTACTTCCTGGGAGTGGAAGTTCTTCGCTCCAAGAACTCATGCTTCCTCTCCCAACGCAAATATGTTACTGACCTGCTCGCCAAGTACAACATGCTCAATTCAAAACCTGTTCGCACTCCTCTACCAACCTCTGCTCGCCTGTCCATCTCGGATGGGTCCTCGCCCACGGATGCCACCCAATACCGACAGGTCCTTGGCTCGCTTCAATATCTTCAACTCACTAGGCCGGACATTGCGTTTGTCGTGCACAAGTTATCACAATTTATGCACGCACCCACCACCACTCACTGGGGTGCTGCCAAACGTCTCCTACGGTACCTTAATGGTACAAGAAATGTTGGGATCACCCTCACCTCCAGCCCGTCCTCGTCACTTCACTGCTTCACTGATGCAGACTGGGCTGGTGACACGGACGACCGAACTTCCACCAGTGCCTACATTGTGTTTTTAGGATCCAACCCCATCTCATGGTCATCCAAGAAACAGAAATCTGTTGCTCGATCCTCGACGGAGGCTGAATATCGAGCAATTGCTGCTGCGGCCTCTGAAGTTCAATGGCTCAAATCACTTTTCAAGGAACTTCATTTTCCCACCTTACCCACACCTGCTCTTTATTGCGACAACATTGGTGCAACCTATCTGTGCTCGAATCCTGTATTCCACTCCCGAATGAAGCACATTGCCATTGACTTTCACTTTGTCCGTGGCCTCATCAAGACTCAACAATTGCGTGTGTCTCATGTTTCCTCTGCCGATCAACTTGCGGATGCTCTCACGAAACCTCTTTCCAGCACACGACTACAACTTCTCATGTCCAAGATTGGAATCACCAACGGTGCTCCATCTTGAGGGGGCGTATTGGACCTATTTGGATAAATACACTCCTATTCTTATTTATTGTATAGGCCCACCTTAGTTTCCTATGGGCTCTCTTATAAAGCCCATTAGGGTTAGGTTAAACCCTAAATCATATCTTGTATAAATACCCCTTGTAAATCTCATTTGTAACTAATCAAGAAAATATATTTTCCAAAATAATTATAGTTTTCTATAGTTACGTCAGCATAATTTGCCTGAAAATAGTAATATGTTATAATTGCAACAATTTGAAATATTGTGTAACAAATTTGAAAATTTTAAAACATGTGCTGTAATTGATAAAACGTGAAAAGATCGTGATCCATATTCTTACGATGAAGAAATCCCATTCTTCGCAATAAAGTAGTTTGGTCGTAGAAATCAACGACAGGGAATGAATCACGTACGTACTTGAACTTGGGATCTACTAAATTCTGCATGCAGGAAACTGCAATTGACACCATTTTAGTGTATTTTAGTGTATATCACAAGTACTTTTATGCTGTATATATATATAGAGAGAGAGAGGAATTAATTTATCACAGTATATATATACTCCCTCCGTCCCACAATAACTTTCACACTTTTCATTTTTGGACGTCCCACAATAACTTTCACACCCTTAAAATGGAAAATTCTTTATAAACTCCACCCTCACAATATTCTCAATTTTACACAAATGCCATTACTTTTTTTCCACACATACACAAAAGTCAACTCATTTATTTACTTTATACATAAAGGTTTATAAAATTACCCCTCAAAACTCCACTCATTATTACACTTTCTTAATATTTGTGCCCATCTACCTATGCAAATTAATATGGGACGGAGGGAGTATATTATATTGTAAGCGCCGGTTGTCCATATACAGAAAATACCACTACATATAGTGCTACTGTATGTCTAATTTATCTAATTTTCTCCATGTCCAATTCGCATGTTTGGCTTGCGACGAGATTCCTCTCAAATCAAAATGACGTGATGATTAACTTATTTTAGATGTCATTGTATCGTACTTTGAATTGTTCATCTTTTATTTTCATTAACCGTCATCACTGGAGAATCTTGAACCAAGCGCCTCCTGATTAATCTTACTTTTCATTGTGTAAAGGATATAAACATGTATTGTTTCCTTTTGTAACTACTTTAGTGGTTAGTTAGTAACTACTTAGTCTATAAATATAGATTAGGTCTTTTGTATTTCTTATGCATTTTTATGCACTTTATTCATTGTAAACATTGTAACACTCCATATATGAAATACCTTTAGTTTTGTATTTCGTTCTTTACAATTATTAGATGAGTGTGTGTTTACATCTCTACATGGTATCAGAGCTATGTATGGATTAATTTATGATCGATTAAACAAGTTTGTTGATCTAGATATGTTTCCGCAATTCGGTATGCATGGATTTCCGAATTTCTTGAGTCTTTGTACTCATTTTCTGCCAAATCTTTGATGGATTTGGATTTCTACTTTTTTTTCTCTTTTCGAGATTATTCTTTAAGGGTTTTATGCTCGTGAATTTGTGGATTCGATTTTATCTTGATTCGAATTCTTCTTTGAGTTTCTTGAGTTTTATACTCATTTCTTTGCGAGTTTTATGCTCGTGAGTTTTATATTCGATTTCATGTTGATTCGAAATCGATTATTTCGTGTTTATCACGATTCCTTTTTTTTTTTTTGGAATATTTGTGGAATTCTCACCACGGATTGGATGAATTCGATTATTGGTGTTGTTTGGTTTTGAGTATTATAAATTCTTGCTGATTGTTCGGCGGTGCTTAAGATTCCGGCGTCGATTCATTTTAGTGTGCTGTTCCGCTGGCGGTTCACGACGGTTTCCTCCATCTCCGCCGATCAGTTTCGGAAAATTTTGAAAAGCAGTTTCGGCGATTTTCGCTTGAATTAATTGCTGTTGATTGTGATTCATCTAATTGAGAATGGCTCAGTTTTAGTCTTGATTGGAATTTGTTCGGCGTTGGTTACACACACACGAAGCGGCGGTGCAAATCTTGAATTGAGAAAGAAAGGCAGAGACCCTTTTGAAGAATGGGTATTCCGGCAAGAATGGCGGTTGAATTCCGGCGAATGGTGAAGTGGTGGTTCTTCGATTTGATTGTCGTAGTTCGTAGAGACTCTGTTTTTAGATCTGTTCATCCCTGTGGTTCGCGGAATTTGTCGGCTTCAGGTTTTGGCGATTCGATCTTGCGGTGGCTGATTTGTTATCGATGGTGTGCCGTTTGATGATCTGGTCGAGCCGACGAGGTCATCCAACCATCTAAATTTGCGGTGAAGGCATTGTAAGTTCTCTTCGTTTGCCGATTTGAGTTTGGCTTTTGATTCCCGGCATCGATTTGCTGCCTGAGATTTGTTGCCGGCTGTTTTTTGCTGCCTTGTCGCCGGCGTTTCAGTTTGACGGTGGCGATTGGCTTTTGGTTAATTTGTTGCAGCTTACTTCCAGTATTCAAATGGAGATTGATTTTGTCCATTGTTGCAGCTATTTTTTAGCATTTGTTTTCAGCTTGCGTTGCTTGGTCCTTTGCTGCTAATTGATGTTCGATTACCGTGGGTTTTGTCGGATCGTTTGAATGGAAGTGTGGACATTTTGATGTCAAGTGAGTCTGAAAAACTCGCAGACAGTAATACCACTGTTCTGCCAATTGATTTTGAAATGACTAATTCAGTTGCAGAAGTAGAAACAATGCAATCTGCCAGTTTTGTGCATGCTGAAAATGGATCTCTACCTGTTCAAAGTGAAGTAAGTTTCAGCAATCGTGAGAAAAAAAAAAAGAAACATTTTCAAGTAAAAGGGAGGTAGATGCAAGTTCTTTATCTGGTGTTAAGAGACCTCGAATGTCTGTTGATGAGCACCAACCTTCAGTGCATGTAACCTATACCTTCAGTGCAGTTTCAGCCGTTGGTTTTCCGGCCTAATTTTGCCGATGGAATTGTCGATTGTTGCTGTTTGTTTTTGGTTTTCTGGTGTTCCTCTGAATTGTTCTCAACTTTGGAGTCTCAGCTACTTGAATTGTTGCAATGATGTGCTCAATTTTGTTGGACCTTATTTGTTTGATTGGTAACATTTATATTGGAGATTGATCATTGCACTTCATCTATTGAGGATTCTTTGTTGATTGTGGTTGGTTGTGTGTACAAGGCCATGGTCCGATTTGAGAATGCATTTTGCTCAGAATTACGACATTGTCAAAATGAGGTTGATTGACATCCACTCTCATTTTGAGGGGGGTGTAAAGGATATAAACATGTATTGTTTCCTTTTGTAACTACTTTAGTGGTTAGTTAGTAACTACTTAGTCTATAAATATAGATTAGGTCTTTTGTATTTCTTATGCATTTTTATGCACTTTATTCATTGTAAACATTGTAACACTCCATATATGAAATACCTTTGATTTTGTATTTCCTTCTTTACAATTATTAGATGAGTGTGTGTTTACATCTCTACACATTGAATAATAATATTATACGTGTGACGCAATGCAGCAAAAACATAACTAAAATAAAAATATACAGTAATAATTCCATACACCATATATTTAATGGTACATGTAAAAATATGATTTTTTGTCTTGTAAGTTACACTATTTTTTTTATTTTTTGTCCTACTAATTTTTGCACTTTACTTTGGTCCTGTAACATGTTTCAAAAAAATTGTCCAACAACCTGCTACTACAGGTCACATGTCCGGTCTCATCCGACATGCATTGGTTAATCCTAACTAGACTTGGAATTAACCATGGTTAATTTGTATAATTGAGCTAACTAGAGTTACTTTTTAACTACACATATAATATTACTTTATATTTATTTTTAAATTTAAAATTATTTAGTTAGGCCTACTTTTTGTAAAGCAATCAACATTTATTTTTTATTTTCTGAATATAATTATGGTGTTTTTCCTACACATATACAGTTATTTGACTAAATTAAAACAACAATTTATAATCTAGTATTTCATTATAAATGAAAATTTTATAATCTTCGAAATAAAAGCATCAGGAATGCTTCCAAAAGTACAGCAAGAGTTACAACGCTCAAACCTAACACCAAGGGATTTTATATGCATGGTCCTAACAATAGGAAACGACACATCGTCCACCTTCCTCGCAGTGCGATCTACTTTTTTCATGTGATAAAATAATTCATTTTTAAAATAAATATATAAAATTATAAAAAATATTCTTATAATATTTCTTTTAAAAACTCCAAAATTTATAAATGAACAATTCCATTTATATCCCGTAATTAAGACCCAATTCATTTTACGCCTTTTTTAATTATAAATATTACTACCCCGTTCCGCAATTATTTTCACACTTTTCTTTTCGGAACGGCCCACAATAACTTTCACACCTTTAAAATGAAAACCCCTTTATAAACTCCACCCTCACAATTATATCCTCAATTTTACACAAATGCATTACTTTTTTTCTCAAATACACAAAGTCAACTTATTTCTCTACTTTATACATAAATATTTACAAAATCACCTTTCAAAATCCCCACTAAATTCACTTTTCTTATTTTGTGTACCACTTCTCATGTAAAATAAATTAACGGAGGAAGGGAGTAACATTTATTTATTTTTAATTATAAAAAATCGGATCATTTGGTTGGATGGCATGACAGCCCGTCCAAAGTCCGACGGGCCCATGTTGGCCCGGCCCATCCTATGAAATGTTATGACGGGCAAGCCTTGACCCAACCCAGCCCGAAAATTGTGGCCCGCCCCAACATGTTCGACAACTATAATTTTATATGTTGTTTTATTATTACATATTTTAAATTATATTTTGGTTTTAAAAAATATTGTTGTCATTTTATATTTATTAATTTAATTTATTAGTAGGGCAAAGTTGTACGATTGCACATTGCTTAAAGAAAACACACTATTGTGAAGTGCAATAATCACTACAAAAAATGGCATGTATAGCGACAAAATTACAGACGGATTTTCCGTCGGAAACCGTTCTTACCGACGGAAAAATTTCGTCGAAAGTAAGGGATGCCTACCACTCAGACAAGTCTATTTTTTGTTTATAAATGTAATATTAATTGTATATATACTCAATTTTTACCTTTTTTTAAAGAAAAATTTACAAGATTAATTTATTTCCTTTATATTAATAACTAAATTTGTCAGTTATAACTATTGCAAATTTAATTTTTTTAATTTATATATTGTAAATCATTTTTTTCTTGCATTGATTAAAATTCTAAAATGTCCATATGTATACATATTTTACTTTTTTTTAAAAATAAACCCATTTAATAATTGAAATTTTTTTCACTTATATTAATCATTAAATTTGTGACTTATAATTATTGTAAACTTTTTTTTTATTTATTTATAAATGGTAAATGTAATTTTTTTTAATTCATTTGTGTTGGGATATGGTTTATATTAATAAAAGAAAATTTGAATTTGATTTGATACCAAAACCCTAAGTAAAACCCCAAGTATGATGATTTGTCAAGTCTAGATTTTCAGGTTAGAAAAGCTCATATATGTTAGGGAGCTTTAATTTTTCTTAGATATATTATTCTTTGAATCTATGACAAATGACCTGAAAGCACAAAGCACATGAAGACAAGTATCATTGAAAACAAGGAGCTGAAGTGTTATGAAGGAAGTGACAAGGATTCATGAAGACAAGTATGACAAAAGTCAAGTATGATGAATTTGGATATTCATATACCTTGGACTTTGCATACTTATGGTCAAAGACGATGAATGACTAGGCACTTTACCCAGTACGAGGCCGTTAGCGGGAAGGACATAATTATTCCAAATTAGCCAAAGAATTAGTGCCACCTATCACTGCGCATAACAAATTCTGAGAATGGAATGCAAAATGCAGAATGGACGTGAATGCATGTACTATTTGCATGCAGGCCCCTGAACAATTTGAAAGTTCAAATTTGTTGGTCCCAAGTTGAGTTAATAACGAGTAAGCTAGTGAAAACGTCTAGAGGGGGGTGAATAGACTTTTCAAAAATCTTTCGTTATATCAGAATACAATATGCGGAATACGAAATTAACAATGAGCCCAATTCAAGATTATACTCAACTTATAATTCGAGAACTCTGTTCTATACTCAACTAATCAAGTTCAGTTAAGTAATTAAACAATTAATCAATCAATCAAAACAGTAAAGTAAATCAACACACAAAGATTTATAGTGGTTCGACAACTTGTCTACATCCACTCTCACAATCCAATTGTGATGTTTTCCACTAAACTCTTCCAATCGAGTACAAAGTGTAGTTCCTGTCTTTTAAGTCCCAAGAAGAAGACTTAGATCTTCAACAGAATATACCACCAGATATATCTTCGATCTAACTAGCTATTTAACAAGCAACTAGCAACTTGATACAAAACAATAAAAATAAACTTCTCTATCTTCAGTAGTCGCCTTCTTGAATATGACTTGTCTTCTGGCTTCCTTCTGAAGTTAAACTCTGTGAGTAAATCCTTCTTTGATTTCTTCGTAATACGTCTTTCGAATGCTTAGAATCAGTACGTCTGTGTTCAGTAGTCTTTAATCAATAATCTCCTTCAAGTATATATAGACTTCTGAAATCAAGAACTTAAGTAGTTGTAACTAACTCTTCTTGATAACTGATTTCTAACTGAATCTTCTTATCCATCAACGCGTTTTCTGTTATGAATTAGTTATTCCAACTAACTTCTTTAATCTTTATCTTCATACGCGCTTTTGTAACTAACTTCAGTTGACTTCGTCTTGAGTAGTCCAGTCGATGCACTCGTCTTGTAGTCTGCTCGTCTTGAGTAGTAGACTTATCTTCTCTTCTAGTGCAGTAGACTTCAGTAGAACTAATCTAGTCCTAACAAGACTATTATATTACATTAAGCTTTTATAATACAAGCTTAGTCAACTTATAAACTATACAAACAATCTAATCTATTACATAGAAATATCAATGAGCTCTATACAACTTTTATAGCTCAATAACAAACTAAACAACGTAATCTTATATAATCAGATATGAAGTATAAACATTAAACGAATTTATAAGTACTTCATCTTTTAAACTTTAACTTATCTTTTGAACTCTACTGATCTGTTCAAGATGACTCAACTCAACTAGACTAGTTCAGTCAATACTTAGAAAATATTCAAACCATTTTTGGCTTATCAAAACTTCATCTTTTCTTTTCATCATTTAGGACTTGTCTAGGATTCATATCCCAACAATTTCCCCCTTTTTGATGAAGCCAAAACTACTTGAATCTTTTCTCATAAGTAGACTAGTTAAGTAGTTATCTTGTCTTTAACATCAAATAGTACTTATCTTTTCATTCATTCAAAATGAGATCAGTAGATTACAAATACTTAATCAAAATGAAACTAAGTATCAGAGCAAAAAAAACAAAAACTAAGAATATAAATCAACTAGTCCGAAAGAGTACCTCCTTCTAAGTTTGGAACCTGAAACGCATCTAGAAGTCTTCTGTGTATCAGACTAATATGATCTTCATCTTCAATCTTCTCTTTATCGAGTAGTTGCTCTTCAAACTTCTTAATCTGATTCATGTCCACTCTTCTTCCAGAGCTTGTCATAGGACATTTCCATTTCGGAAACTCAGGAACCAAAATGTTGAAGTTTGCGCTTGCAGAAATCCTTAAGATTAAATGCCACAACATTTTGTGTTGTCCTTCCATGAATCTTTCAAATAAAGAGTATAATTCACCTTGTCCTTCAGCATCACCATATTTTCTCAAAATCCAGTGATCAAGTTCCCATTGATTCTTCACTTTGTTCCATTCAGCTTTATGTTCACCATCAATGAAGTAATCAATCAACTTGTCTTCCATCAGTTCTTCATTCTCTTTCAGCTCTAGCAATCTTTCAATATGTTTCCTAACCTTCTTTTTGCTTGCATAATGAGACTCATCATCAGGATTAGCAGTCCTTTGTTTCTTCTCAACTAATGCAGAAGGTTCATCAATGACTAACTTTCTCTTGACTTGTCTAGTCCGAATCTCAGCTTCTGAAGATGCAACACCTTTGCCTTTCTCCAGCTTCTTCAGCTCATCTGCTTTAAGCTCTTCAAGCTCAGCTTTCTTGATTAGCTTGCCTCTTTTCGGCCTTCTTAGTTCCTCAATAGCAGTTGCAGCAGCTTTAACATCGGATTCAGTAGACAATTCAATTTTCTGAATTTTACTCGTCTCTTCCCCCTTTTTGGCTTCATCAGTAGCCTTAAGAGTGAATAGACTAGTAAATCTGGTCATCTCTTCTTTAACAGCTTCCTTCATCGCCATAGCAGCCAGTTCAATGTGCTTCTGATGCGTCTTCTCATGACTCAGCTTGTCTAGACGATCAGTAGTTAGCTCCAGCTTTCTTGAACTTGACACAAGTTCATCCTTGAAATGTGTAGCTGTCTGACGTAGTAGGGTATTCTGAGCAGTTAGTTCAGTGAGAATAGCTTGAGAACGCACCAACTGATTCTGTGCTTCTCGTCTTTGAGCATCAGCAATCTCAATTTTCACCCTGTAGAGTCTCTCCATCTTACTAGACTCTGCAGCTAGTGATCGAGCAAAAGAAATAGACTTCTTTTCTGAGACATCAAGTTGTTTCTTCAGAAAGTCTTCAATTTGAGCATACATCTCTTCTCGAAAAGATGAGTCCATCTTGTTGACTTCTCCCACAATAAGTGCTCTTAAGCTGTCAACAAGTGACTGATTCTGCTCAACTAACACATCCTTCACTTTCGAGTTTAAGAATTCGTCAACAGCAGAATGAACACCATCTCTTAGATCCTTCTTCAGCTCATCCAAATATCCATCTGGAAAACCTTGTGAAGATGACTGCACTTGAGCTTTCACATCTTCTTGAGCTAACTCGAAAAGTTCGTTCTCATTAAACATTTCTGCATCCAAGAATTCTTCATCTTCTTCACCTAGTTCAAAAGATTCAGATTCTTTCGAACTTTCAGCATCATCTATTTCCAACATAGGCTCAGAAGTCTGAATGCCGATCTCAGCAACTTCTGGTTTGATCTCGTCTTCCACCAGATCCGTCTGGGTTCCGACATCAAATGAAAATTCTTCAATGAGAACGCCATCAGGAATGCTTAACATTCTTTTGACTAACTCAACCAAAGCTTTGCGAGGAAATAGTTCAGAGTGGTCCTTCACTCTACTATTCTCTTTTTGCTCCATCTCCCAATCCATGAAATTGGAGATTCCGCCCATGCCTTGGATGACTTCAAATAAATCGTCAGTTCCGGACTTCTTCAAAGAGAACCAGGTGCAAATTCTGATCAGCTTCTCAAACTGTTCAGATGAGTAGTCGACGTCGAGAGTAGAGAGTTGTTTCTTCATGTTTCGTATGATCTTAGCACGAACTCTTTTCTCTCTTGGGCACATTGGGTAATAGACCAAGGACTCAAATCTAACTTCAGACGGGGTCTGAGTAGATGGGGTCTCTAACTCAGCTGTTGCAGTGGCAACTGGCGTCTTGTCTGAAGTAGACGGGTTTGAAGGTTCAACATTTTCTGTTGAAGGTAGGGATAAGATTTGGTCTGTGGTTTGATGGGGCTCTAATGTGGCCAGGTTGAGTGTGACATCTGTCGGAGTATCAGATGTGTCCTTTATGGGAGTGTTTTCGGGTATACTGGCTCGAAGCGGTAATGCCGCCAGTATTTGTGAGGTTGAGGGTACAGGACGAGGCCTAGATCGATGTGATCTAGCCTTGGTTCGAACAGGAGGGAGAGAAGAAAGAATTGACAAAGATTGAGAAGAGGTACCAACCTGAGCACTCAACTCGTCTGGTTGAGTAGGAGAACCAATTCTCACAAGAGTATACACCTCTGGCACTTGTGCACTTGTCTCCTTCTCTTGTTCCGATTCTTCTTCAGTCTGAGTTTTCTCAGAGTCAGCCGAACTGGACTCAGTGGCCTTTTCCGATTCTCCATTATCGGACTTGGCTTCCGAAGAACTAGATGAGTCAGCATATGGCAGAGCTGCTGAATCATCAATCTGAACTTGCCTTGGGGCGGATGGCCTTGCAGCAATCTGCTTCCTCAGGGCTTCTGCCTTCAGATAAAACTTGAGTGGATGGAAGGGCTTACCATTGCTCCAATCTGATTTGTTTGGTAATAACAAGGGGAGTAGAATACTCAACTTGTTACCGTACCCAACCGTATGCGATACCACCCAATTACCGGAGTCGATGTCAACACGAACACTTTTCTCAAAATACATCATTCTGTCAGCAATTAATTTGAACCAATTACCCTCAGTAATTCCATCGTATATCGCTGCCATCACCCTAGTCTTCACTTGAGTGACCGCATCAAATGAACCGGTGGCACATAGAAGCATTTTGCTAGCTATGTCCAAAAGTGTCCGATAAATCTTCAAGAGTTGTGACTTTTTGACGGAAGGAGCCTTGCCGTCTGGTTTGAGCTTCATCCTTTTTCCACAAAATATGCTGAGATACCTCATCTCATGTCCAAGGGCATAGTTCTCCACATCAATCGTTCCAGTGGGCAACCTCAAATGCCTGAACATTACTTCATTATTGATTTCGACACGGCTTGTGCCAATAAATGATTCAATCGAATCTCCTCGTCTTGTGGCGTTTGCATAGAACAGTAACACCTCCTCTTCCAAGACGACTTGGGGAAATGCCTCGAGATATGGTCTTAGACCACATTGACAGCATTTCGCAAGAATTTCTTTGTTATCAGCAGTGTGCAATCCTTTGAAAAATAGCGAAGGTTCTACATGCACCTTTCCGTCTGCAGAATATCTCCCCAAATCAAACCTAGCTTGCATGTTTGATCGAACATCGAAAAGAGAAACAATCGACATTGTCAGAGAATAGAGTAAGATTGGGAGGATTGATTAAGCAAGAAATTGAGTGTGAAAATCAACAGTTGTGAAAACGTGAGGCGAGTAGAGTGAGGCAGTTTGTGTTTTGTTAGAACAGAATTTTTAATCCAACGGCCAAGATTGAATGCATGGATCCAACGGTCGAGACCTTTGGAATTCGGTTACGGAATCGAGAATATTATGTGATTTGATATTGTAAATTTTGAAATCCGCCTTTCTTATTGGTTAGGACAGAGGAGTGTACTCATCTGACCTAGCGTAGAAGAGTGGGGCGCGAACTGGGTGTATACACCTCATTAAAATGGGAGTGTATTTATCCAATTCTGGAATTTTTCTCTTTACATTACCAAATTACCATAATGTCCTTAATTCAAGTGTGAGTAAACACTTAGCATATTTTGAACAAAAGCAACACTTAGCTTGTCTGTTCGAGTCAATTCAGAACAGACGAGTAGACTTATGGTTCACAAGATAAGTAGGTTTAAGTACACAAGACGAGTTCCCCCTTCGCCTGTGCTTGTCTATTCTGAACATCGAACGACTTTATGTACCTATCTTATCATTTTCAACGTGTAATCGATAGTACAAGTAGAGTAACAATAAATAAGATGAATATTAATTCAAAGCAATGATCAAGGTTTCGAACAGGATGACTTTTAACAAACTTAAGAGTCAACATAAGGATATTTAAGAAATCATAGATTCCCCCTTAATTGTTTATTCCCTTAGTATTACCCTCAGCTTTACCAGCTTCCTCATCGGGTTGTCTGGTCATCTAGTCTAGCCTTGTATACCTGTCTGGTGAGTGAGTAGTCGAGTGCTTCTAGTCTAGTATTCTTGTCTCCTTTTCTTTTGATGTACCTGTCTGGTTAGTACATAGCTATAGACAAGTCGGGTCTAAATCAATTAGCCCTAAGCTAATGCATAACTCACGAAAACGTGCCTCAGCTAATGGTTTTGTAAAAATGTCAGCTCTTTGAAAATCAGTATGAATCTTTTCCATGCGAATATCCTTCTTTTCTACATGATCACGTATGAAATGATGCTTCACATCAACATGCTTACAACGTGTGTGCAATACAGGATTTTGTGTAATGGCAATTGCACTATTACTATCACAGAAAATAGGAACATTTGATTCATATATGTTGTAATCTCTAAGCTGTTGCATGAGCCAGAGTAGTTGACTACAACAACTACCAGCAGCCATGTACTCGGCTTCGGTAGTAGAGGTAGCAACACTAGTCTGCTTTTTCGAAAACCATGAAATGAGTTTTGTGCCTAAGAATTGACAAGAACCAGAAGTAGATTTCCTATCTATTCTACAGCCACCAAAATCAGAATCAGAGTAGCCACTTAGAGATAAATCATCATTTGAAGGATACCATATACCTCGATTGATGGTCCCTTTCAAATATTTCAATATCCTTTTAGTGGTTTCCATGTGACTCTCTTTTGGATTAGCTTGAAAACGAGCACATACACCAACAGAGAATGCAATATCAGGTCTACTAGCAGTCAAGTACAGTAATGAACCAATTAGACCTCGATAATATGTTTGATCAGCACACTTACCTTGTTCGTCTGGGTCCATTCTGTATGTAGGTAGCATAGGTACGCCAGCAGACTTGCATGTCTTAATACCATATTTATCTAGAAGATTTCTAGTATACTTTGCTTGATTTATGAAAATCCCTTCAGGGGTCTGTTTTACTTGAAGACCAAGAAAGTAATTCATTTCACCCATCATGGACATCTCAAATTTACTTTGCATGAGTGTTGAGAAACTGTCACTCAGCTTTTTGTTAGGTGACCCAAAAATGATGTCATCTACGTAAATTTGAACGAGTAAAATGTCCTTCCCTTCTTGTCTTCTGAACAAAGTTCGATCGACCTTGCCCTTAGTAAAACCATTTTCTAACAGAAAGAGAGAGAGAGTGTCATACCATGCTCTTGGAGCTTGCTTTAGTCCGTATAAGGCTTTCTTCAATCTGTACACCTGGTTGCCTTTGACTTCGAAACCTGGGGGTTGTTCAACATACACTTCTTCCGCAAGAATACCGTTAAGAAATGCACTTTTAACATCCATTTGATATACAGTAAACTTCATGTGAGCAGCATATGCAAGGAACAATCGTATGGCTTCTAGTCTAGCAACAGGAGCATAAGTTTCATCATAGTCTATGCCTTCAGCTTGTGAGTAACCTTGGGCAACTAGTCTAGCCTTATTCCTAACGACTATATCATTCTCATCTTTCTTGTTTTTGAAAATCCATCGAGTGCCAACTACATTATGATGCTTAGGCCTATCAACAAGTTCCCAGACGTCGTTTCGAACAAACTGGTTCAACTCGTCTTGCATAGCGATGATCCAATTACTATCGGCCAATGCCTCTTTAACGTTGGTTGGCTCGATAGATGAGAGGAAACAACACCAGCAAAACATAGTTGGACTAGGCTGTTCTTGCGACTCAAAGAGTTGTCGTCTAGTCTTCACACCAATAGTAGAGTCACCAATAATATTTTCAGTATCATGCGCAGATTTCCATGTTTTTCTACTTTTAACAGGAATACTATCATCATCTATATCATGTACAGCATCATGCATATCAATGTCATTTGTATCATCAATTTTAACAGGAGTAGTGGAGTCGACTAGAGCAGGCATGTCTACTGGTCTAGAAGACTTACCTTGAGCACTTACTTTCACCTTATCATCAGAGTCAAGAGCTTTCATGAATGGATTGTAGGCTTGAACGGATTCATATACCTCTGAGTCTTTATCAGATTCGATCGATAGATCAGTTACCTTCTCACTGATCTTGTCGGCAGACGAGTCCTGTCGAGATTCATCGAAAACCACATGTGGTGTTTCTTCCACACAAAGAGTTGAGTAGTTGAATACTCTGAATGCCTTGCTAGTTGAGGAGTATCCTAAGAATATCCCCTCGTCTGCTTTGGCATCGAAAGCATTCAACTTGCTCTTTCCATTGTTATGGATGAAACACTTACAACCAAATATATGGAAATATGAAATGCGGGGTTTTCTACCTTTCCAAACCTCATAGGGTGTCTTGCCTAAGACTTTGTTGATCGCACTTCTGTTCTGTGAGTGGCATGCAGTATTGATAGCTTCAGCCCAAAACTTTTGAGGAGTGTTGAACTCAGCTAGCATGGTTCTACAGGCTTCTTTTAGTGTTCGATTCCTTCTTTCTGCTACACCGTTCTGTTGTGGTGTCCTAGCTGCACTAGTTAGATGCTGGATACCACGTTTAGCACAAAAGTCTTTGATATAGCAATTAATAAACTCAGTTCCTTTGTCACTATGAATCTTGACAATGGACTGGTTCTTCTCAACTTGTAACTTCTTCAACAGATCAGGTAAAAGGGTTTGTGTATCACTTTTCTTGTGTAGAAAGACTACCCAAGTGAACTTAGAATAGTCGTCTACCACAACAAGTGTGTACCTTCTACCATTCAAGGTTGGAGGAGTTATTGGACCATGAAGATCCATATGTAGAAGTTCTAGGACTCTACTAGTTGAGAGAGTAGGAATTGACTTAAATGAACTTTTAACCTGTTTACCCTGTTGACAAGCCGTGCATACATGTGACTTGTAGTAGACCTCATTGGGAATACCTTCTACAAGGTAATCTCTGGCTATCTTATTAAGAACCTTAAAGTTTAAGTGACAGAGGCGTCTATGCCAGAGCCACCCAAGTTCTTTTGGATTCTTAGTAAGTAGACAGGTGTCCCTCGGGCAACTGTTCCAATTCACTATATACACACTACCTTGTCTTACGCCGACTAGTAGAACTGTGTGTGTCCTTTTGTCTATGATCTGACATTTGCGGCTTTTGAACTGCACCTTGTATCCACGATCACAAAACTGTGAGACAGAGAGTAGATTGTATTTCAGGCCTTCAACGTATGAGACATCTTGTATCTCTACGTCACCATTCCGAATGTAACCAAATCCTTTGGTGATAGCAGTGGAACTATCTCCAAAAATCACTTTTGGTCCTTCTTGCTCATGATAGCTTGATAAGAGAGCCTTGGTACCAGTCATGTGGTGTGAACAGCCACTGTCTATGTACCAAGTTTCTCCTACTGAGCCACCCTTCTTATACAAGTCAAGTCGACCCTGCAATGAATGATATTCAATAATTTAGGTACCCTGTTTGTTTATTGGGGTCCTGGGGGGTTAGTCGAGTTCAAAGGAATCCAAATATACATTGGAGTTTTGAACAAGTTTGATCTCTTAAGCTTTCGCCCAAATTTGTTACAGAATAAGACCTTGTTATCCTTAACTGGTCTATCAGTCGAGTTCGGGTCTACTCTTTTGAGATAGCCTTTCGACTTAATCTCTACTTGAACAGGCACTTGTCTATGATAGTCAGAGTAGGGTTTGAAAGCATTAGGTCCATACGGTTTATAGACGCGTTTAGGTCTTTCCTCACTAATGATATCATATGACAAAGGTGGAGGATATAGGACAGCTTGTGTACGATATTTTGGTCCAACTTGTCTAGGTCTAGACGAGTAGAGTTGAGACTGCCTTATGAAAGGAGGTCTAGACTCTTGTCGTCTAGTCTGTACCTGTCTAGTACTCGTCTCCTCAGGATACCAATCCTCGTATCTGACCTGGTTGGGTCGTCCACGATTAGTGGTCCTTTGAAGATTAGTTCTAGTTGGGACAGGCTTGTTGTTAGCATTCTTTTTACCTCCCTTGGTAATCGGAATGTTAACTCGAGCTTGCTTAGGTACAGTACCTTGAGAAGGAGTACTTATATCGTATATCATAGGTCCTTTTCCTTTATCATTTGGCAAAAGTCTTGAGTTAGTAGTAGTAGGGTTCTTGTTGACTCGGGTAGACGAGTTGGAAGACTCAGCTCCTATACCCGTCTTGTCAGCTGGATCTCTATACCTATCTGACAATTCAAGGTTAATCTTGGAAGAGTTAACCAGGTCAGTAAGTTTGAGATCTAGTGTGACAACCTCGGTCTCTAAGAACTTATTACGTTCTTCAAGCTTTTTGCACTTACCTTTTAAAACATTGAATTCATTTCTCTCAGTTGCATGTGTCTTAAGTAGGTCTTGATATAACCTGTCTGTCAACGCACACTTTTCTTTGAGTAGTTTCAACTCTTCAGTTAAGCGTTCATTTAGGACTGTTACATTAGGATCTACTTTAGACTGGGCTTCCTTAAGATCAATGATTTCTTGTTTTAATGCGATGTTCTCATCACTGACTTCAATGAATGCTTGGTTAGCAAGTAGAAGGTCGTCCTCAACTGCACTAGTCGAGTGCTGGAGACTACTTCCTACTTCGCTACTAGCAGTGTCACTTTCATCAGTATCAGAATCATCACAAGATTGAAATGAAGTATTTGAAGATACCTCTTGATCGATTTTAGCCATACAGCATAAGCCATCGTCTACAATAAATGCTTCGTCGTGGTCTGGATCGGATGGGCAGCTGGATAAGGATGATGGTAACTCGTCTGAGTCAGACTCAGATTCATCATTAGCCAACATGACCTTTTTCCCACGATTGTATCGTCTATCTCTTCTTGCCTTCCGCTCCTCTCGATCATCAGTACTCAGGTCTGGGCATTCATATATATAATGACCTGGCTTTTCGCAGTTGTAACACAAGAGATCATTAGTAGTCTTTTTGACAGGTGAGTTATCTCTATGTTTGTTACGTCTATCAGGACGCAGACTCTTCCTATCATCCGACTTCCTATCTCGTCTATCAGGCGAGTTCTTCGATGTAGACGCTCTATGATCCTTGTAAAATTTCTTGTATCTACCGAAACGCTTATTCAGCCTATCAAACTTTCTAACCATGAGGTTCATCTGATCCTTCAGACTAAGATCAGTATCTAACTCGTCTTTCACAGAAGCAGACTTAGTTTTGGCCTTAGAATTAGACTTAGACCTGTCTACTCTAGACGACTTAGAAGAGCTAGACTTAAAGGCAACGTTCTTAGATACATCACGTTCTCTATCACTACTGACTAATGGTTCATCTTCGTCTAGATCATACTCATGGGCTTTCAGAGTTTGGAACATTGTTTCAGCAGTCCACACGTCTATATCTTGAGTGTTCTTTACAAGCATTTTTACCATTCTCCACCTGGCATCAAGACTCTTAAGAATTCTAAGATTAATCTCACGAGCAGTATATGTCTTACCAAGGACTTCTAAATCATTCATGATCTTAGTAA
Organism: Galeopsis tetrahit; assembly: GCA_963675135.1. NCBI lineage: Eukaryota > Viridiplantae > Streptophyta > Magnoliopsida > Lamiales > Lamiaceae > Galeopsis > Galeopsis tetrahit. The sequence goes on from OY776130.1 coordinate 5,566,152, forward strand.
ACCGAGTATCCAGCTGGTCGATAGTTTCGCCAGCTTTCATCCGAAATGATTCAAACCTTTGGACAGCTGTGGAGAGCTTGCTCTCTTTGATTAGGGATGTCCCTTCACAAATGATAGCCAGCCTATCCCACATCTCCTTGGCAGTTTTACATTTTAACACCTTCCCTAGATACTCGTTAGGGAGTGTGTGTAAGATGTAATTCTTAGCCAGACTATCCAAATTGTTTTGACGCATTTCTTCTGAGGTTAGATCTGACCTGGGTTTCTTGACGAGAGTGCCAATTGGTTTGCTTGGGTCAAGAACAGCAGTATTTGGAACCATCGTAACAATGGGTCCTTCGGTGACAACAGAAGTCATTAAGTCGTGGGTGGAACTGAAGATGGCTTCCATCCTCAACTTCCAGTAGTCATAGTCCTGAACCTGGAACTTCGGTAGCTTGTTAGCGCTGATTTCAAGAGACATGTTTTCAATGAATAAGTGCTAAGCAGAGTTATGATCAAGGAAACAGATAAGTCAAGAACAGAGATAGTATACAAGTATAGCAAGAATTGATCAAGATCACGTATAGCAAATACAGATACGAACCAAGACTGGTGAAGTCTTTAAGTTGGTTATCAAGAAACAGCAGTTCGCAAACTACTGCTCTGATACCACTTGTTGGTCCCAAGTTGAGTTAATAACGAGTAAGCTAGTGAAAACGTCTAGAGGGGGGTGAATAGACTTTTCAAAAATCTTTCGTTATATCAGAATACAATATGCGGAATACGAAATTAACAATGAGCCCAATTCAAGATTATACTCAACTTATAATTCGAGAACTCTGTTCTATACTCAACTAATCAAGTTCAGTTAAGTAATTAAACAATTAATCAATCAATCAAAACAGTAAAGTAAATCAACACACAAAGATTTATAGTGGTTCGACAACTTGTCTACATCCACTCTCACAATCCAATTGTGATGTTTTCCACTAAACTCTTCCAATCGAGTACAAAGTGTAGTTCCTGTCTTTTAAGTCCCAAGAAGAAGACTTAGATCTTCAACAGAATATACCACCAGATATATCTTCGATCTAACTAGCTATTTAACAAGCAACTAGCAACTTGATACAAAACAATAAAAATAAACTTCTCTATCTTCAGTAGTCGCCTTCTTGAATATGACTTGTCTTCTGGCTTCCTTCTGAAGTTAAACTCTGTGAGTAAATCCTTCTTTGATTTCTTCGTAATACGTCTTTCGAATGCTTAGAATCAGTACGTCTGTGTTCAGTAGTCTTTAATCAATAATCTCCTTCAAGTATATATAGACTTCTGAAATCAAGAACTTAAGTAGTTGTAACTAACTCTTCTTGATAACTGATTTCTAACTGAATCTTCTTATCCATCAACGCGTTTTCTGTTATGAATTAGTTATTCCAACTAACTTCTTTAATCTTTATCTTCATACGCGCTTTTGTAACTAACTTCAGTTGACTTCGTCTTGAGTAGTCCAGTCGATGCACTCGTCTTGTAGTCTGCTCGTCTTGAGTAGTAGACTTATCTTCTCTTCTAGTGCAGTAGACTTCAGTAGAACTAATCTAGTCCTAACAAGACTATTATATTACATTAAGCTTTTATAATACAAGCTTAGTCAACTTATAAACTATACAAACAATCTAATCTATTACATAGAAATATCAATGAGCTCTATACAACTTTTATAGCTCAATAACAAACTAAACAACGTAATCTTATATAATCAGATATGAAGTATAAACATTAAACAAATTTATAAGTACTTCATCTTTTAAACTTTAACTTATCTTTTGAACTCTACTGATCTGTTCAAGATGACTCAACTCAACTAGACTAGTTCAGTCAATACTTAGAAAATATTCAAACCATTTTTGGCTTATCAAAACTTCATCTTTTCTTTTCATCATTTAGGACTTGTCTAGGATTCATATCCCAACAAAATTTATGGATAAGTTTGCTATCTCCACCAACGGATAGTTTTTGCTTCATCTATAAATAGGCCACATCTTGAATCATTTCAAGATTACGGGACAGACGGGACATACAAGCCATACGCATTCTATAGCAATATTTTAGCATTTGAAAGCATTCAAAACACTCGAGAGATTAAAAGCTTTTAAGCATATTCATTTGTAAGTGTTACCTTTAGTCCCCACTAGGCAAGCTTATTGTTGATTATCCAAAGCCTAGACAGTGATATCCTAGCCTTTACATTCGTTCTTATATTGTAAAGGATATCACACTTAGTTGGTACTAGAACAAAACCCTACTTTCACCTTGAGAGATAGTCTGAGATTATTGTTGAGTTCGTAGTAGTGTTTGAGAGTATTGCAACGAGAGAAGGTTGTAAGAAATCAAGAGAAGAGAAAAAGAAGAAGTAGAGTGCACCTTGGCACTGTAAAAACAAGCTAATTCCGAAGTGATTAAGGAATTATCCTATTAAATTAGGAGAGTGGATGTAGGAGCAGTTTAGTCTCCGAACCACTATACATCTTGTGTTCTTACTTAATGCACTTATCTTATTGCTTTAGCTTTTGTGTTGTTATAACTGCTATTTGCTATTTGATAACTTAGTATTTAAGTGCATATTAATTAAGGAGTATAAAAGGGCCTATCATTTATTCCGCATACAAGTTGCATACTGTTGATATCTGTTAGAATCTATTGTTCAGTATTTTCATAAGACTTGACATACTGTGTAACTTATTTGACTCTAATTATTTGTGTTGATAACTTGCAAAAGTTTTTTTAAAAACACATACACGTGTATTCCCCCCCCCATACACGTGTCACACTCCTTTTTGGGACCAACAAGTGGTATCAGAGCAGGGGTTTAAAGACCACTGCTTTGAGGATCAACCTTGGTTACCTAAACTGATCTACTTGTGCACTTTCTGTGATATCCATTTGTGTTTATGAAACCTAACACAAATGTTACAGAAGCCCAAAGAGCAACTGGAGCACAAGAAATTCCAAAAGATGATGATGAGCTCACTCTTGAAGAAAGAAAGAAGCAGAATCTCAACTATGTGGCAATGAACACCCTATATCAGACCATTCCAGATGCTATAATGGGTAGAGTGTTTCACTACACAACTGCAAAGGAGATTTGGGACACATTAGCTCTAATGTGTGAAGGAACTGGCAAGATCAAGGAAAATAAACATCAAGTTGATGTTCAAAAGTATGAGCAATTTATAATGAAGTCTGATGAAAACATTGATCAACTGGATGGAAGGTTCACAGACATCATGAATGAGATCAACTCACTTGGAAAAGTATACTCCAAGAGAGAAGTGGCTCTGAAGATTCTTAGGAGCTTGACAACCAAATGGAATGTGTATGTTGTTATGATGCAGAATACAAAGGATTTGTCAACAATGCCAATGTAACAAGTGTTCTCAGAACTCAAGGCATATGAATATGACTTGAACAGAAAAAACAACATTGAGGAACCTGAGAGCAAAGGGATTGCACTGAAGGCCAAATCCAATGAACCTGATTCCAAGAAAGCCAGCAAATCAAGCAGGAGTGGAAAAGGAACTTCCAAAGCTGACATTTCAGATGAGTTGGCCATGATGGCTAGAAGATTTGAAAGATTAAATTCTAGATTTGGTAAATACAAAAGGTTTTACCAAGATAGAAGAAGAAGATACAACTCACCTGAGAAAAAGAATGATGAAAGGAGATCCAGAAGGGACAACTCCAAAGAAGATCCATCTTCATCAACTAAGAAGAGAGATGCTAAAAAGAAGAAAGATGAAGATGAGGATACATGCTACAACTGCAAGAAGACAGGACATTTCCAATATGACTGTCCAGAGCTGACTTCCAAGGAAAGGAAGGAAAGACAAGCTAAGAGGGACAAGAAGTATGGAAAAAGGAAAGCATTGAAAGCTGAAGAAGAAACCTCTAAAGATGACCAACTTCCATCTTCATCATCTGAGATGTTTACTGACAGCAGTGATGAAGAGTGTCTTATGGCTATTGAAGACAATGATGAGGTACAATCTATTTCTAGTTCTGTCAATTCTAGTAGCACAATGATGTCAAATGAAGACAATTTGAAACTTACTTTTGGTAAGTTGATGGAAGGACTTCATGAGACTACAAGAGATTCATGATCAAACCTTAGAAGAAAACAAAGTCTTGAATGCTAAGATTGAGAGAATTACTCAGGTTGAAGCTGAACATGATCTGAGAACTAATGAGTTATGCAATGACTTAACTAAGGAGCTGAATACTCTAAAGGACAAGTCATATGTACAACTTATTAAGTTGGAAGAACAAGTTAAGCTTCATGAGAGTAAGGACTCAGACTACCAAGCATTGATGGCTAAGTTTGAACATCTTTTCAAGGAACATGAATGTCTTAAATCTAGTGAAGAGAGTCTGAAACTTAAACTGGCTGCCCTGTATAAATCATCTAATTCAATAGATGAACTACAAGGGATGCAAAGGCCCATGACTCAAAAATCTGAACTTGGTTACAATCCAGATAAAACATCTTCACCATGCCTAGTAATACTTCAACAAGTATTACTAAGAGAGTCTTTGTAAAATCTGTGGCTTAGACTGAAATTGTTGAACCAAAGCTGCTACAGATAAAGGACAAAGGTAAACAACCCATTGTACCAACTATCCTGAATCACAAGTCAAAAGTTGCAAGACCTAAGACAAGATTTCAGAGGCTTGAGACAATTCAGATGAGTAAAGGCCAATGGAAGACAACTCAGCTGAAAAACTCTCAGACTCAGGAAAGAAAATCACAAGATATTCAAAGAAGACCAACTCAAATGAGAAGGCCTACAATGAATTATCAAAGGAATTTCCAGCCTAAGTACAATGAGTACAGAAGACTTGAATCCTACATGCCAAGGACATCAAGTAATCTGAATGCCTATCCACAAAGATTCAAGCATGCTGCACATGAATCAAAAGATAGATTTAGCAGATATATTCACAAGAATAGACACAACTCTTCTAAATCATCCAAGATTCACACTAATACTCAATCTCAACCTAAGGCATTTGAAAGGAAGATTGTGTATTTAGATGTTTATGGAAAACAAATTAGCCCTTTCAAGTAATGAAAATAAGGCAAGTTTGGGTTCCAAAAGGTATATCTAACCCTCTAGGACCCAACTTTCAAAGGGTACCTAAGTTTTGATTTGTAACAGGTTATAGTGGTGCCATCAACAAAGAAAAGAAGTCCTAAAGAACTTACATGGTACTTGGACAGTGGATGTTCAAGACATATGACTGGAAATAAGGAGCTTCTGTCTGATTTTTTTGAACAAGATGGACCACAAGTAACTTTTGGTGACAACTCACAAGGAACAACCAAAGGTTATGGAACTCTCAAAATTGGTACTGTAAGTATTACAAATGTTTCATATGTTTATGGTCTGAAACACAATCTATTCTCAATAAGCCAATTTTGTGATAAAGGTTTTAATGTTGAGTTTTCTAGTAACTTATGTTATATTAAGAACAAATCAAATCAACAGTTACTACTAGCTGGGTCAAGGAAAGGTAATGTTTATCTTGCAGATTGGAACAAATTCCCTGAAGATATCTGCTTAGTTGCAAAAAGCTCTAAAGATCTCAGTTGGCTATGGCACAAAAGGCTAAACCATCTGAACTTTAAGACTTTGAACAAACTTGCAAGATTATCTTTAGCAGATGGCCTACCAAATGAAGTATTCACAAAAGAACATGTCTGTCAAGCATGCCAAGAAGGAAAGCAAGTCAAAGCATCCTTCAAGACAAAGGCTGCCATCTCAACTGCAAGAGTACTGGAATTACTTCACATGGATTTATTTGGACCCATTACCCCTGTGAGCATCAGTGGAAAGAAGTATACACTAATAGTAGTGGATGACTTCTCAAGATACACTTGGATAATATTCATGCTAAAGAAGAAGGAGACTCAACAGAAGCTGCCAGAACTTATGAAGAAAATTACAAATGAGAAACGTTTGAGCATTGTGAAGATCAGATCAGACAAAGGAACAGAATTCATCAACTCTTACATAAATGAATACTGTCAAGCAAATGGAATCACTCATGAAACTTCATCAGCTAGAACACCTCAACAAAATGGTGTAGCAGAAAGGAGAGTTAGAACACTCAAGGAAGCTGGAAGAACCATGATAGCAGAAGCAAAGATTCCAAAGAGGTTTTGGGCAGAAGCAATAAATACTGCTTGTCACACCCAAAACAGATCTATGCTAACAAAGGAACAAGGAAAAACTCCTTATGAACTCTTCAAAGGGAGAAAACCAAGAATCTTTTACTTTCATATTTTTTGATGTACATGTTTCATTCACAATAATGGGAAGCAACAATTAAAAACATTTGACAGCAAAGCAGATGAAGGAATATTTCTAGGATATTCTTCATCTAGCAAAGCTTTCAGAGTTTATAATTGTAAAACTCTTATTGTTGAAGAAACACCTCATGTTATCTTTGATGAGTTTTCTTTCAAGCACAGGACTTCAAACAAAGAAGACAAATCCCATGGTGAAATCAACACAAGAGTAACAAGGCTAAGAGATGGTGAAAGTAAAGAATCTGAATTTACTGATGTACATTATCCTGACTTGGATAACCTCAAGATATCCAACATATCTGAAGCCAATCAAGATAAAGACAACTTACCTGAAGTCAACATTCATGAGGAAGACTGCAATGTTGAGTTGAATGAACCCACTCAACCTGAGGTAAGTTCTCCCAATGAAGAAGCTGGTAATGCTGAGGGAGTACAAGGATCAAATGATTTAGGGGGAACTCAGCCTGAGAATACCAATGTCAATGAAATGGACAACACCCCTGAATATGAAACTGATCCAGCTTTTAATATTCCTGAAGTTTATGTTGAATTAAATGTTGAACCAGATGAGACTAACTTATCTGAAAATGATCAGTCTAGAAGGACATGGCTAGATGCTCATCCTTCAGACCAGATCATTGGTGATCCTACTAGTGGTGTAATCACTAGGAGACAACATGGAGAGAGTGCTTTATTTTGTTGTTTTCTTTCTGAAACAGAACCCACAACCATTGAAGAAGCAATGGAAGACTCCAACTGGATTACAGCAATGCAAGAGGAACTAAATCAGTTCAAAAGAAATGATGTTTGGGAGCTGGTAGACAGACCAACACATCAGGATGTTGTAGGAGCTAAATGGGTTTACAAGAACAAGAAGAATGAAAATGATGTTATAATTAGAAACAAAGCCAGACTAGTTGCCAAAGGTTATAGTCAACATGAGGGAATAGACTATGATGAGACCTTTGCCCCTGTAGCTAGGTTAGAAGCAATTAGGCTGTTCTTAGCATATGCAGCTCATATGAAGTTCAAGGTATACCAAATGGATGTGAAGAGTGCATTTCTGGATGGTGTACTTAAAGAAGAGGTATATGTAGAGTAGCCACCTGGTTTTGAAGAAGGAGACAAAGTGTATAGATTGAAGAAAGCACTTTATGGTCTCAAGCAAGCACCAAGAGCTTGGTATGAGACACTATCACAATTCCTATTGGACAATGGATTTGTGAAAGGCACAGTTGATAGGACCTTATTTAGGATAAGTGAAGGAAATGATATTATGTTAGTACAGATATATGTTGATGATATCATTTTTGGTTCACCTAATGAGGATATGTGCAAGAAATTTTCAACTCTCATGCAAGGGAAGTTTGAAATGTCAATGATGGGATTGATGAACTTTTTCCTAGGTTTACAAGTCAAACAATCTGAGAAAGGAATCTTCATCAATCAAGCTAAGTATACTAGAGAAATGATCAAGAAGTTTGGTTGTGAAAATAGCAAACCAGTTAGGATTCATATGAATACAAATTGGAAAATGGATCCAGACATTGATGGAATAGATACCAACCCCACTGAATATAGAGCAATAATAGGTTCATTATTATATCTAACTGCAAGCAGACCTGATATTACTTTTGCAGTTGGTGTATGTGCTAGATTTCAGTCCAATCCAAAGAAAAGTCACTTAGAGGCTGCCAAAAGAATACTTAGGTATTTAAAAGGTACAGTGAACTTAGGATTGTGGTATCCATCTGAAGACAACATTGAGTTGACTGGTTATTCTGATGCTGACTATGGAGGATGTAGGATAGATAGAAAATCAACTACTGGCACTTGTCAATTCTTAGGAAACAAATTGATCTCATGGTTTTCCAAGAATCAAACTTCTGTAGCTACTTCAACCACAGAGGCTGAATACATGGCTACTGGAAGTTGCTGTGCTCAAATACTATGGCTCAAACAACAGCTAAGAGATTATAAAGTTGTCACTAAAGATGTACCTATCTATTGTGATAATAATAGTGCCATATCTATTACTCAAAATCCAGTGTTACACACAAGGTGTAAACATGTGGATATTAGACATCACTTCATAAGAGATCATGTTGAGAAAAAGGACATCAGAATGGAAAAGATTCATACTGATAAGCAAAAAGCTGATATTCTTACAAAACCCCTAGCTGAAACAAGGTTCAAGGAACTTTCAATGGAACTTGGTTTATTAGATCCTAGAGAGAATGTTTAAAGTATAAGGAATTACTTTATTCATGCCAGAGATACTAGTACTAATCCAAGGGGGAACCTAGAGTAAAGTTTTAAGAAGGATAAGTAAAATGAGACAATTCAAAGTTCATTTATTTATTTTTCACATACTGATATTATTTTCAAGAATTTTCATGCAGGAAACTTGGACAAAGTACATGGCATTCTTGAGTAAAATCAAGGAAAGATACTTGACAAGTACGAGGAAAACTACGAAGGACAACGTAGAGGATGACAAAATACATGAGAAACTTCAATAGAAGCTGTCAAGGGTTATTCAGTCAAGTTGTCACTTGACTGTAGATAAGTTTTCTTTTTCATAAAAGTTAAACTCTGTTCATCATTATAGTACACATTTAATGCTCATAAAAGACAAACAAGAGATCTTTGCTAAAAGACGATCAATTGCACGATTTTCTGAAAAAGCAACTCACTGTGCGCAGGACACGACATTTGCGTCCTTTGGTGTAACAGAATTGATCTAAACCATTAAATTTTATCAATTCAATCTCAGCCCTACACCTAACACTTTTCAAATTGTACAGTTGAGGAGATATAAAAGCATAACTTAGAATTTTTCACAATTTACTTTTTCAAAATTTCTGAAAAAGCCCTAAGCTGAATTTCTCAAGAATCCTCAAGCTCATCTACAAGTTTTGCTCAAAACTCTATAACTTTAACAAAAATGTCTTTGGAAATGGGTTAGTATTTCTCATAATCATCTGTTAAAAGACATGCATATTTGTAAAGCTTTCAAGAAACACAACATGCTCTGTTTTAGTTTTAATGACTCTGTTTGAATTTCTTTAGATGCTATATTTACGGATTAGTCATTTATTGAATGATATGCTGTTAGATACATGTTGTGATACTTAAAATCATGATAATATCTTAGAATCATACAAATATTGTGTCTAGAGATCATGATTACAAGCTTAATACATTGTTGGATATGGTATTATGATGCTATGAACATGCTATGTAAATTTATCCACATGTTATCTTAGACATAAATGCAAGATATTGTTTAAAGATAGCCTAATCATATGATTCAGTAGTTATATGGAAAGATTTTGCTATTAGACCATACTAATACTGTATATTAGCTATATTTTTAGTTGACTTCAACTCTCCTGATTTGGACATCAACTGGAACTATCTAAGTGAACCAACCATGCTCCACTTTGAGCAAACAGTGTGTTTTGACAATCGGGAAAATAAACACACAAGAAGGATTGTTACTTGGCTGGAGCAAGCTGGGTTGAGGAAATGGCTCGAGGCCATCCCCAAGACATGCCTGAAACTTTCAACTACTCAGTTCTTAGGCACATTTACTCAGAAAAGCTCAGGATCTGGTTACATTATGACTCATGAACCAGACACAACCAAAAGGACTGCTGAAAAGTTTGAGTTTACTGAAGAAGACTTTGATGAATTCTTTGGTCTGAATTCTACTGGAGAGGATCCTGAAGAATATATGAGGCATAATGAACAAGAAGTTGCCAACCAATGGATGGATGATCCAGTACTACTCAAATCTGGTCTACACAAGAGAGTTCTGAAAGAGGACTATCAACTATTGCTAGATGTGGTAGCAAAGACTGTGATGTGCACCACAAGGAGCTATGATCAGATCAGCAGATCCAAGGAGAGATTAATGAAAGCTGTCATTGATGGAGGAAAGAAGCCAATGAACTGGAAAGGTTATTTCCTGAAGAAACTTGCAGAAGAAAAAGCAAAATTCAAAATTGTGGATGTGAGGAGGGTAGCTGTCAAGAAGACACTAGCTTTCTGTACAAAAGTTTCTGCATTCTTATACAAGTATGGACCTGAGGACATTGTTGAAGATGGATTTTAGTTCAACACTACCAAAATATTGTTCAGACAATTATCTGTAAGAACTCAGAAAAGATTGGGGCTGGAGATCAAGTCACCAAAAGCCTCAACAAGGAAGCAAGTTAAGTCTGCCAAACAAAAGAGTGAAGAAGCAACACAAATGGTGATCAATATTCTTGAACAAGCCAAGAAGAAAGGAAAAGGAAAGGAGGTTGAGACAACCTCAAAGACCAAGAAAAGGAGGGCCATATCAAGCCCTAGTTCGAGTGGAGAAGAAACTGAAGAGGAGTATGTTGATACTTCTGAGGAAGAGATGGATGTTGATGAGCAAGCTGAACTGGAAGGTTCAGGTGATGATGAAGGTGATGATGAAGAAAGAGTGTCACCTGGAAACTTGGATTTGAATGATCCAATTGAAAACACCCCTCACTTGAATGATCCAACCATTCTTAAAGTTGCCTACAAGTCTGATACCCCCATACCCATTCTTTTTTATGAACCCCAACCCTCATCCAAGTCAGATACAACCCCTGAATACACCTATGAAATGTCATTGAGAGATGAATTCAAATTTTTCCTAGACCAACTTTATCCCCAACTTGCCAAATATCCTGATTTAAGATCAATCTTCTATGATCTTAGATTGATTGTTGACATAAGAAAGAAATCCATGTATGATATTGGAAAAGTGATTGAGTCCAAAGGACTGAACTGGTGGGAAAATGAGGAGGCCAGATTGACAGATTTTGCTGAAGTGGAATATCCACTTTTGAATTGACAGATGAAAGGCTGTTTGCTAACCTGGTGAATATTAAGATTCAAAAGGAAGCTGTTCAATCCATTATTGCTGGGATTGATCTTAACATTGAAGGCTTGATAGAGGAGGATGATGAGATGTCCAAACAAGCTTAGGACAAGACAGATGATGAGATGTCCAAGAGCACTGAGGACAAGACTGAAGAAGAGTCCAAGATTGTTGAGGACAAAGATGATGAAGAGAATGCTGCCATGGAGGTAGACACCACTGAAGGAAGAAATGAAGGTCAAAAGATTGCTGAGAAAGATTTCTTTGATGGAGTTGAGACTGCCATTGAAGAGATAAAGTATGGAGAAACCAGTGAAGGAGAAAAGATTGATGAAATTGATCAAAGTCAATTAATTGAAAATGTTGAAGAAGAAGTACAGCCAGCTGTTGAAGCCACTAAATCTATGGAGATTGTCATTTTTGAACCTCAAATTGAGAAATCTGCTGAAAATCCTAACATTCATGATGCTGAGTTGATTAAGTCAACTCCTGATGTCACGCCCCAATTTTCATATAAGTTGATTTTATAAAAGTACTTGACAATTTCAAAATAGAGGGACATGAACTGAAATTTTAACGTATAGAAATGAGATTTATGAACTTATTTAATAGTAAAATACTTGATAAGCAGCAGAAGACTCAAAAGAATTTTAAATTTAAAATACCAATCATACCAATCTCTACTATCTCATGAGAAAGTTTAAATAAATAAACAAAGTAGTTCAAATTGATTTTACAAATGATAATTGTTTTGTCATCCACCGTCCCTCATCGCCACCAGCTCTTTAATCTGAAAATGTTAAATAAGGGGTGAGCAAACCACAGCTCAGTGGGGACCAGTTTGTCAAAACTAAATACAACAAGTAATCAATTCGATAAATCACATTAAACATGTATAACTCAATATGTAATAATTCAATAGTTAATAGTTAAATATCATCACCTCATTTATAAAGGTCAAGAGACCTATCATCACCTCGTTTATAAAGGTCAGAAGACCTATCGTCACCTCGTTTATAAAGGTCAGAAGACCTATCGTCACCTCGTTTATAAAGGTCAGAAGACCTATCATCACCTCATACATCTTTCACATGAATAACAATATAATCACAATTACATTTAATAGTGACAAACATAATAATATAATCACAATTACATCTAATAGTGACAAACATAATAAGTTAGAGATCGTATTTGACATGAATATCAAAATAATCACATATCACATTTAATAATGACAAACAAGATAATAGAAATCCCCACCTCAATGTCTCATGGAAATAAATTCGTTGTAATAATAAACTTTCAATCTCCAATCTTCTTGCTGCCTAGAAAATAAAATGACAACTCTTAAATAATAAATGATCTATACTTTAATAAAAATTATAGTTAGTAACGACAACCCAAATACTCCTAATCTAGGTACTGATAATAACTTTTAATTAAATTTTAAATCAATTAAATAAACTTTTCAAATTCTATCAAAACTAATCCATATAAACCAAATCTTATGTATTTGTCTTAGAATTAAAATAACAGAACACGAAACTAGATTTTCAATCAAATAGAAGTATTAGAAATAAAAGGTAACATATGTAAATTGATCAAAAAGTGATCGACACAATTTAACAAAAATCATTCAAAATATTTTATAAACAAATGCTCTTGGCTTTAGATTGAAATATTTAATGTAAAGTATAAGTTGATATCTAAAATATTTAATAGTTTGAACCAATCTAAATCATGCTTATTAGATAACAACAATAGCAACCCTAGCTACTATCATTCCAGAACGGAAAATGAAGAATAGAAAATTTGACAGAAGAGAGATAATACCGTGTGTAGTTGACGGCGAAAATCACAATGAATAAACCCTAGAAATTTGAGAGGCGCCGTATTTTGTTTTTATTTTTTGAAGTAAGAGATTAGGGCAAATCACATATTTATAATGCACATTATGATTGGGCTTTGACTTGAGGGAGACTAATATTTAAATGGGCTTTGAATACTTATCTCAATAAATTAATTAAAAATTATAATATAAATTTAGAATAAATAAAGTAAGTAATTAAACATATATATCTATATTATAATTTTATGGGTATTACATTCTTCACCTCTTAAAATATTTTCGTCCTCGAAAATAAGAATTTACTCTAATAATATGCATGCACATGAACATACTCATAACATAACTTAGTCTTGTAATATAAAATGATAAGTATAATTTACATACCTCATAGAGCTGAAGCGGGAGGCGGTAATGGACGACCTTTACTTTTAAAATTGTCTAGTTAAACAAAACTCTTTAAAGAAGATTGACTCCCAATTTTTTTTTTTTAACAAGTCTACAAGAACGTAGACCTGCTCTGATACCACTCTGTCACGCCCCAATTTTCATATAAGTTGATTTTATAAAAGTACTTGACAATTTCAAAATAGAGGGACATGAACTGAAATTTTAACGTATAGAAATGAGATTTATGAACTTATTCAATAGTAAAATACTTGATAAGCAGCAGAAGACTCAAAAGAATTTTAAATTTAAAATACCAATCATACCAATCTCTACTATCTCATGAGAAAGTTTAAATAAATAAATAAAGTAGTTCAAATTGATTTTACAAATGATAATTGTTTTGTCATCCACCGTCCCTCCTCGCCACCAGCTCTTTAATCTGAAAATGTTAAATAAGGGGTGAGCAAACCACAGCTCAGTGGGGACTAGTTTGTCAAAACTAAATACAACAAGTAATCAATTCGATAAATCACATTAAACATGTATAACTCAATATGTAATAATTCAATAGTTAATAGTTAAATATCATCACCTCATTTATAAATGTCAAGAGACCTATCGTCACCTCGTTTATAAAGGTCAGAAGACCTATCGTCACCTCGTTTATAAAGGTCAGAAGACCTATCGTCACCTCGTTTATAAAGGTCAGAAGACCTATCATCACCTCATACATCTTTCACATGAATAACAATATAATCACAATTACATTTAATAGTGACAAACATAATAATATAATCACAATTACATCTAATAGTGACAAACATAATAAGTTAGAGATCGTATTTGACATGAATATCGAAATAATCACATATCACATTTAATAATGACAAACAAGATAATAGAAATCCCCACCTCAATGTCTCATGGAAATAAATTCGTTGTAATAATAAACTTTCAATCTCCAATCTTCTTGCTGCCTAGAAAATAAAATGACAACTCTTAAATAATAAATGATCTATACTTTAATAAAAATTATAGTTAGTAACGACAACTCAAATACTCCTAATCTAGGTACTGATAATAACTTTTAATTAAATTTTAAATCAATTAAATAAACTTTTCAAATTCTATCAAAACTAATCCATATAAACCAAATCTTATGTATTTGTCTTAGAATTAAAATAACAGAACACGAAACTAGATTTTCAATCAAATAGAAGTATTAGAAATAAAAGGTAACATATGTAAATTGATCAAAAAGTGATCGACACAATTTTAACAAAAATCATTCAAAATATTTTATAAACAAATGCTCTTAGCTTTAGATTGAAATATTTAATGTAAAGTATAAGTTGATATCTAAAATATTTAATAGTTTGAACCAATCTAAATCATGCTTATTAGATAACAACAATAGCAACCCTAGCTACTATCATTCCAGAACGGAAAATAAAGAATAGAAAATTTGACAGAAGAGAGATAATACCGTGTGTAGTTGACGGCGAAAATCACAATGAATAAACCCTAGAAATTTGAGAGGCGCCGTATTTTGTTTTTATTTTGTGAAGTAAGAGATTAGGGCAAATCACATATTTATAATGCACATTATGATTGGTCTTTGACTTGAGGGAGACTAATATTTAAATGGGCTTTGAATACTTATCTCAATAAATTAATTAAAAATTATAATATAAATTTAGAATAAATAAAGTAAGTAATTAAACATATATATCTATATTATAATTTTATGGGTATTACATTCTTCACCTCTTAAAATATTTTCGTCCTCGAAAATAAGAATTTACTCTAATAATATGCATGCACATGAACATACTCATAACATAACTTAGTCTTGTAATATAAAACGATAAGTATAATTTACATACCTCATAGAGCTGAAGCGGGAGGCGGTAATGGACGACCTTTACTTTTAAAATTGTCTAGTTAAACAAAACTCTTTAAAGAAGATTGACTCCCAATTTTTTTTTTTTTTAACA
Organism: Galeopsis tetrahit; assembly: GCA_963675135.1. Taxonomy (NCBI): domain Eukaryota; kingdom Viridiplantae; phylum Streptophyta; class Magnoliopsida; order Lamiales; family Lamiaceae; genus Galeopsis; species Galeopsis tetrahit. Next base: position 5,581,640 of record OY776130.1, read on the forward strand.
AGTCTACAAGAACGTAGACCTGCTCTGATACCACTCTGTCACGCCCCAATTTTCATATAAGTTGATTTTATAAAAGTACTTGACAATTTCAAAATAGAGGGACATGAACTGAAATTTTAACGTATAGAAATGAGATTTATGAACTTATTCAATAGTAAAATACTTGATAAGCAGCAGAAGACTCAAAAGAATTTAAAATTTAAAATACCAATCATACCAATCTCTACTATCTCATGAGAAAGTTTAAATAAATAAATAAAGTAGTTCAAATTGATTTTACAAATGATAATTGTTTTGTCATCCACCGTCCCTCCTCGCCACCAGCTCTTTAATCTGAAAATGTTAAATAAGGGGTGAGCAAACCACAGCTCAGTGGGGACTAGTTTGTCAAAACTAAATACAACAAGTAATCAATTCGATAAATCACATTAAACATGTATAACTCAATATGTAATAATTCAATAGTTAATAGTTAAATATCATCACCTCATTTATAAATGTCAAGAGACCTATCGTCACCTCGTTTATAAAGGTCAGAAGACCTATCGTCACCTCGTTTATAAAGGTCAGAAGACCTATCGTCACCTCGTTTATAAAGGTCAGAAGACCTATCATCACCTCATACATCTTTCACATGAATAACAATATAATCACAATTACATTTAATAGTGACAAACATAATAATATAATCACAATTACATCTAATAGTGACAAACATAATAAGTTAGAGATCGTATTTGACATGAATATCGAAATAATCACATATCACATTTAATAATGACAAACAAGATAATAGAAATCCCCACCTCAATGTCTCATGGAAATAAATTCGTTGTAATAATAAACTTTCAATCTCCAATCTTCTTGCTGCCTAGAAAATAAAATGACAACTCTTAAATAATAAATGATCTATACTTTAATAAAAATTATAGTTAGTAACGACAACTCAAATACTCCTAATCTAGGTACTGATAATAACTTTTAATTAAATTTTAAATCAATTAAATAAACTTTTCAAATTCTATCAAAACTAATCCATATAAACCAAATCTTATGTATTTGTCTTAGAATTAAAATAACTGAACACGAAACTAGATTTTCAATCAAATAGAAGTATTAGAAATAAAAGGTAACATATGTACATTGATCAAAAAGTGATCGACACAATTTTAACAAAAATCATTCAAAATATTTTATAAACAAATGCTCTTAGCTTTAGATTGAAATATTTAATGTAAAGTATAAGTTGATATCTAAAATATTTAATAGTTTGAACCAATCTAAATCATGCTTATTAGATAACAACAATAGCAACCCTAGCTACTATCATTCCAGAACGGAAAATAAAGAATAGAAAATTTGACAGAAGAGAGATAATACCGTGTGTAGTTGACGGCGAAAATCACAATGAATAAACCCTAGAAATTTGAGAGGCGCCGTATTTTGTTTTTATTTTGTGAAGTAAGAGATTAGGGCAAATCACATATTTATAATGCACATTATGATTGGTCTTTGACTTGAGGGAGACTAATATTTAAATGGGCTTTGAATACTTATCTCAATAAATTAATTAAAAATTATAATATAAATTTAGAATAAATAAAGTAAGTAATTAAACATATATATCTATATTATAATTTTATGGGTATTACATTCTTCACCTCTTAAAATATTTTCGTCCTCGAAAATAAGAATTTACTCTAATAATATGCATGCACATGAACATACTCATAACATAACTTAGTCTTGTAATATAAAACGATAAGTATAATTTACATACCTCATAGAGCTGAAGCGGGAGGCGGTAATGGACGACCTTTACTTTTAAAATTGTCTAGTTAAACAAAACTCTTTAAAGAAGATTGACTCCCAATTTTTTTTTTTTTTAACAAGTCTACAAGAACGTAGACCTGCTCTGATACCACTCTGTCACGCCCCAATTTTCATATAAGTTGATTTTATAAAAGTACTTGACAATTTCAAAATAGAGGGACATGAACTGAAATTTTAACGTATAGAAATGAGATTTATGAACTTATTCAATAGTAAAATACTTGATAAGCAGCAGAAGACTCAAAAGAATTTAAAATTTAAAATACCAATCATACCAATCTCTACTATCTCATGAGAAAGTTTAAATAAATAAATAAAGTAGTTCAAATTGATTTTACAAATGATAATTGTTTTGTCATCCACCGTCCCTCCTCGCCACCAGCTCTTTAATCTGAAAATGTTAAATAAGGGGTGAGCAAACCACAGCTCAGTGGGGACTAGTTTGTCAAAACTAAATACAACAAGTAATCAATTCGATAAATCACATTAAACATGTATAACTCAATATGTAATAATTCAATAGTTAATAGTTAAATATCATCACCTCATTTATAAATGTCAAGAGACCTATCGTCACCTCGTTTATAAAGGTCAGAAGACCTATCGTCACCTCGTTTATAAAGGTCAGAAGACCTATCGTCACCTCGTTTATAAAGGTCAGAAGACCTATCATCACCTCATACATCTTTCACATGAATAACAATATAATCACAATTACATTTAATAGTGACAAACATAATAATATAATCACAATTACATCTAATAGTGACAAACATAATAAGTTAGAGATCGTATTTGACATGAATATCGAAATAATCACATATCACATTTAATAATGACAAACAAGATAATAGAAATCCCCACCTCAATGTCTCATGGAAATAAATTCGTTGTAATAATAAACTTTCAATCTCCAATCTTCTTGCTGCCTAGAAAATAAAATGACAACTCTTAAATAATAAATGATCTATACTTTAATAAAAATTATAGTTAGTAACGACAACCCAAATACTCCTAATCTAGGTACTGATAATAACTTTTAATTAAATTTTAAATCAATTAAATAAACTTTTCAAATTCTATCAAAACTAATCCATATAAACCAAATCTTATGTATTTGTCTTAGAATTAAAATAACAGAACACGAAACTAGATTTTCAATCAAATAGAAGTATTAGAAATAAAAGGTAACATATGTAAATTGATCAAAAAGTGATCGACACAATTTTAACAAAAATCATTCAAAATATTTTATAAACAAATGCTCTTAGCTTTAGATTGAAATATTTAATGTAAAGTATAAGTTGATATCTAAAATATTTAATAGTTTGAACCAATCTAAATCATGCTTATTAGATAACAACAATAGCAACCCTAGCTACTATCATTCCAGAACGGAAAATAAAGAATAGAAAATTTGACAGAAGAGAGATAATACCGTGTGTAGTTGACGGCGAAAATCACAATGAATAAACCCTAGAAATTTGAGAGGCGCCGTATTTTGTTTTTATTTTGTGAAGTAAGAGATTAGGGCAAATCACATATTTATAATGCACATTATGATTGGTCTTTGACTTGAGGGAGACTAATATTTAAATGGGCTTTGAATACTTATCTCAATAAATTAATTAAAAATTATAATATAAATTTAGAATAAATAAAGTAAGTAATTAAACATATATATCTATATTATAATTTTATGGGTATTACATTCTTCACCTCTTAAAATATTTTCGTCCTCGAAAATAAGAATTTACTCTAATAATATGCATGCACATGAACATACTCATAACATAACTTAGTCTTGTAATATAAAACGATAAGTATAATTTACATACCTCATAGAGCTGAAGCGGGAGGCGGTAATGGACGACCTTTACTTTTAAAATTGTCTAGTTAAACAAAACTCTTTAAAGAAGATTGACTCCCAATTTTTTTTTTTTTTAACAAGTCTACAAGAACGTAGACCTGCTCTGATACCACTCTGTCACGCCCCAATTTTCATATAAGTTGATTTTATAAAAGTACTTGACAATTTCAAAATAGAGGGACATGAACTGAAATTTTAACGTATAGAAATGAGATTTATGAACTTATTCAATAGTAAAATACTTGATAAGCAGCAGAAGACTCAAAAGAATTTAAAATTTAAAATACCAATCATACCAATCTCTACTATCTCATGAGAAAGTTTAAATAAATAAATAAAGTAGTTCAAATTGATTTTACAAATGATAATTGTTTTGTCATCCACCGTCCCTCCTCGCCACCAGCTCTTTAATCTGAAAATGTTAAATAAGGGGTGAGCAAACCACAGCTCAGTGGGGACTAGTTTGTCAAAACTAAATACAACAAGTAATCAATTCGATAAATCACATTAAACATGTATAACTCAATATGTAATAATTCAATAGTTAATAGTTAAATATCATCACCTCATTTATAAATGTCAAGAGACCTATCGTCACCTCGTTTATAAAGGTCAGAAGACCTATCGTCACCTCGTTTATAAAGGTCAGAAGACCTATCGTCACCTCGTTTATAAAGGTCAGAAGACCTATCATCACCTCATACATCTTTCACATGAATAACAATATAATCACAATTACATTTAATAGTGACAAACATAATAATATAATCACAATTACATCTAATAGTGACAAACATAATAAGTTAGAGATCGTATTTGACATGAATATCGAAATAATCACATATCACATTTAATAATGACAAACAAGATAATAGAAATCCCCACCTCAATGTCTCATGGAAATAAATTCGTTGTAATAATAAACTTTCAATCTCCAATCTTCTTGCTGCCTAGAAAATAAAATGACAACTCTTAAATAATAAATGATCTATACTTTAATAAAAATTATAGTTAGTAATGACAACCCAAATACTCCTAATCTAGGTACTGATAATAACTTTTAATTAAATTTTAAATCAATTAAATAAACTTTTCAAATTCTATCAAAACTAATCCATATAAACCAAATCTTATGTATTTGTCTTAGAATTAAAATAACAGAACACGAACTAGATTTTCAATCAAATAGAAGTATTAGAAATAAAAGGTAACATATGTAAATTGATCAAAAAGTGATCGACACAATTTTAACAAAAATCATTCAAAATATTTTATAAACAAATGCTCTTGGCTTTAGATTGAAATATTTAATGTAAAGTATAAGTTGATATCTAAAATATTTAAGAGTTTGAACCAATCTAAATCATGCTTATTAGATAACAACAATAGCAACCCTAGCTACTATCATGCCAGAACGAAAAATAAAGAATAGAAAATTTGACAGAAGAGAGATAATACCGTGTGTAGTTGACGGCGAAAATCACAATGAATAAACCCTAGAAATTTGAGAGGCGCCGTATTTTGTTTTTATTTTTTGAAGTAAGAGATTAGGGCAAATCACATATTTATAATGCACATTATGATTGGGCTTTGACTTGAGGGAGACTAATATTTAAATGGGCTTTGAATACTTATCTCAATAAATTAATTAAAAATTATAATATAAATTTAGAATAAATAAAGTAAGTAATTAAACATATATATTTATATTATAATTTTATGGGTATTACACCTGCTGAAGTCACTGAAGCTGAGGCCAAGGAAGATGAAGTGGAGGCCAATACTGCTCAAAAAGAAGCTGTGAAGACTGAGGAACCAGCTGCTATGAAGAATCCCTTGGAAAATGAGGCAATAGTTGCAGCACCATCAACTTCGATGGAGTTCCCAATTCACCTAGATGCTTCTCCATTGACTGAAGTCTGCATCATTGATAAGGAGGAAGAAAGAATGAAGGTTGTGCTGGATGAGTTCAATACTGAGATTGAGCAAATTAATGAAGTTGAGAGGAAAATGCTGGAGAAAGTATGTCAGAGATAGTTTGGATGAAACTATCATTCCCACAAATGAAGCTCAGCACAGGTCATTGCTCAACTTGAATACAAAGGCAAGAAGGATAACAAGGAGGATGGAGAACTTGGAAGAAATTGTTGATAACAATGCTATGGATTTATGTATCAAGGTGGAGAGTTTAGAAGAGAAGATGAACTCGACAACTATCAAGCTAGAAGCTGTTGAAAAAGGTTTTGAGACCTTTGATAAAAAGATGGACAGTGTTGGAAAGGAAGTGAAGGACTCTACTCTCAAAATTGGAGAGTCATCAAAGATCATGTCAGATGTTGTTACCACACATACTTCCACACTGAAAAAGAGTTGATCAAGAAGGAAAGGGAGGAAATTCTGAGGCTAAAGGATGATGTTGCCAAGGAGAAGGAAGTGATTTCCCAGATGCTGTCAAAGGATATTGAAAAGCTGACTCAGTCTATGGGGAGTCAAAGAGATCAACTAATTAGAGAGACCATCAAGAGTTCACTGAATGCTGCTTCTGAACTATTCAAAGACAACTTGGAGGGTATAATCAAGATGATGAGGACCCAAGTTGATCAGGCTGTGAAGAAGCAAGTGGAAGAGTCTGTAAGTTCCACTATTTCTTCCTTTCTATTAAATCATGTTGACCCTATTTCTGCTCAGATGAAAAGGATGGACACCTACCAACAAGAACTCTCACTTACTGTGGCCAAGATTGATGCCAACCCTGCTGACCCCATCAACCTTGAGGCATGTGATGATGCCAAAAAGGGGGGAAATGAGAAGAAGGGGAAAGAGCTGATGAAGGGTGATGAAAAGAGTAAGGGGGAAGGTAACAAGGGAAAGGGGAAAGCAAAAGTTTTGGAAATTACTGATGTGACAGGAGAGGAGGACTGTCCCAAAACTAGAAGTGGAAAGATAAGGAAACCAAATCTGAAGAGAAAGAAGTTTGCTGATATTTCTTACCAAGGGAAGAGTAAGAAATACAAATCCAGTGAACCAGATGATGATGAGGAGATGGAAATTTCAACCTTGATTAGAAGGGAAGATAAACTGCCTGTTAGAAGAGCTTCTCCTGAAGTTACTGCTGCTGATCTTGTGAAAGACAAAGCTCATGTGTTTGAAGAAGTTGCAAACATTTTTGCAGAAGGAGCTGGACAAGATGCAGAGACTAGAAAAGGAGTGAGAAAGCTTGTTATTGAAGAAAGAACTAAAATGTTCATAGATGCTGAAGAGTGCAGGTTGAAGAGGCACAAAGATTTTTATCCAGGAAATTCTAAGTCTTACAAGAGTTCTTATGCTCTGATGATGGAAAATAGAGCCAAGAGGAAGTCTGAAACCTTGAAAAGGATCCCTCATACTGACAGCCGGGTTCCTGCTGAACTCAATGGTGCTTGGGAAGAAGCCAATCGAGTATGGGATCATCTCTTCTTTGTTGTTAAGAGATGGGGAGACTTTGAAGACATTGATGGTCTTTATGAAGGTTTTATGATGGAGAATTATCCAGATTTGTACACAAAGATTCTTGGACCTGCTCAGAAGGAGAAAGTGATTGTAAAGGCTCCTGAACAGATTTTCTGGACTCCACCAATGAAGACTGATGGAAATGGCATTGATAGGAAAGCTATCACTGATGAGTTTGTGCAACTTGTCAAAGATGAAGATTTAATTGGGAAGAACGAGGAGATCATGGCCTTGAAGAATAGACACTTTGCATCATATGGGCTGACTTCACTGTTCAAGGAACTCCCAACTTTCCTGAAGAAGAAGTCAGATGCAGCCAAGTGATGAAGCTGCTGAAGGTCAAGTCAAGATTCAATTTCAAACAATCATGAACTTTTAATCTATGTTTATTTTTAAGACAATTGTTGCTCCTTAAGAGCTAGAACTTACAACTTTCTGCTCTTACCTTGTGCTATCTTATCTTAGATGATGATTATCATATATCGTATGCACTGGACAACAATTTTTGAGTCTTTATACTTGTGTTATTTTTTTCTAAAAATAGGCTCTAACAAAATGATTTTAATTTAATTCTTGCTTAGATCAAGTTTTATAGAACTCAGAGAACTTAGCCCTTTTTAGGTTAATTATCTGAATTTATTATGTGAAATTTTTCTAAGTATAGAAGATACATGCTAGTTGTCCTGTTTTTGTCAAATCTACTGTAAAAGAAATCCCTATGGATCTTTTGAAGTAAGTAGGTTTTGGCATCATCAAAAAGGGGGAAATTGTTGGGATATGGTTTATATTAATAAAAGAAAATTTGATTTTGATTTGATACCAAAACCCTAAGTAAAACCCCAAGTATGATGATTTGCCAAGTCTAGATTTTCAGGTTAGAAAAGCTCATATATGTTAGGGAGCTTTAATTTTTCTTAGATAGATTATTCTTTGAATCTATGACAAATGACCTGAAAGCACAAAGCACATGAAGACAAGTATCATAGAAGACAAGGAGCTGAAGTGTTATGAAGGAAGTGACAAGGATTCATGAAGACAAGTATGACAAAAGTCAAGTATGATGAATTTAGATATTCATATACCTTGGACTTGGCATACTTATGGTCAAAGACGATGAATGACTAGGCACTTTACCCAGTACGAGGCCGTTAGCGGGAAGGACAGAATTATTCCAAATTAGCCAAAGAATTAGTGCCACGTGTCACTGCGCATAACAAATTCTGAAGGATCATGAAGTAATGGGGTCTATACTTTACCATCACCTTCGGAGTTCGAAATGATTCTTGCTTCTATTAGCGTTAAGACTTCTTCTACCTGTTGGCATGCACGACTTGGTCATCCGTCTATGGATACCAGTCGTTTAATTATCCGCAATTTTCATTTACCTACTTTGAACGCGTCCCGTGTTTTGGACAATCAATGTATTTCTTGTCATTTAAGTAAAGCTACACAATTGTCGTTTAATAATACATCCTTTACTGCTCTCCATCCATTGCATTATATCTATACAGATATTTGGGGACCGACATCACCAGTTTCATTGGATGGATCAAAAGTACTTTCTGTTATTTGTTGATCTATATTCTCGTTATTGCTGGTTGTTTCTTTGGGTGCTAAGTCGCAGGTTGCATCTATTTTTACTAGCTTCAGGTCACTTGTGGAGAAACAGTTTGGACACTCTATTAATAACTTTTACATAGATAATGGGGGTGAATTTCAGGCTCTTCGCCCCGTCCTTAATAATTTGGGAATCAATTGGCTCACTGTTCCACCACACACCCCCCAGCAAAATGGCATTGTTGAACGACGTAATCGTCACATCTTAGAGGTGGGACGTGCTTTGCTTCTTCATGCTCGTTTGCCACACAGGTTTGGGGTGTTCGCTTTGCAAACAACTGTTTACCTAATTAATCGCATGCCGACGAAAGTTTTGAATAACAAGAGCCCATTCTCTATTCTCTTCAACGAGGCTCCGAACTATATAAAACTTCGAGTTTTTGGTTGCCTGTGCTTTCCATGGATCCGGCCTTATGCTCCTGGTAAATTAAATCCTCCTTCCACTCAATGTGTCTTCGTGGGGTATTCCACGTCGCAAAGTGCCTATCGTTGCTGTGACATTTCAACTGGTCGCTTATTTATTTCCCGCCATGTTCGTTTCTTGGACGATACGTTTCCTCCGCTCAGTGATCCGGTGTCTCCTTCTCTAGAACAACCGGCCTCTACTACTATCACTTTGCCTTTTCTCCAGTTGGCACCATTTACTATTCAACCAACAACTCATCCGCCAATTTCTGATGCGCTAGTGCCTAATGTCGTTCCTCCTCCAATCACGCATGCTCGGCCACTATCACCAACTGCTGTTCTTGTGGAGCCGCCATTGATCCCCCCAAACCGAACTCATGCCATGCGCACACGCGCCCTAAATAATATTCATCGTCCAAAGAGGTTGTTTGCTGCAGTAAAACACCCCCTTCCTTTTGATGCCGAGCCTGCCACTATCAAAGACGCTCTATCTATTCCTCATTGGCGGTCTGCAATGTCTGAGGAATTCACTGCTTTGCAAAAACATGGGATGTGGGATTTAGTTGATCCCCCACCACACGGTAATATTATTGGATGCAAATGGGTTTCTCGAACTAAACGAAAATCAGATGGCACGGTGGATAAATTTAAAGCTAGATTGGTTGCCAAAGGCTTTCACCATCGACCAAGGGTGGATTTTAAGGAGACGTTCAACCCAGTTATTAAGCCAGCAATAAAACGGACTGTTCTTACATTGGCAACTTCAAAGAACTGGCCCTTACATCAACTTGATGTAAGCAATGTGTTCCTTCATGGTGATCTTGACGTCCCCGTTTATATGCAGCAGCCTCCGGGGTTTAAGGATCTTTCAAAACCCTCTCATGTATGCATGCTTCGTCGTTCTCTTTACGGCCTTCGTCAAGCCCCTCGAGCTTGGTATGATTCCCTGTGTGCAGCCTTTCAAAAATTTGGCCTTTGTCGGTCTAAAGCTGATTCCTCACTCTTTACTCTTTACGAAGGTGCATATATTTTGTATGTACTTGCCTATGTTGATGATTTGGTTTTGACAGGAACTTCTCCTCATCTAATTTCTAAGCTCACCGTTCATCTCCAATCCATTTTTGTTGTTAGAGACCTAGGCCCACTCTCCTATTTCTTGGGAATTAAGGTCGCCCACTGTAAGGAAGGGCTCTTCTTATCCCAAAACAAGTACTTGATCGATCTCCTTCGGCGGTACAAAATGGAGGGTGTCAAGCCCGTCTCTACTCCATCTGTTTCTAAGTCTGTTGTTGGCACTGCTGCCGCTGATCCTAGTGAGTATCGTAGTGCCCTTGGTGGCCTACAATACTGTTGGGATATGAATCCTAGACAAGTCCTAAATGATGAAAAGAAAAGATGAAGTTTTGATAAGCCAAAAGTGGTTTGAATATTTTCTAAGTATTGACTGAACTAGTCTAGTTGAGTTGAGTCATCTTGAACAGATCAGTAGAGTTCAAAAGAGAGTTAAAGTTTAAAAGATGAAGTACTTATAAATTTGTATAATGTTTATACTTCATATATGTTCTTATTAGGTTGTTATTGAGCTATAAACGATGTATAGAGCTCATGTTTTTCTATGTAATAGATTAGATTGATTGTATAGATTATAAGTTGACTAAGCTTGTATTATGAAAGCTTAATGTAATGTAATAGTCTTGTTAGGACTAGATTAGTTCTATTATAGTCTACTGCACTAGAAGAGAAGACAAGTCTACTACTTGAGACAAGCAGACTACAAGACAAGTGCATCGACTGGACTACACAAGTCAGGTCAACTAGAAGTTAGTTACAAAAGCGCGTACAAAAGATAAGGATTAAAGAAGTTAGTTATGGAATAACTAATTAATAACAGAAATGCGTTTATGGATAAGAAGATTCAGTTAGAAATCAGTTATCAAGAAGAGGTGGTTACAACTACTTAGTTCTTGAAGTTTGAAGTCTATAAATACTTTGGAGTATTCGCTGATTAAAGACTACTGAACACTGAAACTACTTATTACAAAACTACTGATCATTGATATATTGTTGCTAAGCATTCAAAGGCGTATTTTGAAAGAAGGAAGAACTCACAGAGTTAACTTCAGAAAGAAGCCAAAAGACGAAGACATATTCAGAAGGCTACTACTGAAGAGAAGTTTTATTTTGTTGTTTTTATCAAGTTGCTAGTTGCTTGTTAAATAGCTAGTTAGATCGAAGATATATCTGGTGGTATAGTCTTAGAAGATCTAAGTCTTCTTCTTGGGACTTAAAAGACAGGAACTACACTTTGTACTCGTGTTGAAGAGTTTAGTGGAAAATATCACAACTGGGATTGTGAGAGTGGACGTAGACAAGTTGTCGAACCACTATAAATCTTTGTGTGTTGATTTACTGCTTTACTGTTTGATTAATTGCTTAATTGTTAAGTACTGAACTGAACAAGACTAGTTGAGTGTTCATATAGAAGTTCACGATATTAAGTTGAGTATAAATTTGATTGGGCTCATTGTTATTCTGATTATTCCGCATTACGTATTCTGATATATCGAAAGATTTTTGAAAAGTCTATTCACCCCTCCCCTCTAGACATTTTCACTAGCTTACTCGATATTCAACTCAACTTGGGACCAACAAGTGGTATCAGAGCAGTAGTTTACGAACTGCTGTTTCTTGATAACCAACTTAAAGACTTCACCAGTCTTGGTTCGTATCTGTATTTGTTATACGTGATCTTGATCAATTCTTGCTATACTTGTATACTATCTCTGTTCTTGACTTATCTGATTTTCTTGATCATAACTCTGTTTTCCACTGATCTATCTGAAATCATGTCTCTTGAAATAAGCGCTAACAAGCTACCAAAGTTCCAGGTTCAGGACTATGACTACTGGAAGTTGAGGATGGAAGCCATCTTCAGTTCCACTCACGACTTAATGACCTCTGTTGTCACCGAAGGACCCATTGTTACGATGGTTCCAAATACTGTTGTTCTTGACCCAAGCAAACCAATTGGCACTCTCGTCAAGAAACCCAGGTCAGATCTAACCTCAGAAGAAATGCGTCAAAACAATTTGGATAGTCTGGCAAAGAATTACATCTTACACACACTCCCTAACGAGTATCTAGGGAAGGTGTTAAAATGTAAAACTGCCAAGGAGATGTGGGATAGGCTGGCTATCATTTGTGAAGGGACATCCCTAATCAAAGAGAGCAAGCTCTCCACAGCTGTCCAAAGGTTTGAATCATTTCGGATGAAAGCTGGCGAAACTATCGACCAGCTAGATACTCGTTTCACTAAAATCATGAATGATTTAGAATTCCTAGGTAAGACATATACTGCTCGTGAGATTAATCTTAGAATTCTTAAGAGTCTTGATGCCAGGTGGAGAATGGTAAAGATGCTTGTTAAGAACACTCAAGATATAGATGTATGGACTGCTGAAACAATGTTCCAAACTCTCAAAGCCCATGAGTATGATCTAGACGAAGATGAACCATTAGTCAGTAGTGATAGAGAACATGCTGTATCTAAGAACGTTGCCTTTAAGTCTATCTCTTCTAAGTCGTCTAGAGTAGACAGGTCTAAGTCTAAGTCTAAGACCAAAACCAAGTCTGCTTCTGTAAAAGACGAGTTAGATACTGATCTTAGTCTGAAGGATCAGATGAACCTCATGGTTAGAAAGTTTGATAGGCTGAATAAGCGTTTCGGTAGATACAAGAAATTTTACAAGGATCATAGGGCGTCTACATCGAAGAACTCGCCTGATAGACGAGATAGGAAGTCGGATGATAGGAAGAGTCTGCGTCCTGATAGACGTAATAAACATAGAGATAACTCACCTATCAAAAAGATTACTAATGATCTCTTGTGTTACAACTGCGAAAAGCCAGGTCATTATATATATGAATGCCCAGACCTGAGTACTGATGATCGAGAGGAGCGGAAGGCAAGAAGAGATAGACGATACAACCGTGGGAAAAAGGTCATGTTGGCTAATGATGAATCTGAGTCTGACTCAGATGAGTTACCATCATCCCTATCCAGCTGCCCATCCGATCCAGACCACGATGAAGCATTTATTGTAGACGATGGCTTATGCTGTATGGCTAAAATCGATCAAGAGGTATCATCAAACACTTCTTTTCAATCTTGTGATGATTCTGACACTGATGAAAGTGACACTGCTAGTAGCGAAGTAGGAAGTAGTCTTCAGCACTCGACTAGTGCAGTTGAGGACGACCTTCTACTTGCTAACCAAGCATTCATAGAAGTCAGTGATGAGAACATTGCATTAAAACAAGAAATCATTGATCTTAAGGAAGCTCAGTCTAAAGTAGATCCTAATGTAACAGTCCTAAATGAACGCTTAACTGAAGAGTTAAGTCAACTCAAAGAAAAGTGCGCATTGACAGACAGGTTATATCAAGACCTACTTAAGACACATGCAACTGAGAGAAATGAATTCAATGTTTTAAAGAACAAGTGCAAAAAACTTGAAGAACGTAATAAGTTCTTAGAGACCGAGGTTGTCACACTAGATCTCAAACTTACTGACCTGGTTAACTCTTCCAAGATTAACCTTGAATTGTCAGATAGGTATAGAGATCCAGCTGACAAGACGGGTATAGGAGCTGAGTCTTCCAACTCGTCTACTCGAGTCAACAAGAACCCTACTACTAATAACTCAAGATTTTTGCCAAATGATAAAGGAAAAGGACCTATGATATACGATATAAGTACTCCTTCTCAAGGTACTGTACCAAAACAGACTCGAGTTAACATTCCAATTACCAAGGGAGGTAAAAAGAATGCTAACAACAAGCCTGTCCCAACTAGAACTAATCTTCAAAGGACCACTAATCGTGGACGACCCAACCAGGTCAGATACGAGGATTGGTATCCTGAGGAGACGAGTACTAGACAGGTACAGACTAGACGACAAGAGTCTAGACCTCCTTTCATAAGGCAGTCTCAACTCTACTCGTCTAGACCTAGACAAGTTGGACCAAAATATCGTACACAAGTTGTCCTATATCCTCCACCTTTGTCATATGATATTATTAGTGAGGAAAGACCTAAACGCGTCTATAAACCGTATGGACCTAATGCTTTCAAACCTTACTCTGACTATCATAGACAAGTGCCTGCTCAAGTAGAGATTAAGTCGAAAGGCTATCTCAAAAGAGTAGACCCGAACTCGACTGATAGACCAGTAAAGGATAACAAGGTCTTATTCTGTAACAAATTTGGGCGAAAGCTTAAGAGATCAAACTTGTTCAAAACTCCAATGTATATTTGGATTCCTTTGAACTCGACTAACCCCCCAGGACCCCAATAAGCAAACAGGGTACCTAAATTATTGAATATCATTCATTACAGGGTCGACTTGACTTGTATAAGAAGGGTGGCTCAGTAGGAGAAACTTGGTATATTGACAGTGGTTGTTCGCACCACATGACTGGTACCAAGGCTCTCTTATCAAGCTATCATGAGCAAGAAGGACCAAAAGTAATATTTGGAGATAGTTCCACTGCTATCACCAAAGGATTTGGTTACATTCGGAATGGTGACGTAGAGATACAAGATGTCTCATACGTTGAAGGCCTGAAATACAATCTACTCTCTGTCTCACAGTTTTGTGATCGTGGATACAAGGTGCAGTTCAAAAGCCGCAAATGTCAGATCATTGACAAACGGACACACACAGTCCTACTAGTCGGCGTAAGACAAGGTAGTGTGTACATAGTGAATTGGAACAGTTGTCCGAGGGACACCTGTCTACTTACTAAGAATCCAAAAGAACTTGGGTGGCTCTGGCATAGACGCCTCTGTCACTTAAACTTTAAGGTTCTTAATAAGATAGCCAGAGATTACCTTGTAGAAGGTATTCCCAATGAGGTCTACTACAAGTCACATGTATGCACAGCTTGTCAACAGGGTAAACAGGTTAAAAGTTCATTTAAGTCAATTCCTACTCTCTCAACTAGTAGAGTCCTAGAACTTCTACATATGGATCTTCATGGTCCAATAACTCCTCCAACCTTGAATGGTAGAAGGTACACACTCGTTGTGGTAGACGACTATTCTAAGTTCACTTGGGTAGTCTTCCTACACAAGAAGAGTGACACACAAACCCTCTTACCTGATCTGTTGAAGAAGTTACAAGTTGAGAAGAACCAGTCCATTGTCAAGATTCATAGTGACAAAGGAACTGAGTTCATTAATTGCTATATCAAAGACTTTTGTGCTAAACGTGGTATCCAGCATCTAACTAGTGCAGCTAGGACACCACAACAGAACGGTGTAGCAGAAAGAAGGAATCGAACTCTAAAAGAAGCCTGTAGAACCATGCTAGCTGAGTTCAACACTCCTCAAAAGTTTTGGGCTGAAGCTATCAACACTGCATGCCACTCACAGAACAGAAGTGCGATCAACAAAGTCTTAGGCAAGACACCTTATGAGGTTTGGAAAGGTAGAAAACCCCGCATTTCATATTTCCATATATTTGGTTGTAAGTGTTTCATTCATAACAATGGAAAGAGCAAGTTGAATGCTTTCGATGCCAAAGCAGACGAGGGGATATTCTTAGGATACTCCTCGACTAGCAAGGCATTCAGAGTATTCAACTACTCAACTCTTTGTGTGGAAGAAACACCACATGTGGTTTTCGACGAATCTCGACAGGACTCGTCTGCCGACAAGATCAGTGAGAAGGTAACTGATCTATCGATCGAATCTGATAAAGACTCAGAGGTATATGAATCCGTTCAAGCCTACAATCCATTCATGAAAGCCCTCGACTCTGATGATAAAGTGAAAGTAAGTACTCAAGGTAAGTCTTCTAGACCAGTAGACATGCCTGCTCTAGTTGACTCTACTACTCCTGTGAAAATTGATGATACAAATGACATTGATATGCATGATGCTGTACATGATATAGATGATGATAGTATTCCTGTTAAGAGTAGAAAAACATGGAAATCTGCGCATGATACTGAAAATATTATTGGTGACTCTACTATTGGTGTGAAGACTAGACGACAACTCTTTGAGTCGCAAGAACAGCCTAGTCCAACTATGTTTTGCTGGTGTTGTTTCCTCTCATCTATCGAGCCTACCAACGTTAAAGAGGCATTGGCCGATAGTAATTGGATCATCGCTATGCAAGACGAGTTGAACCAGTTTGTTCGAAACGACGTCTGGGAACTTGTTGATAGGCCTAAACATCATAATGTAGTTGGCACTCGATGGATTTTCAAAAACAAGAAAGATGAGAATGATGTAGTCGTTAGGAATAAGGCTAGACTAGTTGCCCAAGGCTACTCACAAGCTGAAGGCATAGACTATGATGAAACTTATGCTCCTGTTGCTAGACTAGAAGCCATTCGATTGTTCCTTGCATATGCTGCTCACATGAAGTTTACTGTATATCAAATGGATGTTAAAAGTGCATTTCTTAACGGTATTCTTGTGGAAGAAGTGTATGTTGAACAACCCCCAGGTTTTGAAGTCAAAGGCAACCAGGTGTACAGATTGAAGAAAGCCCTATACGGACTAAAGCAAGCTCCAAGAGCATGGTATGACACTCTCTCTCTCTTTCTGTTAGAAAATGGTTTTACTAAGGGCAAGGTCGATCGAACCTTGTTCAGAAGACAAGAAGGGAAAGACATTCTACTTGTCCAAATTTACGTAGATGACATCATTTTTGGGTCACCTAACAAAAAGCTGAGTGAAAGTTTCTCAACACTCATGCAAAGTAAATTTGAGATGTCCATGATGGGTGAAATGAATTACTTTCTTGGTCTTCAAGTAAAACAGACCCCTGAAGGGATTTTCATAAATCAAGCAAAGTATACTAGAAATCTTCTAGATAAGTATGGTATTAAGACATGCAAGTCTGCTGGCGTACCTATGCTACCTACATACAGAATGGACCCAGACGATCAAGGTAAGTGTGCTGATCAAACATATTATCGAGGTCTAATTGGTTCATTACTGTACTTGACTGCTAGTAGACCTGATATTGCATTCTCTGTTGGTGTATGTGCTCGTTTTCAAGCTAATCCAAAAGAGAGTCACATGGAAACCACTAAAAGGATATTGAAATATTTGAAAGGGACCATCAATCGTGGTATATGGTATCCTTCAAATGATGATTTATCTCTAAG
This sequence comes from Galeopsis tetrahit, assembly GCA_963675135.1. Lineage (NCBI taxonomy): Eukaryota > Viridiplantae > Streptophyta > Magnoliopsida > Lamiales > Lamiaceae > Galeopsis > Galeopsis tetrahit. The sequence continues at coordinate 5,599,041 of OY776130.1, forward strand.
TGGCTACTCAGATTCTGATTTTGGTGGCTGTAGAATAGATAGGAAATCTACTTCTGGTTCTTGTCAATTCTTAGGCACAAAACTCATTTCATGGTTTTCGAAAAAGCAGACTAGTGTTGCTACCTCTACTACCGAAGCCGAGTACATGGCTGCTGGTAGCTGTTGTAGTCAACTACTCTGGCTCATGCAACAGCTTAGAGATTACAACATATATGAATCAAATGTTCCTATTTTCTGTGATAGTAATAGTGCAATTGCCATTACACAAAATCCTGTATTGCACACACGTTGTAAGCATGTTGATGTGAAACATCATTTCATACGTGATCATGTAGAAAAGAAGGATATTCGCATGGAAAAGATTCATACTGATTATCAAAGAGCTGATATTTTTACAAAACCATTAGCTGAGGCACGTTTTCGTGAGTTATGCATCAGTTTAGGGCTAATTGATTTAGACCCTACTTGTCTATAGCTGCGTACTAACCAGACAGGTACATCAAGAAGAAGGAGACAAGACTACTAGATCAGAAGCACTCGACTACTCACACACCAGACAGGTATACAAGGCTAGACTAGATGACCAGACAACCCGATGAGGAAGCTGGTAAAGCTGAGGGTAATACTAAGGGAATAAACAATTAAGGGGGAATCTATGATTTCTTAAATATCCTTATGTTGACTCTTATGGTTGTCAATAGTCATCCTGTTCGAAACCTTGATCATTGCTTTGAATTGATATTCGTCTTATTTATTGTTGCTCTACTTGTACTATCGATTACACGTTGTATATGATAAGATAGGTACATGAAGTCATTCGATGTTCAGAAGAGACAAACACAGGCGAAGGGGGAACTCGTCTTATGTACCAAAAAGACTATTCATCTTATGTGCTAAAGACTACTCGTCTTGTGAAGAATGAAGTCTACTCGTCTGCTCTGGATAGACTCGAACAGACAAGCTAAGTGTTTCTATTGATTAAAATATGCTAAGTGTTTACTCACAATTGAATTAAGGACATTATGGTAATTTGATAATGTAAATTGAAAGTTTCCAGAATTGGATGAATACACTCCCATTTTAATGAGGTGTATACACCCAGTTCGCACCCTACTCTTCTACGCTAGGTCAGATGAGTACACACCTCTGTCCTAACCAATTAGAAAGGCGGATTTCAAAGTTTACAATATCAAATCACATAATATTCTCGATTCCGTAAACAGAATTCCAACAGCCCCAACCGTTGGATACATGCATTCGATCTTGACCGTTGGATCAAAATTTCAGTTCTAACAAAACTCAACTGCCTCACTTAACTCGCCTTACGCGTTTCACAACTGTTCGATTCCTGAATTGATTTCTTGCTAACTCAAAACTTTCTAGTTCATACTACTATGTCGATCGTTTCTCTCTTTGATGTTAGAACCAATAGGCAAGCAAGGTTTGATTTAGGGAGATACACCACTGAAGGAAGGGTTCATGTGGAGCCTTCGTTGTTCTTCAAAGGGTTACATACGGATGACAACAAAGAGATTCTTGCTAAGTGCATCCAGTGTGGTTTGAGACCATACCTCGAGGCGTTTCCTCAAGTCGTCTTGGAGGAAGAGGTGTTAATGTTCTACGCCAATGCCACCAGACGAGGAGATGGAATAGAATCGTTCATTGGATCGGAAAGGGTTGTGATCAACAGCGAGGTGCTGTTCAGGCATTTGAGGTTGCCTACTGGTGTAATTGATGTTGAGAACTATGCTTTAGGTCAGGAGATGAAGTATTTGAGCATCTTCTGTGGAAGAAGGATGCAGCTCAAACCGGACGGCAAGGCCCCAGCCGTCAAGAAAGCAGAATTGTTGGAAATTTATCGAACATTACTGGACATAGCTAGCAAGATGCTACTATGTGCCACTGGTTCACATGATTCAGTCACTCAAGTGAAAACTAGGGTGATGGCAGCAATCTATGACGGAATCACGAACGGAAATTGGTTTAAGTTGATTGCTGATCGAATAATGTATTTCGAAAGGAATGTTATGGTGAATCAGGACACGGCTAATTGGGTAGTGTCGAAAACCGTTGGTTATGGCAACAAGCTGAGTATCCTCCTACCCCTGCTACTGCCAAACAAGTCGGATTGGAGTAAAGGCAAGCCGTTTCACCCACTCAAATTCTATCTTAAGGCTGAAGCTTTGAGGAAGCAGGTTGCTAGAAGGCCATCTGCCCCAAGACAAGTGCTGGTAGATGACTCGGAGGCAATGCCTTATGGAGACTCATCTAGTTCTTCTGGAGATGAGTCAGAAGATGAGGTTTCGGAGGAAGCTGCGAAAGCTGAGTCGAGTGGTCATGACTCAGAGAAAACACATTCAGATAAAGAAGAAGAGTCAGGTGCTGAAGTCTATCGACTAGTGAGAGTCGATTCGCCTACTTCACCAGCCAAGTCGAGTCCTCAGGTTGGTTCTTCTTCTCAGTCTATTTCATTTCCTCTTTCTCTCCCCGTCGCAACCAAGGCTAGATCACATCGATCTAGGCCTCGACCTATTCCCCAAACTTCACAAGCACTGGCGGCATTACCGCTTCGAGCCAGTGTACCCGAAAACACTCCCAAAAAGGATACAACTGATACTCCTACAGTTGTCACACCAAACCTAGCCACATCAGAGCCCCCAGAAACCACAGACCAAATTTATTCTTTACCTTCAACAGAAAATGTTGATCCCTCCAACCCGTCTACTTCAGACAAGACGACAGTTGCCACTGCAACAGCTGAGTTAGAGACCCCATCTACTCAGACCCCGTCTGAAGTCAGATTTGAATCCCTGGTTTACTATCCGATGTGCCTACGAGAGAAGAGAGTTCGCGCTCGAGTTTCTAGGAATATGAAGAAACAACTTTCGACTCTCGACATCGATTACTCATCTGAACAGTTTGAGAAGCTGATCAGAATTTGCACTTGGTTCGCGTTGAAGAAATCCGGAACTGATGATCTTTTCGAGGTCATTCTAGGCATGGGTGGTATCTCCAATTTTATGGATTGGGAGATGGAACAAAAGGAGAATGCTGGTGTCAAAGACCACTCTGATTTGTTTCCACGAAAGGCCCTAGTTGATCTAGTGAAGAGATTACTAAGCATCCCTGATGGTGTTTTGGTTGATGAGTTTACATTCGACATCGGAACCCAGACTGATCTGGTGGAAGAGGAGCCGAAGCCAGAAGTTACTGAAATTGGAATTCAAACTTCTGAACCTATTTTGGAGATAGAAGATGCTGAGAGCTCAGAAGAGTCTGAGTCTTTCGAACTCGGTGAAGAAGATGAGGAATTCTTAGATGCTGAAATGTTTACTGAAGATGAACTTGTTCAAAAGGACGCAAAAGCTGAAGTTCAGTCGTCTACTCATGGATTTCCAGATGGCTATCTAGATGAGTTGAAGACCGACTTGAAAGAAGTAGTTCATTCTGCAATTGATGAGTTTCTTGCATCGAAGGTGAAAGATGTGTTGATCGAGCAGAATCAGTCACTTGTTGACAGCTCAAGAGCTCTTATTATTGGCGAGGTCAACAAGATGGACTCAACCTTTCGAGCTGAGATGTATGCTGAAGTTGAAAAATTCTTGGAAAGACAGGTAGATTTTTCTGAGAAGAGGTCGATTCAGTTTGCTAGATCATTAGCTGAGGAGTCTAGTAAGATGGAGAGACTCTACAGAGTGAAGATTGAAATTGCTGATGCTCAACGAAGAGAAGCACAAGATCAGTTGGTGCGTTCTCAGGCAATTCTTCAAGAGTTAACTTCTCAAAACAATCTTCTGCGTCAGACAGCTACTCATTTCAAGGATGAGTTAGTCTCAAGTTCAAGGAAGATGGAACTTACTGCAGATCGACTTGACAAGATAAGTCATGAGAAGTCGCATCAAAGGCAGATTGAGATAGCTACTGAAGCCATGAAGACTGCTATCAAGGAAGAGATGACTAGATTTACTTCTCTTTTCACTCTTAAGGCTACTGATGAAGCCAAAAAGGGGGAAGAGACGAGTAAAGTTCAGAAAATTGGTGAAATTGAACTGTCTACTGAATCCGATGTGAAAGCTGCTGCAACTGCTATTGAGGAGCTTAGAAGGCCAAAGAGAGGCAAGCTAATCAAGAAAGCTGAGCTTGAAGAGCTTAAAGCAGCTGAGTTGAAAAAGCTGGAGAAAGGCAAAGGTGTTGCATCTTCAGAAGCTGAGATTCAGACCAGACAAGTCAAGAGAAAGTTAGTCATTGATGAACCTTCTGCAACAGTTGAGAAGAAACAAAAGATTGATGATCCTAATGATGAGACTCATTATGCAAGCAAAAAGAAGATTAGGAAGCATATTGAGAGATTGCAGAAACTGAAGACTGATGTTGATCAAATGGAAGACAAGTCTATTGATTACTTCATAGATAATAAGCATCGAGCTGAATGGAATGAAGTGAAGAATCAATGGGAACTTGATCACTGGATTTTGAGAAAATATGGTGATACTGAAAGTCGAGATGAATTATATTCATTATTTGACAGATTCATGGAAGGACAACACAAGATGTTGTGGCACTTAATCTTAAGGATTTCTGCTGGTGCTAACTTCAACATTTTGGTTCCTGAATTTCCGAAATGGAATTGTCCTATGACTAGCTCTGGAAGAAGAGTTGATATGAATCAAATCAAGAAATATGAAGAAGAGCTACTCGAGAAGGAGAAGATTGAAGATGAAGATCATATTAGTCTGATTCATAGGAGACTCCTAGATGCATTTCAAGTTCCAAACCTAGAAGGAGGTACTCTTTCAGACTAGTTGATTTACACTCTTAGTTTTGTTTATTTTTTTTGTGTTTTGCTCTGATACTCAGTTTTTTTTATTTGTAATCTACTGATCTTCTTTTTGAATAAATGAAAAGATAAGTACTATTTGATGTTAAAGACAAGATAACTACTTAACTAGTCTACTAACTGAGAAAAGATTCAAGTAGTTTTGGCTTCATCAAAAAGGGGGAAATTGTTGGGATATGAATCCTAGACAAGTCCTAAATGATGAAAAGAAAAGATGAAGTTTTGATAAGCCAAAAGTGGTTTGAATATTTTCTAAGTATTGACTGAACTAGTCTAGTTGAGTTGAGTCATCTTGAACAGATCAGTAGAGTTCAAAAGAGAGTTAAAGTTTAAAAGATGAAGTACTTATAAATTTGTATAATGTTTATACTTCATATATGTTCTTATTAGGTTGTTATTGAGCTATAAACGATGTATAGAGCTCATGTTTTTCTATGTAATAGATTAGATTGATTGTATAGATTATAAGTTGACTAAGCTTGTATTATGAAAGCTTAATGTAATGTAATAGTCTTGTTAGGACTAGATTAGTTCTATTATAGTCTACTGCACTAGAAGAGAAGACAAGTCTACTACTTGAGACAAGCAGACTACAAGACAAGTGCATCGACTGGACTACACAAGTCAGGTCAACTAGAAGTTAGTTACAAAAGCGCGTACAAAAGATAAGGATTAAAGAAGTTAGTTATGGAATAACTAATTAATAACAGAAACGCGTTTATGGATAAGAAGATTCAGTTAGAAATCAGTTATCAAGAAGAGGTGGTTACAACTACTTAGTTCTTGAAGTTTGAAGTCTATAAATACTTTGGAGTATTCGCTGATTAAAGACTACTGAACACTGAAACTACTTATTACAAAACTACTGATCATTGATATATTGTTGCTAAGCATTCAAAGGCGTATTTTGAAAGAAGGAAGAACTCACAGAGTTAACTTCAGAAAGAAGCCAAAAGACGAAGACATATTCAGAAGGCTACTACTGAAGAGAAGTTTTATTTTGTTGTTTTTATCAAGTTGCTAGTTGCTTGTTAAATAGCTAGTTAGATCGAAGATATATCTGGTGGTATAGTCTTAGAAGATCTAAGTCTTCTTCTTGGGACTTAAAAGACAGGAACTACACTTTGTACTCGTGTTGAAGAGTTTAGTGGAAAATATCACAACTGGGATTGTGAGAGTGGACGTAGACAAGTTGTCGAACCACTATAAATATTTGTGTGTTGATTTACTGCTTTACTGTTTGATTAATTGCTTAATTGTTAAGTACTGAACTGAACAAGACTAGTTGAGTGTTCATATAGAAGTTCACGATATTAAGTTGAGTATAAATTTGATTGGGCTCATTGTTATTCTGATTATTCCGCATTACGTATTCTGATATATCGAAAGATTTTTGAAAAGTCTATTCACCCCTCCCCTCTAGACATTTTCACTAGCTTACTCGATATTCAACTCAACTTGGGACCAACAAATACTTAACAATGACGCGTCCTGATATCTCGTTCACTGTTAACCGTCTTGCACAACATATGTCTGCTCCATCTCCTGAGGCTTGGGGCTCAGTTAAGCGATTATTCAGATATCTTAAGCATACTCTGTATTATGGAGTTATTCTTCGACGCACGACCGACCTCACTCTTACGGCTTTTTCTAATTCAGACTTTGGTGGAGATTTATCTGACTGCAAGTCGACATCAACTTATGTGGTGTTCCTTGGCTCGACACCTATCTCATGGCGCTCCCGAAAGCAGCGTTCCTCTACGGAGGCCGAGTACCGAGCCTTGGCCACGACTGCTTCTGAGTTATGTTGGCTTCGTCATCTGTTTGCAGACTTGTGCATCAACATTCCCTCACCTCCACGGCTACTATATGATAATATGGGAGCAACTCGTTTAGCCATGAATCCTATCCAACATTCCCGGATGAAACATATAACCATTGATTTGCATTTTGTCCGAGATCTCACTTCAAAGGGTGTTCTTTCTGTAGCGTATGTGAACACTCTAGAACAACTAGCAGACATTCTAACAAAACCTTTGGCAAAGGCACGATTTCAAGATCTTCATTCCAAAGTGGCTGTTGCAGATGGAACGTCAGTCTTGCGGGGGCGTATTAAACATATATCATTATCCTCTTAATAAGCTAATCATATCACTGATCTCATGCCTAATCATTTGTAATATAGTCAACTTTCCTTATTAGCTGTACAAATTGTCATGTATATATTTCCTATGTACATCTCTTTCATAATCAATAAAACATACTTCCTATCATTCTTATAAACCTGATTACCATAAGCTTGCCAAGAGTCCAATATCTTCACCACTTAGATATTTTTTTTTTTTTTGGACAATTCAACATGTGATAATGAAAGTACTCTCTCAATTAAGAGAGTATGAAGTATATTGAGCATTATTTATAGAAGTAGATTTACACAATGTAACTTACTAACTTCTAGTAACAACTTCTTAACTAATTTACTAACTATTAGGGAATACACTTTGCTTAGTCTAACATCCCCCTATAGCGAAGCTATGCGAGTAGTAGTAGGGTGAGCAGAATTTGGGCGAGCATCGAGAAGCAAGCATACACGGATCTTGTTATGAAGACTCGAATAACGGACGTGGAAAACTCTTTGTCAATATATCTGCAATTTGTAAAGTGGACGGAACAAATTGTGTTCGAAAATGACCAGAAGCGACAAGCTCACGAACAAAGTGATAGTCAATGTCAATGTGTTTTGCTCGTTTGTGGGCAACTGGATTCTGAGAGAAAGATTGCACTTTTGTTATCACAGAATAATGTAGGAGTAGCAGATGGAAGAGCACGGAGTTCGCAAAGAAGCGAGCATAACCAAACAATTTCAGAGGCTGTGTTCGCCATGGCACGATACTTAGACTCACAACTAAAGCGGGAGACTGTTGATTGCTTTTTAGCTCCCAAGAGACCAAGTTTGGGCCGAGGAAAATGGAATAACCATATGTTGAACGACGAGTGTCAAAACATTGAGCCCAGTTCACGTGCATTAGAGTAGCCGTGCAGCGAAGATGTACCTGTTGAGAACTAGAGACCAAGATCGATTGTACCTTGGACGTAACGAAGAATTCTTTAGACAGTTTGAAAGGGATCCATGGTTGGTCGGGCTTGAAACTGGCTAACAGTGTTTACCACAAAGGACAGATCTGGGCGAGTGATCGTAAGATATTGGAGAGCACCAACAAGAGAGCGGGAGAGAGTTGGGTCAGAAAAGGTTTGGCCATCAGCTCAAAGAAGGTCAGTCGAGGAGATATGAGTAGAAACTGGTTTGGATTCAATCATCTCTGCGCAAGCAAGAATCTCTTTAGCATATTTGGATAGACCTACAAATAAGCCCCGATTGTTGTAGGTTACTTCTAGGCCGAGGATGTAGTTGAGTCAACCAAGGTCTTTAATGATAAACTATTTGTCGATCCTGTAGATAAGACGAGCAACAAAGTTGTGATCGTTACCCGTAATTATAATATCATCGACATAAATAAGAAAATAAAGAAGAGTACGATCTGAGGCGAGGACGAACAAGGAAGTGTCAGAAAATCACAAAAACGCTGAAACCATGCTCGAGAAGCCTGTTTTAGACTATAGAGTGCCTTGTTTAGGCGACAAGTATGATTTGGTCGAAGAGGATCAACAAAGCCTGGTGGTTGACTCATATAGATGGGTTTATCAAGGAGACCGTGCAGGAAGACATTGTTTACATACAACTGATGCAGAGACCAGTTATTCATTATGGAAAGAGAAAGGATAACACAAACAATAACGAATTTGATGACCGAACTGAAGGTACGTTCGTAATCAAAACCAGAAATCTGAGTAAAACCCTAAGGGACTAAGCGAGCTTTGTGACGATCAACAGAACCATCAGCGAGGAACTTTGTGAGAAAGACCCATTTTGAGCCGACTATGTTTGTAGGTCCCAATTTTTATATTTGTAGAGAGCCTGGAGCTCGACATCCATGGCAACTAGCCAATGAGGAGATTTTGCAGCGGACTTGAATCCTTTGGGGTGAGGAGATGCATGAATGGTTTCGAGCAGGCTGTGATGAGGCAAAAACGAAGTGGAAGAAGGGTGTTTTGGTTTGAAAATGCCATCCTTTGAACGAGTGTGCATAGGGTGAGTAGTGGCAGACGATTAGACAATTGGGCGAGTAGGAGGAGGAGATGGAGAACGAGGCTGAGGAGGATAATGAAAGTACTCTCTCAATTAAGAGAGTATGGAATATATTGAGCATTATTTATATATAGAAGTAGATTTACACAATGTAACTTACTAACTTCTAGTAACAACTTAATTAATTATTAGGGAACACACTTTGCTTAGTCTAAAAAACAAATAGGACTTCACTGGAATGTAATGTCGGCCTCCTAGGACAAGGTAGAATGACTATGGTAATAGTTACTCGACTAATGAAGGATAATGAGAATATTGCACTTTTGGTCCTGGAAGAATGAGACACTTTCAGTCCTTTTTCACCCATTAGTTTTAACGGATGGAAATTGAGTGAAACCATTAATTCACATCCAAAAGCCTAATACCGGATTAAAAAAACTCTCAAAAAAACAAAAAGGAACCCTAATTCTACCCCCCAAAAATTGCACCCAAATTGAATGAAAATCGAACTCAATTCACAAGAAATGTACGAGCAACATCGACTTTCACCCAAAACAACAGAAGAAAGCCTTTACTTTATGTATTCTTTCAATATTAGGTTTTGACGATTTTTTGAAATAAAATATTGAACTAGAGATAGGTTTACTAAAAGAGGTGTACAATTTTAATTAGTAATTTTTTCTGATTTTTTAAAAATTGCCAGTAATTCACGCGTGCGGCTCTCACGCGTGAAATAAATTGGGGCTTCTGGCCAAATGTGCAATTTTCCGCATTTTTTGTACAATTGTAGTCTTTATATATATATATATATAAATTAAATTACTTCAAAATTATAAAAAATAATTAAGGAATAATTATTTTGGAACAACATCCATTCAAATTAATTAAGTAGAAAGTACGGAATTGAAATATATTTTTAAAAAAATGTTCCAAAAAAAAAAAAGAAGATAATAGTCCAGATTTTTTTTTTTTTTTTGCATATACCAATTTCATCCAAAAATTGTCAGAATCCTTGGAACGACGTTGTTTTTGGTCAGCAACTTTGCTAGAACTGAGTGTCCACGTGCCGAGAATCAGACCATATAACAACGTCGTTTTGAGGATTTTGACAACTTTGCAACGAAATTGGGACTAGATTCGTAAATTTATGTTTTTTGGACCATTTTGAAAAAGGTGAAAAGTTATGAGACGAACAAAAGATTCTATCCCAATCCCGTAGAAAACCTTGGTTTAATTATGATAAAGCCAAAATAGAAATATATTCAACAAATATTCAAATGAATTGATTATAGTGTTGCATTGAAGCTTGCATCAATTTCATCCCAAAGTTGATTATAGTCTACTTGAAGATGCTAGAGTATACCGGTGTGCATACACATCCTTCACAACTTTGTACGTAACGAAAATAATCTAAATATTTATACTATAAATGCTAGATTGTACTAGATATATATATATATACCACAACTTCTAATAAAAACAATAGCTTAGCCCCAACTAGTGAATCATTAAAATATATACATTAGTTTTTGCTAGGATAAGAAGAAGTACAATAAATTAAGTAGAAGACAATTTCTCAACGTTTTCTCAGCACAATCGGTGAAGAAAGGTAGTCAAATAAGGATATATATTGAGCATGTGAATCCGAGCATCGATCGTGGAGAATTTGAATTGACGAGAGAACTAACGGCGAAGGAGGGTCGATCCAATTACACAAATCTTAGCAACTGTTTTACAAAAGATCGAGTTTGCTTTAGACGTACCATTGGTCCTTGTTTTCTATTGTTTCACTATTAATTAACTTCCAAACATGAAAATTGTCATCTGTCGTTCCTTACAGGCCGGTTGAAAATTCTTTATTTCACTTTAAATTACTTCAAAATTATGAAAAATAAGGCCCTACGGAAAATTTGGAACAAGCTAACCCCAAGTAAATTCTCGGGACTGGCCTGGAAAGTTTTGCGGAAGAGGCTGGCCACACAAGTGGAACTAAAGAGATGCCACATACTCAACAATGGTGATGATCGACGTCTCCTGCGGACTAGCCTCCGAGACACACTTCCAGCAACATTGCGGACTGCTTGGAGGTAAACACTTAAAATTCATCCTAGAATGCTTATATATGGTGTTGCATCGTGTGGTATATTTGGAGAGCGAGGAACAACAAAGTGTTTGCAAACGAGGAGATCAAGCCAGAGTAGATGTTCGACGACATTCGAGTTATGATGTGGGGTTTAGTATCTAATTACAAATCCTACACTACTTCATTTAATTTTCACGATTGGTGCAAATCCTAGGCTTATATGCGTGCAACGCAGCTGATCACACACATTGTAATTTCCCTATCTAACTCCAGATTATTATCTTTCGAGTATCCCTGGTACTCAGTTAATAAAATTTTCTCCGTTCAAAAAAAAAAAAACTCTAAAGTTTTCAATACTGCAGGTATGTTGCATAAAAAAAAATTGATAGTTGAGTATATAGTACTTAGAGAAAATGCAAAAAAAATTCACATAACTAACACCCCGCCATTTTGGTTTTGGTCATATTAATATTTTGATTTTGGTCCGACGACTTACAATTTCTTAAAATTTTCGTCCGGCAACCTGCTACAGCAGGTCACGTTTCTGGTCACATGCGACGTGACAATTAATTTTATTTTATATATAATTTTTGCTTTAATTCGGATCCACATGAAAGTAGAATAAGTTACGCCCTTTTTTATTCTAGTCCTGCTAAATTCCGCACTTTGATTTTGGTCCTGTAACATATAGTTTTTCACATTTTTTGTCCGATAACCTGGTACATCAAGTTAGGTTTCTGATCACATCCGACGTGGCAACTAATATTCATTTTTTTTCTTTAATTATCTATGTGTATCGATTTTGGTTGGCTTGCACTCATGTGCATTCCAAGTGTGTAAAAATTTCTTTCAACATTCTTCTTACAAACTGAAACCAAGTTCCAACCATGAACAACAAACACCAATTTGAAATTTTCAAACGATGACACATCATCCGGACTATGCGACAGCGATGAAGAAATGATCCAGCACCTCTCTCAAGGTGTGGAATCTATGCCATTCATGGTTAAACACCCCTATGGCCTCCCCCTTGAAGACAGCAACCCACTTCCACCAACACCGAGGAATGCTCGCCTCTAAAGAAAAGAAGAACGTCATGGAAGGACTGTGGTGCTGCCTCGTCTGGTACATATGGAAAGCAAGAAACTACGGAGTTCTCCAAGGAGGATTGCAAGCCGGAGAAATTATTCGATGAAGTTAGAGCCACGGTGTGGAATCTGGTGCAACATAACAACCTTTGTAAACCCACTTCCTCCTTCAACGACTGGTGCGCAAACCCTAGAACAGAACAATATTAGGAGTGGAATCTCTCGAAGCATTTGTAACTCTGTAACTGTTCACAAACTTAGAGTACCTCTGGTACTCCTCCTTTAATAAACTTCTTTTTTCCGTTCACCAAAAAAAAAATTGAAATTTTCAAAAGCAACCCAAAAGTCCATTTAAAGAAACATACATTTGTGAAATTATGAAGAATTGCACAAAAAAGGCTTATAAAATCAATCATCAATTTGTAGAAACATTTATGAAAAATAAACAACGTCTGAGAACAATTGCACAAAAAAAATGGTTCCAAATCATCCATTTGCAGAAACATACATGAACAACAAACAACACATAAATGAGGAACAATTGCACAAAAAAACAATAAAAAAATTAATCATAAAAAATTTGCTTGGTCGTTGAATTCAAACAAAACAAGATTTGTGATCAAACATAAAAGTGAAACCCTAGGTCATTCATTTGAGAATCTTTGTTTGGGCATTTCAGATTTCTCTTCTGGGGGTTGACTAAAAAATTATTTTAAATATTTTTGTTTTTGTTTTAAAAAAAATATAAAATAAGACTTAATTTATAAAATTGTTTGGTTAGTACTTTTGTAAGCATTCCCTTTTATTTCAATGAACTGTTTGGTTTGTTCCAAAAAAAAAATTGTAAATTTCATTTATAATGAAATACTAGATTATAAATTGCTGCTTTAGTCAAATAACTGTGTATGTGTAGTCAAAACACCATAATTAAATTAGGAAAGAAAAAATAAATATTGAATGCTTTACCAAATACCAAAGTAGTAATTTTAAATTTAAAAATAAATATAAAGTAATGTATGAGTAGTTAAAAAAGTAACTCTATAGATAGGCCGTCAAACCATAAAAGTGAAACCCACGTCAGTTTCAGAATCATTTTTTTGGCATTTCAGATTTCTCTTCTGCGGGTTGACTAAAAGAAAGCTCTTGCAGTCCCCCATTCAATCCGGTGGGAAATACGAGATAATCAAAATTAGTGGAAAATCCCGACACACTTGGATCTGAAATTAAAGGCCAACTGGTAATCTTCAATTTCTTATTTTATTGTTAAATTCTATTTGCAATTTATTATTTTTTTATGCTGAATTAATCTAGGGTTTTGAAGGCTACGAAATTATTAGGAGTGAATTTAGGGTTTTGTTTGTTGGGTGATCTCAAATCCATTTTAGCAATCTATTTATTTTAGTTGAATTCATTTTTGTTTCTGATTTATGAGTTATAGCCATTTTTTTTAGTAAGTTCTTCTGGTAATCTTGAAATGTGTCTGAATTGAATTTAGCTAGGCAACATGTTACCATATTTAAAAAAAATTAGGAAATGAATGCTTATTACATTTATGAAATTTCACAACTTGAATTTTACACAAATACTCCTCCTATTTATACAAATCACCAATTAAAGGAATGGTGGAGATTTGAATTTTTTTTTTACAATTACTAGAACTTTCTTTAAAATTTTCAACAATTCTTTATATATTTCTCTACTACAAATCCTCACCAATTCTCTATATATTTTTAAAGCTAGTTATTATATATCCATGAATCCCAATTTGAGTTCATTTTAATCAAATGAATATAGCACCATATTTCAATTATTATATTCATATAATCCCAAAATTGAATTTATTTTAAACAGAATATTTCAATCTACCACACTCACCACCATTAGTGGCAGCTTGTACAGAGTTAGGCAAGCTAATCCCCCTAAAACAATGGAATAATTAAGAGGAAATTAATTCAATTAAATTCATATTTCATTATCTATATAAATTAATTAAAATTAATTTAGTGAATTTGATTTTTCAAAATTAAATTTGAATGAGCAATAAATTAATGATAAAGCTTGTCATTTAATGTATGGATAAATACATATTAATAAATTTATTATGGTAATGTTGATGAATTTAATTTATAAACATAAATGTTTTATCTTTTAGTGGAAATGATTTTATTAAAAGTCGTATCTTTCGAAAGAAAATTAATTTATTCTAAAAGTTACGACCATTGAAAAAGTGTAGTTAATTGCGAAGAGACGCACAATTTCGATAAAAAAAATTAAAGTTTTTATTACTGTTCTTACATTATACTCCCTCCGTCCCGCAATTACTTTCACACTTTCCTTTTTAAGACGTCCCACAATTACTTTCACACCCTTAAAATGGAAAACTCTTTATATATTCCACCCTCACAATATCCTCAAATTTACACAAATGCCATTACTTTTTCTCCACACTTACACAAAAGTCAACTCATTTCTTTACTTTATACATAAAAGTTTACAAAATTACCCCTCAAAATCCCCACTAAATTTACTTTTCTTATTCCACGTGCCACTTCACATGTGAAGATAATCATGGGAGGGAGGGAGTATTATATACTAGCATATTTTGATCTTATAGTAGCATATTTTATATTGTAATAAGACAATATTAAAAAAAAATGAATTAAATTTAATCTGTATTAACTCTAATTTGATCCGCGAATTGTTTATATAATTTATTTAATTAACTATATTTTATGTATACAATATTATTTTAAGTAAACTTTAATATATGAACGCATGATCATTTTGCAGACAACGCGACAAAATATTACGACTTGACTAAAATGATAAGATACCAAAAAAATTAAAAACAAAACAATACGGAGTATTATTTTTACATCATTAATATTATATTTATTGTATATATATTAAGAATATCGTGCAAAAAAAAAAAAAAATTATGAATTACACACAAATACACACATGTCGTATGAATGTGTATAATCCAAGAGTTACCCTTATGTATATAGAAACCTCCCTAGACAATTACCCTTATGTATATATGAATGTGGTCAGGATCCTACAATTACAAAAAGAAAAGGAAAATTAGTCCTAGATTTCTAATGAGGGGTCGTTAATTACAAGACAAAATCTGTTAGGATAGAGGACCCTACCTAGTGGCTGACTTTAGAGTTAGTACCAAATTTTTGTTTAATGTATGTATATTTGTCTTGATGTCATGTATCTAATAATGAGGAATCATGGGTACATCATTGAAAAAACCATCTCCCCAAAATTTATGTATATATTGATGTGTTTAATTGCTAATCAAATCATGTTTGGTACATGTAATCATGTACTTGAATTTGGATAACAATTTTAACTTTTATAAACTTTTACCGTGTTAAGAGACGAGTCTAGAAAAAGTTTAGTCTGTTCTAAAACACACCTCAATCCATCTCGTTATTGACTCTATACAAACTTGACAGATCCTCGATTAATTTTTTTCAAATAATAGATTTTCTAATCACATTCTAAACACATTTTTCTTTAAGTACATTTCACATTCTAAACACATTTTTCTTTAAGTACATTTGTCTTGTAATTAACGACCCCTCATTAGAAATTTAGGACTAATTTTCCTTTTCTTTTTGTAATTGTAGGATCCTGACCACCCCTATAAGGGAGGTTTCTATATACATAAGGGTAACTCTTGGATTATACACATTCATACGACATGTGTGTATTTGTGTGTAATTCATATATTTTTTTTTTGCACGATATTCTTAATATATATACAATAAATATAATATTAATGATGTAAAAATAATTGTTTTGTTTTTAATTTTTTTGGTATCTTATCATTTTAGTCAAGTCGTAATATTTTGTCGCGTTGTCTGCAAAATGATCATGCGTTCATATATTCAAGTTTACTTAAAATAATATTGTTTACATAAAATATAGTTAATTAAGATAAATTATATAAACAATTCGCGGATCAAATTAGAGTTAATACAGATTAAATTTAATTCATTTTTTTTAATATTGTCTTATTACAATATAAAATATGGTACTATAAGATCAAAATATGCTAGTATATAATGTAAGAACAGTAATAAAAACTTTAATTTTTTTTATCGAAATTGTGCGTCTCTTCGCAATTAACTACACTTTTTCAATGGTAGTAACTTTTAGAATAAATTAATTTTCTTTCGAAAGATACGACTTTTAATAAAATTATTTCCACCAAAAGATAAAACATTTATGTTTATAAATTAAATTCATCAATATTACCATAATAAATTTATCCATACATTAAATGACAAGCTTTATCATTAATTTATTGCTCATTCAAATTTAATTTTGAAAAATCAAATTCACTAAATTAATTTTAATTAATTTATATAGATAATGAAATATGAATTTAATTGAATTAATATCCTCTTAATTATTCCATTGATTTAGGGGATTAGCTTGCCTAACTCTGTACAAGCTGCCACTAATGGTGAGTGTGGTAGATTGAAATATTCTGTTTAAAATAAATTCAATTTTGGGATTATATGAATATGATAATTGAAATATGGTGCTATATTCATTTGATTAAAATGAACTCAAATTGGGATTCATGGATATATAATAACTAGCTTTAAAAATATATAGAGAAATGGTGAGGATTTGTAGTAGAGAAATATATAAAGAATTGTTGAAAATTTTAAAGAAAGTTCTAAGTAATTGTAAAAAAAAATTCAAATCTCCACCATCCTTTGGGTAAAATTCAAGTTGTAAAATTTCATAAATGTAATAAGCATTCATTTCCTGATTTTTTTTTTAAATATGGTGCTTATAAACTATCATATTCGAATATTTTTAAATCACATCACATGTTATTATTTTATATTTTATTACTTAAATGAATTTCATACCCTTTACTTTATTACTTCCTCTGTTCATTAAAATTGTTTTCACTTTTTTTTTAAACCTGATTGGTCAGATCACTCGCCAATTATTATAGTAGTAGTTCTCCTTAATTACAAACTAATTTTGGATTTTCACACAAGTCTTGAAAAAAGAGAAGAGAGTTGCAAGCTTGTCCGTCGCTTGAAAGCTTCCAACTCCATAAATCAGTTTGTGTGTCAAGATTTTATTGGGTTGGTTGATTAATTTTTTAAATGAGTAATCACTACAAAATATTGCAAGGCATCGGCAATTGGCAACGGCAGGCGGACCGATGCGAAAAGGGGACGGCATTTAAATGGCATCGAGCATATTGGCATCGACACACTGCCGTCACATTTGACATTTAATTTGTGTGTAATGGTCCATGTGTGAAGCATATAATGAGTTTTAATTTAGAAATTAAATAAAATCATTACATGATCAGTTTTGATTTAGAATTAAAAGACCGTGAATTATTTACAAGCCAAATTCTTATATGTTTTCGAGTACACCGTGTACTCTAGTCCATTATGTTTTCCAGCCCATTATATATTCCAGTCCAATCCAATTGTATATTCCAGTCCAGCCCAATTCTATATTTTGATTCAGTCCAGCCCTTTTTTTTTTTTTTTTCACAAATTATTGGGCATCGCATCATTTATAAAAATAGAGATATATCAAAAAAAAAAAAATGCTAAATAAAAAATCAACAAAGCATAAAATGTAAAGTAAAAATATAAGATTATCTCTATTTCATTTAACACAAAAAGAAATACACAAATTTTTTCATAGAAATCTCTACATTCCACAATAACACTCGCTGTTTTTTCATTTTATTTATTGAATTTATTTATTTACCATCTTAAGAATTATAATAAATAAATAAATTCAATAAATAAAATCCTTCGCCATTTGCCAATGGAAATAACGAAGAGAGTAGCTATTGAGATTTAGTGAGGAGTATTTGCTAACGTCATTAAATTTTAGCGAGGGTTAAATTCCTAGTCAACTTTATATATAAAAATATATTCCCCTTCTTCTCTTCCAATTTCTCTCGCCGTCGCTCAATCTACAAATAAATTCTTGATCGAGTCCATTTTCACTTGATAAAACTATTATTAAATTTACACATTTTATTATTTAATCTTGCATTTTTATGACTATTAAAGATACACATGTTGGTTTAAATGAATTTGGCTCAATTACTCTGAATCCACGTTTGTTTTAGATTATACTTGTTACTGATAATTTTTGTTTTCATCAAAAGTGCAACATTGTATTACTAAGTGTTGGTCATTTTTTTTAATTAGTTCTTCTTGCACTTTTATGACTATTAACCATACACCTTGGTTACTAGTACTTGCACTTTTATAATCTAGATACTCCGTTTCTATTTTTTTTTTAAATATTGTTATTAAATTTACACATTTTATTATTTAATCTTGCACTTTTATAAATATTATTGATACACTTTTGATTATTAGAACTTGCACTTTTATAATCTAGATAAACTGTTTCTAATTTTTTTTTAAAAATTGTTATTAAATTTACACATTTTATTATTTTATCTTGCACTTTTATGACTATTAATGATACACTTTTGGTTATTTGTACTTACACTTTTATAATCTAGATAAACTGTTCCTAATTTTTTTAAAAAAATTGTTATTAAATTCACACATTTTTATTATTTAATCTTACACTTTTATGACTACTAATGATACACCTTTTGGTTATTAGTACTTGCACTTTTATAATGTAGATAAATTGTTCCTAATTTTTTTTTAAAAAAATGTTATTAAATTTACACATTTTATTATTTAATTTTGCACTTTTATTACTATTAAGGATACACCTTTTGGTTATTAGTACTTGCACTTTTATAATGTAGATAAACTGTTCCTAATTTTTTTTTTAAATCGTTATTAAATTTACACATTTTTATTATTTAATTTTACACTTTTATAACTATTAATGATATACCTTTTGGTCATTAGTACTTGCACTTTTTAGATAAACTGTTCCTATTTTTTTTTTAAATTGTTATAAAATTTAAACATTTTATTATTTAATCTTGCACTTTTATTAGGATACATCTTTTGGTTATTAAATCTTGCACTTTTATAATTCATATAAATGAGTTTTAAAATAACATTAGGTGCGAAAAATAAAAAAATAGGTGATAAAATAAAATTAAATTCAAAATTCGTTGTGGGTGGGATTCAATATTAATGATAGACCTTTTGGTTATTAGTACTTCCAATTTACATATTTTATTATTTAATCTTGCACTTTTATTACTATTAAGATGCACTTTTGGTTATTAAATCTTACACTTTTATAATCCATATAAACGAGTTCTAAAATAACATTAGGTGCGAAAAATAAAAAGCAGGTGATAAAATAAAATTGAAAATTTGTTGTGAATGGGATTCGAACATGTTACCTTGTGGTATACAATTAAAATTGGTGACCACTGGACTATTATACCTACTATGTAAAAAACCGTGCATTATTATATTTATTTGCATTTTGATCCAGTCTAATGTACTCAAGTACACCGTGTACTTGAGTACACAACAGCCCTACCCTATTTACAATTGTTCAAAAAGTTTTGGCTGTCACAACAGTAGTGCCGGAAAAAATAAATTAAAAAAGCGCCCTAATATATATATATGGGAAGAACTTGTAACCATGGTGCACCATTGATTGTATTATTAATATAACATATACAAGTTGTTTTTCTTAAAGGTACCAGTGTGTTATAGTATTAATTATTTTCGCTTAAAAGTATTTGTTGTTATTAAGGAATAATTCCATATAATTTCATAATTATCTCCTTTCCTTGTATATAGGGTTTATTGTGCATATTTCTTGCCTACTCTTATGTAATCAGTTATTATTGTAAATCTCAGTATATATACAAAGTTATCCCACTCACCAAAGTTACGGTGATCAAACCCTAATTCTCACATGGTATCAGAGCAAACGTCTATCCTTTCAAATAAATGAAAAGCGAGCTTTATCTGTTTTACAATTAGTGCATTGTGATTTATGGGGTCCTGCTCCTTTCCTGTCCACAGATGGTTATAGATATTATGTCGTATTTGTTGATGACTTTTCACACTTCTCTTGGATATATCCTATGCGAGCTAAAAGTGAATTCCCTACCATCTTGGAGACATTTCATTCTTTGTCTGCAACCAGTTCTCAACAACCATGAAAGTGTTCCAAAGTGATGGAGGAACGGAGTTTGTAAACAACAGGGTTTCCAATTTTCTGCGAACACATGGGGTTCTTCATAGACTATCCTGTCCGTACACTCCCGAGCAAAATGGTAGGGCTGAGCGAAAACACCGACACATCACCAAGACAGGGCTTTCTATGATGTTCCATGCAAATCTCCCCGCTCGTTTCTGGTTTGATGCGTTTGCCACAGCTGTCTATGTCATCAATCGTCTGCCATCCACCATCTTGAGTGGCACCTCTCTGTTTCAGGCAATCTTTTCTGAATCGCCTAAATATGTGAACTTCAAGCCCTTTGGCTGCCGAGTATATCCTTTTCTCCGAGATTATGCCTCGCACAAGCTGGCCCCTCGCAGTCGTCCTTGTATTTTTGTGGGCTACAACAGCTCCCACAAGGGTTTTCGATGCCTTGACCCAGACTCAGGAAGAGTGTTCGTCACTCGTCATGCCAAATTTGACGAGCACTGCTTCCCCTTCTCGGCATCTCCTCGCTCCTCTCTTGTGCCATTATTAGATGTTTCGGTATTATTGGAGCCTGACTGCTCGCCTCCATCTGCCGACCAGTCTCCTCCAGTCACTCCCACACCCTGCTCGCTATCACTACAAAATATTTCCCAAAAGGCATCGGCAAATGGCATCGGCAGGCCGGCCGATGCGAAAAGGGGACGGTATTTAATGCCCGATGCAAAATGGCATCGGCAGTGGGCCCCGATGCGAAATGGCATCGACATTTAATGGCCGATGCAAAATGGCATCGGCAGTGGGCCCCGATGCCATTTGGTAACGGCCCCCCCGATGCAAAATGGCATCGGCAGTGGGCCCGATGCCTTCCCCGATGCCCTAATTGAATATAAATTGGCCAAACCCCCTTTCTTCCAGAACGTAACAGCCGCAACCCCCCTCCCCCAAACCTCTATTGAAGCTTCGAGTTTTACACCTCCCCACTCAAAAATCACCTTCGTTTGCGGATCGAACTCGGTTTTTGGCCTTTTGTGTTCTACACTTCGACGGGAGCATTTCTACGGTAATTTTTTTCGTTTTCATTGGTTAAATTTGAAGTTATATGTGTATATATAGTTTTAGTATATATATGTATATATATGCATATATGTTGTATGTATATATAAAATTGTTAGAATTGTTAATTTTTATGCATGCATGTGTTAATTGTAAGAATTTATAAATTGTTAATTAATTATATGTTGTGTTAGGCATGTAATTTATATGTACGTATGTTTTAATAATTAAGTTATATGAATTTATTTGTTAATTAGGGTGTTAGAATTATATTTGTGTTATATGTCTATATGAATTTATTTGTTAATTAGGGTGTTAGAATAATTATTAGAATATAATTAGAATTATATTAATTAATTTTAATAGAGTTGGGAAATGAGACGTTGGTTGTTTGTGTGTTGTAGCTAGACGTCGATTGACATAGATTATTCAATTCGTAGTTGGATGTATAGTCCAAGATTAGTGAATGGGATTATGAACCCCGGATTTGTTAATGGAATAAATGAATTTATTGAATTTGCTACTAGTAATCCGAATTCGATTTGGGAAGGAAAAATTAGGTGTCCTTGTTCGAAAGCTAGATGTCGAAATCAAACTTATAGAGATCCTAATGAAGTGAAATCTCATTTATATCGAAATGGTTTTACACTGAATTATTATAATTGGATTTATCACGGGGAAGAGAGTTGGGGTCCACGTCCATATCAAAACACTAATGAATATGCGTCAACTTCAAACGACGTTGACCCAGCGGGACCTAGTTCCACTACAAGAAATGGGGGGAATAGCGACGAAAATTTTGCGACAAATCTAAATTTCATCGCTAAAATCAATTTTTAGCAACGAAATATAATTTTTCGTTGCTAAATTGTTAGATTTAATATTTGCAACAAAATATATATATTTCATTGCTATATTAGCAACAAATTGTTTCATTTTGTTGTTAATAATCAAAACAACAATGAAAATTATATTTCATCGCTATATTAGCAACAATTTACTTCATTTTGTTGTTAATAATCAGAAAAACTATGAAAATTATATTTCGTTTCTAATATTTTGCGATGAAATAGATATTTTCGTGGCTAATTTTTTTAAATTAATTTTTGCAACAATATTTATATATTTCATCGCTATATTAGCAGCAAATTGCTTCATTTTGTTGTTAATAATCAGAACAACAATGAAAATTATATTTCGTTGCTAATATTTTGCGATGAAATAGAAATTTTTGTGGCTAATTTCTTGAAATTAATTTTTGCAACAAAATTTATATATTTCATCACTTTATTAGCAACAAATTGCATCATTTTGTTGTTAATAATTAGAGCAACAATGACAATTATATTTTCTTGCTAATATTTTGCGATGAAATTGAAAATTTTGTGGCTAATTTCTTGAAATTAATTTTTGCAATAAAATTTATATATTTCATTGCTATATTAACAACAAATTGATTCATTTTTTTGTTAATAATCATAACAACAATAAAAATTATATTTCGTCCATAATATTTTACGATGAAATAGAAATTTTTGTGGCTAATTTATTGAAATTAATTTTTGCGATGAAATTAAAATATTTCATCGCTATACTAGCAACGTATTGCTGCATTTTGTTGTTAATAATCAGAACAACAATAAAAATTATATTTTGTCGCTAATATTTTGAGATGAAATATAATTTTTGTGGCTAATTTATTGAAATTACTTTTTACGATGAATACAAATATTTCATCGCTAAACTAGCAACAAATTCTTTTATTTTGTTGTTAATAATTAGGACAACAATGAAAATTATATTTAGTCGCTATTATTTTGCGATGAAATATATTTTTTTGGCTAATTTCTTGGAATTAATATTTGC
The DNA here is from genome assembly GCA_963675135.1 of Galeopsis tetrahit. Taxonomy (NCBI): domain Eukaryota; kingdom Viridiplantae; phylum Streptophyta; class Magnoliopsida; order Lamiales; family Lamiaceae; genus Galeopsis; species Galeopsis tetrahit. The sequence continues at coordinate 5,622,239 of OY776130.1, forward strand.
AACAAAATTAAAATATTTTATCGCTACACTTTTATCAAATTATTTTATTTTGTTGTTAATAATAAGAACAACAATGAAAATTATATTTTGTGGCTAATATTAAATCAACTATGCTTATTAAATCAAGAAAATCGATTTATATAATTAAATCTTTAATAATTCTACAAATTTTATGTCTTATAAATCAGTATGAATGTTTATAAAAATATTTATAAATATGATGATGCAAATGAAGATGGACATAAAGATAGGAGAATGAAGATTGACTGTAATATTTATTATTATTTTTAAATTGTTAAAGTAACATTGATTTTTTACAATTGGAATTGTTTTAAAAATTACAATATATATACACATGTATATATACATATATAGTTGTTACAAGTTAAAAATTAATCAATTAATAAATGTGAAATAAATTATTAAATGAGTAAAAATAACTAAATCAGTAACAATTGAATACATATATAATTAATATTAAAAACTGAACAAAATAGCTGTCTGCCCGAGTGGTAGGCGCCCAGCTATGGGCGCCCATCCACCCGGGATCAATTCCCACTGAGACCAAATAAAATATTTATTTAAATAAAATGGGGAAGGGGGTATGTGGGTGCGGGTCGGGTTAGGTTGAGCTGGGGTCGGTTGGGGCGGGGCGGGTGTGGGTTGGGGCGGGTTGAGTGTTGGTGCGGGTTGGGGCGGGTCGAGTGCAGAAGTGGGTTTAGAGAACGATTGAATTGGTTCGGTTGGGGTGGGTCGGGTGTGGGTTGGGGCGGGTCGGGTGTGGGTTGGGTTGGTCGAGTACGGAAGTGGGTTTAGAGAATGATTCGTAAATCGGATATCCATAGCCATATATTAGCGACAAAAATTCTAATATGTTTGTCGCTAATGTGAGTTAGCGATGAAATAATTTTGTCGCGGGATTTGTTGCTATACACCCGTCGCTAACGTGTTTGCGACAAATGTTTGATTTTCCTCGCAAACATTTTGTGATGAAACTCATATTTTCGTCGCTAACATTTTGCGATGAAACTTATATTTTCGTCGCTAATATTTTGCGATGAAACTCAAATTTTTGTCGCTAATATTTTGCGATGAAACTCAAATTTTCATCGCAAACATTTGCGACAAAATTAATTTTTTTTGTCGCAAACATGTTAGCGACGGGCGTATAGCAACAAATCCTGCGACAAAATTATTTCATCGCTAACTCACGTTAGCGATGAAAATATTATAATTAGCGACAAATTTTTTCGCGGCTAAATTGCAGTTTTCTTGTAGTGTTCGTACCACACTATGGTAGAAGAGTTAATGGGTGGCCCAAATATTGATTTTGGAATCGACGTGGAAGAGGAGGCACTTAATGAAGAACCCCCTAACGAGAATGCGGCACAATTTTACGGCATGCTTCGTGCAGCGGGCCAAGACTTGTATCCTGGTTGTGAATCTCATTCGCAGTTGTCATTCAATTTCAGATTGTTGAACATTAAAACGGAAAACAGATTGTCTGAAAGGGGATACAATCAGGTTGTTGAGTTGGTTCGTGAGATTTATCCTCCCGAAAATAAGGTTCCCATGAAATTTAACGACACCAAACATTTGATGAGTGGGATGGGTCTTCCGGTAGAAAGGATTGATTGTTGTGCACAGAATTGCATGTTATTTTGGGGTGCAGACAGCGAACTAGATTTTTGTAAGATTTGTGGTCGATCACGGTATAAGCCGAGTAGGGTTGATGTAGATGGTTGGTTGAAAAAGAAACGCCCGGTTAAGGAGATGTTCTACTTTCCGATAATTCCTCGTTTGCAAAGATTGTACATGTCCAAGGCCACTGCGAAGGATATGACATGGCATGCCTCGTGCGCTTCTGATGACTCTGGTGTTATGCGTCACCCGGCAGACTCGCTGGCTTGGAAGCATTTGGACCGTTCGTATCCTGATTTTGCATCTGAAATTAGGAATGTGAGGTTGGGCTTGAGCACAGACGGGTTTGCACCGTTTGGAATGACGGGAAAATAATATTCGTCATGGCCAGTTATACTTACTCCGTACAATCTACCCCCGTGGTTATGCATGAAGGATCAATTCATGTTTCTTTCGATTCTCGTGCCCGGGCCTAAAAGTCCGAAGGATAAACTTGATGTGTTTTTGCAACCACTGATAGCAGATTTGAGATTTTTATGGGAAAATGGGGTGCAAACTTACGATGTTGCTAGAAAGCAAAACTTTTGGATGCGAGCTGCACTTATCTGGACCATTAGTGACATAAATTATTTAATTTGAAAAACATAATTTAGTTAATTTGAAAAACATAATTTAGAAATAATTATGATATGCTTTGATAAATAATTTAATAAGGAACAATTAAAATTAGAATGGATTGAATTAATTAAAGAATTAAAAACTCAAATTAAATTGAATATATATTAATTGCATTCACAACATGTCGACTAAAAGCTCCTAGCCTAAACGGCACACAGGGGGCGCTCAAAAGCCTTCGAGACAGCGAGGTCCCGAGTTCGAACCCCAGAAATAGCGAAAATGGCCAGATTTCCGAAAAATGGGGTGGCCCAGCGGTGGGGGGTGGGTGTTGGTGGCCTATCAACCTGGGTTCGAATCCCAGATTCGGCTTTTTTAAATTTTAATAAAAAGGCATCGGCAAAATGGCATCGGCAATAGGCCCGATGCAAAATGGCATCGGTAGTGGGCCCCGATGCCATTTGGTAACGGCAGTGGCCCCGATGCCATTTGGTAACGGCGGTTGCCCCGATGCGAAATGGCATCGACTGTCCCCGATGCGAAATGGCATCGGCAGTGGGCCCCGATGCCATTTGGTAACGGCGACCTGCCGATGCCATTTCGCATCGGTTTTCCCCAAATCCGATGCCATTTAAATGGCATCGACCATATTGGCATCGGCACAATGCCGATGCCTTTGCCGTTGCCTTCATCTTTGGGGACGGCAGATCCGATGCCTTCCCCGATGCCATTTCTGCATTATTTTGTAGTGTATGCTCGTCTGACCCAGGTCCTGTTGTCGCACCGGTGGTCGCCCAACCACCACCACCTGCTCGCACCTTGTCCCCACCAACGTCCTCGCATCCAATGGTCACTCGGGGTAAGGCGGGGATCTTCAAGCCCAAATACCCACTTAGCTTGACCTTCTCGGCACTTATCTCTACCTTGGCTCTCTCATCTGAACCACGAGGGTTCAAGTCAGCTGCTAAGTCTCCTCTCTGGTTGGCAGCTATGCAGGAGGAAATTGATGCTCTTCGCAACAATCACACTTGGGAGCTGGTTCCTCGCCCTTCGAGCGTAAATATTGTTGGGTCCAAATGGGTGTTTCGGACCAAATATCACTCCGATGGCTCGGTTGAAAGACATAAAGCTCGACTGGTCGCCCAGGGCTTCACTCAGATTCCTGGCGATGACTTCTCCCACACCTTCAGTCCAGTGGTTAAGGCTGCGACTGTTTGAATCATCCTCGCCATTGTCGTTCAGTCGACCTGGCCTCTTCATCAGCTCGACGTAAAAAATGCGATTCTCAATGGCGTCCTGGATAAGCCCGTCTTCATGGCCCAACCCCCTGGCTATGTTGATGCTCGCTTCCCAGATCATGTATGTTGTCTCACGAAGGCGTTGTACGGTCTTCCCCAAGCACCACTGGCCTGGTTTCAGCGGTTCAGTACTTTCCTGTTCGGCCTTGGTTTCTCTGCTTGCAAATCCGACTCCTCGCTCTTTTACCTCCGACAGGGCAAGTTAGTCATCTACTTGCTCCTCTATGTGGACGACATCATCCTTACTGGCAATGATCCTCCCCTCCTCGCTCGCTTCATCTCGCAGGACCACAAGGAGTTCGCCCTGAAGGACCTAGGTCACCTAAACTATTTTTTGGGCCTTGAGTTCTCCTACACTCAAAATGGTCTTTTCATTGGTCAGTCTAAGTATGCTCGCGACATCCTCGACCGAGCATCCCTGGTCGACTCCCGCCCAATTGCTACACCCCTGGTCGCCGGCGAATCTCTTACGAGCACGGGTGCCTCTTTTTCCGATCCCACACTCTACCGCTCGCTTGTTGGTGCTCTTCAGTACCTGACGATCACTCGACCAGACCTCTCCTTCGCGGTAAATCATGTCAGTCAATTTCTTCAGTCGCCCACTGTCGATCACTTCTCTACCGTCAAGCGAATTATCCGCTATGTCAAAGGGACACTTCACTATGGCCTATCTTTTGCTCGCCGAGCTGATCGATCAATTATAGGCTATTCGGATGCCGATTGGGCCCGGTGTCTTGAAACTCGTCGCTCAACTTATGGTTATTCTATCTTCTTGGGAGGCAACCTTGTCTCTTGGAGTTCCAAGAAGAAACCAACAGTTGCTCACTCGAGCTGTGAGTCTGAATACAGGGCGATGGCGAACACTGCTGCCGACATCATCTGGTTGATGAACCTTCTGCGAGAACTTGGTCAGCTCCCACCTGCTCGCCCGGTCCTTCTGACTGACAATCGAAGTGCTCTTTTCCTCAGCAAAAATCCGGTCGCTCACAAACGGGCGAAACACATAGACATTGATTGCCACTTTGTCCGGGAAATGGTCACTTCTGGAAAATTACTCACCAACTTTGTGCCTTCTCATCTCCAGCTCGCGGACATGTTCACAAAGAGCCTTACTCGCTCGCACTGCGTTCGAGCTCTTGCGTTCCAAGCTTTGTGTCTCTCCGCATCCCACGCAAAGCTTGACGGGGGATATTAAGGAATAATTCCATTTAATTTCATAATTATCTCCTTTCCTTGTATATAGGGTTTATTGTGCATATTTCTTGCCTACTCTTATGTAATCAGTTATTATTGTAAATCTCAGTATATATACAAAGTTATCCCACTCACCAAAGTTACGGTGATCAAACCCTAATTCTCACAATTGTGTACAGTTGCGTCGTACAAATGTCGTACAAGAAATTAAAGTTAATACATATGATTACCTGAGGCTGGTCCGCAACGTTTACCAATAAATATATAGTTGTTGGAAAAGTACAGTCAGTATTCGGAGAAATGTCGATTGATTGACTGATGACTCAAGTCCACCCTAGCTCAAAACACTATCGACATAGGGTTTTTCCAATTGCAGGCCGTCTAAGATATAGTAGTTTTCTACATACCCACATATTAAACTGTTGAGGATTCAAGGGACCCTTTGGGGCATATATACTTCTGTTTCTCATCATCTTCCAAACTCATAAATTCTTTTATTGTCGAAAATATTGCATTCGTCAACACTTCAGGTACACTATGATTCGCACCACTAAATTCGCGCGGAATAACAAGGGCGAAAAAACGGTTCAATTATTACCAGCTAAACTTCCAACCTGCATTAGTTTTCAATTAATGGTTAAAAACTGTTCACATAAAATGAAGAGTTAATTGCAAAATAAATCATGACATTTAACTTTGTTTTTTATTATAACATATGTTTTCAAATTGTTGCATAATGTTGCAATTCTATCATATGACTATTTTCCGACTTGCTGACTTGGCAATGTATGAAGTTATAAAAGAAACTAAAAGATTGTAATTAAATTGAAACAATAATTAAAAAAGGGAAAATATATTTGAAATTTAAAAAAACATTAAAAAAAATTGGTTGCTACGTCAGCATAAGTTGCCAGAAAACAGTAATATGTTATAATTGCAACAATTTGAAAGATTGTGTAACAAATTAGATTTTTTTTAAAATGTGTTGTAATTGATAAAACGTGAAAAGATCGTGATCGATACTCTTACGATGAAGAAATCCCATTCTTCGCAATAAAGTAGTTTGGTCGTAGAAATCAACGACAGGGAATGAATCACGTACGTACATGAACTTGGAATCTACTAAATTAAATTCTGCATGCAGGAAACTGCAATTGACACCATTTTAGTGTATATCACAAGTACTTTTATGTTGTATATATATATATATAGAGAGAGAGGAATTAATTTATCACAATTAATTTTTTTTTTGAACGAAAAAAGATTATTTTATTAACGAGTACCAGAGGTACTCGAGGTCTGGTTCTCGAGAGAACCTGACAAAGTTACAAAGATATTGCTAAGTAGACCAGTCGAGTTGCGACCGAGGTTGTCCCTTAGTATTTCTTACAACATAATCTGGGATTATAACACCAATCTTGAAACGAATAAGGACTCCCACCACTAAAAGATAAAGAAAAAAGACTCCATACTTTAGCTCGAATCTCTTCCAAAGTCTTCTCCGGTTTGATATCCTCTCCTTTGAAAATTTTACTATTTCTGGAATTCCAAAGAAACCATATGGTACCAGACCATATGCATTCCAACACATGCTTTCTTCTCTTGCAGCCCAATATTCCGATGTGTTGTAGCAGGTGCGACGCTGGTTTGAGGTTGCAAGGCATGGTTGTAAGCGCCGGTTGTCCATATATAGAAAACACTACAAAAAACACGTCGTTTACCGACGGAAATTCCGACGAAAGCTGGTCGGTAACCGCAGTTACCGACGGAATTTTTCAGTCGGTGCTAGCCTCGTCGGGAAGGTTTACCGACGGAAAATTTTATTCCGTCGGTAGTCCCGACGGAATTAAACAGTCGAGTCTACCGACAAATATCATTCCGTCGGTAACTCGGATGACCCGTTTTCAAACCGGGTCTGTATTCCGTCGGCAATTCCGTCGGTAGTACCGACGGACTTACCGACGGAATGTTTTTTAACATTTTTTTAAAAAAAATATCCGTCGGTTTCTGTCGGAAATTCCGTCGGAACTACCGACGGAATTCAATTTTATATTTTTTAAATTCGAAATTATATTGCATCGGCATTCGTCGGGGGTTCCGTCAGTACTACCGACGGATAATTCCGTCGGTAACACAACCCGAAATAAAAAAAATTAACGGGGCCTGGACCCGACCCAGCCAAGCCCAGCACAGCCCCGGCCCGCACCCGACCCGCGAACTTCTACTTTAGACCACATTTAATATCGGCCTTGCTGGGAATCGAACCCGGGTGTGTGGGCACCTAGTCAGGGGAGCCTACCACTCGAACAAGTGTGTTACGTGTTCATAATTGTAATATTAATTGTATATGTAATCATTTTCGGGCCTTTTTTTTTTAAATTCACAAAATTAATTTCTTTCACATAAATTAAATAATGAAATTTGTAATCTATAATTTATATTTTTATATTTTTATAATTTATATATTTTAAAATACTAAAATATTCATATTTTAACTAAAATATTCATATTGTTTACTAAAATATTCATTTTTTTGCTAATTATTTTTTTAAAAATTAATTTCTTTCACATACATTAAATAATTAAATTTGTAATCTATAATTTATATTTTTATAATTTATATATTTTTAAATACTAAAATATTCATATTTTTTACTAAAATATTCATTTTTTTGCTAATTATTTTTTAAAAAATTTCAAAAAATTAATTTATTTTCACACTTTTTAGTTGTAACTTAATGATAAATAAATCTTTTTAAATTGTACATCTAATAAAATAATTAGCTTACATTATATAATTTATTATTCATCTTCTTCCTCTTCATCTTCTTCATCTACATTTTCATTATTTGTCTCATCTTCCTCCTCTTCATCATCCTCCTCCTCTTCGTCCTCTTCCTCTTCATCATCCTCTTCATTTTCATCATCTTCCTCATTTTCATTATCGTTTTCAATTTCGATCAATTGTGAATTTCCAGCCGTCAAGTCTACGTGGATATTCAAATCTCCCGTAAAGACTTCAGTTCTAGCCTCTATTTGTTCCGTTTGAAACGGAGAATCATCTTCATCACTCATTTCCTTTGTAGGGACTTCTACCATTGATCTTGCATTTACTTTGCAAACAGCGTGCCATTCAATTTTACTACGTGATCGTACTGGATACTTGCAGTAGTATACTTGAGATACTTGATGGGCAAATACAAATGGATCATTCCCGCTATAGCTCCTTTTCGGATTAACATCCACGAGTTTGTACTCCGGATGAATCCTTGTTCCTGAAGGGCCTGAATCAAACCAATGACTCTTGAACAACACTACAGTCTTTGCTTGATATCCCGGATATTCTACTTCAACGACTTCATGCAACACCCCATAGTAGTCACTTGCATCTGCATTGTAGTTTGCACTGCTAATGCAAACACCGCTGTTGGTAGTCGCTTTTCTTGATGCATACTCGGATGTATGAAATCTGTAGCCCTTCACAATATAGCCGTTGTAAGTCTTTACACGATGTAGTGGTCCTTTGCTGAGATTCCTTAAGAATCGATTCTCAAAATCGTTTGACTGTCTCTATACAGTTCAAATAATTAACATTAATTATGAATCATATTTATTTACGTAAAATTTAAGGAAATGGTACTCACACAACGTTGGAACCATCGGGCAAAATCACGTTGAAGACGAGCATCTATATCTGTATCTGAGATGTTTTGTTCTGTTCGTCTTAGTTCTTGAGTATACATCCTAATTCACAACATCCAATCACAATTAATATTAAATTACATAAATGAAGTAGTGATAAAAATATGAAATATTTTTGCCTCTCTGTTCGTCTCCCACTCTCGTTCAGTGAATTTTCCTATTGGTCGTCCTTTAGACTTGAATATAGACATCATTCCATCGACCTCTTCACCGATATTGTCTGTACCTCTACCACCGTAGTTACGTGGTTCACTTCTCAACCGAGTGTTGACATGGTCTTCAAAATAATAAGAACAAAACATACTAGCCTCTTCATTCAAATATGCATTAACAATCGATGCTTCCACATTTGCCTTTTGTTTAGCATTGCGTTTCAAGTTGTGGAGATATCTTATTTATAATAAACAAATATATATTAATTAAGTAAACATGCATGTAGTATAAAAAATGAAACATGTAAGAGTTTACCTTGCAAATGGGTACATCCACCTGTACTGCACTGGACCACCAATTCTGGCTTCATACGCTAAATGAACGGGTAAGTGTTCCATGGAGTTGAAGAAGCTAGGTGGAAATCTTCGATATCTCATTGTCAGGAAGTGATCTATGACTTTATATATTAAGAAACAATCACATTATAAATTAAAAAATGTATAAAAATTGATGCTATTAAATATTGTTAAACCTTAAAATTATTTAATTAATTACTTACTGTCCTCCCTCAATCCATACTCTCAGTCTGGTTTCTCGGGCCCGCGTGGGATGTTGATGAGCTGCCGACGACTGAGATGACGGCGGCGAATGCTGTGGAACGGATGGCGGCGACGTCATAAGAGCCGGCATCAAAGTAGGCTCAGCAGGCCTAAGTGAGCCTCTCGACCGCCTACGTCGAGATCCTGAGGTCCCATTAGCATCTTGACTCATCTATTTTAATAAATAAAATTTAAAAGTATAATAAATTAATCAATAATTAATATAGTAATGAAATCAATAATTTCCTAATTTAATTAATAACATTTTAGTATTTTAAGTCAATAATTTCCTAATTTAATCAATAACAAATCATGTTACTAATGAAATCAATAATTTACCAAACTAATTAATAATGACTTAATTTAAACAATAACAATAATTACTATATTAATCAAACGTACAACACCCCTACTTATAACAATAATTACTAATTTAATAACCTAGTTTAATTATCAAAACAAACTAACAATTACCAATTATATATTAATTAAATAAACAAAATATATAATAAACTAATTAACGTAAAAAAATAATAAATTTATCAAGAACTACCCTATATATAACACGAACTAACAAGAACTACACTATATATTTGAACTAACATACATTAATTAATTACAATTAACCAATAAAAAACATATAATCCACGTACTAACATATATTTGAATTAATTATACATATTTATCAATTACGTACATGCAAATTTATAATAATGAACATGCAATTTTAAATAATTCAATAACAGTTTTATAATAATTAACATGCAATAATACAATAATTTAATTAAAATTAATTAAGAATTTATAAAACGTATCGTTTAAATTGAAGAAAACTGTGGTAGATGTGCTCTTTGTCGTTCAATCCACGCACAACAAAATCCAATCCACGCACGAAACCACCACGAACAGAAGAGGAGAAGAAAGTGAAAAAAAAAAATTCTTCTTCAAGAAACTGCCGAAGGCAGTTCTTATAAAAAAAAAATGCTACCGACGGAAATATCCGTCGGTAGTGCGCGAATATTTAATTCGCACGCGTCTTTTCATTGGTATCCGAGGCGGTGGGTCAAAGCGGGTCAGCTACCGACGGAATATTCCGTCGGTAGGCACAATTTAAACTACCGACGGAATATTCCGTCGGGAAGCAGGCCCAAAACGACACCGTTTGTCTGTGAAACTAAATTCCGTCGGGAATTCCGTCGGAAGGTCCCGACGGATGTTGAAATCCGTCGGAAGTCAGTCGATTCCAATATTCCGTCGGAGATCCGTCGGGACGGCCGACGGAATGGAATCCGTCGGTAGTCTTCCGTCGGAAAATCCCGGTTTTTTTGTAGTGAAATACCACTACATATAGTGCTACTGTATGTCTAATTTGTCTTTTCTCCTTGAATGTTTGGCTAGCGACGAGATTCCTCTCAAATCAAAATGAGGTGATGATTAACTTAATTTGTCTTTTATTTTCATTAACCGTCATCACTGGAGAATCTTGAACCAAGCGCCTCCTGATTAATCTTACTTTTCATTGAATAATAATATTATACGTGTGACGCAATGCAGCAAAAACATAACTAAAATAAAAATACAGTAATAATTCCATACACCATATATTTAATGGTACATGTAAAAATACGATTTTTTGTCTTGTAAGTTACACTATTTTTTTTATTTTTTGTCCTACTAATTTTTGCACTTTACTTTGGTCCTGTAACATGTTTCAAAAAAATTGTCCAACAACCTGCTACTACAGGTCACATGTCCGGTCTCATCCGACATGGTGATTAATTATTTTTAATTCGGATCCACGTGGCAATATAATAAGTTGCACTATTTTTGCTTTTAGTCTTACTAACTTTCGCACTTTGATTTTAGTCATGTAACTTACAATTTTGTTTGGCAACCTGCTAGTTCGGATCACGTTTTCGGTCATTTGAATTATTTGATTTTGTTGTTCCTGATTCTCCACAATTCTCGTTCCTCAACTTTCTATTTTGTCTATCTAATTGGAGGAATTAACATGGCGTCCTTCACAAATTGGGAGAATTCAATTATCTAATTAGGAATTAACGATGGTGTTTCAGACTGGGGGAATTCAATTAAATTAGGAATTAGCATTGGTGCTCTTCACAAATCTTGTTTTGTTTGAATTCAACCAAGCAAATTTGTTATTATTAATTTTTTTATTGTTTTTTTGTGCAATTGTTCCTCATTTATGTGTTGTTTGTTGTTCATGTATGTTTCTGCAAATGGATGATTTGGAACCATTTTTAGTGCAATTGTTCTCAGACGTTGTTTATTTTTCATAAATGTTTCTACAAATTGATGATTGATTTTATAAGCCTTTTTTGTGCAATTCTTCATAATTTCACAAATGTATGTTTCTTTAAATGGATTTCTGGGTTGCTTTTGAAAATTTCAATTTTTTTTTTGTTGAACGGAAAAAAGAAGTTTATTAACGGAGGAGTACCAGAGGTACTCTAAGTTTGTGAACAGTTACAGAGTTACAAATGCTTCGAGAGATTCCACTCCTAATATTGTTCTGTTCTAGGGTTTGCGCACCAGTCGTTGAAGGAGGAAGTGGGTTTACAAAGGTTGTTATGTTGCACCAGATTCCACACCGTGGCTCTAACTTCATCGAATAATTTCTCCGGCTTGCAATCCTCCTTGGAGAACTCCGTAGTTTCTTGCTTTCCATATGTACCAGACGAGGCAGCACCACAGTCCTTCCATGACGTTCTTCTTTTCTTTAGAGGCGAGCATTCCTCGGTGTTGGTGGAAGTGGGTTGCTGTCTTCAAGGGGGAGGCCATAGGGGTGTTTAACCATGAATGGCATAGATTCCACACCTTGAGAGAGGTGCTGGATCATTTCTTCATCGCTGTCGCATAGTCCGGATGATGTGTCATCGTTTGAAAATTTCAAATTGGTGTTTGTTGTTCATGGTTGGAACTTGGTTTCAGTTTGTAAGAAGAATGTTGAAAGAAATTTTTACACACTTGGAATGCACATGAGTGCAAGCCAACCAAAATCGATACACATAGATAATTAAGAAAAAAAATGAATATTAGTTGCCACGTCGGATGTGATCAGAAACCTAACTTGATGTACCAGGTTATCGGACAAAAAATGTGAAAAACTATATGTTACAGGACCAAAATCAAAGTGCGGAATTTAGCAGGACTAGAATAAAAAAGGGCGTAACTTATTCTACTTTCATGTGGATCCGAATTAAAGCAAAAATTATATATAAAATAAAATTAATTGTCACGTCGCATGTGACCAGAAACGTGCCCTGCTGTAGCAGGTTGCCGGACGAAAATTTTAAGAAATTGTAAGTCGTCGGACCAAAATCAAAATATTAATATGACCAAAACCAAAATGGCGGGGTGTTAGTTATGTGAATTTTTTTTGCATTTTCTCTAAGTACTATATACTCAACTATCAATTTTTTTTTATGCAACATACCTGCAGTATTGAAAACTTTAGAGTTTTTTTTTTTTGAACGGAGAAAATTTTATTAACTGAGTACCAGGGATACTCGAAAGATAATAATCTGGAGTTAGATAGGGAAATTACAATGTGTGTGATCAGCTGCGTTGCACGCATATAAGCCTAGGATTTGCACCAATCGTGAAAATTAAATGAAGTAGTGTAGGATTTGTAATTAGATACTAAACCCCACATCATAACTCGAATGTCGTCGAACATCTACTCTGGCTTGATCTCCTCGTTTGCAAACACTTTGTTGTTCCTCGCTCTCCAAATATACCACACGATGCAACACCATATATAAGCATTCTAGGATGAATTTTAAGTGTTTACCTCCAAGCAGTCCGCAATGTTGCTGGAAGTGTGTCTCGGAGGCTAGTCCGCAGGAGACGTCGATCATCACCATTGTTGAGTATGTGGCATCTCTTTAGTTCCACTTGTGTGGCCAGCCTCTTCCGCAAAACTTTCCAGGCCAGTCCCGAGAATTTACTTGGGGTTAGCTTGTTCCAAATTTTCCGTAGGGCCTTATTTTTCATAATTTTGAAGTAATTTAAAGTGAAATAAAGAATTTTCAACCGGCCTGTAAGGAACGACAGATGACAATTTTCATGTTTGGAAGTTAATTAATAGTGAAACAATAGAAAACAAGGACCAATGGTACGTCTAAAGCAAACTCGATCTTTTGTAAAACAGTTGCTAAGATTTGTGTAATTGGATCGACCCTCCTTCGCCGTTAGTTCTCTCGTCAATTCAAATTCTCCACGATCGATGCTCGGATTCACATGCTCAATATATATCCTTATTTGACTACCTTTCTTCACCGATTGTGCTAAGAAAACGTTGAGAAATTGTCTTCTACTTAATTTATTGTACTTCTTCTTATCCTAGCAAAAACTAATGTATATATTTTAATGATTCACTAGTTGGGGCTAAGCTATTGTTTTTATTAGAAGTTGTGGTATATATATATATCTAGTACAATCTAGCATTTATAGTATAAATATTTAGATTATTTTCGTTACGTACAAAGTTGTGAAGGATGTGTATGCACACCGGTATACTCTAGCATCTTCAAGTAGACTATAATCAACTTTGGGATGAAATTGATGCAAGCTTCAATGCAACACTATAATCAATTCATTTGAATATTTGTTGAATATATTTCTATTTTGGCTTTATCATAATTAAACCAAGGTTTTCTACGGGATTGGGATAGAATCTTTTGTTCGTCTCATAACTTTTCACCTTTTTCAAAATGGTCCAAAAAACATAAATTTACGAATCTAGTCCCAATTATTTTTTATATGTACCAATTTCGTTCCAAAGTTGTCAAAATCCTCAAAACGACGTCGTTTTATGGTCTTATGCTTGGCACGTGGACACTCAGTTCTAGCAAAGTTGTTGACCAAAAACAACGTCGTTCCGAGGATTCTGACAATTTTTGGATGAAATTGGTATATGCAAAAAAAAATCTGGACTATTATCTTCTTCTTCTTCTTCTTTTCTTTTTTTGGAACATTTTGAAAATATATTTCAATTCCGTACTTTCTAATTAATTAATTTGAATTGATGTTGTTCCAAAATAATTATTCCTTATTTTTTATAATTTTGAAGTAATTTAATTTTTAAATATATATATATATATATAAAGACTACAATTGTACAAAAAATGCAGAAAATTGCACATTTGGCCAGAAGCCCCAATTTATTTCACGCGTGAGAGCCGCACGCGTGCATTACTGGCAATTTTTAAAAAATCAGAAAAAATTACTAATTAAAATTGTACACCTCTTTTAGTAAACCTATCTCTAGTTCAATATTTTATTTCAAAAAATCATCAAAACCTAATATTGAAAGAATACATAAAGTACAGGCTTTCTTCTGTTTTTTTGGGTGAAAGTCGATGTTGCTCGTACATTTCTTGTGAATTGAATTCGATTTGCATTCAATTTTTGGGTGAAAGTCGATGTTCCTTTTTTTTTTTTTTTTTTTTTGAGAGTTTTTTGAATCCGGTATTAGGCTTTTGGATGTGAATTAATGGTCTCACTCAATTTCCATCCGTTAAAACTAATGGGTGAAAAAGGACCGAAAGTGTCTCATTCTTCCAGGACCAAAAGTGAAATATTCTCATTATCCTTCATTAGCCGAGTAACTATTACCATAGTCATTCTACCTTGTCCAAGGAGGCCGACATGACATTCCAGTGAAGTCCTATTTGTTTTTTAGACTAAGCAAAGTGTGTTCCCTAATAATTAGTTAAGAAGTTGTTACTAGAAGTTAGTAAGTTACATTGTGTAAATCTACTTATAAATAATGCTCAATATATTTCATACTCTATTAATTGAGAGAGTACTTTCATTATCCTCCTCAGCCTCGTTCTCCATCTCCTCCTCCTACTCGCCCAATTGTCTAATCGTCTGCCACCACTCACCCTATGCACACTCGTTCAAAGGATGGCATTTTCAAACCAAAACACCCTTCTTCCACTTCGTATTTGGCTCATCACAGCCTGCTCGCAACCATTCATGCATCTCCTGACCCAAAAGGCTTCAAGTCCGCTGCAAAATCTCCTCATTGGCTAGTTGTCATGGATGTCGAGCTCCAGGCTCTCTACAAAACTAAAAATTGGGACCTACAAACATAGTCGGCTCAAAATGGTCTTTCGCACAAAGTTCCTCGCTGATGGTTATGTTGATCATCACAAAGCTCGCTTAGTCCCTTAGGGTTTTACTCAGATTCCTGGTTTTGATTACGAACGTACCTTCAGTTCGGTCATCAAATTCATTATTGTTCGTGTTATCCTTTCTCTTTCCATCATGAATAACTGGTCTCTGCATCAGTTGTATGTAAACAATGTCTTCCTGCACGGTCTCCTTAATAAACCCATCTATATGAGTCAACCACCAGGCTTTGTTGATCCTCTTCGACCAAATCATGTTTGTCGCCTAAACAAGGCACTCTATGGTCTAAAACAAGCTTCTCGAGCATGGTTTCAGCGTTTTTGTGATTTTCTGACACTTCCTTGTCTGTCCTCGCCTCAGATCGTACTCTTCTTTATCTTCTTGTTTATGTCGATGATATTATAATTACGGGTAACGATCACAACTTTGTTGCTCGTCTTATCTACAGGATCGACAAAGAGTTTGCCATTAAAGACCTTGGTTGACTCAACTACTTCCTCGGCCTAGAAGTAACCTACAACAATCAGGGCTTATTTGTAGGTCTATCCAAATATGTTAAAGACATTCTTGCTCGCGCAGAGATGATTGAATCCAAACCAGTTTCTACTCCTCTCTCCTCGAGTGACCTTCTTTTCTGACCCAACTCTCTTCCGCTCTCTTGTTGGTGCTCTCAAATATCTTACGATCACTCGCCCAGATTTGTCCTTTGTGGTAAACACTATTAGCCAGCTTCAAGCCCGTCCAACCATATATCCCTTTCAAGCTGTCAAAAGAATTCTTCGTTACGTCAAAGGCACAATCGATCTTGGTCTCTAATTCTCAACAGGTACATCTTCGCTGCTCGGCTACTCTAATGCGCGTGGACTAGGCTCAATGTTTTGACACTCGTCATTCAACATATGGTTATTCCATTTTCCTCGGCCCAAACTTGGTCTCTTGGGGAACTAAAAAACAATCAACAGTCTCCCGCTCTAGTTGTGAGTCTAAGTATCGTGCTATGGCGATCACAGCCTCCGAAATTGTTTGGTTATGCTCGCTTCTTTGCGAACTCCGTGCTCTTCCATCTGCTACTCCTACATTATTCTGTGACAACAAAAGTGCAATCTTTCTCTCAGAATCCAGTTGCCCACAAACGAGCAAAACACATTGACATTGACTATCACCACTACAAGAAAACAGGCAAATTCCAACAGAACAAATCCAACGGAATTTTACATTTTTTTCGTTGGAATCATTGATTCCAACGAAAATTCCAACGAAAATTCGACCATTGGAAAAGTTAGCGTTGGAATTGCAAAATTCCAATGAAAATTCCAACAGAAACAAATTCCAACGGTACATTCCAACGGATTATGACAGTTGGAATTTTGGATTGTTGAAATATTTTCCAATGAAAATTCCATTGCAAATTCCAACGATAAGTTTCCGTTGGAATTTTTTCCAACAGATTTTGACTGTTGGATTTTCAACTGTTGGAAAATTATCCATCGCAGATTCCAACAGAACTGTTTTGGTTGGAATATAAATTCCAACATACATTTATCGTTGGAATATAAAGTTGTTGGAATTTTTTCCAACGCAAATTTCATTGTTAATTCCATCCATAATTTTATGTTGGAATTTTCCAACTCATTTTGGCCATTGGAATTTTAACAGTTGGAAAATTATTTATCTCAAATTTCAACATTAATTCCAACGACATTATTCTGTTGGAATTTTATTTCCAACAGACACGTAATATATGAATTTTAGTAATATAAAATTTTTCGATATGAATTTTGATACCAATTTCAATGATATTTTTGCATTGAAATTTGTCTAAAACCTTTTTTTTATTTCAATAATAAAAAGTCCGGTCAAAATCATTCGAAATAACAAAACATACTAATTAAATTCGCATATATAATCCTGGTAAGCAAATATATAACAATCCTAAAATCAAGTACATATCATAAATATATAACATTATAACATAAGCAAAACGTTCTATGAATCAAAATCATAAATATCAAAGTGTTAATCATCATCTTAATTCTCATCAACATAAATATTACTCCTAAATCCTAGAATTAACCATCATCCTCATTAAATTAGAGTTTGTCTCCCATTTGGTTCGAAGCGGCTCAAACACTACAATATACAACCGTTTCCTTTTTTATTTCTTCCCGCGAACATCAAACAAGCTTGAACGCAGAGGACCTGGCATTTTAAGTTTCCATATTCGCTTAATTTCATCTTCCCGCTCAAGATCCCATCTACAATAATTCAACAAAAAAGCAATAACATTTTAGATTTATATATAATCCTGAATTATCAAAAAAACAATAATGTTCAAATAGAATGCAACTAAATTGTACAAGTTTTAGCAATTATATATTCATAAGCTTATGGCTATATCACCTGAAAAAGTGTAACCACGTGTTCTTCACATATTCAGGAATCTAGCTCCATCCATGTTATGGTTGTTCGTATTCAATATTGATAGCTTTGGTGATATCTTTAGTAATTTGTGGGGGTAGGAACCTGTTAAATAATATTAAAAGAAATAACATAAGTAAAATAAATAATTTAAATGCATTAAAAAAACAATATTAGAATGTATGTATTTAGAAAGTCATACTCATTTTCATTTGGTCGTATCAATAACTTACTAATTGTTGATCCACAACCCTATTGATGCACTTGGAGATGCTGCTTAAGAACTGTAAATGAAATGGGTGTGATGCACTATTTGTAGGGGCCTTTTGAGATAACTATTCTAATTTATATTTATATTTCTTATACAAACTAATTTTTTAAAAGTAACTACGACTAGCTCATCAATCTTTTTTTTCAAGCAGTATTTTAATTTCGATTCACATAAAAAGTGGAGAGATACCTCCGTCAAGTTGTCAAGCATGAATCTACTGAATCTAAGCAAAATTCAACTTTTCATGCATTCCTCTCGAACATTTATGTTTTTCCAATGCAAGGTTATGGGCATTTTCTTTAGAAAAAAACATACAAACCATTAGGTATCAAATCATTTGCATTTCAATCTTGATAATTGAAAAATTAAGTATATTGAGAATTCAAGAGATATGTTCAAGTTCAGGGCACAAATCGCTAATTTAGTGTCCCGATTGTAGGACTAAGTTTTCGTGCAAGTAACATTTTACGAGGAATTACACAAATTATTCATAACTAACTTCTTCACTAGGCATCACCCCTATGTCTCACTCTGAAAGAAATGTAGGAGTTTTTTATTAGTTTCACATAAAAGTTATTAGCTGGGTTCTCGAATTGAATCGTTCAATGTTATTATCATGGGGCCCTTCTTAAAAATACTTTGATATATTTATGCAGAAAAGGTATGAATAATAGTTAAAGCAAATAGTAAGCACATAGTGCTGAGGGATTTCTTTCTGAAACGTTACCTCAAAGACTTTAATAGGCATAACTCATCTTAATTAAGCAGTAACTCTATTTGAACCTTGTGAGAATAAGGAGATTTTGTAAATGAATATTTATTTAGAGGATGATAATGGTATCCATTTTAACTAGGGAGCCAAATATTCAAATTCATTATCACAAAATATTTGCTGGCAAAGATAAATTATTTAAGTTAATAAAAAGCAGTTCGGTCATAGCAGCAAACAATTTACCAAGTATTTCGACCTAAGCAAATTCCTCTTAATTCAAACTCCATATATTTATTATCAGGATCAAGAGATAAAGAATTACCTTATATTTGCGACATTTTTAAGAAGCTAGGAAACCCTGCCTCTTCTTTTCACTATGAATTTCCCCTTTTCTGGTTCATGCAAAATTTCAGACTCATTCTTCTGATTTTTTATTTATATTTAAGGCTCTATGTCACTCGGTCCAAGAAGGAGAGAATCTGGATTAAACGGACAAAGAAAGAATCTGTTGATCGGCCAAGGAGCGCGGCGGCAAGTTCACAAAGTAAGATCAGAGGCCTTATCCTTCTCGTCAACTCTGTTTCAGTTAATCTTCGTGCAATACAAAGTGTTCTGACTCTATGAGTTAGCGAGTCGACTCGGCTTTGGTGGTAAAGTGTACGAGAGAGAATGAAAAAGGGATTGTTCATAATCATGCCCCAGGCCCGTCGAATGACAACGTGTGGATTAAGGCTTTAATGGCAGCGAGCAACAACGTCATAAGCGCGCTGCAGTGAGGCGACGCTTAGTCGGGCAGCGGCGGCACAGATCTGGGCAGTGGCTGCTTCTTGCGTGAGGCTTTGATGTCGACGGCGGAAATAAAATCGTATGGCAAGGATTTGAGAATAATATCATTATTGTAATTCTCGAATTGAAAATAAGAAGGAGATGGAGTTTTTCCAAATCAATTTTGTGGGGATTTTCTTCCTAATCAAAATTTGAAATTCCAACTTCAAATTTTTTAAAAACCTAATTCGCCCGCCACGAACCTTTTTTTGGCTCCCAAAATTTTCCTTAGTGGAGTTTAACTTTTTTTTTTTTGTTTTTTTTGGGTGTAATAATTTTCAATGAACTAGTAAAAGAAAAAAAATTGTTTTTCATGTTGTTTAGAAATTTTGATCTTTGCTTTTGTAGTCATAAGACATAATTTATGGTGTATCATCGAAGAAAATTATTACGTGTTAAAAATCAATATTATGTATATAAAGTGTCATTATTTAAAAATTAAATACAATATTTTTTAATGTAGTTATTGTTGGTATGATAACAGTGATATTAAATAAAAGGTCCAAAAAATTTACGGGCTCTTCACAGGTCAATTAGGTGAATTAGGTCTTTTTAAACAATTACACAAAATTAATCGAAAAAATGCACGTAAATTATATGTTTTCGTATGAAAAACTATGTGTTACAACTATGTGTTACTATAGTTATAGTAACATGTGCTTGTTAAAAACAATCTAAAAAAATATGAAAAATAAAAAATCATGGAAATGCATAAGGAAGAAGGAAGCTGGTAAGAAGGAAGGGAGAAGAAAGTAATATGAGGTTCATATGTGCAATTTTGTATATAAGTGTTTATCCATTTGAAATTAGTTTAAATTAGGGATTAAATATTTTAATTGTGTGAAAAATAGTGATTAAAGTGTTTAGATGTCAAATTATATTTATAATCCTATCAACTACTATAACCTAAACTTAAGCAAATTGGGCCAATGAGATATAATGGTCAATTTAGATCACCTCACCTCAAAACAAGAAAGTACTTCAATGTCTTGAGTTATGACATTAGCTGAGGTTGACAGTGTATGCTGAGTTTATTTATCATTATTATATAATAAGTGTAAGAACTGCCAACTCGCAAGCTACTTGTACTCAACTTGAAAAAAGATCGAAATCGACTCGAAGTTATTCGAGTCGGGTCGGGTTTTGAGCTACTCGATTAGTTATCGAGTTTGAGTTCGAGCTTATAAATACTCGACTCGCGAGCATAATCGAGCTTAGACAATATTTACTAATTTGTCATTAATATATACTCCCTCTGTCCCATACTTGAAGGCACATTTTACTATTTTGGGCGTCCCATACTTGAAGGCACATTACCTAAAATAGCAAAAATACTTTTAAACACTCCCCCTAAAACATCACAATATTATAACAAATGTCACTACTTTATTACACTAAAAACTAACTTTATTAATATTTATAAAGTTGAAAAGTTTTTACTACCCCACTTTATCTTACACAATATTAATAAACAATTCATTCATTAAAACTCGTGTCCAATTGGTTTGAGCCTTCAAGTATGGAACGGAGGGAGTATTTTTTTTGTTATATATAGGTAATCGAATTGAGCCGAGCTAGACTTTATTTTTTCATTAATTATATTAGAAAAAATATGTTTTACAATTAATTTTAAAAATTAAACCGATAAACGAATCGAGCCGAGCTTTAAAATTTTAGACTCGACCGAGTCGATTTTCAAGTTTTGAGGATAGCAATCGAGTCGAGTTTCGAGTTTAGCACTACTCGACTCAACTCATTTACACTCCTATTAAACACTATCAGTTTATCAACTATAATAGTTTAATAAACGAAATTAAATCTTGTGGAATCATATTGAATATTTGACGATACATTTTGTTCCTTCAATGAAACAATTAAATGTATCAATTCAGTGAAACAATTGAAACTATTATTTAAAAATGCAACTGTATTAAACGATACACATTATGCATAAAAAGAATAAGGCATAAAAATATTAACATAGTATTTTTTTTTAAGTCATCTTAAAACGATACACATTAAAACGATACACATTATGCATAAAAACGATACACATTATGCATAAATCTCATATTATAAATCATCTTAAAAATACAAAATGTTCTTAAACAAAATTAAATACTTGTGTATTTTAAATACATACTGTATAAACAATTTGAATGTGATATAAGGAAAATTGTGAAAATTTGACGGGAAATTTTGGCGCTCACATGAAAACTTTTTTTTGCTTGACGAAAACCTGGCGCTCACGGAGGGAAATTTGGCGCTCATAGAATGAAAACTGACCAAACTGATTCAATTTTCCATCGTGGAGTAGGGTAGAGGGCGAGAGTGGAATTCAAGTAGAGAGGGCGATTAACACTGTGATATACTCTTCCCCGGAGTGCAGATTCACGCCGCCACAGCCCACACCACCACGCCACAGCTCTAATTCACCGATAACTTCTTGTTGTTGGTCTCTCTCTCTCTCGCCTTCTCGCTTAATAAGGCAATTGATTAAGAATATTGACCATGTATTTTTAGTATATATTCTTGTACTATATTTCTGTTTTATCTTCCATTAATTGTGGAATACCAATTGTAACTTCTCCTTATTAATAGCAATTACACGATCACCACATTCATCGGTGATTCTCCAATCTTATCACATGGTATCAGCTATACGATCCTAAACCCTACTTTTCTTCTTCTACACGGCCGTTCTCTCCCGCTGCTCACGATCGGACTCGTCCCCTCCATCGTGACCTTTCTCCACTAGACTGGTCTCCTCTAGTGCGTATCCAAATCCCTGTTTTCTCCATGGCCGCTCAAAATTCTGAATCCCTCCCTGTCACGACAATGATAAACATGGTTGCTGCAATTAAGTTAAACGCCACTAACTATCTCCCTTGGCGTCGCCAAATCGTGCATGTGGTTGAATGTTTCGATTTGATGGGTTTTCTGGATGGCTCTGTTTCCGCGCCATCGACCACCATCACCTCTGCCGCCGGTGAGAAATCGGCAAATCCTGACTACGCGACTTGGAAGATGAAGGACAGGAAACTTCTGAGTGTGATGTACACCTCCCTCTCCGAAGATGCGGCTTCCGAGGTCATCGATTCATCCACCTCGCGTGAAATTTGGGTGACCCTTGAGGGTGTGTTCTCGTCAGTTTCAAGCCAACATCAACTCAGAGAAGAGCTCCTCTCTCTTCGCCGGGGTAACTCCTCTGTGGATGACTACGGTAAGAAATTTAAGTTATTATGTGATCAATTATATGTTGTAGGTCGGCCGGTGGATGAATCCGATAAAAGTCATTGGTTTCTACGTGGTTTGGGCGTCCAATTTACGGGTTTTGCAGACACTCGTATGGCACTCTCTCCCATTCCTGCATTCAGGGATTTATTAAATCAGGCTAAGCAATATGACCTCATGTTACGGGCCATGGAGGGTTCCGCTCCTCCGGCTGCCTTCTTGGCTGATCGCGGTTCTTCATCTGCTCCCAATTCCACTCATGGTCGAGGGCAGTTCCATCGCGACACCCACCAGTTCAATCGCGGTCGCGGTCACTCGAATGCCCGTGGTTCCAGTTTTGGTCGAGGTCAACACTCGAACTCTCGTGGCTTCTCTTCTAGTAGTCAGAATGGGTCAGGTTCATCTAACGGGGGTCGTAGACCTTACATCCCTCGTTGTCAAATCTGTCGTGGGGAGCATTATGCTGATAAATGTCCCCAATTTTTGAGTGCTCGTCAGGCTGTTTCCTCAGCACACTTGGCCCAGGCCTTCACTTCTTCCTGCAATGTTTTAGACCCTACTTCTGATTGGTATCTTGACTCGGGTGCGTCTGCCCATATGACTAATCAATCCACCGCTCTAGACTCCTATGCACCCTATTCTGGTAACGGTTCTGTTATTGTTGGTAATGGCACTGCTTTAAATATATCGCATATTGGTTCTCGTAAATTGTCTACAGATGTTCATCTATTGGATGTTTTGGTGGTGCCTCATATCACCAAAAATCTATTGTCCATAAGTAAATTGACCTCTGATCTTCCAGTTGATGTTACATTTTCTGATAATTTTTTTGCGATTCAGAACCGAGTGACAAAGAAAATTCTGGCTCAGGGAAGGTGTGATAAAGGGTTTTACTTGCTTGACAGGGGAGTTCCGGCTTTGGTAGCAGCAGTCCGGAACAAAGTTTTGAAGGCTAGTTTTGATTTATGGCATTTACGCCTGGGTCATGTCCCATTTTCCATTATTTCGTTACTGAATAAACTTGGTCATTTATCTGTTACTTCAGTTTTACCGAATCCTAGTGTGTGCGCTTCTTGCCAGTTAGCAAAAAGCAAGAAACTTTCATTTCAGTTAAATAATAAACGTGCTGCCAATGTTCTTGATTTAATCCATTGTGATTTATGGGGGCCTGCGCCTGTTGCCACTTCTGATGGCTTTCGTTATTACGTTGCTTTTGTGGATGATTTCTCTCGTTTTTCTTGGATCTATCCATTGCGGGCTAAGTCTGAGTTTTATGATGTGTTGGTCCGTTTTTATGCCTTTGTATGCACTCAGTTTTCCAGTAAAATAAAGGTCTTTCAAAGCGATGGTGGAACTGAATTTGTGAACTCAAGGGTTCGTGACTTTATGCACTTGAATGGCATTCATCATCGACTTTCTTGCCCTTACACACCTCAACAAAATGGTAGAGTTGAACGAAATCACCGTCATATATCTGAAACTGGGTTATCTATGTTATTTCATGCTTATGCTCCTGCCTCTCTTTGGTTCGATGCTTTTGCTACTGCTGTTTTCATTATTAATAGGCTGCCTTCACCACTTCTGCATGATAATTCTCTGTTTCAGCTTCTGTTTGGGTACATTCCGAATTATGCCAACTTCAAACCATTTGGGTGTCGAGTGTTTCCTTATCTTCGCGATTATGCCTCTCATAAATTGGAGCCTCGCAGTCGTCCTTGTATTTTCTTGGGATATAGCAGCATATATAAGGGTTTTCGATGTTTTGATCCCGACTCATCTCGGGTATTCACTACTCGCCATGCTCAGTTCGATGAACAATGCTTTCCCTTCTCTCGGACTCTGTCATCGACTGCTATCTCTGAATTGGATATTTCTAGCTTTTTGGATGCTCCGGTTTGTCCAACGCCAGCGCATAATCATGCGCAAATCCAGACAAATTCTGCGCCCATGCGTGCACCCTCTTCGGTTCCTACACCGGCGCGCATTCTCTCCGACGACCCGACTGAGATCCAACCTCTAATTACACCTCCCGAGGCTCTACCTCCAGTCCCGCCTCCTGCGGAGGTTCCTGCTACTCCTGCTGCTCCTTTTGTTCGTCATCCCATGGTCACTAGGGCGCGAGCTGGAATCTTTAAGCCTCGTTACCCAGTTGATTTGGCATCCACTGCTCTTTTATCTGCTCTTGCTGCTACTTCAGAACCTCGTGGCTTTAAGTCTGCTGCCAAGCATCCCGAATGGCTTGCTGCTATGCAAGAAGAGATTGATGCCCTTCGTTCCAACAACACTTGGAATTTGGTGCCACGCCCCTCTGGTGCAAACATTGTTGGTTCAAAATGGGTTTTTCGTACCAAATTTCACGCTGATGGTTCCGTTGAGCGCCATAAAGCCCGCTTGGTTGCTCAAGGCTTTACACAAATTCCTGGTACTGACTTCCATCATACCTTCAGTCCGGTTGTTAAGGCTGCCACAGTTCGAATTATTTTGGCCCTCTCAGTTCAACACAGTTTGCCACTTCATCAACTGGATGTTAAAAATGCCTTCCTTAACGGCGTCCTTGAAAAACCCGTATTTATGTCTCAACCTCCTGGTTTTGTTGACCCACGGTTTCCTGATCATGTCTGTCGGTTGAAAAAGGCTCTATATGGTCTTCGTCAAGCTCCCCTTGCCTGGTTCCAACGGTTCAGCACGTTCTTATCTGGTCTTGGCTTTCTTCAGAGTCGAAGTGACTCCTCTCTTTTCCATTTCCACAAAGGTACTTCTGTCGTCTATTTATTACTTTATGTGGATGACATCATTATCACTGGTAATGATCCTTCTCTGCTCCGAGGACTCATATCTCGCATCAATCATGAATTTGCCATTAAAGACCTTGGTCGTCTTAACTACTTTCTTGGGCTTGAAGTTTCGTATACTCCCGATGGTCTATTTGTTGGACAGGCTAAGTATGCTCATGATATACTTGAACGTGCTGAGCTTTTAGATGCTAAGCCTATCTCCACCCCTCTGGCTGCAGGGGAGACCCTTCTTCGTGACGGCTCTCTGTTTCGTGACCCCACTTTGTACAGGTCTCTTGTTGGTGCTCTTCAATATTTAACAATTACTCGTCCGGATCTCTCCTATGCAGTCAGTTCGGTTAGTCAGTTTCTTCACTCACCCACAGATGATCATTTTCTGGCGTTAAAGAGGATTCTTCGATATGTCAAGGGCACTGTGCACTATGGGCTTTCTTTCAAAAGGAATTCTGATTTTTCAGTCGTGGGGTATTCAGATGCTGACTGGGCTCGTTGCATTGAGACCCGTCGTTCCACATATGGATTCTCTATTTTTATTGGAGGGAACCTTGTTTCTTGGAGTGCTAAGAAACAACCTACTATCGCTCGTTCCAGCTGTGAGTCTGAATATCGAGCTATGGCCAATACAGCGGCGGAAATTGTTTGGGTAACAAATTTGCTTCATGAAATCCGATCTGCTCCGTCTTCTAGGCCTGTTCTTCTATGCGATAACAAGAGTGCTATCTTCCTAAGTCAGAATCCGGTAGCACATAAGAGGGCCAAACACATTGACCTAGATTATCACTTTGTTCGTGAGCTCGTTTCCTCGGGCAAGCTAGCCACTCGCTTCGTCCCGTCTCATCTCCAGTTTGTAAGAAGAATGTTGAAAGAAATTTTTACACACTTGGAATGCACATGAGTGCAAGCCAACCAAAATCGATCCACATAGATAATTAAAGAAAAAAAATGAATATTAGTTGCCACGTCGGATGTGATCAGAAACCTAACTTGATGTACCAGGTTATCGGACAAAAAATGTGAAAAACTATATGTTACAGGACCAAAATCAAAGTGCGGAATTTAGCAGGACTAGAATAAAAAAGGGCGTAACTTATTCTACTTTCATGTGGATCCGAATTAAAGCAAAAATTATATATAAAATAAAATTAATTGTCACGTCGCATGTGACCAGAAACGTGACCTGCTGTAGCAGGTTGCCGGACGAAAATTTTAAGAAATTGTAAGTCGTCGGACCAAAATCAAAATATTAATATGACCAAAACCAAAATGGCGGGGTGTTAGTTATGTGAATTTTTTTTGCATTTTCTCTAAGTACTATATACTCAACTATCAATTTTTTTTTATGCAACATACCTGCAGCCTGCAGTATTGAAAACTTTAGAGTTTTTTTTTTTTGAACGGAGAAAATTTTATTAACTGAGTACCAGGGATACTCGAAAGATAATAATCTGGAGTTAGATAGGGAAATTACAATGTGTGTGATCAGCTGCGTTGCACGCATATAAGCCTATGATTTGCACCAATCGTGAAAATTAAATGAAGTAGTGTAGGATTTGTAATTAGATACTAAACCCCACATCATAACTCGAATGTCGTCGAACATCTACTCTGGCTTGATCTCCTCGTTTACTAACACTTTGTTGTTCCTCGCTCTCCAAATATACCACACGATGCAACACCATATATAAGCATTCTAGGATGAATTTTAAATGTTTACCTCCAAGCAGTCCGCAATGTTGCTGGAAGTGTGTCTCGGAGGCTAGTCCACAGGAGACGTCGATCATCACCATTGTTGAGTATGTGGCGTCTCTTTAGTTCCACTTGTATGGCCAGCCTCTTCCGCAAAACTTTCAAGGCCAGTCCCGAGAATTTACTTGGGGTTAGCTTGTTCCGAATTTTCCGTAGGGCCTTATTTTTCATAATTTTGAAGTAATTTAAAGTGAAATAAAGAATTTTCAACCGGCCTGTAAGGAACGACAGATGACAATTTTCATGATTGGAAGTTAATTAATAGTGAAACAATAGAAAACAAGGACCAATGGTACGTCTAAAGCAAACTCGATCTTTTGTAAAACAGTTGCTAAGATTTGTGTAATTGGATCGACCCTCCTTCGCCGTTAGTTCTCTCGTCAATTCAAATTCTCCACGATCGATGCTCGGATTCACATGCTCAATATATATCCTTATTTGACTACCTTTCTTCACCGATTGTGCTGAGAAAACGTTGAGAAATTGTCTTCTACTTAATTTATTGTACTTCTTCTTATCCTAGCAAAAACTAATGTATATATTTTAATGATTCACTAGTTGGGGCTAAGCTATTGTTTTTATTAGAAGTTGTGGTATATATATATATATCTAGTACAATCTAGCATTTATAGTATAAATATTTAGATTATTTTCGTTACGTACAAAGTTGTGAAGGATGTGTATGCACACCGGTATACTCTAGCATCTTCAAGTAGACTATAATCAACTTTGGGATGAAATTGATGCAAGCTTCAATGCAACACTATAATCAATTCATTTGAATATTTGTTGAATATATTTCTATTTTGGCTTTATCATAATTAAACCAAGGTTTTCTACGGGATTGGGATAGAATCTTTTGTTCGTCTCATAACTTTTCACCTTTTTCAAAATGGTCCAAAAAACATAAATTTACGAATCTAGTCCCAATTATTTTTTATATGTACCAATTTCGTTCCAAAGTTGTCAAAATCCTCAAAACGACGTCGTTTTATGGTCTTATGCTTGGCACGTGGACACTCAGTTCTAGCAAAGTTGTTGACCAAAAACAACGTCGTTCCGAGGATTCTGACAATTTTTGGATGAAATTGGTATATGCAAAAAAAAATCTGGACTATTATCTTCTTCTTCTTCTTCTTTTTTTTTTTTGGAACATTTTGAAAATATATTTCAATTCCGTACTTTCTAATTAATTAATTTGAATTGATGTTGTTCCAAAATAATTATTCCTTATTTTTTATAATTTTGAAGTAATTTAATTTTTAAATATATATATATATATAAAGACTACAATTGTACAAAAAATGCAGAAAATTGCACATTTGGCCAGAAGCCCCAATTTATTTCACGCGTGAGAGCCGCACGCGTGCATTACTGGCAATTTTTAAAAAATCAGAAAAAATTACTAATTAAAATTGTACACCTCTTTTAGTAAACCTATCTCTAGTTCAATATTTTATTTCAAAAAATCATCAAAACCTAATATTGAAAGAATACATAAAGTACAGGCTTTCTTCTGTTTTTTTGGGTGAAAGTCGATGTTGCTCGTACATTTCTTGTGAATTGAATTCGATTTGCATTCAATTTTTGGGTGAAAGTCGATGTTCCTTTTTTTTTTTTTTTTTGAGAGTTTTTTGAATCCGGTATTAGGCTTTTGGATGTGAATTAATGGTCTCACTCAATTTCCATCCGTTAAAACTAATGGGTGAAAAAGGACCGAAAGTGTCTCATTCTTCCAGGACCAAAAGTGAAATATTCTCATTATCCTTCATTAGCCGAGTAACTATTACCATAGTCATTCTACCTTGTCCAAGGAGGCCGACATGACATTCCAGTGAAATCCTATTTGTTTTTTAGACTAAGCAAAGTGTGTTCCCTAATAATTAGTTAAGAAGTTGTTACTAGAAGTTAGTAAGTTACATTGTGTAAATCTACTTATAAATAATGCTCAATATATTTCATACTCTATTAATTGAGAGAGTACTTTCATTATCCTCCTCAGCCTCGTTCTCCATCTCCTCCTCCTACTCGCCCAATTGTCTAATCGTCTGCCACCACTCACCCTATGCACACTCGTTCAAAGGATGGCATTTTCAAACCAAAACACCCTTCTTCCACTTCGTATTTGGCTCATCACAGCCTGCTCGCAACCATTCATGCATCTCCTGACCCAAAAGGCTTCAAGTCCGCTGCAAAATCTCCTCATTGGCTAGTTGTCATGGATGTCGAGCTCCAGGCTCTCTACAAAAATAAAAATTGGGACCTACAAACATAGTCGGCTCAAAATGGTCTTTCGCACAAAGTTCCTCGCTGATGGTTATGTTGATCATCACAAAGCTCGCTTAGTCCCTTAGGGTTTTACTCAGATTCCTGGTTTTGATTACGAACGTACCTTCAGTTCGGTCATCAAATTCATTATTGTTCGTGTTATCCTTTCTCTTTCCATCATGAATAACTGGTCTCTGCATCAGTTGTATGTAAACAATGTCTTCCTGCACGGTCTCCTTAATAAACCCATCTATATGAGTCAACCACCAGACTTTGTTGATCCTCTTCGACCAAATCATGTTTGTCGCCTAAACAAGGCACTCTATGGTCTAAAACAAGCTTCTCGAGCATGGTTTCAGCGTTTTTGTGATTTTCTGACACTTCCTTGTCTGTCCTCGCCTCAGATCGTACTCTTCTTTATCTTCTTGTTTATGTCGATGATATTATAATTACGGGTAACGATCACAACTTTGTTGCTCGTCTTATCTACAGGATCGACAAAGAGTTTGCCATTAAAGACCTTGGTTGACTCAACTACTTCCTCGGCCTAGAAGTAACCTACAACAATCAGGGCTTATTTGTAGGTCTATCCAAATATGTTAAAGACATTCTTGCTCGCGCAGAGATGATTGAATCCAAACCAGTTTCTACTCCTCTCTCCTTGAGTGACCTTCTTTTCTGACCCAACTCTCTTCCGCTCTCTTGTTGGTGCTCTCAAATATCTTACGATCACTCGCCCAGATTTGTCCTTTGTGGTAAACACTATTAGCCAGCTTCAAGCCCGTCCAACCATAGATCCCTTTCAAGCTGTCAAAAGAATTCTTCGTTACGTCAAAGGCACAATCGATCTTGGTCTCTAATTCTCAACAGGTACATCTTCGCTGCTCGGCTACTCTAATGCGCGTGGACTAGGCTCAATGTTTTGACACTCGTCATTCAACATATGGTTATTCCATTTTCCTCGGCCCAAACTTGGTCTCTTGGGGAACTAAAAAACAATCAACAGTCTCCCGCTCTAGTTGTGAGTCTAAGTATCGTGCTATGGCGATCACAGCCTCCGAAATTGTTTGGTTATGCTCGCTTCTTTGCGAACTCCGTGCTCTTCCATCTGCTACTCCTACATTATTCTGTGACAACAAAAGTGCAATCTTTCTCTCAGAATCCAGTTGCCCACAAACGAGCAAAACACATTGACATTGACTATCACCACTACAAGAAAACAGGCAAATTCCAACAGAACAAATCCAACGGAATTTTACATTTTTTTCGTTGGAATCATTGATTCCAACGGAAATTCCAACGAAAATTCGACCATTGGAAAAGTTAGCGTTGGAATTGCAAAATTCCAATGAAAATTCCAACAGAAACAAATTCCAACGGTACATTCCAACGGATTATGACAGTTGGAATTTTGGATTGTTGAAATATTTTCCAATGAAAATTCCATTGCAAATTCCAACAATAAGTTTCCGTTGGAATTTTTTCCAACAGATTTTGACTGTTGGATTTTCAACTGTTGGAAAATTATCCATCGCAGATTCCAACAGAACTGTTTTGGTTGGAATATAAATTCCAACATACATTTATCGTTGGAATATAAAGTTGTTGGAATTTTTTCCAACGCAAATTTCATTGTTAATTCCATCCATAATTTTATGTTGGAATTTTCCAACTCATTTTGGCCATTGGAATTTTAACAGTTGGAAAATTATTTATCTCAAATTTCAACATTAATTCCAACGACATTATTCTGTTGGAATTTTATTTCCAACAGACACGTAATATATGAATTTTAGTAATATAAAATTTTTCGATATGAATTTTGATACCAATTTCAATGATATTTTTGCATTGAAATTTGTCTAAAACCTTTTTTTTATTTCAATAATAAAAAGTCCGGTCAAAATCATTCGAAATAACAAAACATACTAACTAAATTCGCATATATAATCCTGGTAAGCAAATATATAACAATCCTAAAATCAAGTACATATCATAAATATATAACATTATAACATAAGCAAAAACGTTCTATGAATCAAAATCATAAATATCAAAGTGTTAATCATCATCTTAATTCTCATCAACATAAATATTACTCCTAAATCCTAGAATTAACCATCATCCTCATTAAATTAGAGTTTGTCTCCCATTTGGTTCGAAGCGGCTCAAACACTACAATATACAACCGTTTCCTTTTTTATTTCTTCCCGCGAACATCAAACAAGCTTGAACGCAGAGGACCTGGCATTTTAAGTTTCCATATTCTCTTAATTTCATCTTCCCGCTCAAGATCCCATCTACAATAATTCAACAAAAAAGCAATAACATTTTAGATTTATATATAATCCTGAATTATCAAAAAAACAATAATGTTCAAATAGAATGCAACTAAATTGTACAAGTTTTAGCAATTATATATTCATAAGCTTATGGCTATCACCTGAAAAAGTGTAACCACGTGTTCTTCACATAT
This sequence comes from Galeopsis tetrahit, assembly GCA_963675135.1. NCBI lineage: Eukaryota > Viridiplantae > Streptophyta > Magnoliopsida > Lamiales > Lamiaceae > Galeopsis > Galeopsis tetrahit. The sequence continues at coordinate 5,654,348 of OY776130.1, forward strand.
TCAGGAATCTAGCTCCATCCATGTTATGGTTGTTCGTATTCAATATTGATAGCTTTGGTGATATCTTTAGTAATTTGTGGGGGTAGGAACCTGTTAAATAATATTAAAAGAAATAACATAAGTAAAATAAATAATTTAAATGCATTAAAAAAACAATATTGGAATGTATGTATTTAGAAAGTCATACTCATTTTCATTTGGTCGTATCAATAACTTACTAATTGTTGATCCACAACCCTATTGATGCACTTGGAGATGCTGCTTAAGAACTGTAAATGAAATGGGTGTGATGCACTGTTTGTAGGGGCCTTTTGAGATAACTATTCTAATTTATATTTATATTTCTTATACAAACTAATTTTTTAAAAGTAACTACGACTAGCTCATCAATCTTTTTTTTCAAGCAGTATTTTAATTTCGATTCACATAAAAAGTGGAGAGATACCTCCGTCAAGTTGTCAAGCATGAATCTACTGAATCTAAGCAAAATTCAACTTTTCATGCATTCCTCTCGAACATTTATGTTTTTCCAATGCAAGGTTATGGGCATTTTCTTTAGAAAAAAACATACAAACCATTAGGTATCAAATCATTTGCATTTCAATCTTGATAATTGAAAAATTAAGTATATTGAGAATTCAAGAGATATGTTCAAGTTCAGGGCACAAATCGCTAATTTAGTGTCCCGATTGTAGGACTAAGTTTTCGTGCAAGTAACATTTTACGAGGAATTACACAAATTATTCATAACTAACTTCTTCACTAGGCATCACCCCTATGTCTCACTCTGAAAGAAATGTAGGAGTTTTTTATTAGTTTCACATAAAAGTTATTAGCTGGGTTCTCGAATTGAATCGTTCAATGTTATTATCATGGGGCCCTTCTTAAAAATACTTTGATATATTTATGCAGAAAAGGTATGAATAATAGTTAAAGCAAATAGTAAGCACATAGTGCTGAGGGATTTCTTTCTGAAACGTTACCTCAAAGACTTTAATAGGCATAACTCATCTTAATTAAGCAGTAACTCTATTTGAACCTTGTGAGAATAAGGAGATTTTGTAAATGAATATTTATTTAGAGGATGATAATGGTATCCATTTTAACTAGGGAGCCAAATATTCAAATTCATTATCACAAAATATTTGCTGGCAAAGATAAATTATTTAAGTTAATAAAAAGCAGTTCGGTCATAGCAGCAAACAATTTACCAAGTATTTCGACCTAAGCAAATTCCTCTTAATTCAAACTCCATATATTTATTATCAGGATCAAGAGATAAAGAATTACCTTATATTTGCGACATTTTTAAGAAGCTAGGAAACCCTGCCTCTTCTTTTCACTATGAATTTCCCCTTTTCTGGTTCATGCAAAATTTCAGACTCATTCTTCTGATTTTTTATTTATATTTAAGGCTCTATGTCACTCGGTCCAAGAAGGAGAGAATCTGGATTAAACGGACAAAGAAAGAATCTGTTGATCGGCCAAGGAGCGCGGCGGCAAGTTCACAAAGTAAGATCAGAGGCCTTATCCTTCTCGTCAACTCTGTTTCAGTTAATCTTCGTGCAATACAAAGTGTTCTGACTCTATGAGTTAGCGAGTCGACTCGGCTTTGGTGGTAAAGTGTACGAGAGAGAATGAAAAAGGGATTGTTCATAATCATGCCCCAGGCCCGTCGAATGACAACGTGTGGATTAAGGCTTTAATGGCAGCGAGCAACAACGTCATAAGCGCGCTGCAGTGAGGCGACGCTTAGTCGGGCAGCGGCGGCACAGATCTGGGCAGTGGCTGCTTCTTGCGTGAGGCTTTGATGTCGACGGCGGAAATAAAATCGTATGGCAAGGATTTGAGAATAATATCATTATTGTAATTCTCGAATTGAAAATAAGAAGGAGATGGAGTTTTTCCAAATCAATTTTGTGGGGATTTTCTTCCTAATCAAAATTTGAAATTCCAACTTCAAATTTTTTAAAAACCTAATTCGCCCGCCACGAACCTTTTTTTGGCTCCCAAAATTTTCCTTAGTGGAGTTTAACTTTTTTTTTTTTGTTTTTTTTGGGTGTAATAATTTTCAATGAACTAGTAAAAGAAAAAAAATTGTTTTTCATGTTGTTTAGAAATTTTGATCTTTGCTTTTGTAGTCATAAGACATAATTTATGGTGTATCATCGAAGAAAATTATTACGTGTTAAAAATCAATATTATGTATATAAAGTGTCATTATTTAAAAATTAAATACAATATTTTTTAATGTAGTTATTGTTCGTATGATAACAGTGATATTAAATAAAAGGTCCAAAAAATTTACGGGCTCTTCACAGGCCAATTAGGTGAATTAGGTCTTTTTAAACAATTACACAAAATTAATCGAAAAAATGCACGTAAATTATATGTTTTCGTATGAAAAACTATGTGTTACAACTATGTGTTACTATAGTTATAGTAACATGTGCTTGTTAAAAACAATCTAAAAAAATATGAAAAATAAAAAATCATGGAAATGCATAAGGAAGAAGGAAGCTGGTAAGAAGGAAGGAAGAAGAAAGTAATATGAGGTTCATATGTGCAATTTTGTATATAAGTGTTTATCCATTTGAAATTAGTTTAAATTAGGGATTAAATATTTTAATTGTGTGAAAAATAGTGATTAAAGTGTTTAGATGTCAAATTATATTTATAATCCTATCAACTACTATAACCTAAACTTAAGCAAATTGGGCCAATGAGATATAATGGTCAATTTAGATCACCTCACCTCAAAACAAAAAAGTACTTCAATGTCTTGAGTTATGACATTAGCTGAGGTTGACAGTGTATGCTGAGTTTATTTATCATTATTATATAATAAGTGTAAGAACTGCCAACTCGCAAGCTACTTGTACTCAACTTGAAAAAAGATCGAAATCGACTCGAAGTTATTCGAGTCGGGTCGGGTTTTGAGCTACTCGATTAGTTATCGAGTTTGAGTTCGAGCTTATAAATACTCGACTCGCGAGCATAATCGAGCTTAGACAATATTTACTAATTTGTCATTAATATATACTCCCTCCGTCCCATACTTGAAGGCACATTTTACTATTTTGGGCGTCCCATACTTGAAGGCACATTACCTAAAATAGCAAAAATACTTTTAAACACTCCCCCTAAAACATCACAATATTATAACAAATGTCACTACTTTATTACACTAAAAACTAACTTTATTACTATTTATAAAGTTGAAAAGTTTTTACTACCCCACTTTATCTTACACAATATTAATAAACAATTCATTCATTAAAACTCGTGTCCAATTGGTTTGAGCCTTCAAGTATGGAACGGAGGGAGTATTTTTTTTGTTATATATAGGTAATCGAATTGAGCCGAGCTAGACTTTATTTTTTCATTAATTATATTAGAAAAAATATGTTTTACAATTAATTTTAAAAATTAAACCGATAAACGAATCGAGCCGAGCTTTAAAATTTTAGACTCGACCGAGTCGATTTTCAAGTTTTGAGGATAGCAATCGAGTCGAGTTTCGAGTTTAGCACTACTCGACTCAACTCATTTACACTCCTATTAAACACTATCAGTTTACCAACTATAATAGTTTAATAAACGAAATTAAATCTTGTGGAATCATATTGAATATTTGACGATACATTTTGTACCTTCAATGAAACAATTAAATGTATCAATTCAGTGAAACAATTGAAACTATTATTTAAAAATGCAACTGTATTAAACGATACACATTATGCATAAAAAGAATAAGACATAAAAATATTAACATAGTATTTTTTTTTTAAGTCATCTTAAAACGATACACATTAAAACGATACACATTATGCATAAAAACGATACACATTATGCATAAATCTCATATTATAAATCATCTTAAAAATATAAAATGTTCTTAAACAAAATTAAATACTTGTGTATTTTAAATACATACTGTATAAACAATTTGAATGTGATATAAGGAAAATTGTGAAAATTTGACGGGAAATTTTGGCGCTGACATGAAAACTTTTTTTTGCTTGACGAAAACCTGGCGCTCACGGAGGGAAATTTGGCGCTCATAGAATGAAAACTGACCAAACTGATTCAATTTTCCATCGTGGAGTAGGGTAGAGGGCGAGAGTGGAATTCAAGTAGAGAGGGTGATTAACACAGTGATATACTCTTCCCCGGAGTGCAGATTCACGCCGCCACAGCCCACACCACCACGCCACAGCTCTAATTCACCGATAACTTCTTGTTGTTGGTCTCTCTCTCTCTCGCCTTCTCGCTTAATAAGGCAATTGATTAAGAATATTGACCATGTATTTTTAGTATATATTCTTGTACTATATTTCTGTTTTATCTTCCATTAATTGTGGAATACCAATTGTAACTTCTCCTTATTAATAGCAATTACACGATCACCACATTCATCGGTGATTCTCCAATCTTATCACATGGTATCAGCTATACGATCCTAAACCCTACTTTTCTTCTTCTACACGGCCGTTCTCTCCCGCTGCTCACGATCGGACTCGTCCCCTCCATCGTGACCTTTCTCCAATAGACCGGTCTCCTCTAGTGCGAATCCAAATCCCTGTTTTCTCCATGGCCGCTCAAAATTCTGAATCCCTCCCTGTCACGGCAATGATAAACATGGTTGCTGCAATTAAGTTAAACGCCACTAACTATCTCCATTGGCGTCGCCAAATCGTGCATGTGGTTGAATGTTTCGATTTGATGGGTTTTCTGGATGGCTCTGTTTCCGCGCCATCGACCACCATCACCTCTGCCGCCGGTGAGAAATCGGCAAATCCTGACTACGCGACTTGGAAGATGAAGGACAGGAAACTTCTGAGTGTGATGTACACCTCCCTCTCCGAAGATGCGGCTTCCGAGGTCATCGATTCATCCACCTCGCGTGAAATTTGGGTGACCCTTGAGGGTGTGTTCTCGTCAGTTTCAAGCCAACATCAACTCAGAGAAGAGCTCCTCTCTCTTCGCCGGGGTAACTCCTCTGTGGATGACTACGGTAAGAAATTTAAGTTATTATGTGATCAATTAAATGTTGTAGGTCGGCCGGTGGATGAATCCGATAAAAGTCATTGGTTTCTGCGTGGTTTGGGCGTCCAATTTACGGGTTTTGCAGACACTCGTATGGCACTCTCTCCCATTCCTGCATTCAGGGATTTATTAAATCAGGCTAAGCAATATGACCTCATGTTACGGGCCATGGAGGGTTCCGCTCCTCCGGCTGCCTTCTTGGCTGATCGCGGTTCTTCATCTGCTCCCAATTCCACTCATGGTCGAGGGCAGTTCCATCGCGACACCCACCAGTACAATCGCGGTCGCGGTCACTCGAATGCCCGTGGTTCCAGTTTTGGTCGAGGTCAACACTCGAACTCTCGTGGCTTCTCTTCTAGTAGTCAGAATGGGTCAGGTTCATCTAACGGGGGTCGTAGACCTTACATCCCTCGTTGTCAAATCTGTCGTGGGGAGCATTATGCTGATAAATGTCCCCAATTTTTGAGTGCTCGTCAGGCTGTTTCCTCAGCACACTTGGCCCAGGCCTTCACTTCTTCCTGCAATGTTTCAGACCCTACTTCTGATTGGTATCTTGACTCGGGTGCGTCTGCCCATATGACTAATCAATCCACCGCTCTAGACTCCTATGCACCCTATTCTGGTAACGGTTCTGTTATTGTTGGTAATGGCACTGCTTTAAATATATCGCATATTGGTTCTCGTAAATTGTCTACAGATGTTCATCTATTGGATGTTTTGGTGGTGCCTCATATCACCAAAAATCTATTGTCCATAAGTAAATTGACCTCTGATCTTCCAGTTGATGTTACATTTTCTGATAATTTTTTTGCGATTCAGAACCGAGTGACAAAGAAAATTCTGGCTCAGGGAAGGTGTGATAAAGGGTTTTACTTGCTTGACAGGGGAGTTCCGGCTTTGGTAGCAGCAGTCCGGAACAAAGTTTTGAAGGCTAGTTTTGATTTATGGCATTTACGCCTGGGTCATGTCCCATTTTCCATTATTTCGTTACTGAATAAACTTGGTCATTTATCTGTTACTTCAGTTTTACCGAATCCTAGTGTATGCTCTTCTTGCCAGTTAGCAAAAAGCAAGAAACTTTCATTTCAGTTAAATAATAAACGTGCTGCCAATGTTCTTGATTTAATCCATTGTGATTTATGGGGGCCTGCGCCTGTTGCCACTTCTGATGGCTTTCGTTATTACGTTGCTTTTGTGGATGATTTCTCTCGTTTTTCTTGGATCTATCCATTGCGGGCTAAGTCTGAGTTTTATGATGTGTTGGTCCGTTTTTATGCCTTTGTATGCACTCAGTTTTCCAGTAAAATAAAGGTCTTTCAAAGCGATGGTGGAACTGAATTTGTGAACTCAAGGGTTCGTGACTTTATGCACTTGAATGGCATTCATCATCGACTTTCTTGCCCTTACACACCTCAACAAAATGGTAGAGTTGAACGAAAGCACCGTCATATATCTGAAACTGGGTTATCTATGTTATTTCATGCTTATGCTCCTGCCTCTCTTTGGTTCGATGCTTTTGCTACTGCTGTTTTCATTATTAATAGGCTGCCTTCACCACTTCTGCATGATAATTCTCTGTTTCAGCTTCTGTTTGGGTACATTCCGAATTATGCCAACTTCAAACCATTTGGGTGTCGAGTGTTTCCTTATCTTCGCGATTATGCCTCTCATAAATTGGAGCCTCGCAGTCGTCCTTGTATTTTCTTGGGATATAGCAGCATATATAAGGGTTTTCGATGTTTTGATCCCGACTCATCTCGGGTATTCACTACTCGCCATGCTCAGTTCGATGAACAATGCTTTCCCTTCTCTCGGACTCCGTCATCGACTGCTATCTCTGAATTGGATATTTCTAGCTTTTTGGATGCTCCGGTTTGTCCAACGCCAGCGCATAATCATGCGCAAATCCAGCCAAATTCTGCGCCCATGCGTGCACCCTCTTCGGTTCCTACACCGGCGCGCATTCTCTCCGACGACCCGACTGAGATCCAACCTCTAATTACACCTCCCGAGGCTCTACCTCCAGTCCCGCCTCCTGCGGAGGTTCCTGCTGCTCCTTTTGTTCGTCATCCCATGGTCACTAGGGCGCGAGCTGGAATCTTTAAGCCTCGTTACCCAGTTGATTTGGCATCCACTGCTCTTTTATCTGCTCTTGCTGCTACTTCAGAACCTCGTGGCTTTAAGTCTGCTGCCAAGCATCCCGAATGGCTTGCTGCTATGCAAGAAGAGATTGATGCCCTTCGTTCCAACAACACTTGGAATTTGGTGCCACGCCCCTCTGGTGCAAACATTGTTGGTTCAAAATGGGTTTTTCGTACCAAATTTCACGCTGATGGTTCCGTTGAGCGCCATAAAGCCCGCTTGGTTGCTCAAGGCTTTACACAAATTCCTGGTACTGACTTCCATCATACCTTCAGTCCGGTTATTAAGGCTGCCACAGTTCGAATTATTTTGGCCCTCTCAGTTCAACACAGTTGGCCACTTCATTAACTGGATGTTAAAAATTCCTTCCTTAACGGCGTCCTTGAAAAACCCGTATTTATGTCTCAACCTCCTGGTTTTGTTGACCCACGATTTCCTGATCATGTCTGTCGGTTGAAAAAGGCTCTATATGGTCTTCGTCAAGCTCCCCTTGCCTGGTTCCAACGGTTCAGCACGTTCTTATCTGGTCTTGGCTTTCTTTAGAGTCGAAGTGACTCCTCTCTTTTCCATTTCCACAAAGGTACTTCTATCGTCTATTTATTACTTTATGTGGATGACATCATTATCACTGGTAATGATCCTTCTCTGCTCCGAGGACTCATATCTCGCATCAATCATGAATTTGCCATTAAAGACCTTGGTCGTCTTAACTACTTTCTTGGGCTTGAAGTTTCGTATACTCCCGATGGTCTATTTGTTGGACAGGCTAAGTATGCTCATGATATACTTGAACGTGCTGAGCTTTTAGATGCTAAGCCTATCTCCACCCCTCTGGCTGCAGGGGAGACCCTTCTTCGTGACGGCTCTCCGTTTCGTGACCCCACTTTGTACAGGTCTCTTGTTGGTGCTCTTCAATATTTAACAATTACTCGTCCGGATCTCTCCTTTGCAGTCAGTTCGGTTAGTCAGTTTCTTCACTCACCCACAGATGATCATTTTCTGGCGTTAAAGAGGATTCTTCGATATGTCAAGGGCACTGTGCACTATGGGCTTTCTTTCAAAAGGAATTCTGATTTTTCAGTCGTGGGGTATTCGGATGCTGACTGGGCTCGTTGCATTGAGACCCGTCGTTCCACATATGGATTCTCTATTTTTATTGGAGGGAACCTTGTTTCTTGGAGTGCTAAGAAACAACCTACTATCGCTCGTTCCAGCTGTGAGTCTGAATATCGAGTTATGGCCAATACAGCGGCGGAAATTGTTTGGGTAACAAATTTGCTTCATGAAATCCGATCTGCTCCGTCTTCTAGGCCTGTTCTTCTATGCGATAACAAGAGTGCTATCTTCCTAAGTCAGAATCCGGTAGCACATAAGAGGGTCAAACACATTGACCTAGATTATCACTTTGTTCGTGAGCTCGTTTCCTCGGGCAAGCTAGCCACTCGCTTCGTCCCGTCTCATCTCCAGCTAGCTGACATCTTCACGAAGAGTTTACCGAGACCGGCTTTTGAATTTTTACGTTCCAAGCTTTGCGTTTGTCTTCATCCCACACAACGCTTGAAGGGGGGTAATAAGGCAATTTGTTGGTCCTGAAAGGAGTATATAACAAGTGTATGGGGGGGGAATACACTTGTATGCAAATTCTTTTCTAACTTGATCAAACCAGAGTTCAGCAAGGTTGTCTTGGACAACTCTGCTGAAGATGATTAACTCTTCTAAGATAATCAGACTACTAAGTACTATTGAGTACTTAGTTGAATAACTATCTAGGGGAGTTATATGTGCGGAATAGTGGTTGGCCCTTTTAGTTTAGACTCCTTTGGATTCTGAAATCACTTAGTCAATTCAATACAATCCAGTTTTCAGGGAACTTGTCCAAATCAGTTTTGCACATTCTTTGAATGTTTATCCTTTGTAAGATCAGTTTTGTGTGCAGTGTTGATGTATGGAAGTACTTGAAATGTAAATCAACACAAGAATTTATAGTGGTTCAGAGACTCAAGCTCCTACATCCACTTTCCCTGATTTAACAGGATAATTCCTTCACTCTTGGAATTAACTTGTTTTATAGTGCCAAGGTGCACTTGATCAAGAACACCACTCCTTGGTGAATTGATCCCTAGGATGTCTAGAGTCCTAGTACCCTCTTCTCAACTCAGAACTGAACTGTTCTTCTCTCAACAGTCAGCTCCTACCACTTCTACTACTACAACCTTCTCACTTTCACTCTTGAAAGATATGAGGATTGAAGTAAGGTTCCAACTAATGAGATATCCTTTACAATGAAGATCAGTGTATAAGGATAGGATATCTCTCTAAGCTTGTGTATGGATATACAGTGTAGTGCAGCTTAGAAGAAGTGTTTGAAGACTAAGATAGTCTTTGAAATCTTTGAAAGCACTATTGCTTGTAGGATAGTTGGATAGGTAGTGGATGCTTTCAAATGGTCTTCACACTTCTGTATTTATAGACAAATGAAGGATTTGCCCGTTGGAGAGGCAGCCTCCAATGTCCATAAATGTCTTCTTTTAGTTCTTCAACTTAGAAGACAGAATCTTGATAGTGACATGTCCTCATTTGGGAAATAAACGGCTGTTTAAGACTTTGTCTTCATTCTGCAGCACTCTTTCCAATGTCTGACCTTCAGATTCTCTTGTTAGGACTTGGACATGGCTTCTGAAAGTTGTTCCAGTGATAAGACAACATTCCTTATTGAATGGACAACTCTCCTTATCACTATCAGCAGTTTTGCTTATTAGCAAACTTGGCTTGCTCTTCTTCAGATGATTTGGCTCTTTCCCTTTATTTCTCTTGAAGATGATTTTAGCTTGTTTCTTTGAAGATCTTTAGGGTGTGGTTGTCTCTTCAGGCTTTTCAGAGCACTTGATCTTGATTAATTTAGCTGAGACAACTCATCTGGACAACTCTTCTGATCAGCATACTTGTCTTTCAGCAACCTTGATCATGATTCTAGAGTTTGAGCCTTTGAGGGGACTTGTTCTTGATGTACTTCAAAGCATGTGTTCCCCCTCAATTTGTGCATCTAATCATCTAAGAGCTACCTAACACATTAGCTCCTCATCTAGCCTTTATATTATATGTTCTAACATTTCTAGGACATATTCAATCATGAATTAGGCATGTCTCAGGGGGTTTTGGTATTCAATCAAAACATGTCTCATTTTATTCCCAACAATTTCCCCCTCTTTGATGATGCCAAAACCTATACAATTTGTGCAAAAGTGACTAAGAGTACACCTATTACATTTATCTTCAGATGTCATGACTAGGGTCAATTATCCTGAAAAGCAATGTGTTAGTGTAATCACCATTCATGTTGCAAATAGGTTTCATAGATAGTCATAGAGAGATGAGTGTTTCTTGATTCAAGGTACGTTCAACTATCATTTCATTTAAAGATCATTACAAGCATGTTGATAGTTGAAATTAACATATCGGAGCATGAATCAACAACACTAAATACATCAGAGGATTACATTCTAACAATACTAAGCATATACAAGATTTTTCAACATCAGAGCACAGAACTTGTATCAGAGCACCAATCTTGTATTAGAGCAAATACTAACACTACTTAGCAATATCTGGATTGGAGCAAAACATCAGATATCATGCTTATATCAGAGCAATCCAAATCATATCAGAGCAACAGATTTTCCTAGCACACCACATCAGCAATCTTGACCATATTTCAGCATAGTTGATCAACCAAGAAAGATCAGAAGACTTAGCCATTTCAAAGATCATCCTCAGGAGGTGGCAGCATCCCATACTGTGCCCACACTCTTCTTTTCAATGCCATGGCTTCTTGGTTTGTTCCCTTAGGTCCAAGAACCATCTTGTTCAGCTTGAGGATCTCAGTGAATTCTCTCAGAATCCTTGCTTGGTCAATCCATCCTTCAAGCTTTGGAGGCATGTATATGATTGGCTTGGGGGCTGTGAGTTCAATTCTTGCAATGTCAGCAGCTGCAAGCAATTGTTGATAGAGATCTCTGTAGTATTCTATCATGAACTCAGCAAAAGTGGAGTTGGCATCTCTTCCATTCCATCTGTCAATGACATATTGATCATAGACATACTCCCTTTTGGCTTCCTCCCATGAGTCATTCAGCTGAATTGGCACCCATTTATCCATGTGAGGATATTTGGTGTCCATTGGGATCAATAGATGTGGTTTCATCTTGTTGTAGGTTGCTCTCTTCCTTCTTGGCTTCTGGAAGTCTGCTCTTCTCTTGTCTCTTGCTTTGTTGGCCTCTTCCATCAAGTCCATCTTCTCTTGGGCTCTCATCATAGCCAGTTTCTGTTGTGTTTCAGGGTCTTTGCCATACCCTTCATGAAACAACTTTGATGGATCATTGAGTACCACAATCTTTGTCTTCTTTGGTCCAGGTCCAAAGCCTTCTTCATAAAGCTCCTCTATATCTTTAGAAGCTTTGGCACCTTCAGTGGACTTGGGACCTTCAGCACTTCTGGCAGATTCAGAAGACTTGTCCTTTCCAGTATCCTTAAGCTCTTCAGCAGTTTTGGACTTCTTTGTCATAGGCTCATCCTCAATAACTCTGAATTCAGGTGGAAGATCAAGGCTATTGGGAAAGTCAGTGAATTTTTCAACTTGTCTCTTCTTTCCATGGGCCTTCTTGATCTTTCCTCTAGTTTGGACACCTTCAGTGTCTTTGTCCAAACCAGACACTTCACCACCTGGTCTTTGTTGTAACCTCACTCTTTCCTCTTGAGCTGAGGCCATAGAGTTCTTTAATGCCAGTGTTAACTGCTCCTCTTCATCCAATTCTTCCAAGTTCAGTACTGCTAGCTCTTTTCCCTTTCCTTCAGGGACTTTGTCTTTCCCTTTCTCTGGACTCCCAATCACTAAGGCACCTTTTGCCCTTGCTCTTTCCCTTTCCCCCTTTTTGGCAGCATCAAAACATTCTGGCTTCAGTTCACTCATAGTGGATGCCAATAAGGACTGGGCTTGGGTTAGAGACTTCATTTCCTCCAACAGATATACATTCTCATCATGTATATTTTGCATCTTGTCATTGCTCAAGCTGAGAAAGGCAAGAACAGGCTTCATTTTCTGTTGGACAACCTCCTCCATGGTTGCCTTAAGAGATGCATCCAGTTGGGCTTTAAGGAGCTCAGTGAGGTTGGCCACTGCACCTTCAGCAATGTTGGCCAATACCTCTTGGGAAAATTTTTCTGAGGCTGCTTTCACCATAGCCAGCCTTTGTTCTTCAGCTCTTTGTCTTTGCAGGGCAGTCTTTCTTCCAAGAGCTTTCCTCACCACTGACCTCAATGTCTTCACATTTCTGTTGTGGTTAATTCTTAGCAAGGATTGCTCTTTCCTTACATCCTTTGAAACTGATTTCATGGTGTTCTTAGCTTTGATGACTTCAGTGGAGATGGTTTGCAGACCAGTCTCAACTCCACTGATCCTTGCTTCCAAGGTAGGTAACACCACATCCTCTGAGCCAGTTAACCTCATTTCTACAGATGCCAAGGTTCTTCCATGCTCATCCAAGGCTCCAGAGGTTTCTGCATGAGCTGTTTGGACCTGATGAGCCAAGGAATCCAATTTATCTGATTGCATCCCAAGCAAGGCTTGTGCTGATCCACTATCAACTTGGATGGGTGCATCTGTTAAGAGCTCATCTGCAAAAATTTGATCAAAGGTTATACCTGCAGTATCAGACAAATCAAATGAGTCAGTAAAAATACACTTATCTCCCTCATTTTCTTTTTCATAAGACTCTGATACATCAGCAGTCTTCTCCTCATTTTCAACTATTTCTTTTCTCCCTTCATTAAGAATGTCCTCACTTAAAGGAACATGCCTCCTCTCATCAAGGGATTCTTGAAGTTCAGATTTGACTTCAAGAATAGCCTGCCCTTCCTCACTTATATCACCCTCATTTGGTGGTACACTCACTATTCTGGTGATCACCACATCTCTTTCATCTCCTACTCCCTCTGATTTTTCAACTAGATTCTCCTTTTCAACTCCATCACCTAATCCTGCAGCATCTCCACCTTCAACAAGGTTCAAAGATGGCAGTTGTGGGGAGATCATAGTGCTTATATCAGCAGCCACTGAGTCATCCTGAATGATTAAGGGCTGATCAATGTCCAACACTCCTGACACTGAATAGGCCTTAATCAAACCAGCCTCTAAATTAGGAACCTCCACATATTTAGGCTGTGCCTTGGGTTCAGAGGAACCTTCATTGGCAGATGTGTCTTTGGTTGTGTTACCACCCTTGGTCAACACCTCTGAAATAACAGAGCCTTTCCTATGATAGGTTCTAGGGGGGTTGGAAAGTCTTTCTGATACAGAAGGCTTGGGAAGATTGGCTTGAGGGGTTTCAGGAGGGTTGGGTTTGGAGGGGTTTGAAGGATCATCAGGGGAATCATCATCATTGGAGCTACTATCAGGGTGTTTGATACCCTTAGCTTTTCTTTCCCTTTCCTCTTTGATCTTATCATTCACCAACTTTGCAAATACTTCCTCATCAGTGAGGAATCTTGTCTTTGAAACTCCAGCAAAGTGTAATAATCTGTTTTCCTCTACTTGCCACCAGTTTGCACCCTTATCTTGGATGACTTGTGATATCTCCATCAAGGATTTGTCTTTTACATCAACAAGCATCCTTAGATCATGAAAGGCCTTCTGAATTCTTGGAAATTCAGCAAGTTGTGGATACAAATTGTCCACAGTAGCCTTGGCTCCTCCTCTGAGCATACTTTCATAAGTATACTCCTCCTCATCTCCACTTGAATGGGGACTTTGGGTTATAGGGGAGTTGGCTCTGGGTTCACCTAATGTGGCTTCAGGCAGATTAAGTTCAGGAATGTTGGCTTCAGATGGGTTGAGTGCAGTAGAAGGATCTTCAGTTGCTTTTGAGAGCAATGGATCTGAAGGGGCTTTACTCAGGGGGGTTGGCTCAAAGAGTGCAACTTCTAAAAGCTTTGAGTAGTTGAGCATGGATGAGTCAAGGGGAGAATGTAATCTTGTCTCATCTATTGCTATATCTGCTAGCACATCTATCCCACTTCTCTGCACACTTCCCTCAGGAGAGTATCTCTTTGTAAGATTGATGGGAGTGATAGGTTGGTTGGTTGGGGTTAAGTAAGTTTCAGGGGAGTTGGGCTTAGGATTCTGAATCTCAGGGATGTTGGCCTCTATTGGTTGACCTTCAGGGACCTTGGATTCTGGAGTACCAGAACCAGATGAGTTGGTCCTTGATTTGGATTTGGTCCTGCTTTCAGCTCTGCTCTCTCTAAGAGCAAGTTGTAGAGACCTTTCCTCTTGGAGCTCCAACACTTTGTCAGTAGGCTTGGCCCTTCTCTTGCTAGCCCTACTGCTCCCACTACCTTCACTATCCTTCTCAGGGACAACCTCCCTGATCCTCTTATCACCCCTAGACTTTAGTCTAGTCTCATTGTACTTCTGCCTTAATTCTTCTGAATGATCAGAGGGCACTTGTACACCTTCTCTAGCAACTTCCTCAATCTCAGTTGAAGCATTCGAATTCTCCTCTGAGGGGATTTGAGACATTTTCCTTATTTTCACCATTCTGGCCTTTGTCCTCTTCTTCAACTTGGGCTTCTCCTCTACCTTTGCTTCAGCAGGCTTGGCCATTAACATCCTTCTTTGCTCAGTTTTCTTGCTGAGCTTTCTGAAAAGTATCTTTTGGGCTGGGAGGGGCTTTGCAAAGGTTTGCATCTGGGAGTAGTGGGAAAATCTCTCAATCAACAAGCTTGCCCTGGTGCAATACTTGAGTTTCCCTTCTAGCACAACCTTGTTTTGAGTTCTTACTTTGAACTTGGCCTTCTCCTTCATCATCTCAGACATGATGAAGGTCCTCCAATCAAACTTGATGCCTTTGTCACTGGCATCAATGACTGCAGCCATGATTCTGATTCTTGGATGGCTGACCTGCTCCAAGCTTCCAGTATTACTCAAGAGACTTTTAGCTACTACCTCAAAGAGGTTAAGAAATTCTGGCTTGAGAGTCTTTTTGTTTTGTGTGGAGGAGAGAGGGCCTGGTGTCAATAGCCATTCTTGAGCTATTTCATCTTCATGACCAGTGCCATAAATTTCTGGATTCCTTCCCTCAGAAGTCAATCCAAAAGCTCCTTCAAGATCTTCTGAGGAGAATTTCACTCTATGAAATCTCTCTTCCTCTTCTCCTTCAGCAACATATGACAGTCTGGTGGAAACTTCACCATCTTCAGGCTTGCCTCTCCATTTGAGAAAGGCAAAGAATTCAGCCATGTAGCTTTCCAAGCAGGAGCTTGGTCTTTCTTCCAAGAACTTTTGAAGACCAGCCCTTCTCAACCATCTCAGGGTTGGAGTAATCTCAGGATCTTCAGTCTCAAAGGATACTATGGGCTCAAAGTGAAGATTGTTCTTATTACTCAAGTAACCAAAATCAAGGTCTAGAGCCTTGTTGGAAAAATCTATGATCATCTCTGGTCTAACTTTGGGAGCCATTGAAATTTACAGAGATGAAATTGAAAGAGTGTGGAGAGAGTTTGAAGAAAAGTGAGCTAGGGTTTGAATACTTGGGGAAGAAGTGTTTGTGGGGGATCTTAAGACTTGGGGATATTCTAAAAAGAATGTTTGTCAATGAGTTGGTGAGGTTTGTGTATTTTCAACGGGTATCAAAAATGGAAACATACACTTGGACGGCCAGGATGAATTTCAGGGGAGTTGGCCAGTTTTGATCCAATGGTTAAAAACCAATGTAACAGTGAGTTATTGGTTTTATTCAAAACGTGGAAGTTATTAAATATTAGTTAATGGTTGGGGAGTTTTCGAGATAGATTATGGCATTGAAAGGTGTAATGCAAACAAGAGTTAAATCTTGGCATTTAATGCATGGAAAGTGACCTTTTGGGTGGGGGACAAATTAAATCCTACAGAGATGATATCTGTAGTTGGGACATGTATCAAGGTAGGCAATGATTACCCAAAATAGGTGCTTATCAAACCAAGGAATTAGTTTGATAGTAAAGACAGCTTATCTGACCCCACTTGGACAAGTGTCCTGAAGAGATGTGGACAAAGGTCCTGAATTCCAATGGACAAGTGTCCTGAACAAATGTGATCATCTCTTCTGAACTTCAGTAGACTTGACCAAGTCTGTTGAAGATTAATTCAGCTCTTTTACTCCCATTAACTTCAATGAGTTTTACTTGTCCAACTTCCCTGGATCAAGTAGACCCAACTGTGCTGATAGCTCCAGAAACCTTGCCTCTGCAAGTGGCTTTGTTAGAATATCAGTTTTTTGATGATCTGTGTGAATCTTGACCAACTTTATATCTTTCTTTTCCACATGATCTCTAATGAAGTGATGCTTGATGTCCACATGTTTGCATCTTGTGTGCAATACAGGATTTTGTGATATAGCAATTGCACTATTGTTATCACAAAATATTGGCACTTCAGTAGAGTTGACTTTGTAGTCTCTTAGTTGTTGTCTCAACCAAAGGATCTGAGCACAGCAACTTCCAGCTGCAACATATTCAGCTTTAGTGGTGGAAGTGGCCACTGTGTTTTGCTTCTTGGAGAACCAAGATATGAGCTTGTTGCCTAAGAATTGACAAGTCCCTGATGTGGACTTTCTATCAATTTTGCAACCTCCATAGTCAACATCTGAGTAGCCAGTTAGCTCAATATTGTCATCAGCAGGGTACCAAAGGCCTAGATTTTCAGTGCCTTTGAGATACCTTAAAATCCTCTTTGCAGCCTCAAGATGGCTTTTCTTAGGATTTGCTTGAAACCTTGCACAAACACCTACTGCAAAGGTGATGTCAGGTCTGCTGGCAGTGAGATAGAGAAGAGAACCAATGATTCCTCTATACTCAGTGGAGTTGGTTGAAACACCACTTTCATCAGGATCCATCTTCCAATTTGTGTTCATTGGGATCCTTACTGGCTTGCTAGTAGCACACCCAAATTTCTTGATCATTTCTCTGGTGTACTTAGCTTGGTTGATGAAGATTCCTTCTTTTGTTTGCTTGACTTGAAGACCCAAAAAGAAGTTCATCAACCCCATCATGGACATCTCAAACTTGCTTTTCAATTGGGGATCCAAATATTATGTCATCCACATAAATTTGGACAAGCAAGATGTCCTCTCCTTCAGAGATTCTGAAGAGAGTTTTGTCCACAGTTCCCTTGGTGAATCCATGATCCAAGAGGAATTGTGACAGTGTATCATACCAAGCCCTAGGGGCTTGCTTGAGTCCATATAGAGCTTTCTTTAGTCTGTAGACTTGGTTTCCAACCTCAAAACCTGGTGGTTGCTCCACATAGACTTCTTCTTTCAAGACTCCATTCAGAAAGGCACTCTTGACATCCATTTGGTACACTTTGAACCTCTTGTGGGCTGCATAGGCTAGAAAGAGCCTTATTGCTTCTAGCCTTGCCACAGGTGCAAAAGTCTCATCATAGTCAATGTCTTCATGTTGGCAATAACCCTTTGCCACTAGTCTTGCTTTGTTTCTGACAATCACATCATTCTCATTCTTCTTGTTCTTGAACACCCACTTTGTTCCAATAACATCTTGATGTGAAGGTCTATCCACTAGTTCCCATACTTCATTTCTGGTGAATTGGTTCAGTTCTTCCTGCATGGCTGTGATCCAATTGGCATCTTGAAGTGCTTCCTCAACATCACTTGGTTCTTGTTCTGACAAGAAATAAAAAAAAAGAGCACTTTCACCATGAAATTTCCTTGTTTTGACTCCTATACTTGGATCACCAAGTATTAGATCAGTAGGATGGTCAGACAACCAAGTCCTTCTTTTTCTGATCTCTTCAGTAGAGTTGTCCTCTACTAAAGTTGAGTCATTTTGATCATAAAATTCAGGGTAATTTAATGCAGGATCTAATTCAGGATCATAATCAGGGGTGTTGTCCTCAATGTCAGGGACATTGGCATTTTCAACATTTTGAGTTCTCCCTTGATTATTTGATCCATTAACTACCTCAGCAGCAACTGCTTCTTCATTGGTAGTTGTTACCTGGATGTGAACTGGGATTGGATCATTCAGTTCACCATTTCCTTCAGTGGGATTTGCCTCAGGAAGTTTGCCTTCAGGATTGTTGTCCAAAGTGAATTTTTCAGGTAGGTTGGCTTGGACAACATCTATGAATTCAGTGTCTTTGTCTTTTAGGCTCAGTCTGGTTGTCCTTTGTGTGATTTCTTCTGATTCCAAGTTCTCATTCCTGAACTCATGAATAGATTCATCAAACACAACATGTGGTGTTTCCTCTACAATAAGGGTTTTCTTGTTGTAGACTCTGAAAGCTCTACTGATTTGAGAGTGTTGGGATATAAATTCACCCTAAGCCCCACCTGATGTTAGAATAGTTTTGATGGCCAAAACACTTAGAGTTTATAAATGTAATAGGATCAGCTGACTTGTATAGAACAGCTTAGACTAGTCTTGTGTGATCAACTGTATTGATATCAGCTGACCAGCACAGTCCCGGCTTACATGCCTATCCTCAAGATGAGAAGAGTAGAAGACATGAAGACTAGAAGATCCTTGAAGGCCAGATAAGTTAAGGTGCTTGTATACCTACCTATCTGATGGAGTCCTAGATTGAAGATGGCCTAAAGCTGCACAAAGAATTTCCAGATCAGAAGAGTGTTACTCGTCTGATATCAGAAGACAGAAGACCTACGGCCAGAAGAGTAGTCAGAAGACTAGAAGTACAGATCAGAAGACTATGTGATCTGATAAGGACTCGGCTGATTCCCAAGTCATCTTGCAATTCAAACGAAGACATACCTTATTTAGAAGATTGACATGATCCCAGGATTGAAGCAATCAAGCGGCTGGAATCAAGGAATCAAGCTACTATGGAAAGTTTGCCTCAACGGCTAGTCAACTCCAACGGCTAGTTGCAAGCAAAACTCCACTATAAATACAAGAGGATGAGAAATCACAAATACACGAAGTCACAACGAGAGAATTCAACAAGCCAAGCAAGCAATCAAGCTAAAGTCATACTGTCTTAAGAATTCTCAAAGAGCCAGAAACCATTAGAATATCTATAGCTCTTAAGTGATTTCTATCCAACCCCTAAGAACCTGAAACCTGTTCATATTGTATATCATTTGTTTTAGGCATAGTGGTTAAGCAATTTATAAGCTTGAACCATTAGTTGGATACACCTCAAAAACCCCAAACCCTCACCGAAAGGTTTAAGTTTTTGAAACCCCTCAAAAGTCCAAGTGCTTACAATCACTTGTGGAGACCGCAGCTGTTAGGACGGCTCAGATCTCAAAGTCCTAACCTTGGGACTATAAAGGACAAGGCCCTTGTAATTTGTGGAAATTAAAGGGATTAAACATCACGTTAGGACGTGAGAGTGGACGTAGGATCGTATATCCGAACCACTATAAATCCGGTGTTATTTACTTTCTGCACTTTACATTTCTGTCTTTACATTAATTATTATATAGTGCATACTGTGATTTCAACATTCTTCAAAACCAGGCCATAACTTTCAAACCAGCATCAGCTGAGTATTTTCATTAAGTAAAACAAGTAACTAGAACGAGTCTAAACAAGGGCCACCATAATTCCGCATACAACCTCTTCAGACAGATCACTATAGTCATCTGGACCAGCTGACTTGCAGTCCAGCTGACATAGCAATCAGAAGAGGTTCCCAACTCTGTTAGAAAAAGTTTTAAAGTCTATTCACCCCTCCCCTCTAGACTTTAAACCCATTCACTACTCGTTCAGGGACCAACAAGTGGTATCAGAGCAGTGGTTCTAACGGACTACTGTCTCTAGATTATCAGAAGACTTGAGGGAGTCTTTCTGTAGTCCTCTTGAACAGATCTCTTTGAAAAACTTGTTTTTGAAAACTCATACAGCATGAGTGCTAACATGCGAAAGTTGCCTAAGTTTTCAGTTGAGGATTATGACTACTGGAAGATCAGGATGAGGAAGAATCTCACATCTGTCCACTACAAGATGTGGTCTGTAATCACTGAAGGCCCAATCACCATCATGACAGTCAACACTGCAAATGGTGATGCAGGAGTCCCTGTTGGAGAATTGGTTCCCAAGCCTATGAAGGATCTCACACCAGAAGAAATGAAGCAATCAAATCTTGATAGCATTGCTCAAGACTACATAATGCAAACTCTTCCAAATGAGTACATTGCAAAGGTAATCAACTGTGAGACAGCCAAAGAGATGTGGGAGGCATTGGCACTTCTCTGTGAAGGAACTGAGTTGATCAAGGAATCCAAGTTGTCTACAGCAGTCAAGAAGTTCGAACACTTCAAGATGCAACCAGAAGAGTCTATTGATCAACTAGACAATAGATTTACCAAGATCATCAATGAGATAGAATCTCTGGGCAAGAAGTACACAAATAGAGAGAAAAATCTAAAGATTTTAGACTCTCTAACCAAGAAATGGAGACTCAAGAAGACCATCATCAAGGATACTCAAGATATCAAGAAGTGGTCTGCACAAACTCTATTTCAGAATCTGAAAGCGCATGAATATGATCTTGAGAGAGAAGAAAACTCAGGAAGTGATGAACCAGCTGCAACCCCATCCACCTCCAAGACTGTAGCCTTCAAAGCAGCCAATACAAAAGCTGCAAGTACCTCATCTGGCAAGACCTCTCTGAAAACAGAAGACTTTGAAGGATCAGACATGAGCCTAAAGGAGCAAATGGCTCTTATGATCAAGAAATTTGAAAGGTTGAACACTCAAAACAGCAAATATAGAAGATTCTATAGAAATTTCAAGGATAGAAGAGCAAGTTCACCCTCTAGAGGCTCCAGAGAAAGAACACCAGAAAGACATCCAAGAAAGGATGTGGAGTCATCTGACAGCCGAGGATCCAGAAGAAGAGATGCCACCCCTCCAAGGAAAAGCAACTCAAAACAGAAATCTGGATCATGCTTCAACTGTGGCAAACCAGGACATTATGTCTATGAATGTCCTGAGCTAGATCTGGATGACAAAGAAGAAAGAAGGCCAAGAAGAACTTCAGACAAGAAAGCTATGGTGACTGAAGAATCTGAATATCAAAGTGATGAACTCCCTACATCACCAGACTATCAAATCTTTTCAGATGATTCAGACGACCTAGCTATGATGGCCATTGGTGAAAATAAGGTAAATTCCTATGCTACTACTTTCCATTCACCTATTTTTTCACAATCAGATGACATAGACTCATCTGAGGGCGAATCAGAAGACACCTATTATCAATCTTTAAGAAAGGTAAAAGGTGATCTGGATATTGCCACTAGAGCCTTCATAGAAGTGGAAGAGGAGAACAAGGGTCTAAGGAAAGAAATTACAAAGTTGACAAAGTCTAAGTTTGATAACACCCCTGAGCTGGTCACGATGAATGAAAGACTGACCAGAGAAGTGGAACTCCTTAGGGAAGAGAATGCCACAATAACTCAGTTGTATGAGGGGATGTTAGAAACTCAGGCTTTGGAGACTAAGGAATTTCGTTCACTACAATCCAAGTTCAATGATCTCTTCCAGGCACACAAGCTCTTAGAAAAGGAGAAGGAATGCCTAAATCAAAAGATATCAGAGTTCAATAAAGCTTCGACTACTATTGAAAGCATCTCTGAATATTATAGATCAAATGGCAATAAGATGGGCTTTGGATATGAACTCAACCCATCTACATCCTCTCCAGCTGGGGGTAGTACACCTAAAAAGTGCACTACTCAGACACATGAAAAGGGTGAGTGTTCTAAACACAATGAACCCAATATGAACCAAAAGGCATCTGTACCAGCTAAGGTCAACTATCCTAAAACCAAGAATGGTAAAGGGAAAGCTAACCCCAAGCCTGTACAGAGAAACAGCAAACAGCCAAGACCATCTCGTCTGAGACAGTCTCAGTTGTATGCTGCTCCAGCCAAGAAGAAGAAATCTTCTTCAAACAAATCTGTTCTCTTTGCACCCCCTATCTCTTATGATATTGTGAGAACAGAAGAGTATGGTCCATATAATCGTGTGCATCGACCAGCTAATGCACCCAGGCCGAATGTAACTAGTCAAAAGATCTTATATGTACACTCCTATAAAGGGAAACCATTTGACTATTACTTAGCTGACACTAACAACAAATCAGACCAGTCCAAGGTGTTAACTGGTAAGATTTGGTTCTGTGATGCCCGAGGGAAACAACTCAAGTGCTCAAGGTTATTCAAAAGACCAATGTATACATGGGTTCCCAAGGGTAGTACTAACACCCAAGGACCCAAGAAAAAATGGGTACCTAAGACTTAACTTCTTTGCAGGAAAGGAGGGACCTATACAAAAGAGGAGGTCTAGCAGGAGAAACATGGTACATAGATAGTGGATGCTCAACTCACATGACAGGAACCAAAGCCCTGCTGACCAACTACATAGAAAAGAAAGGTCCAAAAGTCTTCTTTGGTGATAACGCGCACGGTAACACAAAAGGATATGGCACCCTTAGAAATGGTGACATTGAGGTACATGACGTATCATATGTAGAAGGTCTTAAGTTTAATTTATTATCTGTTTCTCATTTTTGTGACACTGGTTATTCAGTTAAATTTTCTAAAGATGAGTGTCTCATAAGTGATAAAAGAACAAAACAAAACCTTCTAACAGGATCTAGAAAGGGAAGTATGTATCTTGCAAATTGGAACAGCTGTCCTAAGGATACATGTCTGCTTGTAAAAAGCCCTAAAGATGTCAGCTGGCTATGGCACAAGCGCCTTAGTCATCTGAACTTTAAGACTCTGAACAAGTTAGCAAGGGAATCCTTAGTTGATGGTCTGCCTAATGAACTCTACTGTAAAGATCAGGTATGTGATGCGTGTCAACAAGGAAAGCAAACAAAGGTCTCCTTCAAGACCAAGAAGACAGCATCAACCAGCAGAGTTCTTGAATTGCTTCACATGGATCTCTTCGGACCAATCACTCCAACCACTCTAACAGGAAGAAAGTACACTCTCATTGTTGTAGATGACTACTCCAAGTTTACTTGGGTTATCTTCTTATACAAGAAGAGTGAGACTCAGCAGAAACTTCCTGAGCTATTGAAGAGAATCCAAGTAGAGAAAGGAGAACCAATCGTGAAAATTAGAAGTGACAAAGGCACTGAATTCATCAACTCTTATATTATTGCCTATTGTACTTCTAATGGTATTCAGCATGAGACAAGTGCAGCAAGAACACCACAGCAGAATGGTGTGGCTGAAAGAAGAGTCAGAACACTCAAAGAGGCTGCAAGAACTCTCCTTGCTGAATTCTCCACTCCTAAGAAGCTATGGGCAGAAGCCATCAACACAGCTTGTCATACTCAGAACAGGTCAGGTATTCACAAGATACATGAGAAAACCCCATATGAACTGTGGAAAGGAAGAAAACCTAGAGTATCTTACTTTCATATATTTGGTTGTAAGTGTTTCATTCACAACAATGGGAAGAGTAAGTTGAATGCCTTTGATGCCAAAGCAGATGAGGGGATATTCTTAGGATACTCCTCTACTAGCAAAGCATTTAGAGTACTCAACAAACGAACCCTTCTTGTGGAAGAAACACCTCATGTTGTTTTTGATGAATCTTGTGAAAAGAATGCAGTAGAAACAAACACAGCTGCAGATCAGATGAGACAACTAGTGATCAAGTCCAAACCAGATGAGTTCATTGAAGTCAATGAACCTTTTCCTGAAGAACCAGAGGAAGATCAACCTCAGAGACCTGTCACTAGATCTCAAACACAAGCAAGACAAGCTGACCAGAATCAAGATGCACCAATCCCAAATGCCAGGGGGAACGATCTATTTGACACTCAAGATACAGATGATGATCGACCAAATCAAGTCAACTCCCCTGATGGCACTAGATCAGATGAGAATCCAAGCTCATCTAATGCAAATACTACTCCTGTGAGGCATACATGGAGGAACAATCATCCATCAAACCTAATCTTAGGAGGAGTAGAACCAGGTGTCAAGACAAGAAGTCAACTGAATCAGAACCCTCAATCATCTATGTTCTGCTGGTGTGCTTTCCTCTCCAACATTGAACCAGCTGACATAGAAGAAGCAATGACAGATAGCAATTGGATCACTGCTATGCAAGAAGAACTAAACCAATTCGAAAGAAATGAAGTCTGGGAATTGGTAGATCGTCCTGAAAACCACAATGTAGTAGGAACAAAGTGGGTATTCAAGAACAAGAAGGACGAAAATGATGTGATAACCAGAAATAAAGCCAGGCTAGTTGCAAAAGGATATTCACAATCTGAAGGGATTGACTATGATGAAACCTTTGCTCCAGTAGCCAGATTAGAAGCCATTCGACTATTTCTAGCTTACGCATCATTTATGGGCTTCAAAGTATACCAAATGGATGTCAAGAGTGCTTTTCTAAATGGTATTCTGGTAGAAGAAGTATATGTAGAGCAGCCTCCAGGATTTGAAAAAGGTGATCAAGTATATCGACTGAAGAAGGCTCTCTATGGCCTAAAACAAGCCCCTCGAGCTTGGTATGACACATTGTCTCAATTCCTACTTGACAATGGTTATACAAAAGGCAAAGTTGATAGAACTCTCTTCAGAATACAAGAAGGAGAAGACATCCTAATGGTACAAATATATGTAGATGACATTATATTTGGATCACCCAATCAAGAGATGTGCAAAAAGTTCTCTGAACTAATGCAAGGAAAGTTTGAAATGAGCATGATGGGTGAGATGAATTATTTCCTAGGACTTCAAGTCAAGCAGAGTCCAGAAGGGATCTTCATCAACCAGTCCAAGTATACTAAAAGTCTACTAGAAAGATTCAAAGCTCTACAAAGCAAGACTGCAAGGATTCCTATGATGACATCTTTCAAGATGGAACCAGATGAATCTGGAAAGGCAGTTGATCAAGCTGAATATAGAGCACTGATTGGATCTCTACTATACCTTACAGCCAGCAGACCAGACATAACATTTGCTGTAGGAGTATGTGCTAGGTTTCAAGCAAACCCAAAGCAAAGTCATCTAGAAGCAGCAAGGAAGATTCTCAAGTACCTAAAAGGATCAGTCAACTTAGGACTATGGTACCCTGCTGATGACAATCTAGAATTGAGTGGCTATTCTGACTCAGACTATGGAGGATGCAGAATTGATAGGAAATCCACATCTGGAACCTGTCAATTCCTAGGCAACAAACTGATATCATGGTTCTCAAAGAAGCAAACTTCAGTTGCAACATCCACCACTGAAGCAGAATATATGGCAGCTGGAAGTTGTTGTAGTCAGCTGCTCTGGCTAGTTCAACAACTCAAGGATTACAATATAGAGGCAAGAGAAGTCCCTATCTATTGTGATAGCAGCAGTGCCATTGCCATCACTCAAAATCCAGTCCTCCACACAAGGTGCAAGCATGTCGACATTCGACACCACTTCATAAGAGACCACCTTGAAAAGAAGGACATCAAGATGAAGAAAATTCACACAGATATTCAAAGAGCAGACATCTTGACTAAGCCCCTAGCTGAAGAACGATTCAAGACCCTATGCTACAGCTTAGGACTCCTGGATCCAAGCACATGAAGAGCAGAGATCAGCTGAAGACCTCAGCTGATACAGTTGCATCAGACTAGGAGGATCAGATGAGGTGAATAGACACCCTCATCTACAGGTAAGTTCTTTCCCAATGAAGACAAATAAAGCTGAGGGAAAATATAGAGTTATCTAATCAAGGGGGAATCAATGATACCTTAAGAATCCTTGATGAAATACTCTTAAATCTGCATTGCATATCATATATATATATATATACAGCAGACTTGAACAAAGTTATTTGATTTCTCTACACTAAGCAATGTATAACTATGTATATAAGTAAATTATTCTTCATAAAATACCTTATTTTGTATACATACATACAATATACTTTTGAGTCATACTTGGTTGGATTAATACACCATCCTCACCGACTCAACAGTATGCATGCACTGTACGGATTTCAAATAACTCTTGCTCAAAATATATAATTTCTGCATTCCATAAGATACAGTCTGAACCTCTTTAAATGTGAACCCTTAGATCAAGAATCTCATTGTTGATCTTAAGAAGTAACTTTTCAGAAATTCAGACCTATCAACTCTATAGTTTTGTCATCTTTCACTCCACTACCTCATTTCTACCCCTATAAAAGGAGGAAGTTATGAGAATACCTAAGAACACAAATCACTAACAATTATTTTGTTTCAGGAATGAAGATAATCGAGAGAAGAGATGGAATGGAGATCATCCTTCAACCAAAGTCTTGGGTGAAGGAGATGAAGATTTGTCCAGAAGATGAAGATGATGCAGATCAACATACTAGGCTTACTCAACATGTGTATGTCTATGAAAACTAAAGGAAGGAGAGAAGTTCCCGTTGAAATCTAAAGGAAGGAGAGATGCAGAGGACAGAGTAACAAGCAAGCAGATCTTCTTATCCGGAAGAAAATGCTACAAGAAGAGCTTGTTATCAAAGGCTACTGTGTCTAAACAGAACATGAAGGCTGAGTCCAAGGACCCCTCTTCGACTCCATTGAAGCCCCTTCCAATCTTCCTTCTCCTGCCAGAGAAGCAAAGAAATTCAACGAGAACACATCAGATGCTACATCCCACCTGATGATGAGGAACATCAGATGAGATAGACGATAGAGCTGGTAGACCATGGAGCTGGAAGATCCATCATACAGGTTGGATCATCACAGCAAGGATCCATCATCCAGGCTGGATCATCACAGCAATAAAGCTGGAAGATCCATCATCCAGGTTGGATCATCACAGCAACAATGAAGGATCCATCAAGGCAGGTTGGACCTTCAAAGAACAGAAGATTTACTCAGCAAATCTCTATCCTCCACTCAGCTGATCAGAAGACCTACTCAGCTGACCAGAAGACTTTCAAGGAAAATCAGCAGACCT
This sequence comes from Galeopsis tetrahit, assembly GCA_963675135.1. Classification (NCBI taxonomy): domain Eukaryota; kingdom Viridiplantae; phylum Streptophyta; class Magnoliopsida; order Lamiales; family Lamiaceae; genus Galeopsis; species Galeopsis tetrahit. The sequence continues at coordinate 5,681,527 of OY776130.1, forward strand.
TTTGAAGAAATCAGAAGACCTCACTCTGCTGATCAGATCACTTTATTTTTGAGTTTTATGACTAGCTTTGATCATGTAATTCATTCTAGATTTATTCCTGAATGTAATTAAACAAATTGGCTTATATAAGGAATGCAATTCTCTTATAAAAAACGGCCTTGATGATCAATTCTTACCATAAATTAGTCACAACGGCTATTTTTGGTAATGATGTCATTAGTACTCAATTACCAAATTGCCAGCAAATCAAAAGTTGCCACATGGCAAAATCCGCCGGCAAATTTAAAGAAGGCCCAAAATCAAAGAAGGAAATTCTTGGGCTCTACTCCACAATTAAAACTCAATTCTGACCGTTAGATCAAGAATTGTTGGAGTATATATACACACCCTTAAACCTCTTCCCAAACACTTTTACTCACAAAACTAAATTGCTCTCAATACCTACTCGTTCTACAAATTTCTTACAAGCTCTCAAAACCTAATACTCAAACTCTTAGAATGGCAATCATTGAGATCTACGACGAGAAGACCAAGAGCACTGGAACTCTAGATGCAACAAAGTGGTCTAGGGAAGGGAAGATTTTCACTGAGATTGCTCTGTTTTTCAAGGGCAAGCATACTGATGAAAATAAGGAGATCCTTCTTCGCTGCATCAACCTCAAACTTAGAGATTTTCTGGAAGCAGCACCCACGAATGTTTATGAACAAGACGTGCTGACTTTCTACTCCAATGCTGTGATGAAGGGGTCTCACGTAGAAAGTGTCATGGGTGGACACAAGGTCAAGGTAACAAGGGAAATCCTTCAGGAACTGTTCGGGCTGTCAAAGGGGAAAATAGACATCTCCACCTACATTATGGGTAAGGAGAAAGAATATATGGAGATGTTCACTAATGGGAGAATCAAGGCTGCTGATGCCTCTGGACTCAAGAAATCCCAATTAGAACCTAAGTTTCAAACCCTGATGGATATAGCAGGCAAGATGCTGCTAGGTAACACCTTCAGTCATGATGCTGTTACCACCCTGAAAGTTCGAGTTATGGCTGCAATCTGGGATCAGATTGACGGTGATTGGCAAAGGCTTTTCTTGGACAGAATTGCTCTTGAAGCCAAGAAGGTGACTTTGGACCTTCAATCAAGAGAATGGAAGGTGACCTCCACTGTCAGCTTTGTCAACAAGCTAAGTATCATCCTTCCAGAAGTACTCCCAAGAAAGTACAAGATGGGACCTCACAAGACTTTCCACATCTCCAAGTATTACTTAAGGAAGGAAGCTCTTGCTGAGGCAGCAAGGTTGAAAGAAGAGAAGAGGAAGCTGTTGGCTGAAGCAACGTCCAAAGATGTTGCTGAGGAATCCACTAAAGGGTCTGCTCATGACTCTGCTGAAGAAGAAGAGGAGCCATCCAAAGAAGAGGCTCAGAAGAAGGTTGCTGATGATGATGATGATGACAATCAGACCTTGGCACAAAGAAGAGTTCTAATCAGATCAGGACTCATCTCCCCATCTGATTCAGATGCCACTCCCACTGCCTCTCCATTAAAGAAGGCAGGTACTTCTAATCCCTCTCTCACGATCACTCCTTCTAAATTATCGAAGGGTCAGAAGAGAAAGAAGAATAATTCTTCCTTCACCAAGAAGACCAAGAAATCCAGGCTCCCTACTCCTATGAGTATAGCCCCTATCTCTTCCTTCAACCCTTCTGATGATTCCAACCCATCTGAACCTCCAAACACTGAAAGCCAAATCCCTGCTGATACTCACACAGCAGAGGAACAAGTCCAGCCTATATCAACCCTTGAACCACCATTGACTACCTCTGCTGATGTTCAAACAGCAGATGTCCAACCCTCTACTGATCTTCATAAAGAGACTGAACCAGACCAGCAGACTCAAAACCCTGCTGATGAACAAACCACAGAAGATCAAGAACATATCACTTCCCAAATCCCTGCTGATACTCACACAGCAGAGGAAACTGCCCCCACTACCCAAACCCCTATCATCACTGTCCCTTCTGCTCCAGAAGACTTGGGATCAGAAGACTTGGCAACAGAAGACCTGGCTCTAGCTGGTTCTTCTCAACCTCAGTTTAGAATGGTGCATTACCCCATGTGCCAAACAGAAAAGATAATGAGGATGAAGATAGCCAACTTACTCAAGACCACCGTCCCTGGAATTGATGAGACTTCAATCCAGTTTGAACAAGTGCTTAGGGTATGCACTTGGATTGAGCTCAGAAGAGATGATGTAGATGACCTTCTTGAGGTCATTGAAGGAATGGGAGGAAAGGAAAACTTCCTTGACTGGGAGATGGAGCAAAAGGAAGTTGCTCAAGTTCAATCTTATGCTCAGCTGCTATCAGATGAGGCATTCACTGCAGTTTGCAACCGGATTCTAGGAATCCCCACAGTTCAGGAACCCACTGTTGAGGGACCAACAAGTGTTGCACCTGCCCCTGCAGAAGACTCAGCTGCACCTGCCCCTGCAGAAGACTCAGCTGCACCTGCCCCTGCAGAAGACTCAGCTGCACCTGCCCCTGCAGAAGACTCAGCTGCACCTGCCCCTGCTGAAGACTCAGCTGCACCAGCTGACATAGAGGAGATTGAAAGAGAAGTAGTCAGAGTCCCAGCTCACTTCATGCCTTCAGAAGACCTGACTCACTTCATGTATACACCAGGAGATGCAGGCAGACGGATCATGACCCATCTGACTAAGGCTACAACCTGCTATCTCAATGAGGAGTACCTATCAGCTGAAGAAAGAGGCAAAGCAGTTATTGTTCATCCCAAGCCTCAAGGTACGACCTCATCTTCCACCCCATCTGTTGATCATACAGCAGACATCTGCTCCCAGATCAAAGCTGCAATAGACTTGCACTTTGAGAAAGGTTTAGGCCTGCAGCTAGGAAGATATGTTGAGAAAGCTGCAAGGGAACAGAAGACCCTTCTTCATGACCAGATTATTGACATTGAAGACAAGTTTGGTGAAGCACTTCATCATCAGATAGGTGAATACTTAAGTACCTATCAGAAATTATCAGCTGACACCTCCCAAAGGTTTGCTGATCTTTACACTGATGAGATGCACCGCATGGAGACCACCTACAAGACAAGGATTGAGGATGCTGAAGCAAGAGCCACTGAAGGACAAGCTCTTCTTAAAACAGCTGCAGAGGAGAATGAGAAACTGCAGACTCAGCTGAAGGAGACAGCAGCCAAGATGGAAGCACTTGCAGAAAAGCTCGAAGCTGCCTCCTCCACCAATTCTCTTTCTCATGTCATGGAACACAGTATATCTCACATTACTGCTGTTAACAAGGTCAATGCCATGGCACTAAAACAAACTCTGAAAGTAGAAATCATGAATGCCATGAAACCTTTTGCGGCTGCACTTGCTGAAGCCAAAAAGGGGGAAGATGTATTGATAAGAGCTCTTGAGAAATCTACTGCACAACATGCTGTAATGGTAGTATCTCAAGATGAGCTGAATGAAACCTTGGCTGGTTTAAAGAGCAAAATCAAGAACAGACAAGAAAAAGGCAAAGGTAAAGAAATTGCTCAAGAAGACACTCAAGCTCCTGCCAAGACTCTTCAGATCACTGCCCCTGAAAAGAGAATGACAAGGAAAAGGAAGGCAGATGAGGAAGCTCAGTCAGCTCAGTCCAGCAAAAAGCCAACTCCAGCAGAGCCTACTGCAGAAGAGAAGGAGGCTTTAGAGTTAAAGAAAAAGAAGTTGCTTGAAGCTCAAGAGCTTAAGCAAAAGAAGCTGAATGATGCGAAGGCAGTCAAAGCCAAATTTGAAAGAAGAACTGCCAAACTCAGGAAAACAATGAAGGACAAAGCACAAGAAGACAAGGTCCTGGTGTTTGACAGCAACTATGTGGATTATTTAGCCCTTCAAGATGAGCTACCAAGATGGTATCCCCTGAAGAAGAAGTGGCAAATTCAACACCACATTGTAAGGAAATTTGGCCCTCTTCCTACTTATGAAGAAGAATTCTTCCAGTTCAATCAGTTCATGGAAATTGAGGATCCAGAATTCTGGGAAGAAATTGTCAAGTCAGCCAAAGAACTTGACAACTGCAAAATCCTAACTCCTGAAGAACCCAAATGGGATCCACCCCTTCTGGAATCAGGAAGAGCCAACATGATTGAAATCAAGAGGATTTTGTACAAGATCTATGAAGAGGAGAATGTTACAGACTTGCAACACATGGAAGAAGTTCGAGCTCGTCTGTACCTTGCCTACCGCGTTTGAAGAACAGAAGACCTGATGAAGACTACTTTTGATGTTTAAAGAAACTATTACTTGTAATCTGTAAAAGCTTTATATATATTCAAGTTTTAGTTCTTTTTGCTTACAAGACAAACTCTCATTGTCTTCATCAGATACTTCAGTTTTAACATATTATAAACTCTTATCTTAATTCATTAAGAGCACTTATCAAGTATAGTTTTGGCTTCATCAAAAAGGGGGAAATTGTTGGGATATAAATTCACCCTAAGCCCCACCTGATGTTAGAATAGTTTTGATGGCCAAAACACTTAGAGTTTATAAATGTAATAGGATCAGCTGACTTGTATAGAACAGCTTAGACTAGTCTTGTGTGATCAACTGTATTGATATCAGCCGACCAGCACAGTCCCGGCTTACATGCCTATCCTCAAGATGAGAAGAGTAGAAGACATGAAGACTAGAAGATCCTTGAAGGCCAGATAAGTTAAGGTGCTTGTATACCTACCTATCTGATGGAGTCCTAGATTGAAGATGGCCTAAAGCTGCACAAAGAATTTCCAGATCAGAAGAGTGTTACTCGTCTGATATCAGAAGACAGAAGACCTACGGCCAGAAGAGTAGTCAGAAGACTAGAAGTACAGATCAGAAGACTATGTGATCTTATAAGGACTCGGCTGATTCCCAAGTCATCTTGCAATTCAAACGAAGACATACCTTATTTAGAAGATTGACATGATCCCAGGATTGAAGCAATCAAGCGGCTGGAATCAAGGAATCAAGCTACTATGGAAAGTTTGCCTCAACGGCTAGTCAACTCCAACGGCTAGTTGCAAGCAAAACTCCACTATAAATACAAGAGGATGAGAAATCACAAATACACGAAGTCACAACGAGAGAATTCAACAAGCCAAGCAAGCAATCAAGCTAAAGTCATACTGTCTTAAGAATTCTCAAAGAGCCAGAAACCATTAGAATATCTATAGCTCTTAAGTGATTTCTATCCAACCCCTAAGAACCTGAAACCTGTTCATATTGTATATCATTTGTTTTAGGCATAGTGGTTAAGCAATTTATAAGCTTGAACCATTAGTTGGATACACCTCAAAAACCCCAAACCCTCACCGAAAGGTTTAAGTTTTTGAAACCCCTCAAAAGTCCAAGTGCTTACAATCACTTGTGGAGACCGCAGCTGTTAGGACGGCTCAGATCTCAAAGTCCTAACCTTGGGACTATAAAGGACAAGGCCCTTGTAATTTGTGGAAATTAAAGGGATTAAACATCACGTTAGGACGTGAGAGTGGACGTAGGATCGTATATCCGAACCACTATAAATCCGGTGTTATTTACTTTCTGCACTTTACATTTCTGTCTTTACATTAATTATTATATAGTGCATACTGTGATTTCAACATTCTTCAAAACCAGGCCATAACTTTCAAACCAGCATCAGCTGAGTATTTTCATTAAGTAAAACAAGTAACTAGAACGAGTCTAAACAAGGGCCACCATAATTCCGCATACAACCTCTTCAGACAGATCACTATAGTCATCTGGACCAGCTGACTTGCAGTCCAGCTGACATAGCAATCAGAAGAGGTTCCCAACTCTGTTAGAAAAAGTTTTAAAGTCTATTCACCCCTCCCCTCTAGACTTTAAACCCATTCACTACTCGTTCAGGGACCAACAGAGAGTATCCAAGAAATATACCCTCATCAGCTTTGCTATCAAAGGCTTTCAACTGTTCTTTCCCATTATTGTGTATGAAACACTTACAACCAAAGATATGAAAGTATGACACTTTAGGCAATCTTCCTTTCCAGAGTTCATAGGGGGTTTTGCCTTGCCCCTTAGTGATCAAACATCTATTTTGAGTATGACATGCAGTGTTTATAGCTTCAGCCCAAAACCTCTTAGGTAATTTTGAATCAGCAATTAAGGTTCTAGCATCTTCTTTTAAAGTTCTATTCCTTCTTTCTGCAACTCCATTTTGTTGAGGAGTTCTAGCTGCTGAGGTTTCATGAGCTATTCCATTAGTTGTGCAGTACTCATTGATGTATGAATTAATGAACTCAGTGCCTTTATCAGATCTTATCTTGATAATGCTAAGGCTTTTCTCATTTGACAATCTCTTTAGAAGTTCAGGCAGTTTGACTTGTGTTTCCTTCTTATTAAGGAGAAATACTACCCATGTGAACTTAGAGAAGTCATCTGCTACTACCAATGTGTATTTTCTACCATTTATGCTTGCAGGGGTAATTGGTCCAAAAAGATCCATATGTAAGAGTTCAAGTACCCTTTCAGTAGAGATAACTGGTTTTCCTTTAAATGAGGCTTTGATCTGTTTTCCTTCTTGGCATGGTTTGCAAACATGCTCTTTAATGAAAACCTCATTAGGTAGTCCTTTAACTAATGCATTTCTAGCAATCTTGTTCATTGTTTTGAAGTTCAAGTGGTTTAATCTTTTATGCCATAACCAACTTTGTTCACTAGAACTTTTAGCAATGAAACATGCAGCATCAGTAGACTTGTCCCAGTCTGCAAAATACACATTTCCTTTCCTAGTCCCAGTCAATAAAATTTGTTGAGTCTTATCTTTGATTAAGCATTTTCCACTAGAAAACTCAACATTGAAATCTTTATCACAGAATTGACTGATACTTAGGAGATTATATTTGAGACCAGCCACATAAGATACATTGGATACTTTGATGTTACCAATCATCAAAGTACCATAACCTTTTGTAGTTGCTTGTGAGCTGTCTCCAAATGTGACATTTGGGCCTTCTTTTTCAATAAAATCAGTGAGGAGTTCCTTGTTTCCAGTCATGTGCCTTGAACATCCACTGTCAAGGTACCATGCTGACTTTTTGCTCATGTTCCTCTTCTTGTGGCCCATAGGTACCTGCAATTAGATTGGTTTAGGTACCCTTTGAGTTTTGGGTCCTGAGAGGTTAGTTGTACCTTTAGGAACCCAGACTTGCCTAATAACCCTGATTGATTCAAGGTGGCTAAGTTGTCTTCCTCTAGCATCTACATACACTGTCTTTCCTTTAAATGCCTTTGGGAAAGTGTGTGTGAAAGTGTTAACTCTGTAAGTTTCAGGAGAGTTGTCAAATCTCCTGAACTTTTGAGTTCTTTGTGCTACTTGAGAGAATCTTTGAGGAAAGGCTTTCTTATGACCATTACCCTTTGGCATGAAGGGTTTTGGTTGTCTCATTTTATTTTGCCTTTGAGGATAATTGTCCTTAGGTCTAGTCAGTTGAGGCTTTCTCAGAAGAGTTGGCCTGGGCTGATTATACCTTGGATAATTCCTCTGAACATTGTTCAGGAGAGTTGCCCTTCCATTGGGTCTACTATGCTGACCAACATTCCTCTTATGTTCAGGAGCTTTGGCCATTTCCTTAGGTTTTGTCCTAATCTTCTGAAGCACTTAAGTAGGCAGATCATCCATTTTGCCTTTTCCTTTGTTTAGTGGCTGAATCACTTCATTTTCAGTTTGTGCCACTGATTTAACAAAGATTCTCTTAGTGTTACTCACAGAAGCAACACTAAGACAAGGTGAAGATTCAAATGGATCAAAACCTAATCCACTTCTTTGAGCCATAGGTCTTTGATAACTCTGAATTTCCTCTATTGCTCTAGAGGATTTCTTCAAAGCAGACATCTTTAATTTCAGGCTCTCTTCACTTGATTTAAGAATATCATATTCATGTGAGAGGTTTTCAAACTTGGCATTGAGAATTTTAAGTTCAAAGTCTTTTCTCTTCTGAGAGAGAAGTTGATCATCAATCTCCTTTTGTTGGTCAACTATCCTGAGATTTGCTTCCTTAAGCTCTCTCAAGATTTGTTGATACAATTCAGTAGACTTGACATCAACAACTGCCTCAGAGTTTTTGGCAAGTTCAATAGCCAATCTTTCATTTTCTCTCACACAATTATCATGAAATTCTTGTAACATAGTGAAATCTTCCATCAACTTTCCAAAGGAAAGCTTCTAGTTGACCTCACTAGTGTTTTGTGAGATGAGTGATGGTGAACTAGAAGTAGAGGATACCTCATCATCCTCAAGAGCCATGTTGCAGACATCATCATCATCATCACTGTTTGAGAACAGTCCATCAGAAGAGTTGAGGCTTTCAGCACTATCAGATTCTTCACCAGCCATCATGGCTTTTCTGTTGGTGAACTTTCTGTCTCTTTTGGCTTGCCTTTCTCTTCTCTCTTTAGAGCTTAGTTCAGGGCAGTCATATTGGAAGTGCCCTTTCTTCTTGCAATTATAGCACAGGTCTTCATCATCTTCTTTCTTTGATTCTTCTCTTCTTTTTGATGATGAAGGTTCAGCTCTACTGGACCTTCTCCTATCAGAGTACTTGTCCTCTGATCTTTTCTCTTCAGGCTTTTTGGCTTCAGCCTGATCTTCAGGAGAGTTGTACCTTCTCCTGAATTTGTTGTCTTGGTAGAATTTCTTGTATCTACCAAACCTTGAATTTAGCTTTTCAAACCTTCTAGCCATCAAGGCTAGTTCTTCCTTCATTTCAGTCTTTGAGACTGACTTTGATGATCTTGGAGTGGACTGCATTTCTGGTTCAGCAGCTTTGGCTTTGAATGCCACTCCCTTAGTAGGATTTGAAGGTTCCTCAACAGGCTTTCTTCTATTGAGGTCGAACTCATAAGCTTTGAGTTCTGAGAAGATTTGTTGCATGGGCATTGTGGAGAGATCTTTGGTGTTTTGCATCATCACAGCATAGACATCCCACTTTTGAGTGAGACTTCTCAAGATCTTCAACCCAACTTCTCTTTTGGAGTACACCTTGCCCAATGAGTTGATCTCATTCATCACATCAGTGAATCTACCAGCAAATTTGTCAATGGATTCCTCAGACTCCATTGTGAATTGTTCAAACTTCTGCACAGCCACTTGGAGCTTATTCTCCTTGATCTTATTAGTACCCTCACACATTTCAGCAAGAGTATCCCAAATTTCTTTGGCAGTTGTGCAGTGGTAGACTCTTCCCATGATTGCATCTGGAATTGTTTGGTAGAGGGTATTCATGGTAAGATAATTCAGATTATCTTTCCTCTTTTCATCAGCAGTGAAGTCATCCTCATCCTTGGGAATCAATTCCCTTATATCTGCCCTTTGAGCTTCAGTAACTCTGGGATTTACTTGAGTGAACACAAAAGGACCTCTTGTGATCACTCTCAGCATGTCAGTGTGAAGAGATGCAAGATGAGCCCTCATTCTGATTTTCCAGAAATCATAGTTGTCTATTGAGAACATGGGCAATTTGTGATGTGAGATGTGATTGAGAGGATTTGTGGCCATATTGTCCAATCCTTGAACAGCAGGAGGTGGAACAGCAGCATTGTTGTTGGCCATAACTCAATAATAAGCAGTCAGTCAATAATCAAATAGGATTTCAGATAGATCAGTTCAGTGACCACACTAAATATGTGATTTTGAAAACCAAGATGGCTTTTCAGAAGCAGTGGTCTTTGAACCCCTGCTCTGATACCACTTGTTGGTCCTGAAAGGAGTATATAACAAGTGTATGGGGGGGGAATACACTTGTATGCAAATTCTTTTCTAACTTGATCAAACCAGAGTTCAGCAAGGTTGTCTTGGACAACTCTGCTGAAGATGATTAACTCTTCTAAGATAATCAGACTACTAAGTACTATTGAGTACTTAGTTGAATAACTATCTAGGGGAGTTATATGTGCGGAATAGTGGTTGGCCCTTTTAGTTTAGACTCCTTTGGATTCTGAAATCACTTAGTCAATTCAATACAATCCAGTTTTCAGGGAACTTGTCCAAATCAGTTTTGCACAGTCTTTGAATGTTTATCCTTTGTAAGATCAGTTTTGTGTGCAGTGTTGATGTATGGAAGTACTTGAAATGTAAATCAACACAAGATTTTATAGTGGTTCAGAGACTCAAGCTCCTACATCCACTTTCCCTGATTTAATAGGATAATTCCTTCACTCTTGGAATTAACTTGTTTTATAGTGCCAATGTGCACTTGATCAAGAACACCACTCCTTGGTGAATTGATCCCTAGGATGTCTAGAGTCCTAGTACCCTCTTCTCAACTCAGAACTGAACTGTTCTTCTCTCAACAGTCAGCTCCTACCACTTCTACTACTACAACCTTCTCACTTTCACTCTTGAAAGATATGAGGATTGAAGTAAGGTTCCAACTAATGAGATATCCTTTAAAATGAAGATCAGTGTATAAGGATAGGATATCTCTCTAAGCTTGTGTATGGATATACAGTGTAGTGCAGCTTAGAAGAAGTGTTTGAAGACTAAGATAGTCTTTGAAATCTTTGAAAGCACTATTGCTTGTAGGATAGTTGGATAGGTAGTGGATGCTTTCAAATGGTCTTCACACTTCTGTATTTATAGACAAATGAAGGATTTGCCCGTTGGAGAGGCAGCCTCCAATGTCCATAAATGTCTTCTTTTAGTTCTTCAACTTAGAAGACAGAATCTTGATAGTGACATGTCCTCATTTGGGAAATAAACGGCTGTTTAAGACTTTGTCTTCATTCTGCAGCACTCTTTCCAATGTCTGACCTTCAGATTCTCTTGTTAGGACTTGGACATGGCTTCTGAAAGTTGTTCCAATGATAAGACAACATTCCTTATTGAATGGACAACTCTCCTTATCACTATCAGCAGTTTTGCTTATCAGCAAACTTGGCTTGCTCTTCTTCAGATGATTTGGCTCTTTCCCTTTATTTCTCTTGAAGATGATCTTAGCTTGTTTCTTTGAAGATCTTTAGGGTGTGGTTGTCTCTTCAGGATTTTCAGAGAACTTGATCTTGATTAATTTAGCTGAGACAACTCATCTGGACAACTCTTCTGATCAGCATACTTGTCTTTCAGCAACCTTGATCATGATTCCAGAGTTTGAGCCTTTGAGGGGACTTGTTCTTGATGTACTTCAAAGCATGTGTTCCCCCTCAATTTGTGCATCTAATCATCTAAGAGCTACCTAACACATTAGCTCCTCATCTAGCCTTTATATTATATGTTCTAACATTTCTAGGACATATTCAATCATGAATTAGGCATGTCTCAGGGGGTTTTGGTATTCAATCAAAACATGTCTCATTTTATTCCCAACACAATTGATTAAGAATATTGACCATGTATTTTTAGTATATATTCTTGTACTATATTTCTGTTTTATCTTCCATTAATTGTGGAATACCAATTGTAACTTCTCCTTATTAATAGCAATTACACGATCACCACATTCATCGGTGATTCTCCAATCTTATCACATTGCTCCTTTCAGATTTTACATCGTCTTTCATATATTCACAATTTTAATTCCTTTTCAAAATCTCTCGATTTCTATTAGAAGCCCCAAATTGATGATGAATTCGAATTCTACCTGCAGGGCATCGGTAGAGAGTTAAATACTGCTTGAGACTCTTGATATTGTTCTCGATAGCTTAATTTGAATTGATTCTAGAATCTTTAATAGCTGATAGAATTTAGGTATTCTAATGGCTTTGTTGATTTCAGAACCACGAATAACCTATAGACATTATGTAACACCCCGTTTTTAAAAAAAATTAGATTTGCATTTCATGATTTTTAGAAATTAAAATATCTCTTTTAAGTACTAAATGACAAATTAATTGAAATCTGAAAGATATATGATTTTATGTAATTTATGAACTAATGTTTTCAATAAGTTGTACAAAGTTTGCAGGATAGCTTACTGAGGAGATCGGACTTGATTGCGACTCACTCGACACGATTTAATAAAATGATGAGATAAGTTTAAAATGAAATAAATCATAATAGAATTGAATAATAAATAATTTATCTAGTAAATTATTAATATGAAAGATAAATAAAAAGTGTTTATTAATAATAATAATAATAAAATAATGTTAAATTAAAATTTTAAATTATGAAATTCTTCTAAATTAAAATTTAACCAAAAACTTCTTATTTAAAAACGTCTGAATACGAAGGGTCACCCCTCACTTAATTTTATTTCACGCGTCTCTTCTCTCTCTCTCAAAACTCTTTTCTCTCGGACTCCCTTTTCCTTCTCAAACACCTTTCATCTCAAAACCCTTTCTCCTCAAACCTTCATTACACAAAATATGAAAATATGAATCTCCTCAATCAACGTCATGTCTGAAAATTGAGAACCTTCTATTTTCACTATCATTTTTGAAAGCTTGCAGGAAGTCCCGCTTTCTCTCCGTAAAAGAAAAGCATAATATATTTTAATAAAAAAAAAAAAATGATGCTTTGTTATCTTAATTTAATATGTTTTGCTTGTTCTATTATAAATCAAAATGTGATATATGAATTATTTCATTAAAACTAAAATCAACAGCCCATTTAATTTGATTTTCTTAGCACACTCATTCTATTTTAAAGCCCAATACAAGAACCATCTAAATTGAAAACCAACTACTTTTATTTGCAAAGCCCAAAAACAAATAAAACTGCCTATAATCTTTCTTTCTACACACATATACACGTATACCATCTACAATACTGCTACATTCATATGCGTATACATACCCACATTACCATACTGATATTTTAAATTTCTACCTACTGAATTACTGTTCATACATACCTTTTCCTCCTATAAAAGAATGACTCAAGGTAAGAAAGAATTCACTCAATCCTTCTCCCCTCTAAATTTCTGTAGTATCAATTCTACCTCATCACTAGCAGTCTCCTTCCTCTTCCCATGTCAAGCAGCGCCGCCGCTCAGCTCGCCGGAAATCGGCCGCCGTTCAACTCGCCGGAAATCGGCCGCCGCTCAACTCGCCGGAAATCGGCCGCCGGTGACTTTAGCCAGCTACTCGATCCATACACCAAAATAATTCCCTCAACATAAGGAACCCAAATCCACAAACCGTTACTTCATTGGACTTCTCATTCAAAAGAAATTTCTATTTTTATTTTCGAAACTTACCTTAACCAATGGCTTTGCCGTCGCGCCACAGCACATTTGGTCTCGATTCTGGTCCCTTTTGAAAGCCCTCGACGAGGAGAGTAAAACCCCTCAATCAATTCGACGATCGGAAGCCAGGAACCCCGCCAATCTACGCTGGGAACTTACGGTTGAAATTCTTCACTTCTAAAATAAAAATCTGAAAATTTATCCCTAAATTGTTGTTGTGAGTCTGTGTGCGTCTTCCGCCTTCGTCTCTTTCGCATGTGTGATTTTTCTCCGTTGAAACATGAAATAGGCGTCAAGATTGTGTGAAATAAGAAAGAAGAGATGAGAGTTGATATATATGGTGTGCGTTGGTATATATATATATATGGTTAAGTAACTTAAGTTGTTTACTAAAATGGAGTATATATTAACTTATTAAGTGATGTTAACCTATTACTGTATTAATTACTTTTATTATTTACAAAATTAAATATATATATTTGTAGAAGTGGTGTAGTGGGGTGTGTGTTTAATTAACTAAAGAGTTGTTAATTTATTAGTATTGTTACTATTATTATTATATAAATATATTATTGTTATTTTAAAATATTAGTAGAACTATTTTTACAAATTATTACAAGTTCATAAATTGTTACAGATTATAAGTTCTATCTTTTTAATTTATTAAAGTTATTCAAATGTCTATATATGAATATATACATACATCTAAAGATTAGATTAGTTAATTAAATGTGTATTTTCATGTGATTCCAACTAGCTTCATAACTAGGTTTGACCATTTGATATGTGATGAAACTTAAATAGAAATGTTTTAAACCTATTGAGAATTTGATAGTGTCACCTATATAGATATATGTACAAGAAGATATATGAATATATGTATATGTATATATACTTTAAACCTAAAAGTTAAGTAAATGTGTCGAGTGCAGTGCAAGTCAGTCGGATCCTCAGGAGGCTAGCCCGCTATCACCGAACGACAAAAGTGGGTAACATTTATTTACATTTGCATTATTTAGATTAATTTATGTGTGAATACGAGCAGGCAGATCTTCGGATTATGCTCTGTGTGAACTCTGTGTGAGAAAAGAAAGTCTACGGACTATACTCTGTGTGAGAAAATAAAGTCTACGGACTATACTCTGTGTGAGAAAATAAAGTCTACGGACTATACTCTGTGTGAGAAAATAAAGTCTACGGACTATACTCTGTGTGAGAAAAGAAAGTCTACGGACTATACTCTGTGTGAGAAACAGACAAGTCTTCGGACCAAGTTCTGTGTGAAGTGAGCCGGGTTCATGGGACTCGGCGTGTACTCGATTGACATATTAATTAGCCTTCTTAATGTGCATGCATAGTAAATGTTATCCCACTGGGCTTCTCCTCCGGGAGAAGACTCATGATGCTACTTTAATCATTTCAGGTTTCGTAGACGACGAGGAGGACGTGTGACTGACTGGGAAGGCTTTATTAAACGTTCTCCTAAAGTTTTAAGTTTTACGTAAGAAACGTATTTAGTATTATTACAACTGATGTTATCTTTAAGTTTAAAACCACTAGGTCAACTGATCGAACCTATTTAATCCACTAGGATGTTTGTCTACTTTTTAAAGGTTAATTTTCATGTGTGACAACCTTATTGCAAATTGTCGTATCTTCTAATGTTAAAGTATTTGACATCACACCACTTATATAATGATTTTGAATTTTATAATATTTTAGTCAAGTACACGTTTGGCTTAGAAATGTGGGTGACACACGAGTTAGGCACAAGCACGGTTAGCCACTTTTAAAAAAAAAAAAAACTCGTGTATCTTTTACTGAAAAGTCTTCCGCTTGAATTTATTTAAGTCAAAAAGTGCTATTTTAAACCGTAGCGCCACCGGGATTTTGGGGGCGTTACAGCGTGGTATCAGAGCCGAGGTTGGATTTTTCCTCCTCGGACTCTAGGTCAAACATTTTCTAATGAAGTGATATGCATGATAAATATATATATATGATGATTAAGAATAAAAGGCCCACAGTCAGCACACATCAGAATCGCCTCAAGGTAACCGTTTAATATTATTTTTTAAAGTTTATGAGAAGTTTTACGGAAAATGAATATTTACGAGTAAACGAGATTTATGTTCATGATTAAAGGAATGGCAAAGAGTTATGGCAAAGGAAATGTATACGAAATGAGTCAATGATTAATGAAATGTTTTAATCGATAAATTATTCATTGTTTTGATTCACAGATGTTGTTTCTTCAAAATTTCATGCATTGTTTTAAATGTAACCCCCGAGATCGTGCGATTAAATCCGACTTAGAAATGGTAACTTATGATAGATCGTGATGAGGCACGTAGAGAGCGTTATGAGAGTGAGTGTCGAGACTGTTACTAGCGTAGTAAATAAATAAATAATGGAACCAATAGTTCAATATTATTATGGAATACGAGCGTAAGTTCAATTCTCTCACTCTTTCCCGATATGCCCCACATCTGGTGGACACCGACGATCGTAAAGCGCGCATGTTTGAGGGAGGACTACGCCCAGAAGTGGGAGGAATAGTATCTGGATTGAGACTCCCACACTTTAGAGACGTTTTTTAGAGAGCAAGAATTGTGTCAATGAGTTTAGGGTTGGAGAATGAACAACGACAAATCCCGATCCAGCTTAAGAGGAAGGGTGCGTTATAACCTAGACCGAGATGGAATACCATGGTATGGAATGTTCGACCTTCTTCCGCCCCACATCCCTCGAGAAACACCCCACTTTGCTCAACGTGCAACAATAATCACCAAGGAGAGTGTCTCCAAGGAACGCGCACTTGAGATCAGTGCTGGAAACCAAGTCACCTAGCTAATGCGTTTCCCCGATGTAGTGTACCCAAGATGGGAGTGGTTGGAATGTTGAGCCACGACAGCCAAGGGCGTTAAATCTTCGAGGAGGAAACCAGAAGGGTAAGACTTAGCTGAACGCAATGCCCAACGTTGAGTACGCTTAGGAAGATGAGTGCCCTAAAAGAAGAGTAAATGGAGGAAGGTGACAGGGAAAACTAAACTGTGGCAAGTACGATACTTGTCTCGAATATGCCTGCATATGTTTTATTTAATACTGGAGCATCGCACTCCTTCATATATGATGCTTTTAGGAAGGAACTTAGGTTAAACTGCACTAAGAATGTAAACTTAGAAGTTAGAGTTCCTTCAGGAGAAAATATTATGATTAGAAGTTTAGCCAAGAATGGTAAGTTAAGTATCAGTGGGAATGACCTACCTGCCGACTTACACGTGATCGGAATGAAGGGCTTTGACATCATTTTAGGAATGGATTGGTTAAGTAAAAATAAAACTGTGATTCGGTGCATGGATCGAGAAGTAGACCTGGAGACATTGGACGGTCAACGTCTTACTTTCCACGGGAAAGATAAGCAAGGGTGCATACCTGTCATATCTGCCATGAAGACAGCTAAGTTGTTGAAGAAAGGAGGGTGTCAAACGTACTTAGTGAATATTGTAAAAGTGGAAAAGGAGAAGTTGACACCGGCTAACATATTAATAGTGAAGGACTACCCTGATGTATTTCCAGAAGACCTTTCTGGACTTCCACCGGATCGATCCATAGAATTCACTATCGACTTGGTCCCCGGAGCTGCACCAGTGTCAAAAGCCCCATATCGAATGGCACCAAAGGAATTGCAAGAATTGAAGGTACAGTTATAGGAGCTGTTGGATAAGAAGTTTATCCAACCCAGTGCTTCGCCGTGGGGAGCACCAGTCCTTTTCGTAAAGAAGAAAGACGGAACTATGAGAATGTGCATTGATTACCGAGAACTTAATCGACTGACCATAAAGAATAAATATCCATTGCCTAGGATTGAGGATCTCTTCGATCAATTGAGAAATGCGAGCGTGTTCTCCAAGATTGATCTCAGATCGGGGTCTCACCAACTTAGAGTCAGGGAAAGTGATATCCCAAAGACTGCATTTAGGACTAGGTATGGTCATTACG
This sequence comes from Galeopsis tetrahit, assembly GCA_963675135.1. NCBI lineage: Eukaryota > Viridiplantae > Streptophyta > Magnoliopsida > Lamiales > Lamiaceae > Galeopsis > Galeopsis tetrahit. The sequence goes on from OY776130.1 coordinate 5,698,716, forward strand.
AGTTCACTGTAATGCCATTCGGAGTTACGAATGCGCCCGCAATCTTCATGAATTTGATGAACCGTGTGTTCCACGAATACCTAGAAAAATTCGTCATCGTATTCATTGACGACATTTTAATTTACTCGAAGGATACTAGACAACATGAGGAACATCTTAAGGCAGTCTTAGAAGTTCTACGACAGAAGAAGTTGTACGCTAAGTTCAGCAAGTGTGAGTTTTGGCTCAATAAAGTGGCTTTTCTAGGACATGTAATCACGGCCAAAGGGATAGAAGTTGATCCCGCGAAAGTTGAGGCAGTTTTGAATTGGAAGGTACCAACCAATGCAAATGAAGTTCGCAGTTTTCTCGGTTTGGCTGGGTACTATCGAAGATTCATACAGAACTTTTCGCGTATCGCAAAACCACTCACGCATCTCACAAAGAAGAGTGAAAAGTTCAAGTGGACGCCAGAATGCGAAGTTAGCTTCCAAGACTTAAAACTGAAACTTACAACTGCACCAGTGTTAGCAGTCCCGGATGGGTCAGGAGGGTTTGTAATCTACACAGACGCCTCCAAGTCAGGACTAGGGTGCGTTCTGATGCAGCATGGAAAGGTCATAGCATACGCATCACGACAGTTGAAGGTTCATGAGCAGAACTATCCAACACATGACCTAGAGTTGGCCGCAGTTGTTCATGCACTAAAAATCTGGAGACATTACTTGTATGGTGAGAAGTGTGAAATCTATACAGATCACAAAAGTCTGAAATATTTCTTCACACAGAAAGAGTTGAACATGCGCCAACGAAGGTGGCTAGAATTGGTAAAAGATTTTGATTTTACCATCCTCTACCACCCAGGTAAGACAAATGTAGTAGCTGATGCGCTTAGTAGGAAGGGAGATGGACGCTTAGCGTCATTACTCACCCAACAGGACCATCTGATCGAAGAATTTAATAGAATGAGTTTAACCGTCGTCCAATCAAACCAAACAACTTCAATACTAACCACCATGTCAGTCCAACCAATGTTGAGAGAACGAATAATAGAAGCACAAAATGATGACCGGTTTCTCCAACTAATGAGCAAAAAGGTCAAAGAGAACTCGACCAAGGACTTTACGTTAGCCCCCGATGGTGCGTTAGTGTTCAGAGGAAGAATCTGCATACCAAGGAAGGAGGAATTGCGAGACGAGATTATGAAGGAAGCTCACAACACACCATATACCGCACATCCTGGTGAAACAAAGATGTATAGAGATCTTAGGAGCAACTTTTGGTGGAGGGGCATGAAACGGTCGATCTCACAGTTTGTCAAACGATGTCTCACCTGTCAGAGAATCAAACCAGATCATCAGCGACCGGCTGGACTTTTGAAACCATTAGAAATTCCAGAGTGGAAATGGGAACATGTGACAATGGATTTTGTGACATGCTTACCCAGAAGCCTTAAACAACACGAGGCGGTGTGGGTAGTTGTCGATAGGTTGACCAAAGTAGCCCGATTCATACCAGTCAAAATGAATTATTCAATGGATCGATTGGCTAAACTGTACGTTGATGGAGTGGTACGACTACATGGAGTGCCGACGTCGATTGTATCCGACCGTGATCCACGGTTTACGTCAAAATTCTAGAGGAGTTTGCAATCAGCTATGGGAACTAAGCTAAATTTCAGCACTGTTTTTCATCCACAGACAGACGGGCAAATGGAGAGAACGAACCGAATTCTAGGAGATCTTCTGAGGGCGTGTACCTTGGACTTTGGAGGAAACTGGGAAGAATACTTGTCCATAGTAGAATTAGCGTATAATAATAGCTATCAATCCTCCATTGGGATGGCACCATACGAAGTACTCTATGGACGGAGATGCAGAACGCCCATCCATTGGGACGAAGTTGAAGTGAGACAAATTTTAGGCCCAAAATTAGTGGAAAGGTCTGTGGAGGCAATCAAAAGGATTCGGGAAAGAATCAAGGTTGCCCAAGATTGCCAAAAGTCTTACGCAGACTCGCGAAGAAAGGACTTGCAATTCGAAAAAGGTGAAAAAGTATTTTTGAAAGTTTCTCCCATCAAGGGGATAGTTCGGTTTGGAAAGAAGGGAAAACTAAGACCAAGATACATTGGACCATTCGAAATATTGGAACGAGTTAGGGACGTAGCTTATCGACTCGCCTTGACCCTAGAGTTGTCCAAAATTCACGACGTCTTTCACGTGTCAATGCTTCGGAGATACTTATCAGACCCAACTCACCACATTGAACTCAAAAGTTTAGAAGTCAACAAGGATCTTACATTCGAAGAACGACCCATAAATATCCTCGGTAAAAAGGTTAAAACCTTGAAGAATAGAGATATACCCTTAGTCCTAGTTCAGTGGAATAGGCACGGGGAAGAAGAGGCGACTTGGGAGCGCGAGGGAGAAATTTTAAACAAGTACCCAGAACTTTTCGCACAAGCCTAATTTTCGAGGACGAAAATTTTTAAAAAGGTGGGGAGAGCTGTAACACCCCGTTTTTAAAAAAAATTAGATTTGCATTTCATGATTTTTAGAAATTAAAATATCTCTTTTAAGTACTAAATGACAAATTAATTGAAATCTGAAAGATATATGATTTTATGTAATTTATGAACTAATGTTTTCAATAAGTTGTACAAAGTTTGCAGGATAGCTTACTGAGGAGATCGGACTTGATTGCGACTCACTCGACACGATTTAATAAAATGATGAGATAAGTTTAAAATGAAATAAATCATAATAGAATTGAATAATAAATAATTTATCTAGTAAATTATTAATATGAAAGATAAATAAAAAGTGTTTATTAATAATAATAATAATAAAATAATGTTAAATTAAAATTTTAAATTATGAAATTCTTCTAAATTAAAATTTAACCAAAAACTTCTTATTTAAAAACGTCTGAATACGAAGGGTCACCCCTCACTTAATTTTATTTCACGCGTCTCTTCTCTCTCTCTCTCAAAACTCTTTTCTCTCGGACTCCCTTTTCCTTCTCAAACACCTTTCATCTCAAAACCCTTTCTCCTCAAACCTTCATTACACAAAATATGAAAATATGAATCTTCTCAATCAACGTCATGTCTGAAAATTGAGAACCTTCTATTTTCACTATCATTTTTGAAAGCTTAAGAGTAAGGGTAAAAAAATATTTTAAAAAATAATTGATAATAATAATAAAACGTTCTTCATCGTCATTGAAAAACTCCAGAGAAAAGCAGGAAGTCCCGCTTTCTCTCCGTAAAAGAAAAGCATAATATATTTTAATAAAAAAAAAAATGATGCTTTGTTATCTTAATTTAATATGTTTTGCTTGTTCTATTAGACTACGTTTATTGGTGACACCCAAAGGAGTGTCACCACCAAATTGCATAAAAAACAAAAAATTATAATAATAAAAAAATTCAATTGTGACCCTCAAACATTGACACTGGTTGGTGGAGCAACCTCCATGGCGTGCCTATGACATTCTTTAATGTTGTGACACTTGTCACTTTATGATTGGTTATCCAATTTTTTTTTGTATAAGGTAAATTATTGAAGATAATGTTTTTAAAAAAAAAAAAAAAAATTATCAAAATTCATAAAAAAAAATCCTCTACAAATAGAGTCCAATCTTGATGCATTTTGGAAAACATATCAATTATCACTCTTTCTCTCTTTCTCTCATATTTGTATCATTTTCTAATATGGATCCAAATAATCCCAACATTTTCTCAAACTCTCAAAATTATCCATACTCCCAAGATTATCCAAATTTTGGATCTTATCTTAACTCTTCCTTTTCAAATTCTGGAGATTTTTCGAGCTTCCAAAATGATCAAAATTCTCAGTTTCCTATTGATTATCTTGTAATTTTAATTTTGGTTGAGTTTGTAATTTTATTTTAAGAATATGTATTTTTTCCCAATTTATAATTGCGGTTTTAGAATATCAAATCATAGTTATATACTATTTCACACCTAAAAATAAAATAGAAAAACTAATTATAGATAATATATTTTAGAAAATAATAAAGAAATAATAAATATTTTAGGTTGGGTTGGTGTCATTGATAAAGTGAAAAAAAATTGGAATTGGGTTGGGTTGTAGATTGTGTATGTGGATGAGAGAGAAATGAATATTATATTGGAAGGTTGGGTTGGTTGGGATTGTGGATAAAGATAGTCTTATAAATCAAAATGTGATATATGAATTATTTCATTAAAACTAAAATCAACAGCCCATTTAATTTGATTTTCTTAGCACACTCATTCTATTTTAAAGCCCAATACAAGAACCATCTAAATTGAAAACCAACTACTTTTATTTGCAAAGCCCAAAAACAAATAAAACTGCCTATAATCTTTCTTTCTACACACATATACACGTATACCATCTACAATACTGCTACATTCATATGCGTATACATACCCACATTACCATACTGATATTTTAAATTTCTACCTACTGAATTACTGTTCATACACACCTTTTCCTCCTATAAAAGAATGACTCAAGGTAAGAAAGAATTCACTCAATCCTTCTCCCCTCTAAATTTCTGTAGTATCAATTCTACCTCATCACTAGCAGTCTCCTTCCTCTTCCCATGTCAAGCAGCGCCGCCGCTCAGCTCGCCGGAAATCGGCCGCCGTTCAACTCGCCGGAAATCGGCCGCCGCTCAACTCGCCGGAAATCGGCCGCCGGTGACTTTAGCCAGCTACTCGATCCATACACCAAAATAATTCCCTCAACATAAGGAACCCAAATCCACAAACCGTTACTTCATTGGACTTCTCATTCAAAAGAAATTTCTATTTTTATTTTCGAAACTTACCTTAACCAATGGCTTTGCCGTCGCGCCACAGCACATTTGGTCTCGATTCTGGTCCCTTTTGAAAGCCCTCGACGAGGAGAGTAAAACCCCTCAATCAATTCGACGATCGGAAGCCAGGAACCCCGCCAATCTACGCTGGGAACTTACGGTTGAAATTCTTCACTTCTAAAATAAAAATCTGAAAATTTATCCCTAAATTGTTGTTGTGAGTCTGTGTGCGTCTTCCGCCTTCGTCTCTTTCGCATGTGTGATTTTTCTCCGTTGAAACATGAAATAGGCGTCAAGATTGTGTGAAATAAGAAAGAAGAGATGAGAGTTGATATATATGGTGTGCGTTGGTATATATATATATATGGTTAAGTAACTTAAGTTGTTTACTAAAATGGAGTATATATTAACTTATTAAGTGATGTTAACCTATTACTGTATTAATTACTTTTATTATTTACAAAATTAAATATATATATTTGTAGAAGTGGTGTAGTGGGGTGTGTGTTTAATTAACTAAAGAGTTGTTAATTTATTAGTATTGTTACTATTATTATTATATAAATATATTATTGTTATTTTAAAATATTAGTAGAACTATTTTTACAAATTATTACAAGTTCATAAATTGTTACAGATTATAAGTTCTATCTTTTTAATTTATTAAAGTTATTCAAATGTCTATATATGAATATATACATACATCTAAAGATTAGATTAGTTAATTAAATGTGTATTTTCATGTGATTCCAACTAGCTTCATAACTAGGTTTGACCATTTGATATGTGATGAAACTTAAATAGAAATGTTTTAAACCTATTGAGAATTTGATAGTGTCACCTATATAGATATATGTACAAGAGGATATATGAATATATGTATATGTATATATACTTTAAACCTAAAAGTTAAGTAAATGTGTAGAGTGCAGTGCAAGTCAGTCGGATCCTCAGGAGGCTAGCCCGCTATCACCGAACGACAAAAGTGGGTAACATTTATTTACATTTGCATTATTTAGATTAATTTATGTGTGAATACGAGCAGGCAGATCTTCGGATTATGCTCTGTGTGAACTCTGTGTGAGAAAAGAAAGTCTACGGACTATACTCTGTGTGAGAAAATAAAGTCTACGGACTATACTCTGTGTGAGAAAATAAAGTCTACGGACTATACTCTGTGTGAGAAAATAAAGTCTACGGACTATACTCTGTGTGAGAAAAGAAAGTCTACGGACTATACTCTGTGTGAGAAACAGACAAGTCTTCGGACCAAGTTCTGTGTGAAGTGAGCCGGGTTCATGGGACTCGGCGTGTACTCGATTGACATATTAATTAGCCTTCTTAATGTGCATGCATAGTAAATGTTATCCCACTGGGCTTCTCCTCCGGGAGAAGACTCATGATGCTACTTTAATCATTTCAGGTTTCGTAGACGACGAGGAGGACGTGTGACTGACTGGGAAGGCTTTATTAAACGTTCTCCTAAAGTTTTAAGTTTTACGTAAGAAACGTATTTAGTATTATTACAACTGATGTTATCTTTAAGTTTAAAACCACTAGGTCAACTGATCGAACCTATTTAATCCACTAGGATGTTTGTCTACTTTTTAAAGGTTAATTTTCATGTGTGACAACCTTATTGCAAATTGTCGTATCTTCTAATGTTAAAGTATTTGACATCACACCACTTATATAATGATTTTGAATTTTATAATATTTTAGTCAAGTACACGTTTGGCTTAGAAATGTGGGTGACACACGAGTTAGGCACAAGCACGGTTAGCCACTTTTAAAAAAAAAAAAAAACTCGTGTATCTTTTACTGAAAAGTCTTCCGCTTGAATTTATTTAAGTCAAAAAGTGCTATTTTAAACCGTAGCGCCACCGGGATTTTGGGGGCGTTACACATTAAGTGCTTTGCTGGATTTTTTTAAGTTGATTTCAGAATCACGAATTTCTGACGAGGTATTAAAATTTTCTCCCTTCTGTATGCTTTTTCAGTGCAAATGCTGGCTGCGTTTGGCCATTTGAAATTCTTTTAGCAACATGAGTTTGATATGGATAGTGCTCTCATAATATTTTATCTATTATATCATAGATATTACATGCTGTACTTGTTCTATTTGTGTATTTACACGAGTTGATCAAGGTTTCTAGTTGCTTAATGTGAAGTCTCTCTTGATTGGTTTAGAATCATGTAAATTTTAAAGAGATAGAGGCTTCTAATTCTAACGAATATCCAAAAATTGTTTTCTTAGCGTTTTCTTTTTCATTTTCCAAGGCTACAATTTTGAATTGCAGTGGATGGCTGAAGAGATCGTAATAAACTTAAACAAATGGCTTGGTTGCTCACATAACCTCAATCTTTGCTTAGGTGTGTTCACTGACCTCCACTTGGCCTTAGCAAATTCTGTAGCAGCCAATTGGGAAAATCCATAATCCCTGGTTGATCTCTAGTTTATATGATAAAAAGAGCTTGATTGTACAAACGAAGAGTTTACTTCTTTCATATTTTTAGGAGTGAGAAATAGTATACTAATCTTTATTCTAAATCTAGATCAGAATTACTTGATGCCAAACACTGCATCTATCTTGAAACTGGGGAAATTATTTTATGTTAATGGAACAGAGATAAAGGTTATAATTGGAATGGACCATGCAATAATAAAGTTAAGGGACCACGCAGTGACATTGCTGATTTATACGCTGAGATTCCACTCGCCTTCGGTCTCTATTTATCTTGCCCTCTCTTTCCTTTCAGATTTCACACTGTCCGGGTTTAGCTCTTCCCTTCTAATTCTTTCTCGGCATCGCTGCTGTCTGTATTTCTCTTTTCAGAGTTGGAAAATTAATTACAACTTTTGCCTATTATAATTGTTGTTCGTGGGGTGGGGTGAGATGGGGGGCGGGATTGAAGAATCTTTATTAAAATTATTTACGAGTGCTATTCAAAATTGAATCACATGTTAGATAAGTGAAAACATTCTTTTTATGTACGAGATTTTTATTTTAAACATCCATATCTTGAATGTGCCTAATCCCACTCAAATGCGAATAAGAAATAAAAATAATATCCTATAGAAATATAATGTTTAAGAATTGCATATTTGCATCCGATGGTGAGATTTGGAGTTGGAAATTCAATAGAATAGAGTCTTCGATCTCTAGCACTTATTATTATTCCTTGTGTACAGAACATTCTTGTAATCTTGTCTCATCATCCCCACTATACTCTTATGGTTCTGATGCATAATTTGTAATCTTGTAGAAGTATGTTTAGATGGTGAGCAATGGAATGATGGGTTATTAGCTAAAATAAGAGAGCGGGTATAGTTTATTAACTAATTTTGTTAATACATTTGTTATAATTCTTTATTTCCAGTATTAATAGAGCTAAAATGTTTGAGGAGCTAATTGAATTATTTGTTGTTTATTATAAAGAAAAGAAATGTAGAGTGCACATTTTGCACGTTTGAGGCCCCCATGGCCTGAGTTGCAGCTATGCATTTTAGTTCACTTTGTCTTAAAATCATTACCGCTTACTGGCATCCTTCCCATATATTTTTAATATACCCCGATTTCCCTTTTATCTTTCCTTCTCCCTGTTGCTTCTATGATGGAAGGATATATTTCATAGGTTAGTTTGTACCTTCATTTTGCACAAATGGCTTTTTATTTGTTTCAGGTTCACATGGAGGCTGAAACACAAGCAATACAATAGCAAGGCAATTCTGCTCCAATGCCAATTTTACCTTTTTATTAAAAAATAACATACAGAGCTGGAAATAAAGCAAGATATGATTCACAATTTATTTGTCCTTCAGTCATTTCACATTTAGTATCACTCTCTGGATTTCTTTCATTTCTGAGAACTGTTGTTTTACTATGAAGGATAGTTGAGAGTAATTTAAATCAAAGCCTATGATGAATGCTTACTCATCTCGATTGCTATTGATGCATAGAACTCTGAGATTTAATAGAAGTAATTAGGTTCCAGTGACTTTTAAATTAGACCTGATTTTATCGAAGAATAATATTAGATTGTAAATGTTCTTCATTTATCTAAAATATAAATATTTATATCTTGTTAAAGGTCCTCTGCATTATCTGTGTATGATTTCACTTAGTCTGTATGTAAACATAATTATGTAATTGTACTGTGTTCATCTTAGTCTGATCAATATGTTTCCAGTTCTTGTCTTTCATTTTCTTGTTGTTTAACGAGGGAGGATCTTCAAGGGCATAAGACTTCTTGCTTTGAGCTTTATTCACTAAGTGGCATATTGAATTTGAACACGAATAAGATGCAGGAAAGTTAATTAATTTTCACACTTAATTTGTATTAAATCACCACTTGTTTATTGACCTGACAATTATAATTGGTAGTACAGTAAACCACTTTCTTGTGGGTCAACTTCAGTTTTTTTTCTTTTTTTTTGTCTATAGCTTTAATTATATACAGAACGCGATGATTGGCTTCTACTCCCTCCGTCCCGGAATTGTTTGCACCACTTTACGGGCACGTAAACTAAGAAAAAGGTGTAATGAGTGGAGTGTTGAGGGGTAATTTTGTAAAGTTATATGGATAAAGTAAAAAGGTGATTGGATTGAGGGTAAAAGTAATGGCATTTTGTGTAAATATGTGAATATTGTGAGGGTGGTGTTTAAAAAATTGTTTCCTTTTTGGGAAGTGCAAACAATTGTGGGACGAACGAATAAGGAAAGAGTGCAAACAATTGTGGGACAGAGGAAGTAACATTTATATCTTGAATGAGCAGATGATCTGTTGTTTGGTGGAACAAGGATTGACATTCAATATCAGACCCCATATATTGGTAAGTAATTTCTTAATTACATCAATACCTATTGAAAGTTATCCAACACTAATGCTTATAAATCTTTTGGTTAATTGATTGAAATTTTTTTAGTGTAATGTTATTTACTTTGTGCCTTTTCAAGGCTTTTGATGAGGTGATTGCTGAGTTAGACACTATCTGTTAGGAGTCTTACAAGGATATATAGCACTTTGATCATGCAACTTCTCTGTATCAACCTCATTTTGTGGACTTCCAATATGTGGGTTTGTTGTTTGTTCGTTTGCTCCTGTATATTAAATTATTTAATTAAATACAAATATAATTTTAGATATATTTATTCCTCATATGTTTGTGACTTTATAATCTTTCATTTCTTCTCAAAAGATTGGTTTCATTTGTCTTTTGACAAAAACTCAATCATTCGATTTGTACTGTCTTTGGAATTCATGAACACAGTTTGAATCTAGTTTCCATCATTGCCCTGCTTTGATTGTTTTGTGTTTGCTGAGATGAAGAAGAAAAGAGATGTTTGTGATCCGAGTGTGTGATGTGTGAGTGTTGTGTGCGCATAATATGCACATATATATTATATATATTGATGGTAAATTGTGAAAAGTGTATGTTACAGGTATGTGTGTATAAGAGTATGTGTTTTTTTTTTTGTTACAAGTTAAAATAAGAGTATGTGTTGTAAAGCTAAAACTACAGTATCTTATAGTGATGATGATGGTAATAAAAGTATGATACCAACATTAATTATGCTCTCAAGATTCAACATGATGTGTATGTAAACAGATTCTCAAAATAAACAAAAAAATATAAAGGGCATTGAAAGTAGAGCCATCTCTGAGAAATAAAATTTGGGTAGATATAATGTTGTGCAACAAATATGGAATTGCAACACGCAAAAAATAAAAAATAAAAAATAAAAAATAAAAAAATAGGAGCACATTTAGCCAATAAATGTACACAAAAAATCATGTATTATTCCACTGACCTTATAATAGTACATTGGTTAACTTCGTCTGCCGACAAGGATGACTAGATCGTGTTAAATTCTTTTAGCAACATGAGTCTGCTATGGATAGTACTCTCATAATATTTTATGTATTACGTCAAAAGTTATGTAATGTTTCCTCCCTTTTGGTGTCTTATTTAGCTTGTTTTTTCTTCCTTCTTGAACAAACGAAAGTTGTCCTCTATTGCTATATATGAGTGTTGTATCTCTTGAACAAACGAAAATTTCATGTTGGTCTTGTGCTTATTATATTTGTCTTTTGAGTTTCTTGGTTATCTTTATCTTTGGATTGGGAGAAACGTTTAATCCAGTTGTTTCTTCATTAATTTCCATCTTTTCCATTATTTGCCAATTTTGTAAGGTTGTGTATTGGATTGAATGATATGAAATTTCAAGTGATTCCAAATGAATGAATTTGAAATTCTTTGTATTTATTTAAACTGATTACTTAATGAAGTCTTTTTTTTTTTTTTTTTTTATCGTTTGCAATCATGTGGAATGAAAGTAGGTTACGGTGGAATCCCTGGTCCGTTGGTGGTAGGGATGACTCTATTTCTCAAGGTGGTGGTTGGTGCAACTAAGATTTGTTCGTAAGCATGCTTTCCCCACATGATGTTTATACTTCATATTGGCATTCCAATTACATCATGATTTAATTGGGACTTTTTTCTTCTCCTTTCAATGTGACTGAATTTGAAAATACGTTCGTACGATGATAAGCGTCTTTGAAAGGTGGGGATAGTGAGTGTGTGACACATGTATAATCTTGACTGCACAGTAATACCAAATTTGAAATATTCTTTTATTTCTCAGTTTTTATCATCTGTTGTAGGATAAAGTCTAAACACATTCTATTTGTATGTTTTTTCTCGACTCTAGTCTCTAAGCATGTAAGAATTCTTCACTTTTGTATTCAATGTTTATATTGTGAGATTAATTTGTTTTATCTCCGTTGTTGCTATCTGATTTCTGCCATGACCCCCCTCTCCCTCTCCCCCTATATAATTTGTGATTGTTGATTTTGTATTGAAATGTTGTCTGGAAAAGTTTACAAGAAATGATTTGTTGTTGTGTTATGTAGATGAAGAACCCTTATGAGATGTCCCATCTTTGTTCACGGTTTATTTTTGCATAACTAATAACAAAAGTTAAGTATTAATATTTGATTAACACTTTAAAAATTGAGACGCTACAATGACGTACTATATATATAAAGAGTAAAAAAAATTGTTAGAAATACCAATTATTGATGATGGACTAAAATAAATTTTACAATGATAGAATTTTTATCATTAAATTATGAAAATCATTCCAACAACGATCTCAGTTTGGTGGAAATTTTGTTGGAATTATTTATAAAAACGTCATTTGATTTAGGGAACCATTCCAACGGGCAAGTGTCAATGGAATTTTTGTTGGAATAATTGAAGAAAAATCCAACAAATAACATGACGTTGGAATTAGATATAAAAATATCATTTGATTTAGGGAAACAATTTCAATGGTATAGTGTCAATGGAATTTCCATTGGAATAATTCAAATAAATTTCAACAATATCATGTCGTTGGAAATTTTATTGGAATTAGATATAAATATATTCCAATGGTCTAGTGTCAATGGAATTTCCATTGGAATAATTCAAATAAATTCCAACAATATCATGTCGTTGGAAATTTTATTGGAATTAGATATAAATATATCATTTGATTTATGGGAACCATTCCAACAATCTAGTTCCATTGGAATGTTTGATGGATTTTTATTTAAAAAAATTCCAACGTTTTTTCCAACGGTATATTCCAACACCTTTCATAAGGCGTTGGAATCACCGTTGGATTTTTCCAACGGTTGTTTATGTCATTGGAAAAATTGTTGGAATTTTGAAAATTCCAACGATTTATTTTTCCGTTGGAATTTTTCCGCGGGAATCTCACTGTTTTCTTGTAGTGACTTTATTCGTGAGCTTGTCGCTTCTGGTCGCCTTCGAACACAATTTGTTCCGTCGACTTTACAAATTGCAGATATATTGACAAAGAGTTTGCCACGTCCGTTATTCGAGTCTTCATCACAAGATCCGCGTATGCTTGCTTCTCGATGCTCGCCCAAATTCTGCTCACCCTACTACTACTCGCATAGCTTCGCTTCAGGGGGATGTTAGACTAAGCAAACTGTATTCCCTAATAGTTAGTAAATTAGTTAAGAAGTTGTTACTAGAAGTTAGTAAGTTACATTGTGTAAATCTACTTCTATAAATAATGCTCAATATACGTCATACTCTCTTAATTGAGAGAGTACTTTCATTATCACATGTTGAATTGTCCAAAAAAAAAAATCTAAGTGGTGAAGATATTGGACTCTTGGCAAGCTTATGGTAATCGGGTTTATAAGAATGATAGAAAGTATGTTTTATTGATTATGAAAGAGATGTACATAGGAAATATATACATGATAATATGTACAACTAATAAGGAAAGTTGACTATATTACAAATGATTAGGCATGGGATCAGTGATATGATTAGCTTATTAAGAGGATAATGATTTATGTTTAATACGCCCCCGCAAGATTGACATTCCATCTGCAACAGCCACTTTGGAATGAAGATCTTGAAATCGTGCCTTTGCCAAAGGTTTTGTTAGAATGTGTGCTAGTTGGTCTAGAGTGTTCACATAAGCTATAGAAAGAACACCCTTTGAAGTGAGATCTCGGACAAAATGCAAATCAATGGCTATATATTTCATCCGAGAATGTTGGACGAGATTCAGGGCTAAACGAGTTGCCCTCATATTATCATATAGTAGCCGTCGAGGTGAGGGAATGTTGATGCACAAGTTTGCAAACAGATGACGAAGCCAACATAACTCAGAAGCAGCCGTGGCCAAGGCTCAGTACTCGGCCTCCGTAGAGGAACGCTGCTTTCGGGAGCGCCAAGAGATAGGTGTCGAGCCAAGGAACACCACATAAACTGATGTCGACTTGCAGTCAAAGTGAGGTCGGTCGTGCGTCGAAGAATAACTCCATAATACAGAGTATGCTTAAGATATCTAAATAATCGCTTAACTGAGCCCCAAGCCTCAGGAGATGGAGCGGACATATGTTGTGCAAGACGGTTAACAGTGAACGAGATATCAGGACGCGTCATTGTTAAGTATTGTAGGCCACCAAGGGCACTACGATACTCACTAGGATCAGCGGCAACAGTGCCAACAACAGACTTAGAAACAGATGGAGTAGAGACGGGCTTGACACCCTCCATTTTGTGCCGCCGAAGGAGATCGATCAAGTACTTGTGTTGGGACAAGAAGAGCCCTTCCTTACAGTGGGCGACCTCAATTCCCAAGAAATAGGAGAGTGGGCATAGGTCTCTAACAGCAAAAATGGATTGGAGATGAACGGTGAGCTTAGAAATTAGACGAGGAGAAGTTCCTGTCAAAACCAAATCATCAACATAGACAAGTACATACAAAATATATGCACCTTCGTAAAGAGTAAAGAGTGAGGAATCAGCTTTAGACCGACAAAGGCCAAATTTTTTAAGGGCTGCACACAGGGAATCATAACAAGATCGAGGGGCTTGACGAAGGTCGTAAAGAGAATGACGAAGCATGCATACATGAGAGGGTTTTGAAGGTTCCTTAAACCCCGGAGGTTGCTGCATATAAATGGGGACGTCAAGATCACCATGAAGGAACGCATTGCTTACATCAAGTTGATGTAAGGGCCAGTTCTTTGAAGTTGCCAATGTAAGAACAGTCCGTATTGTTGCTGGCTTAATAACTGGGTTGAACGTCTCCTTAAAATCCACCCCTGGCCGTTGGTGAAAGCCTTTGGCAACCAATCTGGCTTTAAATTTATCCACCGTGCCATCTGATTTTCGTTTAGTTCGAAAAACCCATTTGCATCCAATAATATTACCGTACGGTGGGGGATCAAAAGGAGGAATAGAGAGAGCGTCTTTGACAGTGGCAGGCTCGGCATCAAAAGGAAGAGGGTGTTTTATTACAGCAAACAGCCTCTTTGGACGATGAATATTATTTAGGGCGCGTGTGCGCATGGCATGAGTTCGGTTTGGGGGATCAATGGCGGCTCCACAAGAACAGTTGTTGGTGATAGTGGCCGAGCAGGCGTGATTGGAGGAGGAACGACATTAGGCACCGGCGCATCAGAAATTGGCAGATGAGTTGTTGGTTGAATAGTAAATGGTGCCAACTGGAGAAAAGGAAAAGTGATAGTAGTAGAGGCCGGTTGTTCTAGAGAAAAAGACACCGGATCACTGAGCGGAGGAAACGTATCCTCCAAGAAACGAACATGGTGGGAAATAAATAAGCGACCAGTTGAAATGTCATAGCAACGATAGGCACTTTGCGACGTGGAATACCCCACGAATACACATTGAGTGGAAGGAGGATTTAATTTGCCAGGAGCATAAGGCCGGATCCATGGAAAGCACAGGCAACCAAAAACTCGAAGTTACATATAGTTCGGAGCCTTGTTGAAGAGAATAGAGAATGGGCTCTTGTTATTCAAAACTTTCGTCGGCATGCGATTAATTAGGTAAACAGTTGTTTGTAAAGCGAACACCCAAAACCTGTGTGGCAAACGAGCATGAAGAAGCAAAGCACGTCCCACCTCTAAGATGTGACGATTACGTCGTTCAACAATGCCATTTTGCTGGGGGTGTGGGGTGCAGTAGTGAGCTAATTGATTCCCAAATTATTAAGGACGAGGCAAAGAGCCTGAAATTCACCCCCATTATCTATGTAAAAGTTGTTAATAGAGTGTCCAAACTGTTTCTCCACAAGTGACCTGAAGCTAGTAAAAATAGATGCAACCTGCGACTTAGCACCCAAAGGAAACAACCAGCAATAACGAGAATATGGATCAACAAATAACAGAAAGTACTTTTGATCCATCCAATGAAACTGGTGATGTCGGTCCCCAAATATCTGCATAGATATAATGCAATGGATGGAGAGCAGTAAAGGATGTATTATTAAACGGCAATTGTGTAGCTTTGCTTAAATGACAAGAAATACATTGATTGTCCAAAACACGGGACGCGTTCAAAGTAGGTAAATGAAAATTGCGGATAATTAAACGACTAGTATCCATAGACGGATGACCAAGTCGAGCATGCCAACAGGTAGAAGAAGTCTTAACGCCAATAGAAGCAAGAATCATTTTCGGACTTCGAAGGTGATGGTAAGTGATAGACCCCATTACTACATGATCCTTTAAGAAGAGCCGCTCCTGAGCTCCGATCCTTAACAAGAAAATGATCCGGAAAAAATTCCATAGAGACATTATTATCATTAGTAAACTTACTCACTGACAAAAGGTTTCGCCGAGCATGAGGAACATAGAGAATATCGGAGAGTACAAATTTATTAGATTGAAACTGTAAATAAGATGTACACGTGTGTGTGATAGGGAGACCAGAACCATCAGCAAGTTGGACCTCATCCGTACCATCGTATTCAGAATGTATTGAGAGGTTATTGAGATTTGCAGTCAAGTTGTGGGAAGCGCCGGAGTCAACCATCCAAGGAGCACTGGAGCCGGATGGTGATTGTGCAAAGTTTGCTTTATTGGGAGGTCGTGCCGAGCAGATATCAGGACGAGGCTGGGTACAGTTGTGGAGGTCTGAGCAGATGCCAATGGGGCACTAGATTGGAAATCATTAGGCATGGTGGTGTAGTTTTTTAGCGGAAGAAGAAAAGATGGGTGATTTTAGGATCTTTTCCCTACTGATACCATATAAGAATGATAGGAAGTATGTTTTATTGATTATGAAAGAGATGTACATAGGAAATATATACATGATAATTTGTACAGTTAATAAGGAAAGTTGACTATATTACAAATGATTAGGCATGAGATCAGTGATATGATTAGCTTATTAAGAGGATAATGATTTATGTTTAATAGGGTTTGTGATTTGATTATTGAGAGCATACACGTCCATATCGTACACTTAATGTTGAGAGAAACAATTCTTGAGAGGAATGGTGGATTAAGTTCTTGAATTTTCATTGTCTCTATTACAACATATTTGAATTTTCAGTTTGAGTAGTTGGTGAGGATTAGGAAATAGTCTTATTATCGGGTTTGGGAACACCTTAGACGTAAGGCTATAGTACCCGAAGGGAAATGATTTTCATCCTAGCATCTCGATGCCCTAGTGACAACACACAACTCTAGGGATCCATTGCACTAGCCCACCTCCTATGGTTCGAAATTACCTGGTCGAAATACTTATGTGTATACTACTACGATCCCTTATGCTTGAGGGGAAGTAGTTAGTCAAAATATATTGCCTAAAATTCGTTCAAGTCAACGACCATAAAAAATCGCTTAAGTGCTAGGTTTGAGCGTTATAACTCTTGCTGTACTTTTGGAAGCATTCGTGATTAGGGATGGTAATGGGACGAGACTGGGACAGGTATGCCCTATCCCAGGGCCCGTCCCGCTAGAAAATTCCCATACCTGGACCCGTTCCGACCCGCTTAAAACCCCGTCGGTTTTTATCCGTCCCGTTTATTTTTTTTAATTAATTTAATGTATACAATACATTTATTTTAATATTACGTAATTCAAATTAAATATATAATTGTTTAAATAACATTTCATATTCATTTTATACTAAAAAAACTACATAAAAAATATTTTTACAAACATATATACATTAATATACATATAAGTTTATATAAATAGAAATATATATATATATATATATTAAACATTACTATATTTTATATATAGCGGGTATGGGTACGGATAAACAGGGCGGGTTTGGTAAAAACCAAGACACATCCCATACCCGCTTAACCGAGTCCGTACTAGGCCCATGCGGGTTCGGGTTTGACCCCGTCCCATTGCCATCCCTATTCGTGATGCTTTTATTTCAAATAATTGTATATGTGTAGGAAAAAACACCATAATTATTGTAAACTAGTACAAAATCCGCATATTATGTGAAAATTAAAGATAATTTTGTATATTATTATTTTAAATTATAATTAATATTTATTTATAAATTTAATTTAATGTTCATATTTTTTTAGATTCGTACACATATTAAATTTACAATAAAATTTATTAATTAATTGATAAATAAAATTAGTAGAAATGAAGAATATGAGAAGAAAATGAGAAAATAAATATGAGAAATTTTGATGGACACAAAGAGAGAAACAAAAATTAGAAAGAGAAAAAAAAATTGATATAGTTAATGGAGTTTTTTTTTTTTTTTTGAAAGCTTATATTTTTATATAGTTAATGGAGTTAAAAGGGATGAGTGAGAGAAAATAATGTGAAATTTGTATAAATTGAGAAAATGTAAATGGAAAGAATTTGAAATGACACGTAGAAGGAAGAAATAATTATTATATAATGTGAAATGAAAAATAAAAATTATAAATTGTTGTTTCAGTCAAATAACTGTATTTGTGTAGGAAAAATATCATAATTAAATTCAGGAAAGAAAAAATAAATGTTGAATGCTAGCTTTACAAAAGTAGGTCTAACTAAAAAAAATTAAAATTAAATTTATAAATATAAATAAATATAAATATAAAAAAATATATGAGCAGTTAAAAAGTAACTCTAGTTAATTAGCTCAATTATACAAATTAACCATGGTTAATTATATTCCAAGTCTAGTTAAGATTAAGCAAAGGGATGGGTCAAAACATAAAAGTGAAACCCTAGGTCAGTTTCAGAATCATTTTTTGGCATTTCAGATTTCTCTTCTGGGAGTTGACTAAAAGAAAGCTCTTGCAGTCCCCATTCAATCCGGTGGGAAATACGAGATAAGAATATTATAAGAATATTTTTTATAATTTTATATATTTATTTTAAAAATTAATTATTTTATCACATGAAAGTAGATCGCACTGCAAGGAAGGTGGACGATGTGTCGTTTCCTATTGTTAGGACCATATAAAATCCCTTGGTGTTAGGTTTGAGCGTTGTAACACTTGCTGTACTTTTGGAAGCATTCCTGATGCTTTTATTTTGAAGATTATAAAATTTTCATTTATAATGAAATACTATATTATAAATTGTTGTTTTAATTTAGTCAAATAACTGTATATGTGTAGGAAAAACACCATAATTATATTCAGGAAATAAAAAATAAATGTTGAATGCTTTACAAAAAGTAGGCCTAACTAAATAATTTTAAATTTAAAAATAAATATAAAGTAATATTATATGAGTAGTTAAAAAGTAACTCTAGTTAGCTCAATTATATAAATTAACCATGGTTAATTCCAAGTCTAGTTAGGATTAACCAAATTATTTTAAATATTTTTGTTTTTGTTTTAAAAAAAATATAAAATAAGACTTAATTTATAAAATTGTTTGGTTAGTACTTTTGGAAGCATTCCCTGATGCTTTTATTTCAATGAATTGTTTGGTTTGTTCCAAAAAAAAAAAATGTAAATTTCATTTAGAATGAAATACTAGATTATAAATTGTTGTTTTAGTCAAATAACTGTATATGTGTAGTCAAAACACCATAATTAAATTCAGGAAAGAAAAAATAAATGTTGAATGCTTTACCATAGTAATGTATGAGTAGTTAAAAAGTAACTATAGAGATAGGCCAACTATACAAATTAACCATGGTTAATTATATTCCAAGTCTAGTTAGGATTATAAACCAAGGGATGGGTCAAAACATAAAAGTGAAACCCTAGGTCAGTTTCAGAATCATTTTTTGGCATTTCAGATTTTTTGGCATTTCAGAATGAGTGATCTATGCACGGGGTCAAGGGACAAACTGAAACGAGCCTACAAGATTGAGAAAGCGGTAATATTCAGCAGCGCGCTCGACACGAGCAGAACCATGGTTGATCGATCGAGCAGTGTTGATAAATTGAAGAGAAAAATCACACCATTTTGGTGCTCAACGCGAGGAGGCACTACAGGAAATGTCATTTTAGGTATCAAAAAATTAATATCATATGCATATACAGATACTGAATCTTATTGTTTCATAATTGCCGGAATTTACAGTCCACGTGTCGAACACATAACTAAAAACGACGTCGTTTTGAGGATTTCGGTAACACAAGAATTCGTCCAAAGACTTTTGTGCATCTTAGGTGTATTATTGCACGCACATGCAATTTTCTTCTATTTAAAGAAAGAAGAGAAAAATTTATGGATTAAAATCGGATCAAATTGATCTTTTTACAAAATTTGTGCAAGACAAATATAAAAACTCGCAAGTCTATGTTACTTTAAGGAAAAGTATTTGTTACTGCAAACACAGATATGTATTACTTATTTTTAGAGTAATACGTACTTGTCCTTACATTAACAAATATTTGTCATTATAGTAACACGTATTAAGTTTTTTTGTTTGTCTTACGCGCGCGAATTTCTTTTAATGGGTCTATTTGCTCCGCTATTAACTCGATTTTTGGATCGAATCTATATATGGATCGAATTTGGTCGAATTGATCTTCTCACAAAATTTGTCCAACACAAACATAAAAACTTGTTACCAAATTAATCTATATTACTACAAGGAAAAATGTATATTATTGTAAGGACAAATACATGTTATATGATTGCCCTTGCATTAATAAATATTTGTCATTATAATAACAACCGCATGGTAGCAATTTTTTTTATTTGTCTTGCACAAATTTTTAACAGATCTGTTTGAGCCGCAATTTTTTTTTTTCACTTTCCTAATTTGGGCTAATATTTCATATCAATTCGTGTGTACAATATATGGGTGATAAGGGATAACTAAAAAAACAGAATAGAGAACAAACTGAATTGATAATTTCATGTATATCAATAACACAAGAACCTAGATAACAAAACTATGATTCACGAATATCATTCCATAAGACACAGTTTCATAATCATTATTCTGAGCCTTTAAAATGAGTATGAGCCAAATGTTTTGTGATCCATCTAACAATTATCACAAGGACAAATCAAGTTTTTTTTGCAGAGGGATCATATAGTAAATGCAAACAAATTCTAAATTTCTAATACTGGAAAATGTTCACCACAGGTTTAATTACACGACATAATACTGATCAAACGTTCGAGAAATATACACACAAACGGATTGCCTAAGTTACAACCAACAAGAAACAGCAACGAAGCAAATATCACAAATTTTTAAGACTTCATGTCTGAGAGCTGGCGCTTCGTTGTCTAGCTCTCTCCATCTTCCGCTTACGCCATTCCTCGAGGGCTGACAACACTCACAATTAAGTAAAATAAGAATTTTAACTTCTTTGATAAGCATTCCATTAAAATATACTAACATTTAATATCATCAGCATCAAGTCTGTTTTTCGAGCCATGGGGAGGGAAAAAAAGGGGATGGGTATTTAATGTAATTCAAAAAAAAAAAAAAAGCATCAAGTCTGTTTTCTCAATAAAATCTAATTATCAACTTTTATAATTCATACCCAAAAAATCCAAATTTTTACTTCAATTGCAAATTTAACCAAACCATTTTATATGTTACCAAAGAAATCCCGAATTTTAATATTTGAATGACCAGATAAGGGTATGTACAAGCATTTTCACTGGAACAGCATAAATAATTTGAATCCTCTATTTGTCTATGTGTTCTAAGGCATCAACATCTAGTCATTTGAATATTGATCAATGATTCAATTTTGTTATGAATACCTACAAAGTCGTGATTTTGTAGGAAAAATACAAAAGTTTGGTAAAATTTGCAATCGAAGTAAAGCCCATTAACCAATTCATATTATGACAATGCAAAACAATACATTTCCAGATAGTAAGAGAACAGGTAACAGAAGCCAAACACACACACACACACAAATTCACCTTTGTTGCTGCCAGCATCTGAATACGTACGGAAGTTATTCAACCTAGATATTAGGTCCACAGCAGCAGTCTGCTTTACATCTTTCTGTTGGATTTGTTCTGTTTCAACATTCACATCCTGTCTGATTTCTCTAACCTAACCAACAGGTGCACATTTTGGAAACCACTATCATATCAAACAGAAGCTTGAACCATTAAGAGAGCAACACGTAAACAACATAGGCAAATACTTCTATGCATCAGTTACACCGTGCGATTCAAGTGCATTTTTAGAAGGTATTAGTAGTCTTACTAAAAGGTCTTATTTGATAAGTATACTGAACACTATTAGTAGCTTTTACTGAACACTATTAGTTGTGCACCAGCGCCAAAGTGTTACTCAACAACATTAGGTATAAAAAGGTGGGGCAATTTACACCTCTAAATCTAATTACCTCTAAACACACCCCGACTTGATCAAACGTACTTAACAGGTCAAAAATACCCTTATGCTATATAAGTGTTGTTTTCTTTCACTTTAAGCTCATTTTTCCTATAATTTTTTATCTTGAAAATGAAATAAATAAACCTAGACTTTGATATCATTTCCAAGATCAAAAATAGAAGAAAATTGTGCTTAAACTTAAAGATAATAAGACTTTTGAGGATATAAAGTCATTTAAAGAGTTCTTCTATTTTTACCACTTTTAGTATGTTTGACTAGGTTTGACCAATTTGGGGTGCGTATAGAGGAATTGGGAAATTGCCAATATGATATCAACTTAATAAGGCAAACTCACTCTTCTAATCAGATCCAGAGGAACCATAGCTCGTCTAATGTCTTCAGATTCCTTTATGTGCCGGTATAGAGCTGAAATTCATAACCAAATACACATTTTACAAATGACCTATAATTAACGAAATTATTATCAAAGGGGCTCTCCAAAAGAGTACATTATTTTGTCCCACACAATCAACAGCAGCGACCTAGCTAGTTCCACCAAATTTACAGAATTTATCCATAAAAGATACATTAAAATCAGAAGGATTCTTAGAAACAACCATCCTTCACTAACTTTCTAAAGGAAATGAGAATGACAAACTCAACCACTCAAATCTAGATAAAAATGCTTCTTACCTGCTAACTATTCATACAGTTTAAGAGTATGTGCTATCACTCATAGACCAACCAAAACACCACATCCAAGAATTCAAAGTTTAATTTCCCTCCTTCTCCATACATCTAAAACAAAAATCAAGAACCCATAATTCAATTAACCCAGTTTGGTAGGGTAAATTAGCCCAAAATAAATTGGTAATCAGAAGCAAGATAGATACACAATACACAAAAACACGCTCGATTATGTACAAAATTTCTCAATTACTGCAGTAATTAAAGTTATACCCTTCTCCACAAAAAGTACAGACACGAGCAATACATCATTTCCAAAACAACTCAGTAAAAATCCACATAATCTAAATCTAAAGAAGAAATTAAGCGACAAAAGATAGTGAATGATTTAATTAACAAAATTGACAATAAGAAAAATTAAGAATAAGGAAGTAACGGTGAAACGGACAAGAACAATAAATCAATTCCGAAACAACTCCGTAAAAACCACTATCTAAATCTAAATCTAAAGAAGAAATTAATTTAATTAACAAAAATTGGGAATACGAAACATTAAGAATAAGGAAGTAATGGTGAGACCTTTCTGAGAAGCAGCCAATTTGGAGGAAGGGTAGAAAAAGCCTTGTAGAAAGAGAAGAGCAGTGATTATGTTGAATAAGCACACAACTATGGTTGCATTCTTGTAAGATAAGCGTGATTTCAGAGCTCTCCACCATTGTTGCTGCATTTTCTCCATTAAAATCGCATCGCTAGAAAGTCCCTTTGTTTATAAATTTTTTTTTTTTCTCTCTCTCTTTTTCTTTAATTCAGAATGGGTGTTTTGTCATGTTTTATTGTGTGATAGAAGTACAAAAATACCCATTTTAATAGAAGAAGAAAAAAAAGTAAATTATCCCTCTTCAAAAAAAAAATCACAACTAGAATAACTAGGGTTGTTATTTGAATTGGATAGCTAGAAGGCTTGATTCGGCTTGTGAAACCTCGAACTCAACTTGTTTATTTAAATTAGATAGCTCAAAGGCTCAACACGATACAATTCGTGAAAGTTTGAACTTAGGTCCATTATATTAATAAATAAATTCGAGCTCGAGTTCGTGAAATATTCGATTTACTAAAGAGTCGGCTTATATTCAACTCATTAGCTTCCATATTTAAGAATTTTCTTGTTGTTTCATTGTAATTGTAAAGTGATAATAACTAAAGTGATATTTAATCTTGTTAGGTTCAATATGACACTACATGATAATTGACTTTTAATAGCACAATTTTGTAATTACATCTAAAAGTTTCAACTCTATATCCAGGCTCATTAATGTAATTAAACGAATTCAAACTAGGACAAATACTTGAATTGAATTCAAACTTGAAGTACTCGGGCTCGGTTAGACTCTAATAAGAGCATTACCCAATGGACAAACATGTCATCAAAAGTAGATAATTGGCCAACCCAACCCAAAGAATCGGCAACCCCCTGCCTGCCAAACCATTAATATATATGGATTTTCTTAAAAAATAGGATATCAATGGATATTGTTAAGATATTTGTTGCCGGAACGACGCTAAAGCCTAAAGGGGAGGTGGAGGGGGAGAATGGGCTGCCATTTGCTTTGAAATGGACTCAAGTTTTGGGCCTTAATGGTTGAATTATGGCCTGGGATAAATGTCCCCCTCTTTTTATGAGTTTACCCATGAATTTTTTTAGAAAAGAAAATTACATATAAAAGAGGGCTAGTCTTGGGTGAGACCGTCTCACAGAATGAGATCCGTGAGACCAGTGACGGACCCATAAATTTTTGGTAGGGGGGCCCGATTAACATTATTATAAAAATAAAAAAACATGTATTCATTATTTTCATCAAAATTTCACATTATAAAATTGTCAATACGTCACATTTCATTAAATTAAATTGATCGGATAAGTTGACTTTTGCTATATTTTGGTACAAGTTAATACTCCCTTCGTCCCGTGATAACTTACACATTTTAACCGATTCACTTTAAAAAAATAATTGAATTTAGTGGTGTAGAGTCAAATAAGAAAGCGTATTTTGAGTGATTTGATAAGGCGCAAGGAGGATTTAGTAGGATGTAAAATAGATTTAGTGAAATTTAGGATAAAATGTAGACCCAAAATGAGTGACGATTTTAAAATAAAATAATGTTCGGATATATATTAATTTTATGTATTATTTTTATATCAGAAGTGTGCAAATAATTATAAAATAGAGTATTAATTTTAATATGTGTGAAATTACCAAAATACCCCTAACAAATTTACAAAATTGGTGGGGGGCCCACGGGCCCCCCTGGGCATCACTTAGGTCCGTTACTGCGTGAGACGACCCTCATATATAAAAAGTGATAATGTTTGAGCAAAAAGTGATAGTCACTTTTGTTAAAAATATTATCATTTTTCACTTAAACATTATCCCTTTTTTACCAACCAAAATCTGGAAAAAAAAAATTGAAATATGGGTTAAAAGGGATCCGTCTCATAGAAAAAGATCCGTGTCTCACACAAGTTTTTGCCTATAAAATTGAAATATGGGTTAAATCAAAATACAACTCATTAAACCTTATTTCTACACCCCCACTTAATAGTCGTGAGTCAACTCCGAGTTCACTACTTAGTCACCGTCGAGTTGATGACCAGGAAAAATGATTTTCGAAAAAAAAAAAACGAATTTGACCTCAAATCTCAAAAAAAAAAAATATATATATATATATAATAAACTCTCTTATTGAGGGAGTATATTTTTTTTACCAAATGGGTATAATGGTTTAAATTGGGAGGTCTGCGTTTATTTTAAAAAATGCATGGTGGAGTATAGTTTTTATACCAAATGGGTATAATGGTTTAAATTGGGAGGTCTGCGTTTAAATCAAAATACAACTCATTAAACCTTCTTTCTACACCCCCACTTAATAGTCGTGAGTCAACTCCGAGTTCACTACTTAGTCACCGTCGAGTTGATGACCAGGAAAAATGATTTTCGAAAAAAAAATTTGAATATGACCTCAAATCTCAAAAAAAAAAAAAAAAAAATTATAATAAACTCTCTTATTGAGGGAGTATATTTTTTTTACCAAATGGGTATAATGGTTTAAATTGGGAGGTCTGCGTTTATTTTAAAAAATGCATGGTGGAGTATAGTTTTTATACCAAATGGGTATAATGGTTTAAATTGGGAGGTCTGCGTTTAAATCAAAATACAACTCATTAAACCTTCTTTCTACACCCCCACTTAATAGTCGTGAGTCAACTCCGAGTTCACTACTTAGTCACCGTCGAGTTGATGACCAGGAAAAATGATTTTCGAAAAAAAAATTTGAATATGACCTCAAATCTCAAAAAAAAAAAAAAAAAAATTATAATAAACTCTCTTATTGAGGGAGTATATTTTTTTTACCAAATGGGTATAATGGTTTAAATTGGGAGGTCTGCGTTTATTTTAAAAAATGCGTGGTGGAGTATATTTTTTATACCAAATGGGTATAATGGTTTAAATTGGGAGGTCTGCGTTTATTTTAAAAAATTCGTGGTCGGCAGGATTCGAACCTGCGCGGGCAAAGCCCACATGATTTCTAGTCATGCCCGATAACCACTCCGGCACGACCACATTTGATATTTGCTTTTTTAAAACATCCTACAAAATCATATAAAAACTATTAATTTCAGAAAAATGGATTTATGCATGCTTAATAAATAAAAATAAGTTCCTTCAAATTAATATATATATTATATACTATATATCATCAATTAACTCAGAGCTCTTCATGTATTCGTCCAACTGCACACCACGGAGCCAGAACCTAATCATTGGGGGCTAAATTGTGATTTATGAATAATAAACTTCGATTTGATCTCAATTCTCATATAAGTATTTTTTTTCCGGTTTTTTATTAAGGAATGTAATAAAATAATAGTTGTAAAACAAGTGATATGATAGAGAGAAAGAAAATAATAGATGAGTATGAGATGAATTATAATAAAATAATAGATAAAGTATGAGTGATATGATTAAAAAGAGAGAAAATAATAAGCCAAAAATATAATGAAAAATTTATAATGAGACATCTATAAAAGAAAAATGAGAAATAGTAATTTTCTATTCTAGCTAGGCGGCGACCGTTATATATATTTCTTTCGGTTTTTATTTCTTCCGTGTGCTGCATGATTGAAGAGAAACGTGGTACGATCCTTAAATAAAAAGGACTGGTGCCAAAACCCCCCAAAATATTTTGCTTGTAATGTAGGTTGCTTATTAACTGTTTGCTGAATAGTATTTGATCTATATGTAACTTTGGATGTAACTTTTTGAGTAAATCTGGTTCTCCGATAATATAATATCCCTTTTTCCGTTCAAAAAAAAAAGTGCAAAAATGTTGACATTGGTATGCATCATTTTCTGTTTACCGAATGCTGTACATTTTGTTGTGTTGAAGATCTAGCATTTTGGAAAGCATGGACTGCAATAGAGAGGAAGCCCTCCGGGCGAAAGCAATGGCTGAGGAGAAATTGGCGAACAATGATTATGATGGTGCACAGATATTTGCTACTAGGGCACAGACGCTATATCCTGGATTGATGGGCATTTCTCAAATGTTGGCCCTTGTGGATGTGCTTGCTTCTGCGGAAATCAAAGTCACAAGTGGCGAAACTTTTTGGTATGGAGTTCTTGGTGTGAACCCAGAAGCAGACGAGGAGGCGATAAAGAAGCAATACCGAAAGTTGGCTCTTTTGGTGCATCCAGATAAGAATAAATCAGCTGGGGCTGATGATGCTTTCAAGCTTATCGCAGAGGCCTGGTCTCTGTTATCCGATAAGACGCAGAGGTCAGCATATGACAAAAGGATGTGGGCCTCGACAGGAATTCTACAAGATTGTGTTCCTATGCCAACTCCTGCAGCAGAAGCATCGTCATCCTCCGGAAGCACGCCTAAGAGCTTTTGGACAAAGTGTCAGAATTGCAGGATGTTTTATGAATACCTTTACCGGTACTTAGACCATGCTCTCCAGTGTCGATCCTAATTGTTTCCAAGGTTTTTTCGCTGCTCAGACCCCGGCCCCTCGTCTCAAGAAGAGAAGATTCAATGCACAGTGTAATGTAACTGCTGCTCAGGGAAATGCACAGGGGGTTTAATTGGAGTGCCTGCCTAATTAGAATCCAAACCAGTTTGCTCCTATGAACTCCTATTTGGTGAAATAATAGGTAATGGGATCTTTGAAATATGCTAAAGACATTCTTGCTCGCGCAGAGATGATTGAATCCAAACCAGTTTCTACTCCTCTCTCCTCGACTCACCTTATTTGAGCTGATGGCCAAACCTTTTCTGACCCAACTCTCTTCCGCTCTCTTGTTGGTGCTCTCCAATATCTTACGATCACTCGCCCAGATCTGTCCTTTGTGGTAAACACTGTTAGCCAGTGTCAAGCCCGTCCAACCATTGATCCCTTTCAAGCTGTCAAAAGAATTCTTCGTTACGTCAAAGGTACAATCGATCTTGGTCTCTAGTTCTCAACAGGTACATCTTCGCTGCACGGCTACTCTAATGCGCGTGGACTGGGCTCAATGTTTTGACACTCGTCATTCAACATATGGTTATTCCATTTTCCTCGGCCCAAGCTTGGTCTCTTGGGAGCTAAAAAGCAATCAACAGTCTCCCGCTCTAGTTGTGAGTCTAAGTATCGTGCCATGGCGAACACAGCCTCTGAAATTGTTTGGTTATGCTCGCTTCTTTGCGAACTCCGTGCTCTTCCATCTGCTACTCCTACATTATTCTGTGATAACAAAAGTGCAATCTTTCTCTCAGAATCCAGTTGCCCACAAACGAGCAAAACACATTGACATTGACTATCACTTTGTCCGTGAGCTTGTCGCTTCTGGTCATTTTCGAACACAATTTATTCCGTCCACTTTACAAATTGCAAATATATTGAACAAGAGTATGCCACGTCCGTTATTCGAGTCTTCATCACAAGATCCGCGTATGCTTGCTTCTCGATGCTCGTCCAAATTCTGCTCACCCTACTACTACTCGCATAGCTTCGCTACAGGGGGATGTTAGACTAAGCAAAGTGTATTCCCTAATAGTTAGTAAATTAGTTAAGAAGTTGTTACTAGAAGTTAGTAAGTTACATTGTGTAAATCTACTTCTATAAATAATGCTCAATATACGTCATACTCTCTTAATTGAGGGAGTACTTTCATTATCACATGTTGAATTGTCCAAAAAAAAAAAAATCTAAGTGGTGAAGATATTGGACTCTTGGCAAGCTTATGGTAATCGGGTTTATAAGAATGATAGGAAGTATGTTTTATTGATTATGAAAGAGATGTACATAGAAATATATACATGACAATTTGTACAGCTAATAAGGAAAGTTGACTATATATTACAAATGATTAGGCATGAGATCAGTGATATGATTAGCTTATTAAGAGGATAATAATTTATTTTTAATACGCCCCCGCAAGATTGACGTTCCATCTGCAACAGCCACTTTGGAATGAAGATCTTGAAATTGTGCCTTTGCCATAGGTTTTGTTAGAATGTCTGCTAGGTGTTCTATAGTGTTCACATACGCTACAGAAAGAACACCCTTTGAAGTGAGATCTCGGACAAAATGCAAATCAATGGCTATATGTTTCATCCGGGAATGTTGGACAGGATTCAGGGCTAAACGAGTTGCTCCCATATTATCATATAGTAGCCGTGGAGGTGAGGGAAGTTGATGCACAAGTCTGCAAACAGATGACGAAGCCAACATAACTCAGAAGCAGTCGTAGCCAAGGCTCGGTACTCGGCCTCCGTAGAGGAACGCTGCTTTCAGGAGCGCCAAGAGATAGGTGTCGAGCCAAGGAACACCACATAAGCTGATGTCGACTTGCAGTCAGATAAATCTCCACCAAAGTCTGAATTAGAAAAAGCCGTAAGAGTGAGGTCAGTCGTGCGTCGAAGAATAACTCCATAATACAGAGTATGCTTAAGAAATCTGAATAATCGCTTAACTGAGCCCCAAGCCTCAGGAGATGGAGCAGACATATGCTGTGCAAGACGGTTAACAGTGAACGAGATATCAGGACGCGTCATTGTTAAGTATTGTAGGCCACCAAGGGCACTACGATACTCACTAGGATCAGCGGCAGCAGTGCCAACAACAGACTTAGAAACAGATGGAGTAGAGACGGGCTTGACACCCTCCATTTTGTGCCGCCGAAGGAGATCGATCAAGTACTTGTTTTGGGACAAGAAGAGCCCTTCCTTACAGTGGGCGACCTCAATTCCCAAGAAATAGGAGAGTGGGCCTTGGTCTCTAACAACAAAAATGGATTGGAGATGAACGGTGAGCTTAAAATTAGACGAGGAGAAGTTCCTGTCAAAACCAAATCATCAACATAGGCAAGTACATACATAATATATGCACCTTCGTAAAGAGTAAAGAGTGAGGAATCAGCTTTAAACCGACAAAGGCCAAATTTTTGAAGGGCTGCACACAGGGAATCATACCAAGCTCGAGGGGCTTGACGAAGGCCGTAAAGAGAACGACGAAGCATGCATACATGATAGGGTTTTGAAGGATCCTTAAACCCCGGAGGCTGCTGCATATAAACGGGGACGTCAAGATCACCATGAAGGAACACATTGCTTACATCAATTTGATGTAAGGGCCAGTTCTTTGAAGTTGCCAATGTAAGAACAGTCCGTATTGTTGCTGGCTTAATAACTGGGTTGAACGTCTCCTTAAAATCCAACCTTGGCCGTTGGTGAAAGCCTTTGGCAACCAATCTAGCTTTAAATTTATCCACCGTGCCATCTGATTTTCGTTTAGTTCGAAAAACCCATTTGCATCCAATAATATTACCGTGCGGTGGGGGATCAACTAAATCCCACATCCCATATTTTTGCAAAGCAGTGAATTCCTCAGACATTGCAGACCGCCAATGAGGAATAGAGAGAGCGTCTTTGATAGTGGCAGGCTCGACATCAAAAGGAAGGGGGTGTTTTATTGCAGCAAACAACCTCTTTGGACGATGAATATTATTTAGGGCGCGTGTGCGCATGGCATGAGTTCGGTTTGGGGGGATCAATGGCGGCTCCACAAGAACAGCAGTTGGTAATAGTGGCCGAGCATGCGTGATTGGAGGAGGAACGACATTAGGCACTAGCGCATCAGAAATTGGCGGATGAGTTGTTGGTTGAATAGTAAATGGTGCCAACTGGAGAAAAGGCAAAGTGATAGTAGTAGAGGCCGGTTGTTCTAGAGAAGGAGACACCAGATCACTGAGCGGAGGAAACGTATCCTCCAAGAAACGAACATGGCGGGAAATAAATAAGCAACCAGTTGAAATGTCATAGCAACGATAGGCACTTTGCGACGTGGAACACCCCACGAAGACACATTGAGTGGAAGGAGGATTTAATTTGCCAGGAGCATAAGGCCGGATCCATGGAAAGGACAGGCAACCAAAAACTCGAAGTTTCATAGAGACATTATTATCATTAGTAAACTTACTCACTGACAAAAGGTTTCGCCTAGCATGAGGAACACAGAGAATATCAGAGAGTACAAATTTATTAGATTGAAACTGTAAATAAGATGTACACGTGTGTGTGATAGGGAGACCATAACCATCATCAAGTTGGACCTCATCCGTACCATCGTATTCAAAATGTATTGAGAGGTTATTGAGATTTGCAGTCAAGTTGTGGGAAGCGCCGGAGTCAACCATCCAAGGAGCACTGGAGCCGGATGGTGATTGGGCAAAGTTTGCTTTATTGGGAGGTCGTGCTGAGCAGATATCGGGACGAGGCTGGGTACAGTTGTGGAGGTCTGAGCAGATGCCAATGGGGCACTGGATTGGGAATCGTTAGGCATGGTGGTGTAGTTTTTTAGCGGAAGAAGAAAAGATGGGTGATTTTAGGATCTTTTCCCTACTGATACCGTATAAGAATGATATGAAGTATGTTTTATTGATTATGAAAGAGATGTACATAGGAAATATATACATGACAATCTGTATAGTTAATAAGGAAAGTTGACTATATTACAAATGATTAGGCTTGATATCAGTGATATGATTAGCTTATTAAGAGGATAATGATTTATATTTAATAGGGTTTGTGATTTGATTATTGAGAGCATACACGTCCATATCGTATTACAACATGTTTGAAGGTGGTAGAATATTTCATATTTTAAATTGATCATTCATTGAAAAGTTTGCTTAATCATACTCCTTCGCAATCGCTCGACGTAGTTTTGCAAACTACTCGCAATTATTGTTATTTACACCTAAATTGATAAATTCTCGTGTTTGCATAATTCTATAGGAAAACGAGTTTAAATTAATTCTCAAAAGCATGCGGCCAATCTAGAGTAAAAACAAGAGAATGAGTGATCTATGCACCGGGTCAAGGGACAAACTGATCAGTTTGAGTAATTGGTGAGGATTAGGAAATAGTCTTATTATCGGGTTTGGGAACACCTTAGATGTAAGGCTATAGTACCCGAAGGGAAATGATTTTCATCCTAGCATCTCGATGCCCTAGCAAATCCAAATTGAAGAATAAACACGGTATTAACAATTTCACTCGATTTCACTAGGTAGAGAACACCCGAAGAATTCGCCTGACCCTTGCACTTCTTCGAATTTAATTCGTAGTTGTTCTTTGCTTTATTTTTTATTTTCTTGGTTTAGTAGTTAATTTACTTACTAGCATTTGTGTTAAGTTTAATTTATTGTCTTTAGATTATTGTTTAACTTTAGTTTTGCATCCAACTCCAGAAACCGTATCTACATCGGGTGTGACAACACACAACTCTAGGGATCCATTGCACTAGCCCACCTCCTATGGTTCGATATTACCCGGTCGAAATACTTAATTGTATACTACTACGATCCCTTATGCTTGAGGGGAAGTAGTTAGTCAAAATATATTGCCTAAAATTCGTTCAAGTCAACGACCATAAAAAATCCCTTAAGTGCTAGGTTTGAGCATTATAACTCTTGCTGTACTTTTGGAAGCATTCGTGATTAGGGATGGCAATGGGACGAGACTGGGACGGGTATGCCCTATCCCAGGGCCCGTCCCGCTAGAAAATTCCCATACCTAGACCCGTTCTGTCCCGCTTAAAACCCCGTCGGTTTTTATCCGTCCCGTTTATTTTTTTTAATTAATTTAATGTATACAATACATTTATTTTAATATTACGTAATTCAAATTAAATATATAATTGTTTAAATAACATTTCATATTCATTTTATACTAAAAAAACTACATAAAAAATATTTTTACAAACATATATACATTAATATACATATAAGTTTATATAAATAGAAATATATATATATATATATATATATTAAACATTACTATATTTTATATATAGCGGGTACGGGTACAGATAGACAGGGCGGGTTTGGTAAAAACCACGACACATCCCATACCCGCTTAACCGAGTCCGTACCAGGCCCATGCGGGTTCGGGTTTGACCCCGTCCCATTGCCATCCCTATTCGTGATGCTTTTATTTCAAATAATTGTATATGTGTAGGAAAAAACACCATAATTATTGTAAACTAGTACAAAATCCGCATATTATGTGAAAATTAAAGATAATTTTGTATATTATTATTTTAAATTATGATTAATATTTATTTATAAATTGAATTTAATGTTCATATTTTTTTAGATTCGTACACATATTAAATTTACAATAAAATTTATTAATTAATTGATAAATAAAATTAGTAGATGTTGGGATATGAATCCTAGACAAGTTCTAAATGATGAAAAGAAAAGATGAAGTTTTGATAAGCCAAAAAGTGGTTGAATATTTTCTAAGTATTGACTGAACTAGTCTAGTTGAGTTGAGTCATCTTGAACAGATCAGTAGAAGTTCAAAAGACAAGTTAAAGTTTAAAAGATGAAGTACTTATAAAAATGTTTTATACTTCATATATGTTCTTATTAGTTTGTTATTGAGCTATAAACAATGTATAGAGCTCATTGATATTTCTATGTAATAGATTAGATTGGTTGTATAGATTATAAGTTGACTAAGCTTGTATTATAAAAGCTTAATGTAATATGATAGTCTTGTTAGGACTAGATTAGTTCTATTATAGTCTACTGCACAAGAAGAGAAGACAAGTCTACTACTCAAGACAAGCAGACTACAAGACGAGTGCATCGACTGGACTACACAAGACGAAGTCAACTAGAAGTTAGTTACAAAAGCGCGTATGAAGATAAAGGTTAAAGAAGTTAGTTGGAATAACTAATTCATAACAGAAACGAGTTGATGAATAAGAAGATTCAGTTAGAAATCAGTTATCAAGAAGAGTTGGTTACAACTACTTAAGTTCTTGATTTCAGAAGTCTATATATACTTGAAGGAGATCATTGATTCAAGACTACTGGATTACTGATTACTAAACATAGACGTACTGGTATTCTAAGCATTCAAAGGCGTATTACGAAGAATTAAAGAAGAAAGAACTCACAGAGTTAACTTCAGAAGGAAGCCAGAAGACAAAGATATATTCAGAAGGCTACTACTGAACGAAGAGAAGTTTTATTTTACTGTTTTGTTTCAAGTTGCTAGTTGCTTGTTAAATAGCTAGTTAGATCGAAGATATATCTGGTGGTATATTTTAGAAGATCTAAGTCTTCTTCTTGGGACTTAAAAGACAGGAACTACACTGTATACTCGATTGGAAGAGTTTAGTGGAAAACATCACAATTGGATTGTGAGAGTGGATGTAGACAAGTTGTCGAACCACTATAAATCTTTGTTTGTTGATTTACTGCTTTACTGTTTGATTAATTGCTTAACTGTTTAAATACTAAACTGAACTTGACTAGTTGAGTATAGAACAGAAGTTCACGATATTAAGTTGAGTATAAATTGATTGGGCTCATTGTTATTCTGATATTCCGCATTACGTATTCTGATATATCGAAAGATTTTTGAAAAGTCTATTCACCCCTCCCCTCTAGACTTGTTCACTAGCTTACTCGATATTCAACTCAACTTTGGGACCAACAACTTTAAGACATGCAAGTCTGCTGGCGTACCTATGCTACCTACATACAGAATGGACCCAGACGAACAAGGTAAGTGTGCTGATCAAACATATTATCGAGGTCTAATTGGTTCATTACTGTACTTGACTGCTAGTAGACCTGATATTGCATTCTCTGTTGGTGTATGTGCTCGTTTTCAAGCTAATCCAAAAGAGAGTCACATGGAAACCACTAAAAGGATATTGAAATATTTGAAAGGGACCATCAATCGAGGTATATGGTATCCTTCAAATGATGATTTATCTCTAAGTGGCTACTCTGATTCTGATTTTGGTGGCTGTAGAATAGATAGGAAATCTACTTCTGGTTCTTGTCAATTCTTAGGCACAAAACTCATTTCATGGTTTTCGAAAAAGCAGACTAGTGTTGCTACCTCTACTACCGAAGCCGAGTACATGGCTGCTGGTAGTTGTTGTAGTCAACTACTCTGGCTCATGCAACAGCTTAGAGATTACAACTTATATGAATCAAATGTTCCTATTTTCTGTGATAGTAATAGTGCAATTGCCATTACACAAAATCCAGTATTGCACACACGTTGTAAGCATGTTGATGTGAAGCATCATTTCATACGTGATCATGTAGAAAAGAAGGATATTCGCATGGAAAAGATTCATACTGATTTTCAAAGAGCTGATATATTTACAAAACCATTAGCTGAGGCACGTTTTCGTGAGTTATGCATTAGTTTAGGGCTAATTGATTTAGACCCTACTTGTCTATAGCTATGTACTAACCAGACAGGTACATCAAGAAAAGGAGACCAAATTACTAGACTTGAAGCACTCGACTACTCACGCACCAGACAGGTATACAAGGCTAGACTAGATGACCAGACAACCCGATGAGGAAGCTGGTAAAGCTGAGGGTAATACTAAGGGAATAAACATTTAAGGGGGAATCTTTGATTTCTTAAATATCCTTATGTTGACTCTTCAGTTTGTTACAGGTCATCTTGGTCGAAACCTTGATCATTGCTTTGAATTGATAATTCATTCTATTTATTGTTACTCCACTTGTACCATCGATTATACGTTGCAAATTATAAGATAGGTACATGAAGACGTTCGACGATTGAGTTAGACAAGCACAGTCGAAGGGGGAACTCGACCAGTGTTCATGACTCTACTCATCTTGAGAAGCTCAAGGCTACTCGTCTGCTCTGGATGGTCTCGAACAAACAAGCTAAGTAGTCTATTTGATTTAAATATGCTAAGTGTTTTGTCGATAGAATCAAGGGTATTTTTGTAATTAGGTAATGCTAAAATTTGATAATTCTAGAATTGGATTTATACACACCCATTTAATGAGGTGTATACACCCAGTTTGAACTCGACTACTTTAGGACAGATGAGTTCACTCCCCTGTTCTAAGGAAAATAGAGCCGGATTTCAAATTTTACAATATCAAATCACATAATATTCTCGATTCCGTAACCGAATCTCAAAGGTCTCAACCGTTGGATCTAATCCTTCAATCTTGGCCGTTGATTCAAGTTACAGTTCTAACAAAACCCATCTTCCACAACTCACTAGCCTTACTGTTCCATTACTGCAAAGTGTTTCTTAACCCTTCTACTCTGAAAATCTGATTTCGTGCTATTTTTTCTAGCTAAACTGCAAACTATTCCTATATCAAAATGTCTACCCGTTCTATTTTTGACATCAGATCGAACATGCACGTCACATTTGACCTTGGTCGGTACATTGCTGACAACAAGGTGAATGTTGAACCATCTGTGTTCTTCAAAGGTCAACACACTGCTGAAAATGAAGAAATTCTGACCAAGTGCACAAGATGTGGTCTAAGGCCCTACTTAGAAGCCTTTCCTCAAGTCGTATTGGAGGAAGAAGTGCTCGAATTTTATGCCAATGTCACTAGACGAGGTGACATTCTCGAATCGTTTATTGGAGAAGATCGGGTGCAGATCACTCGAGAAGGGTTGTTCAAGTTTCTGAAACTACCCATTGGATCAATTAATGTGGAAAACTATGGAATAGGGCAGGAGGTTCGTTACTTGAGTATTTTCTGTGGAAGGAAGCTCAAACCCAAGCAAGATGGCAAGTATGCGGCAGTCAAGAAGGGTGATCTTCTTGACAAATATCGCACTTTGTTGGACATTGCCAGCAAAATTCTACTCAGCTCGACTGGTTCGCATGATTCGGTAACTTTTGCTAAGGCAAGGGTCATGGCGGCAATATATGATGGCATAACCGAAGGAGACTGGTTTAGATTGATTGCAGATCGTATCATGTATTTTGCGAAGAGCGTCCGGGTAGATGATCACACTCGAAATTGGGTGGTGTTGACAGCTGTTGGGTATGGTAACATGTTGAGTATCCTTTTCCCTCGTCTACTCCCCAACAAGTCGAGTTGGAGTCAAGGGAAGCCCTTTCATCCTTTGAAGTTCTATTTGAAGAAAGTGGCCGTTCGAAAGCAAGCTGCTTCTAGGCCAGCTGCCCCCAGACGTGTTCAGATTGAAGATT
The DNA here is from genome assembly GCA_963675135.1 of Galeopsis tetrahit. Taxonomy (NCBI): domain Eukaryota; kingdom Viridiplantae; phylum Streptophyta; class Magnoliopsida; order Lamiales; family Lamiaceae; genus Galeopsis; species Galeopsis tetrahit. The sequence continues at coordinate 5,735,888 of OY776130.1, forward strand.
CTGATGTTCTACCTTATGGCAACTCATCTAGCTCTTCAGGAGATGAGTCTGACGAAGAAGAGGCTGAGGCTCCTGCAAAAGCCGAGTTAAGTGGTGATGACTCTGAACAGACCCATTCTGACAAGGAAGAGACTCAAGTCCTTCGACTTGTGAGGATTGGTACTCCACCTCCACCAGAAGAGATGGGTTACCAGGTTGGTCCCTCTTCTCAATCTTTGTCAATTCCCTCTCTCTCTCTCCCCTCTGTTCGAACCAAGGCTAGATCACATCGATCTAGGCCTCGTCCTTTACCCATAACCTCGCAGGCATTGCCAGCATATCCGCTGAGAGCAAGCCTACCCCAAATCACTCCCAGAAAGGACACAACTGATACTCAGACAGTTGTTACACTTGACCAAGACACATCAAAGCCCCTTGAAACCATGGCTTTCACTCCCTCTCCCTCACCAGAATATGGTGAACCCTCTATCCCGTCTACTTCAGACAAGACGCCAGTTGCCACTGCAACAACTGAGTTAGAGACCCCATCTACTCAGACCCCGTCTGAAGTACGATTTGAATCCTTGGTATATTATCCTATGTGCCTTCGAGAGAAGAGAGTTCGCGCTCGAGTTTCTAGGAACATGAAGAAACAACTTTCGACTCTCGACATCGACTACTCGTCTGAACAGTTTGAGAAGCTGATCAGAATTTGCACCTGGTTCTCTTTGAAGAAGTCAGGAACTGATGATCTTTTTGAAGTCATTCAAGGCATGGGCGGAATCTCCAATTTCATGGATTGGGAGATGGAACAGAAAGAAAATAGTGGAGTGAAGGACCACTCTGAACTATTTCCTCGCAAAGCCTTGGTGGATTTAGTCAAAAGAATGTTGAACATTCCTGATGGCATTCTGGTTGAAGAATTCTCTTTTGATGTCGGAACCCAGACTGATCTGGAGGAAGACGAGATCAAACCAGAAGTTGCTGAGATTGGTACTCAGACTTCTGAACCTATGTTGGAGATAGATGATGCTGAAAGTTCAGAAGGAACTGAATCTTTTGAGTTTGGTAAAGAAGATGATGAATTTATGGATGCTGAGATGTTCATTGAAGATGAACTAGTTGAGAAAGTACAAGAGGCGACTCAGTCATCTGTTCAAACCATTCCTGAAAGATTCTTAGACGATTTGAAGAATGGTGTTATGGAGATTGTTCAAACATCTGTTGATAATGTGATTGAATCAAAGCTGAAATCAACTATGTTAGAGCAAAGTCAGTCTATTGTTGACAGCACAAGAGAAGTGTTGATATGTGAAGTCAACAAGTTGGACCTAACTTTCAAAGATGAGATGTTTGCTCAAGTAGAAACTTTTCTGAAGCAGCAGTTAGATTTGTCTGAAGCAAAGGCTACTTCGTTTGCTCGTTCGTTAGCAGAAGAGTCAGAGAAGATGGAAAGACTCTGCAGTGCTAAGATTTCAATTGCTGATGATCAGAGAAGAGAAGCACAAGATCAGTTGGTGCGTTCTCAAAATGTTCTACAAGAGTTAACAGCTCAGTATACTCTACTTCACCAGACGGCTTCACAGTTCAAAGATGAACTTACTTCGACTTCTCAGAAGCTACAGCTGACTACTGATCGTTTAAACAAAATGATTGATGAGAAGACGATTCAGACCCAAGTTTTGCTAGCTACTGAAGCTATGAAAGAAGCAGTGCAAGAAGAAATGACTCGCTTTACTAGTCTTTTCTCTCTTAAGGCAGATGAAGCCAAAAAGGGGGAAGAGTTAAGTATTGTTGAGAAATCTGCAGAACCTGAAGCTAAGGAGGCTGCTGAGGCAATTCAAGAACTCAAGAGGCCTAAAAGAGGTAAATTGATCAAAACAGCTGAGCTAGATAAAGATAGATCAGAAGAGCTGAAAATGGTCAAAGGCAAAGGAATTGCGTCTCCAGAAGCTGAGATCCAGACAAGAAGAGGTTCTAAAAGGAAGTTGAATATTGAAGAGATTGAAGCTGCTACTGCTACTGATCTTACTGAGAAGAAACAAAGAATGAATGAGGATGAGATTCATTATGCAAGTAAGAAAAAGATCAGGAAGCATATTGAAAGAATGCAGAAATTGAAAGCTGATGAAGATCTGATGGAAGACAAGTTCATTGATTACTTCATAGATGATGAGCATAGAGCTGAATGGATTGAAGTAAAGAGTCAATGGGAACTTGATCATTGGATCATACGCAAATTTGGTGATGCTGAAGACAAAAATGAATTGTATTCACTGTTTGACAGATTCATGGAAGGTCAACACAGGAAATTATGGCATCTTGTTCTAAGGATATCAGCTGGTGCTAATTTTAATATTCTTGTTCCTGAGTTTCCAAAATGGAATTGTCCGATGACAAGCTCTGGTAGAAGAGTTGATATGAACAAGATCAAGAAATATGAAGAAGAGCTGTTGGATAAAGAGAAAATTGAAGATGAAGATCATATTGGTCTGATACACAGAAGACTCCTAGATGCGTTTCAAGTTCCAAACTTAGAAGGAGGTACTCTTTCAGACTAGTTGATTTATATTCTTAGTATTTTGTTTTTTTTGCTCTGATACTTTTTCATTTTGATTATGTATTTGTAATCTACTGATCATTTTGAATGAATGAAAAGATAAGTACTATTTGATGTTAAAGACAAGATAACTACTTAACTAGTCTACTAATTGAGAAAAGATTCAAGTAGTTTTGGCTTCATCAAAAAGGGGGAAATTGTTGGGATATGAATCCTAGACAAGTTCTAAATGATGAAAAGAAAAGATGAAGTTTTGATAAGCCAAAAAGTGGTTGAATATTTTCTAAGTATTGACTGAACTAGTCTAGTTGAGTTGAGTCATCTTGAACAGATCAGTAGAAGTTCAAAAGACAAGTTAAAGTTTAAAAGATGAAGTACTTATAAAAATGTTTTATACTTCATATATGTTCTTATTAGTTTGTTATTGAGCTATAAACAATGTATAGAGCTCATTGATATTTCTATGTAATAGATTAGATTGGTTGTATAGATTATAAGTTGACTAAGCTTGTATTATAAAAGCTTAATGTAATATGATAGTCTTGTTAGGACTAGATTAGTTCTATTATAGTCTACTGCACAAGAAGAGAAGACAAGTCTACTACTCAAGACAAGCAGACTACAAGACGAGTGCATCGACTGGACTACACAAGACGAAGTCAACTAGAAGTTAGTTACAAAAGCGCGTATGAAGATAAAGGTTAAAGAAGTTAGTTGGAATAACTAATTCATAACAGAAACGAGTTGATGAATAAGAAGATTCAGTTAGAAATCAGTTATCAAGAAGAGTTGGTTACAACTACTTAAGTTCTTGATTTCAGAAGTCTATATATACTTGAAGGAGATCATTGATTCAAGACTACTGGATTACTGATTACTAAACATAGACGTACTGGTATTCTAAGCATTCAAAGGCGTATTACGAAGAATTAAAGAAGAAAGAACTCACAGAGTTAACTTCAGAAGGAAGCCAGAAGACAAAGATATATTCAGAAGGCTACTACTGAACGAAGAGAAGTTTTATTTTACTGTTTTGTTTCAAGTTGCTAGTTGCTTGTTAAATAGCTAGTTAGATCGAAGATATATCTGGTGGTATATTTTAGAAGATCTAAGTCTTCTTCTTGGGACTTAAAAGACAGGAACTACACTGTATACTCGATTGGAAGAGTTTAGTGGAAAACATCACAATTGGATTGTGAGAGTGGATGTAGACAAGTTGTCGAACCACTATAAATCTTTGTTTGTTGATTTACTGCTTTACTGTTTGATTAATTGCTTAACTGTTTAAATACTAAACTGAACTTGACTAGTTGAGTATAGAACAGAAGTTCACGATATTAAGTTGAGTATAAATTGATTGGGCTCATTGTTATTCTGATATTCCGCATTACGTATTCTGATATATCGAAAGATTTTTGAAAAGTCTATTCACCCCTCCCCTCTAGACTTGTTCACTAGCTTACTCGATATTCAACTCAACTTTGGGACCAACAGTAGAAATGAAGAATATGAGAAGAAAATGAGAAAATAAATATGAGAAATTTTGATGGACACAAAGAGAGAAACAAAAATTAGAAAGAGAAAAAAAATTGATATAGTTAATGGAGTTTTTTTTTTTTTTTTTGAAAGCTTATATTTTTATATAGTTAACGGAGTTAAAAGGGATGAGTGAGAGAAAATAATGTGAAATTTGTATAAATTGAGAAAAGGTAAATGGAAAGAATTTGAAATGACACGTAGAAGGGAGAAAGAATTAATTATTATATAATGTGAAATGAAAAAAAAAAATTATAAATTGTTGTTTCAGTCAAATAACTGTATGTGTGTAGGAAAAATACGATAATTAAATTCAGGAAAGAAAAAATAAATGTTGAATGCTAGCTTTACAAAAGTAAGTCTAACTAAAAAAAATTAAAATTAAATTTATAAATAAAAATAAATATAAAGTAATGTATAAGTAGTTAAAAAGTAACTCTATAGTTAGGCCAACTATACAAATTAACCATAATTAATTATATTCCAAGTCTAGTTAGAATTATAAATCAGGGATGGGTCAGTTTCAGAATCATTTTTTGACATTTCATATTTCTCTTCTGGGGGTTGACTAAAAGAAAGCTCTTGCAGTCCCCCATTCAATCCGGTGGGAAATACGAGATAATCAAAATTAGTGGAAAATCCCGACACACTTGGATCCGAAATTAAAGGCCAGCTGGTAATCTTCAATTTCTTATTTTATTGTTAAATTCTATTTGCAATTTATTATATTTTTATGCTGAATTAATCTAGGGTTTTGAAGGCTACGAAATTATTAGGAGTGAATTTAGGGTTTTGTTTGTTGAGTGATCTCAAATCCACATTTTAGCGATCTATTTTAGTTGAATTAATTTTTGTTTCTGATTTATAAGTTATATAGCCATTTTTTTTTAGTAATCTTGAAATGTGTCTGAATGAATTTAGCTAGCTAGACAATATGTTTTTTTAGTTCTTCTGGTAATCTTGAAATGTGTCTGAATTTAGCTAAACAACATGTTTTTTCAGTGGTTCATTTTCTTATATATGCCATTTGTTGTCAACCTGTTTCTCAATTAGGTTTTGTGGTTCAATCCGGTGGGAAATACGAGATAATCAAAATTAGTGGAAAATCCCGACACACTTGGATCCGAAATTAAAGGCAGCTGGTAATCTTCAATTTCTATTTGCAATTTATTATTTTTTATTGTTAAATTCTATTTGCAATTTATTATTTTTTATGCTGAATTAATCTAGGGTTTTGAAGGCTACGAAATTATTAGGAGTGAATTTAGGGTTTTGTTTGTTGAGTGATCTCAAATCCATTTTAGCGATCTATTTTAGTTGAATTAATTTTTGTTTCTGATTTATAAGTTATAGCCAATTTTTTTTAGTAATCTTGAAATGTGTCTGTGGACTATTTTCTTTAAAATAAAACTATTTTTGACAAAAACTTCACTTAGTTTAGGCCTAGGGTTCAAGGGGAAATTTAGTAAAGAAAGAAGAAACTTAAAATCTTCTCTTTATTTCTTTGTTGCTGTGTTTTTATTTTTTGTTTTTTTTATTTTACTTTGTTTTGTTGTGTTGTTGACAAAATCTTCATTTAGCTATGATTATATCTCTGTCATAAAGCAAGATAATTGAATATTCTGATTTAGATAAGAGCCTATTCCTCAAATAATAGAACTCCATTATTTTCCTTCTAAGTTTTATTTTTTCCCATGTACTACTAGTTCAAGAAAAAAGAAATACTATTATTGGCAGGCTCCCAATTATTTTGGTAAAGGCAATTAGAAGGGATATTATTAACTCCTATTTATTTATTATTATATGTTGCGACCGATGTTTTATTTTGAAGTCGCTTTCTTTAGAAAGAATCCTATGTGAAGACTGGAAATTTTGCCTAAGCATAACATATTGAGTTAGTATATACTCCTAATAACTAAAGCAATTAAAGAAAATTGAAGTAGAAAAATTAAATAGAGTTGATATAGGATCCTGGTCAAGTCAGTCAAGATTTAAATTCTTATTAATCATCATTTTATCCAAGTTTATTTCCTTCTTTAATTTGCATTGAAGAAATAGTAATTTTCTATTCTAGGCGGCGACCGTTATATATAATATTTCTTTCGGTTTTTATTTCTTCATCGTGCTGCATGATTGAAGAGAAACATGATATATATGATCCTTAAAAAAAAAGGAAAGGCACTGTAATATAATGTTTAAGGACTGTTTGCTGTGGTAGGCTGCTTATTAACTGTTTGCTGAATAGTGTTTGATCTATATGCAACTCTGGATGTAACTTTTTGAGTACTTCTGGTACTTCGATAATATAATATCCCTTTTTCCGTTCAAAAAAAAAGTGCAAAAATGTTGATATTGGTATGCATCATTTTCTGTATACTGAATGCTGTACATTTTGTTGTGTTTCAGATCTAGCATTTTGGAAAGCATGGAGTGCAATAGAGAGGAAGCCCTCCGGGCGAAAGCAATGGCTGAGGAGAAATTGGCGAACAATGATTATGATGGTGCACGGATATTTGCTACTAGGGCACAGACGCTATATCCTGGATTGATGGGCATTTCTCAAATGTTGGCCCTTGTGGATGTGCTTGCTTCTGCGAAAATCAAAGTCACAAGTGGAGAAACTTTTTGGTATGGAGTTCTTGGTGTGAACCCAGAAGCAGACGAGGAGGCGATAAAGAAGCAATACCGAAAGTTGGCTCTTTTGGTGCATCCAGATAAGAATAAATCAGCTGGGGCTGATGATGCTTTCAAGCTTATCGCAGAGGCCTGGTCTCTGTTATCCGATAAGACGCAGAGGTCAGCATATGACAAAAGGATGTGGGCCAAGACAGGAATTCTACAAGATTGTGTTCCTATGCCAACTCCTGCAGCAGCAGCAGCATCGTCATCCTCCGGAAGCACGCCTAAGAGCTTTTGGACAAAGTGTCAGAATTGCAGGATGTTTTATGAATACCTTTACCGGTACTTAGACCATGCTCTCCAGTGTCCTAATTGTTTCCAAGGTTTTTTCGCTGCTCAGACCCCGGCCCCTCGTCTCAAGAAGAGAAGATTCAATGCACAGTGTAATGTAACTGCTGCTCAGGGAAATGCACAGCGGGTTTAATTGGAGTGCCTGCCTAATTAGACAAGTTTAATTTCCAAACTTTTATCAGGCTCTCAAGCCAAATGCCAGTGCTTTCTTTTTAACAGACTTCTATCAGTGTCATGACGTTTGTTTTCCTTAATATATGAACAACGTACTTTATTAAGTGTTTTTCTAGTTTAATTATATAATAACTTTATGAAGTACCAACAAATACTCCTTATCCTATATATCTATTTTTTATTTACATTTAAATATGCAGGTTACATTTATATATATTTGAACGAAAAAACGGATATTAATATTATCGGAGTACCAGCACTACAAAAAACCATCCATATGGAGAGGGTTTTGGGGAGGGAAAAGCCCTCTTTAAAAGGGATGCTGACGGAAATGGCTAGCGTTTTATTAGCGAGTGTCAGATCCGTCGCCAATTAGCGAGTGTCAGATCCCTCGCCATTAATTATATACTGTCAAAATATCAAGAAGTGGTCAAGACAATTATAGTACTATAGTAGTTCTCCTTAATTACAAACTAATCTTGGATTTTTTGTTCCTTGTTATCTACAAAAACCATACCACACAGCACCAAAGACGTTCCATTACCCACTTCTTTCTCTCAACCCCCAAGAATATATTCCGCAATGTTGATGAAAGTGAGACGATGGTTTGATGTGCGAGGCCATTGGTGACTTCATCCATGAGTAGCAGAGATTCCACACTTTGTTAGAGTAACTACAGTCGAAGAAAAGATGTCGGATTATTTCTTCGCCTGAACCGCAGAGTCCGCAAGAGAGATCGTCGTTGTTGTTGAGCACATGCCTTTTCTTCAGTTCGACGCGTGCTGGTAACCTTTCCTGCAGAATTTTCCAGGCGATCGCCCGTCGCTTGAAAGCTTCCAACTCCATAAATCAGTTTGTGTGTCAAGATTTTATTGAGTTGGTTGATTAATTTTTTAAATGAGTAATTATGTTATTGGCCGATGAGAGAATACATTTGACATTTAATTTGTGTGTAATGGTCCATGTGTGAAGCATATAATGAGTTTTAATTTAGAAATTAAATAAAATCATTACATGATCAGTTTTGATTTAGAATTAAAAGACCGTGAATTATTTACAATTGTTCAAAAAGTTTTGGCTGTCACAACAGTAGTGCCGGAAAAAATAAATTAAAAAAGTGCCCTAATATATATATATGGGAAGAACTAGTAACCATGGTGCACCATGGATTGTATTATTAATATAACATATACAAGTTGTTTTTCTTAAAGGTACCAGTGTGTTATAGTATTAATTATTTTCGCTTAAAAGTATTTGTTGTGTACAGTTGCGTTGTACAAATGTCGTACAAGAAATTAAAGTTAATACATATGATTACCTGAGGCTGGTCCGCAACGTTTACCAATAAATATATAGTTGTTGGAAAAGTACAGTCAGTATTCGGAGAAATGTCGATTGATTGACTGATTACTCAAGTCCACCCTAGCTCAAAACGCTATCGACATAGGGTTTTTCCAATTGCAGGTCGTCTAAGATATACTCCCTCCGTCCGCCTATAAGCTTCCCATTTTACCATTTTGGTCCGTCCGCCTATAAGCTTCCCATACCCTTTTTGGTATGTACTTTTTCTTACACATCATTTTATATCTTATTTTTTCTCTCTATCTCTCTCCTCTTTCAATCACATCACTTGTACTATATTTATTATTTAATCACTTTTCTTAATCTATGTGCCAAAAAGTAACGTGTAACTTATAGGCGGACGGAGGGAGTAGTAGTTTTCTACATACCCACATATTAAACTGCTGAGGATTCAAGGGACCCTTTGGGGCATATATACTTCTGTTTCTCATCATCTTCCAAACTCATAAATTCTTTTATTGTCGAAAATATTGCATTCGTCAATACTTCAGGTACACTATGATTCGCACCACTAAATTCGCGCGGAATAACAAGGGCGTTAACTGAGGGCGAAAAAACGGTTCAATTATTACCAGCTAAACTTCCAACCTGCATTAGTTTTCAATTAATGGTTAAAAACTTTTCACATAAAATGAAGAGTTAATTGCAAAATAACTCATGACATTTAACTTTGTTTTCGATTATAACATATGTTTTATAATTGTTGCATAATGTTGCAATTCTATCATATGACTATTTTCCGACTTGCTAACTTGGCAATGTATGAAGTTATAAAAGAAACTAAAAGATTGTAATTAAATTGAAATAATAATTAAACAAGTTCTTGAATATATTTGAAATTAAAAAAAACAATAAAAAAATTGGTTGTTACGTCAGCATAATTTGCCAGAAAATAGTAATATGTTATAATTGCAACAATTTGAAATAATGAAAATTTTAAAACATGTGCTGTAATTGATAAAACGTGAAAAGATCGTGATCGATATTCTTACGATGAAGAAATCCCATTCTTCGCAATAAAGTAGTTTGGTCGTAGAAATCAACGACAGGGAATGAATCACGTACATACTTGAACTTGGGATCTACTAAATTCTGCATGCAGGAAACTGCAATTGACACCATTTTAGTGTATTTTAGTGTATATCACAAGTACTTTTATGCTGTATATATATATAGAGAGAGAGAGGAATTAATTTATCACAATATATATATATATATATATATTATATTGTAAGCGCCGGTTGTCCATATACAGAAAATACCACTACATATAGTGCTACTGTATGTCTAATTTATCTAATTTTCTCCCTGTCCAATTCGCATGTTTGGCTTGCGACGAGATTCCTCTCAAATCAAAATGAGGTGATGATTAACTTATTTCAGATGTCATTGTATCGTACTTTGAATTGTTCATCTTTTATTTTCATTAACTGTCATCACTGGAGAATCTTACTTTTCATTGAATAATAATATTATACGTGTGACGCAATGCAGCAAAAACATAACTAAAATAAAAATATACAGTAATAATTCCATACACCATATATATATTTAATGGTACATGTAAAAATATGATTTTTTGTCTTGTAAGTTACACTATTTTTTTTATTTTTTGTCCTACTAATTTTTGCACTTTACTTTGGTCCTGTAACATGTTTCAAAAAAATTGTCCAACAACCTGCTACTACAGGTCACATGTCCGGTCTCATCCGACATGCATTGGTTAATCCTAACTAGACATGGAATTAACCATGGTTAATTTGTATAATTGAGCTAACTAGAGTATACTCATATAATATTACTTTATTTTTATTTTTAAATTTAAAATTATTTAGTTAGGCCTACTTTTTGTAAAGCAATCAACATTTATTTTTTATTTTCTGAATATAATTATGGTGTTTTTCCTACACATATACAGTTATTTGACTAAATTAAAACAACAATTTATAATCTAGTATTTCATTATAAATGAAAATTTTATAATCTTCGAAATAAAAGCATCAGGAATGCTTCCAAAAGTACAGCAAGAGTTACAACGCTCAAACCTAACACCAAGGGATTTTATATGCATGGTCCTAACAATAGGAAACGACACATCGTCCACCTTCCTCGCATAAAATTTATATATATAATAAAATTTATTGTCACTTCAGATGTGACCAGAAACGAGACCCGTTGTAGCAGGTTGCCGGACAAAAATTTCAAGAAATTGTAAGTTGTCGGACCAAAATAAAATTATTAATATGACCAAAACCAAAATGGGTGTTAGTTATGTGAATTTTTTTTGCATTTTCTCTATGTACTATATACTCAACTATCAATTTAATTTTTTATGCAACGTACCTGCAGCCTGCTGTATTGAAAACTTAAAGTTTTTTTTTTCGAACGGAGAAAATTTTATTAACTTCGAAAGATAATAATCTGGAGTTAGATAGGGAAATTACAATGTGTGTGATCAGCTGCGTTGCACGCATATAAGCCTAGGATTTGCACACCAATTGTGAAAATTAAATGAAGTAGTGTAGGATTTGTAATTAGATACTAAACCCCACATCATAACTCAAACGTCGTCGAACATCTGCTTTGGCTTGATCTCCTTGTTTGCAAACACTTTGTTGTTCCTCGCTCTCCAAATATACCACACGGTGCAACCTCCAAGCAGTCTGCAATGTTGCTGGAAGTGTGTCTCGGAGGCTAGTCCGCAGGAGACGTCGATCATCACCATTAATTGTTGAGTATGTGGCGTCTCTTTAGTTCCCTCGTGTGGCCAGCCTCTTCCGCAAAACTTTCCAGGCCAGTCCCGATAATTTACTTGGGGTTAGCTTGTTCTAAATTTTCCGTAGGGCCTTATTTTTCATAATTTTGAAGTAATTTAAAGTGAAATAAAGAATTTTCAACCGGTCTGTAAGGAACTACAGATGACAATTTTCATGTTTGGAAGTTAATTAATAGTGAAACAATAGAAGACAAGGACCAATGGTACGTCTAAAGAAAACTCTTTTGTAAAACAGTTGCTAAGATTTGTGTAATTGGATCGACCCTCCTTCGCCGTTAGTTCTCTCGTCAATTCAAATATTTCTCCACGATGGATGCTCGGATTCACATTCTCAATATATATCCTTATTCGACTACCTTTCTTCACCGATTGTGCTAAGAAAACGTTGAGAAATTGTCTTCTACTTTATTGTACTTCTTATCCTAGCAAAAACTAATGTATATATTTTAATGATTCGATCACTAGTTGGGGCTAAGCTATTGTTTTTATTAGAAGTTGCGGTATATATATATCTAGTACAATCTAGCATTTATAGTATAAATATTTAGATTATTTTCGCTAAGTATGTAACGAAAGTTGTGAAGGATGTGTATGCACACCGGTATACAGTATACTCTAGCATCTTCAAGTAGACTATAATCAACTTTGGAATGAAATTGATGCAAGCTTCAATGCAACACTATAATCAATTCATTTGAATATTTGTTGAATATATTTCTATTTTGGGTTTATCATAATTAAAACCAAGGTTTTCTACGGGATTGGGATAGAATCTTTTTTTCGTCTCATAACTTTTCACATTTTTCAAAATGGTCCAAAAAACATAAATTTACGAATCTAGTCCCAATTATTTTTTATATGTACCAATTTCGTTCCAAATTTGTCAAAATCCTCAAAACGGCGTCGTTTTATGGTCTTATGCTCGACACGTGGACACTCAGTTCTGGCAAAGTTGTTGACCAAAAACAACGTCGTTCCGAGGATTCTGGCAATTTTTGGATGAAATTGGTACATGCAAAAATTGTACAAAAAATGCGGAAAATTTCACATTTGGCCAGAAGCCCCAATTTATTTCAAACGTGCATTACTGGCAATTTTTAAAAAAAAATATCAGAAAAAATATTACTAAAATTGTACACCTCTATTAGTGCTCGTACGTTATTCAAAACCTATCTCTAGTTCAATATTTTATTTCAAGAAATTGTCAAAACCTAATATTGAAAGAATACATAAAGTAAAGGCTTTCTTTAGTTTTTTTTGGGTGAAAGTCGAAGCATGTTGCTCGTACATTTCTTGTGAATTGAGTTCGATTTTCATTCAATTTGGGTGCAATTTTTTGGAGGCGGAATTAGGGTTCTTTTTTTTAGAGTTTGTTAAATCCGATAAAACTAATGGGTGAAAAAGGACCAAAAGTGTCTCATTCTTACAGGACCAAAAGTGAAATATTCTCATTATCCTTCATTAGTCGAGTAACTATTACCATATTCATTCTACCTTGTCCAAAAAGGCCGACATTACATTCCAGTGAAGTCCTATTTGTTTTATAGACTAAGCAAACAGTGTTCCCTATATAGTTACTTAATTAGTTAAGAAGTTGTTACTAGAAGTTAGTAAGTTACACTTACATTGTGTAAATCTACTTCTATAAATAATGTTCAATATATACTTCATACTCTCTTAATTAAGAGATCGAATACTTTCATTATCCTCCTCAGCCTCGTTCTCCATCTCCACCTCTTGCTCGCCCAATTGTCTGGTCGTCTGCCACCACTCACCCTATGCGCACTCGTTCAAAGGATGGCATTTTCAAACCAAAACACCCTTCTTCCACTTCGTTTTTGGCTCATCACAGCCTGCTCGCAGCCATTCATGCATCTCCTGACCCCAAAGGCTTCAAGTCCGCTGCAAAATCTCCTCATTAATTAGCTAGCTGCCATGGATGTCGAGCTCTAGGCTCTCTACAACAATTGGGACCTGCAAACATAGTCATCTCAAAATGGGTCTTTCACACAAAGTTCATCGCCGATGGTTCAGTTGATCGTCACAAAGCTCGCTTAGTCTCTTAGGATTTTACTCAGATTCCTGGTTTTGTTTACGAACGTACCTTCAGTCTGATCGTCAAATCTGTTATTGTTCGTGTTATCCTTTCTCTTGTCGTCATGAATAAATGGTCCCTGCATCAGTTGGATGTAAACAATGTCTTCTTGCACGGTCTCCTTGATAAACCCATCTAAAATAGGCTCCTCGAGCTTGGTTTCAGCATTTTTTTTATTTTCTGCTCGTCCTCGGCTTCAAAGAAAGTCAATCTGACACTTTCTTGTTTGTCCTCGCCCTAGATCGTACTCTTCTTTATCTTCTTGTTTATGTCGATGATATTATAATTACGGGTAACGATCACAACTCTGTTGTTCGTCTTATCTTCAGGATCGGCAAAGAGTTTGCCATTAAAGAACTTGGTCGACTCAACTACTTCCTCGGCCTAGAAGTAACCTACAACAATCAGGGCTTATTTTTAGGTCAATCCAAATATGCTAAAGACATTCTTGCTTGCGCAGAGATGATTGAATCCAAATCGGTTTCTACTCCTCTCTCCTTGACCGACCTTCTTTGAATTGATGGCCAAACCTTTTCTGACCCAACTCTCTTCCGCTCTCTTGTTGGTGTCTCCAGTATCTTACGATCACTCGCCCAGATATGTCCTTTGCGATCAACACTGTTAGCCAGTTTCAAGCTCATCCAACCATTTATCACTTTCAGGCTGTCGAAAGGATTCTTCGTTACGTCAAAGGCACAATCGATCTTGGTCTCCAGTTCTCAACAGGTACATCTTCGCTGCTCGGCTACTCTAATGCGCGCGGACTGGGCTCGATGTCTTGACACTCGTCGTTCAACATATGGTTATTCCATTTTCCTCGGCCCAAACTTGGTCTCTTGGGGACCTAAAAAACAATCAACAGTCTCCCACTCTAGTTGTGAGTCTGAGTATCGTGCCATGGCGAACACAGCCTCCGAAATTGTTTGGTTATGCTCGCTTCTTCGCGAACTCCGTGCTCTTCCATCTGCTGCTCCTACATTACTCTGCGACAACAAAAGTGCAATTTTTCTCTCTCAGAATCCAGTTGCCCACAAACGAGCAAAACACATTGACATTGACTATCACTTTGTTCTTGAGTTTGTCGCTTCTGGTCGTCTTCGGACACGATTTGTTCTGTCCACTTTACAAATTGCAGATATATTCACAAAGAGTCAGCCACGTTCGTTATTCGAGTCTTTTCGTCACAAGATCCGCGTATGCTTGCTTCTCGATGCTCGCCCAAATTTTGCTCGCATAGCTTCGCTTGAGGGGGATGTTAGACTAAGCAAAGTGTATTCCCTAATAGTAAGTTAATTAGTTAAGAAGTTGTTACTAGAAGTTAGTAAGTTAACTTGTGTAAATCTACTTCTATAAATAATGCTCAATATACTTCATACTCTCTTAATTGAGAGAGTACGTTCATTATCACATGTTGAATTGTCAAAAAAAAATCTAAGTAGTGAAGATATTGGACTCTTGGCAAGCTTATGGTAATCGGGTTTGTGATCATTTGATTATTGAGAGCATACACGTCCATATCATACACTTGAACGTTGAGAGAAACAATTCTTGAGAGGAATGGTGGATTAAGTTCTTGAATTTTCATTGTCTCTATTACAACATGTTTGAAGGTGGTAGAATATTTCATATTTTAAATTGATCATTCATTGAAGAGTTTGCTTAATCATACATTGCAATCACGTACTCAACATAGTTTTGCAAACTACTCGCAACGTTATTTACACCTAAATCGATAAATTCTCGTGTTTGCATAATTTTGTAGGAAAACGAGGTTAAATTAATTCTCAAAAGCATGCGGCCAATCTAGAGTAAAAACAAGAGAATGAGTGATCTATGCACGGGGTCAAGGGACCAACTGAAACGAGCCTACAAGATAGAGAAAGCGGTAATATTCAGCAGTGCGCTCACTCGACACGAGCAGAACCATGGTTGATCGATCGAGCAGTGTTGATAAACTGAAGACAAAAAATCACACCATTTTGGTGCTCAAATCGAGGAGGCACTACAGGAAATGTCATTTTAGGTATCATAAAATTAATATCATATGCATTTACAGATACTGAATCTTATTGTTTCATAATTGTCGGAATTTACAGTCCACGTGTCGAGCACATAACCAAAAACGACGTCGTTCTGAGGATTTCGGTAACTTTGGGACAAAATTGGTACATAAAAAAATAATTGGGACTAGATTTGTACACATATGTTTTTTGTGACCATTTTGGAAAAGTAGAAAAGTTATGAGACGAAAAAAGATTCTATCCCGCACAATCACTTACGATTCTATCTCCAATCTCCATGGTTGGTATCGGAAATTTATTTTTCAATACCATTAATTTTATATCATCGATCCGTTATTTTTCAATACTTGGTATCAATCCTTTTGTATTAAACTTTTTTTCTGATAAGGAGTCTTTATAATCAAGGTATAGATAGGTATTGGATGTGTATCTAAAATAAATTTGACACTAAAATTCTTTAGTATAAAATATTTATCTTTCGTATCAAAAAAAAAATCTGATGCTAAAAACTTTTTTTCTTGTAGTCAGGGTTTACTCAAAATGGTCAAGCAACCTACTTTGTACAAAGAGTTTGTGCCGCGTCGAAGTTGATCGACCAAGGCTCATTCTCAAGAAAGGTTAAACGACGAAAATAGTCGAACACAAGAATGCGTTCAAAGACGTATTAAGTTTGTGCATCTTAGGTGCATTATTGTACATGCAATTTTCTTCTATTTAAATAAAGAACATAAAATATTGTGGATTAAAATCGGATCAAATTGATCTTCTTACAAAATTTGTACAAGACAAATATAAAAACTCGCCCTCAAGTCTATGTTACTATAAGGAAAAGTATTTGTTACTGCAAACGCAAATATGTACTCCGTATTACTTATTCTTAGAGTAATACGTACTTGTCCTTGTCCTTACAGTAACAAATATTTGTCATTATAGTAACACGTATTAAGTTTTTATATTTGTCTTACGCGAATTTCTTTTAATAGATCTATTTGATCCGCTATTAACTCGATTTGTGAATCGAATCTATGGATCGAATTCGAGTCGAATTGATCTTCTCACAAAATTTGTCCAACACAAAGATAAACACTTGTTATCAAATCTATGTTACTACAAGGAAAAATGTGTATTATTATAAGGACAAATATGTGTTACTTATTTTTACAGTAACACATACTTGCCCTTACATTAACAAATACTCCGTATTTGTCATTATAGTAACACATACTTGCTCTTACATTAACAAATAATCCGTATTTGTCATTATAGTAACACGGGCATGATAGCAAGTTTTTTTATTTGTCTTCGCACAATTTTTTTAACAAATCTGTTTTTTCACTTACCTAATTTGGGCTAATATTTCATATCAATTCGTGTGTACAATATATGGGTGATAAGGGATAGCTAAAAAAACAGAATAGAGAACAAACTGAATTGATAATTTCATGTATATCAGTAACACAAGAACCTAGATAACAAAACTATGATTCACGAATATCATTCCATAAGACAACAGTTTCATAATCATTATTCTGAGCCTTTAAAATGAGTAGGAGCCAAATGTTTTGTGATCCATCTAACAATTATCACAAGGACAAATCCAAGTTTTTTTGCAGAGGGATCATATAGTAAATGCAAACAAATTCTAAATTTCTAATACTGGAAAATGTTCACCACAGGTTTAATTACACGACATAATACTGATCAAACGTTCGAGAAATATACACTCAAACGGATTGCCTAAGTTACAACCAACAAGAAACAACAACGAAGCAAATATCACAAATTTGTAAGAATTCATGTCTGAGAGCTGGCGCTTCGTTGTCTAGCTCTCTCCATCTTCCGCTTACGCCATTCCTCGAGGGCTGATAACACTCACAATTAAGTAAAATAAGAATTTTAACTTCTTTGATAAGCATTCCATTAAAATATACTAACATTTAATATCATCAGCATCAAGTCTGTTTTCTCAATAAAATCTAATTATCAACTTTTATAATTCATACCCAAAAAATCCAAATTTTTACTTCAATTGCAAATTTAACCAAACCATTTTATATGTTACCAAAGAAATCCCGAATTTTAATATTTGAATGACCAGATAAGGGTATGTACAAGCATTTTCACTGGAACAGCATAAATAATTTGAATCCTCTATTTGTCTATGTGTTCTAAGGCATCAACATCTAGTCATTCGAATATTGATCAATGATTCAATTTTGTTATGAATACCTACAAAGTCGTGATTTTGTAGGAAAAATACAAAAGTTTGGTAAAATTTGCAATCGGAGTAAAGGCCATTAACCAATTCATATTATGACAATGCAAAACAATACATTTCCAGATAGTAAGAGAACAGGTAACAGAAGCCAAACACACACACACAAATTCACCTTTGTTGCTGCCAGCATCTGAATACGTACGGAAGTTATTCAACCTAGATATTAGGTCCACAGCAGCAGTCTGCTTTACATCTTTCTGTTGGATTTGTTCTGTTTCAACATTCACATCCTGTCTGATTTCTCTAACCTAACCAACAGGTGCACATTTTGGAAACCACTATCATATCAAACAGAAGCTTGAACCATTAAGAGAGCAACACGTAAACAACATAGGCAAATACTTCTATGCATCAGTTACACCGTGCGATTCAAGTGCATTTTTAGAAGGTATTAGTAGTCTTACTAAAAGGTCTTATTTGATAAGTATACTGAACACTATTAGTAGCTTTTACTGAACACTATTAGTTGTGCACCAGTGCCAAAGTGTTACTCAACAACATTAGGTATAAAAAGGTGGGGCAATTTACACCTCTAAATCTAATTACCTCTAAACACACCCCGACTTGATCAAACGTACTTAACAGGTCAAAAATACCCTTATGCTATATAAGTGTTGTTTTCTTTCACTTTAAGCTCATTTTTCCTATAATTTTTTATCTTGAAAATGAAATAAATAAACCTAGACTTTGATATCATTTCCAAGATCAAAAATAGAAGAAAATTGTGCTTAAACTTAAAGATAATAAGACTTTTGAGGATATAAAGTCATTTAAAGAGTTCTTCTATTTTTACCACTTTTAGTATGTTTGACTAGGTTTGACCAATTTGGGGTGCGTATAGAGGAATTGGGAAATTGCCAATATGATATCAACTTAATAAGGCAAACTCACTCTTCTAATCAGATCCAGAGGAACCATAGCTCGTCTAATGTCTTCAGATTCCTTTATGTGCCGGTATAGAGCTGAAATTCATAACCAAATACACATTTTACAAATGACCTATAATTAACGAAATTATTATCAAAGGGGCTCTCCAAAAGAGTACATTATTTTGTCCCACACAATCAACAGCAGCGACCTAGCTAGTTCCACCAAATTTACAGAATTTATCCATAAAAGATACATTAAAATCAGAAGGATTCTTAGAAACAACCATCCTTCACTAACTTTCTAAAGGAAATGAGAATGACAAACTCAACCACTCAAATCTAGATAAAAATGCTTCTTACCTGCTAACTATTCATACAGTTTAAGAGTATGTGCTATCACTCATAGACCAACCAAAACACCACATCCAAGAATTCAAAACACCACATCCAAGAATTCAAAGTTTAATTTCCCTCCTTCTCCATACATCTAAAACAAAAATCAAGAACCCATAATTCAATTAACCCAGTTTGGTAGGGTAAATTAGCCCAAAATAAATTGGTAATCAGAAGCAAGATAGATACACAATACACAAAAACACGCTCGATTATGTACAAAAGACACTGAATATCAACACATCCAACAAAATTTCTCAATTACTGCAGTAATTAAAGTTATACCCTTCTCCACAAAAAGTACAGACACGAGCAATACATCATTTCCAAAACAACTCAGTAAAAATCCACATAATCTAAATCTAAAGAAGAAATTAAGCGACAAAAGATAGTGAATGATTTAATTAACAAAATTGACAATAAGAAAAATTAAGAATAAGGAAGTAACGGTGGTACGGACAAGAACAATAAATCAATTCCGAAACAACTCAGTAAAAACCCCTATCTAAATCTAAATCTAAAGAAGAAATTAATTTAATTAACAAAAATCGGGAATACGAAACATTAAGAATAAGGAAGTAATGGTGAGACCTTTCTGAGAAGCAGCCAATTTGGAGGAAGGGTAGAAAAAGCCTTGTAGAAAGAGAAGAGCAGTGATTATGTTGAATAAGCACACAACTATTGTTGCATTCTTGTAAGATAAGCGTGATTTCAGAGCTCTCCACCATTGTTGCTGCATTTTCTCCATTAACTTTCGAAATTGGGAAAATGGAAAATTCAGAAAAGAAATATATTTTGATGGTAAGTGGTGCATCAAATAAATCGCGCATCTCTTGAATAGCGTTTTCATTAAAATCGCATCGCTAGAAAGTCCCTTTGTTTATAAATTTTTTTTTTTCTCTCTCTCTCTCTTTTTCTTTAATTCAGAATGGGTGTTTTGTCATGTTTTATTGTGTGATAGAAGTACAAAAATACCCATTTTAATAGAAGAAGAAAAAAAAGTATATTATCCCTCTTCAAAAAAAAAATCACAACTAGAATAACTAGAGTTGTTATTTGAATTGGATAACGAGAAGGCTTGATTCCGCTTGTGAAACCTCGAACTCAACTTGTTTATTCAAATTAGATAGCTCAAAGACTCAACTCGATACAATTCGTGAAAGCTTGAACTTAGGTCCATTATACTAATAAATGAGTTCGAGCTCAAGTTCGTGAAATACTCGATTTACTAAAGAGTCGGCTCATACTCAACTCATTAGCCTCCATATTTAAGAATGTTCTTGTTGTTTCATTGTAATTGTAAAGTGATAATAACTAAAGTGATATTTAGTCTTGTTAGGTTCAATATCTAAACTCGTTGATCTCGTTTATGACACTACATTATTATTGACTTTTAATAGCACAATTTTGTAATTACATAATTTCTATCTAAAAGTTTCAACTCTATATCAGCTCATTAATGTAATTAAACGAATTCAAACTAGGACAAATACTTGAATTGAATTCAAACTTGAAGTACTCGGTCGGGCTCGGTTAGACTTTAAGGGTTGGGGTATATACCCCTCCAGCTTTGTTTAATACACTCCCCCTCCACTTTTATTAATTAAATATTCATACAAAATACCTGTTTTACCCTTATAATAAAATACAAAGGATACATACACACCTCCAAAATTTAAACTAATTCTAACACTAACCCTAATTAAACAGCCACATTAACCCTAATTCTAACACTTCTCAGCCGCCGCCCCTCGGTTCGCCGCCGCCACCACACCTCCGACAGTCACCATCAACTCCTCAAATAAAATTTAAAAAACAAACTTAAAAACAAAATAAAAATCTGAGTATTTTTAACAAACCAGAGTCGACCAAAAACACTTCGGTCGACCCTGGTTTGTCGACCAAAATTACTCCGGTCGACTCTGGTTTGTCGACCAAAATTACTCCGGTCGACTCTGGTTTGTCGACCAAAAATACTATGGTCGACTCTGGTTTGTCGATAAAAAATACTTCGGTCGACTCTGGTTTGTCGACCAAAAATAAAAAAAAAAATTAAGAAAACTGAAAATTTCGGCCATTTTGGATCGCCTAGAAACACTCTCGTCGATAATCTATTGTCGATGAGATTATATTGAGGCGACCCTAAATAGTCGGAAAAAAAAATAACAAAAACAAAAAAATAACAAACTTGTTTCTTCGCCGGCGACCTGGGGGAACGGCGACGGCTGGCTTGGGTGGGGTTTATGGCGGCGGAAGGCGGGAGAAGATGCGGAGGCGGCGCCGCCGCCGCTTAATTTGTTGCAGAAAAAAAAAAAAAAAACGAAGCGGCGGCGCGAGCGCTGGAGGGAGGGCCGCGGCGGACTTGGAAGGAACGGCGGCTGGCTTCTGCGGCAGGAGGCGGTTGGAGCCCCGGAGAGAGAAGGAAGATGGAGCAATTAAAAAAAAAAAAGAAAAAAGAAAGAAGATGCAGCGGCGGCGGGCGTCGGAGGGCGACGGCAAGTGCTGGAAGGCCGTGGCGGACGCCGGTGGGCGGTGGTGGGCGGCTGGGGCAGGAGTAGGTTGGATGATGGTTGGAGAAGAAAATGGATTTAGGGTTTAAAAAGGGGGAAGAAGAAGAAAGGGTGGAGAAGAAGAATGAAAATTAAGGGGGTGTGTATTTATCATCCATAATTTTAAGAGAAAGGGGTATAATAGGTAATTTAGGGGGAGTGCATCTATCTTAAGTGTATTTTAAGGGGGGTGCGTGTATCGGGGGAGTGTATTAAACAAAGCTGGAGGGGTATATACCCCAACCCAGACTTTAATAAGAGCATTACCATGTCATCAAAAGTAGATAATTGGCCAACCCAACCCAAAGAATCGGCAACAACCTGCCTGCCAAACCATTAATATGCATAAGAAAAAATAGGATATCAATGGATATTGTTAAGATATTTGTTGCCGGAATGGGCTGCCATTTGCTTTTAAATGGACTCAAGTTTTGGGCCTTAATGGTTGAATTATGGCCAGGGATAAATGTCCCCCTCTTTTTATGAGTTTACCCATGAATTTTTTTAGAAAAGAAAATTACATATAAAAAAACTACTCCGTATTTGTTAAATCAAAATACAACTCATTAAACCTTATTTCTACACCCCCACTTAATAGTCGTGAGTCAACTCCGAGTTCACTACTTAGTCACCGTCGAGTTGATGACCAGGAAAAATGATTTTCGAAAAAAAAATTTGAATTTGACCACAAATCTCAAAAAAAAAAAAGTTATAATAAACTCTCTGATTGAGGGAGTATATTTTTTTTACCAAATGGGTATAATAGTTTAAATTGGGAGGTCTGCGTTTATTTTAAAAAATGATTGAGGGAGTATATTTTTTTTACCAAATGGGTATAATAGTTTAAATTGGGAGGTCTGCGTTTATTTTAAAAAATGCGTGGTCGGCAGGATTCGAACCTGCGCGGGCAAAGCCCACATGATTTCTAGTCATGCCCGATAACCACTCCGGCACGACCACATTTGATGATTACTTTTTTAAAACGTCCTACAAAATCATATAAACAATATTAATTTCAGAAAAATGGATTTATGCATGCTTAATAAATAAAAATAAGTTCCTTCAAATTAATATATACTAGTGCACCACCCGCATATTACGCGGGAATTAAAAATAGTTATTTAATACAATTTTTTTTTTATTTAATTTTCATATTGATATTTAAATAAATTTACTAATTTGTTTTACAACTAAATGTATTGCAAGTTTCATTAATTAAAAATAACAATTGATGATATTATTAATGACGGTTGAATTACTATGAAAAAAAAACTTTGTAGAACTTTACCAAAATAAAAAAACATAATACGGAGTAGTACATTTTTTTTTTTTAAAGTTAGTTCTAGTAGTTTCAACATGTCATGATTTTGTTCCTAATATTTTTGGAGTTGTCTCAAACTCTTTTAGTTCAACTAATTAATCTAAAAAAAAAATTATAAAAGTTAATAAAGAAGATGTATATTAACTTAAATATATTTAATTGTTTAAATAAATAAGAACTGTAATAAAAATCAAGACAACACAAAAAAAAACAAAAAATCTGTTCCGAAGTACCACCAATACCAATTTTCTAGACCTGAGAAACCAATTTCGAGACTTGAGAAGAAAATAGAGGCGACCGAAGAGAAATGAAGAATATTTAGTCAGATTATCAATTTCTGAAAATAGAGGCGATCTGAAAGAGAAATGAATACTCCAAATGAAAAATAAAATGACAGTAAAATAGAAAAATAAGGAAGGGTGCAATTTTGAAAATTTGGAGATCAAATGAAACTAAAATCTTCAAAATTTAGATGAATATTGAAATAAAATTTGCAACAGAGGCAACAGAAAACTAAATAAAAGATTAAAAAAAAT
This sequence comes from Galeopsis tetrahit, assembly GCA_963675135.1. NCBI lineage: Eukaryota > Viridiplantae > Streptophyta > Magnoliopsida > Lamiales > Lamiaceae > Galeopsis > Galeopsis tetrahit. Next base: position 5,759,307 of record OY776130.1, read on the forward strand.
GCAAAATAAAAACTGTAAAAATAAACCAACTCACCAAAATTGAATTTTGAAATTGGAAAGATCTTCTGAAGAGTAAATAGAACAATTTTTATCCAATACTTTAAAATTATAAGCAATACCTGCATAAGATATTTTAACTATTTAGTCCTCTGTGTTTATCTCGTATAAATTGTAGAAAAATAAAATGAGGGTAAAATAGAAAAAACATAAGGCAATTTTGAGAATTTGAGAGTTTTTTTTTTTTTTTGATCCAGAATTTGAGAGTGAAAGAAACTAAAATTTGCAAAATTGAAATGAATATTGAAACAAATCTTTACTTTTGAGATTAGGACATAAGGCAATTTTAAGAATTTGAGAGGAAACTAAAATTTTTCATCTTTTAAGTTTTAGACCCTTTTCAGTAAAATATTTGAATCACTTTTATTGTTGGAAAAGATTTCAGAATAATACAACTTAGAAATAATAGGACTCTAGACTCAGTTATTAATACGCACAGTAAATAAAACTGAAACAGAGCAAAAAAGAAGTAAAAAAAAAAAATTGAGAGAGAACAAATGTTAATCAAATCAAGAAACTCACTATTTTTTAAGTGAAGACGAAAAAAAAAACTACAAATAAATTGAAATGTAAAAAATGTTAATGAAACTCAAACTGAAACTCACAAACCAAAAAAATCATCCATTCCTCCCAAAACAGATAATGAAAACTTCGAGTCCTGAAATCAAAAAATTAAAAAGATGCAAGTAAATAATGAAAAGCTTCAAATCCTGAAATAAAATAAAAAAAGCATTAGAAACCTGTCCATAAATAATTGACGAAGATAAAACAAAAAGTTGTTTGGAGAAAAGTGAAAAGGGCGAAACATTAATCGTTAATAGATTATCTCGCAGCCGACTGTATTCAATTTTCAATTGAAATTGAGCGGAAATTTAAACATAAAATAAATCACCAACTAAAATGAAATCAAATATTTATGAATTCAGACGGTAAGAAAAAATGTGAGAGAATGTAGAAAGAAAGAGAAGGAAAAAGAATTGAGAATAATAGCCTGTAAATAAAGATGAGAGATGGGAGAGCGATAAATGTAAGATAGATATATAAAGATGAGAGATGGGAGAGAATACTAACCATAACGGGGTAGAAGTTGAGAAAATAGAGGCTTCATTATTTCAAAATACAGTATTTGAAAAGGAGGCGGTTTAAAAAAAAATGTATTTACGGTATTTAATTTATTTTTAAAAGAATTTAAAAGTAAAAAAAAGAGGCGGTTTTTTAAAAAATAACCAACTCATAGAAATGCAGTATTTCAAAATGAGAATAGCAGAATGAGCCACGTCAGATTTGTGAGAACTGTGAAATAGACAAAGTAAATATATTATATACGGAGTACTATATATCATCAATTAACTCAGAGCTCTTCATGTATTCGTCCAACTGCACACCACGGAGCAGAACCTAATCATTGGGGGCTAAATTGTGATTTATGAATAATAAACTTCGATTTGATCTCAATTCTCATATAAGTATTTTTTTTTTTTCCGATGTTTTGATTAAAGAATGTAATAAAATAATAGTTGTAAGATAAGTGATATGAAGGTGAAAAAGAAAATAATAGATGAGTATGAGATGAATTATAATAAAATAATACATAAAGTATGAGTGATTGTTGGATATTTTACTACCAACAATGGCTTACAAATTTGACGGAAAATAAAAGGACAGAAAATAAATTACAATGTCTTCAAAATTCTTCTAATTTCCAAAAGGGGAAGTCTTCCTTCTTCTTTTGCAGTTCTTTGAAATGGCAGGTACGTAAAGTAGGTCCAAAATCCTTGAAAAACTGCAAAATAGAAAATTGTTAGGGAAAAGCCGAGTCAAGGTTATACCTTTTCCCGTAAAACAAACACGTCCCGGCTGGTGTTCACGGTTATGGCAGTAACGGCTGGTCATTATTCCCGGAATGGTAACTCCCATTCTTAATACCTCCAGCACATTAATATTGCGGTTTCAGGAATGGTAACTTCCATTTTGAAACCTCCACGCAATTTAAGAGCTGCCCTAAATCTGTGTGGGTCGAGGCCCACATTTTTAGAACCTCAAAAAGATAGAGGGGCCCCAGGCCCAAGCCCAAAGTCCACCCAATTGCCAAGATCCAAGATCCAAGGCCAAGGCCCAGGCCCACGGACCCGGACCCGGCGCGGCTCGGCACGGCCGGACAGGCGGCGCGCGCGCGCGCGCGTGGCTAATTGAATGGTTCAATAGTCACTACAATTTGAACATTCTTAACTAACTCCTATTAATAAGGAGGTAGTTAATTCTCACATTTATCAATGTGGGATAGTTATTAAAACTATTCCCAACGCATCACTTTGTCTTAAACTTCGTACATTAATTTCTCACTCACCGAAATTCGGTTTTGAGATTTTAAATATACTACGATCATCTACTCGGAGAGTAGAACGATCCTACAATATTTAATTCTTCGGAAATTAAATATTCATACCCTCAAATAATTGATTAATTGAAATCAATTAAATATCAAGAAATTGAATAAAACTCAATTTCTCCAACAGTGATATGATTAAAAAGAGTGAAAATAATAAGCCAAAAATATAATGAAAAATTTATAATGAGACATCCATAGTGAAACAGAGTATAATATAGTATTAATAATAATGAACCAAAATAACTCATAACAAAATTTCCATTCATTTTGGTCCTAAAATACAAAATAAATTATTATATGTACTCCCTCCAATTTGGCTTTAAATATTGTTTTAGAGGATTTTCACTTTAACTATTTATTATCACGTTTCTTCCTAAAATGCTCCTATGTAAATTTCTACAATTTCTCATTTAATATACTTTTGTCCTTTTTTTTTCTTGATAATTGAAGCAAGTTATTCTTCATTCCTTTTTTTCTCTCTCAATGTTTCATGATAATGGAATGTAAATTTGTAAAATAAAAAAATTATGTTTCTTAAATCTATATATAAAAAAAAAAAGCGACGTATACTATGAAACAGAGACAGTAATAATTTGATTACTAATATCTTAATAATACACTTAAAATTGTTATATGATTAATTATTATTTAAATATAAAGAATTGTAATTATTTTTCCTTTTATCTTTTATTAAATAATATTTTAAAAAATTCATATAATGTAAAAAATGCAAAATTGGAGGGGGGCCCTCCCTCCGTCCCTAAACACACTTCTAATCATCTGTTTTTCCACAGAGATTGAGCTTCATCAGCATTCAACAGTCGGAGTAGCACGCATATTGAGCGATTGTAAAAGATTCATCAAATATATGAGTACTACGCACTTGAAATAAATGGGTTTGAAAGTGAGAAAAATAAATGAGTTTGAAAGTGAGAAAGGGCTTTAATCAAATTGGTTCATTGCAAATAGCTGGTGATACACATTGAAGTTCTCATTTGAAATTTATAAGTAGTCTGATGAAGATGTTTAGTTCAACATGTGAAGTTTTACTAAACATTATTGAGGATAGAATCACGTATGCTTAACGTGGATATGCGGATGCAACTTATGAGGATTTAACTGCTTTTGAATTTATCTACATTTTGCATCTCATGAGTCATGAGAAATGTATTAGAGATTTGTCAAAGGTGAATCTTCTCGTACCTGATTTTAATGTTCAATATGTTGCAAGAAAATGAGAGGCTCGACATCAACAAGATGGAATTACCATTGAGCATCATTATAAAATTGACATTTTTATATGTGGATAGATTCTCAATTGCAAGATTTGAACAACAAATTCAATGACAATACAATGGAGTTGGTTACTCTTAGTATTACTTTAGATCTAAGAGATGGCTATATCATTCAGAATTGATGACATTTACAAGTTGGTATAAAAGTTTTATCTAGAAGATTTTGATCAACATATATACTCTTTCCGTCCCATGAGTATTTGCACCATAAAATGGGCACATTTAAAAAAAAAATGTGTAATGAGTGGAGTGTTGAGATGTAATTTTGTAAAGTTATATGAATAAAGTAAAAAGGTGATTGGAAAGAGGGTAAAAATAATGACATTTTGTGTAAATATGTGAATATTGCGAGGGTGAGAATTATGAAATAGTATTTTTTTATGGGTGTGCAAACAATTGTGAGACGGACAAATAAGGTAAGTGTGCAAACAGTTATGGGACGGGGAAAGATGCTACATTTGAAAGTTGAAACAAGAATTTAAGCATTCTGATCATGTGAGAAAATTTTCTGAAAAAAGTTGACAACAATTTTTTTTTTATGTCAATGACTTGTGAAGTTTAAGGAATCAAACATCTACGTGATGTAGTTTAGAGTTATCACCACGGTTCTCACACTTCTAATTTCTTAGAAACAAGATGAAAAAAAAAAAATAGTAAAGACTTAATTATAGATGATTTTTTGTGATAAGAGATGTTCTAAGTTTTAATATATTAATGACGTATTTATGTATTTTAACAAGTAATATTGATATACTTGTTATAAATAACAATATAAGTTAATGTTAAATTGTACTCCCTCCATCCACCAAAGTGTGCTCGTTTCTTTTTTTGGGTCTACAAAAAACGTGCTTATTCTATTTAAATAGTTAGAGTATCTACCAAATATATTTTATACTCAGTATATTAAATATATTTTTTATAATTAAATTATGATTTTTTTAAAAAACATATATAAAAAAAAACCTCTATGTGCATTTATTAAAAAATAAAAAATCGTGGTCGGCAGGATTCGAACCTGCGCGGGCAATGCCCACATGATTTCTAGTCATGCCCGATAACCACTCCGGCACGACCACAACTGTGATACAACTCATTCTATAATATATATATTTGATACTCCTGTATATCTAAATTTATTTTCTGCTTATCTTCATTTCCCCCGTGGGCCGTTGCAACGTCAGTCTGCTGTTCATCAATGGTTAAGGTTAGCACAAAATTTTATTGCTCTTTTTCCATTCTGCATAATTCTTTTTCCTCCAATTACAACTTGGATTCTTACTGCCTCTCTTTGATTGCAGACGTTTTAACGACAAATAACCTTACTGGGTATGGCATTTCTCTACGCATGTTTTTTTTTTTTCACTTTTATGTCTTCCTTTATGCGCGAATGCGTCGTCTTGATATTCGAGGAGTTTTGTTTTTGTTATTTATTGTTTTTTGTGGGTTGTTGTTTTCTCGTTCTTGGTTGCACACCAGGTGTTTGACGAAATGTTCTAGTCAATTGTAGTTGTGCTCTTTCAGGATATAGAATGTGTTTTTATAGCTTTGTGTTTGCATTTGTATTGAGACTTCATTTACTTGCACTATAGTTGTTGTTAGAGTATAATGTTGACTCTGTTTTTTTTTTTTTTGGTATATGGTGCGAAATAGTATGAATGTTGGCTTTAAACAAAATTCTTGAATATAAAGTCATTACAATTGCTCTATATCCTTGTAGTCTTACATCATTTTCATATAAAGTTGGAACCTTTTGGTGATTTTTCTCATTTTCTTTGCTCTAATTCAAATTCGGATTCAATTTGAGCAATTATGAATGTTTTAAATATGTTTTTAGCAGGCAAGCTCTTCATTTGAGATCTGCAGTGGACTGGAGTGTCTGAAAATGGCATTGACACTATTCAAGGGCTTAAGATTGAACCGCCTTCAATCGTGCTCATCAGTGTACGTTGTTAGAAAACAGGGTGCGTTGTACTGTACCTTGGGAAGCCCACAAGGACAAACTGCAACTCAAGAAAAGCAACCGACTCTTAAAACTTCACAAAAATCGAAATCTGCAAAACTCGAAGAAATTCTGAAAAACTATGAGGCTGTAATAGGAATAGAGACACACGTGCAGCTTTCCACTGTCACAAAGGCCTTTTGCAGCTGTCCTTATAACTATGGGGCCCAGCCAAACACTAGCATTTGTCCAACTTGTATGGGGTTGCCTGGGGCCTTGCCAGTTCTCAACTCCAAGGTTGTACAGCATGCTGTGCAACTTGGTCTTGCGCTCAACTGTAAACTTTCTCTGAACTCGAAGTTCGATAGGAAACAATACTTTTATCCAGATCTTCCGAAAGGGTATCAGATATCCCAGTTTGATATCCCGATTGCAACTGGTGGTTATATTGATGTTGATCTTCCGGTTGAGTTTGGAGGTGGGCATAGAAAGTTCGGTATCACTAGAGTTCATATGGAAGAAGATGCTGGGAAGCTGCTTCACACAGGAAATGGAGACTTTTCTCAGGAAATTACAGTTCTATCCTAATCAAGATATTTTTCTTTGTAAAAAAATAGGGGAAATGGTTTATTTAGTTGTGTAAATTATCTCTGTTTTGGTTCCTGTTCCGTCGACTTTCACGAATTGAAAATAGTCCTATAACTTTCAATTTTTGACATTTTTTTCTCCTGCAACTGGCTGTATGAGGTGAAAACAAATGGTTAATGTGACGTGGCAGAGTCTGGTTTTTCCATGTGGCAAAGTCTGATTGGTCAACCGGATGTTTTCACCTCTTTCAGGCGGTCACCAGACCAAAATGTCGAAAATTTGTAGGTCACATGTCTATTTTCAATTCGTGAAAGTTGACAAAACTAAAATAAAAATTACGGTAACTTACTAGAATAAAAAAAACTATTTTCCCCAAAAATTACAGTACTTTAGTAATCATGTCGCAATTTTCTTCTGCCAAAATCATTGTTTTTTCCCATCAGGTTTTCTTTCATCTTAATCTTTCTGACTAATTATTTGAAACCACTTATTGATGCTTAGCATTTGAGTATGTATTAGGTACTTCACTAATAATTATATTTGTGACTAGATTCTTAATAATAGCATTTTGCTCAATAATTCTGATACCAGTTTCATTATATAAAATGTCTCAAGCTCATTTTTCTGTGTCTGAACTATTGTTGCACTTCTCATTCTGTTTGTTATTTTTGTTAATTTTATCTTTTTTATTTTTTATTAATAAGTTAATCTATTTTTTGGGGCAGGTTGACTTGAATAGAGCCGGAGTTCCATTGCTTGAGATCGTCTCTGAACCTGACATGAGAACAGGTATTGAAGCAGCAGAGTATGCTGCAGAGATACAGAGAATAGTTAGATATCTTGGAGTGAGCAATGGAAATATGCAGGAAGGATCTCTTCGCTGTGACGTTAATATCTCTATTCGTCCACTTGGCCAGGCGGAGTTTGGCACAAAGGTAAAATGGATTCTTTATTCAAGGCATAATCTATCAAAAGGTCACTAAACTATCAACTTTTGTTTCGATAGGTCCCTGAACTATTTTTTGTTTGAAAAAAGCTCTTTAAGGATATAAATTTTATTTCACGAGTTCCTTCTAGATGAAAATTGACAGAATTTTTCATCTATAGAGCTCGTGCAATAAAACCTCAATACTTGAAGGCCTTTTTAAAACTAAAAAAAAAATAGTTTTAGGACCTGTCGAAACAATAGTTGATAGTTCTTGATGGGACTTTTCACAAATTTCCTCTATTCAATGAATTTTATTTTCCTCTTTTAGGGCTTCTCGCTAGTATATAAGTCTGCTATTCTAATTTCCTTTATAAATCTTTTTGGCTTTTCTATCTCAAAATAAAATATTATGAGTGCTTTAGCTTTCTGCACATTCTTGGGATCATTACATTTCCCTTTTCCAGTCAAACAATGAGCTTTTCATTTGTAAAGAAAGTAAACAAATTATGTCAATGCATGAAGAAATAGCCTTGTGATTTACAAGGATAAGGATTTGAATAAATGTGGTGTCTGTATACTTTGGCCCTCTCTTTCATTCTATATATGGATAAGGAATCATCTATCAATTTTTGTTTCAATAGGTCCTTAACTTATTTTTTATTTTAAATAATCTTCGAAGTATCAAAATTTCATTTCACGGCGAAAACTGATAGAATTTTTCGATTCACCTCAATAGTCCTGTTTAATATATTAGCAGGTCAGCTTTGTTTAATTTAATTATGCGAAAGAATTTTTCGCAAGCCATTTAAGATACCCATCACCTCAAGAATTAAGGTTAAGATGATTTGCACAAAAGTGACAAAACACATCTTGATATTAGTAAAATTAACGTATATATTATTTAATGGGACCATTTAGATAAATAAAAAAAATCCATGAATTATCGTCTTGAGGGAGCCCCTGCAATAAAATTTTGACACTTGAAGGACTTTTTAAAACAAAAAATAGTTTAGGGACCTATCGAAACAGAAGTTAATAATTTAGGGATTTGTTGATGCTTTATACCTTCTTTTTTTTCTTTTCTTTTTTGTTATGTACTACTCATAATATAACTCTGGATTTCCATGAACAGGTTGAAATAAAAAATGTGAACTCATTTTCCTCAGTGAGTAGGGCCATTGATTATGAGATATCAAGGCAGGTGCAACTTTGCAATCAAGGTAAGGCTGATCAGATTGTACAGGAAACTCGTCAATGGGAAGAAGGAGCTCAGGTCATATTTCTATTTCGTTTTTTCTTTGAACAATGTAAACTATAATATCATAACAGGTTTAAATAATTCATTCTTTTATTTTGCTAATTAGAAAACAGTTACAATGAGAAAAAAGGAAGGGCTTGCTGATTATCGGTACTTCCCAGAACCCGATCTTCCAGGAGTTGTTCTCAGCGAGGATTACATAAATGGGATTCGTGATTCCTTACCGGAACTCCCCGAAATGAAGAGACGAAAATACGAGAAACTGGGATTGAGCATGCAGGATGTTCTTTATCTCACTAATGACATCAATGTAAGTCCTGTTTGTAATTGGTTTTTTTAAAGCACTTCTACGGTTCTACCTGAACGTAGGTTTGGCTTATTTCAGGATGTTTTACCGGTTTTAATTGGGCCCATAGGTTAATAAAGTATGGTTGTGTATAGGTTGAAGGGTTTGAAGATGGTTTTGAAAATGATAATATTAAGTTCTTTAGTGGTTTTTTGGATTGATAATTCGTCGCTTTCATTGTGAACTAAATTTGAGTGATATGGGTGGAATTCATAATCATTTATTTCAAATTCTCACATTTAAGTCCTTCATCCAAACACAATCTAATGGAGTTCTTGTCTTATGGCCACCTTTAAGTTGATTCTATTTCGCTTCTGCTTGAAAGGCAATGGATCGAATTGCAAATTTTAAAAACATATGTTGTTATTGAAAAAACGTGAAAAGTCATGATTTATATTGCAATTAACCCAATTAACATATATGGGTGGGATTCCTGGTCGGTTCCTTTGGATGATGTTTTACCTTCAACAAGTAATAAGTTCATCTCTGGATATTTGGACATACTTTCTACTATCATTCTGATCAGCTCTAATAAAATGCGTGTATCAGGTAACAGCATTTTTTGATGCCGCAATTGCAACAGGTGCTGACGTTAAAGTAGTTGCTAACTGGATAATGAGCGATATTGCTCGTTATATGAATGATGAGAAGTTGTCTATAAACGACCTCAAACTTACCCCTAAAGAATTGGGCGAGCTCATAGCCTCAATTGAAGGTGGCACGATTAGTGGAAAAATTGGCAAACAGGTACATGCATACTTTCAGAGTTGTAGCAATATTTGTTTCAAAATAATTATTTTATTTTTTATTTGGGTGGAGCCTGATCTTTTCAGAAATTAGCATTTGGGGCTACTAACTGATATAATTCCATGTACTTTATTAATTTCACCCCTCAAAAAGTTAACTTCATAGATTAAAGAATTAGTAGAAGATTAAAGAAATTCCTAAATTGAATTTCATCAGAAAGATGTATGCATAAAAGCGTAGAGACTACTGCTGAAATGGATGTGAGGATATATCTAAAAACTCTGGTTTTAAGTATTAATTTTGCAAAAATTTCTATATTATCTCACGTTCTTGTGCATGAAATTTGCAGATTCTGTTCGAGCTAATGGCAAAGGGTGGAACTGTTAAAGGACTTATAAAAGAAAAGGATTTGGTTCAGGCGAGTTGTTTTACATTCTTTTGTGGATTGTATTATTTTTCGTTAAGTTATCTTGGTGTCTTCCCACATTTCAAATTAATTGGGCCTTAAAGCCAGATTAATCTATGCGATTTTATTATAGGCAATATCTACCCTTATGCGACATTAAAAACAAAGGTGAAATTTTAAATACGACAAAATGTGATTAATGCAATGAGTATGTGCTATTACATGCTTATGGGATGCATAAATAGACAGATAGAAACTTGACGGCAAAGTTTTACATAAACCAATTTTACCGTGCAACTGGTTTGCATTTTGTGTGTACTTTAAAACAGTATTAGGTGTTTCGTTTGTCTTATTTTTATTTTATGTTTACCTGTAATCAGATTGTAGACCCTGCTGAGATTGAGAAAGTAGTGGATAGAATCCTTGCAAACAATCCGAAACAGTTGGAGCAATATCGAGGGGGCAAGACTAAGCTAGAAGGATTTTTTGCTGGCCAGGTACTATACATAGTTTCTCATTGCATTCAGGCTGGAATGTTGTTTTCTCTGTGTAAGAGATTCTAACATTTTAAAACCACGAATCGTAGGTAATGAAAGAAACCAAAGGCAAGGCGAATCCAGGGCTTTTGAACAAGATACTTATTGAAAAGTTGAATGCGAAACCCTGACGGAAAGGAATCCATTGTTTTGTTTTTGTAATTTGCTAGCTCCTGCTGTTTAATAATACTATCTCCTCTGCTGTAATTTATTTTGTATGTTTCTTTTAACAGAATAATGGATACAGACTGGGAACAAAAGTTTCTACTATTGATGGCATGAGATGTTCGATTGGTGAAAGTTGTGAGTTGAGCACTCTATTCTGCTGATTTTTTTATTTTATTTAAAAACTTTTATTTGATACGAGTTCATCCTCCTTGAATTGTATATTTTCCTGGGTGTCGGGAATATCGTGCCGATGTCCCTTGGAGACAACAAATTTTCTTTATAGGCCTAGATCGGACCTTCTAATAGTCAACAACAAATTCTTCGGTGGTTAATTTTGGCATCAACCTCTTTGTCGTTCATGATTCAAACGTAGAGGTTTTTAAATTATTTTTGCCAAAAATTGCTTAATGTCATGACATTTGGTTTGGGACAACGGCTAGATCGAGTGAAAAGTGACGACATAGATGAATAATATGATTCCGAGTTCAACGAGAATTTTAGCAGCTTAGATAAGTGAAATTAGTGTGAGTGTATTGTTATTAGTACATGTGAAAAAAGGCACCTAAAATTACTATAGTACCATTTGTCAGAATTTTATACTTTAGACATGATGTGAGTTTCCATCTAACTTTTATTTTCTAGATATGAGCAAGATATCTTAAAACAGAAAAGGAAAAAAAAATTTACACAATGCAGTAAAAAATTTGTACTACAATAAAACATCAAAAGAAGAAATTTTAGAAGAAATGGAGTAAGGACATTATGTACCCCGTCAAAAAAAAAAAAGGACATTATGTAGCATTCAAACCCAGATTTGAAACTAGGGCAAGCGGCCACCACCACAAAGCCCTCGAACGGCTGAGTCACGATTAATTGTCAAATGATGAAACCTTAATTCGGCCGATGGCTGGCCACAACCACTTTTCGTTGATGGCAAATTAATCGCGATTTACAAACCAGCCACGAGAAACCCTCACGTCGCGCGGCTATGGATGATCATGATTTGTACTCCTACATCTAGGTTCAGTTTCTGCCATGGAAATTCCTGAGTCGAAGCTTCTCAAGTACTTCAAGGTCCCCATTCTTTCAAATCTCCGCCCAGATTTCTCGTCATTGTCGTCTTTGGCCAAATATTGCCTCTGGCGAGGGAAGCTGTCGGCGAGAAGGTGGACGAGAGTTTGCTTTTACAGAATGTGGGGTTTAGATTGTGAGGGTGAAAGTCTCATTTTATAGAGGGTAGAATGAGAATGATGAGAATCACAATACGAAATCAATATGTAATCAAGAAGAAGGGGGTTTCATACCGTACTTTCACACTCAAATATACAGAGATTCATATCTCCACCAAACATGCATATATCCTAACAAAGTAACTATTTAATAATGTCTTATAATCAATATTCAATAATATCTTCTAATATTCTAATTAATCAAAATATATTCTAAACTAATGCATAATTTATTCTCCTAATCTCCTTCAACCTGGCTCTCGACTATACGTAATTTTGAGCCCACGATCCTTATTCCCATCATTCCCATCTCTTTCAAGAACATCGTTGTCCTCAAGGATGAATTCAGAATTATCGGAGTCCGATCCACCGACGTTGATCAAGAAAACATGTTTGGTCTGTTCAATCGAAAATGTTTTTCTGCAATATTCTTCGACAAATTTAAAGTCTTTGTGTTGCATGTAAACCAATATTAAATTTCCCAACAATCTCAAACAGTCTTTCTCAACCATGATTTGAACCTTCTTCCCTTGAGATCTTGCGAACTTGGTTCTTTTTGTACAAATTGTTATTTCTTGTCTATTGCAAACAATTCCATCTTTACCTGCATCAACCAAAATATCAACAAACTCATCGAAAATTGGTGGTACATCATAACCACAATTTTCATCAAAATATTCATCGAAAATTGATGGTCCACTCATAACCACAATCTGTTCTAATTTTTCTTCCCCCGTCCTCCCTGGGCGTCGGGTTCACCCCTTCGTCAAAGCTTGTACCGAAGGTGCGGTGTTCTTCAGATGATGAACTTGACTTGATTCTTGATCCGGTTCTTGATGATTTCTTGCGTAACAATTTCGACATCATTCGTTTCATCTTGGCATCGATACTTTTGAATCTTGTTTCAATTTGATAACTTATCTCTAGTAACTCAATACGTTCCCGATGAGTTCCTACCATGACGATAGTGATTCTCGAATACTCTCAATGAAAGCACCAATTAATTTGATTAGAATAACGATACGAAATACGAATAAATTTGTAATCCCTAGCTCAGGCTAGCAAGAAACGGGCTGCAAACGATTTTTTAAAATTAATTCTATTATTTTCTTTTTCTTCTTCATACGGTACTTTCACACTCAAATATATAGAGATTCAATATCTCCACAAAATATATTATTCTGGGCCTCGACTTCACCTTGGACTGCTAAATTTATTGAGCTGACCTTCAACCTGACTCTCGACTATACGTAATTTTGAGCCCACGATCCTCATTCTCATCAGAGTATTTTGACACTCATCTTGCACCCAAGAGTAATGTTAGAAAAAGAATGACAATACATACGAGTGAAAACACCTATGAGAAAGTAAACTCATAAAAGAAAAGAGCATTTATATTATTATGCTACATAATAATAGAAAATATAATAATATTTTATTTAAAAAGTAAGGAAAATATCATTTTTGGTCACTAAATTTTTATCATTTTTCACATTTGGTCACCCACATTTCATCACTATTAAAATTGGTCACTCACTTATTCGTCACTATCAAAATTGGTCACTCACTTATTCTTTCTCTATCAATTTTGATGCTGCTGTTAGAGAATCCGTCATTTACTAACGGAGAAAAGGTTTTGAGCGTCAGCTTTTATTTTCTCTCTTTTAATTCTTTAACCCTAACTCCCAAACCCATTTTTTTTTTTTTTTAATTTTACTGAATTTATCTTCAATTAATATTATTGGTGTGTGGTTAAGAATAGATTATCAAACCCCGAATAAGTATAAATGGGGAAATGAATTCTAATAATTAACTATTTTGAAATAAGTTTATATTCCCAATCATTATACAAATTCAATATGAAAATTAGTAATTGAAATATTATTCAAAAAAGTCTGAAAAACAGAGTACAAAAGCAAGTCTGAATAATTTTCAACCACAGTGAATACAATAATTATAAACCATCGAACTACACATCATAATTATAAAAACAGAGTACATAACTATTACATGACCACCACAATTTGACTTGCCATCACTCTCACTTGTTTTTCCTTAGATTTGACATAGTGATTTAATTTACTCCTCTTTTCACAATAATTGGATTATGTACTCTTGCACAACCTATAAAATAAAAAATTAGTCACGTAACATTACAGTAATTATAAAATGACATTGTAAACAAGACACACTCACATTTGCTTCATTGTGATTTTTTCTTTTCCTACCCCCTTCTGAATTTCCCATTTCCTGGTTACCCTGTAAAATGAAAAGTAAACCAACAACAACAACAATGAGATGATAATAAATTATAATTGAGTTATATGGAAAGGAAAAGGGTTGGTTGATGAATCACCCAATGTTCTAGAAGATACATGAGAATTCCTTCTGACCTATTACAAAAGATAAATATAATAACATAATTTAGTGATGCAAAAAACTTAAATATTAAATTGAAATAAGAAATACATATGGTACATATCGGTAAGTTGGAGCTCAAAACCTTTTCTCCGTTAGTAAATGACGGATTCTCTAACAGCAGCATCAAAATTGATAGTGAAAGAATAAGTGAGTGACTAATTTTGATAGTGACGAATAAGTGAGTGACCAATTTTGATAGTGATGAAATGTGGGTGACCAAATGTGAAAATTGGTAAAGTTCAGTGACCAAAAGTGATATTTACCCTAAAAAAATATGAAAACATCTGACACATGCACTAATACTACAAAATGTTCATTTATAAAGCGAAATTAAATCGAATATACATGACTAATTTAAAATTTTAAACTCAAAATTCAGTGAGACTAACAATTAATTGAACGGCTAAGCTTAAAAATCGATTAATTGTCAGATGCAATGGCCCTCCAAAACCTAAATTTAGCCAAGTTAATGAGAATCTTAATCCCAACTATATCCTCATGTTAATTAATATCATGTTATTATTAATTATTATGATATTCAATCCACACATATTCTTCTTCATTCCTTCAACCCTAGAAATTAAGGATAAAAAAAGGTGGTGGCCCGGTAAGCTGGCCGCCATACCTATCGAACAATATGGAAGGCGGCGGCAGCACGGCGGCACGCAAGGTGATGCTCGTGGCGGACCCCACTCGTGAGTCGTCTGGGGCCCTGCAATACGCGCTCTCCCATGCAATCGAGGAGGACGATATTTTGATTCTTTTCCATGTGTGGAACCCTAATGCATGGAAGATTAATCCCTTTGGTGCCTTGTTCCGCAAGCCAATTGCTGCCAGTGGTGGTGGTGGCGGTGGTGGCGGTGGTGGGGCCACCCCCGTTAACCAACAGCCAGCGGTGGCGGAGGGAGGCGTTGGTGGAGGCGCGGAGGTCAACTTTCTCGACACGATGATGGAGGCGTGCGTTGTTGGGAAGCCGAAATTGAAGGTGGTGGTGGTGAAGGCGGAGATGGGAGAGGGGAAGGACAAGGCTTCGGTGATTCTTGCAAAGAGTGCAGCTTATAATATTGATCTTCTTATAATTGGACATAAAAGAGGCATTTCCAATTCAATATGGGGGTGAGTTTTCTTGCTATTTTATAAAAAATTCTTAGGGTTAAATTTTGTCTCCAATTGCATGAATGAATTTGGATCCTTTATTCTATATCAAACCTTAAGTTTGTGTTTTATTTCATTGATCAAAACATCATCCAAAATAAAGAATCATAACTAATGTGAAGAAAAAAAGGTTCTTAATCTAAATATGGCATGGGGTCTCAATATTTATTAAGGATATGAAATGAGCTCTTATGAGAGCCCTTGAGACATAGTGGGGTTTCAATTCTTGCAAAAGATATGAAATGTATGAAATTGCATGTGCTATAACCATATTTAATAGCGATTTTGTTTGAATTTGGACTTTGTCATGAGTGGGGTTGTTATTCAAGCCGAATTGAGTATTTGAAGTTCGAGCTTGGTTCGGCTCGATAATATTGACGAGCTAAGAAACGAGTTCGGCTTGACTCGTTAAAGAGTCTAACGAGCCTATCAAGCCGGGTCGAGCCTAACAAGCTTAATGGAATTAAAAAAAAAATAGATATCGAGCCTAACAAGTCGAGCTCGAGCCGGCTCATTAGTAAATCGAGTATCTAACGAGCTCGGCTCATTTAACGAACGAGCCGAGCCGAACCGAGTTCACGAGCAGTTCGATTCGTGTAACAGCTCTAATCATGAGGTGTAAGTTTTATGACATTACTTTAACAGTTTAACATGATCATTAGCGATTCGATTTGTCGAAACGTGACTAGAAAGGCTGTCAAAACCAAATATTATAGTGAGACATAACATAATTTCAACATTAATAGTTTAGCGCTTTAAAATGAATTAGTGTTAATTTGTGAACGAAACGTCTCACGGCCAATAAATTGACTAGGGGACTTATGAAGAAACCCCATTATTATAGGCATGCAATATTGACTAGGTTTTTGCCAAAACAAAACCCTTTTCTATTTGATTATTGATGATTAGTATTCCTTCAATTTTGGTATGATCTAACCCTTATATCATACTCTTTCCATCCACGAATTCTATTCTCATACTTTTGAGCACATATTTTAAGATAAGAGTAGATAAAGTATTGTACGACATTATGAATAAAGTGATTGTTTGAAACTAAAATTGAATGACATTTTAAGTAATTAAGTGATGGTTGGAGGATAAAGATAATATGAATTTGTCCATAAAAGGTATGAGAATAAATTTGGTAAATTTTGTGGACAGACTAATAAGACAAGTGAGAATCGAATTGGTGCACAGACGGGAGTATTATAAATTGTTGTAAATTAAGTTTATTGTTAGAAATATATGAAACCTGAGGTTATATATATTTGTAGCATGAAATTTAATAAATGAATTGTGCAGGGTTACAAGAGGGGGATCATTCAGAGACCCGGCAGAGTATCTGATACTAAACAGCAAATGTACCTGTGTTGCTGTCCAGAAAAAGGGTCAAAAGGGAGGCTATTTAATCAGCAGCAAGAACCACAAAAACTTCTGGCTCTTAGCATAGGAATTTCCCCCGATTCTACTACGTTGTTCACTTCTCGTATACACAATACTCTCTCAAATAAAACATCCAACTCGTTGCAACAAATATACTTTGCTCGTCTATGTTATGCATATGATACGTTAAAAAGAGTAGTCTCTTGTACACCAGTTGTACGGTCAACTAATCCTAACCAACTAATACATTTAAATAAAACAGTTAGCATTTCAAATGCACTTCATGAATTCGCACCGCTATAAGAACGAAAAAGACCATCGCTATAAAGATTGAATGAATATGCTTATAGAAGTGGATATGATATAAACGATATATCTAAAGTTCATCGTGCATAGGTTGTACTAAAGGGATATTTAAATTGGGAACCTCGTTTTGATGAACTGGGACAACATTCATACCGTGCCTGCCAACTACAGGTACAATCTCTTCTTGTCCAGCCATGCCAGCTTTCACAGCCTCTAGTACCTTTCTCTGCAGCTTGAGTATGCCAACGCGTTTTGAAACAACATAGAGAACAGCCAACGAGAAAATAATAAATCCGGTGATAAGGATCACCCTGCCAAACAAGTCATAGTTAGACACGAGGGAGAGGTAACTTGACGACTTTAAGTACTCCCTCCGTTCCAATTTAACTGTTGTTTTAAGATAAATATGTCGCCTTTTGTTTTCCAAGAGAAACTAAATATATTTTCCAGCTTTGACATTTTCTTAAATTTTGTGATGTCTCATTCATCGAGATACAAGAATCTATGTGAAACACCAAAAGGGTATATCAGTCATTTTATACAAATAATTATAGGTATTAAATGACTTACTTTATCTATGTGAAACACCCAAAAAACGACAGTTAATTTGGAACGGAGGGAGTAGAGAGATTCATACCTATCGAGAACATCTTGGCGTTGCATTGTGGAGAGAAGTCCTCGGGTACGAGATAATAGTGAACGGTGGCCCTTGTATTCACTTTCAGCTTTCTTTAGAACGCCGGTTGATTCCTCTGTAACAAAATTCAAGATATCAGTAATCCATCTTCTAATTTGACTTCCATAGCCCCATTAACCCACAGGATAATCGCAGACAACAAGGAGACAAACGAAAGTCTCAATATTACTTGTATGACATGTATATATAATCATGTATCCTCATCAAGGTGTGTTGATAAACAACATTCAATAAAATCTTGTAACAATACAGAGCATTAATGGAACAGGATCAATATTTTTAGGTCGGAAAATTTCAAAGCATTTTATAAATTGGGTACAAACTGTGTGACATGTTTATATAGCCAGGCTGCTACAGCTATAACCCAGAGTTGTTTGAGCCCCAAAATACCATTTATCATAATACAACTCTCAAATATAACAGTTATTAAAATCCTAAAACAGCTTTCATTTGCCCCCAAATTAGATCAGGAAAGGAGAAACAAGGAGAAATGTGAGTCTTCACTAAACAAACACTATTTACATAATCCCTAAACCCAGAACTGCTGAGATACATTAACAGTGGTCTCGGACTTCGACGGACTCAAGTGAAAAATGGATCCCCAGAAGTAAGCAGAATCATGAACAAGAAAATGGATTTGATAACAAGGTTCTTTCTCTGTAACTACCACTGTCGATTTCACTTATGAATTTCCTTTTCTTAACTATCCATTTCATTAAAAACACGAGAGTCGATTTAACCTAGGTAATCCATCAAATGTAAATGCTGGAGCAATTGATCAGTCCCAATCCCACCATTAATCCCAGTCTTATGTTGGTCTTATCTATCCAGTGCCCAACACAACAGTAAACGAGGCCTCAAAGAATCCATGTTAATAATAATGCCACACAAAGCAGGTAAACTATTGGATTCATCGGGTCTCCAATATATTGATAACATTTTTTATTCATGTATAAGTATGTGATACGGGTACTTAATTAAACCCCACGTACAAAGTTCAAGGTCACACAACTAATCTTCCCATATGTGAGAATTATACAAAGGATTTGGGCAAAACTATGCAAGGAAAACATGATAGATAATCCAAACTCAGTAAGAAATCAACAAAAGCAGATTAAAGACATGAATGACATGATACCAAATAAAAAGTATTGTTTCTTACAAAACCTCTATTATACATCCTTCCCTTTTCCTTTTATCATTTTATTTTGTGCTTGGTGCGGGGAAGGGTGGGGGTTAGGTAGGTGGCAGCAAGCAAAAGTAATTAAACACATAGTCTTCACATTAGTGGTCTCTTATTTAATACTATGTGCCAAGATGAGTGGTACAGATGCTGGATGCCAAAACTATCTCTTAAAGTCTAAATATCAATAGAAACGATATCCAATGAAAAAGTGTTAGTAACTAAGCAGCTTCTTTATATTAGTACTCCTATTCAGAAACATATTGGCAAAATATTTGACATCAAAATAAGGGTTGTATACCAAAAGTCATGAGAGTGCTTGCGCTCCGTTCAACCTCCTATTAAAACAAAAGAAGAGGGAATTTACATCAAAATCCATATTGGAGTAACAGCATCAACATCGAAAACGTTAAATGTGTATACAACCTGAACCATGAGCTGGCGAGTGCGTCGAAGACTCTCTGTGATACTCTCAGCAGCAGAAGTCATTCCTGCTTTTGTCCTATCACACATTGATGAAATATCAGTGCTCATATTCCTTGAAAATCATTAATTATATTGAACATCCCTCAGTTTGTGTTTGATTTGGGATTTGAAAACCGGATTCGCGATTTCGAAATCTAAATCCGCTGCTACTTTAAGATTTTAGAACCCAGTTTTTTTAAAACTCAATAACATCCATCCCTACAAATACTTTTAAACCCCACCATTTTTAGACTACTATCTCCAATGATTCATTATTGCAACTATTGTTTTTTATTCCCACTTTTAAACCCCACCATCTTTTATTCTCACTTTTGCAACTTCCAATAAAAACACACTTAATTATTTTACAACCATTCAATCATAAACAATTACAATAAACCATAATATAATAACAAAACATTAGATACTCTTATATATTGATTTACAAGAAGTTGAATCCTACCCTATTTAACACTCAAAACAAACATCATTGCTATTTATCAAAATTTTGAAATCCAGACTTCAAAATCCTCTAAATCCCAAATCAAACATACCCCTAATTTTTCATGTCAACTGGTAAACTAGGATCAAGTTAAAAGCATGAAAAGCATGTTTGATAGCAATAATACATACTGAAGATTGCGCCTTCGAGCCGTAGACTCTTCGCCACCCCCTAGAAGGAGCTCTCTCTGAAATCAGTCACATCAAGTTACAACAATTTCTTGGTTGCAGATTACAAAATTTAAGTCAAATTTCTTCTATCTGAGAACATTTAAAATATTCAATAGGACCAGCGTGTGACAAATAAGATGAGATGCATCCATCTAAATAGCATCCAAAGAGGTTATAAAAGAAATTGTCAATTTAAGCAGGAACCTTATCTGCGTATATATATAAATGGGGAAAAGTTAGCAGATAAATTTATGTTACAATAGATTCATTACCTCTTGTTGAGCAGTTTTCTTCATGTTTGCCTTTGCTTGCAAATTAGCATTCCTTAGACTCAACCGCAAACTGAAGTTTGAACGAAATAAATAAGAGGAACAAAATATACAAACAGCAAGAGAATGCATATTGTATGCTGTAATGAATACATGGACATCTAATAAATGACATTATTCACCTCCCACCAAAAATCCCCACTCCAGAAATTATGCAGAAAAAATGAAAAGGAAAATCAATTGCATGTACAGGTGCAAAAAAGATGCAACAATCTGATAAATCCCAACAGCCTAAATGGCAAACAGATTAAGACAACTACTATACCTATATAATTATAAAAAAAAAAATTAGATTAAGCTATTCTCTCACAATCATCTCACGGTTAATCAAATAACCATCACACCCTTCGAAAATGATGAATTCGGATGAGCACTTAAATTGAAGAAGAGACTGCCCATCTCACACGAGTTTTTTTTTTTTTTTTCTTGTTTATTTTGTGAACCAATTACTAAAATCGTCTCCCAAATCCTATCGTAGGTCCACATCAAGACTCCCAGCAAAAAAAAACACACACAATATAATTGGCTGGCATAAACACAATTGCAGGATACACTTAAATTTAAAGAACCCATAAAACAAAAAACTCAAAAACAGACCTCTGAATTTGATCCTTCCAATACTCAGCCAAAGATTGTGCCTTTTCAACATCATCAACAGAGGGGAGTTGCGGGGCAAGAAGATCAAGATTGAATTGGAGGGATTGCAGCATACTCAGTCCATCTTGAGCTAATCCATTCAATCTAGGCAACGAATCTTTCCTCTCCGCTTCTTCAATTTCACTTGGGTTGGAAATTCTTGATATTTTCCCATGTTCTTGGATTGAGTCAATGTGTTTGAGGGTTTGGTTGTATGTTTCATGGAAATCTCTTTTCACTCTCTCCACTTCTTCAGCTACTTTATCCATCCGGTCACTGATTTGATTTGATGTGGGAATAATTTGATGAACAAAATTGAAGCTGTGTGTGTATTCAATTCGCAGGAACTTGAAATGTGAAGAAGAAAATAAACTGATTACTGATTAGTTTTGGGCCACGGTTAAATGCACCTTCTTTCTTTTACGAGTTCACCCCTAAATACTTAAGAAAATAAAAATAACATGTTAAAAGACTATAGTACCCTTTTATTAATTAAAATCAACACCACCCATTAAAAATTTATTTGTACACCCAGTTCTTACCGAGTTGCCGCCCAGTTATCAGAAAACGTGATTTTTGTGAATATTTTTTTCGAGAAAGTTACAAACTTTCCACAAAAACTATTTAAAAAGTTGCAAAAATTCGAAAAAAAATAAAAAATATTTGAAACTGTTATTTTTACCAGATTTTACAGATCCAAAACAATCTTCATACAAAGAAACCTAAATCTTGTGTCTTGTGTACAGAAAAAATCGAAAAAAATAAAACCAAACAATTGTTTAGAACTAAAACATATTATTACAGATCTAGATCTAGTGGATGGGTGAGAGACAGAGCAATAATAATAATAGTGAGAGGTTTAGTTGGAAGGTCACGCACCTCTTTTCATAATAAACTCATTCACTTGGAGGAGGAGAAGGGAGAGGTATGACCTGTAGAAAATGAAAGAAAAAAATTTAAGAAAGATAAGAAAAATTAGGTAGGTTAGTGTTGAAAAATGAGAGGGGGTGAACTCATCCGTAGGTGATGGGGATTGTCTTTTAAATTTAAATATATTCATTACGCAAACAATTAGAACAGGCTGGTTACCGTTTTTGAAATGGGCGCGGCTAAAGGCACCCAAGGATACTATGAGTACGCCCACGCGATGAGGACACACACAAAACGGATGAGGACACCCACGTGGAAATATCAAAAATATCCTTCTCATCTCAAACCCTTTATCTTCCCTTCTTCCTCCCATTCTCACATTTTAACAGAAGGGTTCACCCACCTCTCCTCCCTCTCAATCGGCGCCGCCACCACCACCCCTCCCTCTCAATCGGCGCCGCCACCACCACCCCTCCCTCCCAATCGGCGCCGCCGCCCACCACCCCTCTCTCCCTAGCGGCGCCGCTCCTCCCCTCCCCACGCGGCGACAGTGCCGCTTCACTCCTCGCGTCGAAGCTTCGTCCGCCGCCGCCGCTGCAGAAAGGGGTTTATCCCCTGCCCTCGTTCGCCGCCGTCCCTGCCCTCGTCCGCCCACCACCCATCCCTCCCTAGCGGCGCCGCTCCTCCCCTCCCCACGTCGCCGCTTCGAACGCCGCCGCCGCCCCTGCTCGTTCGCCAACCACCCCTCTCTCTCTAGCGGCACCGCTCCTCCCCTCCCCTCCCTACGTCGCCGCTTCGAACGCCGCAGCCGCTGGAGAAGGGCGAATCCTACGCCGCCGCCTCTGCTCTCGCTGCCGCCCATTTCAAGGTAGGTTTTTTAAAGTTTGAAAAATTTAGGAATTGTAGGAAAATTAGGTTTTTTAGGAGTTCGGAAATTATTTTCGAACCTATTGAGTTTGTTTTGGAAACATTTTCGAACAATTTATGTTTGTTTTGAAAAAAATTTCGAACATTCTGTTTTTGTTTTTTAAAAAATTTCGAACCTCTTGTTCAATTTTTTTTTTTTCGGACAAATTTAAGATGTTTTGAATATTTTTTCGAACATATTGAGTTTGTTGGGTAAAAATTTCCGTACATCTTAACTTTATTAGATTATTATTTTCGAACATCTTAAGAATTTGTTTTTATTGTTTTTGTTGATTTTTTGTATTTTTAAGAATTTGTTTTTATTGTTTTTGTTGTTTTTTTGTGTTTTTGTGTGTTCGTTGAATAATAGTGTTGATTTTTTGTGATTTGTTAGTGGTGGATATGATTCTGCATTGAAATAGAACAAGTGGGTGTACTCATCCGCCCTTTTTTTTAGAAAAGTGCAAAAGGGGTACAAACGTCATTTTGCATCATTTTGCGTACCCCTTGTGTTAAAAAAAAATCTCAGTGGGTGTACTCATAGGATCCTTGGGTGCCTTTAGCCGTGCCCTTTTGAAATACCACAGAAAAGGAAGAGGCAATGTAATATGGATATACCAAAATGGAAAATGAATAATCTAATGTGGGATGGAGGGTGTAGTAAATAACTTGATTAATGGACATTTATCTCAATCCATAATAGGGATGGTAATGGGTCGGGTCAAACCGGGTACCTAGATATCTGAATCCGACCCATTTCAATGCAGGTTCGGGTCACGGGGCGAGCGGGGTAAATCGGGCGATCCATTATAGATTTTTAAAAAATTAATAAATATATAACAAAAAAATTTAGATTTGTATTAAAAAATAAATAAAATAGTTTTAGAAAGCATGTTTATAAATTAATTTTCACATTATAAGGAGGTTAATATTGATATAAATTTTTGGATGAAGTATTTGATATTATGTTTTATCAATTTATATTAACCTAAAAGATATATATGAAGGTGAATTATTGTTACATGTATTAATAAACATGTTACACGGAAATGATATAGAGCCCACCAATTGTGCCCACCAGTTTTGCCCACGCATTACCACGTCAATAAATTCTTATTTATATTTAATTTAAACTTAATTTAATATCAATATTTTATTTTTTTATCCATATCAATATTTAAAAAAAAATTATACAGTAAAACCTCTATAAATTAATAATCTTGGGACCATGAAAATTTATTAATTTAAAGAGGTATTAATTTATCGATAAATTAATATTTATTAATTAAAAGAGAGATCTTTGAAATTCAACAAATTTAGTGCATATGTATTGAAAATAAATGAATTCATATATGTTTCATTAATTATATTTATGCATCAACCAATTCTTTGTAACTAATTAAATATATTCATTGTATACATGTTTACATTAATTTATTGCAATCATGCATGGTGAATGAAACATATACTCCACTATATAAATCTCAATATGAAAATAAAATAATTCATAGCACCCAACCATGTCTTCTCATCTAAAAGGCATTGCAAAATCATCCATGAATGATCAAATGCGTAAAACATTATGTGAGTATAAGAGAGACCATCTCACATGCACTAAAAAAGATTTACAAGAGTGGATTGATGAAAAATATCATTTGAAAGTTAGTCAAGGTACAACATATTCATATTTTAGCAAATTACCATAATATTTATAATTGTAATTTATGAATTATTAATTTAGAGTTTTAATGGGACCTAATATTTATAAATGGATTTTTCGAAAATTTATTATTTTATTATCTTATCGAATTTGATGATTTTTTACAAAGGCCCAAGTCGGGACCGGAAGATTTTATTATTTTAGAGAGTTTATTAATTTATAGAGTATTAATTTATGGAGGTTTTACTGTATTTAATTTAATATTATCTCTATCAAATTACGCACCATCAATCTTTTCTCAAATCTTTCCATCACCATTAATGGCACAATAGGACATGCAGTGTTTGCAGTCGAAGCGACCATGATAAACGAACCTGTCCCACTCTGACCCTAAGTACGCTTTTTTTTTTAACTTTTTTTAAGCTAACACGACTATTTTGGTAATAGGTCACAAGTAGAAGAACAATGTACACAAGGAACTAATGAACAAGTATCAACTTTTACGGGAGCATCTTACACATTACCATAAAAGAATGTTGCTGAATTTTTATATTTCTTTCATGGTTGACATTTTGTTAATTTTTGTTATGATAATGAGATTGTTTTTTATTTTCTTTAATTTTTTTTGTGGAGAAAAATTAATGGTGATGGAAAGATTTGAGAAAAGATTGATGGTGTTAGTTAGCGTAGTAATTTGATAGAGATAATATTAAATTAAATATAAAAAAAGATTTTTTTAAATATTAATATAGATAAAAAAAATAAAATATTGATATTAGATTAAGTTTAAATTAAATATAAATAAGAATTTATTGACGTGGTAATGCCACATAGGCGGTGGGCAAAACCGGTGGGCACAATTAGTGGGCTCTATATCATTTCCGACATGCTACATGTAAAATATTGAAAATATATTATATTTATATGTATAATATATATATATATATATATATATATAAATGGGTCACGGGTTCGAATCACGGATCGAGGGTGATACCCGGACCAACCCCATTTCAATACGTGTTTGGATCGGGTACCATCACATCATTTATAAAGGTAAGAAGATCTATCCTCGTACATATTTCACATTAATATCAATATAATTACATGTCACATTTGATAATTATAAACAAATAAAATAGAAATTTTCACCTCAAAATAAACCTCATGAACGAAATAATACAAACATTTTTAGCTTACTTCTCACAATTATGTCATCTAGCATAGCAATAAATTTACTTTGAGAATAAATCTCATTACTAAATTATTAATTCATAAAAGGTTAATTGCAAAAAACATCATGATTTTTACTTTTTTTATCAATTACAATATATATATATATATATATTTTTTAATTTGATACACCACCTTTTTTAATTTTGCAATTCAATGCATCTGTCAAATTCTTTACAACAATTAAATAATGATGTGATTGTCAAAGTTGTCGAGGTACCACATAAATGTCACGAATGAAGAATAATTTTATTTTTTTAACTATAAACGTTTTAAACTAAAAAAAATTGTTTAAATTAAAAACAATACTAAAAAAATATTTTTAAAAATAAATCATAAACCAATTTAATTATTACCATCCCCAAAACTCAAAAGAATAGGATTGTGTCCTCCAAATCACAGTCCACAAAAAATAATGTGAACTTTTGCATATTGTTTTTATTTACGTGGACATTTATGTAAAATCTTAATGTGATTTCGGTATATACATCTTTCATATGTTGCCGAAAAATAAACACATGCATCGAATTGCAAAACTTAAAAAGGTGGTGTATCGAATTGCAAAGAAAAAATGATATGTTGTAATTGATAAACACTGTAAAGGTCTTTTTTTTTTGCAATTAACCCATGCCTGTCCTTTTGAAAGTTACTGATTTTGCTATTTTAACTGTTCTATCGAAAGTTACTCTTTTTTTTTTTTGATAAAATACACTATCTATCTCTACTTCTTTCTCTTTTCTACGTCTCCCTACATCGACAATCCACTATACATATAATATTATATTATTTAAAAAATAAATAGAAAACTTTCAAAGGAACGGGGGAGTATATCCTTTTTTACGGATTCAAGGGCTACCAGCTCCAACAGGCACAACAAAGTGCCACCATGGGAAAACCCGAAAACGGGAAGAAAACCCATCATAACAAGGAAGAAACCAAACCAACGGAGAAAGGGAAAATACCGAAAGCAGAAAATAACGGCATAGGAAGAAGAAATTAAAAAACGAACCTAAACAACACCAGATCTAAACTAAGAAACAGACTAAAGTAACATGCAGAAAGGAGAAAAAACGAAAATAAAATGGGATCAAACGGATGACTCACCCGATCGGTCACCGTGGCTCCGACGGGGAGATTCACCCATTGATCCCAACTAAATCCCTGAAAAAGACCCCTTCGCCCAATGGAAAAACGGTGCGGCGGCGCTACAGGCGGCGCGGCGCGGCGACTCTGCAGGCGGTGCGGTGAGCGGCGGCGCTGCAAGCGGCGTGGCGGCGCAACGACTTACTTCTATGCAGAAGGTGGGCGACGAATTATTTAGGCAGTGATTTTATGTGATTTTGTTTGGGGGTTGAAGATGGAGGAGTTATACACAGGCAGTAGTGGGGTGTGAAGAGGTGGGCGGTGGTGGTTTTGGGATTTTAGAGAGAGAAGCTCTCGTATTAGAGAGAGAGAGTAATGCATATTGGGGTGAGTATATCCTTAATGGAACCCAAACTAGTGTTTGAAAAACAAAGAGATTCAATTATTTTATATATATATATATATATATATATATATATATATATATATACACGCGATTAAAAACCACAGCAGAGACTTATACTCTAATCTGATCAAAACTAGTCCTCAAAACACATTAGTTTGGATGATTAACGTTGCTGTCAATCTTGAAAATAATTCTACAGATAAGGTTTGACGCAATATTTAAAAAAATGTTGAGCAATTACCAAGAACTTTAGCCAAAATAATGCAGGCAGTCATTGATCAAACAAAATCGATAAAACTATAAAATAGACGACTAACATTTAACAGAGAATCGGAATAGAAATAGTTACTGCTTGCAACAGGAAAGGAAAACGCAAATGTCCAAGGATTAGAAGTGCAACAATGGATTCACAACACGATGCCTCTGCTCGAGGGAAACTGATTTTCCCTCGTGTGAAATAATTCGAGCTAGATGTAAAGATGAGTAATATGTTATCTCAAATAAAACTTACTAAAACTATATATCTCATTAACTGAAATTTAAAATAACGACAAATGATGATCATCCTAATATGTTATCTCAAATAAACACACATTTCAGTGGAGCAGCTCAAATCGACCCAAAATTGCTGCACACTGCAAAATGAAGAGCATATACAAGTACAACCAACCATCTACTACAAAAATTACTAAAACTAACGTTTTGTATCCAGAAAATCATCTCACCATTATTTCAGTTTCTAAGATATCAGATGTGCCAAAGTTTCGATGTTTTCCATCAGCTACATTAGTCAAGTGAAAACCAAAAGACGGGAGCTGGTTGATGAGAAGAGTTTCAAGTTGGCAAGCCATGCTCTTCCCTGGTACCAACAAGTAGAGGAACGAGGCATTCTTCATTCCATCTTTTGAACGATGAGCGCGCACCCGACCCTGAAGGTCATCCGTCTGAAATCAAACAGAAAAGCACTTCACGTTAAAAGTAAATAAACAGAAATTATATCTTATAATCATTACTCTTTTATTATATTTTTTCGCTAATCATAGTAAAAATCGAAGGAAAGTATAAATTCATGAGATGAAAAGTATCAGCTCATATGGAGTATTATTTAGTAGTAAGACTGTTTAGCCAACAAACTAGTACTTTCTTTTGTATGAAAAAATAATACTCTGTACTTGGTCTTCATAAAAACTAATAATTCTCGTTATAAATCTCAGTTTTTTTATTTTTGGGGATGGGGGAGCCGGGGGTAAAGGTCTTTCTTGTCCTTAATTCTTGACTCATTTTGATTTCAGTCCCCTAACTTTTTCAATTTTGAAAATAATCTCTTAAATTTACCAAATTCAACATTTTCGTCTTATTACCAGCTAAAATAGGTTAACAAGATTCAACTTTGTCGTCTTTTTAACCGCCTAAAAGGACGTAAAAGTTTAATTTGGTAAAGTTCAGGAACGAATTTTCGAGTCGAAAACGTTAGCGGACTAAAATCAAAATTGGTGCAAGGGACAAAATAAAATGTTACCCTTTTTTTTGTGAATGGGTCTAACTTCGGCTAAAATTGCACCATGCAACTAGTCCATAGAATTTTTTACCTAATAAGAAAGTGAAGAACTAGGTAACACAAGTTAAAACAGATACCTCTCCAATATAGAGTTTTCCGTCGGGTCTGAGAATGACGTAAACGCTTGAAGCACCAATGGTGGATGGAGGTGGTTGTTCCTTAGCACCAATCAGAACACATCTCATGGATGAAGAATCCGACCCATCATTCTTTTTGTAGAAATCAATTAGTCTTTTCTCGCATATCCTAATCATGGCTCTCTCAACTTCCTCATTAAAAATATCAGGAGATCTCAGAGATGATAAATCTTTTTCCGGATGACTTTGTGGCTTTGATTTTGACTTGTCTACTCTCGTCACATCTTTTGAATAAACAGAAGAATACAATTCCTCAGCTCTTTGGATTAATTCTTGAGGAACTCCTTCTCTCAGAGCTGTTTCAAATGCAAGGCTTTCTTTGCAGATCCCGTCAATTAATTTCCACGTTGGTGTTGTTTGATTGTTGATTAATGCTGCTCCCATAGCTTTAAAGACAATATTCTTTGTTCTGAGTGGTAAATCGAAGATTCCGTGTAGGTGGGTAGAGACGATTCCCAGACATGTAACTGAATCAAGAGTTTCAATGACACTTCCAGCAATGCATGTGCCCTTAGCAGTTTCTGTCCCTCGACATATTTCATCGATAAGCACGAGGCTCTTTGAAGTGGCTCTTGTAATAATAGAGCGAATCTCAGACATTTCAACCTGAAATAATTAACATTCGAATATAAAGATCTAGACATTTTGCACCCAAAGGTAGTCACAGTCTGTAAACATTCATTTAGGCAAACTCAGACAAATACAAGCCCCTTTTTTCGCCAAAACTAGATGAGAAATAGTATAATTAACTTGACTAAATAAGAATGAACAATTGATAGCACCCCCTCATTCCATGATAGGAAAATTTGATCCACTGAAGGGAATTTGTATTGGAATTTGGAAGCTAAAAACAGAGAGCAAAAAGATGGGAAATTGGGGTAAATGTCACTTTTAATGCTAAAAATGGAATGAATATCACCCCTTCATATTTTTATTGGAAGAATGCAACCTTTTTATTTATTTGATCATAGTACCCTAAATATACATAAAACTCTAAGTTCAAGCAGTCAGAAGTGTAGTTGCGGGTGGGGTCGCAACCGGGCATGATGTCGCACATGTGGTTGGGATCAAGCGTGGGGTCGCAAATGTGGTTGCGGTCATGTTCGCGGTCAGGTGTGGGGTCGCGGTTGAAGGTAGGGTTTATGTATATTAAGGTTAATAAAGTCAAAAAAATATAAGAAATGGGCATTCTTCGAATAAAAATATGGAGAAGGGCATTTATCCATTTTTAAGAAAGGCCTCTACCCCAATTTCCATGAAAAGATTAGATAAAAACTTGTACGAGACGTATCATACATGAGACAAATTTCATTTAACATATTATATGACTAATGAGTTTATAGAGCTCCAACCCAACTATGCTTTTTAAGAAAATACGACTCAAATATTATAGTGGAAATCTGTTTCATGTATGAAACCGTCTCACACAATACTCCTTAAAAAATTAAGGATATTACCAATCCACCCAACATCAATTATAAATTCATAAGAAGACTCAATATAGAAAACATGCAAAAATGTCAACAAGAAGCTAACATCTCGGCTAGACAAATAATTTTATTTATATGTATAGCAAATATTGAAAAACTCATGCCCAATAACTTGAAAAAAACTTTTTTCCAATATGTCTAAACATTGATTATTTTAGGATTCATCAAGAAATGAGATAATTGACAATAAAAATAAGTGAGTTACCTGAAATGAGCTCTTTCCATCAGCAGGACTATCATAGGATTTCATGTGCAGCATAATCGAGTCAAAGTGTGGAATAATAGCTGATTCAGCAGGCACCATCAATCCACATATTCCCAGTAGTGCAGCAGCACAAATTGATCTCAGCAGACTCGATTTCCCACCCCCATTTGGCCCCGTTAATAGAAACAGTGACTTCATTTCAACAGTATTCCGTACAGCACCACCTTGAGCTGCATCAAACCAATATGGGGATAGCCCAGTAATTTTCATCCCCTCACCTTTATGTAGTATTCCTCCATCCTGAATGCATCCCATGATTATATGGAGACTGAGATTTTTCTTATCAGGTTGTACAAAAAACAATACACCTAATTATTTGTCATTTTTTTCCAACTTTATCCAAATATATTAGGAGTTTCATCAATTCAGGACCTGACTCAAGAGAAACAATAAACTATCAATTTGGGAACTGAAAGATATTTTCTCTCGATTTATGACTTGCAAAATAATAAACTACCAATTAAAGACCCGAAAGATGACTCAAATTTTAAGACCATGTTTGACATTTTATAATTTTTAGTAATCCAACAATATTTCTATAAATCACATTCAAAAAAAAAAAAAAAGATATAGTATTAATTTCATACAAATGGAAAAAAAAAAGTAGAATAAAAAAAAATAGTTATGTACGGAGTATATTAATAAATAAGACTATAAACTACTATAAGATACCAAACGTGATTTTTAAAATTGCAACTCCTAAATTCATAATTTCTATTTTTCAGGTCTCAAATTGATAGTTTCCTATATTTAGATCTCGAATCGCTAAGAAAAATCTTTCAAACCCTTAATTGATAGTCTTACTATTTTCCAGGACTTGAATTGACAAAATTCCAACATATTTTGGAACCTCCTTATCCTTTAACTGTATTAGAAAAATTGGAACCAGTTGGCAGTATTAAAAAATTGGTTCAGATGTTTTGAGCAATCATATAAGTACCAAAATACAATTCATATTGAGAAATAGGTGTTTGCAAAATGTGAGATCCATAGCCAAGCATATCCATAGCTCATGAACGTAGACGTCAAAAATAGCACATAATAGTCATTTACTTAGCGAGTTAATTATAAAATCTAAGTTTAGCAACTGCAACTCGCATGTGACATTCAGCAATGTAAACTAACTAAGTTTTGATGATTTTGTGCATTTAGACCTACACAATGTTAACCGTTGAATTGAACTTAAACCAAAAATAAATTAACAAAATACAATAAGGTATAAGTGAATACCAATTCGGTAACACAATTTTAGACCATTAGCTAATGCATTGGTATTTCAGTGGAATACCTCAGGTTTTTGGTGTTGAGTGAGAGTGGGGAAAACCCATTGTCGTCTTCGTCCTTCACTGTATAAAAAACCAAAAATACGATGACTTCAATAAATTAATTACAAAAACCAACATGAGCTAATATAGAGGAGAAAAGTAGGTAGTTAACTCTCAATATATCTCCGAAAAAAGCTTTTCCATAACAAAATGGTAAAAGAAAAATAACCCCACATTTAATATTACACAACCAGTAATCATAACATTTTATTTAGATCAGAAAAGAGAAAAAGCTCAAGCGGTGATATTTATTTCACGTAAAATGATGTAAACAGAATTCCCCGGACAGCTCAACACTCAAGAAAGTATAAGCCATGACAAAAAAATACAAATTTATGCAAAAACACAATTTTGTACAAAGAAATTCAACACAAAGTAAAATGCTTTTCCTAATAAGAGTCATCAGAGTAATAACTAAGAATATGCAAAATTGTAATGTCCAAAATGTTATCTTCATTGCCACAGCCCACAGATGACAATAAATAACTCAAAGAAAGTAACATAAATTGGTTTTAAGCTATAATAATAATCACCAACCACCCTAGAGAAGCAACCCTATGTAATGTAATAACTAACATATTTAGACATAACGGAAGGCATGACATCTATCACAGAACATTCTAAGGGTTTCAAGCATTTGTCAGGGTAAAGGTTTTTTTTTTGTCCTTTAATTTTCACCAATTTTGATTTTAGTCCCTATTGTTTTCAACTTTGAAAATAGTCCCTCAAGGTAGAAAATTGAACATTTTCGTCTTTAATCAGCTAAACAAGTTAACAAAATTCTACTCCCTCCTCCAAAAAGTTTGCGGGGAATCTTGAGCACATGGTTTAAGAAAAAAGTGTAATGATTAGAGTGTAGAGGGGTAATTTTGTAAGCTTTTATGTATAAAGTAAATAAAGTACTATGTGGATTGAGTGTATGGTGGGCCCCAAAAGTAATGACATTAAGGTAAATATGTGTATATTGTGAGGGTGGAGATTGTGATGATTATTTCTATTTTGGGGTATGCAAACTTTCGGTGAACAAACTAAAAAGGAAAGTATGAAAACTTTTGGGGGACGAGGGAGTACTTTTTTGTCATTTTAACCAGCTGAAAGGACGAAAAAGTAGAATTAAGTAAACTTAAAAGACAAATTTTAGGTCAAAAAAGTTAGCGGACTAAAATCAAAATTGGTGCAAGTTGAGGGACGAAAAAAAAACATTCACCCTTAAAAATGTGTATCATAATGCAGAAAGAAGGAAAGAGATAATTTGAAGTGCCCTAGAAAAAGGTGAAAGAAGTAAAACCAATTACCTCACATGGCCAAATAATGATTTTGCAATGATAAGCAACATGGATGCAAACACTAGAATGTTGATCTTTGATTGGAGTTCAGCAGACAATCCCCTTAACAATTCTAAAACTTTTATTTTTGCCTTGTTACCTGCCTCGTGATACCTGAGGCACAGACCGATAACCGTGAAGTAATAATAGAGAAAATTAACCAAATCTTAAAGGTTTAATTGCAGCTAAAATAACTACATTTTTGCAAGTTGCAATCTAATTTAAACTTGAGTTTTGGCAAATAAAACCTCAGTTTTTAAAAAAAAAAACTGCAATTTGAACTTTCGGGCAGATGGACTCTTGAGTTTTGGCAAATAAAACCTCAGTTTTTTTTAAAAAAAACTGCAATTTGAACTTTCGGGCAGATGGACTCTTGATCGTTTCTGACGTGTCATCCAACTTGGCAACAATGTAAATCCTAAAATACATCGTACACCCTAAAAACTACCCAAAGGGGTAAGAGTCAATCTGCCGTGATGTCCGAATTACAATTTTTTTTAAAATTGTGGTTTAATTTGCCGGAACTCAAAGTTTGGATTAGATTGCAATTTGTGAAAAGATGGGGATTTTAGCAGCAATTAAGACTACCTGTCTAACGCCTCTTCCACATTTGTTGTGGTGAACCATTCTTCACCAACTTTTTTGCCTTTGGAATCAAGGGCAGGTTTAAGGTTTTTTATTTGTTCTTCTCCAGCGGTACCAGCCCAAATAGATGGCATAAAACGCTTTCCCTTGAACCATACTGCCTCATGCTCACGTGTGTATAGTATCTCTCCCTTGGGTCCTCCAAGCGGAGCTGTTGTTGCTTTAATTCTTGAAATTATAGGGACGAAATCTTCTTTAATCTAGAAAATATTGGGCATACATTTCAAATATTGACACACGGCTATTTAAGAAAACATGTTTTACAGTTTAGCATAAAGATGAAAACGGAAATCTATGCTGAAGCAATTCTGGCATCTTCTAATATGAGAAGGACATGAGTTCCCTTTGTATTCTCACATCAGTTTAGCATTGAACATTGAATTTAATAATTACAGTCTGTCTGTAGTTGCATTCTACTATCCCCGTTTCATAATAAGTGTCGTTTTAGAGATTAAATTTTGTTTCTAATTAATTGTCGTTTTAGCTATTTTTTCACATTTCTTCCAAATTTACCCCATCAATATCTCTAAAAGGTATCTTATTTTTTTCATTAAGGAGAGGGGAAATTGGAGAGAGATTGCCCGAGGGTAAATAAGAAAAAAATTTAATGTTCCTTAATTTGATAGAAATTCTCTAAAACGACACTTATTATAAAACAAAGGGAGTACGATCTAATAGGAAAGGTTTTACTGAGGCATGCAACTGGCTTAGCCACATCTTCATTTCCCTTGGCAAGCAATAATTTCTGTTTTATCTTAGACAGAGAACTACTTCCAGCCTTTAATATTTCAAATATACTAAAATTACAGAATCATATTTTTCAAAAGCTGTGAAGCAGATACACTCTCCCAAAGCTGGAGGATGGTAGCAGTTATCAGAAAGTGGGCGGACATTCTAATACTCTAAGATGTGCTGGACAATTTTAGGACAAATTTATGCTTAAACCAATAGAAATGTTGAATGTTTGAAAAATCAAACTTACAGGTTCAAAAAATACTAAAACCCAGAAAGAGTTCAAGAAACAAAAGAAGAACGAAAGGCAGAGTAAGAGAATGATCCCAGAGTATGCTGGCCTTATTTTTGTCAATCCTTAGTAAT
This sequence comes from Galeopsis tetrahit, assembly GCA_963675135.1. NCBI lineage: Eukaryota > Viridiplantae > Streptophyta > Magnoliopsida > Lamiales > Lamiaceae > Galeopsis > Galeopsis tetrahit. Next base: position 5,794,441 of record OY776130.1, read on the forward strand.
TTAGTGCTTTCTTAAATTCAATGCAATTTATCATGCCCTTCTTTCTTGTTCATTTGTCCAGTTTCAACACCATTAACATATTCTTGCAATTCGTAACTTATCTTACATCACATTATCATGTTAAATATATTTCTTGAAATTATATAAAATGATAATCTATCAATCAAGAGAAATGATGACTAATATAACGAACTTCAACAAGCTCGAATGGACTTACAGCTGCATACAAGGCCTCAGAAGCTTCATCTACTTCTGTAAATTCTTCCTCTAAATGAATTCTTTTTACACGGCCTTTCCAGGAAGACTCCATGTCTTCAAAAAATTCATTTGGGAAATCAGCAAAGGAGGGAACTTTTTTGTCATTTTCACCATCTAAGGAGATAATTTCACCAATTCGATGAGAAACTGATTTACATTCATCCACCTGAAATTAAATAGAGAAAATACACTTACGAAACTTACAAAAAAAGTAGTGCAGACAGAGGCAGTACGTTCAAATATGAGTTGAAACTGGCATAGGTTATTGCTTCTTTCAATCATTAAAGTAAAGATTTTGCTAGAAGTAATAATTAAAGATGACGCGTAATCAAAGAAATCGCTTACTAGTGTATCCAGTTCAACTTTCAATCCAGTTGCCACCCATGTAGGATCCATTAATAGCTTCAGAATTTCTCTGAGTTTTAAGTTGGTGTACAGTTGTAGTATATCATCAAGCAAACTTTTTATTTTACAAAACTCAATGTGATTGGTCTCCTTCGACTCAAGCAACTTCACGAGCTGCAGATAGACAAGAATCAGATTACACATGCATGTAAAACAAATCACTAACTGAAATTACTAAATTTGGGGCATGGATTATGTAAAAGCATGATTAATTTTTATTTTTTTTTATTTAATCAGAAACAGAATTTATTAATATGTAAGAGAAGGTAAGGGATGAGAAGTTCCTTCCCCCAAAACAAAGACAAGACTGAAACGGTGACAACATTAATTACACGGCAAGACTCCAATCCCCTATTAAATCCGAAATGCTACTATCTCTGAAGGACTAATGCCCAGACAACCAATAAGCGACTCTGTACTTGATCTTACAGTCACGTACCAACGTTTATGCAAGCACATGTTGAATGAAGAGTGTATAAAAAATTATGTGCTTATGAAAACAGATCCACTATGAAATTCTTCAAACATGATCCTTAACTTTAGAAGGAGCTTATTTTGTAAAGGATTAGACAGTAAGATTTTAGCATTTAGCACCACAGTAGATAATAGGATAGCGTTCAGCAATTGAAAAATATAAGTACAATATTTTGCAACACAGATTTTAAGTTTCAGAAGTAAAAAGGAGATCAAGAATCATACCTTGGCTGAAGGAACACAGGTGAATTCAGGAATAGAGCATGTTATGGAACTCATCAGTTTGCAGGCTTCTGAAAAGGGGGAAAAATGCCATATAACACGTAACGCAGATACTTGGAAACAAAAAGAGTAACACGATTATTGAGCATACAAACAGAATAGATTTTCAGTTTAATTATAACAAAGGTGGCACAATGACCTTTACTGATTCTCTAATAAACTTCCATACACAGTTCATACCATTGAAAGAAAGAGATCCATATATTTCAAAGATACGACATTCAAATTCACCAAACATTTACAGGAGTCAAATAAGTATTACAAACCAAACCTCTGTTGTTTCAGTTAAACAGGAATGTAATAGTGGCTAAAGCATCAAAAAATTGACAAGCTACTAAAATTACTTATTATACTAGAGGGGTAAAAAGATTTAAAAAAAAATCATTCATCAATAGATTTGTAAGTAGTAACTTTTGGCTGTACAAGTAAAAAAGTTACAATTAAGCCAAAAAATAATACCAATGGATGAAACCAATAGAAATAACAAGAAACAAATTTTAAAGAATAAAATATATTGAAACCTAGGACTCAATTTTATCCTGTATTAAGCCATACAATGTTAGCAAACTTTTCTTACCTCTAAAGGCAAACAAAGAAGGTCTGCATACCAGACAATATCGAGGGAAATATGAACCACAGAAAGATAATTTTAATTGATGATATTCAAAAATTTCGTTAAGTTATTGGGCCAAGATCACACACTGTTGTTATGATATCGAGTACAAAAGTACAGGAGTATCACTTACACTACTGAACAGACTTTAGGATCATATTTTACCCCATGGTGTGGTGTATGGCATATGTAAACTGTGGAAAAGTAACAAAAGCGCACACAATGCTTACATTATGATTTCCATTTTGTAGTATTGGTGAACATGCATATACGAAAACTGAAGTATTGCATTTACAATTCACCTTGTATTTTTGAGGCGATCTCGTAAGCAGGAGGATTCAAAAGAAGATCTCTAATGTACCTGCAAGGAGAAATGCAGAAGTAAAAAGACAATATGTTTTATGTATCAATAGCAATAGGGTCAAAATCAGAAGAAAGAACCATATGGAGGCAGAGAAGACAGATTGAATCTCTCTTACAGTTAACTTTTTAAAATCAATAGGAAGAACAGCCAAGCCCCTTACATTCGCTAGCTGTGATGAATTAAGGATAGTTGTCTGGAAAATGGATGGTAGAGAATGGTAGGGATAGAAGTGTGGTGTATGCGGTGACGGAGCCAGGAATTTTGCATAAGGGGGCCCAGTTAATATTATTATGTAAGGATGAAATAATATCAGTGTAGTAAAATTTTCTCATTCTAATATTTTCCGGAACATCTAATTCTATTAATAAATAAAGTTAAATTAATTTTCTCCTGTTTTAAAAAAAACAAAAATCGATTGTTCGACTCAATAGAGATAAATGTTGTCAAGATTGCAAAGATAATAATACCAAGATGTTTTTTTATTAGTATTTTAGTCAGAGGCTAACCCTAACAATGCCTTGGAATGTTTATTTTAAAATGTTTTTAGGTGTTTTACAATTTACAATAGTTACATACACACATATATATGTATGAGAAAATTATTGAACAGTTCAAAATAGAACTATGAAAGGCTCAACACTAAAATGTTCAATTTTCATGACAAATTTTGAGTTGTAAACAAAAAGGATATGATAATCTTCAATACCTTTGATAATCAATAATTACTAATAATTTTCATCTATTATTCGTATTATGAAATTATGACATAATAGAATCATCATAAATATTTTAAAATACAGAATACAACTATAATTATTGAACAAATACTCGAGAGATTAAAAGGATGGGAATTATATTTAATTTACTAATTAATATATAATACAAGACATTAGATTGCCCCACAGGATAGGCGTGGCTCCATTGTTGGGTGCATGTGATGTGAATTTCATCCATAATCAACTTTTCACTTACATGACAGGCAGGCCAACACAATTTGATGGAAGGAGAACCTTCAGTATACATGGAATTCCTTCCGTTGGAAGAGCACCTGTAGTCACAGAAGTCCACTATTCAATATAAAGTCCATTTTTCATTCAGAAAATAAAACCATCGAGGTTTCTGTCTATTATATTTTTCAACAACAAAAGCCATATTGATGCAAAATCTTTATTCAAGTTACCACCTTTAAATGAAAGGTTTTTTCTGATATGTTTAATATTTTTCTGGACTGCTAGAAAGACTCATATGGACTTTACTTACACAATAACTTCGAATTAAAATAAAGAAATAAGGCAACTGCAGTCATTCAAATTGCTTGTATTTGGGATTACCAATTTGTGTGGCCGTCCCTAGGTGTAAAGGGCTGGGCCTATTTTCTGGGGCTACTGCAACATTTCTGAATGTGATATCATCTTCAATGCCGTAAAGCTCTTTTACCTGAATTAGAATTTAGAACGAGTTAATTCCCCAAACAAATTAAAAGGCACAGGCTCTATAACATTAAACAACAACCTTATACAAAAGCTCGTCGATTGGATTGCCATCAAACCATTCAAATTGTCTAGCGTTGCATTCTCCCCATAACAGACCACCTTCACCAAATTCTCCCCAGCGACAAGTTCCTGCACAGCAGCTTCCATTGTTGTACCATCAAAAGAAAAATTATGTGAAGAAATAGCTACGGAACTTCATCGGGATAATATCATTTTTGGTCCCTAAAGTTTACCTTATTCCAGTTTTGGCCCCTCTTTCACTCACTATTAAACTTGGTCCTGGAAATATTCTTTTACTTCCACAGTTGGTCCCGCTGTTAGTTGAGCGTCCGTTGACTGACAGAAACGACTGGGGAGCTAAATGTAATTATTTGGGAGTGCTAAATGCAATTAATAATTATTTGGGGTGTAATTAATAATTGTCAAACAATTACATTTAGCACTCCCAAATAGTTGATTCCGTCAGTCAACAGATGATCAACTAACGGAGTGAGTAAAAGGGAGGGACCAAAACTGGAAAAAAGTAAGCTTTTAGGACCAAAAATGATATTATCCCGAACTTCATCTCATATAAATTATTATTACCAGGGTGAGCATAAAGCACCATATCAACGTGACTTAAGAAAACAGAATTATTGGAAAAGGCTAAGAACAAAAATAGTCCAATATATCAGTTAATAATTGTATGCAGGAACCTGAGGAATTGTGCCTCAACGATGTATGCAGGAACAAATGATGGCACCGACAAGTACGAAGTTTGGTGACCAAGGCTTCTTCTGTCAGATTATCCTCTGCACAATAAGTCTTCATCGTCTCCAGCACCGAAATCATACAGTAACCCTTAGCTGAACGAGATATTCCTTTAAACAAAAACCAATTTTAGTGAAAAATATGTAAGATTGTTGCCATTAGTCATAAATGAAAGCATGATACTTTTTTTAATGAGAAACAAAAAAATTATTAATAGATTAAAAGTACATGGAGGGGACAAGTTGACCACACGCAAAGTATAATCAAGGATATAAACTAGAGTAGGAATTTTCAGTTTCTAACAATAATGCTCACAAGAAAATCTTGAATTTTCCCAACTATGGAAATCTACAATGCTACTCTTCCAAGAAAATCTTGAATTTTCCCAACTATGGAAATCTACAATGCTAATCTAAAATATCTCTTATTTAATGAAGAATATATTTTTCCCTCATACCTTTAATTCTTCCACTCTCTTTCATTAACTGAGGGTAATATGTCTCTTCCACTCTCTTTCATTAACTGAGGGTAATATGTCAAAACTTTAAGTCCTTTATTTGATACAAATTCTCTAAAACGACAGTGAATATGAAACGGAGGGAGTAATTCGCAAGGAGTCTTAGAGCATACCTACTACTGGCATTGGGTCAGGAAACTCTAGATCATGATCATCTCCAACAAGCCCAAACACGTAAGGACTGCCAGGATGTGCATGCCTGAAAAGCAATGTGCAGTTAGGACAGGTAAACGTAAAATGAAAATTCCAAGAATAGACAATAATGCATGACAATTATAAGCTAATAATATGTTTCCCTGATATTTAAGCTCGTATATATTGAATGAATTACGAAATATTCATGTGTGTAAAAAGAACAGATAAACTATAAAGTATAAACTGGTCTTATATTAACGGCTTATGGACAGATAATTAAACCAATTTTAAAGGGCATTTTCAAAGTACTAAATTGATTATGAAAGTATGAAACTAAGATCTCTCTAAATTAAACATTATTGTACATGCAATTACAAGCTAGACAAGAGCTGCTTAGGCAGTTTGCCCATCACAGGCATGAAGAGAGCCCCATAACTAGCCCAAGAAAATCGATCACTCACAACCTTAATGCATAGGAAACAAAATGTGTTGAAATTGAGGTGGTTCTTTAATATGGTGAAATGGGGTCTCACGCTAGCTCTACTACCGTGCATAAAAAATCTAGTGCATGTTTAAATGTCATATAATAGTCTAATAAACAGCATGATCTGCATTAAGTATACCTGTAGACAATTACGGAATTACCTATGGCACATATATGAAATATTAAGCTACAGTAGAGCTTATACTAATCGCATTCATACACAAAGCTTCATGGAAGGGATCATGATAATATCCATCAACACAAGATGAACAAGAGAAGCATCCATGCAGGATTCAGCAGCTTGTTTTTATGAGGTTGAGAGTTGAGACGTTGAGTGCCATAAGGGAGAAAAACAAACTCAAGGCAATGAAGGCACTAAAACAAAAAATATGCTCTAACGGTAAATCCTGGAGGCTTAGCACCAAAAGGCCTCATATTCTATGATTGTTTGGATGATAAAGCTCCAAAGCTTCTTGAGAGAATATTCAGAAAATGAAGAGAGGCACCCGATGGTCTGCTTATGGGTTAAAATAAATGCATGCAACAAAGGTAAGGTATCCAAGTAAACTGGAAAATCACGACCTTACACAAGATAGAGACTCCTACAGGGGCGAACATACTCTAAGGCAAGGCATGGTTATCGGCAGGTGCCTTGCCTGATTTTTCTTTCTCAAGTACCATATATACACTTAACTTCTTTTATATATTTAAAAATATTATTTAAAATAGTACAACACTGGGCGATTTTTACAAAATTACCCTGATATAAAACGGCTTTTACGTGTTCGAGCTTGAGTTGGACCCTGAACTTCCTCAACTATGCACTGCAAATTGACAAAAAAGAGCAAAGGTTCTCAAATGATCAGTCCAGGAAGGAAACATAGTGGCTTTCAGAAAATCTAAAGTACGGTTTATTAAAAATAACAACAATTTAAAGGGAAAAGAAAATCTCAATGGGCAATACTCACAACGGAGAAACCATTACGTGTCAGGTCATCCAATGTTTGTCGTAGATTCTGCAAGATTAAGAAAGTGAAAGATCGACATGTGGAAACCAAAAGAAGATTGACAGAAAGATTATCTATCCCTGAATTTACAGGACGACATAGGTGCCAAAAGCATTCAATTACACAAACTACAAGGTAGCATACTGACTTTCACTTTCTTCTTCACAAGTCAAACAAATGATGAAGAATGTCTTCATTCTCCATTGAGATGTAGAATATTTTTTTCTATCATGTCTTCCATAGGATAAAGGTGGCTCAAAACGTGGAGGTTTGGTGTCAGTTGATCACCATGTCAAGAAACAAGCAATTTAGAATCATTAACATGCTAGAAATGTTTGTATGTCTTAAGCTACTCATGCTCAACAAATACGTGTCAAACTCAAAATGTTCTTCTATAAGAAGCCTTTTGCCCTTCTCAATACAATGATAATCTCATAACATAAAAGTCAAGCATATAAAAAGTTAACGAACAAGTTTCAGTACGATGATAATCAAAAACATAATAAATTAAAAAGTGCCAAAATACATGTAAGAAATAAGTACCACTACAGGGCAACCAGCCCTTGGGATGCTGTCTGAACGTAAACCGCCAAAAGGATTTAACCCAACATATTCCACAAGAATGCAGGCATCAATACCTATTGCCTCATAAAAATCTCCAACCTTAAGGAGAGAGAAAAGAAGTAAGATTGAATGGAAGCAGGACATCGTATAAAGTTTTAGATTTTGTGTGTGTGTGTGTGTGAATGTACAAAATCTGAATTTGTAGGTAAAGAAAAAGAAGTAAACTGAACAAAATAAGAAGGTAGGAAACAACCATATAAACATACTCTGCACAGCAAAACTTCATGCGGAAATTTTGACTTGAATTGCAACATTTCCCAATTAAGATTTCCTTCTTTGAGGCTACAATTTGATCAAAAAAGAAATTACCATGTCACTATTGTTGTGATAGTTTTTCTAGCACGTGACATGTTCATTCCCCATATTAAATTGCAATAGAAGAATTTAATTGTTGAGCTATCAAAAATATTTTAAACCACGCAATTCACTATTTATTTACATCAACAAATACGGGAGTAAATGCAAAATCTAAGGAATAATACACACTATAGTTCATTTCAAATATGACTGTGAAAGTAATAGCATAAGGGCATGTAGATATGAAAGAAAGTATTGCCATATATAGGAAAATAGCAGTTTGAAGAAGCAGTCCGGCTGGGGAAAGATTTCTGATCACAAATATTAGGAAAACCGAAAACCAAACAAAAAAAAAAACTAATTCCAGGCTTAATTTGGAGACTTCAATAAGCACACTTATAAAGTAGTTTTAAATTTCTGGTTTCTTCATAGTTCATACATACGTAAAGTCAACATAGCATTTTACTTTAATAATTAAAGGGAAGAAGCACAAAAACTTTTGCTGAAAGCAAAGAGAACTTTAGAGCTTACTTTCCATTCTTTAAGCTAGTATCAATCCCCAGTAGATTAGAAAATGCCAGCCGCTTGATCAGCAAAACAGAGGAAGGTTTTTTGCACATTTGCAATCTCTTTAGAAAAAAAAAATGTGGTTAGATTTGCAAGAACTAGGGGGAAGTCTGGGTGATGAAGATAAGCTTAAACTAAAGAGTGATTAATTTATGTAGCATACAACGAGAATATGAAATATGTATTACCTCTTTCCACCAAATAACATGAGTGTAATCTTTCTCTTCTATAGAAACCTTTAATTGTTTGGGTTTTTTAGTAGCTTTTGTATAAAACTTTCTCCCCTTAAAGCAAAATATGCGCTCAGGCTGCCTGATACTGTTAGACGAGTACAATTGGCACTAAAATTAAGATATAATGGAGGGAAATTATGCAATCAAACAAGCAGGACATAGAAACCCAGAAAAGTATTGTTCCAAAAATACATAAAATGTGTGTTGAATCCAAAATATAGCAGAGCATGTCAACCTGTTAAGAAGTTATATCCTGGTCAACACGTCTAATATTAAGTCCTCTCTCAATTGAGACTAAAATAAATCACTTTATAAGCAAAATCAATGTAGTGTAGACTCTGTAGTCGTGATACTCAACAATTTCATTTAATTTTTAAAGGAAAGGATTCCCAACATCTTCATATTATATCTCAGAAACATTTAACAAGCACAGGGAATATGTAGAATGCTCAGATAGCTAATTCGTTAGGTAAACAGTAAAATTATTTCTCCACATCTAAAATAAGCAAGCCTCATTCTCCACACGTTTCACCACCATTGAATTATACTACCAAACATGCTATATACTTGAAGTGTGTTGATTCTGCATGACATAAGGCTCAGTTATTTCCTACATTGTACCATTAACTCAGTTGGATACAAAATTTAAACAGACTTCTTTGAAATTCCTTCCGACAAATTAGTTCTGAATAATAAAACCAACTAATGGATTGCTTGGGATTGGTCCCCCGGGATTAGTCGGTCAAAGAATCGGATACCCGAGACTTCAAAAAAAAAAACTAATGGATTGCTGAATATCATAGGCAAAAATAAAGTAAATAATAATAACCAACCATGCAATTATTTCACATAAACATGTCTTTTTTGGTGTCTCATTTAAACCAAAATAAGAAGTATGATGGTCTTGCTATCTTCCTTTTGAATATTGTTTATGCAACGAAACCTGAAAAAGATTTTAGTTTCTGCACATTTTATGTCCATAGTTCACTTATTATTGCATTCAGTAAATTACCCACAATAAATTTCAAACTAATAAAACAATCAATATACATAAAACAACCAAATAAATCCCATATGCACATTTTCAAGAAATAGATTTCACGAAAATTTCAAAACCCAAAACAGAGATGTTTGAGCGGCGCAATATAATCAGATACTCAAAATACACACACGGAGAGAGACAGGGGTTTGGTTACAGTTGAGCAGGGCCGGAGGGGGAGAAAGGGCGGTGGGTGAGAAGGAAGGAGAGAGAGCGCCACTGCGGGATAAGAACGACGGCGTTTCTGGCTGTAAGCCGGTACATTCTTGCTTGCTTTGGTCACTCTAATTCACAAGACGAACAAAAAGAAAAGCCCGCCAGAGCTGAGCAGCGAACAGAAGCCGAAAAGGCTTTTAACATTAAAAAATATCTTGGGTCTGGTTTGTAGTTTGTATTGTACCCACTGGATAAAATTTGGAGGACCGCATAATAAATTTAGTACTCCCTCGTCCAATTTTATTATGTCCACTTTTTCGCGCACGAATTTTAATAAATATTGATTAGTTTATGTATAAAGTAGATAAGTTTGGGGTATGATGAGATGTTGTGGGGTCCATTTATAGGTAAAGTGATTGTTTATGAATAAAGTAGGCAATTTAAGTAAATAAGTGATGGTTGGAGGGTGGAGATAAAGAATGTGAATAGTATTATTTCTAAAAAGGGAATGAGCATAATAAAATTGGACAACCAAAGATGAATAATGAAATTGAACGGAGGGAGGAAGTACTTCCTTGTGGAATATATCAAGTACGGCCTTTTAAACCTTTATTTTTTGCCTTCATTCCCTTTAACCACTTTTAAATGTAATAAAAATAAATAAAAAAGAAAAAAGAATCACTTCTTCAAATCTCATTCTTCTCACATTCTTCTTTTCAATCTCTATACTTAAATTCTCTCATTTTTTTATCATAATGTAATTGAAAGTTGGATTGAAGGTAAGAAACATATTTCTATTACAGAGTATATTCTTTTGTTTGATTTTGTTAGTATTTGATGTTTTATCATAGTGAATTCAAGTGGAATTTTTTTTTAGGTTTACACCCAAAATTCTCGTTCAGGTTGTTTAGGGTTGTTTAAGGTTGTTTACTGGACTTGTCTGGGGTTGTTTAGGGTTGTCTGGGGTTGTTTAGGGTTGTTTACTGGGCTTGTTTGGGGTTGTTTAGGGTTGTTTAAGGTTGTTTAGGGTTGTTTACTGGGCTTGTTTGGGATTATTTAAGGTTGTTTAGGGTTTGTTTACTGTGCTTGTTTGAGGTTGTTTAAAGTTGTTTAGTGCGGTTGTTTATGATTGTTTAATTTGGTTGTTTAGAGTTGTTTAAGGTTGTTTAGTGTGCTTTTTTTTTTTTTTAATCAATTAAATAAAAGGCCATTTTTGTATATTTGAGGAGATTTGATTTGAGTTCATTTACTATCACAAAAACTTGTATGCAATATTGATCACTTAAATCAATTGGACTGGAAATACTTATTAAGTCAATGGACTGGAAATATTAACTTAAGTCAATCGTCTGGAAATATATATTATTGGGTCACCTTTAATTCATTTGGGTCAATTCTTAATTTATTTGTCAACTGACCCGCTTGTGGTTAACTTTGACTAGAATATCTTGACCCGTTTATTTGACCCGATTCTGTGATTTTTTTTAAAAATTTTTTACTTTATTGTCGAACGCAGGTTTTATTTTTTGTCTTTTCGAATTCTTTTCTTTCAGTTTGTCTTCTCTTTCCTATCTCTCAAGCGATTGGCGATTTCTTCCTTCGACGGTTGTGACGATTTTTTTTTAATGTAGTAACAAAATTGTGAGAATTATATTCAATCACCGTTAATGAGATGATAAGAGTGGTCCACTATATACCGGATTACAAGTGCGATAATTAAGGAAATAAATATAAATCATATATATCTTTATGAATATATTCAAAGATAATGACTAACATAAATAAAAGATTGCTACCTATAATATATTATACTATTTCTATAATATATTATTCTATAATATTCTCTAATACTCCGATCAAGCGAAGCTGGGAATGTAAATGAACACGAGTTTGGTATGCAACAATGTGAAGCGAGTTTGAGATAGAAACTTCGTGAAGCCATCCGCAAAACAATGCACTTTTGTTGTCATACAGCATGAGAAATAAAAAAAATTCGGAATCACCAAATAAGACATGCCAAGGCGCATAAAAGCGGGAAGCAAATGGATCGAAACACCGAAATTCTTTGAAGGACGAACGATGACAAAAAATTAAGCAAGAAACACTTGAAAGTGTGTCGAAAGTAGTTGATTCGAGCACAAACCAGATAAATTGGAGGGACGAACAACCAATGATATTGATCGACCATATGAGTGTGACTAACACCATATGAGTGAAAACGGTCATGGAGATAGCGTGATCGACCATGAGAGGTGTTGGTCGTCTAAGGAGTATGACACAAGTGTATGGTGGGGAGGGGAATGCACTTGTGTATACAAATTTTTTCTTTTTCAAGCAGGTTGACCTATCAAGAGAGTTGTTTGACAACTTCTTTAGGTGAATAAACTTTAATAGATAATCAACCTACTAAAAACTATGAAGTAAGCATTTGGACAACTATCTAAAAGAATTATAAAGTGCGGAATGTGGTTGACCCTTTTTCTTAAGAAAACTCCTTAATCAATTTCTGAAAAACAGTTTATCAGGGACTTTGTCCAAAGTAGTTTTTCTCAACTTTTATGATATGAATTATTTCAATAAAACTTTGAGTGCAATGTGTGAGTATGATCAATTAAGAGCAATGCAGTAAGTAAATGGCACAACAATTTATAGTGGTTTGGAGACTCAAGCTCCTACATCCACTTTCTCTGATTTAACAGGACAATTCCTTAACACCTAGAATTAACTTGTTTTATAGTGTCAATGTGCACTAATCAACACTATCCTTAGTGCTTTGATCCCTAGGAATTTAGAGTATTAGTACTCAACTTCTCTGAGTTAAAGCTGTGTTTTCTATTAACAGCTCTTAACTCTTCATTTCTACAACAAACTCTACTTCACTCAAGAGGTAAGGGTTTGAGGTTTGGTTCCAACTAAGTGAGATATCATTTACAATAAAATCAGTGTAAAAGGATAGAATATCTCTTTGCTAAACTTGAGATTTTACAAAGTGGGCTTAGCTAGAAGTGATCAGGAAACTTGAGATTCTGCTTAAAAAGATTGAAAGCTTGAGTTTCCTTATGATTGCTTGATTGTAGTTTGATAGCAGATTGTTGGATAGTTGGATATTGTTTCCTTGAATCACTTCTGTATTTATAGAACAATTTGATCATTTTTCCTTTAGAGAGATAAACATTCAAATTGTCTATTTGCAGCTCCATTGAAACAGCTACTTGAGCTCTCTTCTATTATCCACTGTGTATAGAAGGTTGTTCAATGGTTGCTTGAATGCTTGGTGTTGACTTCTGAAAATTGCGGATGTGCAGACTTGTGTCAGTAACTAAGCTTGCACATTTTCCAAGATTGATTGTGTCAGAATTTGTACTTTTCCCAACGGTAAGATGGGACAATTTTTTTGAACAAATTTCATTCCATAATACACATTAAATTTCAACTCTTTCTAAAGTTAAAGGAGGGCATAATTGGAATAAACGTTGTAAAAAATCTAAAACATCTTATATTTATGCACAAGAAAATAAGGTCTAAAACATCTTATAAAAAAATATGGAGGGAGTATAAATTTTCTAATTGTTGATAACATTCTAACTATTTATACTGATCATAATAATACCATCACATGCACATTGTACATATATATTTTAATACGTAGTATAAATGGAAAAAAAATATAGTGAATTAATTTTACTTTGGATTTCTAACAAGTGACTCTGATATATTTTCCTATTTATACTAACACACTCCCTCTTGGATATTGTTTTAATCTAACTATCAGGAGATTTTTTTAGAATGGCGCAATAATTGTCTTTGTATCCTAAATTTTTTTTAAATTTTTTTTAGAATACCGTGCCTTTACTATTCTAAAATTTTCTACATAGTTGTAGATATACTTCAAATATATTATGTAGAGACATCCTCTTGGGCCTTGGCACATGCAATATTAACACATTTAGAAAAATAACAGAAAACACGCAGATCCTTCACGTGTCAATCGATTCTTCCCAAAAAAAAAAATGCAAAGTCAAATAGAAAACATGCTCCCATATCTATGTTATGTTAAAAGATAAATACTCCCTCCGTCCCAGAGGAATTTGCCCCTTTGGGACGGCACGCATATTAAGAAATATATAAGAAAATGTGTAATGAGTGATGTTTTGAGTTAGGGATAATTTTGTAAACTTTTATGAATAAAGTAAAGTAAAAAGTAGATTGAGTGTGGAAAAGTAATGTCATATGGGTAAATATGAGTATAAGGGTGAGGGTTATGAAGATATTTCCTTTTATGGAGTGTGCAAATTGATATGAGACATCCATATATAGAAAGTGTGCAAATTTATGTGGGACGGAGGGAGTATGTGTTACTATAAAAAAAACAAATACTAGTCTAGAAAAAATCACGCAAAGGTAAACTGAAAACACATTCTATATTTGTGTTACTATAATAAGGACAAATATTTTTACTGTATTGTCCTTACTTTATCACATACTATCAGTTAATTATTCACTCGATTAGACGTCTTCAATCCAACTAAATAATCAGACCCTCAAACAATTCAACAAAGAATAACAATTCACAAATATAATGAAACGAGAACAGAAAATAGAACACAAGTGATTCGATCAACTTGATCTACATCCACTGGACACACGACCTCAATCTTGATTGATAAAAGAATGTTTACACACTCAACACTCGAAAAGGGATTTCTCCTCACTTCACTCGTGAACTCACAACTCAAGACGAATGCTCGTAAGCGTCAAACTTTTACAATTACAAGTTATGGGGTATTTAGAGAAGCCAAGGGTGATTGCAGCGTGCGTTGATTGCGTGATCATTGTCAGGTTGGTGTTTGTTGTAACTGCCTAACAACTTCACGTGTTCAGCATTGCCCAATTTGAATTGACCGCAATGCCCTTCACTTGTTTCTCGCAAACAGATGACACAATCAGAAGACTACTAGAAGACCTCCCTCTTTTGTTTGACTCTTATGATATCCCAACACTTAGCCAAAAGACTAATCATGCTACTAGATATCATCTCAGCTGATGTGAACTATTTTGAACACCTCATTTGATAAAACTCTAAGCATCACCTTCTCATTTGATTGGATCCTCCACTCATCTGATCAGGCCTAGGTCATCTTGCCTTACTCCACCAGCTGATACGCTCAACAGCTGAATCCATCATTAGTAGACTAGTACTCTGCTGATTTCACAGACGAGTAAAACTCATTTGATTTGAGATTATGAGATAAAACCTCACAAATACTTATTTTTATAGTAACATGTGTAAAGTATTTGAAAAAATGTGTTACTATATTGTTGATTGTCGATTTGTCGGGATCGATTAAGTGTTAATGATGTTGTTGAAGTTTGATTTCCAACTAATCGACTATCAAACAAACAAGTAGTAAATGACAAGTAATGTAAGGAAAATAAGACTAGGGAGAGTTGGCGAGCTCCCGTTTTGAATGTTCATTGAAGCTTTGATTGTATAGACGAAAAAAGTGTTTACACATTCATTATCCAACTAATCAGGTTAGGTGTGATATTTAAAGTGGATACAATGTTTTGATTGTCTAGACCGATGTTAACCCTTCATTTTAGGGTTGAGATATCGGTCTTACATGTGTATCGAAAACAATTAATAGATATGGGGGAATCTTCTTTGTTCCAGGCATTCCTCGGACGCAACACTAATATAAGGCCTACTAGCCAATTTTCGAGCTAAGTGTCTTGTAGATGCATAACACGGGTGTAGTTAATGCATGTACTTTCGGGTATATAACCTATCTTAAACGCTAAGTTTTTCAATTACATCGATCTGGCGAGATCGATATGCCTTTGACGCATCAGGCTCTAGATTGAGGTTGAGCACTAGGCTTGCCTCAATTCCTCGACCTTGTTGGGGAAATTCATACTGTTAAATCGATTTATGAAGATGAGCGTTTAAGCTTATGAAGATCAATCAGACCTGGTCGGCGGTAACCACCATTTACAATTGCCCCCGAAGTTGGACTTCAATGTGGAGGTCATAGTTCGATCTGTTTGATGTGAGATTTTGAAATTATGACTACAAATGTTTTTACTTGTGATATTGCTACATTTACATAGGCGCTACACTTATATTGCTACATTGAGAAAGATCTACACCATAATTATGACCAAGTATGATCCACAACATCATTAAATTAATTAGTTGGCAATTTGGCATACTGCATCTTGAGTTTAAGGAACACATAACATTTTAATTAAAAATTAATGTGTATATGTTTTTTTTTTAAGTGATTAATGTGTATATGTTGCTTTGCATATATAATATCTAATTTTACTAGTGGGTTAACTTTTTCATTCTTCGCATATACAAATGATTGGATGATGTTGTAACAAAATTTATTTCTATTTGCTAGGTTTTGCAATCATGTTCCACCAGTATCTTTTGAGACACTAAAGTTGTTACTAAGTCTTTATAAGTTTGAGCATCAAAGAGTTGCAGTAATATTTTGTGATTATTGAATATATTTTTATTCTAGTTTCAATATAATATTATTTAATAATATTATTCTACTTTTAGAATTATTGTTTAGTGTGAATAATTGACATTTTTTTTTATAGTATATTCACTTTTATGTTATTTTACAATTTTTTTATGCTTACAAAAATATCATTTTGTGTTGAATAGATTACACATATTTTGATTTTTTTTTAAATAATAAAATTAATTTTTTAAATTTGCAACGAAATTGGTTTGGTAGGTAAACAACCAAACAAAGGATTTATTAATAAAATATTAATATAAATGCATATAAAATTTGCCCAACAGATTTTTTTTGTTGCGAAAGTTGTCTATAGAATTACCAACGAAATATCCCGCTAGAATTATATGGAGTATGTATTTTGGTATCCTCTTTGCCTACGAGATTTCATGTATTATGCTACTAAATTTTAATAGACAAATTACCTATGAATCACATTTTCGTGGGTAAACAAATTATCTACTGAGTGAATTACCTACTCCTTCCGTCCCAGAGAAAGCTACCAAACTTTCCATTTTAGTCTGTCCCAGAGAAAGCTACAAAACTTTCCATTTTAGTCTGTCCCAGAGAAATCTCCCCATCCCTTTTTTGACAAACTATTCTCTCTCACATTTCATTATATTATTCTCTCTCTCAATCACATCACCTCTAATACATCTACTTATTATATTATATTTCTTAACCTCCGTGCCCGGAGCTCATGGGGAGCTTTCCCCGGGACGGAGGGAGTACTTTTTTTTCTGTTGATATTCTCTAGGCAAAAATTAGGGAGAATTACTCTAAGGCTATGTTTACTTTTGGTTTTAAAAATCAGATTTTGGATTTCAAGATTCAAAACCCGTTTTATTTTGAGATTTAAAAACCGATTTTCAAAATTCACTCAAAACCACCCGTATCAAATATATTGATTTGACATAAAGTTATATCTATATAATATTACTCCAATCATTATATTATTTCTCAACAATAATATAATAATACAATAATATAATACATTTAATCATTACACAATTAACTAATCATTATAATCTCACCAAACAATAATATAATAATACAAACTAATTCAATCTTACAACTTGATTTGACATAAAATTAAATCCTCCACTATTCCAAAAACCAAAAGAAACACTCATATTACTATTTATCGAAATTTCAAAAACCAGAATTTCAAAAACCCGTTTTTTAAAACCACCCAAAGCCCAAAATAAACATCCCCTAAGGCCTTTTTTTCGGTTGATATTCTCTAGGCAAAAATTAGGGAGAATTACTCTAAGGTGCCTTTTACACCTTCTCCTTAAATTAATTTTAGTGCTACTTTTTTTAGGAGTTACTATTAGATGTAAAATGACCATAAGATTACTATTATATCCTTATGTTCGAGCACAAATGAACAAACAAAATTTGCACGAATCAACAACAAACTTTGCACCACAGCGTGTGTTATAATTACACCAAGCAATAAGATGTTTGCAATACACTAAACCACGATTTCATAAAGGAACAAATTCAAAACAAATTTTAGAAAATTCATAATCAAACCCAGAAAAATCTGAATTCATATTCTGAAAAATTCCAAATAACATAGACAAATAATTTTGAAAAACCCAGAATTGAATTACAACACTTTGCACAAATGAGCAAACAAAATTTACACAAAATAATAAGAAGTTTGCACTCCACTAAAATATCATTGCATAAATGAACAAATTTTAGAAAAAAAAACCCCAAGAAATCCATGATCTTCTCTTTCTTTCTGTCAACTGCTCTCAAACCTCTCCCTCCCTCATAGACATTTGCAACACTAAATTAATTTGGTGCAGGTCGATTTAGATGGAGAGAATAGCATATATATTTTATGTACTTATAATAGCATAAAATTGTGATTATTGTCTACAAAATATGTAGTGGCCAATTAGGTATTTTCTTGTAGCTTGAAGACTTCATCAACTGACACGAAATACTCCAGTTGTGTCTATTCTAGTGTACGTGGATCCTGTTTACACATTATGATTATTATTTTTCCTTTATATTGTGTCGAAATATAACTTTCAGTGCTACATAGACTTATTTATATATCATCCTCAACTTCGAGTCGACTCCATCTCCAAATTGCAATTGAAATGCTAACGACGATATTTTATTTTGTAATTATCTAAATATTTTGTTAAAATTACAATTAAGACCTTTGATTTAGACCCAACTTTTAAAATAAAAAAAAAGTGATTCTAAAATGTTCATTCTAGATTGAAAAAAGAGGCCGTGAATAAAATCTGATTCAACAAAAAATGTAGAGTAATTATAAAGTTGAAGATTTTGTCCAATGCCTCAAAATTTTCCGTCCACTTGCGGGATTTCCGTTTAAAGTCAAAGTTTTAACTTTGTATGAACTGATCCCATAAAATTGAGACCTAAAGAGAAGCACACTCCTAAATCACAAGTCTACACCACTGACCAAAGGGTGTAGGCCAAACTCCTTTGGGTTTGAAGCATATTGTCACATAATTGTACAGGCTGCTGCAGTGCCGGCTATACTACCAATTGTGAGTGCAACTTCTAATGCGTTAAGTGCAACCTTCCATTTACTCTGTAATTAATCATCAAAGAAACATAATTAATATCGACAATGCATAATCGAATATTGAAAAAAATTGACATGCATCAAATTTCTATCAATTAAATTTATTTTATTTATAAAAAAAATCCCAATGTATAATCGAATATTGAAAAAATGTGCGCGTCGAAGAGAGTTTCAATTTGATATCTTGTTCGTCCATTTTGGAATCAAAATAAATGAGAAATGATCTTTAAAGAATTGTTGTAACCAAAATGTGGAACCAAAAAAAGAGATATTTTTGTCCCACCTTGAAAATTTTCAAATGAGAAAGTACGTGGTGGATTTATATATTAGTATGAACCCATGAGTAACTTGTAAAATTTAGTCATCTTTTCTAACATCTGATTTGATAGATTCTCAAATGCACTCATCCAATTTGATCGGTCTAATTAATCCAAATTTCATAGGTCGTGCTCGACCCGATTGAAAATCTCGTGGGTCGCACACATCATCTTGAAAGAAGGTGTAATATACTCAATATGCTTTTTAGTAATATATTAGCATTATTCTATGTTGTTTGGGCGCGATTCGCGAATTTCTCCAATGGGTTAGGTGGTGTGAAGGAGTACAAGTCAAACAACAAATTATTAGAGTAGTTGTTTTAGTTGTAATTACCTTGTAACATCTCTAGCTTGTAAACCTCCCTCGGAGAAATGAAAATCATTATGATCTAACTCACTATTCAATTAGTTTACGTATATTCAATTTCAATTCTATATTTCTCAATTCTCTTAATATTCATGCATTAAATTCAATTTCTTCGTATTAAGAAATTTCACAAGTGAGACTTGTGAGTTTCTCAAACGAGTCGAGTGCGACACTTTGAATTTAGAGGGATAATATGATCAATACAATGGATAGGTAAAATGAAATTGAAACTGACCCGGTTTGGTGGATAATTATATGGTTGATTTTGGAGATGACCAACGTCCAAAGGATATTGGTATGTGCCTGCTGCAGTCGGATATGAAGAATTATACATGCTCTTATTACCACGTTCCATACAAACCATTGCATTTGACGAACTATTACTCCATGCCTACACAAACCAAAGGAAATATTTACGATTAAAATATCAAAAAAATTAAAATAAAAACGGGTCCTATTGATACTTTTTTAATATACAACGAATACTTCTCATCAACACATGAACTGATACTTTTCATTGGAGAAATTAATGGTTTTTAATAATTTTTTCCTATGATGCACAAAAAATATACTTTGTTTGTCCAAAATTAAAAATACGATTCATTTGTCACATATTTTAAATAATTAATATTGATTGTTATATATAAAGTAAATTAATTTGAGGATATTATGGGGTCTAAGTATTAATAAAATGATTGTACAAGAATAAAGTGAATCATAGTAAATAAGTGATGATGTAAGAAGTTAAGAAAAAAAAAATTATTTCTATTTTAGGAAATATACACTCCCTCCGTCAAAGTTAACCAGTCTAATTTTATTTTTGGTTCGTCCAAATTTAATATGAACACTTTCATAAATGAAAATATGTATTCTCTCAATATATTAATCCATCATTCATTTTTTACTTTATACATAAACAATCAATATTTATTAAAATATGTGTCAAATAAATCACACTTGTCAATTTTGAATGAAGGGAATATTGAGTTTGGACCGACCAAACAAAAAAATTAAACTTATTAATTTTGAAAGAATGGGAGTAAAAAAAGAGTTTTTTGACAAAAATTAAACAAAATTTGGTAATAAGAAAAGTGTTTCTTTTTCCTGAAAAGGTAAAAAGAATTTTACATTTTAATTTTCGTCCCTTATATTTTTTCAATTTTTTGGTCATGAAAATCAAGACTTAAAAATTAATATATAGAACCAAAATCAAAATGTGACGAAGCTAAGACTACATGGGTTTGAAACTTGGTAAAGTCTAGTATGCACTCGAGTGCATGTTATGCACCCTAGTCCATGTTACATTTTTCAGTTTACCGACTTACACTTTTTGGTAAATGGTGTTGCACTTTTCAATTATTACTAAAAATATTATTATACAGTTTAATAATTGAAAAGTGCAACACCATTTACCAAAAAGTGTAAGTCAGTAAAATTGAAAAGTGCAACATGGACTATGCACTCGAGTCCATAGCAGAACAACCTTGAAACTTACATTATTAAACCCCGGATGCCGAGGCGGGGCGCGTGCGAGAGCAGGATCTCTTCTAACTTGCAGCAACGTATAGTTGTCCAAAAACTGAGCACTTCCGTTGTGATTGTGACTGCAGCTTGCAGATCGATAGCAGTCGCGACACAGATGGTACGAGGTTTCCGAATACACGAAACACTCGACGCAAGAGAAGTAGGTTCCGGGTATGAATTTGGCGCAAAACCCGCAGAAGGGACGGCCGCTCTTGATTATGTAAAAAAGTGTCATAACTTCGAAGAAATCGAGCGTGCCGTTTCCGTCACGGTCGAGCTCTTCGAAGAAATAAGGATTGTGCATGTGGGAATAGCCTTCTTGTCTCATGAAGGATAAGAATTCGGATAGATTAACCCATCCGTCTCCATCTGTGTCCATTGATTGATAGAACTGATATGCTAAGCCCTGTACTTGTGGGGACGCTGCCTGGTAATGGGCTTTCGCGATTTCCCGTAATTCTTCCATATCTTTCTGTCCATATGGAAAAAAATTAACCTTTAGTGACAAAATTTTTGTGGTTATAACTTGTATTTATATTTATTTCTGTTCAATTTTCATGTTCCACTAGTATTCCATCTTACTACTGAATTTAATTTAACATATGTCGCCCTCAATATTATAGGAAGTTAATTATGTTTTAATATGACACATGTCAATCATCCATATATATAGTGGAATAAGACGTTGAACACTAAAAGTGAAACATTTGATCTCGATCATTCGTATTTAAAAGTCTTCAACGAGAAAAATAAGAATTAATGAAAGTCATTTTCATATCATTAAGACATTGTTTATTTTGGAATTATGTAGGATTGGAATATGGTCAACATGACTATAACCAATATATATATTTTATTTTTTTGAATAATAACCAATATGTATGTGAATAGCTTATTTGACAAAAAAACTGTTTTCCCCAATTTAAAGTGCCAATTTGCCACAAAAATATTACTTTCAACTAATTAATTAAGAACTAATAACAGCACATAAAATAATTGACTTTGTTATAAATTGGTGTGTGAGAATCTGATTGACTTTGTGAAAAAAATATTACTCCGTATTAATTAATATTTTTGAAGTTGCATGTTGTGAGCTGTTTTTGTAATTGTAAATTTGTCGTAGAAATTTGGCTATTTTTTATATGACTGTATTTTATTTTTATTTACTATTTTCTTTGTTGAATTTTGTGAAATAATATATATATTTAAGGCGATTTTAAATATTTAAAAAATATTTACTTACATTTTTTAATAAAATAATTTAAAAATAAGTGTTATTTCTTAATAAAATACGGAGTAATTTATTTCTTAATTATTATACCCTTAATAATTAAATGTTTATCTTTCTATTTTATTTAGAAAGAGATCGATCACATTTATATGAATTTTTTAATGATGGTATTGAAGAAATGCAATTATTTTGAAAAAATAAAAAGTCAAAACGTTAATTACTAAAAATAAGTGGGCTAGTACGCATTATTTGGAGTGAACACCTAAAATAAATTTGCTATTTCAATTTATATTTCATTATCTAGACTATTGACGTGGGTAAAATAAAAAAAAAAAATTAACGTTCAATATTAATTTAGGTGACACAACTCTTACATTAAAATTATGTCCTAGCATCACTTTCAAACATATTAATATTACAACACATTTCATTACTTTTCCTGCATAAATAAAAACATCTTTTTGTATCTTATTCACTTTAATTGATCATTTAACGTCCATAATATAATTACCAAACCGTGCAAACAATATTGAATAGAGAGTTTTAAATTAATTACCTTCCTCTGAGTATCTTGTGCGGCAGCTGTCCGTTCCCTGAGAAGGGCAATCAAGGAATAATGATCCAACATGTTATCCGACGAATGTTGGTGAGGCGTGTTTCCACGGCGATAACACGAACAACAAAGATCAAACGTATCAGGGCCTTTTCCCAAACAAAGCATGCAAGAAAAATAGGCCCCCACTAGTATGTCGAAACACCCACTACACCTAACAATCTTCAACTTTTTCTCCATGTAATGAAGACACAAAACTCCATCGAAATCTAGGGTTTCCTCGTTGACCAATTCTTTCAACACATCTTCACTAGAAAGCCAGGGTGTGATGGACTTTTTTATTTCTTCTACACTTATTTTTCCATCACCATTCATGTCTAGTTTCTTGAACAGCTCTTGTATACTCTTCTTTTCATCTTGGCTTGCTTTTTCGTAATACAATTTCGATATTTCTCTGATTCCCTCCATCCTACAAAAATTTGTCGATATGGCGAGGGCCTGAAATCCCTCGCTAAGTAGCGAGGGTTTGCGATTTGTTGAAACCCTCGCTAATTAACGATGGCTTTTAAAATCTCTCTCCCTCTCAAAAGTCTAATAATTTAAGGAAATTAGTATCTTACAAAAAATTAAGACGACTTAGAGAGATGGTTGACTAAACACCTACATGCAAATTATTGCTTGATGTGATTTGGTCAAGTTGACTCTTGATTGTAAACAGGCTGTATTGTAAGGCTGGAATCTTGGAAATTTGATCACTATGAGGTGATGTAATTATATTAATCCCTTCCTCTAACAATAACTTTCATAAAGGGAAACACGAGCATATTAAAAAAGTGTAATGATAAGTGAGTTTTGGTAGGTGATTTAATTTGTAAACTTTTGTGTATAATTTAATAAAGTCAAGAAAATAATTGACTTGTGTGTATATGTTGGGTAAAAGTGTATTTTATTTAAAAAAAAAAAATTAATTAAGGGTGTGAAAGCTATTGTTCATGGTACGTCTCGAAAGGAAAAGTATCAAAATTATTATGAAACGAAGGAGTATTACTTTATTTTTGAGATTTTTTGAAGTGTTTATAATAGATATGGTGTAAATGAGTCGAGCTCGAGCTACTCAAGTAATTCTTGAGTTCGAGCTCAACAATAGTAGGCTTGTTAGGCTCATAAGCCTAATGGAGCTTAGTCGAGTTCACATAATTTTACAATTTTATTCCTATATATTATGCTAATTAATTATCTAAATATACTTGAATTATAAATAAAGTATAAATTATTTCATTGATGTTATGTAAGTTATCGAGTCGAGCTCAATCAAGTTCGAGTTCAATCGATCGAGCTTGACACTACTTGACTCAAGTCGGCTCATTTACACCCCTACATACAAGTGCATGCGAATTCGTGTTTATTATAATTAATATTTCAGTACATGATGTAAATGAGAAATTCATATTTTTATCACTAACATTTGAGACGAAATTAAAATATTTGTAGCAAATGTATTATCACTAAGAAGTGTTTAATTTATTTAGATAATCTCAAATGGCATGTTTGTTTTGGGATTTTGAGAATTTTGAAATCCGGATTTCAAAATATAGTGAATTTCAAAATTCTAATGTTTTTTATGTTTTGGGTTTGTTTTGAGATTTATGTAGGGTAGGATTTAACTTTATAGAATAGGATTATAGGTTTTATAGGTGGTTTATATGTATTTATAGGGTTGACTTTTATAGGGTTTATAGGTATTTATAGGGTGGGATTTTGAAATCCTAAATCAAAATCCCAAAGTGTAACGGGGGTGGAGTTTCGAAATCCCAAATCCGGATTTCCCATCCCAAAATAAACGTAAATGTGGTCATGGTTAAAATAAATAAATTAATATGAGATTTATATAAATTATAAACAATTATTATATATTATTTAAACTTGACAAGAGTACCACTACATCATGATATAAATTAATATAGACAATTATATCAAAAAAAAAAAAAAAACCAAAAAAATTTGAAATTAATTATTGGTTGAAAATTAATTTTTATTTAGGTAAAACCAAAAGTTATCTTATATTAATAATTTATAATATATGCATCCTTCATATTTCATAATATTCAAACATTAATGAATTAAATGTAATTACATATTTACTAATTCATAAATTAATTATTGAGTATTCTTTAAATACATTTTTTATAAACTATTAATATTAAATATAGTTCTAAATACTTATCATATATTTAACATATCATCATAATTATTTATAAAGAGTTTATTTACTCTTAGATTTAATTTCTTAGTCTATAGAACAATTAGATTTAAAGTGTTTTCAACATTACTATTATCTTCAAATTAGTACCCAAAGAAACTCAACATATACCATTTCTTATTTTTGTCAATATAAATTCAAACATTACCTTCATTTCTAATAATTCAATACCCATAATTCTTGAACAATACCTTCATTTATTTCGACTTTCTATTCGAAAATGTATATCAATCCTTTTTTATTTTTTATTTTATTTGAATTTCGTTTCCAAAAAAAAAAAAAAATGTTCTTACGCATTTCTTCATTTCTGGATTTTGGTTTGTCGATCACAATTTCACGGTGGAGTTTAGATTGTCGATCGTCATGATGATGTTCTAAATTGGATATTCCAACTGTTTTTGTTGGCATTTGGATTCACGATTTTATTTTTGGATTTTTGGAAAAGGTGATCACATTTCTACGTTTTGCAGTTGGGGATTTTGATTGAATTCATAAGTGAAGCAAATCGCATACGTTATATTGATGGATTATTGTGTAATCCTTAAGGTAGATTTCGATGGGAGAAGTAAATTGATTCGGGTAAATGCATGTTCATCGTACCAAGAAGTCGTTTATGAAATCACTGGTATGTGACCTGTTTTATCTTCACTACATTTATCATGTTCATACTCGGTTAGCCGTCTAATTAATTGTTGTTTAACATCATATTTTGATTTGATTGGGTTGGTGGAGTTTTGTCAGCATACCTACGGAATATTAGTTTTGATTTCAGTTGAGTTAGGTTCTTACTAATTCTCAAAATGTTGTTAATGCGCATGTTAATATGTTAACTGATGATATGCAAACCAACTCGTTGTGTTTACAATCTGGTGTGTCGACTTTGTCTAATAAAAGTGTTATTTTGGATGAGGACAATCATGGTTCTCAAAATTATGTTTCAACAAAATTTGTTGGTATTGGCAACATTTCAAAATTTGACATTTGCCCCATCGAAAAACAAAGTCTCTTATTTATCGGATCATTGGGGTGATATAATGAGAGGTGGTGTCAGAGTAGTGTTTAGGGGTGGGGCACCCGGGTTTCAGATTGAATTGAAAAAGTACTCTACAAAATTTAATTTCAAGTTTAAGTATCTCAAGAATTTTGTCAAATACATATATGATGTGTGTAATTAAATAAAAAATGGTTGTTGTGAATGGTTCATCAAAGCAAAACAGTTACCTATGAATTATAGTTTCGTAATCGATCTCCAAAGCTAATTTAGTGCATAGTTGTGTTGGTAACCTCCTACTTGCAGATAAAAATAGGTTTGGTATAAGGATTAATATTAAAGACTTAGTTTTGCAAAGTGTTAAGGAGAATCCTACAATTAGTGGAAATTATATTATCAATTATATTAAGGATAATTATGGTTTCGATCTTCCATACTGGAAGGCATTACATGGAATCGAGGCTGCAAGGAACGAAATATTTGGGATTTACTATGAATCATACGATCTACTCTGGTGGTACAGTGAAGTTGTTAAGCGTACAAATTCCGATAGCATCATTGATATAGATGTAGATGTTGTGAATTCTTAAATGTATCAACATTCTCAACAACATCTTAATTTGACCTTTCTTGATTTTTTTCTAAGTCTTTTCTGAAATGTTGCATTAAATGTTGAGCTAAATGTTATCGCATTTCTAGCAGGATCTAGAAGCTTTTACAAGGATCTGGAACCTGGAAGATTTCAGAACCTAGGAGAACGTACTAGAAGTTCTAGAAGAGGTTGGAAGGAGCTTAGAACGACCTGAAACATTGTGGAAGGATCTAGAGAGATCATGGAAGTTGAGTTCCTAAAAAATAGGATCTCAAGATGGAAGCCTCTAGAATTCGTTTCTCACTCTATAAATACCGAAGGATGGCTCCATAATTTAGTGTGTACTATTCGATCAATATCCTAGACTGAGTGTTCATCCGGTTAGGAATTGTGGCCAGTAGTTATACATTTTAGTTCATACGAAGTATCCCACCCGTATGACTGTGCGCTTTTCATTATCTATTGAGAGTGTAATTATAGATAGGAATAACATTTCAGCAGTGTATAATTTATACACTTAGTCCGTTTTCAAATCGAGGCACCTGCCGAGATTGTAGTTTCAGTTGTGAAAGTTATTGCTGTAACATTTCACACAACATTTGTACTTGAAGATAAGTATTGAATTTTCGCCATAAGGCTAAGCATAAATTTTTATTTATAAAATTTATGTGAAAAATATTTCTATTGTGTCACATTGTTTTTAGTGTTTCAAGTCTTCCAATGTGTGTCTATATAATTCGGATATTTTGTTAGAGTCAGTGTTGCACTATTTGTCTCAACATTCAGTGCAGCATTAATCTGTTTTTACTTAAACACTTGATAGCACACTTTCAACAGAGAAGAACAACGACAACAACCATTTTGAACATATATTTGTCTCATTCAAAGCGTGCATGGAAGGCTTTAAAAGTTGTAGACCTATGTTAGCTGCCACGACGAAGGATGGGGACAACAATGATTTTTCTTTAACCTATTAAAGTGTGTGCATATGTTGAAATTTGTATTTTGTATTAACTTATATAAGTTTAGTATACATACATATGCAAAATAGATTTACAAACATTACAATCTACTTATGCAAAAAAAAATAAAAAATGTAATCATTTTTTATAGCATATATAACATATTTTGGGGTTTTAACTTGTGATGGGTTTTCAGAATATGCTTTGTAATGTGATATGATCTTTTCTGGAGTGACTGATATATTCTAAATAAATTACCTTTAACCTATTATGCAAATGAAGTCTTTTTTTATACAAGCAGTTTATGTATAATCTGATTGGACTCTAATGCATGTGTTTTCCTTATATATAAGTCATTACAATTTATAACTATTGTCTGTTTATTTTTTTTTTATATTTTTTTTTGTGTTGTAGGATTGTTTCCGGTTGTGATCGTTGTTGTGTCTGTTGAGAATAAGAACAATTGGGCATGGTTCCTAATCAAACTTCGAGATTTAATCAATCATGATAAAAATGTCATATACATATCTGATAGAAATACCAGTTTCATGTCGATTTTTTATGACGTATGGGAGGATCCTGCACATTTTCATTGTCTCTATCATTTGCTCACAAATTTCAAGGGTAGATATGGGGGAGTTTGAAATACACAACATCGGGAAAACATGACTGGTCTTTTTAAACAGTGTGCATATGCACCCAACAACAGGATATTCAATGAAAAGCTACAAATATTTAAAGATGTTGGAGATCGAATTGCTGAAGAATGGCTTCAAGGCTTACCTTATGGAAGATGGACTGTTGCACACTCTTCTCATCTCAAAAGGTATGGGAAAATGACATCTAACACAATTGAGTCTTTCAACCCATGGATCCGTGAAGCAAGAACACTCCCCATTACTTATATGATTGACTCTATCAGGAAACAAATCTCCTGATGGTTTGTAGAGAGGCGCGAAACAACCAATAAATGGACTGGTATGCTAGGTCCTAGTAAAGAGACACTTTAGCATGAAATGAGAAATATTTGTGCATTATGGTTTGTTTCAATGTGTCACGCCCCAATTTTTATAAAAGTTGATTTTACGGGAAAACTTGACAATTTCAAAATAAAGAGACATGAACTGAAATTTAAATACAAGAAAGTGGATCCATAAATTGATTTAATAATAAAATTATTTAAATAACAGCGGAAGACTCTTAAATAAACTGGAATATCTACTAAAAGACACAATAGTGAAACACTTGAAAATTCATAAAGTTTTTATAACAAATTGTGACGAATTAATTGACATCCACCGCCTCTCCTCGCCATCAACTCATCAACCTGAATCTGAAATGTTAAATATATTGTATGAGCAAAACCACTAGCTCAGTGAAGTCGCTTCGACAATATTAAATACGACATACGAATAAAATGTATAACCACATAAAATCATGTAATTCAAAAAAAGTCACATAAGCACTTTTCATCATACTCTTAAATAATTCATAATTACGTTTCACTTGTTTCACGGTTTTCCCAAGAATCTCTTCTAAATCCCACTGGGTCCCCCTCAAAGACCTATTTTCAGCCCTGAGTTCTTTTCTTGTGCACGGATCCTTTCTTGTGCACGGCGGATCCCCTAAAGATCTCTTTTCAATCCCGGGTTCATTGAGGACCTCTTTTCAGTCCCGGACCTCTTTTAAGCCCCTGACCTTTCACAAACTTTTACATTAAATATTCACTCACATTCAACTCATATCACAATGCACATACACATAAACAGTCTATTCATATGAAGCAGTTAATAAAGGCAAATAAACCACACCTGAAATAAATCTCTGAATACAATAAATGTAATGAAATAACTTTATAAACCTCGTTACTAAAGGAAAAGAAGACGTTGTGTTACAGCTTCTTGATTTTTATTTAATGTGAAACCAGTATTTTCCTTAAGAAATTTCGAGTATTAAAAAGGGAGAGAAAATAATAGTTAGTTGAGAGAAATATTAGGGAGTTGAGAAATATTAGGAAATATATCCGTATTTAAGATTTTAATAAGGGGAAATTATTGTTAAGGCCATTTCACTAAGAGTTTTATCTAATAGGGAATAGGTTTTTTTTTTTAAATCTATTAGAGTCAAAATGGCACCTAATAAGATATAGTTGCCCTTTACCAATTTAAATATTTTGAAATTAATAAAAATTAATTGGATTTACATCAAATCTTTTGAATTAATACAGTTCCTGGTTATACGCATATTCCTAAAATTAAGTAATTCGAATTAATTGTTAATTATTCAAACAAATAAAGTTAAAAATTCTGCATTAAGCTTCTATCACCTTCCAATTATTCAAATATTACTAAAATTAAGCAATTCGAATTAATTGTTAATTATCCAAACAAATAAAGTTAAAAAATCTGCATTTTATGATAAAAAAATAAGCGTGTCATAGAGTATACAATTCCCCATATGTTGAATATGCATATATATATATATGAAATAGATTATGAATTTTAATATGAACAGTGAAATAAATTTTGGTATGTAGAAATGGGTTATATATGAAGACATATGTTCATTTCAATATGAAGTTTAAAACGGCATACAAGACTGAATTTTTTGGTATGCATAAAATAACATGAACCAATGTGCACAGAGTGACATGCATATCAATATGCAAAATAAATTTTTTGGTATGCATAAAAAAGTGTGTTATGACTTAATTTTACCACCTTCCAAATTTTATAATTAATTAATTAGTTTATTTATCTGTATTTAATTAAACAAATTTTATAATTAATATTTGTCAGCTTATTTATCTACATTTAATTAAATATTCCATACTATTTTGCATATCAAAATATGCATAATTTAAATCATTTTCTAGCATAATTTAAATATGATGATTAAATTGAAATATGATATTTTGCATATCATTATGCATTAAAAAAAAATCATTTCCTAAAACTAGAATATTTTGCATACCAAACGTGCATAATTCAAATCATTGTACTAGATTTACATCTAAATATTCCAATTGATAGATGTGTGTGAAAGAAAAAGGACAAGTCTTAAGTACAAAAATCTCTATTAAGAACTAATTTTGGCATATCAGAAGTTCGCAAAATTCAAAACAGAACATAAAAAGCACCTCCTAATCGAACAAACCAAAACCCATATCATCATCACTCTCTTCCTTCTCCTCCACCTTCTTTTCAATAGCAGCGGGAGCAGCTGCGGCAGAGGCGGCACCATCAGCAGCGGCGACAGGAGCAGATACAGCGATGGCAGCACCACCGCCACCAGATCCAACATTGGTGATAAGATCATCAATGTTCTTCTCACATAGCTTAGCAAAGAGACTTGGCCAGTACGATTCAACCGTCACATTGGCAGCCTTCACAAGGGAAGCAATCTTCTCGGCCTGATTTGAAATAAAACCAAATCAGAAGCAATAACAAATACATAAACAAATCAAACTAAATGAACGCAAACAAACTAATTATTGGAGTAGATTGAATTATTACAGTGATGGGGATTCCATCGTCGTGAAGAATCAAGGAAGCGTCGGTGCAGGGGAGCTCTCCGAACGACATTTTTCTTCCGATTAAGCGATGAATCCAACGGAGGGTTGCTTCTATGCAGCTGCCGCACAAATGCACAAAACAAATTCATATTAACCCATTGTCCCCTCAACAACAAAAAGAAGAAAAAAATGAAGAGTTTTATTACATATACTACCAAAAAAGTTCCCAATTACTTAAAAAGTTCATAGTAAAACCATTCATAAAATATGTCAAAATCTCAGAATGAAAAATGCGGTGATGAAATAATACTGATTGGAGATGAACATTTTTTCTCATTCCTTCACTTGCACAATATTCCACAAAAGAACAGACCCTTCGACTTCGTCATCATCTAGTTTAGTACAGCATACTGGGCAGAGCATAGTGGGGTCAGTGTCGGCGTTGATAGTGACCTCTTTGAGCGAATCTATGAAGGACTTGGGGGCGGGGTCAGATCGGGGATTGACGGCGTCGGAGGTGGTGGTGAGGTGGCGGCGGACAGATCGAACGACGGGGGCGACAACTTCATCTTTAGATCTGGGGTTAATGGAGTCAATCAACGACCACCACTACGAGCAAAACAGATCGCGGCCGGCTTGAGCGTCTTCGTCTTCACGCACGGCGGCGGTAGGGCTAGGCTATGGCGGTGGCGGCGATCAAGACAGATCGACACCAAAGACTTACACAAACCTTTAGATGGGCGGCGGCGTGAATGGTGGCAATGGAACATCATTTTCGACATCTGACTACGATGGCTTGGGGAGGGGAGTTCAAGGCGGACGACCATGGTGGTGGAAAAAAAATAGGGTTACATCTATATATATATATATATATATATATATATATATATATAATATTTAATATGTCTATTTTGAATTTGAAATTTTGGAATTTAAAATTTGATTTAATTTTTTATTTTCGAAAATAATGTAAAATATGTATATTAAGGGTAGTTATGGTTTTTTAACTCTAAAATGACCCTATTAGATAATTTTAAAAGTTGTAGTTTTTATTAGATTAAAGTGTTATAGGAATGACTCTAATAGGTAAAATTCTCTTTTAATAAAACAACAGCGAGAACTTTGGAAAAAAATGATTTTCTTTGCACAATTATATTTTAAATATTATTTTATATTTATATAAAAAAAATCTATATAATAAAAGTACTAAGCATATATGCATATGTGTGTGTACGTGTGTTTATCAAATCATTCCATTAAAGTATTAAACCTATAATATTTCTAATATATATATATATATATATATTTATTTATTCTAATCTTGTTTATTAAAATAATATCTTATGCGTTATTATAATATATGATGAAATTATGGGGTGTTACACAATGTATCCAAATGGACAGTTTGAGGTAGCTTCCAAAACATTTGTTACTGTTGATTTGGAACACAAGATTTGCACCTGTTTTTAATGGCAAATTAGAG
The DNA here is from genome assembly GCA_963675135.1 of Galeopsis tetrahit. NCBI lineage: Eukaryota > Viridiplantae > Streptophyta > Magnoliopsida > Lamiales > Lamiaceae > Galeopsis > Galeopsis tetrahit. The sequence goes on from OY776130.1 coordinate 5,827,044, forward strand.
GATTCCCTTGTGCACATGCAGTTTATGTAATTAAGAAACATTGCACGTTTGTTTATAGTGTGGTTGATGAATGCTTTTTGACCTCAAACTACAGACAGTGTTATAAGAAAAATCTTATGCATCTCCTAGAAACAAAAAATTTTAACTGTAATTCTACGTCTGGTCATGACAAAATTCCACCACCAATTCTAAACAAACCACCAGCTCGACTGAAGAAGAAGAAGAAGAGGACTTCGTCGTTTGGTGATTTTCGAAAACCTAAACCTACATTTTGCAAGTGGTGTTGAAGACAGGACCACACGATCCCTTAACGTGCGTTGTTGTTTTAATAATAGATAAAACTAATACTGATCTGTAGAATTTTTTATATTTGGTGTCTATTACCAGATTACAGTTCTTGTTTTTATTGTTTATGTGGCTTGTTGTTAGTTTACTTTTGGCTTTGTTGATGTTGAGTTTTAGTTATTCTTGATATAAAACATAAAAAGTCTATCACAAGACATATAACATCTTTTGTTCTTCAATTGTTAAATAACATTAACAATTCAATATGTGATCAACCAATTGTGTCTGTATACAAGTACTATTCAAGCATACAAATCAACAATTCATTTACCAATATCCAAAATGTAAAGAATAGAATACCAAATGCAAATATTCACATTGCTAATGCAAATTGAGTGCAATGTATTGTGCTCAATCAGTGACACACATTTACACACAACAAACTGAATTATATAATTCTATTTAAAGTAAAATAGAATACCACATCACTCACACCTGGACCCTTCTCAGATTTCATAACGTAAAAAACAAAAAGATATATAAGCAATTTTACAGATCCAATGTTAACTAACATTGTTTTCAACGTACATCAGAGAATTGTGAGCCTCTACATATCAAGTTTTGCAAAGACTTGATTTGTTTAAGAATGTTATTGCAAACATGCACATCAATTATGCAAACTATCTACATTTGTTAAAAATGATAATGAAAATATACACCTTAATAATGCAATTACCATCCTCAATAATGCAAACATAATGATAATAAATGTAAACATACAAATCACTAATGCAACTATATGAAATTTTGTTGTGCATATTGTTGTACAAATCACCAACCAAAGTTGAACATTTTACACACAACAAAGTTAACTCTACACTATGTCATGGGCATTAGTTATGAGAATAGTACTCAAGAGTTGTATCCTCAACCAATTAAAGATAACATTAGGCAACTATCTTTTAAATTACATTTTGTAATGGTATTAGCCCATTTGCTTATTATTTTCAATTGGCCATTAGTCCTTATGTTCTTAGGCCCATTAGTATTTTATCTTATGTTTTTCTAGGTTTAAATAGGAAATATTATCAATGAAATGGCAAGCAGAAATTACAGTCTCTTCTCGTCTCTCAGCTCTTCTTCTCTAACCTTTCTATCTAATTCTACTATTACTTCAAAAAATCATACAAAAATATATATGGAATTCAAGTGTAGTGGTGGGTACACTACAAATGGTATCCAGAGCCACCCGTCCTCGGTTATACGTGAGGAAAACATCTATCGAGATTTTCAGAATTCGCACGAAAAGTTGGAAAATATTCTCCACGCTGAATCACGAAAAAAGGAGGTTAGTGAAACTAAATTACACCAACAAATTCGTGGAATCAACATTAGAATGCAGGAGAAAATGAAAGGGATAGATGAAAAATTAGAGCAACTTAGCAACACACTCGCTAATATGCAATCGCAATTGCTAAAGATGAACAAAGAAGACAACGTGTTCAAAGAGGAACTGCAAAAAAATGAATTAATCCTTGGAGAAGCTTATTTTTCTGCCAGCGAGGACTGTAGTACCAAACTTCAACAAATTTCAGAGCCTAACCGAGGTGAGATTGGGGAAAATCGAGCAGATTTCATAGCGGATCTGAAATTCGATCGAGATCGAAAATCACACGATGATGTATCGATTCAGGGGGTGGTGAATAAATCGGAAGATTTGCACGAGTCTATTGATGCGGCGGTATCAACAACGTCAAAGGAGAGTAAAACAGTTTACCTCAGTGAAAGTTGTAAATTGGGGATGATTCTTCCTCCGATGTTTACGCTCTCACCCAAATTGAGTAATAAAATAAACCTACAAATTGACAAAGCCGTGAATCTAGCAAATGTGGAAGCAGCAAAATTTGGGAATGCAAAAGTTTGCAAAAACCTCACTGGCAGTGTCATTGCAATATTTCCATCAACTAGACATTGGGTAACAAAGTTGCTTCCCTCTAATAAATTTCTTCGTGATGAATATTGGCCACCCCCTATGATTTTATTGTTATGCTTCTATGATTTTACCTACCTGATTTTAGATAATTATGTTGCTTTAATGTGTCGTGCTCGGGCTACAAGTCGTGCCTTCTTATTCTGCCTAAATATGAGATTTAATTTGCTTATTGAAATCGCCTATTTGTTTGAGTTGCGAAGACGATTGAGCATTGTGAAGCATTGGGTATATATGGTTTTTTATTTGAGAGCAAGTGAGACATTTGATTCCTTCTGGAGTAGCATGTCATATTATGTAAATGGGGGTGACAAGCTTGAATCAACAAAAGTAGAAGAATCATATGTAGTTTTGGTTCAGGGAATGATTGAAGAAATGGTACACAAGGGTAGAAAGGCATTAATGGTGGAGGATTCTTCTAATGGGTTAGCTTTAGGATGTTGTGGTGAGAAATTATTTAAGAAAATCAGTAGTGTTAAGAAGATGAAGTATTTGATGGTGGTGATAAAGAATTTGATTGAGTGGTTTCTGTTTCCTTGCATTTTAGAGTGTTTGATTGTTGATAATGAGCAAAGTACTGGGGCTTGGGATTTGAAAATTTGGAGGAGGTGTTCGTTTGTTTTGGTGACTATTAGTGGCATATTGGTTACAAAATGTTTGCTGAATTTTGTTAATTTGTTGATTGAGTTAAACTATATGCTAAAGAATGTGTGGTATTTCTTATCTGCTATGAAGAAGAGTGTTTGTGTTTGTGATTGGTTGGCTTTGGTGCTACTCATTTGGTTTTTGATATACCAAGTAGCAGGCCCCGAGGTAATAGGCCCCCAAAAATGCTTTGCTGAATACTTTGGCAAGGAATTCTCTCAGGGCAGGTGTGTATTATGTGATGTCTGTAGCAATGGGTCTCCAAAAATTCAGAATTTGAAAGTTGAGTCAACTTTACTCTTGCAGCTTATTGCCACACATTATGGATATAAAACTTGCCAAGATGACTTTTATTATGATGATGTCATTCACAACTTTAAGGGAAGGATGTTGAAGGAAACCCCACACACCAAGGCTATTGTCAATATGATTAAGAAACAAAATCATAGATTTGCTTGGTTACATATGTCATCTTCTGGAGAGAATTTCAGCACAATGAACACGGTGATGGATGGTGAACAAAGCAAGTGTAATGTTTAGAACAATGGGTTGGTTATGGAGGATACTAAATATGAGTTTGAAGTAGGATTTAATCTCCTTGTGCTTTTGATTGATGAGATTCATGTCTCAAAATTAAAGTTTGAGGTTGGAATATTAGCGAGCAACGAATATCAGATTTTTGATGAAATCATTTTCATCTTAGATCCTTGGGGACAAGGATCTCAAAATGGGGGAGTATTGTCATGGGCATGAGTTATGAGAATAGTACTCAAGAGTTGTATCCTCAAACAATTAAAGATAACATTGTGCCACTATCTTTTAAATTACATTTTGTAATGGGATTGGCCCATTTGCTTATTATTTTCAATTGGACATTAGTCCTTATGTTCTTAGGCCCATTAGTATTTTATCTTATGTTTTTCTAAGTTTAAATAGGAAATATTATCAATGAAATGGCAAGCAGAAATTACAGTCTCTTCTCGTCTCTCAGCTCTACTTTTCTAACCTTTCTTCATATCTCTCTCTCCTTTTCTATCTAATTGTAGTGAACCCATCACTACTCTTGAAATCCATATATATTTTTGTATGATTATTGGGGCAAAAGTTGTGTTAGATAGAAAGGAGAGAGAGATATTGAGAAAGGTTAGAGAAGAAGAGCTGAGAGACGAGAAGAGACTGTAATTTCTGCTTGCCATTTCATTGATAATATTTCCTATTTAAACCTAGAAAAATATAAGATAAAATACTAATGGACCTAAGAACATAAGGACTAATGTCCAATTGAAAATAATAAGCAAATGGGCTAATCCCATTACAAAATGTAATTTAAAAGATAGTGGCCTGATTCACGTGTTATGCAACACTAGAATAAACGACCGCAAGTGTACGACGTCTATCGTAGCGTGATAAGCACGAGGTCGATCCCACAGGGAGGTATATCGTAAAAATGTAGTTTTTTAATGGAATTCTAAATAGATGCGATCGATAAAGTGAATGGTGAATTACTCCTAAGAGTGCCTACCAAATTGTCACGAGTTAACAACTAAAAGAGTAATATAAAAATCGATCAAATAGCATGCGTATCAAGAAAACGAGATGGAAACGAATGAAAACTCAATTAAGAGAAGGTAGGTCCTAAAGCACATGTAATACTAATGAATCCATCTATGATTAACTATCTACTTAAGTGGTGTTCATGCTTTGTCTATAAGATTGATCACATAATAATGGATTAAAAATTTCTTCAATCCAAGTAATCCAAAGGAAATATCACACAATTTAGTATCTCTACCTAAATTGCACAATAGAACCCAATCAAGCTCCTAGGATCATCACACATCTTCCTAATCATTGATCATCTTTCAATCTCACAATAAAATTAGGTCAAATGCTTGAAATCAATCAATCAAACTAGATTTCTCAACCTAATTCAATTAACTATGATCAACACATCAATATTGTACAATAATGACATGTTTTGAAATATAAACCAAGCATCCAAATAGAATTAAGCCACACAAACACCAATTAAGCAAAACATTAATTCATAAACTTTATCAAAAGTATTTACAAGGCTCTAGAACCAAAAGTGTTCTAGCCAATCAACCACATAATCCAATTACAAAGAAAACTAAGATCAAAGCAATCAAAAGTGAAAGGAAAAGAAAGCTTAGACTATTGTATGGTGAGGAATCAAATTCCCAAGCTAATGGTGACCTCCTTGCATGAATTGATAGAGAATTGAAGAAGTGGATGATGAAAACCTCCAAGTGTGTGTGATTGTGTGTGATAATGCTTGAAGGAGAGGTAAGATGGTTTTGAATTTAAGAAGTGAGGTATTTATAGTGTTGGGGTAGGGTTTGGGTGTATGAATTGCAAGTTGGTCCCTTGAAAATAGAGAAAATGCAAGTTTGGCACCGAAAATAGGTTGGCCCGGCCGGGTGGGAAAGTGGCCCGGCCGGGCGGGAGTGTTAGTCGAAAGTTGCAAAAACAGGGGGTGAGTGGCCCGGCCGGGCCAAACCTTCGTAACATAGGTAAAAATCTGGATTTGGCCGCCCGGCCGGGCCAAACTTTCGTATTGGTTCCTTCGCTTTCGTCCTCCAACTTCGTCCCTCCGTATCTTGAGCTTCGGACCTCCGATTGACTCGATTCTTTTTGCTATTCCACTCCATTTTTCGAGACAAATCCAACCGTGCACTCCTCTTATTGATCCAGTAAAGTATGGTTGGCGTTTTGCTCCAAATTCCATCGTATTTCCTATAAAATAGACAAAACACAACCTTTCTCTCATTTTGGCTTAAACAATTATATTCAATGCATAAATCAATGAAATCCACATCAAAATACGCTTCACATGTGCCTCTAAAATGTGTAAATTCCACCCGAATCAAACCCCCCCAAACTTAAAATGTTGTTTGTCCTCAAACAACTAAGCACTTAAAGCAATGAGGGTGGAATGATCACAATGGAATATTCAATGCAAATCACACATGCAAAGTAAATTGTAGTGATATCTCTTTCTCAAAGTGCATTTCTCAATAAAGGTCATAGGCTCATTTTTGCAATTCACACTCATGGATCAAAGAATGCACAAACACACAACACATTGTGAATGGGAAACATAATCCAAATGCTCAAGTCCTCTACTCACATGATGGAGTGTTTCTCTCAAACACACAAACAAATTAAGGATATTAATGTATTCATCAACCAAGTTATGCTATGCAATCACCATATGCTTGCCCAACTTCTACTTTCTACAACACATCAAATGCTCAACAATGTGATCAATAGGACTTAATCAAGGATGTAACATTGGCTCTTTGGACAAGGTGGGATGAATTTTGGGAATTTGTGACTCTTCTAGTGGAGGGCAAAGCTTGTTGTTTTACAATGTGTGCTTTTGCTTTCACTTTCAAAGTTTACAAACTCCATCCTCACTTTTCATTTTCTTTTCTTTTTCAAGCATTCATCACCTCATCTTTTTGAACCTTTTTTTTTTCTTTTCAAGCTTTTGGGGCTTTTTGTCCCTTTTATTTTCCATTGATTTTCTTTTCATCTCTTTTCTCCTTTTCTTTCAACTTTTCCAATTTCTCCTTTCACCAAAGATATTCAATCACATGTTTTTCCACTTTGTCTTTTATCCCCCACTAGATTTAGGTATCAAAGACTCAAAAAGGCTAAGTGGTTAACATTGTAGTTTGCCAAGAAAATGAGGAATTAAGCTCAAAGGGGCTAACTACGGAAAATTACTTCGGTTTTAGAAATTTTTTGGCTAAGTGACTCTTTTAGAACAAGATGGCCTATATCACATCACAAAGTTTCACACAATCATGCTTTCAAACAAGAACTTGGGCAAGTTCTAGGATCACTAGCAATAACCTAATCCACTCTCAAATGAACTAAACCGGATTACATGTTCGATTTAGGGCTCAATTCTCACCGGTTTGTTCAATAGGACTCTCACATTCATCAAATGTCCCCAAACAACAACACATCATGCATTCATGCCATCAAAGATCAACAAATATGAACACAACATGATACTACTACCCATCACCAATCATGCATACATTAAAAGCAAATAGACATCACCACAACTACTCAACTATGGGTTCCAATGATTATCCATGCTCACATTTCACCATAAATTCACTACCCAACACATGATCAAAGCCAACTCAAACACTATACGCATATGAAAACAAAGTGTGCGCCGATGCAAAATGTAACACAAGTAGAATGACGAACCGGTGCAAGGGTAACAACTAGTAGAAAAATAAAAGAAAAATAACTCCCCCAAACTTAGAATTTTACTATGTAAAAATTCTAAGTTTGGGGCTACAAGTTGTTACCTCCCTCCTTGCACATCCAATGCTCTTCAACGATCACCATTGCACCACTTGCTCCATCTTTCCAAAGTTGGCTTTTCTTCTTCTTCATTCTCCAAGATATGGTGTCCACAATGCTCCTATGCCGGACGATTTCTTTCTTCTTTCAAGCCTCATCCAAGCGAAGCGACTCCACCATTCGAAGTTGTTCGTTTCCAAAGTAGTGCTTTACTCTTTGACCGTTCACCACAAAGGTTGTTCCATCTTTACCAATAAGTTCCACATTTCCTATGGGCGTCACATTCTTAATCACAAAGGGTCCCGACCACTTTGACTTCAACTTTCCCGGAAATAGCCTCAACCTTGAGTTGAACAATAAGACTTGTTCTCCAACTTGGAATTCCCTCCTCTCAATCATCTTGTCATGAAATCTCTTGGCCCTTTCTTTGTGAATCTTGGAGTTCTCAAAGGCTCCATTCCTAAACTCATCAAGCTCATTAATCATCATCTTTCTTCTTTCTCCGGATGCCTTAAGATCAAGATTCAACTCATTAATAGCACAACGAGCTCTAAACTCCACTTCCACGGGTAGATGACAAGACTTGCCATACACAAGTTGATAAAGAGATGTGCCCAAAGGTGTCTTGTAGGCGGTTCGATATGCCCAAAGAGCATCATCCAACTTGATGGCCCAATCCTTCCTCTTTAACCCAACGGTCTTCTCCAAGATTTGTTTCACTTCTCGATTAGCAAGCTCCGTTTGTCCATTAGCTTGAGGGTGATACGGTGTGGTCACCCTATGCTTCACTCCATACTTTATCAAAAGTTGGTCAAGCCATCGGTTGCAAAAGTGTGAACCACCATCACTCACTAGTGCTCTTGGAGTGCCAAAACGAGTGAAAATGTTCTTCCTCAAAAAGTTGAGGACCACCTTGGCATCATTTGTAGTGGTTGGAATGGCCTCAATACATCTTGAAACATAGTCAATGGCCAAAAGGATGTAGGAAAATCCATGAGAAGTTGGGAAGGTGCCCATAAAGTCTATTCCCCACACATCAAAAAGTTCCACTTCAATCACATTCTTCATAGGCATCTCATGCCTTCTTGAGATATTTCCCATCCTTTGACACTTGTCACACTTCTTCACAAAAGCTTCACAATCTCTAAAGATGGATGGCCAATAAAAACCACTTTGAAGAACTTTGTGGGCCGTCCGGTTTGCTCCAAAGTGCCCTCCATAAGGAGATGAATGACACTCCTCAATCACTTTCTCCCACTCATCTTCCGCTAGGCACCTCCTCATGATCATGTCCGAACACCATCTATAGAGGAATGGATCCTCCCAAACATAGAACTTGACATCATGATAGAACTTCTTCTTTTGATGGAATGAAAGGTTTGGTGGATGTGTTTCGGTGGCTATGTAATTCACAAAGTCGGCAAACCATGGACATGCTTCTTTGATAGCAAGGATTTGCTCATCGGGGAACCACTCCTTGATAGGGACTTGAACATCTTTTTCCTCCACATTCTCAAGTCTTGAGAGATGATCCGCCACCACATTCTCACACCCTTTTCTATCTCTAATCTCCACATCAAATTCTTGCAAAAGAAGCACCCATCGTATCAACCTCGGTTTAGCCTCTTTCTTCTCAATCAAGTACTTGAGAGAGCCGTGTGATCCGTGTACACTATGGTCTTAGCTCCCACCAAATATGCTCTAAACTTGTCAAAGCTATAGATCACGGCTAGCATCTCCTTCTCCGTTGTGGTGTAGTTCTTTTGAGCCAGATTCAAGGTCTTGCTTGCATAGTAGATCACACGAAAGCTTGTCTCTCTTTTGGCCCAAAGCTACTCCAATGACATAATCACTAGCATCACACATGATCTCAAATGGTTGACTCCAATCGGGTGTCACCAACACGGGAGCTTTAATCAAGGCCTCCTTCAATATTTCAAACGACTTCACATACTATTCACTAAAGATGAAAGTGGCCCCTTTCTCCAACAATGAACACATGGGCTTGACTATCTTTGAAAAATCTTTGATGAATCTTCTATAAAACCCGGCATGCCCAAGAAAACTTCTCACCGCCTTTTCATTGGTTGGTGGGGGTAACTTCTCAATCGTCACAATTTTTGCTCTATCCACCTCAAGTCCTTTAGCCGAAACCTTGTGCCCAAGCACAATTCCTTCCTTCACCATGAAGTGGCATTTCTCCCAATTGAGCACCAAGTTAGTATCTATGCATCTTTGCAAAACACAAGAGAGGTTACGTAGACATGTATCAAAACAATAACCAAATACGGAAAAATCATCCATAAACACCTCCATTATGTTTTCAATCATGCCATGAAAAATAACCATCATACATCGTTGGAAGGTGGCGGGAGCATTGCACAATCCAAATGGCATTCTCCTAAAAGCAAAAGTACCATAAGGGCAAGTAAAAATTGATTTCTCTTGGTCCTTAGGATCAATCAAAATTTGATTATATCCCGAGTAACCATCAAGAAAGCAATAATACTCGTATCCCGCCATCCTATCCAACATTTGATCAATAAAAGGCAAAGGGAAATGATCTTTCCTAGTGGCACTATTCAACACACGATAATCAATGCATACTCTCCACCCCACAGTGGTCCTAGTAGCAATTGTCTCTAAGGCGTCGGTTGTAACAATAGGCATGCCCCCCTTCTTAGGTACCACTTGTGTTGGACTCACCCACTCACTATCACTTATGGGAAAAATTATGTCATTATCTAACCACTTCAACACCTCTTTTCTTACTACCTCTTGCATGATGGGATTTAATCTTCTTTGACCTTGGGCTTTAAGCTTAATAGACTCATCTAGTCTAATTTTATGCATGCAAATATGAGCCGGTATACCCTTCAAATCCGAAATATCCCAACCAATAGCCGATTTATAAGTTCTAAGCACCCTAAGCAATTTTTCTAACTCAAGCTCATGCAAGTGTGAAGAAACAATAACCGGAAAGAGGTCACCTTGTTCAAGATAAGCATATCTCAAGTGGTCCGGAAGTGGTTTCAAATCTAGCTTCCTCCCTTTCTTTTGAGCTTTTGGTTCCTCCTTAGCTTCCTCCTTTTGTGCTTCCAATGCGTAACAAGAGGGCCAAGTGTCAAGATTTTTGTTAGAAACTCTTTGACACTCTTCAAGTGAAACCCCCCCAAACTTGGTTTCTTGTCGTATCTCCATGAATTTCTCTTCCTTCTTGATTGGGAGCTCCTTCAAAACATCAAGAGAAGACATGTATTCAAACAATTCTATATCATTAAGCTCATCAAAATTAAAATCAAAAGGAATAAGAGAAGGTGAAGTAAGAGAGTTTCTTATGCAAAAGTCAAGTGGATCCTTTGAGTTGCTCTTTTCCATGTGCATATCCACACAAGCTTGCACACTATTGATCATGTTACACTCAAAGACCTCATCCTCATCATCTCTAAACTTGATAGCTTTGTAGATGTTGAACAAGATTTTCTCATTGTTCACTTGGAGCTCCAACTCCCCTTTCCTCACATTTATGATGTCCCCTCCGGTCGCTAAGAATGGCCTTCCCAAGATTAGTGGAATGTACTTATCCTCCTCCATATCCAACACCACAAAGTCAACCGGGAAAATGAATTTGTCGACTTTAACCAACACATCCTCTACTATACCCAAAGGGTACGTCATGGATCTATCCGCCAATTGAAGGCTCATTGTGGTTGGTGTAAGCTTTCCCAAACCAAGAGATTTGAATATAGACAAAGGCATAAGATTAATGCTTGCTCCCAGATCACACAAAGCTTTAAATGTACCTCCATCCCCGATGACACATGGTAAGGTGAAGGATCCGGGGTCTCTAAGCTTTTGAGGTAGCTTGGCTTGGATTATGGAGCTACACTCCTCGGTCAAGTGTACCATTTCAAACTCCACCATCTTCCTCTTGTTTGACATGATTTCCTTCAAGAACTTGGAATAATGGGGCATTTGTTCTAGAGCCTCTGCAAAGGGAATATTGATGTGAATCTTCTTGAACATTTCCACAAACTTGGCAAATTTGTTGTCCAAGCCCTTCTTCTTCAACCTTTGAGGATATGGAAGAGGTACCACATTCTTGCCCTTGTCTTGAGAAGGGATTGCCTCCTCACTCTTCTTATCTTCTTCTTTCTCTTCTTCCCTCACTATCTTTTCTTGCCTCTCTTTCTCTTGTCCTTCTTCTTTGTCAACATCCATGGGTGCACTCACCATTTCCTCCTCTTGTGGCATCTTTGGCTCCTCGTAGCTTGCCCCACTCCTTAGTTTGATAGCCTTACAATGCTCCTTGGGGTTAAGCTCCGTGTTTGAAGGAAATTTCCCCGGTGTATGTTGACTTCCAATAGCATTAGAGAGTTGGCTCATTTGTTTCTCCATGGCCTTCATGTGGGTGGTCACATCTTTGATCATCTCTCCTTGTTCATCAAGCCTTTGCCAAGTCTTGGCCATGTAGCTCTTTGTTTCACCCATGAAAGCACCAAACGTGTCTTTCAATGACGGTTTTGATGAAGACTCCACAATTGCTCCATCTCTCACATTGAAATTCGGAGGTGGTATGATGGCATTCCTTGTATTTGCATAAGAGAAGTTCTCATGTTGCCTCAACCCGGGGTGGTAATGATTCGGATTAGGAGGATTTTGCCTCTCATTCCAACCTCTTTCTCGAAAATGACGGTCCCTTTGATTGTTCATATAGTGGGCCTCTTCATATTGATCGTCACTCGGTCCCACTAATGACTTGGCCGCCATCATCGAAGTCAATTTATCCATTTTGTTGGATAGAGTAGCAAAATCTTCTGATTCTCTAGTGAAAGCAACTTTCCGGATTTGCCTTCTCTCGGATGGCCATTGGTTCCCGTTCTTTGCCATCTCCTCTAATAGTACATAACCCTCTTCCGTTGTCTTGCCCAACAAAGAACCTCCACCGGCCGAGGCATCCACCATACCTCTCGTTCAGTGATCCATCCCGTTATAGAAATAAAAAATGATTTGATCCCTTGAAAACCCGTGTTGAGGACAACTTCTTATGAGATCCTTAAAGCGCTCCCAAGCCTCGGCCAATGACTCATCGTCGTCTTGCCTAAATGAGGATATCTCCCCTCGGATTTAGATAGTCTTACTTGGAGGGAAGTACTTCATTAGGAATGCATCAACAAGGTCGGCCCAATTCTCAATGGTCCTCAAGTCAAGAGAGAGGTACCATTGCTTTGCTCGGTCCCGGAGTGAGAAGGGGAAGAGTTGCAAGCGGATGTAGTCTTGGGGGACACGGTTGATCTTAACCGTTCCACTTATCTCGAGGAATTGAGACAAGTGGAGGTTAGGATCCTCCTTGGAGAGCCCACCAAATTGGTTATTTTGAACCATGACTATTAAGGCCGGCTTGAGTTCAAAGTTGTGTGCATCAATGGGTTCCCGACCCGCTCCTCCATAGGGCCTTGGGATAGGACGAAAGTGGTCTCTCAAGACTCTTTGTGGTTCCTCATCCTCCCTTCTCCTATCATCTCTTTCCACACCAACATTTTCTTTAACTCTCCGGCGAAAGTTATCCCTTAACACTCCTTGAGGTCGGTTACCTCCATTCCCGTTTGGTTCCTCAACTCCTTCCACCCCTTGATTCTCAAATTCCTCTTCAACTTCTTCTACAATCAGATTTTCCCTTCGATTCATTCTTTCCAACTCAATCCTTCTCCTTTCGGCGTTCCTTCTTCGACAATTGGCTTCGATCTCCGGATCTAAGGGTAACACTTCTTGTTGATTCTTCCTAGATCGTGTGATCATAAACCATGTCTATCAAAAGAGCAAACGAGAGTGAGAATTGCAAGTAAGATCAAGATAACAAACACAAATATTTTTGGATTTTTGCAAATAAAGAAAGAAAGTAAAATTTCTAAACTAAAACTCTATTAACCTACACTCTAGAGCTATAAGACCTCCCCGGCAGCGGCGCCATAAACTTGATTCACGTGTTATGCAACACTAGAATAAACGACCGCAAGTGTACGGCGTCTATCGTAGCGTGATAAGCACGAGGTCGATCCCACAGGGAGGTATAACGTAAAAATGTAGTTTGTTAACGGAATTCTAAATAGACGCGATCGATAAAGTGAATGGTGAATTACTCCTAAGAGTGCCTACCAAATTGTCACAAGTAAACAACTAAAAGAGTAATATAAAAATCGATCAAATAGCATGCATATCAAGAAAACGAGATAGAAACGAATGAAAACTCAATTAAGAGAAGGTAGGTCCTAAAGCACATGTAATACTAATGAATCCATCTATGATTAACTATCTACTTAAGTGGTGTTCATGCTTTGTCTATAAGATTGATCACATAATAATGGATTAAAAGTTTCTTCAATCCAAGTAATCCAAAGGAAATATCACACAATTTAGTATCTCTACCTAAATTGCACAATAGAACCCAATCAAGCTCCTAGGATCATCACATATATTCCTAATCATTGATCATCTTTCAATCTCACAATAAAATTAGGTCAAATGCTTGAAATCAATCAATCAAACTAGATTTCTCAACCTAATTCAATTAACTATGATCAACACATCAATATTGTACACTAATGACATGTTTTGCAATATAAACCAAGCATCCAAATAGAATTAAGCCACACAAACACCAATTAAGCAAAACATTAATTCATAAACTTCATCAAAAGTATTTACAAGGCTCTAGAACCAAAAGTGTTCTAGCCAATCAACCACATAATCCAATTACAAAGAAAACTAAGATCAAAGCAATAAAAAGTGAAAGGAAAAGAAAGCTTAGACTATTGTATGGTGAGGAATCAAATTCCCAAGCTAATGGTGGCCTCCTTGCATGAATTGATGGAGAATTGAATAAGTGGATGATGAAAACCTCCAAGTGTGTGTGATTGTGTGTGATAATGCTGCGTCGGCGGATAAACTTGCAACTATGGCGGATGAGACATTCAAGTGGTGGAACGAACCCCCTGGCCAACTACAGACTTTTTTAGCCAAAGACCTACATTCTGATTTCTATAGGTTTACTTGATGTTTATAGGAGCTCCCTTTTCCTTCACTGCGGCTTTATCCCTAAGGAGGGTTTTCCGCAGGAAGGTTTTTAACGGGGCTCCGGTCTCTTGAGCGGTTTGTGCTCATATGACTCTAGGATTTTCAGCAATAAAAGACCAGAATTTATATATTGTGTGTGATAATGCTTGAAGGAGAGGTAAGATGGTTTTGAATTTAAGAAGTGAGGTATTTATAGTGTTGGGGTAGGGTTTGGGTGTATGAATTGCAAGTTGGTCCCTTGAAAATGGAGAAGATGCAAGTTTGGCACCGAAAATGGGTTGGCCCGACCGGGTGGGACAGTGGCCCGGCCGGGCGGGAAATGTGGCCCGGCCGGGCTAAACCTTCGTATTTGGACCCAAAATTCCCATTTTATCGCCCGGCCGAGCGGGAAATGTGGCCCGGCCGGGCCAAACCTTCGTAATCTAGGTAAAAATCTGGATTTGGCCGCCCGGCCGGGCGGGAAATATGGTCCGGCCGGGCCAAACTTTCGTATTGGTTCCTTCGCTTTCGTCCTCCAACTTCGTCCCTCCGTATCTTGAGCTTTCGACCTTCGATTGACTCGATTCTTTTTGCTATTCCACTCCATTTTTCGAGACAAATCCAACCGTGCACTCCTCTTCTTGATCCAATAAAGTATGGTTGGTGTTTTGCTCCAAATTCCATCGTATTTTCTATAAAATCGACAAAACACAACCTTTCTCTCATTTTGGCTTAAACAATCATATTCAATGCATAAATAAATGAAATCCACATCAAAATACGCTTCACACGTGCCTCTAAAATGTGTAAATTCCATCCGAATCATGGCCCAATGTTATCTTTAATGGTTTGAGGATACAACTCTTGAGTACTATTCTCATAACTCATGCCCATGACATAGTGTAGAGTTAACTCTGTTGTGTGTAAAATGTTCAACTTTGGTTGGTGATTTGTACAACAATATGCACAACAAAATTTCATATATTTGCATTAGTGATTTGTATGTTTACATTTATTATCATTATGTTTGCATTATTGAGGATGGTAATTGCATTATTAAGGTGTATATTTTCATTATCATTTTTAACAAATGTAGATAGTTTGCATAATTGATGTGCATGTTTGCAATAACATTTTTAAACAAATCAAGTCTTTGCAAAACCAGATATGTAGAGGCTCACAATTCTCTGATGTACGTTGAAAACAATGTTAGTTAACATTTGATCTGTAAAATTGCTTATATATCTTTTTATTTTTTACGTTATGAAATCTGAGAAGGGTCCAGGTGTGAGTGATGTGGTATTCTATTTTACTTTAAATAGAATTATATAATTCAGTTTGTTGTGTGTAAATGTGTGTCACTGATTGTGCACAATACATTGCACTCAATTTGCATTAGCAATGTGAATATTTGCATTTGGTATTCTATTCTTTACATTATGGATATTGGTAAGTGAATTGTTGATTTGTATGCTTGAATAGTACTTGTGTACAGACACAATTGGTTGATCACATATTGAATTGTTAATGTTATTTAACAATTGAAGAACAAAAGATGTTATATGTCTTGTGATAGACTTTTTATGTTTTATATCAAGAATAACTAAAACTCAACATCAAAACCAACTAAAATCCAAAAGTAAACTAACAACAGGCCACATAAACAATAAAAATAAGAACTCTAATCTGGTAATAGACACCAAATATAAAAAAATCTACAGATCAGTATTAGTTTTATCTATTATGAAAACATTTATACCCCTTCTCATGCTATTAATGTGAAATTTAAAGATATACCCCTCGTACTCATCTTGTGAACCATTTCATCAAATTATTTTGTCTTTTTACGTCGAATTCTTCCTTCCATATCATTAATATAAATTATCATTCCTTTTTATCTCCCCATCTGCATACAACATAATGATCACAAATTAATTTCTCATTTTTGTTAGATTTTGAAACAAAGTTGGGCAACACGAATAATCCATGACCACTACACACCGAATTCACATATATAGGCATAGTTGATGAACTACAATATATGTTGGGAATAAAATGAGATATGTTTTGATTGAATACCAAAACCCCCTAAGACATGCGTAAATCATGATTGAATATGTTCTAGAGATGTTAGAACATATAAAGTAAAGGCTAGATGAGGAGCTAATATGTTAGGTAGCTCTTAGATGATTAGATGCACAAATTGAGGGGGAACACATGCTTTTAAGTACATAAAGATCAAGTCTCCTCAAGGCTCAAAATCTGGAAATATGATCAGGACTGCTGAAGGACAAGTATGCTGATCAGATGAGTTGTCCAGATGAGTTGTCTCAGCACAATTAATCAAGATCAAGTGCTGTGAAAAGCCTAAAGTCAACTATGCTGAAAGATAAGAGACAACCTCACCCTAAAGATCTTCAAAGAAGCAATCTAAGATCATCTTCAAGAAAGATAAAGGGTGAGAGCCAAATCATCTGAAGAAGAACAAGACAAACTTGCTGATAAGCAAGACTGCTGATAGTGATAAGGAGAGTTGTCCAAATGATGAGGAATGTTGTCCTATCATTGGAACAACTTTCAGAAGCCATGTCCAAGTTCTAACAAGAAGATCTGAATGTCAGACATTGGGAAGAGTGCTGCAGAATGAAGACAAAGTCTTAACAGTCGTTTATTTCCAAAATGAGGACATGTCACTATCAAGATTCTGTCTTCTAAGTTGAAGAACCAAAAGAAGACATTTATGGACATTGGAGGCTGCCTCTCCAACGGGCAAATCCTTCAGTTGTCTATAAATACAGAAGTGTGAAGACCATTTGAAAGCACCTACCACAACACAATCCAACTAAGCTCAAGTTCTTACAAGCTAGAGTGCTTTCTAGATTTCAAAGACTATCTTAGTCTTCAAACACTTCATCTAAGCTGAACTTCATTATATATCCATACACAAGCTTAGAGAGATATCCTATCCTTATACACTGATCTTCATTGTAAAGGATATCTCATTAGTTGGAACCTTACATCAATCCTCATATCTTTCAAGAGTGAAAGTGAGAAGGTTGTAGTAGTAGAAGTGGTAGGAGCTGACTGTTGAGAGAAGAACAGTTCAGTTCTGAGTTGAGAAGAGGGTACTAGGACTCTAGACATCCTAGGGATCAATTCACCAAGGAGTGGTGTTCTTGATCAAGTGCACCTTGGCACTATAAAACAAGTTAATTCCAAGAGTGAAGGAATTATCCTGTTCAATCAGGGAAAGTGGATGTAGGAGCTTGAGTCTCTGAACCACTATAAACTCTTGTGTTGATTTACTTTCCAAGTACTTTCATACATCTACACTGCACACAAAACTGATCTTTCAAAGATTGATATTCAAAGACTGTGCAAACTGATTTGGACAAGTTCTCTGAAAACTGGACTGTATTGCATTGACTAAGTGATTTCAGAATCTAAAGGAGTCTAAACTAAAAGGGCCAACCACTATTCCGCACATATAACTCCCCTAGATAGTTATTCAACTAAGTACTCAATAGTACTTAGTAGTTTGATTATCTTAGAAGAGTTAATCTTCTTCAGCAGAGTTGTCCAAGACAACCTTGCTGAGCTCTGGTTGATTAAGTTAGAAAAGAAATTGCATACAAGTGTATTCCCCCCCCATACACTTGTTATATACTCCTTTCAGGACCAACAAGTGGTATCAGAGCAGGGGTTCAAAGACCACTGCTTCTGAAAAGCCATCTTGGTTTTCAAAATCACATATTTGGTGTGGTCACTGAACTGATCTATCTGAAATCCTATTATTGACTGACTGTTTGTTCTTGAGAAATGGCCAACAACAATGCTGCTGTTCCACCTCCTGCTGTTCAAGGATTGGACAATATGGCTACAAATCCAGTCAATCACATCTCACATCACAAATTGCCTATGTTCTCAATAGACAACTATGATTTCTGGAAAATCAGAATGAGGGCTCATCTTGCATCTGTACACACTGACATGCTGAGAGTGATCACAAGAGGTCCCTTTGTGTTCACTCAAGTAAATCCCAGAGTTACTGAAGCTCAAAGGGAAGATATAAGGGAATTGATTCCCAAAGATGAAGATGATTTCACTGCTGATGAAAAGAGAAAAGATAATCTGAATTATCTTGCCATGAATACCCTCTACCAAACAATTCCAGATGCAATCATGGGAAGAGTTTACCACTGCACAACAGCCAAAGAAATTTGGGATACTCTTGCTGAAATGTGTGAGGGTACTGATAAGATCAAGGAGAATAAGCTCCAAGTGGCTGTGCAGAAGTTTGAACAATTCACAATGGAGTCTGAGGAGTCCATTGATAAATTTGCTGGTAGATTCACTGATGTGATGAATGAGATCAACTCATTGGGCAAGGTCTACACAAAGAGAGAAGTTGGATTGAAGATCTTGAGGAGTCTCACTCAAAAGTGGGATGTCTATGCTGTAATGATGCAAAACACCAAAGATCTCTCCTCAATGCCCATGCAACAAATCTTCTCAGAACTCAAAGCTTATGAATTCGACCTCAATAGAAGAAAGCCTATTGAGGAACCTTTAAATCCTACTAAGGGAGTGGTATTCAAAGCCAAAGCTGCTGAACCAGAAATGCAGCCCACTTCAAGATCATCAAAGTCAGTCTCAAAGACTGAAATGAAGGAAGAACTAGCCTTGATGGCTAGAAGGTTTGAAAAGCTAAATTCAAGGTTTGGTAGATACAAGAAATTCTACCAAGACAACAAATTCAGGAGAAGGTACAACTCTCCTGAAGATCAGGCTGAAGCCAAAAAGCCTGAAGAGAAAAGATCAGAGGACAAGTACTCTGATAGGAGAAGGTCCAGTAGAGCTGAACCTTCATCATCAAAAAGAAGAGAAGAACCAAAGAAGGATGATGATGAAGACCTGTGCTATAATTGCAAGAAGAAAGGGCACTTCCAATATGACTGCCCTGAACTAAGCTCTAAAGAGAGAAAAGAAAGACAAGCCAAAAGAGACAGAAAGTTCACCAACAGAAAAGCCATGATGGCTGGTGAAGAATCTGATAGTGCTGAAAGCTTCAACTCTTCTGATGGACTGTTCTCAAACAGTGATGATGATGATGATGTCTGCAACATGGCTCTTGAGGATGATGAGGTATCCTCTACTTCTAGTTCACCATCACTCATCTCACAAAACACTAGTGAGGTCAACCTGAAGCTTTCCCTTGGAAAGTTGATGGAAGATTTCACTATGTTACAAGAATTTCATGATAACTGTGTGAGAGAAAATGAAAGATTGGCTATTGAACTTGCCAAAAACTCTGAGGCAGTTGTTGATGTCAAGTCTACTGAGTTGTATCAACAAGTCTTGAGAGAGCTTGAGGAAGCAAATCTCAGGATAGTTGACCAACAAAAGGAGATTGATGATCAACTTCTCTCTCAGAAGAGAAAAGATTTTGAACTTAAAATTCTCAATGCCAAGTTTGAAAACCTCTCACATGAATATGATATTCTTAAATCAAGTGAAGAGAGCCTGAAATTAAAGATGTCTGCTTTGAAGAAATCCTCTAGAGCAATAGAGGAAATTCAAAGTTATCAAAGACCTATGGCTCAAAGAAGTGGATTAGGTTTTGATCCATTTGAATCTTCACCTTGTCTTAGTGTTGCTTCTGTGAGTATCACTAAGAGAATCTTTGTTAAATCAGTGGCACAAACTGAAAATGAAGTAATTCAGCCACTAAACAAAGGAAAAGGCAAAATGGATGATTTGCCTACTCAAGTGCTTCAGGAGATTAGGCCAAAACCTAAGGAAATGGCCAAAGCTCCTGAACATAAGAGGAATGTTGGTCAGCAGAGTAGACCCAATGGAAGAGCAACTCTCCTGAACAATGTTCAGAGGAATTGTCCAAGGTATAATCAGCCTAGGCCAACTCTTCTGAGAAAGCCTCAGCTGACTAGACCCAAGAACAATTACCCTCAAAGGCAAAGTAAAATGAGACAACCAAAACCCTTCATGCCAAAGGGTAATGGTCATAAGAAAGCCTTTCCTCAAAGATTCCCTCAAGTAGCACAAAGAACTCAAAAGTTCAGGAGATTTGACAACTCTCCTGAAACTTACAGAGTTAACACATTCACACACACTTTCCCAAAGGCATTTAAGGGAAAGATAGTGTATGTAGATGCTAGAGGAAGACAACTTAGCCACCTTGAATCAATCAGGGTTATTAGGCAAGTTTGGGTTCCTAAAGGTACAGCTAACCTCTCAGGACCCAAAACACAAAGGGTACCTAAACCAATCTAATTGCAGGTACCATTGGGCCACAAGATGAGGAGCATGAGCAAAAAGTCAGCATGGTACCTTGACAGTGGATGTTCAAGGCACATGACTGGAAACAAGGAACTCCTCACTGATTTTATTGAGAAAGAAGGCCCAAATGTCACATTTGGAGATAGCTCACAAGCAACTACAAAAGGTTATGGTACTTTGATGATTGGTAACATCAAAGTATCCAATGTATCATATGTGGCTGGTCTCAAATATAATCTTCTTAGTATCAGTCAATTCTGTGATAAAGATTTCAATGTTGAGTTTTCTAGTGGAAAGTGCTTGATCAAAGATAAAACTCAACAAATTCTATTGACTGGAACTAGGAAAGGAAATGTGTACTTTGCAGACTGGGACAAGTCTACTGATGCTGCATGCTTCATTGCTAAAAGTTCTAGTGAACAAAGTTGGTTATGGCATAAAAGATTAAACCACTTGAACTTCAAAACAATGAATAAAATTGCTAGAAATGCATTAGTTAAAGGACTACCTAATGAGGTTTTCATTAAAGAGCATGTTTGCAAACCATGCCAGGAAGGAAAACAGATCAAAGCCTCATTTAAAGGAAAACCAGTCATCTCTACTGAAAGGGTGCTTGAACTACTACATATGGACCTTTTTGGACCAATTACCCCTGCAAGCATAAATGGTAGAAAGTACACATTGGTTGTAGTAGATGACTTCTCCAGGTTCACATGGGTGGTATTTCTCCTTAATAAGAAGGAAACACAAGTCAAACTGCCTGAACTTCTAAAGAGATTGTCAAATGAGAAAAGCCTTAGCATCATCAAGATAAGATCTGATAAAGGCACTGAGTTCATTAACTCATACATCAATGAGTATTGCATATCTAATGGAATAGCTCATGAAACCTCAGCAGCTAGAACTCCCCAACAAAATGGAGTTGCAGAGAGAAGAAACAGAACTTTAAAAGAAGCTGCTAGAACCTTAACTGCTGATTCAAATTTACCTAAGAGGTTTTGGGCTGAAGCTATAAACACTGCTTGCCATACTCAAAATAGATGTTTGATAACTAAGGGGCAAGGCAAAACCCCCTATGAACTCTGGAAAGGAAGATTGCCTAAAGTGTCATACTTTCACATCTTTGGTTGTAAGTGTTTCATACACAATAATGGGAAAGAACAGTTGAAAGCCTTTGATAGCAAAGCTGATGAGGGTGTATTCCTTGGATACTCTCAAATCAGTAGAGCTTTCAGAGTCTACAACAAGAAAACCCTTATTATAGAGGAAACACCTCATGTTGTGTTTGATGAATCTATTCATGAGTTCAGGAATGAGAACTTGGAATCAGAAGAAATCACACAGAGGACAACCAGACTGAGTCTAAAAGACAAAAACACTGAATTCATAGATGTTGTCCAAGCCAACCTACCTGAAAAACTCCCATTGGACAACAACCCTGAAGGCAATTTTCCTGAAGCAAATCCCACTGAAGGAAATGGTGAACTGAATGATCCAATCCCAGTTCACAACCAGGTAACAACTACCAATGAAGAAGCAGTTCCTGCTGAGGTAGTTAATGGATCAAATAATCAAGGGGGAACTCAAAATGTTGAAAATGTCATTGTCCCTGACATTGAGGACAACACCCCTGATTATGATCCTGAGTTAGATCCTGCATTTAATTATCCTGAATTTTATGATCAAAATGACTCAGCTTTAGTAGAGGACAACTCTACTGAAGAGATCAGAAAGAGAAGGACTTGGTTGTCTGACCATCCTACTGATCTAATACTTGGTGACCCAAGTATAGGAGTCAAAACAAGGAGATTTCATGGTGAAAGTGCTCTTTTTTGTTGTTTCTTGTCAGAACAAGAACCAAGTGACATTGAGGAAGCACTTCAAGATGCCAATTGGATCACAGCCATGCAGGAAGAACTGAACCAATTCACCAGAAATGAAATATGGGTGCTGGTGGATAGACCTTCACATCAAGATGTTATTGGAACAAAATGGGTGTTCAAGAACAAGAAAAATGAAAATGATGTGATTGTCAGAAACAAAGCAAGACTAGTGGCAAAAGGATATTGTCAACATGAAGGCATTGACTATGATGAGACTTTTGCACCTGTGGCAAGGCTAGAAGCAATAAGGCTCTTTCTAGCATATGCAGCCCACAAGAGGTTCAAAGTATACCAAATGGATGTCAAGAGTGCCTTCTTGAATGGAGTCTTGAAAGAAGAAGTCTATGTGGAGCAACCACCAGGTTTTGAGGTTGGAAACCAAGTCTACAGACTAAAGAAGGCTCTATATGGACTCAAGCAAGCCCCTAGGGCTTGGTATGATACACTGTCACAATTTCTCTTGGATCATGGATTCACCAAGGGAACTGTGGACAGAACCCTCTTCAGAATCTCTGAAGGAGAGGACATCTTGCTTGTCCAAATTTATGTGGATGACATAATATTTGGATCCCCAAATGAAAAGCTGTGTGAGAAATTCTCCAAGCTAATGCAAAGCAAGTTTGAGATGTCCATGATGGGGTTGATGAACTTCTTTTTGGGTCTACAAGTCAAGCAAACAAAAGAAGGAATCTTCATCAACCAAGCTAAGTACACCAGAGAAATGATCAAGAAATTTGGATGTACTACTAGCAAGCCAGTAAGGATCCCAATGAACACAAATTGGAAAATGGATCCTGATGAGAGTGGTATTCCTACCAACTCTACTGAGTATAGAGGAATCATTGGATCTCTTCTCTATCTCACTGCCAGCAGACCTGACATCACCTTTGCAGTAGGTGTTTGTGCAAGGTTCCAAGCAAATCCTAAGAAAAGCCATCTTGAGGCTGCAAAGAGGATTTTGAGGTATCTCAAAGGCACTGAAAACCTAGGCCTTTGGTACCCTGCTGATGACAACATTGAGCTAACTGGCTACTCAGATGCTGACTATGGAGGTTGTAGAATTGACAGAAAGTCCACTTCAGGAACTTGTCAATTCTTGGGCAACAAGCTTATATCTTGGTTCTCCAAGAAACAGAACACAGTGGCTACTTCCACCACTGAAGCTGAATATGTTGCAGCTGGAAGTTGTTGTGCTCAAATCCTTTGGTTGAGACAACAACTAAGAGACTACAAAGTCAACTCTACTGAAGTGCCAATATTTTGTGACAACAATAGTGCTATTGCTATATCACAAAATCCTGTATTGCACACTAGATGCAAGCATGTGGACATCAAGCATCACTTCATTAGAGATCATGTGGAGAAGAAGGACATAAAGTTGGTCAAGATCCACACAGATCATCAAAAAGCTGATATTCTAACAAAGCCACTTGCAGAGGCAAGATTTCTGGAGCTATCAGCAGAGTTGGGATTACTTGATCCAGGGAAGTTGGACAAGTAAAACTTATTGAAGTTAATGGGTAAAAGAGCTGAATTGATCTTCAGCAGACTTGGCCAAGTCCACTGAAATTCAGAAGAGATGGCTACATCTGTTCAGGACACTTGTCCATTGGAATTCAGGACTGTTGTCCACATCTCTTCAGGGCACTTGTCCAAGTGGGGTCAGATAAGTTGTCTTGGCTATCAAACTATTTCATTGGTTTGATAAGCACCTATTTTAGGTAATCATTGGCTACCTTAATATCTGTCCCAATTACAGATATCATCTCTGTGGGATTTATTTTGTCCCCCACACAAAAGGTCACTTTCCATGCATTAAATGCCAAGATTTAACTCTTGTTTGCATTACACTTTTCAAGCCATGATCTACCTCGAAAAACTCCCCAACCATTAACTAATATTTAATAACTTCCACGTTTTGAATAAAACCAATAACTCACTGTTACATTGGTTATTAACCATTGGATCAAAACTGGCCAACTCCTCTGAAACTCATCCTAGCTGTCCAAGTGTATGTTTCCATTTTTGATACCCTTTGAAAATACACAAACCTCACCAACCCCTTTGACAAACATTCTTTTTAGAATATCCCCAAGTCTTAAGATCCCCCACAAACACTTCTTCTCAAACATTCAAACCCTAGCTCGTTTTTCTTCAAACTCTCTTCATACTCTTTCATTTTCATCTCTGTAAACTTCTATGGCTCCCAAAATCAGACCAGAGATGGTTGTTGATTTTTCCAACAAGGCTCTAGACCTTGATTTTGGATACCTTAGCAACAAAAACAATCTTCACTTTGAGCCAATAGTCTCTTTTGAGAGTGAGGATTCTGAAATTACACCAACCCTTAGATGGTTGAGAAGAGCAGGCTTACAAAAGTTCATGGAAGAAAGACCAAGCTCTTGCTTGGAAAGCTACATGGCTGAGTTCTTTGCCTTTCTCAAATGGAGAGGTAAGCCTGAGGATGGTGAAATTTCCACAAGATTGTCATATGTTGCAGAGGGTGAAGAGGAAGAGAGATTTCATAGAGTGAAATTCTCTTCAGAAGATCTTGAAGGAGCCTTTGGATTACCTTTTGAGGGAAGAAATCCAGAAGTCTATGTAACTGGACATGAAGATGACATAGCTCAAGAATGGCTATTAGTTACAGGCCCTCTCTCCTCCACACAAAACAAGAAGACTCTCAAGCCAGAATTTCTTAACCTCTTTGAGGTAGTAGCTAAGAGTCTTTTGAGTAATACTGGAAGCTTGGAGCAGGTCAGCCATCCAAGGATCAGAATCATGGCTGCAGTCATTGATGCCAGTGATAAAGGCATCAAGTTTGATTGGAGGACCTTCATCATGTCTGAGATGATGAAGGAGAAGGCCAAGTTCAAAGTAAGAACTCAAAACAAGGTTGTGCTAGAAGGGAAACTCAAGTATTGCACAAGGGCAAGCTTGTTGATTGAGAGATTTTCCCACTATTCTCAAATGCAAACATTTGCAAAGCCTCTTCCAGCCCAAAAGATTCTGTTCAGAAAGCTCAGCAAGAAGACTGAGCAAAGGAGGATGTTAATGGCCAAGCCTGCTGAAGCAAGGGTGGAAGAGAAGCCTCAGATGAAGAAAAGGACAAAGGCCAGAATGGTGAAAACAAGAAAGATGTCTCAAATTCCCTCAGAGGAGAAATCAGATGCTTCAACTGAGTTTGAAGAAGTTGCCAAAGAGGGAGTGAGTGTGCCTTCTGATCATTCAGAAGAGTTGAGACAAAAATACAATGAGACTAGACAAAAGTCTAGAGGTGATAAGAGGATCAGGGAGGTTGTCCCTGAGAAAGATGGTGAAGGTAGTGGGAGCAGTAGGACAAGCAAGAGAAGGGTCAAGCCTACTGACAAGGTGTTGGAGCTCCAAGAGGAGAGGTCTCTACAACTTGCTCTTAGAGAGAGCAGAGCTGAAAGCAGGACCAAATCCAAATCAAGGACCAACTCATCTGATGCTGGTACTCCAGAATCCAAGGTCCCTGAAGGTCAACAAATAGAGGCCAACATCCCTGAGAATCAGAATCCTGAGCCCAACTCCCCTGAAACTCACTTAACCCCAACCAACCAACCTATCACTCCCATCAATCTTACAAAGAGATATTCTCCTGAAGGGAATGAGCAAAGAAGTGGGATAGATGTGTTAGCAGATATAGCAGTAGATGAGACAAGATTACATTCTCCCCTTGACTCATCTATGCTCAATTATTCAAAACTCTTAGAAGCTGCACTCTTTGAGCCAACCCCCATAAGTAAAGCCCCTTCAGAATCATTGCTCTCAAAAGCAACTGAAGCACCTTTTACAGCACCCAACCCATCTGAAGCCAACATCCCTGAACTTAATCTACCTGAAGCCACACTAGGAGAACCCAGAGCCAACTCCCCTATAACCCAAAGTCCCCATTCAAGTGGAGATGAGGAGGAGTATACTTATGAAAGTATGCTCAGAGGAGGAGCCAAGGCTACTGTAGACAGTTTGTATCCACAACTTGCTGAATTTCCAAGAATTCAGAAGGATTTTCATGATCTCAGGATGCTTGTTGATGTGAAAGACAAATCTTTGATGGAGATATCACAAGTCATTCATGATAAGGGTGCAAACTGGTGGCAGGTAGAGGAGAATAGGTTACTGCACTTTGCTGGAGTTTCAAAGACAAGATTTCTAATTGATGAAGAAATGTTTGCAAAGCTGGTTGCTGATAAGATTAAGGATGAGAAGGAAAGGAAAGCTAAGGGCATCAAACACCCTGATAGTAGCTCAAATGATGATGATACCCCTGATGATCCCTCAAACCCCTCCAATTCCAACCCTCCTGAAACCCCTCAAGCCAATCTCCCTAAACCTTCTGTCTCAGATAGACTTTCCAACCCTCCTAGAACCTATCATAGGAAAGGCTCTGTGCATTCAGAGGTGTTGACCAAGGGTGGTAACACAACCAAGGACACATCTGCCAATGAAGGTTCTTCTGAACCCAAGGCACAGCCTAAAGATGTGGAGGTTCCTGATTTAGAGGCTGGTTTGATTAAGGCCTATTCAATGTCAGGAGTGATGGACATTGATCAGCCCTTAATCATTCAGGATGACTCAGTGGCTGCTGATATAAGCACTGTGATCTCCCCTCAACTGCCATCTTTGAACCTTGATGAAGGTGGAGATGCTGCAGGTTTAGGAGAAGGAGTTGAAAAGGAAAGTAGTGTTGAAAAATCAGAGGGAGTTATGGATGAAAGAGAGGTAGTTATCACTAAGATTGTGAGTGTACCAACATATGAGGATGGTATAAGTGAGGAAGGACAGGTTATTCTTGAAGTCAAATCTGAACTTCAAGAATCCCTTGATGAGAGGAGGCATGTTTCTTTAAGTGAGGACATCATTATTGAAGGGAGAAAAGAACAAGTTGAAAATGAGAAGAAGACTGCTGATGTATCAGAGTCTTATGAAAAAGAAAATGAGGGAGAAAAGTGTGTTTTTACTGACTCTTTTGATTTGTCTGATATTGCAGGTATAACCTTTGATCAAATTTTTGCAGATGAGCTCTTAACAGATGCACCCATCCAAGTTGATAGTGGATCAGCACAAGCCTTGCTTGGGATGCAATCAGATAAATTGGATTCCTTGGCTCATCAAGTCCAAACAGCTCATGCAGAAACCTCTGGAGCTTTGGATGAGCATGGAAGAACCTTGGCATCTGTAGAAATGAGGTTAACTGGCTCAGAAGATGTGGTGTTACCTACCTTAGAGGCAAGGATCAGTGGAGTTGAGACTGGTTTGCAAACCATCTCCACTGAAGTTATCAAAGCTAAAAACACCATGAAGACAGTGTCAAAGGATGTTAAGAAGGAGCAATCTTTGCTAAGAATCAATCACAATAGGAATGTGAAGACACTAAGGTCTGTGGTGAAAAGAGCCCTTGGAAGAAAAACTGCCTTACAGAGACAAAGAGCTGAAGAGCAAAGGGCTGCTATGGTCAAAGCAGCCTCAGAAAAGTTTTCTCAAGAGGTATTGGCCAACATTGCTGAAGGTGCAGTGGCCAACCTCACTGAACTCCTGAAAGTCCAACTGGATGCATCTCTTAAAGCAACCATGGAGGAGGTTGTCCAACGGAAAATGAAGCCTGTTCTAGCTTTCCTTAGCTTGAGCAGTGACAAGATGCAAAATATACATGATGCGAATGTATATCTGTTGGAAGAAATGAAGTCTCTAACCCAAGCTCAGTCCTTATTGGCATCCACTATGAGTGAGCTGAAGCCAGAATGTTTTGATGCTGCCAAAAAGGGGGAAAGGGAAAGAGCAAGGGCAAAAGGTGCCTTAATGATTGGGAGTCCAGTGAAAGGGAAGGACAAAGTCCCTGAAGGAAAAGGAAAAGAGCCAGCAGTGCTGAACTTGGAAGAATTAAATGAAGAAGAGCAGTTAGCACTGGCATTAAAGAACTCTATGGCCTCAGCTCAAGAGGAAAGAGTGAGGTTACAACAAAGACCAGGTGGTGAAATGTCTGGTTTGGACAAAGAAGCTGAAGGTGTCCAAACTAGAGGAAAGATCAAGAAGGCCCATGGAAAGAAGAGACAAGTTGAGAAATTCACTGACTTTCCCAATAGCCTTGATCTTCCACCTGAATTCAGAGTTATTGATGATGAGCCTATGACAAAGAAGTCCAAAACTGCTGAAGAGCCCAAGACTGCTGAAACAGACAAGTCTTCTGAATTTGCCAAAAATGCTGAAGGTCCCAAGTCCACTGAAGATATTGAAGAATTGTTTGTTGAAGGATTTGGACCTGAACCCAAGAAGAAGACAACTGTCTTAGCTGATGATCCATCAAAGCTGTTTCATGAAGGGTTTGGCAAAGACCCTGAAACTCAACAAAAACTGGCCATGATAAGGGCCCAAGAAAGGATGGACTTGTTAGATGAAGCACAGAGAGCAAGAGACAAGAGAAGAGCAGACTTCCAGAAGCCAAGAAGAAAGAGAGCAACATACAACAAGATGAAGCCACAGCTATTGATCCCAATGGACACCAAATATCCTCACATGGATAAATGGGTGCCAATTCAGCTGAATGACTTATGGGAGGAAGCTAAAAGGGAGTATGTCTATGATCAATATGTCATTGACAGATGGAATGGAAGAGATGCCAACTCCACTTTTGCTGAGTTCATGATAGAATACTACAGAGATCTCTATCAACAATTGCTTGCTGCTGCTGACATTGCAAGAATTGAACTCACAGCTCCCAAGCCAATCATATACATGCCTCCAAAGCTTGAAGGATGGATTGATCAAGCAAGAATTCTGAGAGAATTCACTGAGATCCTCAAGCTGAACAAGATGGTTCTTGGACCTAAGGGAACCAACCAAGAAGCCATGGCATTGAAAAGAAGAGTGTGGGCACAGTATGGAATGCTGCCACCTCTTGAGGATGATCTTTGAAATGGCTAAGTCTTCTGACCTTTCTTGATTGATCTATGGTCAAGTTTGCTGATGCAGTGTGCTATGAAAATCTGTTTGCTCTGATATGCCTTGGATTGCTATGATATTATGATATCTGATGATTCTGTTCTTGTCCAGACACTACTAAGTGGTTTTTGCCCTGATACAAGATGACCTGTTACAAGTTCTGTGCTCTGATGATTGAAGAATCTTGTATATGATTAGTATTGCTAGAATTTAATGTTTTGATGTATTTAGTGTTGTTGATTCATGCTCTGATATGTTAATTTCAACTATCAACATGCCTGTAATGATCTGTTAATGAATGATAGTTGAACTTATTTTGAATCAAGAAACACTCATCTCTCTATGCCTATCTATGAAACCTATTTGCATCATGAATGGTGATTACACTAACACATTGCTTTTCAGGATAATTGACCTTAGTCATGTCTTCTGAAGATAAATGTAATAGGTGTAGTCTAAGTCACTTTTGCATAAGTTGTATAGGTTTTGGCATCATCAAAAGGGGGAAATTGTTGGGAATAAAATGAGATATGTTTTGATTGAATACCAAAACCCCCTAAGACATGCCTAAATCATGATTGAATATGTTCTAGAGATGTTAGAACATATAATGTAAAGGCTAGATGAGGAGCTAATATGTTAGGTAGCTCTTAGATGATTAGATGCACAAATTGAGGGGGAACACATGCTTTTAAGTACATAAAGATCAAGTCTCCTCAAGGCTCAAAATCTGGAAATATGATCAGGACTGCTGAAGGACAAGTATGCTGATCAGATGAGTTGTCCAGATGAGTTGTCTCAGCACAATTAATCAAGATCAAGTGCTCTTAAAAGCCTAAAGTCAACTATGCTGAAAGATAAGAGACAACCTCACCCTAAAGATCTTCAAAGAAGCAAGCTAAGATCATCTTCAAGAAAGATAAAGGGTGAGAGCCAAATCATCTGAAGAAGAACAAGACAAACTTGCTGATAAGCAAGACTGCTGATAGTGATAAGGAGAGTTGTCCAAATGATGAGGAATGTTGTCCTATCATTGGAACAACTTTCAGAAGCCATGTCCAAGTTCTAACAAGAAGATCTGAATGTCAGACATTGGGAAGAGTGCTGCAGAATGAAGACAAAGTCTTAACAGCCGTTTATTTCCCAAATGAGGACATGTCACTATCAAGATTCTGTCTTCTAAGTTGATGAACCAAAAGAAGACATTTATGGACATTGGAGGCTGCCTCTCCAACGGGCAAATCCTTCAGTTGTCTATAAATACAGAAGTGTGAAGACCATTTGAAAGCACCTACCTCAACACAATCCAACTAAGCTCAAGTTCTTACAAGCTAGAGTGCTTTCTAGATTTCAAAGACTATCTTAGTCTTCAAACACTTCATCTAAGCTGAACTTCATTATATATCCATACACAAGCTTAGAGAGATATCCTATCCTTATACACTGATCTTCATTGTAAAGGATATCTCATTAGTTGGAACCTTACTTCAATCCTCATATCTTTCAAGAGTGAAAGTGAGAAGGTTGTAGTAGTAGAAGTGGTAGGAGCTGACTGTTGAGAGAAGAACAGTTCAGTTCTGAGTTGAGAAGAGGGTACTAGGACTCTAGACATCCTAGGGATCAATTCACCAAGGAGTGGTGTTCTTGATCAAGTGCACCTTGGCACTATAAAACAAGTTAATTCCAAGAGTGAAGGAATTATCATGTTCAATCAGGGAAAGTGGATGTAGGAGCTTGAGTCTCTGAACCACTATAAACTCTTGTGTTGATTTACTTTCCAAGTACTTTCATACATCTACACTGCACACAAAACTGATCTTTCAAAGATTGATATTCAAAGACTGTGCAAACTGATTTGGACAAGTTCTCTGAAAACTGGACTGTATTGCATTGACTAAGTGATTTCAGAATCTAAAGGAGTCTAAACTAAAAGGGCCAACCACTATTCCGCACATATAACTCCCCTAGATAGTTATTCAACTAAGTACTCAATAGTACTTAGTAGTTTGATTATCTTAGAAGAGTTAATCTTCTTCAGCAGAGTTGTCCAAGACAACCTTGCTGAGCTCTGGTTGATTAAGTTAGAAAAGAAATTGCATACAAGTGTATTCCCCCCCCCCCATACACTTGTTATATACTCCTTTCAGGACCAACAATATAGAATACATTGGTATTTAAACAAATTTTGTTATTATATTGCATTACAAATGCAAAAAACAACCATGCAAGACAAAAAAATCAAACTTTAGGCCACAAGACATAATAGGGAAAATCGAAAACACCTATGTAAGTTAACCCAATAATATTCAATTCAAAATCGATTTCAGAATTTCATCATGCTTTTTTATTAATGAGCAAAGTTTGCATAACAATAATAATCCATGAAAATTAGACACAAACCCCATATTGTTGTAACCGTCTGTAAATTACACCATATTTATAAAAAAAAATGTAATATACGGCTTAACAATGCAAGAAAAGGCAATGGAAACTAAAAATTCCACATATTAGGGCAAAAACATTACAATAAATCAGAAAACTTATGGATCAATTCAAATACACAACATTACCTTTAGAATTTGTTTCAATATTCTGTTGAAAACATCCTTATAACTCTTCTTCTAACTCAGATCGGTTTAGATTTTTCAAGCGTTCTACCGTTCTTCAATTACGATATCAGTGGTGCAATTTTGATCAACTTGTGGGAATGATTTTGTTTGATACACCAATAAAGTTCCTTGCTCAATTTTTGGAATGTGTGGGTTTAAGGGAGGTTCATTAATGCCATCGCGATTTACGAGAGAATTTTGTTTAGGATTTTGATATTTAATTTGTTAACTTATTCATATTACCTATATCATTTAATAAAAGGGTACAATGTGATGGTCCCTACCCTAGGGGTATCAGACGAGTAATTTAGAGTACTTGGTGTGCTCTAAGTGTAGGATAATAAATAACTCTTCAAGACAACTAGTTTGTTGATTCACTAGGGGTCTGGAACTAGCTTATCGGCTGATCTATTATTTGTAGATTTAAGTGCGGAAATTGATGTGCCCATAATTATACTCGTCTATTTGAAGAATAAAAAATATTTGTAAAACATTTTATGTACGATCAGTTGACTTGGAGTCAACTGATACAAATGACTTGTTAAAACGTACCGAACTTTTGACTCCGGTGTCAAAATTATCTCCATAATATGTTTTCGGACTAAGAACGACAAGCCCGTCAAGAGTCATTGCTTCGCTATGTCTAGTGAGTAAATAAGATGGTATCAACTGGTTTGATATCAGTTGATACAAAACATTCTTTAAAATTATGTTATACAATATGTAAACATGCATGATAAAGCAGTAAATAACACAATGATTTATAGTGGTTCGGATCCCAGTCCTAGTCAACTGTTACAGCCCCGTTGTGATATTAATCTCTTCCAAATACCTTGTATTTTACATGACAAGAATAACATGTTTTGCTACTTTATGTCCCAAGAGAAGACTTTGGATCATTTGGCATCCCTAGATGCACTCGATCCCACTAGTCATTGTGAGGGGTTAGCACTCTTACCGTGATCTTCTCAGACTTGGCTTTTGTGGATTTATGATAGAAGGGTGGTTTGATGTATATGAACTAGGTGAGATTTTTCCTTACAATCTAATTTAGCCGCATGCTAGGATTGAGAAAATCTATCTAAAGTTTGGATATGTATATGACAATACTAGCTTAGGAACTATTATGAGTTCACTCACTGTTTAGAAGATGATGCTTGATGATTCTTCATGAACAATCTATTGAGCTGATCTTGTCATCTGATCTTTTCAGCTCTATGCTTGACCTTTGCATCCATTCACTCATGTGTGAGATATGAATAAGAACTCATATACTCCCTCCACTTTTTAATAAGTGTCACTTTAGCTTTTTTCAACAAATTAAGATTATAAATTGTGGTCTATATTACCCTTCATTAATTATAACTAATTTTTATATAGAAATTTTATTTTATAAAGAATGTGGTCAAGAATGTAACTAGTATTCATAAACTAAATTAATTATGGTATAAACAATATTTATGGAATTTATTTATGAATAATATATATGGTAAATGAATAAGGGTAAATTAGTCAAAATTAAAGAAAAAAACCCAGAATGACACTTATTTTAAAATTAGTTAAAAAGTCAAAGTGACACTTATTGAAAAACGGAGGGAGTATATAATAATGATCCTGAATGTTATTGTTGGATGATAGCAATCAAATCTCCACCATTTTGGGAATCACAATCTTCTTGATTGATGTCATTGAATATTAACGTTGCCACATAATATTCAATGCATCATTGACTTTCCATTCTTGTGCAATGTGTCACGTCAGATCTTGAGTGTCAGTTGTCGCATTCCTATTGGTCCACTTCAGCTCTGATTTGTTCTTCATTATACAAAAACATATGACATTTGCTCCAACTGATTTTTGGTTCAGCTCATCTTGACTTGACACTTGAGCATCAGCTTGCTTCCCCAGCTGTATGAACCTTGGTTGTCTAGTAACTATCTTTGGTCCTCAGCTGATAAGAATACTCAACTAATGAAACTCAACTGATCATACTCAGGTGATCAGTCGAGTTCTCCCTTGACTGGTTCTTCCTCTTCTGGTCTTCATCTTCTTTTCTCTTCTTGAGCATACGCGAGTCTCTCTATTTCATCAGCTGGGTTCCCTCTCGGCTGATGCTACCAGAAGCTATCTATTACAAGGTATATAAATGAAGTTGTCTATACAATACAACTTATCATATTACAAGTGGTTTGACTTATCAAAACTAAGAGATTATTGCCTAGTAATTCCACTATTAGAACCCATTAAACTAATAGAAACACCAAGATGTATAATTTTCTAATAAAGTCAAAATAGAGTTAAAAAACCAAGAATACCCTTATATAAATAAATAGGAATCCTATACTCATTTAATTCATTCTCCTCATTCACCAAAAACCAAAATTAAAACCCTAGCCCCTCCCTACCATCCCCTCGCTGCCGCCGCCCCCTTTTCCCACCGCCTCCCTCTCTTGCAACCGACCCCCCTCGATTTCGACGTTGCACCATGGCCGCCGCCCACCAACACGACCGCCGCCGCCCTCCCCACGGTCGTCGCCTCCCAAACCATGAAGAAGCAGCACCTTGACCGCCGTCGTTGCTTTGCAGCCGTACTGACCGGGGAAGACGAAGTGGCCGAAGAAGAAAGCCTCGTGGCCACCGCCGCCTGGCCGTCGAAGACGAAGCAGCCGTCGATCTACAATCCCCTCGACTCCGATGCGCCGATCTATTGGTCGTCGAAGAAATGTATTATTTGCATCTCTTCAATTAATTTGCAGTTTTCTCCTCTTCGACTCCTCAGCCATAACCACCCCTCACGACCAACTGCTGAGATATGGCTGCCTCCGGTTCCGATGAAAAGTCTGCAAATGGCGAAAATACTTCTCCAGAAGAGGCTTTGTTTGATCTTGAAGGAGTCACCATAATTAAAGAGGGGGAGACTGATATTCTGATGAAGGACAAAAATAAAGTTTTTTTTAACATCGTCCAGGTTCTTAATTTCTCTTGTTTAATCTACGTTAATAATGTAACCTCAATTAAAGAATGTTTCAGGAATGACTTTAGTTGTTTGCAAATCGCTGTCGGTGAATTTTATTATAAATTTGATGAAAGTATACTGGGTTTCTTGCTGATGTAGTGAGTTACTTGATATGTTTTTAACCTTATGGTGGTGGACCTAAAACTGATTTTGAAGATAAATATTGTTGCTTAATTTTTACAAAAATATTTGCTACTAAGTCAATAGGGACCTTCTATATGTAGTCAGGGTGTCGTAACGTGTCGTAATGACTACCGTAGTCAATTAATCTAAGCCATTAAAAATCTAATCTAAAGGTTTAGATTTGATGACCTTTTACCTTTTGTAAATTTTACGATATGTATTATCGTAATGTGTCGTAATGTGTCATAAATTTGTATTTTCTATTAAATTAAATTAATTAAAATATATTATTGTAAATTTACATTTTTATCCTTATACAATAAAATAATTTATTACAACAATTATCTACACCCGCTAATTTTATGAGTTCACCCCAAATCATTTTTTACCATAGTTATCTGCACCCATTCATTTTATGAGTTCACCCAAATCATGTTTTACCATAGTTATCTACACCCATTCATTTTATGAGTTCACCCCCAAACCATTTTTTTTTTACAACGGTTATCTACACCCGCTCATTTTATGAGTTCACCCCCAAATTATATTTTTACCAAAGTTATCTGCACCCGCTCATTTTATGAGTTCACCCCCAAATTATTTTTATACCACAATTATCTGCACCCGCTCATTTTATGAGTTCACCCCAAAATATTTTTTTAAAAATAATTACATTTAAAAGACTATATTATTTTTTTATTAATTAACACAAAATATAATAAAAGGTAAAGTCTAGTACGCACTCCAGTGCATGTTATGCACCCTAGTCCATGTTGCACTTTTCAGTTTTACTGACTTACATTTTTTGGTAAATGGTGTTGCACGTTTCAATTATTACTAAAAATATTATTATACAGTTTAATAATTGAAAAATGCAACACCATTTACCAAAAAGTGTAAGTCAATAAAACTGAAAAGTGCAACATGGACTAGGGTGCATAACATGCACTCGAGTCCATAGCAGACCAACCCATAAAAAAATCAACTCTAATTTATACATTTACAATCTACAACCGAGTCATTGCCGAGTTACCGTCGATTCACCACCAAATCACACATATTTTTAGAAAAAAAATCGTAAAAATATAATTAAAAAAAACTATCGAGATTAGGCACAAATTTCAATTTTTTTTCTTTTTAATTTTTCTTCCCATTTTCAAATTTTATTCCAAACTTTTTATTTCTTCGTTTTTTTTTGTTTTCTACTTTTTTTTCATTAGTATATTTTTTAGTTTTAATACAAAATAATATTATATGTATGATTTTATTATAATCCCTCCGTCCCAGTGAAAGCTCCTCATGAGCTTCGGACACAGAGGTTAAAAAATATGATATAATAAGTGGATGTATGAGAGGTGATGTGATTGAGAGAGAGAAGAATATAATGAAATGTGAGAGGGAATAGTTTGGAAAAAAAGGAATGAGTAACTATCATTGGGACAAACGAATAAGGAAAGTTGGGTAGCTTTCAATAGGAAGGAGGGAGTAGTCGGTAATACAACAAGTAATAACCAGTAATACCATAAACAGTAATCAGTAATACCATTAACAATAATTAGTAATACCACGAACATTAATCAGTAATACCATTAATATTAATCAGTAAAATTTTATACAATAACAAATAATTTCACACATCTAATTATATTCAATAATACAAAAAATAATTATCAGTAATAACATGAACAGTAAGTAGTAATACCATGAACATTGAATAGTAATATCTTATACAATAACAAATAATTCCACAAATCTAATTATATTCAATAATACCAAAAAAAATTATCAGTAATACCATAAACAATAATATGGAATACCATAAAAATAATAATAATCAGTAATAAATAATTTCACATAATCAGTAATACCACAATTAATAATCAATAATCATTAATATTAATTCAATAGTGTATTAATAGTAATACCGCAATCAATAACTAGTAATACCAGTATCAATAATATCAATAACAATAATACCATAAAAAAAATGGAGAGAGTGCAGATCGGGGTGTACTAAAGAAAATAGAGGGTGCACATTACCAAATCCAATTGAAGGAAATCCTAGCCCAATGGGAGGGCACCCTAGGTCAGTAGTCGTCGCTTGGGATTTCATCAGCAAGGTCACCGGCTCCGAGTGTCGTCCGGTCAGAGATTCATCAGCAACATACTCACAGTACTCCGTCGGGCCGTCGTCAGCCGGAGGAAAAGGCTGCGCAGGAGCAGGGTGAAGAAGACGGATGAAGCAATGTAGCTTCG
Source organism: Galeopsis tetrahit (assembly GCA_963675135.1). Classification (NCBI taxonomy): domain Eukaryota; kingdom Viridiplantae; phylum Streptophyta; class Magnoliopsida; order Lamiales; family Lamiaceae; genus Galeopsis; species Galeopsis tetrahit. Next base: position 5,864,514 of record OY776130.1, read on the forward strand.
ATTTGGACAGAGATGAACGACGAGAGAGAGGCAGCGTCGATCCGAGTGTTGCAAGCGAGCGCTATTGATGTAGGAGAAGCTCCTGGATCGCGAACGCAAGGGAGATTGATCGAAGCAGTCGCGTCGGTGGTCGAAATGAGGAGAGGATTTCGGCCGCCATGGAAGATTATGTTGATTGTTATGGAAGTGAAGAATCGCGATTGCGATTCGAGGAGGGGTCTCGGGCTTCAGCGGCCGAGACCGAAGCGCCGCCGTCGCCGTCGAGGGGGTGGTCGGGCATGGTGGTGGCTGGGTCACCCGTCGACATGCATGGATTTCCGGCAGATCCTTTACTCATCAAATTAAAATTAAAATTTAGGTGCACCGTCGATCGACTTTAATAAAATTATACCTATAATATTATTTTGTATTAAAATTAAAAAAATACACATGCAAAAAATGGAAAAGAAATACAGGAAATTTAAAAAGGAAAAGAAAAAAAAACAAGGAAATAAAAATTTTGAAAAAAAAATTGAAAATGGGAAGAAAAAAGAAAAAAGAAAAAGAGGAGGGGGAAGAAAAATTAAAAAGAAAAAAAATTGAGATTTGTAGCTAATTTCGATAGTTTTTTATTAATTATATTTTTACGCTTTTTTTTTTAAATATGGGTGATTTGGTGGTAAATTGATTTTTTAGAGTTTATTTTATTATATTTTGTGTAAAATAATAAAAGGATAATATAGTCTTTTAAATGTGATTATTTTTTAAAAAATATTTTGGGGTGCACTCATAAAATGTGCGAGTGCAGATAACCGTGGTAAAACAATAATTTGGGGGTGAACTCATAAAATGAGCGAGTGCAGATAATTGTGGTAAAAAATAATTTGGGAGTGAACTCATAGAATGAGCGGGTGTAGATAACTGTTGTAAAAAAGAAATGATTTGGGGGTGAACTCATTAAATGAGCGGGTGCAGATAATTGTTGTAAAAATATGATTAGGGGGTGAATTCATTAAATTAGCGGGTGCAGATAATTGTAGTAAAAATATGATTAGGGGGTGCACTCATTAAATTAGTGGGTGCAGGTAAAATATAAATAAAATTTAAAAAGAATGGTAATATAGTAAATAACAAAATATAATTTAAATAATGCTAAAAATAACTGAAACCTGTATGACAGGTAGCAGGTCGTTTTTACGGTTACGACGCCACATGGCGCGATTCGACAAAGTGATTGCGTAGTCACTTTGTAAAATGTGACTACCGTAAGAATTGCCCAAGTCAGTATTGTTGCTTCAATGTTTTGAAACATTTTGAGTACTCCATTAACAAATGAGTTGCAGATGTATTGGTTAGCCTATAGGTGAATTGAGTCAGTCTTCTCCTCAGAATCCCAGACATCAGGTTATATTCTTGATTAGGAATTTTGTTGTGTGTTCTTGTTATGAATTTTTGGATTGTAGAACGCATGTTGACCCGAAGACAACTAAATGTTCACGGAGATTTCAAATGTAATAGAAGGAACTGAGATAGAAATGTATTAACATAATTTTCTAAGATATTCAGTCTTCATTATTCTTATCATGCCATTTTTTGTCACACATTTTATATGAAAAAAGCAACAATTATACTTAAGTGTTATGTAATTTTCGTTAGGCATAAGCATAATGTGATATGCAAAATAGTTATCATATTTTAATCTAATTTTAAGAAATGATTTGAATTATGCATAAGTGATATACAAAATAGTCATCATATTTCAATCGAATGCATTATGCATAACGTGATATGCAATATAAATCATCATTCAAATAATCATCATATTTTAATTAAATGGTAAGAAATTATTTATTTTGGGAAGATAATTAAATTCACCTATTAAATAAATTTAAAAATCTAATTAATTAAAAAATGTTTCAAATTATAAAATATCTAATTAAGTGATCGTGTAGAAATGTTGGTAGATTACACGAAATAAATTTTAGATAGTGATTCGGGTGGAATTTACACGTTTTATAAGCACATGTGAAGCATATTTTGATGTGGATTTCATTGATTTATGCATTGATTATGATTGTTTGAGCCAAAATGAGAGAAAGGTTGTGTTTTGTCGATTTTATAGGAAATATGATGGAATTTGGAGCAAAACACCAACCATACTTTACTGGATCAGGAAGAGGAGTGCACCGTTGGATTCGTCTCGAAAAATGGAGTGGAATGAAAAAAAGAATCGAGTCAATCGGAGGTCGGAAGCTCGAGATACGAAGAGACGAAAAAACATGTCCGGGTAGAATCAACCCGGGCGGGTCAAAAATGACCCGGGCGGGTCAAAACCACCCGGGCAAAGACAGATTTTGATGATGTTCGAATTTGGCCCGGGTGAAACCCACCCGGCCGGGTGGTTTCGACCCGGGCAAGGCTGAATTAGTGTTTGCTTCGTATTTTGGCCGGGTGGCATGCCCGGGTGGGAGCCACCCGGCCGGGTGACAACATTCTCGGGGGTTTTTGGCCATTTTCTCCATTTTTTAGGGACCAACTTGCAATTTTGGCATCCAAACCCTTCCCCAACACTATATAAGGCCTCATTCTTGAAACCCAAAACACTCTCCCCCAAATTCACACATAGTTACACATACTTGGAGGTGTTTTGGCCATTTCTCTCTCAATTCTTCATCAAATCAAGGAAGAAAGGATGCAATAGCTCCCAAATTCCATTCCCTACCACATTCTAGACTAAGCTTTCTATTTCTTTTCCTTTTTATTTAGTTATTTCATTTGGATTTTGTAATTTCATTATGCTAGTTAGTAGCTAAACAACTTTGTGGTTCTAAGGCATTGTAAGACTTGGATTGATGTTTATGAGTAATTTCTTTCTTTAATTGGTGTTTATTTCCTATTTGCATGTTTAATTATCTATTGTCAAGCATGTTGTTATTGACCATGATGATTTGCTTATCTATTGTTAATTGGAGTAAGATCGAGAGATTTATTTCATTTAATTGTATGCAAGCATGCAACCCGATATTATTATGAGCTCGAGAGAGGATTAATTATCGGAGAGGGAATCGAATGGTCTTAGGAGCTCGTTTAGGCGGTGTAATGTTTGTGAGGTAGAAATACGAGCCTATGTTGCATTGCGCCTTTGGTTAATTAGATCGAGAGATTAATTAATTCTTCTTGTGTGATCACCCTATATGAGATAAACTTAATGACCATCTAAACGAGATAATATTCATAAACGGACATCTAAGTGTTACAATCGCCTTGGAACCCACCTTCTTTCTTTGAGTTACATCCGTTCACTTTCGTTTTACTTATTTGCTTGGTATTTGATCGATTTCGTCTTTGCTCTTAATTACTTATTTGTGACACTTGGTAGGTAATTTTAGAGTAAATCATCATATTCAAACTATCGATCACGTCTATTTAGAATTCGACTAGCAAACTACCCTTTTACGCTTTAACCTTCTCGTGGGATCGGCCTCGTGCTTATCACGCTACAATAGACGCCGTATACTTGCGGTTGTTTATTTAGTGTTGCATAACGCGTGTATCAAGTTTATAGCGCCGCTGCCGGGGAGGTTTTTATAAGCTCTAGAGTGTAGGCTAGGAGAGTTTTAGTTTAGACATTTTACTTGCTTTCCTTATTTCTCAAAAATTCAAAAATATTTGTGTTTGTTACTATTGAGCTTATTTGCAATTCTCACTCTCGTTTGCTCTTTTGATAGACATGGTTTATGATCACACGATCTAGGAGGAACCACCAAGAAGTGATACCTTTAGATCCGGAGATTGAGGCCAATTGTCGAAGAAGGAACACCGAAAGGAGAAGACTAGAGTTGGAAAGAATGAATCGAAGGGAGAATCCGGTTGTAGAAGAAATTGAAGAGGAACTTGAGAATCACGGAGTCGAAGGAGTTGAGGAACCTAACGGGAATGGAGGTAACCGACCTCAAGGGGTGCTAAGGGACAACTTTCGTCGTAGAGTTGAAGAAAACATTGGGATGGAAGGGAATGTAGAGCAACGTGAGGAAAACGGGAATCAACGAGTATTGAGAGACCATTTCCGCCCTATCCCAAGGCCCTATGGAGGAGCGGGTCGGGAACCCGTTGATGCTCATAACTTTGAGCTCAAACCGGCCCTAATCATGATGGTTCAAAACAACCAATTTGGAGGGTTGTCAAAGGAGGATCCTAACCTCCATTTATCTCAATTCTTAGAGATAAGTGGAACGGTTAAGATCAACCGAGTTCCTCAAGACTACATCCGTCTCCAATTGTTCCCATTTTCCCTCCGTGATCGTGCAAAGCAATGGTACATGTCTCTTGATCTAAGGACAATCGAAAATTGGGCCGATCTTGTAGACGCTTTTCTCATGAAGTACTTTCCTCCAAGCAAGACCATCAAGATAAGAGGAGAAATTTCTTCCTTCATGCAAGACGATGATGAGTCTTTAGCCGAGGCTTGGGAGCGTTTCAAGGATCTCATACGGAGTTCTCCTCAACATGGGTTCTCAAGAGACCAATTGATTTGCTATTTCTACAACGGGATGGACCATCGAACGAGAGGGATGGTGGATGCCTCGGCCGGTGGAGGCTCTTTGCTAGGAAAAACGACGGATGAGGGTTATGTGCTCCTAGAGGAGATGGCAAAGAACGGACACCAATGGCCATCCGAGAGAAGGCAAGCCCGGAAAGTTGCTTCCACTAATGAGTCGGATGATTTTGCTATTTTATCCAACAAGATGGACAAGTTGACTTCGATGATGGCGGCCAAGTCATTAATGGGACCTAGTGATGAACAATATGAAGAGGCCCATTATATGAACAATCAAAGAGACCGTCAATTTCGAGAAAGAGGTTGGAATGAGAGGCAAAACCCTCCTAATCCAAATCATTACCATCCCGGATTGAGGCAACATGAGAATTTCTCTTATGCCAACACAAGGAATGCCATCATCCCACCTCCAAATTTTAATGTTAGAGATGGAGCTATTGTGGAATCTTCATCAAAGCCATCAATGGAGGATATGTTTGGTGCTTTTATGGGGGAAACCACGAAATTCATGAGAGAGACTAGAGAGAATGCAAACATAACTCGTCAAAGATTTGATGAGCAAGGAGAAATGATCAAGAATATGGCAAACAACATGAAAGCCATAGAAAAGCAAGTGAGCCAACTTTCTAATGTCATTGGTAGTCAACACACTCCGGGGCAATTTCCTTCAAACACGGAGCTCAACCCCAAAGAGCATTGCAAAACTATTAAGCTAAGAAGTGGGACGAGCTACGATGGGCCAAAGATGCCACAAGAGGAGGAAATGGTAACGGCACCCGAGGATGTCGACAAAGAAGATGGACAAGAGAAAGAAAGGCAAGAGGAGATAGTGAGGGAAGAAGAGAAAGTAGAGGAGAAAAAGAGTGAGGAGGCAATCCCTCCTCAAGACAAAGGCAAGAATGTGGTACCTCTCCCATACCCTCAAAGGTTGAAGAAGAAGGGCTTGGACAACAAATTTGCTAAGTTTGTGGAGATGTTCAAGAAGATCCACATCAACATCCCCTTCGCCGAAGCTCTAGAACAAATGCCCCACTACTCCAAGTTCTTGAAAGAAATCATGTCCAACAAGAGAAAGATGGTGGAGTATGAAACGGTGCATTTGACCGAAGAATGTAGCTCAATCATTCAAGCAAAGCTACCTCAAAAGCTTAGAGATCCCGGATCCTTTACCTTGCCATGTGTTATTGGAGATGGAGGTACATTTAAAGCTTTGTGTGATTTGGGAGCTAGCATTAATCTCATGCCTTTGTCCATATTTAAGTCACTTGGTTTGGGGAAGCTTACACCGACCACCATGAGCCTTCAATTGGCGGATAGATCTATGACATACCCCTTGGGTATAGTAGAAGATGTGTTGGTGAAAATCAATAAGTTCATTTTCCCGGTGGATTTTGTGGTATTGGATACGGAGGAGGACAAGTATATTCCACTCATCTTGGGAAGACCATTTTTGGCAACCGGTGGGGCCATTATTAACGTGAGGAAAGGGGAGTTGGAACTTCAAGTGAACAACGAGAAAGTGTTGTTCAACATCTACAAGGCCATCAAGTTTAGAGATGATGAGGATGAGGTCTATGAGTGCAACATGATCAATAGTGTGCAAGCTTGTGTGGATATGCACATGGAAAAGAGCAACTCAAAAGACCCACTTGATTTTTGCATAAGAGAATCTCTTAACTCACTCTCTTCTATTCCCTTTGATTTTAATTTTGATGAGCTTAATGATGTAGAATTGTTTGAATATATGTCTTCTTTTGATGTTTTGAAGGAACTTTCAATCAAAAAGGAGGAGAAATTCATGGAGATACAACAAGAAGCCAAGTTTGGGGGGGTTTTACTTGAAGAGTGTCAAAGATTTTCTCACAAAAATCTTGACACTTGGCCCTCATGTTACACATTGGAAGCACCAAAGGAGGAGGCTAAGGAGAAACCAAAAGCTCAAGAGAAGGGGAGGAAGCTTGACTTGAAACCACTTCCGGAGCACTTGAGATATTTTTATCTTGAACAAGGTGAACTCTTTCAGGTTATTGTTTCTTCACACTTGCATGAGCTTGAGCTAGAAAAATTGCTTAGGGTGCTTAGAACTTATAAATAGGCTATTGGTTGGGATATTTCGGATTTGAAGGGTATACCGGCTCATATTTGCATGCATAAAATTAGACTAGATGAGTCTATTAAGCCTAAGGCCCAAGGTCAAAGAAGATTGAACCCCATAATGCAAGATGTAGTAAGAAAAGAAGTGTTGAAGTGGTTAGATAATGACATAATCTTTCCCATAAGTGATAGTGAGTGGGTGAGCCCAACACAAGTGGTACCTAAGAAGGGGGGTATGACCATTGTTACAACCGACACCTTAGAGGTAATCGCTTCTAGGACCACCGTGGGATGGAGAGTATGTATTGACTATCGTGCATTGAATAGTGCCACTAGGAAAGATCACTTCCCTTTGCCTTTTATTGATCAAATGTTGGATAGGATGGCGGGATACGAGTATTATTGCTTTCTCGATGGTTACTCGGGCTACAATCAAATTTTGATTGATCCTAAAAACCAAGAGAAATCAACTTTTACTTGCCCTTATGGTACTTTTTCTTTTAGGAAAATGCCATTCGGAATATGTAATGCTCCCGCCACCTTCCAACGATGCATGATGGCTATTTTTCATGGTATGATTGAAAACATAATGGAGGTATTCATGGATGATTTTTCCGTGTTTGGTTCTTGCTTTGATACATGTCTACGTAACCTTTCTTGTGTTTTACAAAGATGTATAGATACCAACTTGGTGCTTAATTGGGAGAAATGCCACTTCATGGTGAAGGAAGGGATTGTGCTTGGACACAAGGTTTCGGCAAAAGGGCTTGAGGTCGATAGAGCCAAGATTGTGGCTATTGAGAAGCTACCCCCACCAACCAATGAGAAGGCGGTTAGGAGCTTCCTTGGACATGCCGGGTTCTATAGAAGATTCATCAAAGACTTTTCGAAGATAGCCAAGCCCGTGTGTGCATTGTTGGAGAAGGGAGCCACTTTCATTTTTAGTGAAGAATGTGTGAAGTCGTTTGAGATTTTGAAAGAGGCCTTGATTAAAGCTCCCGTGTTGGTGATACCCGATTGGAGCCAACCATTTGAGATCATGTGTGATGCTAGCGACTATGCCATTGGAGTGGCTTTGGGCCAAAAGAGGGACAAGCTTTTCCGAGTGATTTACTATGCAAGCAAAACCTTGAATCCGGCTCAAAGGAATTACACCACAACGGAGAAGGAGATGCTAGCCGTGGTGTATAGCTTCGACAAGTTTAGAGCCTATTTGGTTGGAGCCAAAACCATCGTGTATACGGATCACACGGCTTTAAAGTATTTGATTGAGAAGAAGGAGGCCAAACCAAGGTTGATACGATGGGTACTTCTTTTGCAAGAATTTGACGTGGAGATAAGAGATAGGAAAGGATGTGAAAACGTGGTGGCGGATCATCTCTCAAGACTTGAGAATGTGGAGGAAAAGGACATCCAAGTTCCTATCAAGGAGTGGTTTCCCGATGAGCAAATCCTTGCCATCAAAGAAACATGTCCATGGTTCGCCGACTTTGTGAATTACATAGCTACCGGAACACCACCACCAAACCTCTCATTTCATCAAAAGAAGAAGTTTTATCATGATGTCAAATTCTATGTTTGGGAGGATCCGTTTCTCTATAGATGGTGTTCGGATATGATCATGAGGAGATGCCTAGCGGAAGATGAGTGGGAGAAAGTGATTGAAGAGTGCCATTCATCTCCTTATGGAGGTCATTTTGGAGCAAATAGGACGGCCCACAAAGTTCTTCAAAGCGGTTTTTATTGGCCATCCATCTTTAGGGATTGTGAAGCGTTTGTGAAGAAGTGTGACAAGTGTCAAAGGATGGGGAATATTTCAAAAAGGCATGAGATGCCTATGAAGAACGTGATTGAGGTAGAACTCTTTGATGTGTGGGGGATAGACTTCATGGGGTCATTCCCTAATTCCCATGGATTTTCATCCATCCTTTTGGCCATTGATTATGTCTCTAGGTGGATTGAGGCCATTCCAACCACTACAAATGATGCCAAGGTGGTCCTCAACTTTTCGAGGAAGAACATTTTCACTCGTTTTGGCACTCCAAGAGCACTAGTGAGTGATGGTGGTTCACACTTTTGCAACCGATGGCTAGATCAACTCTTAGCAAAATATGGAGTGAAGCATAGGGTGACCACACCTTATCACCCCCAAGCAAATGGACAAACGGAGCTTGCTAATCGAGAAGTGAAGCAAATCTTGGAGAAAACCGTTGGGTTAAAGAGAAAGGATTGGGCCATCAAGTTGGATGATGCTCTTTGGGCATATCGAACCGCCTACAAAACACCTTTGGGCACATCTCCTTACCAACTTGTGTATGGAAAATCTTGTCATCTACCCGTGGAAGTGGAGTTGAGAACTCGTTGGGCTATTAACGAGTTGAATCTTGATCTTAAGGCATCCGGAGAAAGAAGGAAGATGATGCTTAATGAGCTTGATGAGTTTAGAAATGGAGCTTTTGAGAACTCCAAGATTCACAAAGAAAGAGCTAAGAGGTTTCATGACAAGATGATTGAAAGGAGGGAGTTCCAAGTGGGAGAACAAGTTTTATTGTTCAATTCAAGGTTGAGGCTATTTCCGGGCAAGTTGAAGTCAAAGTGGTCGGGACCCTTTGTGATTAAGAATGTGACGCCCATGGGAAATGTAGAGTTTGTTGATAAAGATGGAACAACCTTTGTGGTAAATGGTCAAAGAGTGAAGCACTATTTTGGAAGTGAACAATTTCAAAAGGTGGAGTCACTCCGCTTAGATGAGGCTTGAAAGTAGAGAGAACCGTCCGGCATAGGACGTTAAAAATAGCGCTTCTTGGGAGGCAACCCAAGGTTTTATTGCTTTCTTGTTTTTATTGCTTTGATAGTGTTGATAGCTTGGTTTATTTTGTAGGTATGGATGAAGAGTACTATAGACACCTTGTTTTGGAGAATGAAGAAGAAGCAAGGCCAACTTTGGAGAAAGAAAGCAAGTGATGTAATGGTGATCTTTGAAGAGCATTGGATGTGCAAGGAGGGAGGTAACAACTTGTAGCCCCAAACTTAGAATTTTTACATAGTAAAATTCTAAGTTTGGGGGAGTTATTTTTCTTTTACTTTTCTACTAGTTGTTACCCTTGCACCGGTTCGTCATTCTACTTGTGTCACATTTTGCACCGGCGCACACTTGACTTGCACATGATTATATTGATTAAGTTGGTTTTGATCACATGTTGGGTAGTAGGTCTTTGGTGAAATGTGAGCATGAATAGTCATTGGGATCCATTGTTGAGTAGTTGTAATGATGTCTATTTGCTTTGAATGTATGCATGATTGGTGTTGGAATATAGTATCATGTTGTGTTCATACTTGTGATATTTGATAGCATGGATGCATGATGTGTTGTTGTTTGGGAACATGTGATAAATGTGAGAGTTCTATTGAATAAACCGGTGAGAATTGAGCCTTGAATCGAGCATGTAATTCGGTTTAGTTCATTTGAGAGTGGACTATGTTATTGCTAGTGATCCTAGAACTTGCCCAAATTCTTGTTTGAAAGAATGATTGTGTGAGATGATGTGATGTGATATAGGCCATCTTGTTCTAAAAAGAGTCACTTAGCCAAAATTTCCCAAAACCGAAGTAATTTTCCGTAGTTAGCCCCTTGAGCTTAATTCCTCATTTTCTTGGCAAACTACAATGTTAACCACTTAGCCTTTTTGAGCCTTTTGATTCCTATATCTAATGGGGGATAAAAGACAAAGTGGAAAACATGTGCTTGAATGAATATCTTTGGTGAAAGGAGAAAGTGGAAAAGTTGAAAGAAAAAGAGAAAGATGAAAAGAAAATCAAGGAAAAAGAAAAGAGGGACAAAGAGCCCCAAAAGCTTGAAAAGAAAAATGGTTCAAAAGATGAGGTGATGAATACTTGAAAAAGAATGAAAAAGAGAAAAGTGAGGATGAAGTTTGTAAGCTTTGAAAGTGAAAGCACAAATTGTATAAAAGCAAGTTTTGTCCCCCACTAGAAGAGTCACAATTCCCAAAGTCATCCTACCTCGTCCAAAGAGCCAATGTTACATCCTTGATTAAGTCCTATTGATCACATTGTTGAGCATTTGAGTGTGTGTAGAAAGTAGAAGTTGAGCAAGCATATGGTGATTGCATAGCATGACTTGGTTGATGAGTGCATTAATATCCTTAATTTGTTTGTGTGTTTGAGAGAAACACTCCATCATGTGAGTAGAGGACTTGAGCATTTGGATTATGTTTCCCATCACAATGTGTTGTGCACTTGTGCATTCTTTGATCTATGAATGTGGATTGCAATAGTGAGCCTATAACTTTCATTGAGAAATGCACTTGGAGAAAGAGACATCATTACATCTTGCTTTGCATGTGTGATTTGCATTGAATATTCCATTGTGATCATTCCACCCTCATTGCTTTAAGTGCTTAGTTGTTTGAGGACAAACAACATTTTAAGTTTGGGGGGGTTTGATTCGGGTGGAATTTACACGTTTTATAAGCACATGTGAAGCATATTTTGATGTGGATTTCATTGATTTATGCATTGATTATGATTGTTTGAGCCAAAATGAGAGAAAGGTTGTGTTTTGTCGATTTTATAGGAAATATGATGGAATTTGGAGCAAAACACCAACCATACTTTACTGGATCAGGAAGAGGAGTGCACTGTTGGATTCGTCTCGAAAAATGGAGTGGAATGAAAAAAAGAATCGAGTCAATCGGAGGTCGGAAGCTCGAGATACGAAGAGACGAAAAAACATGCCCGGGTAGAATCAACCCGGGCGGGTCAAAAACGACCCGGGCGGGTCAAAACCACTCGGGCAAAGACAGATTTTGATGATGTTCGAATTTGGCCCAGGTGAAATCCACCCGGCCGGGTGGTTTCGACCCGGGCAAGGCTGAATTAGTGTTTGCTTCGTATTTTGGCCGGGTGGCATGCCCGGGTGGGAGCCACCCGGCCGGGTGACAACATTCTCGGGGGTTTTTAGCCATTTTCTCCATTTTTGAGGGACCAACTTACAATTTTGGCATCCAAACCCTTCCCCAACACTATATAAGGCCTCATTCTTGAAACCCAAGACACTCTCCCCCAAATTCACACATAGTTACACATACTTGGAGGTGTTTTGGCCATTTCTCTCTCAATTTTTCATCAAATCAAGGAAGAAAGGATGCAATAGCTCCCAAATTCCATTCCCTACCACATTCTAGACTAAGCTTTCTATTTCTTTTCCTTTTTATTTAGTTATTTCATTTGGATTTTGTAATTTCATTATGCTAGTTAGTAGCTAAACAACTTTGTGGTTCTAAGGCATTGTAAGACTTGGATTGATGTTTATGAGTAATTTCTTGCTTTAATTGGTGTTTATTTCGTATTTGCATGTTTAATTATCTATTGTCAAGCATGTTGTTATTGACCATGATGATTTGCTTATCTATTGTTAATTGGAGTAAGATCGAGAGATTTATTTCATTTAATCGTATGCAAGCATGCAACCCGATATTATTATGAGCTCGAGAGAGGATTAATTATCGGAGAGGGAATCGAATGGTCTTAGGAGCTCGTTTAGGCGGTGTAATGTTTGTGAGGTAGAAATACGAGCCTATGTTGCATTGCGCCTTTGGTTAATTAGATCGAGAGATTAATTAATTCTTCTTGTGTGATCACCCTATATGAGATAAACTTAATGACCATCTAAACGAGATAATATTCATAAACGGACATCTAAGTGTTACAATCGCCTTGGAACCCACCTTCTTTCTTTGAGTTACATCCGTTCACTTTCGTTTTATTTATTTGCTTGGTATTTGATCGATTTCGTCTTTGCTCTTAATTACTTATTTGTGACACTTGGTAGGTAATTTTAGAGTAAATCATCATATTCAAACTATCGATCACGTCTATTTAGAATTCGACTAGCAAACTACCCTTTTACGCTTTAACCTTCTCGTGGGATCGACCTCGTGCTTATCACGCTACAATAGACGCCGTATACTTGCGGTTGTTTATTTAGTGTTGCATAACGCGTGTATGAGATAGCTATCTTTTAGGAAAGATTTTAAATTTTAAGAAGGTGAGAGATTTCCGGGAAATCGAGAGAATGCATTTAAGAATTGATTGAATGGTTAGTTGACTAATTATTTTTAATTGATATATTCGAAATTTCAAAATATGGGGGAAGGGTACAAATGTCTCAAAAAATCAATTTTGACTCTATTAGATTAAAAATATTATGATAGGTTTTGTTAGAAAAAAGATAGGATGATATGACTCTATTAGTTATTAATTTAATATTTTTTCGACTTATTACAAGATCAATTAATGATAAGCCAGGATTATTATATGATTTTCGTGCATTGATTATATTGTGAGAATTAATTTAATATTTTTTTGTTTTTTTGTTTTATTATTTTGTGATTTTAAAATGTTTTGATATATTTGGTTAGGTATGGTATGAATTCAGATTGTTTTGAGACTTTTTTGATAAAATTTTAGACTAGTTTAAGGATTGAAGATACATTTGAAAACCGTTCAGGTAGTCTGAAGAAAAAGCTCGACACTCACCTTAGTGTCAAAAACATTAGAAGTAATCCCAAAATTATTTGAACCAAAATTTTAATTTGGTTATGATTTTCACATTTATAGATTTTGGTTTTTGAATAGATTATTGAAAATTTAATTATAATTAATAGATTTTGGTTTTCGAATAGATTATTGAAAACAAAATTATAATTAGTAACTGCAATCGAACCCGAAAATTTCGATTTAGTTGCAATTCAGTTTTACATGTCTTCGTTGCAATTCAATTTTACATGTGTTCGTTATAATTCAGTTTTACATGTCTTCGGTTCGGTTTCGGTGCACGCTTGGAGTCGAACCCAAGACCTCTTGATCATGATGCTTATGTGCGTCCCTTGCCATTTTGATTATGCGTGGCATTCACGGTGTCGCAAAAGAAAGTGTTAATTGATTTCATGAAAATCAATATGTAATATTTTTTACTAAATCCCTCAAGGTTTACCGGATCTAGTTTTGGGAGGAGTACCTAACTAACAGCAGGAGGAAGGTTCACCATTTTCCTCCTACGTTGGCGATTGAGCGTTTTTTTTGGACAATATAATTTTTTTCTTTTTTTGCTAAAAAAAATATGTTTCTGACATTGTAGTGGTGTATTTGCGTATTTAAATGTCAAGCTTATTTATACAATATATATTTTTTCCTTTTAATTATATGTATGTTTTAAATATCATAACATTTTTAATGAAGCAAGTGACCCGAAGCAATCAAGCAAATTGAACAAAATTGGGCCGCACTTATGTGCAATATTTCACGTGAAATATTAGGATATTTAAGGAAGGGTCAAAATTCGCGGATCTGTAGCGGGTTTGACCAGTCAAATGAATATTTCCTTAAAAATCGCGCAAAAGTCGCGCGCAGGAGGCTAACAGGATAACGGGTTTCAGGTCTGTGTTACTATAAAGGCAATTATATGTTACTGCAAGACCAAATATGTGTTACTGTAAGCACAAATAACACATAAATTGACTTTTCACACGAAATATTAATATAAATTAATTCAAGGAAGGATAAAATAGAAAAATTTGCTCTTAATCTGTGTTACTATAAATACAATTATATGCTACTGTACGAACAAATACGTGTTACTGTAAGAACAAGTAACACACAATTGACTTTTAAGTAACACATATTTGACCTTAAAGTAACACAGAAAACTGTGTTACTATATAAACACAAGTGTATTACTTTATAGAGAAAGATGTATTACTGTATAAATAAAACGTTATTATTGAGAGGGAATGTGATACGCACATTAAAAAGACGAAGAACAATAATTGAAAACTCAAAAAACATAAACATGGTGAGTAGTTTATCAATCCCTACAATTACAAAGTCATAACTATCAATAATTAATTGGAATAAATCTGTGTGGTATTATTGTTGATTTTTTTTCATTCAGTAATTCATTCAAAATAATAAATAACTATTTCTCACATTGTTTCTAAATTAACAGATCAAAGAATCTGAACATTAGAATTGATAGGATTGAATTTTCTGAGTTTTTTTTTTTTAATTGAAGTTAAGTGCTACGCGTAGGGAAGAATGAGAGAGAGGAGAATGAAGAAGAGTCTGAAGAAGAAAGAAGAAGAAGACGCGCAAAGGCTGAAGAAGAAGAAGATGGAGACGCGCAGAGGAGGAGAGAAGAAGTCTCGCTGAAAAAGAAGGAAACTGGTTACCGGATAAAAACATAAGAATTAGTCACATTGCACCATAAGACTATTGTGAAATATTGTATATAAGTTTTTGTCAACAAAATTTGATATTTTTGGAAAAAAATAGGATGTTTCTTTGTAGGGTGAAACTGATGAAACTAGTTTATGGCCTTTTATTGAAATTGTAGGTTTTCATTTTGAGTTATGTCTTTTTTTTTTTAATTATGTTATGCACTTGGATACTTATAGCCTACAATTGCATTGGCAAGTGTTGTGTAATTTAGATGGTATAACTATGACTTCTAATATACTACATATATTTTTCCAGAATATATTTTAGAATGTTTTTGTTGGAGTAATTATTAATAATAAACATATTAGTTCCTAAAATATTTTCTAGAATATTTCTCTTTTATTAAATTTTAAGAAAATTAGATAAAATAAGAATGTTGCCGTTCTAAGGTAAAAATAAAGTGATGATTTCCATAAAAGAAAATGAACATACTTTATGGACATAGAAATAAAAAAAGTGAACATATTTTGATGAAAGGATGGAGTATATTCCTTACCCATAACACTATTAAACAAATTCTGAAACTAAGCTCTTCAAAAAGTTTATAGCCCCCACAAGGCTTTGCTCTTTATGAAATGAGAAACTCCAAAAAAAAAATTAGTTGGAGACTACCATGTATATTGAAGTGACGTTTTCGACGATACATTTTATCTACATTAGACCGTTAGATTTTAAAATTTTAAATTCAAATTTTACATTTCAAATCCAAAATAAACCTACCTTAAAAGTTTTATTTATTTTAAAAGATAATTGGTTATTAATTTTTTACTCCGTCCGTCCCATAATTACGTTTGCACACTTTCAATATGAAAATAATCATAAAATTAATAAATCATTTTATTTTTAAAATTGTCACTAATTTTAGATTCACATTTTTAGTACACCTCATCAAATTCTTTTTACACCTCGTTATTCTTATTTACACCTCACAAAATCATTCAAAATACTTTTTTTTTTTATTTGACCTCACACCCCACTTTTTTTTTTTTTTAAGTGAGTCGATCAAAGTATGTAACTCATCACGATACGGAGGAAGTATTTCTTAACCAAGGATGCAAAAGTTGTCACCTAAGCACCGTCTAGTCGCTAGTCCCCGATATACCGACTCGATTTTTCATCCTAGGACATTTTTGATGCAAAATCAGTCTCGTCGAGCCTAGGCGCCTATATTTTTTTTTACTTGTTTTTTTGCATAAGAGTTCGATTTGAGAAATATTATACACTTGTCTAAGAGAAAATTAGGCACATAGCAATACACATGATTTTGTCATTATGTACAATATTTTTTTGACTAAGGTGAAACTGTATTTTTATATTGTTTTGACATTACTTTTTACAAGTTTTAATTTCTTTAGAGACATGTTTGCAATTTTCTACTTTTACTAAATTATTATGATTTCATATTTATTATTTGAGAATCTTACCGAAAAAATATTAAAATAATATTAATAATGTAGGATCAAAATATATACATTGGTTAATTTGTAGAAATTAAAAAACTTGGAAATTGCAAATTGTTTCCTGAAATTCTATTTGGGTTAAGTACCTTTACTTAATACTTTGAACTAATTAATAGAACTTGAGCGGTGATTTTGCAATCTACCAATCTGCCCCTACTTTTTTAGAATAAAGAGGATAAAGAAAATGTATCGACCCATCATCCAATGTTCGAGCTAGATTCGTTACATAAGCAAAATGTTGAGTAAATTGAACATTCCCAAAAGAATGGCTTTTATCCTAAAGAAGTACTGAAAAATGGACAAAAAAGTAGTATTAGTTTATATAATGATAAATATTAATTTATGTGTTAAAAAATATCAATGTATATTGAAAAAAGTATTAGTTTTATTTATGCCAACACTTAATTTTCTTAATTTTTTCTTTCTTATATCTAAATCATGATTTTTTTAAGAACTAATTTTTCAATATAAATTTAACTATTAGAATAAAGAAGAGAAAGAAGAATAAAATAAATAAAAGTTTTTCTAAATAAAATGTATGTATTTAATTTTTTAAGCAATTAGAAACATTAATTTAATTAATATTGTGAGAGTCAAATATTATATATATATTTTTTAGACAATCTTGATATATGAAAAAAAAAATTACACAATAATAATGAAACATGTATTAATCAACCAATAAAATTATAGTTAACAAACATGTAACTCTTTAAAATGTCGACACATGTAATAAAATTAATATAAAAACGATACATAAACAAAATTAATATAATGATGAGACAGAATATAGGCGATAGGGACAAAGGAATGAAAAATATAGATAAAAGTGCACAATAGCAATTAAGAAAAATAAAATAAAATAGAGATAAACAATTAAGAAAAAAAAAAAAAAAAAAAAAAGGAAAAAAGCCAGTCCAATTAATTAGGCCCATAAAATGGCCCAATGTATATTAATAAACTAACGGCGTCGTTTTGGAATAAGTGGATGTACACTACATGAGCTAAGCTTACTCTCCGCCGCCAGGAAAAGAAGAAAAAGGAAAAAAATTACTTGTAAATTCATAAGGCAGAAATTCTCCGCAGCCGAAGTCTGCTTTTCAAATGGCTTCATCTGCTGCTGTAGCTCCGAGCTCCTCCTTTCTGGTATTTCTTCTGATTTTATTTGTACATAAATCTCCCAGTTATTGCAATAAAAATGCAATCTTTGTTTTAATTTTCTCCCTATCTTGTTCAATTCATCAATAGTTGCCTTGTTGTGTTTCTGCTCTTGCAGAAAGATGCTGGGATTTCAGCATTTTGTACACAGCCTTCATTTCCATGTTTTGCCCAGCCTTCCAAGAATAAGGTTTCCAAGAAAATAGTGTCTGTAATGGCACCACAGCAATCTGAGCGCAAACCTTCAACAACAGGGGCGGTAAATAAATCTTCCTTTTGTGTTTTTTGTTTGATTTTAATGGTGGGGTTATAGTAAATTTGTGGTGTTTGTTAGGTCAAGACTGGTATGACCATGACAGAGAAGATATTAGCAAGAGCTTCAGAGAAGCCTCAATTGGCTCCAGGTGATAACGTATGGGTCAATGTGGATGTTTTGATGACCCACGATGTTTGTGGCCCTGGTTCCATTGGGATTTTCAAGAAGGAGTTTGGGAAAAATGCTAAGGTATTTAATGAATGACAAAATCTTATGTAAATTGGCATATGTTGAGAATATGGGACATGAGCCTTTTATTAAATATGCTGTCACTTCTTATGTTTAATTGATATGATGTATGTCAGGTAATCGCATTGAATCTAGGAAGAATGAATTTTCTAGCTTAGTGATGCAATTTGTATGAAAGATAACAGCTAAGGCCATGTTTGATAGCTTAGATTAAACCTAGATTAACTATATATTATTTTTATTGATTGTTTGATAACATAGATTAAGGGTAGATTATGCTTTAAAATTTATAAAGTTTAGTTATCATCCTAATCTTAGATAATCAGTCTTTGCTATCAAACATGCCCTAAGTGTGTTTGAGAGTTCTGATTAAGACCCATTTTTCAATAAATTGAGTGTTGAGATCTAATGTACTATTGATTTTCAGCTACTTAGCTGTTGAAGGTTCATGCAGATGATATTTCAGGTCTTAGATTGTTCTTTTTCATATTTTAGCTTTAGGCTGGTTCTTATGCTGTGTTATGAAGATCATGGTACTGGTGAAGGATTCTCCTTTTTTTTGGTTTATCATTACAATTGAGAACACAATGATTGTTTTGCTGGATGCTCTTTTCTCCATAGAAACATAGTATTCGAAGAAGCCCTTTTCTCCATCTAAGTTTTTGAATTATGAAACATTTTTCATGGATGTGCCTTCTATAATTGGATAAAAAGTAGGGTAAAGTATTTTAACAAGAACAAATCAACTAGAAATCTCATTTAATTTTGATCGGTATTTTTCTGAGATGCGAGTTTTTATACATTATATGCTTAATGATTGAAAGTTGAAACAATCATTCTTTATTTGCTCAAATTCTAATTCTGCTTTGATTGTATTAATTTTTCTACCTGAGGTTAAATTCATTGGTGTCCTACAGTAATCAGTAGGAATGAAGGTTCTTACAATATGTGATCTCATGAATTCTGATTGATGGTTTCTTGTGATTTCAAAACGGAAGCATTTTATTCTGAAGCTTTGATTTCTAATGAGTTCTTTGAACGTGCTCTGTTGTTTTCAAATTGAAGAGGAAATGCAGGCTTAGGCTGTAAATATAATTTATTCATTTATGCTTAGTGATTTCTTCTTCTTATAAGTATGTTCATGAAATTTTGTATAATTTAAGACATTTTTACTATGTTGATTGAAGTTGGTTAACTGTTTTCCATTTGACTTTATAGGTCTGGGACCGTGAAAAACTTGTAATTATTCCAGATCATTATATCTTCACAACTGATGAACGAGCAAATCGCAATGTAGACATCTTGAGGGATTTCTGTAATGAGCAAAATATTAAGTACTTCTACGACATTAAAGATCTTGGGAACTTCAAGGTATGACTATGTTGTCTGATTAGTTGCTAACATGTTCTATATTGTAACATATCTTTGTGTTATAACGATTTGAAATGGCAAACTAATTTTGCAGGCTAATCCTGATTATAAAGGCGTGTGCCATGTAGCTCTTGCCCAGGAAGGTCATTGCAGACCTGGAGAGGTATTAATTGTTGAAATTCTTGGTTCAAATCCCATTAACAATACATTTAATTTCTCTTGTTTTAACTTAGGCAATGTTTGTTTTGGGATTAAACTTTAAAGTGGTTTTTGAAATCTAGAGGGGTATGTTTATTTTGGAATTTTAAGTAGGGTGAGATTCAACATTATGTCAAATCTATCAAAAAAAGTGTAAGAGTGAATGATGTTGTATTATTATGTTGTCGTTGTGTGTGATTATAAGGAGAGAGAATTGATTGTATTGGATTTAGATTTGCAAATCACCGAGTAGAACTAGATCTAGATTTGCAAACCCTAAAACTGGTTTTTAAAACCCAAAACGAGCATTGCCTTAAGCTTTCTATATGATGTAGCCATTTAAATAGGAATTTTCTTGTGTTCCATTTTTCATAGTTGCTTTTCGAAATGATTATTGGATTATATTCTGCCCCTAGGTCTTGCTGGGTACAGATTCTCACACGTGTACTGCTGGAGCATTCGGTCAATTTGCTACTGGAATTGGAAATACTGATGCAGGTTTTGTGTTGGGTACTGGAAAGCTTTTGCTTAAGGTAGATCTAATATTATATATTCTTATTCTTATATTCAATTTTTTTTTTAAACTCTCTCTTTATGAGTGTTTAACTGCTATAACTAAATATTTTTTGAGTGCTATAAATTGCTCATTTTCTCTTCCCAATTAATTTTTCTTTACCACAGTGGTCATGCAAATCTACTAAGTTTGTTGTGTGTATATGTAAATTAGTAGCTAGAACTAGAATTGAATGTGGGGAAATGAATTTTTTTTTTTTGTTTTAAAATCACAACCATTTCTAAGCTCTCCATTTCAAAATGAAACTAGATAATTGCCACTCTATTCTTCCATTTCAATTTTTTAAACATTAAAATATTTTCAGATAATTTTCTGTGTCATATATCCATAAAATTACAGTATGTTTAGATTGCACATGTTCCCATTTGCTTGTTTTTGTTATATATAATAATTCTGAATATTTCATCAATTCACAGGTGCCTCCGACTCTGAGATTTGTGATGGATGGTGAAATGCCTGATTACCTGCTTGCAAAGGATTTGATTTTGCAAGTAAGTTATGTGAAGCCTATTCATTCGAATAGTAGTAATAATATAGAAGATAACATACTGGCTCATTTTTATGTGGACTCAGAATGTGTACAGTTTTTTGTTAACTTAGTTATTGCATATTTTGTAGATTATTGGTGAAATTTCGGTTGCTGGTGCAACTTATAAAGCAATGGAATTTGTCGGCTCTACTGTTGAAAGTTTGTCTGTAAGTAGATCTCGCAATTGGCTAGTTCAGTGGGTTTTTTGGATAAATCTTTTGAGGCACTGATGAGTCTCTTGTTGGTGATTTATATTTTGGTAAAGATGGAAGAAAGGATGACATTGTGTAACATGGTTGTCGAAGCTGGAGGAAAGAATGGCGTTGTCCCTGCTGATAGTACCACATATAAGTATCTTGAGGTTAGTTTGAGAAGACATTAATTCCATGATCTCTCTCTCTCTCTCTCACACACACAAAAAAAAAAAAAAAAACACATTTTGGACTCATCACTCAGAAACATGCCCTAACTACCAAATGTTGATTTCAAAATCCCAAATCCAGTTTTTTGATCCCAACTCAAACATACCCTTAGGTACATTTAAACTTTTACACCTAATTTCAGGACAGTGTCTTTCTTCAAGTTTATAATGAAGTTTTTATAGCTTTAGCAAACACGAAGAATTTGCATCCTTTTGTGTGTGTTTTTAACCACTAATATTTTCCCTTTTCTGCTTCTCAGGACAAGACATCTGTGCCTTATGAACCAGTTTATAGTGATGGAAAAGCAAGGTAGCCTTCTCTTACATGCTTTAGCAAGCCATGTTTTTTTCGACAAGAGTTTAGGATCCACTTTTATTGTTCTAAAAATTCTACACTTTAGATAATAGTTAATACAGTACTATTCTTAAAACAGACTTACAGTAGATGTTCATCCAAATTGATATTGTTATACAAACTTCACCTAGTCAATGATCGTTGATATTGCTTCTGAATGTTCCATTTCACTTGTGTTCCAATTTTAGTGTAGAATTACAGAAGTAATATCCGTCTGTCCAATCGTTTTATGATCCTCAGTGTGTATATCAATTGAACCTTGTAATTCTCGAAAAGGTTTCTCAGTTATATACTGAAAACTACTCTATGTATATCATCAAAATCCAATTTATAGAACCTTCTTAAATTGGGGTTGCATATTAGGGAACGGTGATGTGGTCGAAATGTGCTACAGAATGCAACATAGTATCATTTGACCAATTCTTTTCCTTTTAATAGGTTTCTTCAAGAGTACAGATTTGATATCTCAAAGCTGGAGCCATTGGTGGCTAAGGTGAGTAATATAAGCCCCACTGATCTGAACAATTATGACAAGAATCAAGACACGTGATTTATTATTAGTATTATTATTTATTTGTTCAAAAAAGTATTTTTTAAACACATTTTGAGTTACTATATGGTTAATGCACGGTATGCACCTTTTATTTTAGTTATACTAGTCATAACGAATGTGCATTGAACGTATTTTTGTACCTTATATATATATTATTTTTTTGGGGCATTTTTGTTTTCATGCCTCATTTATCTTCATACATTGATGATTCTTGAATAACTGTCCATATTTGAAAAAGAAAAAAGTAGTGCTTCATGGAGTAAGAGGAATAAAACAATCACTAAAAAAATTAGTAGAGTTATAGTATTAGTCAATAAAAGGTCATATGATAATGGAAACTCAAATACTTATTTCAAGTATTATTTAGATGATTAATAACTTTTTTTGAAAAGACTTTCAATCTTATTAAGTAGGTTGTAAAGGAAAATATTAAATAATTGTAGGTGTAAAATGGTCTAAAATGTTTCTCAAAATTTTGTTGACTTCGTAATATATTTATATTATAGATTTTAATGGAGAGTGTTATCTCTTTAAGCCCCGTTTGATAGATATGTTGAAATATTTATGGTCAGGTCCAGATATCTCAACTGACCTAGATTGAATTGCAAATAGTGTGTCTTTTAGTCATTTGGTATGAACACAATTGAGTGTGTTTTTGCGTGTTGGGTTGAAATTTTATTGTAGGCCTAATTAGGCGTCTATCTTGGACCTGATTACCCACCTATCTTGAGCTAATCTACCCTACCAAATTGAGCCTTATACAACAACTGACTTATACCTTGTGCCCTCTCAGCCTCATTCGCCAGATAACCGTGCTTTAGCCAGAGAATGCAAAGATGTGAAAATTGACAGAGTATATATTGGATCTTGTACTGGTGGCAAAACTGAGGATTTCATGGCTGCTGCTAAACTATTTCTTGCTGCGGTAAGTAGTGCGTTTAAATTCTATTTTAGCAGCTGCAATTTTTTCGTATCTCAAATTGTAATGGAGAACGGTTTTCTACGTTCAATTGCAACCCACAAAATTCAGTGAAAGAGTATCTACGGGTTTATCTCTCTTCCTCTTTCTCTCCACTTTTCTCAAGATTAAAATTCCTGGCTGATAATTAGTTTCTTATCTCCAGGGGAAAAAGGTCAAAGTCCCAACATTCCTTGTTCCAGCTACGCAGAAGGTATGTGATACTTAGGTGCTACTAAATTTGTTGCTTCAAAAATAAATTAAGGCTTAATTGCATAAAAAATCACGACATTTTCATGATTTTTCAATTACGACACATGTTTTCTAAATTTTCATTTCAATGCACGGCCTTCCTTTAAAAAATTCTGCAATTATATCGTATTACTATTATCCGACAACTTATGTTAACGTGACAGCTGGAAAATCTTAAAAAAATTGAAAATTAATTCACGACCTTTTGTTATTGCTTCATACACTGCCACGCCAGCAAGACTTGCCGGAAAATTGCCATGAGATAGAATTGCATCAATTTGAAAGGTTTTGTATTGAATTTGCAATTTTAAAAACATATGTTGCAATTGAAAAAATGTGAAAATGTTGATTTATTTTTGCAGTTAACCCATAAATTAAATATGAATATTTTGTAATGTTGGCGTAACTTAAATGTGTTTTTCCCAGGTGTGGATGGACGTATATAGCCTTCCCGTACCTGGATCAGGTGGGAAAACATGCTCACAGATATTTGAGGAAGCTGGTTGTGATACACCTGCAAGCCCTAGTTGTGGGGCCTGTTTGGGAGGGCCAAAAGACACCTATGCACGCATGAACGAACCTAAGGCAAGTTATATTGTTTATGATATATACTGAATGCTTTTTTGATCCATTCAATCATATGATATATTTGATTTGGGATTAGAAATCTGGATTTGAGATTTCGAAAACCGGCGGTTTGCTGGCTTTTGTTAAGAAACCGAACCAAAACCTTCATTTATGTGGTTCGGTTTTGGTTCCAGTGGTGCAAAAAACTGCCAGTTAAACTGGAAAAGCGACGGTTAAACTGCCGGTTAACCCCCAATTTTTTTTAGGAAAAAAACATTGAAGAAACAAGTTAAAAGGAAAAAAAACCCTGCTGAACTGGCAGTTCGCAAACCGTAACCGGTGTTAGGCCGGTTCGGTTTCGGTTCTGAATTTTGGCAAACTGTAACTGCCAGTTCCGAACCGGAACCAGCGGTTTGCACCGGATGTGTCAACCCCTACAAATACCTATAACCCTGCAAATACCATTTTTACTCTATCATACATTCATACCCTCTCGAATAGAATAACTATTTTATGCAAATACGCACTCTTCTTTTCTTCACTTTTACTACTTTCAATAAAACAAACTAATCATAACACAACCATCCAATCATTACAATTATTATCTGCCCTACTTACATCTCAAAGCAAACACACACCATAAATCCCAAATCAAACATACCTCAAGGGAAGAGGTAATAGAAGTACTCGTGCAAGTGTAGTTACTTAGAGACATTAGGGAACAGACACAGGTTTGTTTGAGATAGAGTTCAAATTGATAGACTTGCCGCATCTTAATTCAGGATAACTGCAACAACACAGTTTCTAATTGTCGTAACGTTAAGCTGAAATATCAAGAATACTGTAATTTGATAGACGAAGATTGTAGGAAATTTCTCAACTGTCATGCACTGTCTGGCTCTGACCAGCTTCGTAAATCCCTGATCACGATAATTCATTCATCATTGCTGGATGTGATGGTCTCTTTCTACCATAGGTTTTGCAAGCGTCATAGAATTATTTGGTTTATTAAGGGGATTAGTAATGAGAATCACGAATAGTGAATTGCAATGAGAATAATGGCTACATTTTTTGTGTTCTGCTACAACTTTTTGGAATAAGTGAGGATATAATATGAATGCTGGTTGACGAATAGTGGAATGATTGAGGAGAGAACTGATTATAGGAGGTTAGGTAGTGATTAACTTATGTGCTCGTTCAGATATCAATGTTACGGATAATGTTTGCCAAGTTTATCAATGAATGGTGCATAAAAACTAAAGCAAAATTCTTGCTGTAGATGCTGATTTCAAATTCTTTACAGCTCAAAACCATATTCCTTGGTTTTGATTTTTCATCTGTTTCCATTTTTGTTTACATGTATTTTTGTTTGAGTGAATCTGTTTTATCAGTCAAAATGACAACTTTATGGATTGCAACACTCCATCTCTTCACATGATTGAAATTTATATATACATTGTCATTTTCTGGTGATGCGTGTGAGACATTTTACGACTAATTCTAAAGTATGTATTTATTGATGTGGTGATGTTGGTAAAATACAGGTCTGCGTTTCCACCACAAACAGAAATTTCCCTGGTCGTATGGGCCACAAAGAAGGCGAGATTTATCTAGCTTCCCCCTATACAGCTGCAGCGTCTGCAATTACTGGCTTCGTTACTGATCCACGAGAGTTTTTGCAGTAAGATTTTTATGAATATATATATTTGTTATTTTGTGTTTTTTAAACGGGACTTGTGAGTTGAAGCACCTTGTGGTCTGGTAGAACTTTGTTTGTCATCGATCTTGTATCTTAAGAAGTGACAATCCCAAACTCTGCTTTCTGTAGTTGTAATAATCTGATGAATTTCTAAGAAGTTAATCATGAGTTTCAGTTGTACTTTAATACTCTCTTCGTCCCTCCGAAAGTTGTCCATTTGCTTTCTATACATTGATTAAGGGAGAGAGAGGGATAGTGGATCTTGCCTAAAAAGAAAATGAGTAAATTTCGGTTGACATTCAAAATGACAAAATAGATAAATTTCAAAGTGGCCGATGAGGGCCGCATATTTATTTAGTTGTATTTCTGGCTGTAGCAGCTTCCAAGAATCGAAATAAATGAAATTTGAGTTATGGGTTCCCATCTCTTTTACATCACTTTATCATTATACAATATTTATTTCTAATATGTCAAGTATATTTTAAAGCATTATTTTTCAAAAACAATATGTTAATAAATAATTCAAATAATATACTCCCCCTGTCCCAAACACTCTTGGGATTGAATACATTTTAAGAAAGTTATACGATGTGGAAAATTATGATTTTTTTTTTAAATGTGTAAATTTTGTCCAAAAGGATGAGATTGAAAAAGCAGAAACACACACTACTAAAACTAGATGTGCCCTAAATTACAGGACGATTTATTTATTCGATCATGCATTCATATATAATTAGCTAGCTAGTTACCATAAACAATGATTTGATGTGATTGTAAAATGAAATTTTATAAGGACACTAGTTAAATGTATGGAGCTTTGCTCTGCCTTTAAACGGGTTTCCCGTAAGTGGATGGTGAGAGTGATCCCTCAAATTAGTCGATTTCAGAACTACATATCGATTGGAACTTAAAATAAAATAAGAGCACTAGTTTCTCTTAGATACAAATAGTGCAAGTTTCCAGACCAATTGTAAGACTATGTTTATCGGTGGGTTGTTAAATTTAAACCATGATTGCCTTGTAATTTTAATAAATACTTCCTTCGTCCGTTTATAATTTTTTCGTTACTTTTTATTTTTTGAACGTGTGAGTGTTATCTCATAATCTCATAGTCAGCACACTAAGTGAGTAGTGTGCTGATAGGATCAGATAAGATGACTTAGGCCGGAATCAGATGAGTTGAAGGTTTTTCAATCAGTTGAGGAGGTGATGCTTAGATTTCAGCACAGTTGGTTAGATCAGCACAATACTTGGTCAACACAGTACTTGACCAAGCACAGTACTTGATCAAGCGCAGTAAAGATCAGCACAGTAGAAGTCTATCAGCAGAGTCAGCTTTTGATCACACGAACAGAAGATTTGAGTATCAGCACACTAAGTAGTGTTCTGATCTTTATGGACAAGTCTTCTGATATGGAAGTTAGTTAGGTTAACTAACTGCATTACAGTTACAACTACTTGAGGGCATAACTACCATTTCAGTTGGGAAATAACAGAGCACATGTGTTGTTACAAGCGGTTGCAAACGGTTGATAATTACTCAAACAGTTCCTAACAGCAGCAACTACCTTTGGTCTTTATAAACTCTTGTATGTGTACATTGTAAAGGTTGGATGGAATTGTAGTACGTTTTGTAATCTTTGAGTTGTGTGAGTTCACGAGTGAAGTGAGGAAATATCCTATTCCGAGTGAATGAATGTGTAAACATTCTTTATCAATCAAAGAAGTACTCGTCTGGTCCAGTGGATGTAGATCACATTGATCGAACCACTTAAATTCTTGTGTGCTGTTTGTCTCGTTGATTACTTTTTGAATTACTATTCTAGAACAGTTATTTCTTATATCTTCAAGTATTCTACTTGGTTGGAGACGTCTAATCGACTGGAATTACTTGACAATTGGCGCCGTCTGTGGGAAACTGAAGTAGCAGCAGATCTAAGATGTGGAATTCTACCAAGTACAACATAGAGAAGTTTACAGGCACGGGAGATTTTGGGCTGTGGAAGGTCAAGATGCAGGCCCTCCTTGAACAGCAAGGATTATTCGAGGCTCTCGAAGAATCCGAAGAGACTGCAGAAGAAGAAACTGCAACAGCTGCGGCTGAAAGGAGCAAGTTGCTCAGAAAAGCTCGAAGCACGATCCTACTCTGCCTTGGAGATAAGGTCTTGAGGGAGGTTGCTAAAGAGAAGTCAGCGAAGGAGGTTTGTGATAAGCTTGAGAAGTTATATATGGTGAAAACTCTTGCTAACCGACTCTATTCGAAACAGAAGCTGTATGCCTTTAGAATGGGAGTTGACAAACCCATTACGGAGCAGCTAGATGAGTTCAACAAGATACTTGATGATCTGGAGAATTTGGATGTCAAGCTTGAAGAAGAGGATAAGGCTCTTATCTGTTGAGTGCTCTTCCTAAGTCCTTTGAAATCTTAAAGGACACCATCTTGTATGGTAGAAAGGAGGCAATCACATTGGAGGATGTGATCTTGGCTGTCAAGTCCAAACTGCTGCATAATAAAACATCTCAAGGAGATAAAAGCAGCAGTGGAGAAGGATTGGCAACCAAGGGAGGTCAGAAGAAGTCTGTCTCCAAGAAGGGGTCTAGTCAACCCAAGGGAGCTGATAAGGGAAAATCAGCAGTGTCAAATCAAGGGGAAGTAGCGTGCCACCACTGCAACAAACCTGGACACTTTAAGAGTACTTGTTACAAGTACAGACAGCTTATGAGAAAAGCTGGACCAAAAAACCCTGTTGATAAGAATCAAGCAAATCAAACCCAAGAAGATAAGGAGCAGAAAGGCTATGAGTCAGCTCAGTCCCTATCCATCACTTCCACTAAAGAACAGCAGGACTGAATTTTAGATTCAGGGTGTTCTTTCCACATGACTCCAAGGAGAGATTGGTTTCATGATTTTAAGCATCAGAATGGAGGTTCTGTGTTGTTAGGGAATGATCACACTTGCAAAGTAAAAGGTGAAGGTATAGTACACTTGAAGATGTATGATGGAGTAGTGAGGATTCTCAAGAGGGTCAGGTATGTTCCTGAACTCAAGAGAAATTTGATATCTCTTGGTATGCTGGATTCAATGGGCTACAAATTCCAGTCAGAAGATGGAGAGCTCATAGTTTCAAAGGGGGAGTTTACTGTTCTTAAAGGTGAGAGAAGGCAAGATCTCTACTTTCTTAAGGGAGGAACAATAGTTGGGAGATCAGATGTGGCAAAGGTGCAAGACAACTCAATGTTGTGGCACAGAAGATTAGGTCATGTAGGAGAGAAGAGCCTACTTGAGCTAAGTAAGCAAGGATTGCTAGGTGGTGACAAGATCACAAAGCTTGATTTGTGTGAGCACTGCATTCTTGGGAAATCCAAGAGTTTGAAGTTTGGCAAAAGTTCACACTCTACCAAAGGAATTTTGGACTATGTCCAGATTTATGGGGGCCAGCTAGGAATCAGACCAGAAGTGGTGGGAGATACTTCATGTCTATCATAGATGACTACTCAAGAAAGGTATGGATCACTATCCTGAAATCCAAGTCAGAAGCATTTGAAAAGTTCAAGGAATGACTCACTGAGGTTGAGAATGTCTCTGGAAAGAAGCTCAAGCATTTGAGAACTGATAATGGGCTGAAGTTCATATCAGAAGAGTTCAATGTTTTCTGCAAGAAGAAGGGTATAGTGAGGCATAGAACAGTACTAGGTACACCTTAGCAGAATGGAGTAGCTGAGAGAATGAACCAGACTTTGCTTGAGAGAGTTAGATGCATGTTGAGCAGCTCTAGATTGCCTAAAGTATTTTGGGGAGAAGCAGTGTCAACAACAACCTATTTGATAAACAGAAGCCCTTCCTCAGCTATGCAATTTAAAACCCCAGAAGAGTTATGGTCTGGCCATGCAGCTGAGTACATTAATTTGAAAGTTTATGGTTGTTTAGCATATGCCCATGTCAAGCAAGATAAGCTTGAGCCTCGAGCCTTAAAATGTGTGTTCGTTGGGTATCCTTTAGGAGTGAAAGGGTATAGGTTGTGGTGCCTTGAAGCTGGGATGCAGAAGTGTATTATCAGCAGAGATGTAACTTTTGATGAAAGTAGAATGCCATTGAAAGAAGAGGCAAGCTCAAGTACAACACACAACAAACCAGATGAGACAAAGGTTGATGTGGAGCATGTTGAAACCAGAACAGTAACTGAAGATCAGATTGATCCAGATGAGGAGGAGACTACTCATAGTGATACTGAGCTTCATGACTATCAACTCACTAGGGACAAAATCAGAAGAGAAGTCCACCCACCTCAAAGGTATGGTCAAGCTGACATAGTATCATTTGCTTTATGTGCAGCTCTTGAGGTGGAGTCTCTGGAGCCTAAAACTTACACAGAAGCCATCAACTGCCATGACAAAGATAAGTGGTTAGTTGCTATGGAGGAAGAACTGTTATCTCTTAACAAAAACCAGACTTGGGAGATTGTTGAGAGGCCTAAGAACAAGAAACTTTTTGCGTGTAAGTGGATCTACAAGAAGAAGGTGGAGGCTCAGAGAGGTGGCAAAATTAGGTACAAGGCAAGGCTTGTAGCTAAATGATTTACACAGAAAGAAGGTATTGACTTTAATGAAATCTTCTCTCCTGTTGTTAAGCATTGTAGCATCAGAATCTTGCTGGCTATGGTTGCTCAATATGAATTGGAGCTGCATCAGATGGATGTGACCACAACATTTCTTCACGGGACTTTAGATGAGAAGATCTACATGAAAATACCAGAAGGGTTGGACATAGAAGATGGAGAAGAAAAAATGTGCTTACTCAGAAAATCACTCTATGGCCTCAAACAAAGCCCTAGACAATGGTACTTAAGGTTTGATGAGTACATTTGCTCAGCTGGTTTTGCAAGAAGCTTGTATGACAGTTGTGTTTACTTCAGAAGAGTTGGGAGTTCAATTACCTATCTTCTGCTGTATGTTGATGATATGTTAATAGCTGGGGAGTCTATTAACAGTATCAATCAGGTGAAAGAGATTCTCATAAGGGAGTTTGAGATGAAAGATCTTGGTGAAGCTAAAGTGATCCTTGGGATGAAGATCAGTAGAGTTGAGGGAGCAATTCAGCTTAATCAGCCTACCTATCTGAAGAAGGTGCTAGAGAGATTTAGGATGCATCAAGCTAAGTCAGTTTCTACACCAATTGGCCAGCATCAGAAGCTATCCAATCAGATGTGTCCCAAGAACAGCCAAGAAAGAGCTCAGATGAGTAAGGTTCCTTATGCCAGTGCAGTAGGGAGTTTAATGTATGCTATGGTGTGTTGTAGACCAGATTTAACTCATACAATGAGTGTAATCAACAGATACATGAGTGATCCAGACTTAAGTCATTGGGAGACAGTTAAGTGGGTCATGAGATATGTTCTAGGATCAACTGAGAAGGGTCTGAAATTTCAGAAGATATCAGATGAGGGAGAAGCACTTGTGGGATATGTTGATGCCGACTATGCAGCCAATGTAGACACAAGAAAGTCCTTGACAGGGTATGTGTTCACCTTATTTGGTACAGCTATATCATGGAGGTCAATACATCAGTCCGTAGTTGCATTATCTACTACAGAATCAGAATATGTGGCATTGACTGAAGCAGTTAAGGAGAGCATGTGGCTTAGGGGGATCTTGAAGGAGTTTGGTATATCACAAAGAAGTGTGACTGTCTTCTGTGATAACCAAAGTGCAATACATCTTGCAAAGCATCAGGGGTATCATGAGAGAACTAAGCATATAGATGTAAAGCTGTACTTTGTAAGAGATATTGTAGAGAAGGGGGTGGTCCAGGTAGTGAAGATTGCTACAGAGGAGAACCATGTTGATGCGTTCACTAAGGCATTGCCAAAAGAGAAGTTTGGCTTGTGTCTTAGACTTATTGGACTGCACTAATTCCTCTGAGGAGAAGACTACTGTTCTTGTGGGAGAAGATCAGTAGTGGAGGCTATTCTTTGAGGAGGATAGTGTTGGTGTTTGTGTTTTGGTGGAGGTTAGTTCGATTATGAGCTAAAGGTGGAGAATTGTGAGTGTTATCTCATAACACTACTACACATTTGGCTTTGGAGAGCTTTACTTGGAGAGCTCTTATTTCGAAAAGCTCTCCAATTTAGCCATTGGAGAGCGGTTTTAATAAAAAAAAAAAAAACCTCATAGAGAGCGGTTCAAAACCGCTGTCCAAGTGATGCTCTTGGACAGCGGTTAAGAACCGCTGTGCAAGTGGAACATATAGAGCGGTTTAGAACCGCTCTCCAAGTATTCACTTGGAAAGCGGTTCAAAACCGCTCTCCAATCTCAATTCTTGGTCAAAGCCCTAAATCCCCAAAATCAATTCATTCTATACGCGTTTTGTTGTCGAAGCTCTCCTTCCCCCAAAATCAATTCAAATTTCTGTCGAAGTTAAGCTCTCCCTCCCCCAAAATCAATTCATTGTATACGCGCGAGTTTTCTCCTCCATTAACGCCTCTGTAAAATCGCGAAGCTTCCTCTCTCGCGGCGTGCCGTCGCTTCCTCCCTCGCGGCGTCGACGTCGCTTCCTCCCTCGTGGCGTCGACGTCGCTTCCTCCCTCGCGGCGTCGCCGTCACCGGCGCCTCCCTCCCTCTCCTGCTGTTGCTGTTGCCGTCACCACAAGATCTAGTTTCAATAAACCTCAAGATCTAGTTAGCTCTCTTTTCCCTTTTCTCTTGGGCTGAATTCCACTTGGCTTATCTTAATTTCGTGGGGGCGTTGTTTATTTATGGTTTTATTGGTTATGGTTATGTGAGATTTGTGTTTTTCTGTGTATAATTGGGATTCCTAATGGGGGTTGAAGCTGTTTGAAGTTTGATTGTTTTTATTGGGATCTAATGGGATTTAATTCTGGTAACAAGGTTTTCTTTTTTGACTTACTTTAATTGATGTTCAAGTATTCAGTTCTGAGTTGATGTAGATCTGCGTTGGTAGAAGCTTAATGATGCATAATTGGACTTATTGTTTATTTGAAATTGAGAGTTCACGAGGGATTATTTTACAAGGTTTCTTATAATATAATTCTCGAATGAGGGAGTCTTGCCACGATAATTCTGGAAAGATTTGTGTGGGCATGATTTGTATTTTTGTTGGGTGTCCATAATGTGCATCGTGTTTCGTATAGCTGGCATTCTACTTGATACACTTGCAATTTAGTTGGATCGTAATCGTATAGCTGGCATTCTACTTGATACACTTGAAATTTAGTTGGCAGACATTTAAAGTGATTTTATATACTAACAAACTGTAACACACTATGTAGAGGAGGAACTGTAGGCAACTAGGCATACGAAATTGCTGAATTGTCATGAGTATTGTGTATTAGAGCTCTAAATTGATAGTTTGATGAATGTAATTCATGATAGGTCCATAGGGGTAATTTGGTTTGTGGCTGAAGAAGGCAATGCTCACATGACTTAAGAAGTTGAGTTGTTATTCAGTTCTAACCTTTACCCAAGCCAACCGCACTCTCCTATCCAAAAAGGGAGGGGGTGGGGGAGGATCAGTGTCAACTAAGAATATGGAAGTAAATGTTTTTTGTGGATGCAACGTTCTTATTAGATGAGAGAACTTAGATGCTGTGGTTTGATTGATGTGTGTTTGTCTCATGTTTTGTCTTACATCCTTGAGTTGGCGTTACATAGGTTTAGTTTGCTTATGGATAGATGATCACTTGGTTTTCTTTATCCTATGATAATGTTTTGCTTCTATGTTTCCTTAATTGCTTATAGTAAATATTTACCCTGATAGATTTCTCCTTTAAATCTGCATAAGTTAAGTGTCTAATCTTGTTGAGTGTTGTTTTAATATTGTAACATTTTTGTTGTGAATATACAGTTTAAATTTGTGAGCTGTAATCATCTATATGATTGTCTTGATAGGAATATAATGATACTTTATTCATTTGATGTTTTGGTTTTAATGTTTCGAATTACCAAGTTCTGTTTATTTTAATAGGCAATATTGATAATTTAATACTGTTTTATCATTTTTCATTTTCAGTTCTTCGAATGGAGCTAGACATACAGAAGTTCCTGCAGAACTCTGATAAACAACAATTTGAGTTCCCACACTTCCCTACTTCTTACCTTCGTCTTGCAGCTCATCGGGTTGCTCAACACTATGGTTTGTAGACAATTGCTCAGGATAGTGCTGTAGATGGGCAAGGATTTCGGATTTTGGTTTTAAAGAAACCGGAGAGTAAGTTCCCTGCTGTTTGTTTATCAGATGTACCAGCTAAAAAGTCAGAAAATGACAAACTAGATCAGATGAAGATTGTCATAAGACCGAGACCCAAAACTTCCTCAAATGATCCCAATCATCTGGGGAATAAACGCAGTCCAGTGAGGTCTGTGGAAGAGAGGAAAGAGGAATATGACAGGGCACGGGCTCGTATCTTCAGTAGTCCAAGTAGTTCCGAGTCTGAAGATACTTTCACTCCACATGGTTCTGATGGGAGGAATTTGAATGCAAACGAGAATGAAGTTTTGAGGAATTACGGTCTGGATATAATCAATTTTTCTGGATTGGAGATTAATCCTAACACTGTAAGTCAATTTATTGATTTATTTAAATTATTATTGAGTGAATAAAAATTCACATACTATATATCTAACTATATTGATTGATCGTTGTTTGCAGTTTGTCTATGCCCGTCCGCTCAACTCTTACAAAGACAAAAGAATGGACAAATGGAAAAAAGATTGGATCGGGTACCTGTACAATCGATTTTTGTATAGGTTTAATTTAAGTAGCTAGTATAACTTTTGTTGCATTTAATATATTAACTTATACATTTGTGATGATATTTAATGTTTTTTGGTGTTTATATTAATATAACGTACGTTAGTGTACGTTTATTTTTTTAATTTTTTGGTATTTGACGTGTATATAAAATATATTTTTAAAATATAAAATTTATTTATTGGTATATAAATAAATTTGGTTTTGTATAAAATTGATTTTTAAAATATAAAATAATTATTTAAAAAAAAAAAAAAAGACTTAGACAGCGGTTCATAACCGCTGTCCAAGTCAAAAAACAAAAAAAAAAAAAAAATTACACTAAGACAGCGGTTTTGAACCGCTGTCCAAGTGACTTTACTTGGACAGCGGTTCAAAACCGATGTCTAAGTGCTCTCTTGCACAACTCTTAAAAATAGCTCTCCAAGTGCAATTTCACTTGTATAGCTCCCACTTGGAGAGCTCATTTAAAAGCTCTACAAGACCATTTTTTGAAGCTCTACAAAGCCAAATGTGTAGTAGTGTAATCTCATAGTCAGCACACTAAGTGAGTAGTGTGTTGATAGGATCAGATAAGATGACTTAGGCCGGAATCAGATGAGTTGAAGGTTTTTCAATCAGCTGAGGAGGTGATGCTTAGATTTCAGCACAGTTGGTTAGATCAGCACAGTACTGGGTCAGCACAGTAGTGGGTCAGCACAGTACTGAGTCAGCACAGTACTTCAGCAGAGTATACCAAGCACAGTACTTCAGCAGAGTGGATCAGCACAGTACTTCAGCAGGGTATATCAGCACAATACTTGGTCAGCACAGTACTTGACCAAGCGCAGTAAAGATCAGCACAGTAGAAGTTTATCAGCAGAGTCAGCTTTTGATCACAGGAACAGAAGAGTTGAGTATCAGCACACTAAGTAGTGTTCTGATCTTTATGGACAAGTCTTCTGATCTGGAAGTTAGTTAGGGTAACTAACTGTATTACAATTACAACTACTTGAGGGCATAACTACCATTTCAGTTGGGCAATAACAGAGCACATGGGTTGTTACAAGCGGTTGCAAACGGTTGATAACTACTCAAACAGTTCCTAACAGCAGCAACTACCTTTGGTCTTTATAAACTCTTGTATGTGTACATTGTAAAGGTTGGATGGAATTGTAGTACGTTTTGTAATCTTTGAGTTGTGTGAGTTCACGAGTGAAGTGAGGAAATATCCTATTCCGAGTGAATGAGTGTGTAAACATTCTTTATCAATCAAAGAAGTACTCGTCTGGTCCAGTGGATGTAGATCACATTGATCGAACCACTTAAATTCTTGTGTGCTGTTTGTCTCGTTGATTACTTTTTGAATTACTATCCTAGAGCAGTTATTTCTTATATCTTCAAGTATTCTACTTGGTTGGAGACGTCTAATCGACTGGAATTACTTGACAGAACGGTAAAAAGAGCTTTCATTAACCACGAGTGTTAAGGGCACTCAATCCATATATGTACACGTATGTTCTATAGACTATGTTAGATTCATACTAGAAAATAATAGATTACTTAATGGTACAAATGGATGGATTGCAAAATCAAGCTGACAATGATGAGTTGTGAACTAATGCATGTTTTCTTCCAAGCCAATTTCACACACTTATCTTTATTTTTTTCATTGCTTTCTTTATATCTTGTTTCACTCTTTTGAATCTCAATTCGTTTCTATTGTTCCAGATCTCCAAAATAACGCACAATCATATACTTGACATAAACAGCTTATTCTCCTAGCTTACTGCTACTTTTTTAGCACAAAAATTAAAAAGAGTGATTTCATACTAGTACGTAGTAAGCTAATACAAATATTGTAACAAGTCTCAAGAACATGATACCAACTTATAATTAATGTACGTGTCATGTGTTTTTCATTCGTGCCCTCCATTATCAGGAAATAATGTTTGAAGATTCTTGAGATAGGATGAATCGATGGTAGTGTGTAACAAGTTGTCCAATTATAATATATATCTATTCGAAATCTTTACACACTTTTCAAATTAAAATAAGTGAAAGAATGAATCAATCATCCGACCTAGCTAATTGACCATTTAATACCCCTAAAAACTTTCATACTCATTCGTTCACTCACTTTTAAAAAAATATTATAATAAATAGAATTTTAAAATATAATTTTATAAAAAAAATAAGTGAATGTACTTATATGTATATATGGACCATAAAAATAATTACATTAAATGTAATATTGTAAATATATATTGTACGGGTGGAGTTTCTAAAGGACCGAAAAAGTACGTGTGAAAGTTATGCTGGGACGAAGTGAGTAATATATATATATATATATATATATATATATATATATTTCTTAAAAAGCAAAAAGAGTGGGGATTAATTAATGGAACATGATGTGGTATATACGTGGTGGTAGGTAGCTAGGTTGTACGTTGAAATAAAGTATATAAATGAATTAATTTGCAAATTAAATGAATTGGTAAGCACGTTGTAATCGATGGATCATGAGTCTATATATATATACATATACCCCCATTACTAATTTTGCACATTGAATATATATACAATTAAGAAAAGAATTAAAATAATATATATATATATATATATATATATATATATATGATGGGAGTGAATAAGGTGCATGCATGCATTTTAATAGTTATGGCGATGATAGCCGTAAGCAGCCAAAGCAGCAAAGTGGCCAGTCTCCCCACTTCGCATCAGGAATTCGACGAAGCGCTCGGGATAAGGAAGGGTAGACAAAGTGCCGGTAATGATGCAGTTGACTATGCCGATCAAGGTCGAGCAGATTCAACACTAATTTATGATTAATATTCCGTTTAATTTCATTATTTTCACTTTCTTAGATATTTTATTATTCCACTTGTGTAAAATCTTAAGTTTAATTAAAGTACTTGCTTGCATATTTTTCATTTAATGATTATTAATCCAATAAAATTAATGCACAACATCATCAAATTACATAAAATTCTACGAACATAAATAATTATTACAAGTTCCGTTTCAAAGTTTTCAAATACGTCCGCGCGCACGTCGCCTAGCTAATTAACATGATTAACAATGTTAACAAGTTCCGTACATTGCCAGATCACGAGGTATCTAAGATAGCTGAACATAATTCTTAATGCACTACATATATAAAACGACAACACAAGAACCATGCATCTAATAAGCGACAACACAAGAACCAGTCAACGACTGAAGAGATCGACCAATTCTTAGTGCACATAAAAGTGTACAACACATTAATTAGCTAGACAACCCGAAGAGCATAATTAGGACCAGTGACGGAGCCAGAAACTAATCGATGGGGGCCCAATTATGAATAATAAATTTCGCTTTTAATATCTATAAATTTTTTTGAAACATATAATATATTACTAACTAATCAAGTTAAGTTTTAATATATTTCAATAAAAGTTTCATTCATTCCGCTCATTACCTACAAAATAATATTTATACAGTCTATACACGAGCATCTTTTAATTTTTATGTTTTAAATTGTTATATACTTCACTCGTTTCATATTGATTGACGCTATTAGTCTTAATTCTTATTTTAAAAAATTATCATTTTTAGCTATTTTTACACGTTTCTCCCTAAATTACTCATATGTAAATTCCTATAATTTTTATTTTAATACTTTTTCATCTTTCTTTCTTTATAATTGAAGCAAGTTATTTCACTCTCTTATACTTTCATTCATTTTTTCCCTCAATCTTTTCTGATAATGAAAGATAATTTTTTTTTAAAAAATGTTATTTAAATATACACAAAAAAGTACTTATAAGACGGAAAAAGTAATAATTGCATTACTAATATTTTACTAATACACTTAGAAATTATTATATAACTATTAAATATGATTAATTATAATAATTTTTTCTTTTATTTTTTATTATTTAATATTTTTAAAAAAATTGTAAAATGGGTGGGGGGCCCAGTGACCCCACTGGGCCCTCTCTCCCTCCGTCCCTGACTAGGACACTCAAAAGTACTATCGATATCACATTTTAAATGTCGTCTTCCACCACAAAAAATTGCTCAAATAACGAGGGGAATTGGCGAGGGGTATTTCACCCTTGCTATTTGGCGAGGGATTTAAAGAGGGGCATAAATAAAGAGGGATTTGGCGAGGGGCGGAATCACACTCGCTATTTAGCGAGTGGAAAAGGATGCCCTCGCCAATTGGCGAGTGATTTGGCGACGGCGTGTTTTGCACTCGCTCATTGGCGAGTGCATTGTGGCCCTCGGAAAATGGCGACGGTCCCCCACTCGCTAATTGGCCAAGGGGGTGGGGCCCTCGTAACTGCCCTCGCCTATTTCCCAATTAAAACCCTCTCCTTCTTCCCCAAATTCGTACAACCTCCTTCACCCCCAAAAATAGCCACAGCCGCGAAGCTTCCGTCCACCGCGCCACCGCCGCTGCCGGAGCTACCGATCGAGACTAATTTTTGGATATTTCTGTTCTACACTTCGAGGGGTTCATTTCTACGGTAAATTTATGCGTTTTTATTGGTTAAATTAAAAGTTATATATATATGTTTGTATTATATTATATATGTATATATATATATATGCATGTATATAGTTTTGTTGTGTAATGTTAGGATTGTAATTATGTTAGAAAAATATGTATATTGTTTATTAGGATTAATTAAGATTGTTAATTGATGAAAGTTATAAAAATTGTTAATCGTTAATTATGAATGTGTTAATATAATTATTGTTATGTTTTATATATATATGCATGTATATATATGTGTTAATTATTAATTGGTGTGTTAATTGTTATGCATGAATGTGTTAATTGTTATGCATGAATGTGTTAATTGTGTTACTCTAGTCGGAAATGGATGCACTAGGAATCTAAATATTTGGTGATACGATAGATTTAGATGAAACTCTGCCGAAATTTTTAAAAATATATATATAAACTATATATTTACATTTGAAACAGATCGATTAACATGAATTATTCAAGTCGTAGTTGGATGTATAGGCCAAGATTGGTCAATGGGATTATGAGCCCCGAATTTATTAGTGGTGTAAATGGATTTATTGAAGCTGCCACTAGTAATCCGAATTCGATTTGGGAAGGAAAAATTAGGTGTCCTTGCTCGAAAGCTAGATGTCGAAATGAGACTTATAGAGATCCTAATGAAGTGAAGTCTCATTTATATCGAAATGGGTTTACACGAAATTATTATAATTGGATTTATCACGGTGAAGAGAGTTGGGGTCCACGTCCATTTTAAAACACTAGTGAATTTGCGTCAACTTCAAATGAAGTTGACCCTATGGGACCTAGCTCGTACCACACTATGGTAGAAGAATTAATGGGTGACCCAAACATTGATTTTGGAATCAACGCGGAAGAGGAGGCACATAATGAAGAACCCCCTAACGAGAATGCGTCACAGTTCTACGACATGCTTCGTGCAGCGGACCAAGACTTGTATCCCGGTTGTGAATCTCATTCGCAGTTGTCGTTCAATTCCAGATTGTTGAATATTAAAACCGAAAACAGATTGTCTGAAAGGGGATACAATCAAGTCGTTGAGTTGATTCGTGAGATTTGTCCTTCAGAAAATAAGGTTCCCAAGAAATTTAACGACACCAAACACTTGATGAGTGGGATGGGTCTTCCGGTAGAAAGGATTCATTGTTGTGCATAGAACTAACTGCATGTTATTTTGGGGTGCAGACAGCGAACTAGAGTTCTGTAAGATTTGTGGTGGACCACGGTATAAGCCGAGTAGGGTTGATGCAGATGGTCGGTTGAAAAAGAAACGTCCGGTTAAGGAGATGTTCTACTTTCCCATAATTCCTCGTTTGCAAAGATTGTACATGTCCAAGGCCACTGCGAAGGATATGACATGGCATGCCTCGTGCAGTTCTGATGACTCTGGTGTTATGCGTCACCCTGCAGACTCGTTGGCTTGAAAGCATTTGGACCGTTCGTATCCTGATTTTGCAGCTGAAATTAGGAATGTTAGGTTGGGCTTGAGCATAGACGGTTTTGCACCGT
This sequence comes from Galeopsis tetrahit, assembly GCA_963675135.1. NCBI lineage: Eukaryota > Viridiplantae > Streptophyta > Magnoliopsida > Lamiales > Lamiaceae > Galeopsis > Galeopsis tetrahit. The sequence continues at coordinate 5,904,862 of OY776130.1, forward strand.
TTGGAATGACGGGGAAGCAATATTCGTCATGGCCAGTTATTCTTACTCCGTACAATCTACCCCCGTGGTTATGCATGAAAGATCAATTCATGTTTCTTTCGATTCTTGTGCCCGGGCCAAAAAGTCCGAAGGACAAGCTTGATGTGTTTTTACAACCTCTGATAGCTGATTTGAAATTTTTATGGGAATATGGGGTGCAAACGTACGACGTCTCTAGGAAGCAAAACTTTTTGATGAGAGCTGCACTGATTTGGACCATTAGCGACTTTCCAGCGTACTCAATGTTGTCTAGTTGGAGTACAGCTGGAAAGCTTGCTTGTCCGTATTGTGGGGAGTACACCGATGCATTCACTTTGAGGCTCAGTCGAAAGCAATCGTGGTTCGATAACCACCGAAAGTTCTTACCACCTAATCATACATGGCGAAAGAACAAGACGGCATTCAGGGCTGGAGTAGCAGTCACAGATGATCCGCCACCTATCCGAACAGGTGCGAGTCTCCTATACGAAATTGATCATTTGGGACTTAGAAAGGTTACAGAGGAAGGTGCTGAGGCACACAACAAAAAAATTGACGGAGGGTGGAAGAAAAAAAACATTTTTTGGGATTTGCCTTATTGGAGTACTTTGTTAGTTCGACACAATTTGGACGTGATGCACATTGAGAAAAATGTGTTCGATAACGTGTTCAACACAGTGATGAATGTGGAGGGGAAAACAAAGGACACATCAAAATCAAGAGATGAGTTGAATGAATATTGTCGTCGTCCCTCTCTCAAGAAATGTCCACGTACAAATAAGTATCCCAAGGCTTGTTATGCGCTTGATAAGAATGAAAAAGATGTTATCTGTAAGTGGATAAGTGGGTTGAAGTTTCCCGATGATTATGTGTCTAACATGTCTCGATGTATTTACTGGACGAAGTTGAAATTGTATGGAATGAAGAGTCATGATTGTCACGTGTTTATGCAGAGACTACTACCGATTGCTTTTCGTAATATTCTGCAGACTGGCGTGTGGAAAGCAATCACTGAGCTTAGTCTTTTTTTAAGGACTTAACTTCTACGACCATAACAGTTGACAACATGACTCGGTTGGAAACGGATATCCCAGTAATATTGTGCAAGTTGGAACATATCTTTCCACCCAGCTTCTTCAACTCCATGGAACATCTACCTGTGCACCTTGCATATGAAGCAAAAGTTACTGGTCCAGTTCAATACAGATGGATGTATCCATTCGAGAGGTATTTTAAGGAATTTTAAGATATAATGATCATATTCAATGTTTTTATTATCTTAATCACGATCCTTGAATTCTAATTATAGGTATCTTCGCACCTTGAAACTGAGTGTGGGTAACAAAGCACGTGTTGAAGCTTCGATTGCAAATGCATATTTAACCAGAGAGGCGTCAATGTTTTGTTCTCATTACTTTGAGGATCATGTTATGACGAGGATACACAATTTACCTCGTAATTACGATGGTAGTGGAGATGTACAACAGTATGTGGATGGTACATTTTCCATATTTAAGGCGCCTGGCAAGCGATTTGGGAAACCAAAGAAGAGATGGATTTTGGATGAGGAGAAAAAAGTTGCTCATACGTACGTGTTGTTGAATTGTGATGAGGTGCAGCCGTATGTTCAGTAAGTGAATCTGGCCATAGTATAAATATATATATATATTGGTTAGTTTTGAGATGTCTTATTAATCAAAATACGTATGTAGGCTATTCATGCATCAACTTCAAGTTGTTGAACCAAATCTCTCGGCTGCTGCATCGGACAATAGGCTACAAAATGAATTTGCTTCGTGGTTTGAAGAAATTGTAAGTCATATTTTATACATATATATATATATATATATTTAATAGCAATAACGTAAATCTCACATAGAGTCGACTTATATAGGTGAAGATAAATCCCGTGGAGAACAAGTTTATTTGCGATCTTTCTGCAGGTCCGTCTGGTCAAGTAGTTACGTACTCAGGGTATTACGTGAACGGGTACAAATTTCACACTATGGCTTATGGTGCATCTAGAGCAACATCAAACAGTGGGGTTTGTATCAAGGGAAAAAACTATGATGCAGATGAAGAGGATTTCTACGGGAATCTCGAGGAAGTAGTCGAATTGGACTACCAGGGGTACCACGAGAAGAAAGTGGTTTTGTTCAAGTGTCAGTGGTTTGATAACTCAGCCAGTGGTACAAAATTTGATCCTAACTACAAGCTTGTGGATATTCATCAGAGGTGACGATACGGTCGGTACGATCCATTCGTACTAGCAAGTCAAGCCACCCAAGTCTACTATTGTTCGTACCCTGGACCCCGCACTGATTGGATAACTGTATGCAAAATCAAGCCGAGATCCTTCTTGGACGCACAACAGTCATCCACTACTGACGATGACGCAGATGTTCCCGCGTTCCAAGAGGAAAGCATAGAACATCAAATGATTGTGCAAGTAGATGATGATCCTGTTATATTAACTGATACCACCGTTACATTGATGGACGTAGCCGGAGACGAAGAAGCAGAAGAAGAAGAAGATGAAGAAGATGAAGATGAGGATGAAGATGAAGAAGATGATGAAGAAGAATATTACTAGAGTGTTCATGTATATGTTATATTATATAAATAATGTTGATTATGACTCGGTTTCAGTGTTCTTAATGCATGTTTATGATTCAGTTTGAGTGTTCATAGATGTTATTATATCAAGAATGTTAATTTATTAATTGTTATATTTTAATATTTATTTTTACAGATGAGTGGACAACGTTCTGGTGGACATGGTTCTGGTGGTCAGGGTTCTGGTACTGGGCAGGATTCGGGTGGTAGAGGTAGAGGTAGAGGTAGAGGTAGAGGCGAGACGCCGCCTGTACCTATACCACATCATCCGGGTTTCTATTTGCCGGATATGACTGGGATCATCCAGACGCCCCAGATGCAGGGATCGACCCCCTATCCGTACTACACACAGGTTCCCCAGATGCCCCCATGTATCCAGCGTAGGAGGATCCACCGTTACCGGACCCAGTCGAACGTGCTTCTGTCGAGACAGCGGCCAGCCAGGCGCCATCTGACGCACACGAGAGTCGTATTCGTCTTACGATCTATCGTGGAGCGTAAGTATTACATATCTTATAATTTTCATTATAATGAATTACATAATTATTCATTTTCAAATTAATTATGTGTACGTAACAACAGGATGATGCCTTCGGGTCTAATCTCGACCACCATCAGACATATCATGTACCGGAATATGGAGGCTGGCGCACACACATTCGCCTTGATATCCCCAGCTAGGCTTCAACGGTGGTGGGATACATTCCAGGTATAATATAATTTGATGATGTGTAACATATCTATTAATTCACATTTTGTTATAATTAATCAATTTTTTTTTGGCAGAATGAGGTTATGTGGGATCCAGAGACTGTTGACACTGCATTAGTGTACAGGCTCTTTCTTGAGAGAGCAGCAAATCGATACAGTGACATGTTGAACCACTACAAGGGATTGTGGGAGACGGAAAGGAAGAGGCCGGAGTGGGAAAACGATGTCTGGGAGCACTTGGTTCGCCACTGGAATCATCCGGACACAATTAAGAAGAGCGAGCAGTGTCGGAAGAACCGATTATCAGAGCCTGGAGGCCCGGGTACCGGTTTTGCTAGACATAAAGGGGGATCTCGTGGGGCAGCCGAGGTGGCCAGACGGATTGTAAGTATTTATGTTCAATTATATAAGTAATTAATTTGAGTTCATTTTAATTAATTTAATTTTATGTTCTTCAAAATATAGGAGGAGAGGACGGGACGACCAGCTTACGACTGGGAGATTATCGAATATTACCACCGTTACAATAACGGAACGTACACATACGGGCATATGGGTGATATTTTCGTAAGTGTATACATATATTATATTAAATATAATATTTAATTGTATTGACATGTATATTAACCAAATTTTACATATGCACAAATAGGATCAGGTGCAAGAGGAATTGTCACATCTCACCCAACCGTCATCTGATCATGATCCTTCAGATGATGGTTCCAGTAGCCAGACCCCACCCTTGCCGGAAATGTCTGAGTTGTACGTGAAGAAAGTTGGAAGATCTCACGGTCGCGTGAAGGGTCTTGGGCAACTAGGAAAGAACAGACGTGTCACTTCTGGTCCTGGTGAGACATCTTCCGGTACGGCGTTTGGACGATTTAGCCAGGCCGACATCGACAATGCTCTTTTGGAAGAGCGGAGGGCTAGTGAAGAGAGAGAGCGTCTCATACGTGAAGAACTGCAGCAATCAGTCACTCAGACGGAGGAGCGCTTACGTCAAGAGTTTGCTGCTCAGATGGCATCACAGATGGCATCAATGATGAGACGGTTCAGAAGGGGGTCGGGTAACGGGAACGGGGATGATGATGATGATGGTGATGATGACGCTGCTGAGGATGGTCGATGATTGATACATTTTAAGTTATGTTGTCTTGTTGGATTTTAAAAAATTGATGAAGTTGTTTGGGATTTTTTTTTATGTTGTGTACTTGAATTGAAGTGAACGTACGAGACAATGTTTTATTTTATATGGTTTTAATTCATATTGCTTGTGTGTGATTAATTAAGTATTGATCTAATATATAAATGAATTGAGTTAATAGCATATAGTTGATAATTTATTAAATAAATTGAGTTAATAACATATAGTTGGTAATTGAGTTAATAAGTTATTAAATTTAGTAATGAAGGGCTTTTGTTAAATTAATTAAGTATTGAACTAATATACTCCATCTGTCCACCAAAAGTGTGCTCACTTTTTTTTATATATGTTTTAAAAAAAAAATTATATTTTAATTATAAAGAATATATTTAATATAATTAGTATAAAATATATTTGGTAGATACTCAATCTTGTTAGTAAAGTAAAAAAAATATTCAAAAGTTAACTATTTAAATAGAATAAGCACGTTTTTTGTAGACCCCAAAAAGAAATGAGCACACTTTTGGTGGACGGAGGGAGTATAAATTAATTGAGTTAATAATCTATTCAATTAATTGACTTAATTAATAATAAAAGAATAAATTTGAGTTAATACATACATAAGTATAAATTATTAAATTTAGTATTAATGAAGGGATTTGTTAAATAAATTGAGTTAATTAATACATATATAAGTATAAGTTATTAAATTTAGTAATGAGGGGTTTGTTAAATTAATTAAGTATTGAACTAATATAATTAATTTACTTAATAACATATAGTTGGTAATTTATTAAATTAATTGAGTTAAAGAATAAAAACAGAAATTAAAAGGGATAAATATATAATGCATTTGAAATATTACGACTAAAGCTCCTAGCCTAATTGGCACACGAGGGGCGCATAAACTCTTCACAATCCGGGAGGTCGCGAGTTCGACCCCCCATGCGCGCGCCCAGGTGCAAAAAAATTGAATAAAGGGTGGCCTGGTGGTGAGGGGTAAGGGTAGTGGCCTTAGAGACCTGGGTTTCTGTTTTTTTTTAAATCCAGCGTATTGGCGAGGGGCCTCGCGCTCGGGAAAAGGCGACGGGATTTGCCCTCGGGAATTGGCGAGGGTTATGACTCTCGCGACTGGGCGACGGGACACACTCTCGCTAATGGGCGACGGCACGCGCCCTCGCCAATTCGCGAGTGGGTATGCCCTCGCTAATACGCGAGTGTGTTTAGCCCTCGCCAATTCGCGAGTGTGAGTCTGCCCTCGGGATTTGGCGAGGGTGCCCTCGCCAATAAATTAGCGAGGAACACTTAGGCGACGGCGACTGCCCCTCGCCTCTGCTGTCGCCAAATCGCTTAGCGAGGGCTTTTCCCTCGCCAAAACCCTCTCCATATGGATGGCTTTTTGTAGTGTTCCAAGATCGATATGATTCTCATGATAATCACTCCACAAAAATCTAACTTACTAAAGACAACGATGTCATGTACATGCAGGGGCGGACCCAGGATGAAACGTTAGGGGAGCCAACTGTAAAACTTTAAAGTAATCAAATTTAAATTATGCACTAACAAGTAATCCAATTTGTGTACATCATATATATATATATATATATATCATTGATTTCAACCCTAAATTTTTTTGCAAGATGACTTTCACTATTATTTTTAGATTGATTTGATTGGGATGCTCGAGTATTTCATTCTTTTTTTAATGAAAAAAATCTATTGTCGGTATCTTTTTCATTTATAAAAGAATCAAATATAAAGTAATTAATGAATGAAAACACTACATTAAATGTTAAATTCTAACTCTTAGTTAACAATTAGTTATATGCATGATTCTTATTCATCTTTGACCAACAAAACAAAATCTGAAAATATATCTGTTGTAAGCACTTTAATCGGGTTGACTTGGATGTGGACTGTTTTTAGTGCGATACAAACATATATGATTATCGGGGGTTTATTACGTGTTTAGAGAATGATTAGGTGATGATCTTGATGATCTAAAGAGAAAACAATCAAGAACAATGATCTAGCTTCTTAGAGAAGCTTAAAAGCTTTGGGAGCTTTGGGAGTATATTGCTTTAGGTTGAGAAGATTGGGTGGAAATGAGTTACCTGTCTACAAATGAGCCTCTTCTAGGCATTATATAGTGGTTTCTAGGGGCTGCCCGACCTTTACACGTGGCACGCCCTCACTGGACCATACTTCTGCCCGAAAAGGTGATTTGATGGCGCATTTAATGCTAAACCGCCTTTGGTGCTCGTCCTCGCCGATATGCCGAGGAGATGAGCTACGGTGGTCGCCGGAGGACCATGTCGAGGAGTGTGGTCGCCACGCTCCATGCTGTCTCCCAAGGCTTCAACACTTAGACTTTCTAACTATGAATAGACATGTGCTCGCCACACATTTGGGCGAGCAGCTAACTAAACCATGTGCTCGCCAACGTCTTTGGGCGAGCACTTGAATATATTAAATACAACTATTTTATTACATTTTCTTGGTCTTGTTGACTAGTCGTCGCAAGACTTTGTTGACTGGTCCTCGCCACGTAAGCTGGTGACTAGGATTGACTTGTCAAAGATTGACTTCTTTGACTAGGTATAACATTTGCCCCCTGGTCGCCTTTCTTCGTATTCGTAGAATGGTAAGGCGAGCAGTATGGTCGTCTTTTTAGATGGTGATAAATGCCCTCGACAACACAATCAAATTTGAGATCTTGATGACGTAAATCGGAGGCGGTCGCCTCGTCTCCAGCGCCGAGCACGATAATCGAAACAACTTTTAATAATGGCGGAGGTGACTTGTGTCAGACGCGTGGGCGGCGCAAGGATTTTGAATTTGGCGCGTGGGGCGCGTGCCGACCTCAAAGGTCGCGCGTGGGGTCCACTCGCCGAACTCAATTTCGGAAATGACCCCAAAATTTTTGGGAAATTACGGATTTTACCCCTTTTTTTGCACATAGGTCCCCGCATACTTTTGCCTATAAATATGCCCTTCCTCTTCACAAAAACACTTTCTTTCTTCTTTGCAAATTTTCGAATCCTCTCAAGCTCTCTCTTCAAGTTTTCCGGCGAGTTTGTGGTGGTTCTCGATCGATAAACAAGGTAAACAAATTGCATTTTCTTCTTTAAAACTTCTTTCTCCCCCATTTCTTAAGAAAAAATGGATTTTGGTGGATTTGGTGGTGGTTCCGACGGTGGTCCGCCGCCGTTGGTGGGTGGTTCTGAAAATTCCGGCGGCGGCGGAGATCGTCTGGCCTTAGCTCTTGTGGAGAGGACATCCTCCTCGACTTCTAGGATCCTCTCCCCTGACCCCATAAGTGTTGGACCCCGAGATCTAGGAAAGGGAGTGGCCATCGGTGTTGACGAGATCAGCAAATCCGATAGGGATGATGCCGGCAACGATGCCGAGGAGGGAGATGTCGAGGTGATTGGCGGCGAGACCGATTCGGATCTGCGCGACCAAGGTTTGGATCGTGGAGTGGGCGAGCAGATAGAAGCTGCCCAGGTCGAGGAGACCCTGACAAGAAGTCTCCGCGAGGACTTTGAGGAGGTCGCCCAATATGCAGAAAGCATAAAGGATATTTTGAGTGGTAGGGAGAATTTGGATGGTGACGAGCTCTCGAGGGAGTCTTATTACAAATATTCCTGCGAATACCCTCCTCGGGAGGCTCCTCGCCCGCATCGAGAAGCCTTCCAGAGTGAATATGATGCAAGTAACTATGCGAGCAAAGTCTCCTCGGCACAGTCAGAAAACTCTAGGAAAAAATATCAGCTGCCCGCCGATGTGTGCTTTTTTATACCTCGCCCAGATGAGAGGGCCGACCAGCCGCCAGAAGGGATGGTCGCCGTCAACATTGGGATGATGGAGGCAGGGCTTAGGTTCCCGCTGCACCCCAGTATTTCTCATTTTCTTCATTTCTTAAGGGTGGCCCCTTCTCAAATTTTGCCGAACGGTTGGTCCAACCTGATCGGCATACTCACACTGTTCGGCCTAGTGGCGGCCGAGAACGGTTGTCGGAACACGTGGCTTAGCCTGAAAGAGATTAACTATCTCCTTCAGGCGGCCGAGGCCGGAAACCAAGTGGGCCATGGATACTACTATGTTAGGGGCCGAGATAACTTCAAGTTGATTGAAGGGGTCCCTAACAAGATTAGGGATTGGAAAACAAACTGGTGGTGGGTAGCCGGGGACTGGAAAAGTCCAGTGAGGCCGGATGGCTCCTCGGATCGCATTCCCGTTTATACAGACTATCGAAGGATTTGTGGTATGTTATTTTAATTTCTGCTCGCTCTTTCTATACTGACTAACTCCTCGCTTTTGTAGGTGAAACTGTTCGCCGGAAGACTGCCGAGCACCGTCTTACACTCCTCTTCCAATACCACATTTGCTGTGTTCTCAATCGTCGCTACCTGGAGAGGTCCTGCCGATTTCTGAACAGGGAGTGTATGCGTGAGCAAGCAGGTCTCAGAGTAACTCCTCACCACTTCACTCGAGAGTTCCGACCAGGTATCAACATATGTTCCAAGTTTGTGAATTTTCTAAGTCTTGAGAAAATACTAACTCTTCGCTTTTTCCTTTTTAGTAGTGGTTCCTGAACGGGTTGTTACTTACCTTCCTCCCACCATCGAGGTAGACCGCATTCTATCGAGCAGGATGTTGCAACAAGCCAAAATGCTCCGCGAGCGTAAGGCAGTCGATGGTGCTGGCAAGAAGAGAAAAGGGGCGGGGGACTCGGGGCCCCCACCTAAAAAAGTAGCTAGACCAACCCGGGGGGGTTCTCGCCCAACTGCTGTCGAGCAGAGGGTCGAGTCGAGGAGATCTCCTCCGTCGAGGGGCAACTCGCCTCCCCCCGCACCAGTCGTCTCTCCTCCTCCCAGAAGCACTCGGTCGCGAGAAGCTGCAGCGAGCTCTTCGGCCGGGGAGAGGGCTCAGGGAGATAATACCCTTCTCGGCTGGGATGCCGCAAGGGTCGCCAAGTAAGTTTTACTATTAACAAGACTTTAGAATCTTTCCAAGTATCTTTTTTCTAATAAAATTTTTTCTTTCGGACAGGATCGCCGAAAACTCCATCTCCGAGCCTTTCAACGAGAACCTCCTCGACTACTACCGCTCGCGGGATCCAGTCGATCATGAGGTGCTGGATCCGAGTGCAGCCCGAGCGATAGTAAATTTTCCTCGATCGCTGACGACCACACTGGTCGCCGAGGCGAATAATCAGAACACTCTCGAGAATGCGAGACTGGTCGGCATCGAGCTCAGCCGTGCAGCCTTCGTCGTCGAGAAGCTGGCCAGCCAAATTTTTGATAATCGCAAGGTCAGCGAGGAAAGGAACGCGAAGCTCGCCCAACTGGTTAAAGCTAAAGCCAGTGTTGATGGGAAGGTGGTCGATCTCGAGACCAAGTTGGCCGATGTTGAAAAGAAGTTGGCCGATTCTGAGGCCCAACTTGAGACGGTTCGAAAGAAAGATCAAGAAGATCTTGAGGAGATCGAACGTCTCCGTGCTCGCCTCAAGATTGCCGAGGACAAAGTAAATGCTCTTTCGAACAAGTCCGCAAATGATGAGGAAGAGTTGGCCACTCTTCGTCAGGAGCTGGTCGCCTTGACGGAAGAGCGAGATGAGACCACTGAGCTCGCTGGGGGTGTGGCCATGCTATCGGTGGCGCTTACCGCCCACGGGCTCATTTATAGGTTGTTGGATGTACATCCGGAGGTGGATGTCATTCCACTTGGCGAGCTCTTGGACGACTTCCTTATGAAGGAGAATCCTCAGCCTGGCGCCGAGCTCCCCTTGCTTCCCTTGGTACGAATGGGACTCCAGTTCCCCCGACTCGTGGGAGTTCCGGTGGAGTTCGTGGATCCTCCCGAAGACTCCCCGCCCCAACAGAGTGCTCCCGCCGAGGAGGCAGAGGTGGACGAGGTGGAAGATGCCGGCGAGCAGGATGCTACTGCCGAGGAGAATGCCCCGGTCGTTTAAATTACTTGTATTTCATTTTGTTTTGTTTTCCTTAGGACTGTTCGGCCACTTTAGGGCCTCTTTTGTAAACTCAGCCTTTTAAAAGGCATTTTAATGAATGGAATTTTTTTTTGCTTATGTGTTTGTTTATTTTGTTTATATTTAGTGATCGTCCTTGCTTTGCGACCATCTACGAAAGAGTGCTCGTCTTTCCTTTGCGAGCCTCTAAGAAAGAGTGCTCGTCTTTCCTTTGCGAGCCTCTAAGAAAGAGTGCTCGTCTTTTAGAGTTAACCATTCGTCGGTTGAACTCTTTTTGTTTGAAAAAGGTAGTGATCGTCGTCGCCACTACCTTGCGAGCATCGTTAGGAAAGAGTGCTCGTCTTTGTTTCCTAGATGGCTACGCAGAGCCTTGTCTAAAATTTCTAAAGATATCTAACACTTGATGGAAACTTAAAACTTTACTTGTATTGAAATGATGACTGCACAATTTATACAAATATAAAGAAATTAAACACTTACTGGTAATACTTCTTCAGCTTGACCGCATTCCACGGGTACTTGCTTGGCTTGCCCTCGAGATCTTCTAGCTCGTATGATCCGTTCAAGAGTGTGCGCGTGATTCGATACGGACCCTCCCAAGTCGGGCCAAGTATGCCAATGGACTGCTCCGTCGCCCTCCGAAGTACGAGCTGGCCGATAGTGAATTGGCGAGCACGTACTTTGGTGTTATAGTAGCGCTCTGATCTTTGCTTGTAAACCACGTTCTTCTCGTCCGCTGTTAGCCTTCGCTCTTCTAGGAAGTCCAAGTCGGAGAGCTGTGCATTGTTATTCAACTGCTCGTCATAATTTGCTACTCGAAAAGTAGGGACCTGCCCCTCTGCTGGTATGACAGCTTCGGTTCCGAACGCGAGCGCGAACGGAGTTTCACCAGTAGAATTCCTCGTGGTCGTCCGATATGCCCACAGAACCATGTGCAGCTCGTCCGCCCATTTGCCCTTCAATCCATCTAGCTTGGCTTTCAAGGTATGCTTGATGATTTTGTTGATTGCCTCTACTTGACCATTTGATTGTGGATGATAGGGTGTTGAAAAAAGTTTCTTGATGTTCCACTCTGAGCAGAAATCCAGCATGTCTTGACTTGTGAACTGACGTCCGTTGTCGGTCACTATCGCTCGTGGTAGGCCGAACCTGCAAATTATGTTTTTCCAAATGAAGCTTGTCATCTGGGCCGTTGTGATGGTCTTCAGTGCCTTTGCTTCTGTCCATTTGGTGAAGTAATCGACTGCTACGACTACGAAAGTTACCCCCCCGACGCCAGGTGGGAAAGGTCCGATGATGTCGATGCCCCACTTCGCGAAGGGCCAAGAGCTGTAGACGGAGATGAGCTCGTCTGGAGGTGAGTGAATAGCGGGTGCAAAAGCTTGACATCTCTTGCACGCCTGGGCGTAATGAATTGCATCCTTCTTCAGAGTTAGCCAAAAGTAGCCTTGCCTCATGATCTTTAAAGCGAGCGCTTGCCCCCCTGTGTGATTTCCACATGATCCATCGTGGATCTCATGCATGACGATCTTCGCTTCGTCCTCCCCGAGGCATTTCAATAAAGGCATTGAAAAACCCCGTTTGTACAGCTGGTCGCCAATAATAGTGTACCTTGCGGACCTGAGCTGCAGTCTTGTTGCTTTGACTTTATCTGCCGGGAGCTCGCCGGTCTTGAGGTACCTGCTGATCGGCGACCTCCAGTCCTCGTCGCTGGTTGCGTCGACCTGCAAAATCTGACCTCTGTTCACCGATGGGGAAGAAATTTTAGTGATGGTCGCTTCTGAAAATATTGCATCCCCCTCTGAAGTGGCCAGCCGAGCTAACGCATCTGCTTGCGTATTCTCCTCCCTAGGGATTTGCTCGATGTGGAATTGATCAAATTGCTCGAGTAATCCTTTCACTATCTCTTGATACTTTATCATTTGATCGCCGCGAGCCTCGTACTCGCCCGTTATTTGATATACAACCAGCTGAGAGTCAGAAAAAATTTTCAGTTTTCTGGCGCCCACGGCCATAGCCATCTTGATTCCTGCGACCAGAGCCTCGTACTCTGCTTCGTTGTTGGTTGCTCGATACTCGAACTCGATCGCTGTAGCAAACGTCTGTCCGGTTGGGCTGGTGAGGACTATTCCTGCCCCTGCTTTGGTGCTCGTCGAGGAGCCATCGACGAACAGTGACCAAGGAAGCTCGATTCCCTCGGCCAACTTGTCTGGGAAAGTGAGCTCTATGATGAATTCCGCCAGCACTTATCCCTTGATTGCCGTTCTAGGTGCATAGGTGAGCCCGAATTGCCCGATTTCCACCGACCATTTCAACAGTCTTCCAGTGGTATCCGGACGATGCAGTGCTCGCCGAAGAGGAAAGGTAGTGAGGACGACCACCTCGTGGTCGAACAGATATTGCCTTAGCTTCCTGACGCTCATGACTAGCGCATATGCCAATTTTTCCATAGGAGTGTATCTCAACTCCGCCTCTCTCAGTGTTTGACTTACGTAGTATATAGGCAGATGTGTGCTCCCCTCAGCTCGGACGAGCACTGAACTGATCGCACAGTCAGTGGCCGCCAAGTATAGATATAGAATTTCGCCGGGGACTGGCTTAGCTAGGACCTTTGGATCTGATAGATATTCTTTCAGTTTCTCGAAAGCTTTCTCACATTCGTCGGTCCATTCGAACTTTCCTTTTTTCAAAGCATCGAAAAAAGGTTTGCAACGATCGCCCGTTCGTGCAATGAATCTGTTCAGCGATGCAAGGCATCCTGTCAATCTCTGTACTTCTTTCACGTTCCTTGGGCTTTGCATGTTAATGACTGCTTGAATTTTACTCGGATTTGCCTCGATGCCCCGCTGGCTAACCAGGTGCCCCAGAAATTTTCCTGAGCTAACACCAAAACTGCATTTCTTCGGATTCAACTTCATGCTGTATTCCTTTAGAATATCGAATGTCATGGCAAGGTGGTGTAGGTGATCCTCTTTTCGTAAGCTTTTGACAACGATGTCGTCGATATAGACCTCTACCATCTCGCCGATGTGTTTCTCAAACATCTTATTTACCAGTCTTTGGTACGTTGCCCCCGCGTTTTTCAAACCGAAAGGCATTCTCTTCCAACTGTACATGTCGACTGCCGTCATGAAAGCCGTATGTCGCTGGTCGTCGGGATGCATTGCAATCTGATGATACCCCGCGAAAGCGTCCATGAAAGTTAACATCTCGTGCCCTGCTGTATTGTCTACTAGGTGATCAATATGGGGCATCGGAAAGTGATCTTTTGGACAGGCGTCGTTTAGATCTGTGAAGTCTATACACAATCTCCACGACCCGGTCGTCTTCTTGACGAGCACTGGATTTGCCAACCACTCGGGATCAGTTCCAGTTTTCTCGATTAGTTTGTTGTCGATTAATTTCTTGATTTCGACTGCCAGAGCCGCACTTTTATCAGGCCCAAACATTCTTCGTTTCTGGGTGATAGGTCTCCTTGTTGGATCAATATTTAATCTGTGGCAGGCATGACTCGTGGGAATGCCCACCATATCTTCGTGCGACCAGGCGAATGCCCCGATGTTCTCTTTCAAAAATGCGATCATGTCCGACCGCAAATTTTCTGGTAAATTGGAACCAATAAATACTTCGAGTTCTGGACGAGCTTCGTTTAAATGGATGGTTTCAAGGTCCTCCGCTGAAGTTGCCCGCTCTTTAGGCTCCTTCCAACGAGGATCCTCGATTCCGAGTTCTGGCTCAAAACCTAACCTGGGCTCCAGATCTGGAATGATTTCTGGAAACTGGTCGTCGGGGAGCTGGTCGCCCGAGACTGGCTGCTCGTCGATCTCCATTGGGGTGTGGTCGTCCACTTCCATGGAGGCGTGCTCGTTCGCCTCCACTTGGCGGTCGCCGAAGCTATGACTGCACTCCCCAATTTCAATTTTTCGATACTTGCTAGGAAGACCCTCCAAGTAGTTCACTTGTTGGCTTTGTGTTTGACACTCAATATACTGGCCAATCATAGTACTTTCCTTAGAATGACGCTTTGCAAAACGGACGAGACACTCCCTCGCCCGCGTCTGATCGCCCTTAACGGTTATAACACCCGCCGGAGCTGGAAACTTTACACAATAGTAATAAGTAGAAACGGCCGCCTTGAACTCGTTGAAGAAAGGATGGCCGAGGAAAGCATTGTAGGAAGATGGCATGTCCACGATCATAAAGTCGAGCTGCCTAGTGTGACGAACTGTTGGCTCTTTCGACGATGCCAACTCCAGGGATAGCCTGATTCTCCCCATGGGATGGCTTTGCGTATCCCCAAAACCTACGATTATATCATCGCAAGGCTCGATATAATCCGCATATCCACCAAGAGCATCCAGGGTATGCTTGAAGAGGATGTTGGTGTATGCCCCAGTGTCGACCATCAAGCGATGGACGTTGGTTCCCATGATTTTGCCCGAAATGACCAAGGCGTCATTGTTCGGGTGCACTACGCCGTTCAGGTCGTCGTCCGAGAAAAGGATCTGGTGAGAAGGAGGCTTCTCGGCAGTCGGAGCGACGCATACCTGGTGCACATTGTTCAGTGCCCGCTGCTCGCTCTGAGCACGGCGAACAGACAGTTCTTTCCCGGATTGGGTTCCTCCCAACGGGCCTTCGATCACCATGCAGGCTCCTCCCACATTATCGATGTCGCCGCCAGGAGCGTTTGGCATGGGAGGAGTTAGCTTGGGACGATTCAGATGTTGGCGCAGGTCGTCGCCATCGTCGCGACGTTTCTTTCCCCTGTTGTCGCCATTACCAGGAGCCTTGATGAACTGGGCGAGCTTGCCCTCATTGTACAGCTTAAAAAGATTTCTCACCAAGTCCCTGCAGCCGTTGGTGTGGTGGCCAATGGAGTTGTGGTAGTCGCAGAATTTGCTACCATCTAGATTGTCATCACTCGTATGCATAGGCTTGGCCTGGGGGAGCAGATTCTTTCCCCTGACTGCATTGAATATGCCCCTGGGATCAAGAGAGAGAGATTCTCTGAATTGGATGATCTCGGGAGACTCCTCGAAAGGCCTGAAGTTAGCTGGGCGAGCACTGCCAGCTTGAGTGGTCGCCTTCTTGGGCTGGGACGACTCCCCAGTGTTGGTATTTTTCTTTGGCCAGTTTGAGTTTGTCTTTTTGGACGCCTCCGACTGCTCGTTAGCCTTGACAGCGTCCATTATCTCTTCCATTTGGATAAAATTCCCAGCCCTCGTGCGGAAATCCGCATAAGAACTAGGGAAAGAAAGATGGATAGATTCCCACAGCTTGGTACCTATCCTGAGACCGGAAACAGCTGAGATCAGCTTCGTCTCATCGTTCACGGCCTCCCCATCGATCACCAGCCTATCGAAGCGCTCGATGAAGTCTTTTCCTGATTCAGTCAGGGATTGGCGAACGTTTGCCAAACGTTGCTTTGAGGCTGGGCGAGCAGCTATGGACCCGTAGTAGTTCAGAAATTGCTGCCCCAGCTCAAGGAATGAGGTGACAGATCCGGGACTCAAAGTTGTGTACCATCGATGAGCCCGGTCTCCCAAAGTTAGGGAGAAGTTCCTACATTGAGTGGCGTCCGTTGCCCCGATTGAGGCCATATAGTTGGAGTACTTGGACAAGTGTACTCTGGGGTCGGATGCACCATCGTATGCCGGCATGGAAGGCATTTGTATCTTTCTCTGAATGGGGGCGGTAAGTATTGCCACACTTAGTGGAGGTGCGGGCAGAGTGATTGGTGGGGTGGTCCCTTGCTTCGAGGCGACCACCTCTGCTCGCAGGGCCTCCATCTCCTGCTTCATCAGATTTTGAGTTGCGAGGAACTGGGCAATTTGCCCCTCCTCGACGGTCTGTGGCTTGGGGACGACGTTCTCGTCACGTCGACTCCCTTGGGATGCTGCTGGGCGGTCATCATGACGTGATCGCCTGGGAGAGTGCCTGTCAGAATGGTGGCTGCGATAACTCTTCGCCGGAGCTCGCGGACCTTTCCCTGGTCCCACTCGATCAAGAGCTGAGACTCGGTCACCCTGATCTCTCTTATCAGCGTGATCTCGGTGGTGGTCGGCCCTAACTGGTCGGCCATCCACTTTGAAGGGCACACGGCGAGGAGCCCTCTGATCTCTATCGTCCATCCGGTTGAAAACCGAATTTCTGCGATGCGAGTCTCCCGTGTGGCTATTGTGGGAGTGCTCGTCAGCTTTACCCTTGCCTTTGTCCTGGGAGCGAACAGGGTGTGAATGATAGGAGCGGTCGTCGTCCTCATTCCCCTTGGCCTTGCGAGCTCTGTCGAAGGCCTGATCTTTGGCCTTCTCAAGCTCTTCATTCTGCCTCTTCTTCTCCGTGAGATAGTCACAGAGATCCTTCAAGTGCTGGGGATCATTTAGAATGTCGCCCATGTTCAGATTTGCGAAAGGATTCACCGGCGCCGGAGGGGGCTCGTTCCCTCCGGGTGGTAAGATTCCGTCTTGTGGAGTATGATGAGACATCGTTTAAAGAGTGTCTTAGAGATTATTACAAAGATATAACTGTCCTTAAGCGCTCGATGCTTAAAAACGAAAGATTAAAGTTCTTACGCAGAAGAACGTGCTATTACAACTACTTATAAGCAAAGTAACAACAACTAAAGCTTAAAAACAAGTTACACGGAGATCAAACTCCAAAATATGTCTCGAATATTGCAAATATTCAAGAACACGAAGAACACGAAAATACGTAAACAAAGCTTTAAAAGGTGAAACAACCGATTAAAAACCTGAAAACGGAGTTTGCAAACCGATCGCTCGATGATCGGTCGAAACTGATAGTGAAGAACACGTAAAAGGACCCCTCCTTCTAGCGCCAAATGTTGTAAGCACTTTAATCGGGTTGACTTGGATGTGGACTGTTTTTAGTGCGATACAAACATATATGATTATCGGGGGTTTATTACGTGTTTAGAGAATGATTAGGTGATGATCTTGATGATCTAAAGAGAAAACAATCAAGAACAATGATCTAGCTTCTTAGAGAAGCTTAAAAGCTTTGGGAGCTTTGGGAGTATATTGCTTTAGGTTGAGAAGATTGGGTGGAAATGAGTTACCTGTCTACAAATGAGCCTCTTCTAGGCATTATATAGTGGTTTCTAGGGGCTGCCCGACCTTTACACGTGGCACGCCCTCACTGGACCATACTTCTGCCCGAAAAGGTGATTTGATGGCGCATTTAATGCTAAACCGCCTTTGGTGCTCGTCCTCGCCGATATGCCGAGGAGATGAGCTACGGTGGTCGCCGGAGGACCATGTCGAGGAGTGTGGTCGCCACGCTCCATGCTGTCTCCCAAGGCTTCAACACTTAGACTTTCTAACTATGAATAGACATGTGCTCGCCACACATTTGGGCGAGCAGCTAACTAAACCATGTGCTCGCCAACGTCTTTGGGCGAGCACTTGAATATATTAAATACAACTATTTTATTACATTTTCTTGGTCTTGTTGACTAGTCGTCGCAAGACTTTGTTGACTGGTCCTCGCCACGTAAGCTGGTGACTAGGATTGACTTGTCAAAGATTGACTTCTTTGACTAGGTATAACAATATCAATTAATAATTTTTAACATCAGATTAAATATTTAAGAAATAATTAAAATAATAAAATAAAACAAATAATACCTTGCAAGTTAATTATTTTGTGGAATTGAAAAGAAAATAGGAGTAATTGATTAAGATACTTAATAAATTTGAGCCCAAAGCCATGCAATATTTCATTTGAGGGAGCCAACTAAAAAATAAATAAAAAAATTCTAACAGTGCTATACATATATATACATGTTGCCTGATATTCATGGCCCTCCTCACTAGCAACGTGAGTCCGCCCCTGTCCCTGTGTACATGCCCTTAATTTGCGTAATAAATCCTCCACTTGACAGTGAAAATCCTCGTGTTCTGTCCAACTCATGGAGTAATGGGATTATGGGACTACTGGTTCGGTAAAGGGCATATCTAGTGTACTGTACCCCCAAATTAAAATTTTCCTACTAATATGTCATTTAAAAAAAAATTTACATCTATTAATAATAAGAAAATAAATTTGGTTCAACTCAATTCTTTTAGCTAGCCCAATATTAATTAAATACTCCCTCCATTTTTTATTAAGTGTCATTTTGTCTTTTTTAATATTTTCAAAATAAGTGTCATTCTACACCTTTTTCTTTAATTTTGACAATTTTACCCTTATACATTAAACTCCCTCCATTTTCTTTACCTTGATTTAAGTTTTTTCCCTTTTGAATATAGTACTATAGTATAAATCATGGATGAACTTTAATAATTGTATACATGAATATCACCTACATTATTGACCACATTCATTACTAAACATAAATTTAATATTAAAATTAGTTATCATTAATGAAGGGTAAAATGGTCCATGGTTATATATCTTAATTTGTTGAAAATTGTTAAAATGACACTTAATTAAAAGTGGAGGGAGTATATATTATTATTATTACATACTCCCTCCTCCGTCCCACAATAACTTTCACACTTTTCTTTTCGGGACGTCCTACAATAACTTTCACACCCTTAAAATGGAAAACCCTTTATTATAAACTCCACCCTCTCATAATATCCTCAATTTTACACAAATGTCATTACTTTTTATCCACACATACACAAAGTTAACTTAATCTTTACTTTATACATAAAATTTTACAAAATTACCCCTCAAAACTCCACTCATTATTACACTTTCTTAATTTACGTGTCCACCTACATATGAAAGTACGTTATTCCCGGACGGAGGAGTATATGTTAAATTAATTGAGATAAAGTTGTTAATGGATTGTTGTTTCCATGGTAAACTTGTCCAAAAATAAGATATATTCATAATTAAACATTTAATTTTAGCAAGCCATGTTTTTTTCGACAAGAGTTTAGGATCCATTTTTAATGTGCTAGAAATTCTTAAAACAAACTAACAGTTATAAGATGTTCATCCAAATTGATATTGTCATACAAACTTCGATCACCTAGTCAATGAACGTTGATATATATTGCTTCTGAATGTTCCATTTCACTCGTCTTCCAATTTTAGAGTTGTTGAGAAAAGGTCAAACAAATGTCCCACATCGGAAAGGCATTGAAGGATTGTTGGCTATAAAAGGATGGACTAGTATTCCCATTGGTACGAGGCCTTTTGGGGAAATTCAAAAGCAAAGCCTTGTTAAGTGTCCAAATTATTATGGAACATCCCAATATGTCAATTTTTTTTTTATAAAGATAAAATATCAAAATTGTCCGGACCAAATTAAAAAAATAGGTCAAGTTAATTGATTAAAAATATATAATCCCATTACTTAAGTTTAGTAAGGAATTTCATATTTTTGTAATTTTCTGGGAATAGATTGTATAAACAGGATGAAGATTTAGAATAAGAGGGAGAAGACAAGAGAGAGATTTTGTTAGTTTTCTGATATGCATTTTCATCTACCACAATTGACATTTTGTAAGGGGACCAAGTTATTCCTTTTGTGTAAAGGAAAGCAATTAATATGGTCAAAATACTATTCACTTTGTCAACGTAAAATAGAGAAGAGATAAAGTAAGTATAGTGAAATATATTTTTTACAAAAGAAAACAAAGAACACTTTTGTGGACAACTCAAAATAGAAAATAAGAACACTTTATGTGGACTTATGGAGTAATAAAGAACTTAATAATTAAAGTTACTTTGGGCTGAAATGGTATAAGCCCATGTTTAATACATAGTAGGGGTGTTTCAGTATGGTATACCGTACTATACCGATACCATGCCGAAAATTTAAATATAAAAAAAATCAATATTGTACCGAAAGTTTAGGTATATTGAATTTTCGGTATGAAAAATTGCATACCGTATATCGTACCAAAAATTCGGTATATCGTGTCATACCAAAATATCGGTACACCGTTTCATATCGAAATATTTTTCATACCGAAATTAATTATAAAAACCTGAATAGAATATGCCTCAATCCATAATAAATTTATCAATTCACCTTAACAATCAAACACAATCAAGAAAATCGAGTGTTGTATCACTTTTCACGGAGTGTATTTAGCAAGTTGTTACAAACACTATAATTTATATATGTGCGGTTTATACGGATCTATAAGATGTTCTTGAGTATGCGAAATTAGGGTTTGGAAAGCTTTAAGAGTTGAGAGCTAAAGCGTGTAATATTTTCTATGAATACGAGATTGTGTCTTTATTCATCCTTCAATGGGCTTTTATAGTAGGGTTACATTGCATGCATTTAATTGCTTACAGCTCAGCATAATTCAAAGAAAATACCTAATTTACAGTTGCTATTTAATGATCATTACATGCATTTAATAGAGCTATTTTGCATTAAATACCTCTGAAACCATTCATTATATGTCCCATATATCCTACGCGGTGCTCGTCGCCGAGCACCCCAAATACACCGCCTTTGACTTTTCAACGCTCCATATATGAAACTTCATGATTCGTTGCTCGCTGGTGTTCGTTCATCTTGACTTTTGGTCGCTGGTCGTCCTGGCTTGGCCATTGGGCGAACAACTTGCCTTGGATTTTTACTATATACTCATGGAATTTGGTCTCTCTTGCACCTTCCTTGCGAACATGACACTGTTCGTCATTCTTCTACTTTGTCGATCAATTGCAGCGATGATGGGTCAGATAGGTGGGATGGGTGTGATGGGTCAGATGGGTGGGATGGGTCAGCAGGTGGGTAGGATGGGTGGGGCGCCGAGGCCGTCGGGGGCGTCGCACAACGTTCATGATCGTAGCCAGGTTGATCAGGATCAGGATGATACTGAGGATGATGGTGGTGATGAGGAGTGATACATTTTTATATTACTTTGTTATGTGTGATGTTATTATATTACATTGACGTTGAAGATTAATTTTTATTTTAATGTTGTGTGTGATGTTATTTTAATTAAATGGATAAGTGAATTGATAATTTTAATTGGATAAGTGAAAATAATTATATTTAATGTTGTGAATTGAAAATTAGAATGAATTTAAATGATGTGATTAGAATAAATTTACATGTATAAGCGAAAATAATTATACTCAATGTTGTATGTAATTATAATGTTGTGAATTGAAAATTAGAATGAATTTAAATGATGTGATTAGAATAAATTTAAATGTATAAGTGAAAATAATTATACTCAATGTTGTATGTAATTATAATGTTGTGAATTGAAAATTAGAATGAATTTAAATGTTGTAAATGGAAGATTAGAATAAATTTAAATAGTGTGAATTGATACCATAATTAAATTATTTAATTTGAAAAATATAATTTAGTTAATTCTCATTTAGAAATAAATATGATATGCTTTGATAATTTAATAAGCAACGATTAAAGTTAGAATTGATTGAATTAAAGAATTAAAAACTAAAATTAAATTGAATATATATTAATTACATTCACAACATGTCGACTAAAGCTCCTAGCCTAAACGGTACACAGGGGGCGCCCAAAAGCCTTCGAGACCGAGAGGTCTCGAGTTCGAACCCCGCAAACAACAATTTCGCGAAAAATTCGCGAAAAATGGTGGCCCAGCGGTTGGGGGTGGGTGTTAGTGGCCTCGATACCTGGGTTCGAAACTCAGGTTCACATTTTTTAAATGTTAATAAAAAGGCAACGACATGTGGGCCCGTTGCGAAAAGGCGACGACCGTGGGCCCCGTTGCGAAAAGGCGACGACAGTGGCCCCGTTGCCAATTGGCAACGACTGTCGCCCTCGCCAAAAGGCAACGGCCTCCACGCGCTTGCCAAAAGGCAACGGTTTTCCCCAAATCCGTTGCCATTCAAATAGCAACGAGCATATTGACAACAACAGACATCCGTTGCCTTTGCTGTTGCCTTCATCATTAGTGAGGGCAGATCCGTTGCCTTCCCTGTCGCCATTTCATCATTATTTTGTGGTGTACTCGATTCGAGACCGTTCGGTAAAAGCTTGTTTGAGCTCGGTTCGACGTACATATCAAACAAGCTTGAACATATATTTATGTTCGATACGATCTAAAGCTCGGCTTGAGCTCGAGCTAATTGATAAGTAAAAAAAGATAAAGTAAGTGTAAAAATGTCAAACTTCTCGATATATAATTAATCAAGCTTAACTCGATAATATTTCAAACAAACTTGAACTAAATCGTGTTCGGTTCGACTCGACTCATTTACAACCCTAGTCAAAAGCAAATGTGTCAATTACAAGAGAAGAAAGATTATTATTCTGGGATTAATTAATAGACAATGTGGCATTAGTGTTATACACATATATTATATATATACGTGCTAGATTGTTGCAAATGAATTGGTAACCACGTTGTAATCGATATATCAGTCTATATATACCCCTAAATATGCCATTATTTTTCCATCGAAAAGAAAATATATGATGGGAGTGAATTATAAGGTGCATGCATGGATTTTAATAGTTGTGGTGATGATAGGCGTGGTGTGCAACGAAAGCAGCAGCCGCCACCTTTTACAAGTGAAAGAGTACCAGCTCGATGTGAACAGGACATCTAACACCCCAACTGACGGAGGACAAGGAGTTGAAGTTGAAGGTGAAGTTATTGTACTTCACTATCCCAATCAAGGCTAATTCATTATTTCTCGCTCAATTTCATTATTTTCACTATTAATTTATGATTTGTTGAGAATTGCTCGAATTTTCTATGTTTAATTGCAAGAAATTGATAGTTTTCATGCATTTTTCATGCAAGTGTGTTTTGATATATGCTTAATTGGTTTGAGAAAGGTATGCATTGTTTTGTAGGTAAATTGAACATGCATTTGGAAGCAAAATGCGTGTCTAAGAAGTTATGGAATCAGATCATAGGATGAATATCCTAACAAGAAGAACATATAGGAGTTTGTTTTCTAGTATTCAAGTGAAAAAATATGATTAGGGAATAGAAACGATTAAATAATAAATCACAAAGACATAGAAAAATCATACAATTAATTATAAACCCACCAATTACCTACGAGTAAACAACTCCCTTCTTTTGTTTCTTCAAGGCTGAATGGATTAAGAAGGTGGGTGTGGGCCTCATTTCCTTTTTTTTTTTCAATTAACTTGGGCCCAAACAATTTAATTAAATGGGCTGCAAAAATTAATTGTAAAACCTAAATAATTTTAACTTTCAATCTTTTCTTGTTTTGACTCAAATCTCGTCTCACTCCTTCAATTCACTTCATAAAACAATTAAGGTGTGCTTTACTTAAAAATTCTTCAATTCACCTAAAAAAATACTAGCAAAACACATTTTTTCTCCAAATCAAGTGCAATTAGTCAATTTAATTAGTGTAAATAATGCATTGAAATTCTATAAAATCGTGTGAATTAAACACATGAATTTTGAGCATTTTTCACACTAATCAACCTTCACCACCCCCAACTTAAAGTGTTGCTCGGTGAAAATAAAACAAGTGGGAGAATTGCGAAGGTATTCATTCAAGACAAAAAAAATGAGTGATTGTCGAGATCCATCAATTCAATCAAGCTTAATGTAGAAAATTTACAAACAAGTTCACAAGTTCCCCGACAGCGGCGCCATTGACTTTATTCATGTTTTGCACAAAAAAAAGCAACAATAATTAACGACCCTAAAAAGCAACAATAAATTTTTGTTCCAAAGATCTAATTAAGTGTATGTGAAGCCCCAAAGCTATAAGCTATCATGCTATTGTAGCAACAACAATTGTTTTTGGGTTTTTAAAAATCGAAAGCAAGACTACAATTGAAATGTTAAATAGGATGCAACTATCACTAAAATTAAGCTAAGCAACAAACAATTGAAACACAATTAAACTAACTTCGATGAAAGTTCAAGATAAGAAGATTGCTTTAGGTGTTCCCGTTTCATGGGCTTATTAATGAACTAATCACAATAATTAAATCTAATATCTTAAATTATGCTAAACACTATCACATAAGTGTGTAGACTAATCTCTTTCGAAGCTTAGGTGAACACGTGCACTAATTAACAATTATGCAGTCTAATTAGTATAATAAGCTCCTAGGATAGTGACTCGCAAACACTTTCAACCCGGTTACTAATGTTTATGGTTCGCCCTAGCACTAATCTCTTAGACGACCTCTTATCGATTCATGTCTAATGTTGTCGATCTAGCAATTACCCCTCTCTCGGTTAAGCTAATTACTATTTAACTTCAATTAATTAATCAAGACTCACACCCACACCCCAATCATACAAACCCAACTCTCATTGCAATTTACGTAATCGAAAATGCTAGCTAATAAAATTAATCAACCAATTTAATCCTACAAATTACAACACTAGAAACAATAAATCAATAAGACATAGGCTAATCATGAAATTATTACATTAATCCACTAATCACCCAAAAAAAATCCACACCCAAAGTAATTAGAGTATAGCCCTTGATTGTAGATGAAAATTCCATGAAAAAAAATAACACAAATGATCAAACTCATAATAAATAACAAAAAATTGAAGAAATGAAAAAAATTACTAAAATTAACTTGTAATTAAGATAAATATCACATTGGTTGTTGAATTAAAGCTACAACTTGAAGTAAATGATGAAGCCCAACCTTAATCTTTGCTTGTAATTGAATCTATCCACTAATCTAGGCTAATTTGTGAATTTAAAATGCAAAATTGAAGAACACTATCTACTATGTGAAACTAGGTGAATTGATCTTCAAAAAGAGGTGGAAGATGGCCAAAATCCGAAAATGAGGCCTTATATAGGCTTCTCAAAGGTGTGACACGTGTCCCTAGGTGAAAAAGTGGGGAAAAGACAAAACTGAAGATCGGCCGAGTTGGAATGGCAAAAGCGTGCCCACGATTTGAATGTGCATGTGCTTAGCGAGTTGTCTTCGACAGCATGAGCGGGACTACTCGGTCGTGTCCTGTCATCCTCGAACACGCACTCTATCGACCGAGAGCTGGCTGAGGCGGGAGCTCAGGTGTGGCCATCGTCCCTTGTAGCTCAGTCGAGAAGAGTGCTTGGCCGTGGCCTCACCATCATCGCCCATTGTTGACTCGACCGTGGCCTCGAGCTCGGTCGAGGCTCCTCGTCCTTGGCATGCACTGTAACGGTCGACTTGTGGCCGAGATATATAGGGGCTCGGCCGTGGCCAGTTTTTGCTTGGATTAGCTCGGCCGAGTTACCGACTCGGCCGTGCATTGCTTGCTCCTTGCTTTGTGTGTAACTCTTGCTCATGAACTTCGATCAACTCGATTCTTTTTTTCTTTCCACTCCATTTTTTGTGACGAATCCAATGGTCAAATCCTCATTTTGGGTCAACGAAATATAGGTAGGTGTTTTTCTTCTAAAAGCCTAGTTTTTCCTACACACGTCAACAACACACTACCTTTCTCAGAATTAACATAAATTGTCCATAATTGATCACTACCACATGAATATACATGAAAATATAAGCTCCCAATGTGCACTAAAATCATGCACATTTCACCCGGATCACATATATACCTATAATATATAATTAACATATGGATAACATTAAATTTAATCTATTAAACAAAAAAACTTACCGTAGATTTGTTCACAACGACCTGGCAACGGCGGACGACGGAGAGGAGATCGCCAGGATTTTAGTTTTGGAGAGGGAGGGAGGGGGGGGGGGTGGGGGGAACAGGGACCGACTGCTGCTGTGAAGAAGAAGGTGTGTGGGCCTTATATATTAGGTTTTGGCGAGGGTTTCTACGAGGGCCCACTAGCCCTTAACAATTTTATTTGACATGACAAATTACCGAGGGTCGTGCCCTCGCCATTTTCCTAAGGTGGCATCGGTCGTTATTTCCTTTCGCAAACTTAGCAAGGGATTTTCACTACCATCACTATTTTGCGAGGGTTTTCGTAATCCTCGACAATTTAGTGAAGGTTTTCACTTTCCTCAAAAAATCCCTTGACCAACATAGTGAGGGATTACACGCCCTCACCAAATCAACAGATTTTTGCAGTGACATCTCAATCAAATAAAACTAGAAATGTAGATCCCGTATCATCAACAACACAAATTTGAATCTTGAACCTAAATATTAGTTTAGACAAAATTTTAAATAACACCTCCCTACTATAAATTCTCAGTTGCATAATTAATCAAAATATACCTAATATCCACAAAATTAAGATTTGTATTACACTTCGTGCAATTCCACTTCCCATTCTGATCGAGTTTTTTTTTAAACATTTTTTTAGGTAGATAACGAAAGGTAAGCTTGTAGAGGTGTTCAGTGAAAATGAGTTTTCACTTATTCATGCCTACTTCAAAATTTGATAGTATGTAACTTACGCTACAATATTCTCATATTTTGTAATTAAGTACATACGAACGGTTACTTGTACTTTTTAACCCTGTTATAAATAATACATAATACATAATACTATCTAATAAAGTATATTATGAAAATTAAATAGTATAAAAAATGTACGGCTTAAAAAAAATCAACTTTAGTTATTTTTGTTGAAAATCATACCTCCTCATCAAATAGAATAAGGTCGTAAATTTTTATTTTCTCAAATATCTGCTCAAAACAATCCAAGACCTTGCAAAGTGAAAGTGTGTGCGCGCGTGCGAAATCAGAGATGTTGTCTGTCGTGTTGGCACTGTCCAGACAACACTATGCAGCGGAGATTAAAATGCACGTACTGAAAATAGAAGTACTCAAAATTTGCATAGATTATAAAATAATCTATGCTGTTCACTATATTAAATATGTGAAACGGGTACAACCTCTTAGAGGTGTACAAAAACACTACGAAAGTGTATATGATTTACTAAGTTCTATGAAACTATCTCCCTCATAGATCTATGCAGACAGCCTAGTAAATAAGACTATGTTCAAACACACTATTATTCGGGTTTACAATAATGTGAAGAACTACAAGAAGAAACAAGGATTTTCCTAACTAAAAGCGTATATAGCGTTCAATAGAGTAGTAGTCGATTTCAGCTTTTCTTCTTGTCTATCTTGTGTTGAGGGCAGCTTCTGTATTTATAGGCTTCATGCTCGAACTGCCATCTACTCCCATGATCATCTCAACCGTGAGATCATGCGGTTAGAAACTTCTCTCCACCACTCCTAGAATTTAGGGACTTGTTATACCATGTGTAATAACTTCTCACTCCCACGCAGTGGCAAGACTTGGTGTTGCCCACGTCTTCTAACTGCTCTAGGGACATCATTAGACAACAAGCGTAAGATAAGAGTTAGTGAGAAAAGGAAGGGCAAATTCTGATGTTGTCATAAGTGTTGGGAACATTAAACACAACACTCGGCTGTTAGTGTTGGATCATTAAACAAAACACTTATATCAACATCAACAATCTCCCCCAATTTGACCTTTCTACATCAACACAACTGTTGGTCCCAAGTTGAGTTTGATATCGAGTAAGCTAATGAAAATGTCTAGAGGGGGGTGAATAGACTTTTCAAAAATCTTTCGATATATCAGAATACGTAATGCGGAATAATCAGAGTAACAAATGAGCCCAAGTAAATTTATACTCAACTTATTATCGAGAACTTCTGTTCTTATGAATACTCAACTAATCTAGTTCAGTTCAGTATTTAAACAGTTAAACAATTAATCAAACAGTAAAGCAGTAAATCAACACACAAAGATTTATAGTGGTTCGACAACTTGTCTACGTCCACTCTCACAATCCCAGTTGTGATATTTTCCACTAAACTCTTCAACACGAGTACAAAGTGTAGTTCCTGTCTTTTAACGTCCCAAGAAGAAGACTTAGATCTTCTAAGACTATACCACCAGATATGTCAACGATCTAACTAGCTATTTAACAAGCAACTAGCAACTTGATAAAAAAAACAACAAACTAAAACTTCTCTTCAGTAGTAGCCTTCTGAATATGACTTCGTCTTCTGGCTTCTTTCTGAAGTTCAACTCTGCGAGTTCTTCCTTCTTTGAGTTCTTCGTAATACGCCTTTGAATGCTTAGAATATACGAACGTTTGTAATCAGTATCTCTGTGTTCAGTAGTCTTGAATCAATGAATACCTTGATGTATTTATAGACTTCTGAAATCAAGAACTTAAGTAGTTGTAACCAACTCTTCTTGATAACTGATTTCTAACTTCCAAGTTATCCATCCACGCGTTTTAAGTTGTTAATTAGTTATTCCAACTAACTTCGTCAATCTTTATCTTTTGTACGCGCTTTTGTAACTAACTTCCAGTTGACCTGTCTTGTTGAGTCCACCTGTCTTCTTTCAACACTTAGACAGTTTTGAGTCTTCATTCTTCTCGTCTTGTCTTGTCTTGCACAGGTCTTCTCTAGTAGTAGACACCATAGAACTAATCTGGTCCTATTATCTATCCTAACAAGACTATTACAATACATTAAGCTTTTATAATACAAGCTTAGTCAACTTATAAACTATACAATCAACCTAACTATTACATAGAATTATCATGAGCTCTATACATTGATTATAGCTCAATAACAAACTTAATATGAACACATATAAAGTATAAACACTATACGAATTATAAGTACTTTATCTTTTAAACACAATCAATACTTGTCTTTCGAACTTCTACTGATCTGCTCAAGACGACTTCCATAACTAGACTAGATCAGTCAACACTTAGAAAATATTCAAGTCTACTTTTGGCTTATCAAAACTTCATCTTTATCTTTTCATCATTTAGGACTTGTCTAAGATTCATATCCCAACAATTTCCCCCTTTTTGATGAAGCCAAAACTACTTGAATCTTTTCTAATAATAATAGACTAGTTAAGTAGTTATCTTGT
The DNA here is from genome assembly GCA_963675135.1 of Galeopsis tetrahit. Lineage (NCBI taxonomy): Eukaryota > Viridiplantae > Streptophyta > Magnoliopsida > Lamiales > Lamiaceae > Galeopsis > Galeopsis tetrahit. Next base: position 5,934,162 of record OY776130.1, read on the forward strand.
CTTTATTCATCAAAAGTAGTTATCTTTTCATTCATTCAGAAATAAGATCAGTAGATTACAATTACTAAATCAAAAGAACTAAGTAATTACGAACTAAATATTACCTCTTGCTTGATCAGGAACACAGAACGCTTCAAGGAGTCTTTTGTGAATATCAGCAATATGACCTTCATCGTCAATCTTCTCCTTCTCTAGCAATTCTTCTTCAAATTTCTTGATCTTGTTGAAATCAACTCTTTTTCCTGACTTCAGCAATGGAGTAGTCCACTTGGGAAAGATTGGTACTAAAATATCAAAATTCACAGCAGTTGCAATACGCATGATCAAGTTCCATAACTTCTTGTCTTCTAATTCCATGAACTTGTCAAACATAACAGACAACTCTTCTTTGCTTTCAGCATCTCCAAATTTCCTTATGATCCAGTGATCCAGTTCCCACTTCATCTTGACTTTGAACCAGTCACCTTTATGTTCATCATCAATGAAGTTGTCTATGTACGCATCTTCAATCTGGTCTGGATTCACCTTCATTTCCTTCAGCTTCCTAATATGCTTTCCTAAAATCTTCTTGTTAGCATATGTATCATCTTCAACCTTCTGCTTCTTCAGAATATTAGTCTCATCCAGATCAGCAATGATCTGTCCTATTGACTCTTTGACTTTGGGTTCTTCAATGTTCAACTTTCTTTTGACAACCCTTCTAGTCTGTTCTTCAGGTACAGCAATCTCTTTGCCTTTGACTTGCTTCTTCTGCTCTGCTTCTTCTAGATCAGCTTTCTTCACTAATCTGCCTCTCTTAGGCCTTCTTAGATCTTCCATAGTAGTAACAGCAATTTCAGCAGCAATTTCCAGTCAAGTACCTGATTCAATAACTCTACTTGTCTCTTCCCCCTTTTTGGCTTCATCACTTGCCTCAAGAGTGAAAAGACTAGTGAAACGAGTCATTTCTTCCTTGATAGCCTCCTTCATAGCTTCAGTAGCTATTTCTATCTGCCTTTGATGCGACTTTTCATGACTTATCTTGTCAAGCCGATCTGTAGTCAGTTCCATCTTGCGTGAACTGGAGACTAATTCGTCTTTGAAATGGGTAGCAGTCTGTCGAAGCAATGTATTCTGAGCAGTTAACTCATTGAGAATGGCTTGAGAACGCACCAACTGATCTTGTGCTTCTCGTCTTTGCTCATCAGCAATCTCTATCTTCACCCTGTAGAGTCTCTCCATCTTGCTTGACTCTTCAGCTAGTGATCGAGCAAATGAGATAGACCGCTTCTCAGAATAATCAATCTGTCTCTTCAAGAAGTCTTCTATTTGAACATACATCTCTTGTCTAAATGTTGAATCCATCTGATTGACCTCTCCAACAATTAAAGCTTTTGAGGAATCCACAAGAGTTTGATTTTGCTCCGCAAGCACATCCTTCAACTCAGACTTCAAGAATTCATCAATAGATGACTGAACAACTTGCCTTAAATCTAACTTTAATTCATCAAGATACCCTTCTGGAAAGATATGAGTAGATTGATCCACAAAAGTAACATCCTCAGGTTCAGCCATGAGCTCATCTTCAATCAGTACTTGAGCTTCCACCAACTTGTCTTCTACCCCAGTAGACAAGACCAAGTCTTCAATGGTTTCTTCTACTTCATCTGGAATCACACTTCCAGCAATGGCTTTCAAATTTAGTAGAGGAGAGTAGGGAATAATGGCTAACCTGGCTTCTTTAGCCCTTCGTTCAGCTTCATCAGAATCTCTTTGCACCAACTCTACTAGCCTTGCGGTGTAAGCACATGTTTCAGAAGGAAAATACTTCTCAACTCGTCTTGTAATATGTCCAGAATCACATCGTGGAGAATAAGCATGTTCCACTTGAAATTTGAACACAAGACCTCTTAAATGATCAGAACCATTTGATAAGTCAAGAAACGGATCTGTAGACTCCAATAATCTGTCTGGTTCAGCCTCCAGTATCAACTCGTCTTCTTCAAGATCAGTTTGAATACCAACATCAAACGTAGCTTGAGAGAATAACACGTCATCTGAGATATTTAGCATCCTCTTCACTAGGGCAGTCACGGCATGAGCAGGAAACAATTCTGAGTGATCTTCAACACCACTATTTTCCTTTTGTTCCATCTCCCAGTCTTGAAAGTTGGAAATTCCACCCATTCCGAGAATAACCTCAAATAAGTCTTCTGTTGGTGCTTTCTTCAAGGCAACCCAAGTGCAAATCCGTAATAACTTCTCATACTGTTCCGAAGCAGTATCGATTTCCACAGACTTAAGCTTCTTCTTCAGATTGTTGCCAACAATTGATCGCAGCCTCTTTTCTCGTAAACACATAGGATAGTAAACAAGGGATTCAAATCTATTTTCAGAAGGGGGCTGAACAGGTGGGGTCCCTGTTTCAGTTGTTGCAGTGGCAACTAGTGGGGTTTCTGAAATAGATGGGTGTTGGGGTTCAACATATTCTGTTGATGGTGACAAGGTTTGGGGAACACTGGCTCTCAGTGGTAAAGCAGCCAATACATGGGAGGGAGGGGGTTGATGGCGAGGACGAGATCGATGAGATCTGGCCTTGGTTTTCACAGGGAGAGAAAGGGGAATAGGGAGAGTTCGAGAAGAAGAACTAACCAATTCAGTCGTCTGGTCTGGTGAGGGACTCGACTCGACTCTCACCAGTCGATATACTTCAGCAGCCTCTACTTCCTTCTCAGTCTCCTTGTCTGAAATAGTGTCCTCCGAATCATTGTTAGGCTCAATCATTGCCTCATCGGACACGTACTCAACTAGTGCACCACTCGTACCGGCACCAGCCACGTCTTCAGACTCTTCAGGCTCTGACTCATCTTTCTCAGCACTAGATGAGACAGCTTCGATCATGGCATCTTGTGGGTTAATTTGAGTTTGTCCACGTTCTAAAGCCCTTTGCTTCGTCTGTCTGTTGATAGCGTCTATCTTCAAATAATGCTTAAGAACATGAAACGGCTTACCCTTACTCCAACTCGTCTTGTTTGGCAGTAAGACGGGTAACAGAATACTCAATTTATTTCCAAAACTAACGGCAGCCGAGACCACCCATTCACCAGAATCGGTGTCAACCCTAACATTCCTTGCAAAATACATCACACGATCAAAGAACAATTTCGGCCAATTTCCTTCCGTGATGCCATCGTAGATAGCAGCCATCACTCTAACTTTCTGATGTGTTACAGAATCAAAGCTCCCTGTAACTCCAAGCAACATTTTGCTGGCAATGTCAAGAAGTGTCTTGTATTTCTCCAGAAGGTCCTTCTTCTTGACAGCTGGAATCTTTCCATCCTTGTTTAGACGCAATTTCTTTCCACAGAAAATGCTGAAATACCTCAATTCTTGTCCTGCACCATAGTTTTCCACATCTATGGAGCCTGATGGCAACTCCAAAGACCTCAGCAACACCTCTCGTGTGATCTCCACACGACTTCCACCAATAAATGCCTCAATGGAATCACCTCTCTTGGTAGCAGTAGCGTAGAATTCTAGCACCTCTTCCTCTAACACTACCTCCGGAAAAGCTTCCAAATATGGCCTTATTCCGCACCGGAAACACTTGATAAGGATCTCCTTGTTGTCATCAGTATGACGACCTTTAAAGTACACCGAACCTTCAACATGCACCTTGCCTTCAGAGGCATACTTACCTACATTAAAACTTGCCCGCATGTTAGATCTCGCATCAAATATGGATATGATCGACATAGTACTAGCTTCAGATGAGAGTTAACAGATAAAGTTTGCAAGAAATTGAGAGTAGGAAGATTTGGGAAACAGTGGGGAGAGAAGAGTGGAATGATCAGTTTTGAACTCGAGAGAGGGAATTAATCGACGGACAAGATTTAACAAAACTGATCAAATGGTTAAGACTTTTGAAATTCAGTTGCGTAATCGAGAATATTACGTGATTTGGTTTTGTAAATTTTGAAATCCACCTTTCCTATTGGTTAAGTCAGAGGGGTGTACTCATCTGACCTAGCGTCGTAGGGTATTGGCGCGAACTGGGTGTATACACTCTTTTTAAGAGGAGTGTATATATCCAATTCAATTTACAATAGCAAATTACTGTAATGTCCTTATTTCGCACTGATATAAACACTTAGTGTATTTAGAATCAAAAGACCACTTATCTTGTCTGTTCGAGTCTATCCAGAACAGACGAGTAGACAACTGTGCACCAGACGAGTAGGCGTTTGAGAACAAGATGAGTTCCCCCTTCGTCTGTGCTTGTCTATTCTGAACATCGAACGACTTCATGTACCTATCTTATCATTTACCATGTGTAATCAAAGGTACAAGTATAGTAAAATAAATAAGATGAATATCAATCTAAAGCAATGATCAAGGTTTCGAACAAGATGACCTTTAACAAACTTAAGAGTCAACATAAGGCTTTTTAATAAATCAAAGATTCCCCCTTAAATGTTTATTCCCTTAGTATTACCCTCAGCTTTACCAGCTTCCTCATCGGGTTGTTTGGTCATCCAGTCTGACCTTGTATACCTGTCTGTTGCGTGAGTGGTCGAGTGCTTCTAGTCTAGTAATCTTGTCTCCTTGTTCTTGATGTACCTATCTGGTTAGTACATAGCTATAGACAAGTAGGGTCTAAATCAATTAGCCCTAAACTAATGCATAACTCACGAAAACGTGCCTCAGCTAATGGTTTTGTAAAAATATCAGCTCTTTGAAAATCAGTATGAATCTTTTCCACGCGAATATCCTTCTTTTCTACATGATCACGTATAAAATGATGCTTCACATCAACATGCTTGCAACGTGTGTGTAATACAGGATTTTGTGTAATGGCAATTGCACTATTACTATCACAGAAAATAGGAACATTTGATTCATATATGTTGTAATCTCTAAGTTGTTGCATGAGCCAGAGTAGTTGACTACAACAGCTACCAGCAGCCATGTACTCGGCTTCGGTAGTAGAGGTAGCAACACTAGTCTGCTTTTTCGAAAACCATGAAATGAGTTTTGTGCCTAAGAATTGACAAGAACCAGATGTAGATTTCCTATCTATTCTACAGCCACCAAAATCAGAATCTGAGTAGCCACTTAGAGATAAATCATCATTTGAAGGATACCATATACCACGATTGATGGTCCCTTTCAAATATTTCAATATCCTTTTAGTGGTTTCCATGTGACTCTCTTTTGGATTAGCTTGAAAACGAGCACATACACCAACAGAGAATGCAATATCAGGTCTACTAGCAGTCAAGTACAGTAATGAACCAATTAGACCTCGATAATATGTTTGATCAGCACACTTACCTTGTTCGTCTGGGTCCATTCTGTATGTAGGTAGCATAGGTACGCCAGCAGACTTGCATGTCTTAATACCATACTTGTCTAGAAGATTTCTAGTATACTTTGCTTGATTTATGAAAATCCCTTCAGGGGTCTGTTTTACTTGAAGACCAAGAAAGTAATTCATTTCACCCATCATGGACATCTCAAATTTACTTTGCATGAGTGTTGAGAAACTTTCACTCAGCTTTTTGTTAGGTGACCCAAAAATGATGTCATCTACGTAAATTTGGACAAGTAAAATGTCTTTCCCTTCTTGTCTTCTGAACAAAGTTCGATCGACCTTGCCCTTAGTAAAACCATTTTCTAACAGAAAGAGAGAGAGAGTGTCATACCATGCTCTTGGAGCTTGCTTTAGTCCGTATAAGGCTTTCTTCAATCTGTACACCTGGTTACCTTTGACTTCGAAACCTGGGGGTTGTTCAACATACACTTCTTCCGCAAGAATACCGTTAAGAAATGCACTTTTGACATCCATTTGATATACAGTAAACTTCATGTGAGCAGCATATGCAAGGAACAATCGAATGGCTTCTAGTCTAGCAACAGGAGCATATGTTTCATCATAGTCTATGCCTTCAGCTTGTGAGTAGCCTTGGGCAACTAGTCTAGCCTTATTCCTAACGACTACATCATTCTCATCTTTCTTGTTTTTGAAAATCCATCGAGTGCCAACTACATTATGATGTTTAGGCCTATCGACAAGTTCCCAGACGTCGTTTCGAACAAACTGGTTCAACTCGTCTTGCATAGCGATGATCCAATTACTATCAGCCAATGCCTCTTTAACAGTGGTAGGCTCGATAGATGAGAGGAAACAACACCAGCAAAACATAGTTGGACTAGGCTGTTCTTGCGACTCAAAGAGTTGTCGTCTAGTCTTTACACCAATAGTAGAGTCACCAATAATATTTTCAGTATCATGCGCAGATTTCCATGTTTTTCTACTCTTAACAGGAATACTATCATCATCTATATCATGTACATCATCATGCATATCAATATCATTTGTATCATCAATTTTCACAGGAGTAGTAGAGTCAACTAGAGCAGGCATGTCTACTGGTCTAGAAGACTTACCTTGAGCACTTACTTTCACTTTATCATCAGAGTCGAGAGCTTTCATGAATGGATTATAGGCTTGAACGGATTCATATACCTCTGAGTCTTTGTCAGATTCGATCGATAGATCAGTCACCTTCTCACTGATCTTGTCGGCAGACGAGTCCTGTCGAGATTCATCGAAAACCACATGTGGTGTTTCTTCCACACAAAGAGTTGAGTAGTTGAATACTCTGAATGCCTTGCTAGTCGAGGAGTATCCTAAGAATATCCCCTCGTCTGCTTTGGCATCGAAAGCATTCAACTTGCTCTTTCCATTGTTATGGATGAAACACTTACACCCAAATATATGGAAATATGAAATACGGGGTTTTCTACCTTTCCAAACCTCATAAGGTGTCTTGCCTAAGACTTTGTTGATCGCACTTCTGTTTTGTGAATGTCATGCAGTGTTGATAGCTTCAGCCCAAAACTTTTGAGGAGTGTTGAACTCAGCTAGCATGGTTCTACAGGCTTCTTTTAGAGTTCGATTCCTTCTTTCTGCTACACCGTTCTGTTGTGGTGTCCTAGCTGCACTAGTTAGATGCTGGATACCACGTTTAGCACAAAAGTCTTTGATATAGCAATTAATGAACTCAGTTCCTTTGTCACTATGAATCTTGACAATGGACTGGTTCTTCTCAACTTGTAACTTCTTCAACAGATCAGGTAAGAGAGTTTGTGTATCACTCTTCTTGTGTAGAAAGACTACCCAAGTGAACTTAGAATAGTCGTCTACCACAACAAGTGTGTACCTTCTACCATTCAAGGTTGGAGGAGTTATTGGACCATGAAGATCCATATGTAGAAGTTCTAGGACTCTACTAGTTGAGAGAGTAGGAATTGACTTAAATGAACTTTTAACCTGTTTACCCTGTTGACAAGCCGTGCATACATGTGACTTGTAGTAGACCTCATTGGGAATACCTTCTACAAGGTAATCTCTGGCTATCTTATTAAGAACCTTAAAGTTTAAGTGACAGAGGCGTCTATGCCAGAGCCACCCAAGTTCTTTTGGATTCTTAGTAAGTAGACAGGTGTCCCTCGGGCAACTGTTCCAATTCACTATATACACACTACCTTGTCTTACGCCGACTAGTAGAACTGTGTGTGTCCTTTTGTCAATGATCTGACATTTGCGGCTTTTGAACTGCACCTTGTATCCACGATCACAAAACTGTGAGACAGAGAGTAGATTGTATTTCAGGCCTTCAACGTACGAGACATCTTGTATCTCTACGTCTCCATTCCGAATGTAACCAAATCCTTTAGTGATAGCAGTGGAACTATCACCAAATATCACTTTTGGTCCTTCTTGCTCATGATAGCTTGATAAGAGAGCCTTGGTACCAGTCATGTGGTGCGAACAACCACTGTCAATGTACCAAGTTTCTCCTACTGAGCCACCCTTCTTATACAAGTCAAGTCGACCCTGCAATAGATGATATTCAATAATTTAGGTACCCTGTTTGCTTATTGGGGTCCTGGGGGGTTAGTCGAGTTCAAAGGAATCCAAATATACATTGGAGTTTTGAACAAGTTTGATCTCTTAAGCTTTCGCCCAAATTTGTTACAGAATAAGACCTTGTTATCCTTAACTGGCCTATCAGTCGAGTTCGGGTCTACTCTTTTGAGATAGCCTTTCGACTTAATCTCTACTTGAGCAGGCACTTGTCTATGATAGTCAGAGTAGGGTTTGAAAGCATTAGGTCCATACGGTTTATAGACGCGTTTAGGTCTTTCCTCACTAATGATATCATATGACAAAGGTGGAGGATATAGGACAGCTTGTGTACGATATTTTGGTCCAACCTGTCTAGGTCTAGACGAGTAGAGCTGAGACTGCCTTATGAAAGGAGGTCTAGGCTCTTGTCGTCTAGTCTGTACCTGTCTAGTACTCGTCTCCTCAGGATACCAATCCTCGTATCTGACCTGGTTGGGTCGTCCACGATTAGTGGTCCTTTGAAGATTAGTTCTAGGTGGAACAGGCTTGTTGTTAGCATTCTTTTTACCTCCCTTGGTAATCGGAATGTTAACTCGAGCTTGCTTAGGTACAGTACCTTGAGAAGGAGTACTTATATCGTATATCATAGGCCCTTTTCCTTTGTCTTTTGGCAAAAGTCTTGAGTTAGTAGTAGTAGGGTTCTTGTTGACTCGAGTAGACGAGTTAGAAGACTCAGCTCCTATACCTGTCTTGTCTGCTGGATCTCTATATCTATCTGACAATTCAAGGTTAATCTTAGAAGAGTTAACCAGGTCAGTAAGTTTGAGATCTAGTGTGACAACCTCGGTCTCTAAGAACTTATTACGTTCTTCAAGCTTTCTGCACTTGTTCTTTAAAACATTGAACTCATTTCTCTCAGTTGCATGTGTCTTAAGTAGGTCTTGATATAACCTGTCTGTCAATGCACACTTTTCTTTGAGTTGTCTCAACTCTTCAGTTAAGCGTTCATTTAGGACTGTTACATTAGGATCTACTTTAGACTGAGCTTCCTTAAGATCAATGATTTCTTGTTTTAATGCAATGTTCTCGTCACTGACTTCAATGAAAGCTTGGTTAGCAAGTAGAAGGTCGTCCTCAACTGCACTAGTCGAGTGCTGAAGACTACTTCCTACTTCACTACTAGCAGTATCACTTTCATCAGTGTCAGAATCATCACAAGATTGAAAAGAAGTGTTTGAAGATACCTCTTGATCGATTTTAGCCATACAACATAAGCCATCGTCTACAATAAATGCTTCGTCATGGTCTGGATCGGATGGGCAGCTGGATAAGGATGATGGTAACTCGTCTGAGTCAGACTCAGATTCATCATTAGCCATCATGACCTTTTTCCCACGGTTGTATCGTCTATCTCTTCTTGCCTTCCGCTCCTCTCGATCATCAGTACTCAGGTCTGGGCATTCATATATATAATGACCTGGCTTTTCGCAGTTGTAACACAAGAGATCATTAGTAGTCTTTTTGATAGGTGAGTTATCTCTATGTTTATTACGTCTATCAGGACGCTGACTCTTCCTATCATCCGACTTCCTATCTCGTCTATCAGGCGAGTTCTTCGATGTAGACGCCCTATGATCCTTGTAAAATTTCTTGTATCTACCGAAACGCTTATTCAGCCTATCAAACTTTCTAACCATGAGGTTCATCTGATCCTTCAGACTAAGATCAGTATCTAACTCGTCTTTCACAGAAGCAGACTTAGTTTTGGCCTTAGACTTAGACTTAGACCTGTCTACTCTAGAAGACTTAGAAGAGCTAGACTTAAAGGCAACGTTCTTAGATACAGCATGTTCTCTATCACTACTGACTAATGGTTCATCTTCGTCTAGATCATACTCATGGGCTTTCAGAGTTTGGAACATTGTTTCAGCAGTCCACACATCTATATCTTGAGTGTTCTTAACAAGCATCTTTACCATTCTCCACCTGTCATCAAGACTCTTAAGAATCCTAAGATTAATCTCACGAGCAGTATATGTCTTGCCAAGGACTTCTAAATCATTCATGATCTTAGTAAACCGAGTATCTAGCTGGTCGATAGTTTCGCCAGCTTTCATCCGAAATGATTCAAACCTTTGGACAGCTGTGGAGAGCTTGCTCTCTTTGATTAGGGATGTCCCTTCACAAATGATAGCCAGCCTATCCCACATCTCCTTGGCAGTTTTACATTTTAACACTTTCCCTAGATACTCGTTAGGGAGTGTGTGTAAGATGTAATTCTTTGCCAGACTATCCAAATTGTTTTGACGCATTTCTTCTGAGGTTAGATCTGACCTGGGTTTCTTGACGAGAGTGCCAATTGGTTTGCTTGGGTCAAGAACAGCAGTATTTGGAACCATCGTAACAATAGGTCCCTCGGGGACAACAGAGATCATTAGGTCGTGAGTGGAACTGAAGATGGCTTCCATCCTCAACTTCCAGTAGTCATAGTCCTGAACCTGGAACTTCGGTAGCTTGTTAGCGCTTATTTCAAGAAACATGATTTATCAAATAGATCAGTGGAAAACAGAGTTATGATCAAGAAAAACAGATAAGTCAAGAACAGAGACAGGAAAACAGATATGGCAAGAATTGATCAAGAATCACGTAAGCAAGTACAGATACGAACCAAGACTTCACCCTAAGTCTTTAAGTTGGTTATCAAGAAACAGCAGTTCGTAGACTACTGCTCTGATACCACTTGTTGGTCCCAAGTTGAGTTTGATATCGAGTAAGCTAATGAAAATGTCTAGAGGGGGGTGAATAGACTTTTCAAAAATCTTTCGATATATCAGAATACGTAATGCGGAATAATCAGAGTAACAAATGAGCCCAAGTAAATTTATACTCAACTTATTATCGAGAACTTCTGTTCTTATGAATACTCAACTAATCTAGTTCAGTTCAGTATTTAAACAGTTAAACAATTAATCAAACAGTAAAGCAGTAAATCAACACACAAAGATTTATAGTGGTTCGACAACTTGTCTACGTCCACTCTCACAATCCCAGTTGTGATATTTTCCACTAAACTCTTCAACACGAGTACAAAGTGTAGTTCCTGTCTTTTAACGTCCCAAGAAGAAGACTTAGATCTTCTAAGACTATACCACCAGATATGTCAACGATCTAACTAGCTATTTAACAAGCAACTAGCAACTTGATAAAAAAAAACAACAAACTAAAACTTCTCTTCAGTAGTAGCCTTCTGAATATGACTTCGTCTTCTGGCTTCTTTCTGAAGTTCAACTCTGCGAGTTCTTCCTTCTTTGAGTTCTTCGTAATACGCCTTTGAATGCTTAGAATATACGAACGTTTGTAATCAGTATCTCTGTGTTCAGTAGTCTTGAATCAATGAATACCTTGATGTATTTATAGACTTCTGAAATCAAGAACTTAAGTAGTTGTAACCAACTCTTCTTGATAACTGATTTCTAACTTCCAAGTTATCCATCCACGCGTTTTAAGTTGTTAATTAGTTATTCCAACTAACTTCGTCAATCTTTATCTTTTGTACGCGCTTTTGTAACTAACTTCCAGTTGACCTGTCTTGTTGAGTCCACCTGTCTTCTTTCAACACTTAGACAGTTTTGAGTCTTCATTCTTCTCGTCTTGTCTTGTCTTGCACAGGTCTTCTCTAGTAGTAGACACCATAGAACTAATCTGGTCCTATTATCTATCCTAACAAGACTATTACAATACATTAAGCTTTTATAATACAAGCTTAGTCAACTTATAAACTATACAATCAACCTAACTATTACATAGAATTATCATGAGCTCTATACATTGATTATAGCTCAATAACAAACTTAATATGAACACATATAAAGTATAAACACTATACGAATTATAAGTACTTTATCTTTTAAACACAATCAATACTTGTCTTTCGAACTTCTACTGATCTGCTCAAGACGACTTCCATAACTAGACTAGATCAGTCAACACTTAGAAAATATTCAAGTCTACTTTTGGCTTATCAAAACTTCATCTTTATCTTTTCATCATTTAGGACTTTTCTAGGATTCATATCCCAACAACAACTGAAGTTCACACAACAGAAATATTGATTAAGAAGTTTACACAATTGATATTTCAAAAATATGAAGTAACAATTTGTATAAGATCAAATTAAAAATAAACAACATCTAAACCAAAAACCTTGTTTAGATTTAAATAACTTAGGCAGAAAAAAGTAAATCCTAAATAATTACAGAATGTAAATATCAGAGTTTTGAGAATATAAAAAAACATAAGTACAAAGCTTTTACAACTGGAAAAGAACTGAATTAACACGTTGGAAAGGATTAGGCTGAAATGTGTTTCATCTGCATCTCCATAGTCTGCATATACTCCCCCATAGTGTAAGCTCTCCCCCTGTCTTCAAGCTCATCATTCATCCAGATCACAGATCACCATACTGATCCTGGATGTCTTGATCATCTCCCTCAGTCATTGCAGTGTCAGCAGTAGGTTCATCAGTTCGGCCAGGAACTGAATCCGGTTCATCTACAGCAGCAGGAGCAACAATGTTAGTAGGCGGGTTGTGTGAACTATCAGCTACTCCCCCTGTTGAAGCGGAAAGAAGATCCATCCAAAATTTCTTTTGAATTTGAAGATCTTCTATAGAATGCTGCAAACTAAGAATGGATCCCTGCAAAATATCAATTTGCCTCATAATATAATGGGAAGATAAATGGATAGAGGAGGCAGCTCCTTCTGGAGGCAGTGTTGAACTGTGGAAGGGATCATTTGTTGGAACACTGTTGGCTGTACTTGGGCCTGCTTCATCATCATTCCTTCTCAAAGGAAGATCAACCACCCTTTCACCTCTTATTAGAAACTAATTAGAAATGTTGAAGCCTGGGATATAGGTGCTCACAATCTCATCTTCATATCTTTCAAAGGCTTTGTCCAGCAAGTATTTGTACACAAGACATGGGTAAGGTAGTATGCCTCTTCCAGACATATCAGACTTAAAAGTCATCATATTAGTGAAAATAACCTGTCCTAGGTTAAACCTTTTCAAGTGCCCAATCTTGTACATCAAAACAGTCTGTTCTAATGTGAGAGTGGTGTTGTTTGTAGTAGGCAGCCAATTAAAACAAACCAATTTATGCAAGACAGAATATAGACTAGTCGGTTTAGAGGCCAAAATCCTTCTCCTCCATTTGGTGATTACTCCCCCAGTCAAGATGCTTATCATAACATCATGATCAGTAACAACAGGATCTTCCATAATTTTTGTTTTAAGCAAAATATTGATCCTCCTAGGGGTAATCATATGCCTATTTCCTCTAAACCAAAAATGTCCATATCTTGTAAAGTTTGGATCACCAGTAAATTGAGGGATATTAGCATAGAATTCATATATCCAGTCAACAATATAAGGACAAGAAAATTGTAAGGCTTGTAAGGCATTCAACAAAGATCTTTCTTTAAACCAATCAAGCAGATTCATCTCTTCAAAGTCTGGAACTTTAATCAATCTTTCACTTAAAATCTGCCTAGTTGTTATAGTTTTATACTGTATGCTTGACTTATCATTATAGTCCTCACCAGAGTCACTATTCCTATCATCAGAAGAGAAAAGTACCTCGTTTTCATCCTCTTCTGAAGAACAGGATGACTGTTCAGGATCTGACGATTCTGGTGTTTCCATCGGAGAGGCAACACTCTCGGGCTCTCGGAGCCTTTTTTTATCGTCGGACCCGTGGAGTGGGTTCACTCTCCTCTTCCATTTCCTCAGCTACTTCGTCCACATCATTCTCATTAACCGCCACTTCTTCTTCCACTTGAGCCGCAGTTTGTTCGGGCTCTATTTCCGATTCTGTTCCAGAATCAGACACCGCAATGGGTTCGGATGCATTTCCATTAGTTCTGGGCTTCTTCTTCCCAGCATAGTCAACAATCTTGCCCAGATTCCTTTGGGACTTTCTCTTTCCACCCGGCCACTTTCTTGTAGTAGGAACATCAACAACCTTCTTCTTGCCCTTTTTCTGCCGATGTAGTCTCTCGAACATAGCGGCCAAAACTTCTTCATCTGAGGATTCCTGCTGAGTCTGCATGTCCACATCGCCCTTGAACATGGCATTATCCAGTGTTTCTCCTTCAAGCACTAAAAAAGGGTGTGTTGTTTTTAGGCTTAGGGTTTCGAAGGCATCTTTCAAGGTTTTGAAAGGGGTGCCCAGAGGAAAGTGTAGAGTAACTGGAGTGATTTCAGGTGCGGGAGCTTCGGATGAGGGCTCATTTTGTGGTTTGGAGGCCGAAATTTCAGCAGCTGCGTTCGCATTCGCAATTTCAGTGCGAATGTCGAACGGATTGTAAGGAACAATCTCAAGAGGGGACGATTGAGTGGGAGTTTGTTCATCAGCATAAGGAACGACAATGGTGCCTACGGTGAATGATGGAGAGTTTGGTGAGTTTGATGATGCCATTTCTGCGAGGAGGTTGAGAGGGTTTGGAGAATTCTTGGTGCTTGAGTTTGATTTCGAATGTGCAGCAGAGTCCTGAGAAGTGTTAGGCATAATAGGGGCTGTACACACAAAACAAGACAACAAAGTTATTTCTGTAGACCTTTCAAATTCTTCAGATAAATGCAAAGCAGGTTTCAAAAAGCGTGAGTCAAAAAATGATGTGACATAGGAACTAGATATACTCGAGTGTTGTAAATAAAATTAAGACAGTAATTACGAGGCTTAAATTAATTAACAAAGCTTTTCAAGTATTTTTCAACACTGTTATGGAGACTCATCTTATACGGAGAATTGAGAAGAAGGATTTACACGATTTGGAGAGTGAGGGAAGTGAAGTAGTGGAAGTAACTTCCCCACTAATTGATCGCGGTAAGTTGGGAGAATAAGAATTCTGAAAAACAAAAATAATTAAATGCGGAATATACAATAACTGAATTAAAAAAATAAAGACAAGACTTAGTCAAATTAAATATTTCAGAGAATAATATTTAATAATTATAAAAAATAACTAATTCCACGAAAATTGGGATAAGAATCTGAGTTTACGAGTGTCTTGACTATTGTTGGCATTCTATACATCTCAACACAGTTTTTTTCATGATTTTTCATCATATGTGTTGCTCAATATCTTTTTCTATTTATCACACTTCACATTGATCCATCTTTTGAAAAAAGTGCATCGTAGCAGCGAACTCCGTGCCCCATAGTTACTAAATGGATTTGTGAATATATTGATGCAATTTATATCACCTTTTGAAAAGAGGTCATCGTAGTAGCGAGCTCCGTGTCCCATAGTTACCTAGTGATTTATAAAGCATCTAATACGTGATTTTTCTTTTGTAGCATTTGAGAGGTGTATAGGCTCTTTAGTATTTTTCACAAGTCACTCAAAATTCAAATATCAATCACAAGGAATTTCATTAATTCAATAATTACGAAAATTAAAGTAAGGAAACACATAAGTGACTTATCTTAGTGTTGTCTCAAATGCTGCCGCATTTGATACAACACCCTTGGTCATATTTTCAGATATTACATAAACCAAGAGATTTTCGTAAAGATGAAAACCTCTTGTCATCAAAAGCTTTAGTGAATATATCAGCCAATTGTTTTTCAGTAGATATGTACTCCAACTTTAACAACTTCCTTTTCAACAAGATCTCTAATAAAATGATGTCTAATACTTATATGCTTTTTTAATGAGTGTTGCACTAGATTTTTTGAGATATTTATAGCACTAGTATTATCACAGTACACAGTCAAAACATCACTTGGTAAGCTATAATCATGAAACATTTTTTGCAACCAATGTAATTGAGTACAACAACTCCCTGCTGCAATGTATTCTGATTCAGCTGTTGATTGAGACACACAGTTCTGTTTTCTGCTGTGCCAAGAGATTAAGTTGTTTCCCATATAGAAGCAGCCACCACTTGTGCTTTTTCTATCATCACATTCTCCTGCCCAATCTGCATCACTGTATCCTATTAAGGTACAGTTTGTGTCTTTGCTATACCATATGCCTAAATCACATGTACCTGCAACATACTTAATGATTCTTTTAACATCATTCATATGTGATTCTTTGGGGTTAGCTTGGTATCTAGCACATAAACAAACACTGAACATAATGTCAGGTCTACTAGAACTCAAATATAGAAGACTACCTATCATAGACCTGTACAGTGTTGAGTCAACACTCTGGCCAACATTGTCTTTACTCAATTTCTGAGTTGATCCCATAGGTGTTTTCATGTGTTTAGCACTCTCTAATCCAAACCTTTTTACAAAACTTTTAGCATACTTACTTTGTGAAATAAAAATCCCATCTTTTTGTTGTTTGATTTGCAATCCTAAGAAGTAATTTAAATCACCAACCATGGACATTTCAAAGGTAGATGTCATTTCATTCACAAAGTGTTTAAGCATATTGTCACAAGTAGAACCAAATACTATATCATCAACATAGATTTGTGCAATCATAATAGCATTTTTATCATGTTTGATGAACAGTGTTCTGTCAGCTTCTCCTCTTATAAAACCAAACTCAATCAAGAAATCTGTCAACCTTTCATACCATGCTCTAGGTGCTTGTTTCAAGCCATATAGAGCCTTTTTCAAGTTAAAGACATGATCAGGAAAATCAGGGTTTTCAAAGCCTTTATGTTGTTCAACATAAGCTTCTTCATTTAGAATACCATTTAGAAAGACAGCTTTAACATCCATTTGGTGCAGTTTTATATCAATATAGCATGCAATGGCAAGTAAGAGCCTAATAGATTCAATTCTAGCAACAGGAGCAAATGTTTCATCAAAGTCTACACCTTCTACCTGTGTATACCCTTGAGCAACCAACCTAGCTTTGTTTCTAATAATGTTTCCATCTCATCAGTCTTATTCTTAAAGATCCATTTTGTCCATATAACATTAACATGGTCTGGTCTAGGAACTAATGTCCAAACATCATTCCTAACAAACTGATTAAGTTCATCATGCATTGCTTCAATCCAGTTTTCATCATCTAATGCTTCTTTAACAGTTTTAGGTTCAATTGCAGAGTGATAGCATTCATGATTTACTTTACTACACATGCATGACATACATATGGATCTTACCACATCCTTTGAGTTCATACCCATCCTTCTTCTGGTTTGAACTCCTGTAGATTGTTCACCAATGATTTGGTCTTGTGGATGATATTTATGAATCCTTATGGAAGGAGTTTTCTAGAGATTATACAGATTTTCAGGATCTGTATTATCAGATGATTCCTCTGGTGTGTCATCATTCTTCTCAACATTCTAAACCTATTCAACATTTTCAGTATTAATTGGAACATCAATCAAATCTGATATGTCTTCATCTTCAATTCTTTTACCTGTAATACTTGTATCATCATCAAAAACAACATTTATAGATTCTAGTACAGTATCAGTCCTAAAGTTATAAATTTTGTAGGCCTTGCTATTCCTTGAATAGCCAAGAAAGAACCCTTTGTCACTTTTTGAATCAAACTTATGTAACTGATCCCTGTCATTCAAGATGTAGCATACACAACCAAAAACATGGAAATATTTAAGGTTATGCTTTCTATTGTTCAGAATTTCATATGGAGTTCTAGTAGAATCTGTTCTAATATAAACTTTATTAGCTTTATGACAAGCAGTATTAAGAGCTTCAGCCCAAAATCTTTTGGATAAGTTCTTAGAACATAGCATGACTCTAGCCATTTCTTGAAGTGTTCTATTCTTCTTTTCTGTTATGCCATTCTGTTGAGGAGTTTTAGGAGATGAAAACTCTTGTATTATTCCTTTAGATTCACAAAACTCAGTAAAAGCACTATTTTCAAATTCTCTTCCATGATCAGACCTAATTCGGCATACTTTAGAATTGAAAACATTCTTGAATCTTTTATACAGAATTTTGAAAATGGAAAAAGTTTCAGATTTATCTTTCAGAAATTCAATCCATGTGAATCTGGAATAATCATCAACCACAACTAAAGAATACCTTTTACCTCCAATACTTTTTGTTTCCATAGGACCCATAAGATCCATGTGCAGTAACCCGAAGCAATGTTTAGTTGAGCAATGTCCCAACATTTTGTGAGACACCTTGACCTGTTTGCCTTTTTGACAGGGTCCACAAACCTTGTTATCTGAGAATTTTAGATCTGGTAATCCTGTAACAACTTTCAATCTAACAAGTTTATCAAGTTGTCTGTAGTTAGCATGTCCAACTTTGTGATGCCATAATGTACTATCATCAACTTTAGCCTTATTACAAGTAAGTTTAGATTCAATGAGATATTATTATCAGCAGATCTATTTCCCATCATGATACATTCAGAATCTTTGTCTAACACATAGCATGAGTTCTTGTTAAATTTAACATGCAAATCATCATCACATAATTGACTAATACTTATAAGGTTGGCTAGTAATCCATCAACATGCTGAACATTGGATAACCTAGGAAAACCAGGCACATTTAATGTTCCTCTACCAATGATTTTTCCTTTAGATCCACCACCATATGTGACATTACCACCATTATAAACAGTATAATCAGTGAGATAATCAATTTGACCTGTCATGTGTTTAGAACAACCACTATCAAAGTACCATAATCCAGGAATACATGCTTTCAGAGACATATGAACAACATTACAAGATGTATTATCTTTTGGAATCCATGCAGAATTATTACTATGTGATCTTGAATGTTGAGTCATTCCAGGCAAAACAGAATGTTTCATATGGTTTTTCTTCTTCAAGCATTGAGGACTTTTATGACCCTTTTTTAAACAATAATGGCATATCACATCTTTTACATTGATCTGAGACTTAGCAGAAACACTAGGATTGTAATTTACTTCAGCTTTTACAAACACAGTAGGTTTCTTAAGTTCAGAGTTTTTAGAATTTTTACCTTAGTAGCCAATTCCTGTTCTTCTTGAATTGTTGGTCATAAGAGAGTCTTCCAGTTTGTTCCTCCCTTCGGAAAATCTTTTGAAGCTTAGTGAGGCTTCCTTCAATCTCTCTTCAAGTTTAGATATCTCAGTATCTTTTCTTGTTAAAATACCTTCAAGCTTGGTAATTGAATCTCTCAAATCAGAATTTTCAAAGTTCAGAGACTTAATTATGTGATTAAGTTTCTCAGTTTCAGAAGATATTTTGAAAACTTTTTCATTTGTTAAAGGTTTTTCTTAAGAATATTTCTTAAAATCAAGAACAGACACTTCTAGTCTTTCTTTAAGTTTAGAAATTTCCTTATCTTTCTTTCCAGTTTAAAAACAGTATTAGACAAATCTTGAATGTGAGCATCTCTTCTGGATAAACCTGTTTTACTTGATGTACCTGTCTCAGAAACAGAACTTGTGAAACAGTTAAATTCTGATGCATTATTATTCAGTGATTTCCCAGATGATGGCTCATTTGTCCTCACATCGTAATAATCATCCAAATCATCATCAAGAGTATCATCATATAATATTCTAGCAGAGAAAGCTTTTTCAAGGTCTTTTTCAGGATCATGTTCAACATCAGACTCATCACTTAAGGTAGCACTGAAATTAAGTTTCTTTTTTAGAATGGTGTTGGCACATTCATTAGCATAATGACCATATCAAGAACATGCATCACATTTAACATTCTTCCTATAGTCTTGGTCAGATCTAAACCTGTTTCCTCTTTCTAATTATCTAGAAGGATTAAAAGTGTTCTTCCTAACAGGCAATTGTTGAGTATTATTAATCTGGACCTTTGGTTGAATATTATCTTTGAATTTTTTATTCTTCATGAATGTCTTAAACTGTCTAGTAATAAATGCCATGTAATCAGGATTGTTAAGATATTCCTCAATATCATCTTCATCAGAATCAATTTCAGTAACATAAGGAGACTTTCCAGAACCTGATGTTGTAGATGATGATGCATCACCTTTGAAAACAAGCACTTTCTTTTCATTATCAGTCTTTTCAGAAATATTCATCTCATAAGTTTTCAAAATTCCAATCAATTCATTTTGACTTAACACATCAGTATCCTTAACTTCTTCTATAACACATATATTAGGTTCAAAACGTTTAGGAACTGATCTAAGAATTTTATGTACTAACCTTTGATTGGATATTGGATCTCCAAGAGAATGAGCTTCATTTGAAATCTCAGTCATCTTTTCGTTGTAAGATGAAATAGTTTCATCTTCTTTCATCCTCAGGTTCTCGAACTTGGTTCCAAGCATACGTAGTCTGGTTCTCCGTACACTATCCGACCCTTCACAATGTTCTTGCAGTCGATCCCATGCATCCTTCGATGAAATGCAGTTTGATATGATTTTGAACATTGAGGCATAAGTTGAGGTGAAGATTGCATTCAACGCCTTTGAATTGTAACTTGTGGTTGTGATTTCTTCAGTCGTCCAGTCGAGCTCTCTCTTGATCCGAGCTTCATTGTCTTCATCCGTCGTGGTTCTTGGTTGAGTCCAACCAGAAAGAACACTCCTCCAGGCTCGTTCATCAATGGATTTGATGTACATTCTCATCTTTGGTTTCCAGAAGTCATAATTCGTGCCATCTAGAATCGGAGGCTTTAGTGCGGGTGAAAGTGGATACTCCATTTCATATTTACACACTCTAAGAAAGATCTCTACTTAGTGTATCAAGTAGTTGGCTCTGATACCAACTGAAAGTGTGTGTGTTCGTGCGAAATCAGAGATGTTTTCTGTCGTGTTGGCACTGTCCAAACAACACTATGCAGCGAAAATTAAAATGCACATACTGAAAATAGAAGTATTCAAAATGTGCATAGATTATAAAATAATCTATGCTTTTCACTATATTAAATATGTGAAACGGGTACAACCTCTTAGAGGTGTACTAAAACACTACGAAAGTGTATATGATTTACTAAGTTCTATGAAACAATCTCCCTCATAGATCTATGCACACAACCTAGTAAATAAGACTATGTTCAAACACATTATTATTCGGGTTTACAATAATGTGAAAAACTACAAGAAGAAACAAGGATTTTCCTAACTAGAAGCGTATATAGCGTTCAATAGAGTAGTAGTCGATTTCAGCTTTTCTTCTTGTCTATCTTGTGTTGAGGGCAACTTCTGTATTTATAGGCTTCATGCACGAACTGCCATCAACTCCCATGATCATCTCAACCGTGAGATCATGCGGTTAGAAACTTCTCTCCACCACTCCTAGAATTTAGGGACTTGTTATACCATGTGTAATAACTTCTCACTCCCACGCAGTGGCAAGACTTGGTGTTGCCCACGTCTTCTAACTGCTCTAGGGACATCATTAGACAACAAGCGTAAGATAAGAGTTAGTGAGAAAAGGAAGGGCAAATTCTGATGTTGTCATAAGTGTTGGGAACATTAAACACAACACTCGACTGTTAGTGTTGGATCATTAAACAAAACATTTATATCAACATCAACACAAAGTTTTCCTTGTCAGAAAATAATTAAAAATTAACACGTAAATAATAGAAAAGACTCATGATTAAATTGCTCGAAATTCATGTATATAATTTGCATAATTTTATAGGATTTTGTGCATTATTTACACTAATTTGACTCATTGCACTTGATTTGGAGAAATGGTGTAGTTTGCTATTTTTATAAGTAAAACGAAGTGTTTTGAAGCAAATCACGAAAAATCCAGCCGTTGGATTAAGTACATGAGTTGACCACATGAAAGAAGGTGAAGAGAGGGTCGAAACGAGACAAGAATCAAGCCAATCAAATCTCGGGATCAAAAGATATGAACCAAACAAGAGACAAACAAGAGCACGGCCGAGCCCAAGGGTCGAGCACGCCGTGCTCGTCACAGTGAGTTAGGGAAAATCAGTGGTACGGCCGAGCCACGAAGAGGATAGGAAATGCAGCTAGCACGGCCGAGCTCCAAATGAATTAAAATGAATGAAAGCAAAAGGATCTGACTATTTACACCTCCATTTCAGTTTAGAACACTCCCCCATTCAATTTAATAATATAATAATCATGTAAAAAATAAAAAATACCCTTTCATTAAATTTATCATACTACATACACCCCCTCCACTGAATGCACCCTATTCCCCCCAATTTCTGCAAACTGATCATAAATTTTTTTTACAACCATCACCACTATTCCTACCACCGTCCGCCACCACTTCCTTCATCCAACATCATCCAAACCAAAAAAATAATAAATATTTAAACACTATCCTACCACATCATCTAAAATTTTGAACAAAGAAATCAGTAACAAATACACAGAAATTCAAAAAAAAAAACTTAGAAAAATTCAAAATTTTTTAAATATTTTTTTCAATCAACCAGTGTCGACCGTATACACCTTCGTCGACAAATCATTGTCGACAAAAATGTATACGGTCGACACTGGTTGATCGAAAAAAAAATCGATCATTTTAGGTCGACCATATACACTCTCGTCGATCACAAATGGTCGACGAGAGAGTGTGTATGGTCGATTAAACATGGTCGAAAATTAAAAGACAAAAAAAACTAGGGTTCTGTAAAAAAAAAAAAAAACCTGGGGTGGAATGGAGTGGCCGGCATCTTGGACCAGGCGGCGGCGAGGTCGATTGATCGGGAGCGGCGGGCTTGGAGAAGGGAAAGGGGCGACGGGAAATAAGAAAAAAAACGGGAGAAGGGAAAGGGGGAGGGAGAGAGGGGCAGGCGGCAGCGGCCGTGGGACGCGAGGCTGCTGCAGCGGCGTGGGTGGCGAGAAAGAAACGACGGTAAAAAAAAAAAGGAGAGAGAGAAGAATCGGGAGAAAGGGGAAGAGGGAGGGAGGCTGGCAGCGAGGGCGGCGGCCGGGGGCGACGGCGAGGGAAGCGGTGAGGGCGGCAGCCGTGGGCGACGGCGATGGAAGCGGCAAGGGCGGCGGCGGTTCTTAAGAGTGAGGAAGAAATGAGATTTGTTTGGTATCTAGGGTTTAGTTTAGGGGGTGTGTGTTTAGTATAGATACAAGGGTATTTAGGACAATTTAAGGGAGGGTGCATCTATACTGACAATTTTTTTGGAGGGTGCATCAATCGGTAGTGTGTTCTAAACTGAAATGGAGGTGTAAATAGTCAGACCCAAGAAAAATCATGCAGCTTTCCTGGCCCATTCATTTAGGCCCATTTCAGCTGCCTGTAATTAATTGGAGATCCATTCCTCAATGAATAAAAAATGAGGGGAATTACTCCATTCAAAAAGGAGGACAAAGGTCCACGCCATTTTCATCAATTAAGGAGGGGCAACAGCTGGAAGGGAATTCTCGCAACACAGGGGGAAACTCCATTGGAGAACTTCCACCTCCTTTCCACTACGCTCAATATTTTAGTTTAATTTAATTTCTTAGATAACTTTTAATTTAGTATTTCATTTTATGTAAGCATTGGAGAATTACAGAACCTTACAAGGTGATACTTTTTCTAAATTTAATGTTTTGTTATTTATCTTTCATAAACTTGTTTTATATTGTTAATTTAGTTATTGACTAGGTTTGTTGGTGTTTGGGTGTTTTGATTTGTGATGAAATTTATGTTATTAGCTTAATTTTGATTGTGTAATTTAATTGAAAGGTGTATTGGTTAGGTTTATGGGTTTTAAATGATCATTTGCTTGAATTCAATTAGTAGCTAGATTATATGTTGAAGCTCAATTAGTGCAATGAGAGTTGGTTAGTCTTGATAGATCGTATAATCGAGGGTTGGGGACGAGTGGATTGAGTTAATATTGGATTATCGCAACGAGAGTTGGGTAATTTTCATTAGAACTCCATTAATCTACATTAATTTCTTGAATGTGAGTTTAGGTAATTGATGAGAAGACCATAGGAGCTTGGTGTAGGTGTATACTGTAAAGCAAACTTTTAGTGGGCTTTTGTGACGTATATTCGATTTCCTTTTATCTGAAATAAATGGTTTTTCACATTATTGCATTCTTTGTGATTACTTGTATGTCTGCTTATCTTGCATTGTAGACGATGTGGGGGGTTTGTAGTCACACAGAAGATCACATTGTCAGTTCCTTGTAAGATATAAACAGTAGTCACAACTGAGATAGTTATGGACAAAAGTATTGGTTTTAAGTTGTAGTGTAAACGTGTTAGTGGCTTGTCTTGACCATTAGTTTATACTAGTGCGCTGTGGCGTATTGAATAGATCACAGATAAGACATGTTCTTCTGTTCTGACTGTTATGAAGAACTAGAGGTCTTGGTGACTTTTATGATTCTTAACCCTAAGTGTGATATTTAGATGTGTGGGGTGCTTGTTCACTACTTTGATGTACCATAGGTGAGAATCTTGGTAGATTCTTCACGCTCCGTATTTTGGGTAGTGGCATCGCTCGCATGATGTCTACTTATTGGCATTAGGGCACCGTGTCCTGTACATCAAGGCTGATGATGTCCCCTTGAGGAAACTCATAAAGGATTGTCGTATTAAACCCTGCAGGTGGATTTAATCCGTACGACAACAAGGTTGAGTGGTACTACTCATGGAATTATAGAAATTAATTATTTAAAGAAGTCAGAAGTTTTAATAATTAATGGACGTGTGATATCTTAAACACGGAGAATTATAAAGTCTAATAGAAGCCCTGATTCAGTTCGGGATAGGACGGGAGTGCAACATTAATTCTCTAGTGGAATGAATTAATGTTCTCGGGCCAAATTATATGTTTTGGGCTGAACATAAGAGTATTTGGGCCTGTAAGAAGCCCAAACCCTATACCTTCTAATGGATCCCTAGTCTGGCCCATGAACTTATGGAGATTATAAATAGGAGCCTTAAAATAGTTTTGAAACTCTAGTACACACGAAATTGAGAAAAACGGCTAGGGTTTCAAGGAGACGAAACTGAGGCACCTTCTCCACATTTGATAGCACGCCGTCCACCTGGTGTTCGAGCGAGGTTGGGAGACAGGCTAGAAGATCCGTAGATTGGAATCAACGTCTCGATCTTCAAGGGTAGCGGATCTAAATTCTGCTTTAGACGCATGTTTAAGTTTTAATTCGTTATTTATACGTTTGACATCCGACAACGATCCCGGTGATGGACCGCCTTCGCCGGCGTGTTCCAGCAATTGGTATCAGAGCCTGGATTCATGGATTGTTGGCTCTGCCTAAAACGTATGATTGTATGATTCAATTTATTTTGTTTCATGTATGTATGCGTTTCTGTTGGTTATGTTTTTTTTCTTCTATCGCAACCCTAGTGTTATGTAATCGTTTTTCCCACTAGATAATAAGTGTGGGTAGTATAAGACTATTTAATAGATCACTGTAGTAGGGTTTTGCTCGTTTATATTGTATTTTTTTATCGTGAGAACGGGCGGTGTCGATGGAAGATCTGAAAACAGTAATCTGAGTTTTTCAGGTTATGGCCTTAGACGGTGAAAACTGTTTTGGACATAACTTTTGACTCGGGTGTCCGTTTTCAGCCCACAAGACCTTTTCGGAAATGCTTCGACGAGATCTACAGGGAGCCACTGACCATGTTTGTTATACCTTGCAGGAGTTTCTGCAGACAAGGGAACTGAGTGAGGGCGAGATTACTATTAGTTTGGGCAATGCTGCGATAGTATCAGTGGTTGCAGTGGGAGACGTGCACTTATGTTTTTCTAATTCTGTTTTAGTATTAAAGAACGTTTTATACGTGCCGAATTTTTGGAGGAATTTAATTTATGTTTCGAAGTTGTTTTTGGATGGATGCTCAGTTGTTTTTAATGACAATGTTGTTATTATGAGAAATGACACTTTAATCTGTTCTGGCACGTTAGAAAACAATCTTTATACTATTACCTGTGCATATCATACTGTGACTGAAGCTCATTCATCATCATCATTAAATAAGATAAAATAACCTTCTAAGTTGAATCAAACATATCTTTGGCATCTAAGATTGAGTCATGTCAACCTAAGAAGGATTCAAAGACTGGTAAGTAGTGGGTTTTTGGAGTCTCTCTAAGTGGAACCATTCTCAGTCTGCGAATCCTGTTTGGAATGCAAGATGACCTCGAGGCCTTTTAAGGCCAAGGGTAATAGGGCTAATGATGTTTTGGAATTGATTCACTCTGATTTGTGTGGGCCTATGATTGTTCAAGCTAGAGGAGGCTTTGAGTACTTCGTCACTTTTATTGACGATTACTCAAGATATGGATACATCTACCTGATGCGCCACAAGTCTGAATGCTTTGGCAAGTTCAAAGAATTTAAGGCAGAAGTGGAGAACCGTCATGGTGAGAGTATCAAGTCACTGTGTTCTGATCGTGGTGGCGAGTACCTTAGCAATGAATTTAGGCAATACTTATTAGAGAATGGGATTAGATCCCAGCTCTCTGCGCCTGGTACTCCGCAACAGAATGGCGTGGCTGAGAGAAGGAATAGAACTCTATTAGATATGGTGAGATCGATGATGAGATATGCTTCATTACCTACCTCTTTTTGGGGTTATGCCTTGGAAACAGCAGCGTACCTTCTAAATTATGTACTTTCTAAAGTGGTTCCAAAACCCCCGATTGAATTGTGGTCTGGGCGAAAGCCTAGTCTAAACCACATTCGGATTTGGGGTTGTCCAGCACATGTGCTGAACAAGGAAGATGATAAGTTGGCACCTAGAACTGAAGTACGGTTGTTTGTAGGATACCCTAAGGGAAAGAGAGGTGGTTATTTTTATAGTCTTAATGATTAGAGGGTGGTGGTGAGTACCAATGCCCGATTTTTAGAAGAAGACTATATGAATGAGCATAAGTCCAATACTGAGATCATTCTAAATGAGTTTAGAGGAGACAATGGCACACAGAGTGTGCAAGAGGAAATACCACAAGAGACTGCACAACGTGGGGACTCTGATGAACCTTTGTATACATTGCCTCGTCGTAGTGGGAGGGTTGTTCGCCAACCTGATCGTTTCATGTTTGTGGGAGAGTCTATGGACTTGATTCCAAGCGATGAACATGATGATAACGACCCCTAGACATACAAAGAGGCAATCAAATACAAAGATGCAGAGTCTAGGTACAAGTCCATGGATTCAGAAATTGAATCTATGGATGCTATGGAAGTGTATGACCTAAGTGAACTTCCCCACGACAAGAAAGCCGTTGGGTGTAAGTGGGTCTACAGACGTAAGAGAGGGTCTGATGGGCAGATTACTGCCTTTAAGGCACGGTTGGTGGCGAAGGGTTTTACCCAGAAAGAAGGAATCGACTATGACAAGACCTTCTCACCAGTAGCCATGCTAAAATCGATCTGGATTCTCTTATCCATAGCTAATCACATGAACTATGAGATTTGGCAAATGGATGTCAAGACATCTTTCCTTAATAGAAATTTGGATAAGAACATCTATATGCAGCAACCCGAGGGTTATGTGAAGAAAGGCCAAGAGCATCTAGTCTGGAAGCTGAAAAAGTCTCTTTATGGGCTAAAGCAAGCTTCCAGGTCTTGGAACATTCGTTTTGACGAGGTGATCAAATCTTTTAGATTTGAACAATGTCAAAATGAAAGTTGTGTGTACAATAAGAGAGACGGAGATGTAGTGGTATTCTTAGTACTATACGTAGATGATATTTTTCTTATTGGCAACAATGTGAAAGTATTATCAGACGTAAAGGTGTGGCTTTCAGAACAGTTTCAAATGAAGGATATGGGAGAAGCATCGTACATTCTTGGTATTAAGGTCACTCGTGATCGAAAAAAGAGAATGTTGTGTTTATCTCAAGCGTCTTACATTGATACTGTGATTGCTCGTTTTGGCATGCAGAATTCTAAGAAGGGTGTACTAACTTTCAGACATGGAGTCCCTCTGTCTAAGGATATGTGTCCTAAGACACATAAAGAGATAGAGGAGATGGCTAAGGTTCCTTATGCTTCAGCTATAGGAAGCCTTATGTATGCGATGTTGTGTACGAGGCCTGATATTTGATATGCAGTCGGCATGGTAGCAAGATATCAGTCTAACCCTGGTCAAGGACATTGGACTACTGTAAAGCATATTCTCAAGTACTTGAAAAGGACTCGAGATTATATGCTAGTATACCAGTCAAATAGTTTGATTCCTTTGGGTTATACCGATTCAGATTTCCAAGCTGATCGAGATGAACGGAAGTCAACCTTGGGTTATGTGTTTATGTTGGGAGGCGCAGCCATATCTTGGAGAGTGTGAAGCAGAAATGCATCGCGAACTCCACTATGGAAGCCGAGTACGTAGCTGCCTCAGAGGCTTCCAAAGAGGCTGTCTGGCTACGTAATTTCTTTCTGAAATTAGGGGTGTCTCAGAGAATGCCGATGTGTATCACTATTTATTGTGATAACGCGGGTTCAGTGGCAAACTCAAAAGACCCTAGAGCCCACAGAGCAAGTAAACACATAGAGCGCAAGTACCACATTATACGAGACATCGTAAATCGAGGAGATGTGGTTATGGCTAAGATTGCGTCGTTGGATAACTTGGCTGATCCTTTCACAAAGACGCTGGCAATAAAAGTCTTTGAGAAACATGTAGAGGGTCTTGGTTTACGATGTATTACAAGCTAGACTTTGAGTATAAGTGGGAGAAATGTTGATGTCTTTATGTGTATACTAAAAGTTTAGCTTTAGTATAAGTGGGAGATTGTAGGTGTATACTGTAAAGCAAGCTTTTAGTGGGCTTTTGTGACGTATATTCGATTTCCTTTTATCTGAAATAAATGGTTTTTCACATTATTGCATTCTTTGTGATTACTTGTATGTTTGCTTATCTTGCATTGTAGACGATGTGGGGGGTTTGTAGTCACACAGAAGATCACATTGTCAGTTCCTTGTAAGATATAAACAGTAGTCACAACTGAGATAGTTATGGACAAAAGTATTGGTTTAAGTTGTAGTGTAAACGTGTTAGTGGCTTGTCTTGGCGTATTGAATGGATCACATATAAGACATGTTCTTCTGTTCTGACTGTTATGAAGAACTAGAGGTCTTGGTGACTTTTATGATTCTTAACCCTAAGTGTGATATTTAGATGTGTGGGGTGCTTGTTCACTACTTTGATGTACCATAGGTGAGAATCTTGGTAGATTCTTCACGCTCCGTATTTTGGGTAGTGGCATCGCTCGCATGATGTCTACTTATTGGCATTAGGGCACCGTGTCCTGTACATCAAGGCTGATGATGTCCCCTTGAGGAAACTCATAAATGATTGTCGTATTAAACCCTGCAGGTGGATTTAATCCGTACGACAACAAGGTTGAGTGGTACTACTCAAGGAATTATAGAAATTAATTATTTAAAGAAGTCAGAAGCTTTAATAATTAATGGACGTGCGATATCTTAAACACGGGGAATTATAAAGTCTAATAGAAGCCCTGATTCAGTTCGGGATAGGACGGGAGTGCAACATTAATTCTCTAGTGGAATGAATTAATGTTCTCCGGCCAAATTATATGTTCTGGGCTGAACATAAGAGTATTTGGGCCTGTAAGAAGCCCAAACCCTATACCTTCTAATGGATCCCTAGTCTGGCCCATGAACTTATGGAGATTATAAATAGGAGCCTCAAAATAGTTTTGAAACCCTAGTACACACGAAATTGAGAAAAACGGTTAGGGTTTCAAGGAGACAAAACTGAGGCACCTTCTCCACGTTTGATAGCGCGCCGTCCACCCGGTGTTCGAGCGAGGTTGGGAGACAGGCTAGAAGATCCGTAGATTGGAATCAACGTCTCGATCTTCAAGGGTAACGAATCTAAATTCTGCTTTAGACGCAAGTTTAAGTTTTAATTCGTTATTTATACGTTTGGCATCCGACAACGATCCCGGTGATGGACCGCCTTCGCCGGCGTGTTCCAGCACTTGGTTTCTAGTATTCAAGTGGAAAATCATGATTAGAGATTAGATTAGCTTAATTTAAATAGACTAGAACCTCCTAATTGTGTGATTACCCGGGCAAGAACGTCTCTATTTTTCCTCCCGATCCTAGGTGCCTTATGAGATATATGCATTAGTGATTGATTCTACCAAGTACCAACCTACGAATTACACATAGAAGTTGAGCTTAATTTAACACTATTTTCACACAATGACGAACACCCGAACACTACTTTTCACATTTGATATTTGATCATCGTTTTACTTGCTTTTCTTTCTTAGTTAGTATTTATCTTGTTGATTTTTGCATTTAGTTTTAGTCGCTCACCCCCATGTTTTATAACTATAATACGCTACAATGTATAACACTAAGGTTACACAAGCAAACTAGTCCCGTGGTTCGATAATTTAACTAGGCACTTATTTTTATTATTTCAAAATTTAAATTTAAAATAATTAAAAAAGAGATAAATTTGTGATAAAATAGTTTAAGAGATAATTATTTAAAATTTTAAATAAAAAATTTATGAGTAGAAAATATGTAAATTATTATTTTAAATACAAAATTTGAAAAATTGAATAAGAATGTCACTATATAACATTAGTGAAAGAATTTCATCTGATCTAAAAGTTCGAACTTTTAGAGGGGTTGAGAATTAATTCTTGTATATTAATTCCTAATACTCCCCCTCACTCATGATCGAATTATCACCTTTTACCCTTTGAAGTTCGAACTTTTAGGGGTTGGGAATTAATTCTTGTATATTAATTCGTAATACTCCCCCTCACTTATGGCCGAATTATCACCTCTCTAAAAGTTCGAACTTTTAGGGGTTGGGAATTAATTCTTGTATATTAATTCCTAATAGGTTGGGAAAAGTTCGAACTTTTAGGGGTTGGGAATTAATTCTTGTATATTAATTCCTAATACTCCCCCTCACTTATGGCCGAATTATCACCTCTCTAAAAGTTCGAACTTTTAGAGAGGTGGGGAATTAATTCTTGTATATTAATTCCTAATAGGTTGGGAAAAGTTCGAACTTTTAGGGGTTGGGAATTAATTCTTGTATATTAATTCCTAATGCTCTCCCTCACTCATGGCCGAATTATCACATCTTACCCTTTGGTGGACAATTTAAATGGGTCATGGCCGAATTATCACATCTTACCCTTTGGTGGACAATTTAAATGGGTGGAGTTGCTTTCAGCAGGAATCGAACCCCGTGTGGGCGTGAGCCTTATGGCTCTGATACCATGAAATAATTTCGTCTCATCTAATAGCTCGAACTTTTAAAGAGGTTGAGAATTAATTCTGGTATATTAATTCCTCATAATTAGGGACAATCTTTTATGCAATATTGCATATGTACATCTCATTCCAATTAGGCCAAAGTCAAGACCATAAGCCCATTTAGTCAAAAAGTAAAAAATCATAAACCCATTTAGCCCAAAAGTTAAACTCATAATTCCATTTAGTCCAAAAGTCAAAACTCTAAGCTAAAACTCGTGGGCCTTAATTCGGGTCTCAATCAGTTCTATTAATTCTGATACTATGAAAGAATTCTGTCTCATCTAAAAATCCGAACTTCTTTTAGAGAGGTTGATAATTAATTCTTGTATATTAATTCCTAATAATTATGGACAATCTTTGATGCAATATTGCATGTGTGCATCTCATTCCAATTAGGTCAAAGTAAAGGGCGCGGCTAAAGGCACCCGGGTTTCCTATGAGTACACCCAGGGGATGAGAACACACACAAATTGGATGAGGACACCCACCTGGAAAACCCAAAATTACCCCTCTCTCCATTAAAACTCTAAACTCATTCTTTCTCTTTTCATTCAAACAGGACACCCACCTTCCACCTCCCACCTCCCACCTCCATTTTCGCCACCTCCGGCGCGGCCCACGCCGCCCACCTCCCACCTCCATTTTCGCCACCCCGTCGCGCCGCTGCCCTCCCAGTCGCGCCGCTGCCCTCCCAGTCGCGCCGCCCTCCCCGTCTCCACCGCCCCTCGTTCGTGGCCGCGCCCACCGCTGGAAGAAGGCGAAGCCATGGCCGTCGCCGATCTGCTTCGTTTGCAAGGTGTGGGCCACCGTCGCGACCCCCTTGAAGGAGACGAAGTCGCCGCCGTCCGACGCCGCGCCTCCCACCGCTGGAAGAAGGCGAAGCCATGGCCGCCGCGAAGAAGACGACGTTGAGTTTTCCATAGAGGCGACGGCTGAGGCGGGTTTCCACGGCGGCGTTCCCTTCTCCCCACAGACGCGGCCGCCGCCCACCCCCTCCTCCCCTTCGTCGCGGCCGTCGTGCTCCTCCCCTCGCCGCCGGCGCCGCTACACAGGCAAGTTTATTCTGAAATTAGAAAAATTAGGGTTTCTTGAAAAAATTAGGGTTTTCTGGGAAAAAAGATTAGGATTTTTTTTTAAGTTTGAGAATTATTTTCGAACATATTGCGTTTGTTTTGGAAAAAATTTCGAACAAGATGTTCGATTTTTTTTTTCGGACAAATTTAAGTTGTTTTGATTTTTTTTTTCGAACATAGTGTGTTTGTTTTGAAAACAATTTCGAACAACTTGAGCTTGTTTTGGAAAATTTTTTGAACAAGATGTTCGATCTTTTTTTTTTCAAACAAATTTGAGTTGTTTTGGAAATTTTTTCGAACATATTGAGTTTGTTTTGAAAAAAATTTCGAACATGTTGAGTTTGTTTTGTAAAAATTTCGAACCCGTTTGTTTTAGAAATTTTTTCGAAAAGTTGGTGTTTTGGATTAATTTTTGTTGCAATTTTGGAGTTTTTTTTGTTGAATGATGGTGAAGGTAGTGGTGGAGAGCGGGTGGTGGTGAAATAGAATGGGTGGGTGTACTCATCTTAGTTTTTTTCATAAATTTTACCCTAGGGGTATATAGGACATTTCACATGTTCTGAAAAATTAAAAAAATGTTTGGTGAGTGTACTCATAGGAAACCCGGGTGCCTTTAGCCGCGCCCCAAAGTAAAAACCATAAGCCCATTTAGCCCAAAAGTAAAATATCATAAGCCCATTTAGCTCAAAAGTCAAAACTCTAAGCTAAATCTCGCGGGCCTTAATTCGGGTCTCAATCAGTTCTATTAATAAACTTCATAAAAATTCGCAGGGTCACAAATATGTGATTTATTATATGACCAAAATATTGTTACTATAAGACCAAAGTATTACCACTACAATTTCAAAATTTTACTACTATATGTCTAAAAATATTCGGGCAAATTCACCCAAAAAACTAAGTTTCCAAAATATTTTTGGATATGTAGTAATACACTTTTGATCTTATAGTGATAAAATTTTGGTCTTGTATAACATAGTTTTAGTCATGTATAGCAACATAATATTTTTGACTTAAAAAATATTCTATTAATTTAGATAAAAAAAATAAGTGTTTAGAATATTTTTGGACTTATAGTAATACACTTTTAACTTTATACTGACAAAATTTTAGTTTTGTAGTAACATAATTTTAGTCCTGTAATAAAATAATATTTGAGAGTAAAAAAATAATTTTAATTAAAATTGACCCGTGACCCCTGTTAGATCTGCTTTTTACCCATAAATTTTGACCTAAATTTAGGTTAATCATATAAAAAATATTTGAGAGTAAAAAAATATATATTAATTAAGTATACAAGTTTTTGTGATAACATGAAACGTAATATAAAAAAAAAAGGGATATGGAGAGGGTTGTTATGAAAATGGGAAGCAGGAGAATGATGAGAAATTGAAGAAATGAAAAAGGCAGCATCATTTCGATCTTATAATGTTCTTTGCGATATTTACAGTTGTCACACTTCACTTGGTACTCAATGTAGTGGAAACGTGAAAAGAACAAAAGCTTATACAAAAAAGTCGTTATAACAATAATTCCAAAATTTTACAAATTTGAATTTTATTAATGTATTAAGTTTATGTGAATAAGCTAATAGTTTATATTAATTCAATATTTTTCAGCTATATATTTGTAAGTCGTTATATAGTGATTTAAAATTTGTCTAAACATGGGCACTTTCCCTAAATGCATCAGTTTAATATATATGAAAGCATTTTTTATAAGCCTAAATTAATATTAATTGAAATTTTCATGATTAATTAAAATACAATATTGTAAAGTCTTATTTATATGTTTTTTAGGGAAGTGCCATTTGAGATACATTCTTTAGGTTGGTAACACGAGTTTATACGCTAGAACTACAATATTTTTGACATTATCAGTTGATTTTAGGTATTTTAAATGATTTATCAAAACTTGTTTCCCCTAGCTAAAAGTTGAGTTGAAATATTGAAATGTACTCCCTCCGTTCGACAATAATTTTCACACTTTTCTTTTTAGGACGTTCCACAATAACTTCCACACTCTTTAAATGGAAAACTCTTTATAAACTTCACCATCACAATATCCTCAATTTTACATAAATGTCATTACTTTTTCTCTACACATACACAAAAGTCAACTCATTTATTTACTTTATACATAAAGTTTTACAAAATTACCCCTCGAAACTCCAATCATCATTACACTTTCTTAATATTCGTGTCCATCTACCTATGAAAATTAATATGGGACGGAGGGAGTAATATTTAGTTTAATTTCCACTTAAAAATAAATGCAAAGCTGTTTAGTTTAGTGACAGTTTGTCAAATAACTAATTAAATAGCGAAAATTCACTAGTAAAATATAATCTGTGAATTTTTTTAAAAAGTCTTTGTTTCTCATGTTAAAGTTAAACTTATCTTAACGGTATTTTTTGTAAAAAAATAAAGGGTTAATTGCAAAAAAAATGATGACCTTCAGTAGATTTATCAATTACAACATAAACTTTTTTTCTTTGTAATTTGATACATTAATTTTTTTAATTTTACAATTTAATGCACCGACAAATTTTTCGATCAATTTTAAAATGATGTGGCGCCAAAAAGATCAAAATCGCCACATTGACGCCAAGTAAAACTGCCGGCTAATTAATTATTATTATTTTTAATGGAAAAAAAACAATTTTAAAACTCTAAAAAAATACAAAATTAAATAAACTCTTACTAATAATTATCCTAAACGCACACAAAGACATAATTATATTTACTTAGAATTCGCAACCCCTATAATTACATGGAGTATTTTTTTTTTTTTCTTATTATGAGTATTTTCTGTTTATAGTGTCATCTAATGACTTTTTTAGGGCTTATCAATAAATGTGGTTTATGCTATTGGTGTGTTTTTAGGAAAAATTAAGTTAATAGAAAAAATAAAATTGTGTGATTAGTTAATAAAATTGGTTTCTCATGCTCTATTCCCAAATTTCATGGAGAATAAGAGCACCGCGAATCTAAGCCCATCATAAACAAACAAATCGATTGAAGGATTGACTAATTGAAGAATGTGATTAAAAATTTTGTTCAAATAAGGGCTTGTTTAATTTTTTTATTTTTTTTTTAGTTTTAAAATTGTTTTTTTCATTAAAAAATAGTAATAATTAATTAGTTGTCAATTTTACTTGGCGCCAATATGACGATTTTGATCTTTTCGCCGCCACATCATTTTAAAATTAATCGAAAAATTTGTCGGTGCATTAAATTGTAAAATTAAAAAAGTTGGTGTATCGAATTGCAAAGAAAAAAAGTATATGTTGTAATTGATAAATTTACTAAAGGTCGTGATTTTTTTTGCAATTAACCCAAAATAAAAAATCTTACCGTAAATCCACGTGTTGCTATCTCTCTCTCTTATTTATTATTATTATTTTTTTAATTAAGCATAGTATCAAACTTAATAATAAAAAAATACGAGTAATAAAAAACTGTTTTAGCAAAAGAAATAGCGAGAATTTCCCTCGATGATTTTTGGTGACTGATATTTGAGGGATATTGTGACGAATTAATTATAGTGTAAACAATACAAATTTCTAATTTCTCTTCAACAAACAAACAAATTGTAATTAATAATGGATATTAAATAAAATTAAAGTACAACACGATACACCACAAAGTCTAATATTAAAAAAAAAAAAACGACCTTAAAAAAAATTAAAAGAATTGAATAAAGTGGACTCTTTTTAAGGCATTCTCATATATATACATAATGAGAAAAATGTATACATATTAAGTGCAAACATGACCTTCACAATTCTACAACATATAAAAGTACGTAAAACGTGAGACGTCGAAAGACTGTAAATGCACCCCCCTCAAAATACAAAGAAATTAATAAAGAAAATTTTAGAGAGAGAAAAAAAAACTTTTTGATTCAAACATGATTTGTGGCTCTTTTGTTCTCTACTTCAAGAGGTTTGGAGCAACTCTTCTATATAAGTTTGCTCTTTTGCTTTTCATTCTTTCCTTGGACCTTTGGAGCTGCACACAAATTAATTCTCACATTGATATCAATTATATCAAGCAAATAATATGATTGGTTATGGAATTCGACAGAGAGTTTCTTATGAACCCCAACATCAGCATAAGCCACTTGTATCGTGTTACATTGCACCTTTGATTTATACTGATGTTGGACTTCATAAGAACCCATTGTCGAGTTTCATATCATTACTTAGTGTTGATATGAAGCTCGATGTTGGAAGCTAGACTTTAGCACGTATCACTTGTACTGTATTATAAAGTACAAATTAATTAACTCAAACTCAAACTCAACATTGAATTTCAAATCAAAACCGTATATATGTGGGGAAGGGTGTGTGCGTATTTTCACCGACGAATCATACCTAGTCCATTTGCCTCAGATGTTCGCATGATTCGGAGTCGTTTCACGGTACTTAAAAACATCCTAAGACACAATGATATATGTTAGCATTTGGAAACTCATCATTCTAGTACTCTTAGCACGTATAAAATACGAATACGTACCCCCATGGAACGTCGCCTACGAGCATCCAATCCCCTTCTTTATCCTCGTACGTCAGCACAAAGTCCGATGATCCATCCAAAAGCTTTGGAGGTTGTGCCGATTGTTCCTTCCCTCCACCTGATTCACATGAACATTCATCAACAAACTTGAACTAACATAAACATATGATCCATCGCTTATAGATAACTAAAGAAACGTACGGATAGAGAGAGATGGCATGAAGAACATCTCCTCCAACGTCCTCGCAAGAGTTTCGTAGGTCTTGTGAGCATTCAAATCGACCTTCCTTCCAATCGGCAATCCATCCATGTTCACCTTCACAAATCCAACACACCCAGCTTTGTCCTTAGTTTCAACATTTTTATCGTTTCCATGGTTGACCTTCTTCTTCGAATTCTCGTTGCTTTCGTTCCCGCCAACTCCCTTCTCCTCTTCCACGTTTGAAGTCTTGGATTGATTAAACAAAGTGTTCATTCTGTAAGCCCTTATTGGAGGCCATCCAACAACTTGGCTGCTTCAAGAAATAAATTTAAACCCATTATGATTCATGTCATTAATAATAACCATGCATGTTGAAACATAATACATTATGGGACAATGAAAAAGATATAAAAAAAAGTGCTACATACAACCTTTTTTTTTTTTTTTAGCATCATGGTGTAGTGAAATGATGCAAAAAGCAATTTTGAGAGGACATGATAATTGAAAAGGGAAATAAAGCAGCACTCTAGACATAATGCCAAATTATTATTTGATGAAACAAGAATCATAATGAGCTTTTTATAATGAAAGAAAAAGGAAACGTTTTTTTGTCTTAATTTGTTAGGAATATAATAAATTAATTGGTGCCACGACTGTTCACATGTCCAGACTTTTAGATGAAATTAAATTTTTTTATTTGTACCGTTCTTAAAGTTTGGACTTTAAATGAGATTAAACTTATTAAAATCTTTCTTCATATTTTACAAAGATCATTGAATTACTCACACCCGTACGAATGTGTACGTGTCTGTATGATCCAATGAACCCCTAGTACAACATAATAAGGACAAACAGGTGCTTGGGCCGATTCCAAATTAAGTGATTTTAGATAATTACTTATCCACTAATTTTCACACACTTTTATTTTTGGCTAGTTTATGAATTTTAACCATCTAAAAACATAATGACTATAGTGATAAAATAATTAATTGCCCTAATGCTGAAACACAGGGTTGTAAATGACTCGAGTCAAACTCAAACTCGATTAGAAATCTGGAAGCTTAAAATTTGACTCGATAGAGCATATTTTTTAAAAATTGAGCTCGATTCGAGGAAAAGCTCGAATTATTCAGCTCGAGCTCGACTCGATATCTTACAAACACTAATTAAACTTTTAATTTTTATTTTATATAATTAAAATATATCTATATATAATTAGAATATTAGAGGTAAAATTGTAAATTATTTGAGCTCAATTAAACTAGACTAGACTAAGGAGCCTACTATTATTGAGCTAGAACACGACTCGAGAAGTACTTGAGTAGTTCGAGCTCGAATCGATTTGGAGTTTTTCTCTACTCGAACACGAGTAGCTCGTGAGCCAGCTTGACTCACCTACATTCTTACTGAAACACCATTGTTATTATTCTTTAAAAACTAAACTAAGCACATCCTTTTTCCTACATAAATGTCAAGAACAGGTTCAAGCTGTAACTAAATAAAGTTACTGCATCAAATCTAGTTGCCCCAATTAAATGGGATTAGCCAATCAGAAATTAATCTCAATTAATAAAGAACTATAATCACCATATTCATAAACACAAACCATGTATAACCAAAAATTAGCTTTTAACAAAAATTAAACAATAACACCACACAAACATAAAAGATCAAAATAATACGTCTGTCCCTTATTATTCGTTCGATTTTATCCATTAACAAAAACCAAATTTTCATTAATTAAAATATCAAAATTCCTATTGCAATTTGCACCCTTATTTAATACTCCGTATTAATTACTTGATAGGAGTAATAATAACTTTACCCTTCATGAAAAAAGAGATTTTTTTTTTTTTTTTT
Organism: Galeopsis tetrahit; assembly: GCA_963675135.1. Lineage (NCBI taxonomy): Eukaryota > Viridiplantae > Streptophyta > Magnoliopsida > Lamiales > Lamiaceae > Galeopsis > Galeopsis tetrahit. The sequence continues at coordinate 5,972,881 of OY776130.1, forward strand.
TACATTAGTAAAGTAACAAAATATTAGTAACGGCATCTTAAAATATTAGGTCAGGCTAAATACTTTTGTATTTGCTCATTATTTTATTACGTTTCAAAAAAATTTACAAGAAATTTACGAAAATAAACCTGACAGAAGCAGATGCGGCAGGTCTTTCCCTCTTTGTACCACATGAAAAGCCATTAGGAAAATCCTTAGCAGTTAAAATCCTTCCATACTCGCCCCATGCAGAGCCCTTTTTCTCCTTCTCCGCCCCATCGCCGCCGCCGCCGGTGGCAAGAGTCAAGCCCAAACCCAACTCAAGTTGAGATTCTTTTTGCATGCCCCCCATGTAGTCTTTTTCACTAAGAGATTGTTGTTGTTCCATGACATAAAATTACTATCAAGAGTGAATTAGAAAAAATGAAAGAAATCAAAGGATATAGAATGAAGAGGAGAGAGAGAGAGAGAGTAATGGCGAACAAGAAGGTGGAGATAGTGATGATGTTGGGTTGGGGCCCATATGTTTCTCACAATTCTCTTTTTACTTCAACACTTTTTTGACCCTACACTCCTACTTTAAATAAATGTGTTTTACTTTAATCATATTTTTATATTTTTATTAATCATCTTGTATCTAGACATGTTAAACAAAACCGATCTTCCGTTGAACCGGCCAGTTCGACGATTTTGGTTAACAAATCGAACTAAAATTTATCTGACCGGTTTGATTTTGGTTTAGGGGTCAAATCTACGGCTAACTAAAAAATCGGTGGTTAAATAAAAAAACGGCAATTAAATCGGAAAACCATCTATGTTTTAATTTAAAAAATAATCAACGTCAAATAATATTGAAAACAACACGTGTTAGAATTTTACTATTTTTGATCAATTACTCCATCCGTCCACGAAATGTTGTCCTATTTATCTTATATTTTTCGTCCACAAAATGTAGTCTTATACACTTTATTTCAACCATCACCTTATCATCACCTTTCAACCATCACTAAATTATTTAAATTGTCATCAACTTTATTCACTAACAATCACTTTATTCACAATTAATTTCACACTCTACAATATTCTTAATCGCTTTTTGCTTTTATTTTTTTAGTCTTTTAACACGAAAAAATTTGAGTGTGAGGCAGTTGTTTCATATTAAAATTGAAGATATATATATATGAACAAAAATTGTCTTTGTTTTTCTACTTTTCACTATTGTTAAGAAACATCAATGCCATTTTGATCTTTATAAGATTGAAGATCTAAGGCTAGAAGTGTTTTGATTTGATTATATTTGATTTTGGGTCGATCTTCTGTAAACTCAATTTTTTATAAGTAAATGAGTTGGATCAGTTAACAGTTTTATAAGTAAATGAGTTGATCAGTTAACAGTTGATCGCTGGTTTTTTTCCTTTTTTTATAATATTTTATTTTTGTGTTGCATTTTTCAATTATAATGATTTACACTTTTCAAAAATATTTTCAATTATATTGACATACACTTTTTGGTATTGTTATATTGCACATTTTAGTTATACGAATTTGCACTTTTTTGTTATAATAACTTACATTTTTAATTAAAGAGTAGTTATATTGATTTACACTTTTTAATAATATTGTGTTGTACTTTTCAATTATATAATTTACATTTTTTATTTAAATATTGTAGTGATTATTCACTACAAAAAAACTGAGATTTAGAGACGGATTAGATACCATAATTATTGTATCTAAACAGGTTAGAAACGGATTTTGAAACCATATCTAAACGATGAACGACCCGTTTTATATCCGGGTAAAAATTCCGTTTCAAATGTCGTTTCGTCTCTAAATCCGTATCTAAACGATAAACGATCCGTTTTACATCCGGGTCAAAAATACGTCTATAATTTCGTTCTTTCCAGTAACCCAATCCCCATTCCAAGCCTTTAATCCCCATTTCAAGCCTTAATCCCAAGGCCACCAAGCCCGAACCCGACCCCACACCATCCCAACCCAACCCAACCCCACACCATCCCAACTATTTAATTAACCTTTTTTTTGGTCTATATGGGAATCACCATCCCAACCCAACCCCACACCATCCCCAGCCCGACATCCATCCCACCCTGCAACCACCCCCTCTCCAACTATTTAATTAACCTTTTTTTTGGTCTATATGGGAATTGAACCCAGGTGGGCAAGTGTCTATTATTGAGCATCTGCCACTAGGACAGATAACTCTTTTGTTTTATCTTTTAATATTAATTGTATATGTATATTAAGTTGTTTATTTTACATGTAACTTTTAAATTTGTAAATGTAATTTTTTTTTATTAATTTCTAAAAATTGTAATTACTCACAGCCGTCAATAAGCTGTAAAATATTAAGAACTACACACTTTATTTTATTATATTAGTTTAACATATATAATTAATTGATTAATTTGTAACTTTAAAAATATATAAAAAAAATTGTTATTGAATAATTTCAATTGTAAAAGTCGATCTTACTTTATAAATTAAAATAAATTAATTAAATTACGTTTAATCTTCATAATCATCTTCATCATCATATTCATCATCATCGTTTTCAATTTCGATCAAATCATCATCTTCTTCTTCATCATATTCATCACAAATCATATTCATCTCGATCAAATCACTATTTGCACGCAAACACTTTCTCTATATTACGTGCTAAAATTAAATTAAATTAGTTATTAATATTTGCACTTTTATTAATATAGAAATTAATATAGAAAAACTGGTACTAAGTGCTAAAATTAAATTAAATTTCAAAAATTCGGTTTTAAACTTGTGACATTATGGTAAGGCACTTCAAGGACAACCAGGCTGTTGTACTTGAGTACACAGTCCTACCCGTTGTACTTGAGTACACAGTCCTACCCTTGGATAGGTGCAGTAGTATTTATATCTTTATATCTTTGTTCCTAGGGATGTGTGATCAAACCACCGTATATTCTACCTCAACGACGACTACAGTCTTTGTTTTGTTTGTACTCTATGTATGAAATTTGTATCCAACGAGTCCTATGAATTTAGTTATGTGTATGTGTGTTCTAGCATACGAATTTAGTTATTTGTATATGTGTGTAATTTATAGTAGGCGAATTGATAAGTAAATTGATATATTATAATAAAGGCTTGAGATGCACAACTTGTCTCGTCAATCTTAGAGACAACATTATTATTGCCGTGACTCACCTTCGATTGACCTACTTAAGAAATTAGATGGGCACAAATATTAAGAAAGTGTAATAATGAGTGTATAAAGTAAAGAAATGAGTTGACTTTTGTGTCTATGTGGAGAAAAAGTAATGGCATTTGTGTAAAATTAAGAATATTGTGAGGGTAGAGTTTATAAAGAATTTTCCATTTTAAGGGTGTGGAAGTTATTGTGGGACGTCTAAAAAAGGAAAGTGTGAAAGTTATTGTGGGATGGAGGGAGTATATATTTTCATAATATATATATTTCCATGTAAAAGATATGGAATATATAACATAATATTATTATAATATCTCTATTTATTATATAAACTTATTTTCAAGAATAGGTATATATTTTCATAATATATATATTTTCATATATTATTATAATATCTCTATTTATTATATAAACTTATTTTCAAGATAGAGATTAGGTACACCATATTTTCAAAAAATGGAAAAAAATTGACATTATTAGATAGGGATTAGGTTTAATTTCCTTTAAAATATATTTTTTACAAATTTAGTAAAATAAAATAAAATACATTTCTATAAAAAGATTTTCAATTTTTATTTCAAGTTCATTTTGACCCAAAATGATTTTTGATTTTTATCTCAATTGATCATATCCCTTTTACTATGCTATTTAGACTATTTTACCATTCAAGTATTTATAATTTTTCTAAGTGGATGATAGAATTATTTTTTAATCTAAAACTTTTTAAAAAATACTATACAAGTTTTTTTTATAAGTCTTAATAGTAGTTTTATAAAGATTTAGAAACTTTTAAAAATTATTGAATGACTCTTTTTATTTAATCTAACGTTCATACAAACAAAATTGATATACGTACGTTGATTAGAGAATAAATTCTTGGATAATTTATACTTTTTCTAAATTGATGATAGAATTGTTTTTTAATCTAAATCTTTTTAAAAAATACTATACAAATTTAAAAAATTATTAAATGACACCTCCTTTTTTTTTTTTTTTTAATCTACAAAATTGATATACGAGAATCAATTCCTGGAATATTTTGATTAAATAATCAATTAATATATATATATATATTGGCATATGGAATTAAGATATAATATAATATTATTATTATTATAATATCTTTATCTATCCTAAAATATATCTACATAGTAATTCTAACATTTATATTTATCGATACATATATTAATTATTTTTTTTATTTTTTTTACTATTTATTAATTAAATAAAAGAGTAAATAAAATTAATATAACTCAATTCACCGGTACATATTCTCTCATTCTCAATTCTCTATATAAATAAGATTTTCTCAATTCTCTATATACATAATGTTTTGATTTATTTTTTAATTTAATTTTATCATTTGACTAATTAGATACAGATTAGAGATGGTTAGATTCCGTATCGCAAACTTTGTGTACCACCTTGTCTCGTTTTATATTGGGGAGAAAAAATTGATTGTTTAGAAACGGTGGTATATGTATCTAATCCGTATCTAAAACTCTCGAAATTGAAAATCACGTATCTAGTCCGTATCTAAAACTTTCGAAACTAAAAGTCGTATCTAATCTGTTTATAATGAGAGACGGTTTTATTTTCGGTTTCAAATCTCGATTTTTTAACAAATCCGTATCTAATCCGTATCTATTAGAGACGAATTAGGTGTCCGTCTCAAAATTTCGGTATCAAAATCAGGCTTTTTTTGTAGTGATTCACTTTTTGATACAAAATCCAACTTCTCCCCACAATCTAATACAACCACTTTTAAATGTGAAATGTTTGTTTGTAAATGTGAAATGTACTAGAAAGTGATTGTACTGCATTGTAGTAAGGAATTAATCTCAAATGTACTAGAAGGTAATTTCCCCAATATTGTATTGCACTTTATATATTGATTTGCACTTTTTAATAATATTATTTTACACTTTTCAGTAATATTGTATTGCACTTTTCAATATACACGTTTTAAGTAATTATATATATATATACCGTATGCGTGTATCAACAAAAATTAGAATTACTGAATATTTTCAAGAATTTATGCTTATTTATATTATACATTAAAGTCCGATTTATTTTGAAATTCACTCGGCTAGATGTGAGATACGTCCTAATTTTATTATAGTTCAAAATTTAACATGCGAATTTCATCATTCAACTATATACATTTCTAAAAATAATTATATAGCTACCATTATAATAATACAACATCACTACTCTTATCCAATTAATTTAACATAAAATTACAATTTATCTTACTCAAATTCCACACATAGACACATACTATAATATAATCACTATTTATCAAAATTTCTCCATTCAAATTTTTTTATAATCAAATTTTCTCCATACTACATAATTCTTCACTTATTATGTTTTGTGAAGCAACTCCTATTATTATTAAAATATGCATTCTTCACCTCATATATTATAAATCGTTGAGTTGTCATTTCATTTAATTAATACCTTGATTACTTAATTTTAATTACCTCCCGACAAGAAAAGTTAAGTAGTTCATGCTTAAAAATGTTGTTGTTTACTGATGATGAAAGGAAAAGGAAAAGGGAAAGGGACAAGAATGAATATCTTTCTCGAGGCCTACAAATATAAGTGGGGGGATTATTTATTTATTTATTGTTCCAAATTTACGCGACAGTCAATACCCCTCCACTGACTACTTTATCATCAATTTTCAATTAATTAATTAATTCATTAATTCCTGTGGCACTATTGTTATTACTTATTACAACTAACAAAAGTAATAACTATCATCATAAAGTGACGGGGTGTCATCATTATGTATACCACCAAATATAAATACTTGAAGAAAAAAAATAATACTCCCTTTCTTTCTTTTTCTAATTTCTTTTTTATCATTCTATAAATATTCATAAATTTAACTAAGTTTCAATACATGAGAGTGGTTAAAGGCATATAAATCAGATGTTGTTGGACAGTCGTGCCATAATTGGAAACGAGCCCATTGAATATGTCTATCAAATAAATTGTAATTCATTATTTAACGGGTTTTAAGTACCCCTAATACTCTAATACTCAAAGCAATATATATCTCACATTTACTTTTAAAAAAAATCCATATATTTGACAATTATTTTAGGTTAAAATTATTCTTTAGCCAAAAAAAGAGTTTGAGGGAGCAGTAAAATACATTTTTAGAGATTTTCTTACGTGACATTCGAACATAGAGCAATATTACTTATTAGATACAAATTTTCAATAAGTATTACTTTAAGGTACTAACTATTTTTTGTACAATAAATAGGTATAAAGTTGGAGTTAAAATATCACTACAATAAAATTAAATGGATCTCAATCCTTTTATTTTATCCCTTTTTTTAATTTTCGTGTTTTAATCCGTGTGAAAATTTTTCGTATACAATAGTATTATAACCGTATGAAACTTTACAAAAGAAGCAATATATATAGTTAATTTGTTTTCACTCATGAACACGATCTAAGTAAGATTAGGGTGCTTCCACTTTAACATAAAATAGCAAAAAGGTTGAGTCTTTTAACAATACACTCGTATATTTAAAATAAATATTGTGCTGCTCTATGCTTTAGTTTTTGTTTGTTAATTGTTACTTTGTTTTGTTGTGCTGTCTGAACCTTGTTTTGGAAAGTAGGGACCTACAACATATGCCTACCACCATAGAGGATAAATATAGTAAATACTACTCTCTCCTACTAACTTAACTTTCATACTTATTGTTCACCCTCTTTTTAAAAAATATTATAATAAATAAAATTTTAAAATAAAATTTTATAAAAAAATAAATAAATGAGTTAATTTGTGTGTATGTATGTACCATAAAAATAATAATATTAAATATAATATTTTAGATATTGTATGTGTAGAATTTCTAAAGAACCGAAAAAGTAGGTATAAAAGTTAAGTTGAACGCAGGGACAGACCTATATATGTACATACTTTTGTTAGTTGGCCCCCCTCCCCATGACCCAAATGAAATATGATTGGGCTTTTACTTCAAGTTTATTAAATAAAAAACTAAGAGCCCAGCCCACCAAACATAAATTTGCTCATTTATTCCATTTTTGAGTAATTAATTCTTTTGAAATTAATAAAACTCCTCCTTGATTTGGATGCAATTAACTTTATATTTGTATATTATTTATTATATTATTTTTAAAATGTTTAATTCATAATTAACATTTAAATTAATCATTCAAAAGAAAGTCACGCATTAGCTCTGTGCACGAAAATTAAAAAATATGATAGAATAAATACATGTAAATATGATAAAATAAATAAATGTATTAGACGTGATGTGATTAAAAGAAAAATACAATGAAATGTGAGTGAAAGTATATAATTTACCAAAAATTGCCAAAAAAAGAATAGGTATCTTTTATTAGAAGAGACGAAAAAAGAAAGTTGAACAACTTTCACTGAAACGAAATATATATTTACTAGTTAAAGTTTTACTGTTGGCCCCCCCTAACTTTTCCTTCTGGGTCCGCCCCTGGTTGAACGGAGGGAGTACATATTATTTTGTTGTACATGTGATTGATACTGCTATTTCATCTAATTAATTTTTTAACATGTGTACATGGGACGATTTGTCTCTTATATTATAGAATATTAATTATTTTTTAATATAACACATGTACAAGAAAAAGGCTGAATGACAACGCCTAATAGACAACGGTTTTGACAAAAATTGTTGTCTTAAGTTTAAAAAATGTTGTTTAAAGTAAAACTGTTGTCTTTTAGCTTATATTTTCGTTAAAAGACAACGGTTTTGGGGTTCCGTTGTTGTTTTGCGTTGTAAATCAATGAAGTTTAAAAGAAAGTCCGCTGATAGACAACGGTTTTGGGACCGTAGTTGATCAATGTTGTGTATCCCCCAAAAACGCTGATAGACAACGGTTTTTAATCGTTGTCTTTTCAAGTAATAAAATATGCTATTTTGCGCTAAAAGACAACAGTTATAAACCGTTGTCTTACAAAGTAATAAAATAGGTTATTTTGCACTAAAAAACAACAATTTATGACCGTTGTCTTTTCGAGTTGTAAAATCAATGTTGTTGTGTTGAAAGACAAGGACTTATGATTGTTGTCTTTCCACGTTATTTGAATCAACTATTTAAATTAGTATTTTTAAATTAACACTTTTAACTCATCCAGCTTAACAAAATTTCGACTTTTTAAAATTAAATTAAGAAAAAAAAATACCTAATGATAATAATTCTTGATAAAACTAGTTTTTTTAATATAATACTCCCTCCGTCCCATATTAATTTGCATATGTAGATGGGCACAAATATTAAGAAAGTGTGATAATGAGTGGAGTTTTGAGGGGTAATTTTGTAAACTTTTATGTATAAAGTAAAGAAATAAGTTGACTTTTGTGTATGTGTGGAGTAAAAGTAATGGCATTTGTGTAAAATTGAGAATATTGTGAGGGTGGAGTTTATAAAGAATTTTCCATTTTAAGGGTGTGAAAGTTATTGTGGGACGTCCAAAAAAGGAAAGTGTGAAAGTTATTATGGGACGGAGGGAGTAACACTTAAAATAAATATCACTTTTATTTTAAACTAGCACTTTTAATAAAACTAGCATTTTTTAAATTTAACTAACACTTTAAATATAAATAGCACTTTTATTTTAAACTAACACTTTTAATATAACTAGCAGTTTTATTATAAATTAGTACTTTTTAATATAATTATCACATTTATTTTAAACTAGCACTTTAACACTGTTATTTTGTACTAACAATTTTGTTTATATAACTAACACTTTTTTAATAAGTATAACACAATTTTAAACCCTTCAAACCGATTCCACCTGAAAAGGTGAACTTGATTCCTTGACTTTGGAATCCGACGCCAAAACTCCAAAAATCAACGCTTTAGAAACTACTCCCTCCGTCCCAGAGGAATTTGCACCCTTGGGACGACAAACATATTAAGAAATGTGTAAGAAAAAATGTAATGAGTGATGTTTTGAGAAGTAATTTTGTAAACTTTTATGAATAAAGTAAAGTAAAAAGTAGATTGAGTGTGAAAAAGTAATGACATATGGATAAATATGAGTATATTTTAAGGGTGAGGGTTATGAAGATATTTCCTTTTATGGAGTGTGCAAATTGGTATGAAACATCATATATGGAAAGTGTACAAATTCTTGTGGAACGGAGGAAATAGCATTTTTAATATAATTAACACTTTTATTTTAAACTAACATTTTTTTATATTACTAACATTTTTCTTTTATAACACTTTTAAATATAACTAGTAATTTTATTTTAAACTATAGTAGCACCTTCATAATTTTAAACTAACTCTTTTTAATATATATATATATATATATATATATATTATATATATATATATATATATAGTACTGTATCAAATTAACTAGTACTCCAGCACTTAATTATAATATAAATTTAAATAATTATGGAGTATATAACATGCACGTTACCTGTATTAATTACATTATATATATACTATACCCTATAACATTTTTCTGTTATTTCTTATATATCATATACAAGTAGTGTTTGAAATTTAAGTTCATATATGTTATTTCTGCGGATATTATGTATTTTTTGAGATTTTGGAATACTGCAATCTGAAATTACTACATTCTTCATTTATGTATTTTGTAGATTTTGGAATTTATGGAATTGCCATATATGAACAACTTCATTTTATAAAAGTAATATTATTGTTTCTGTATTTTTTTTTTTTTTGTGTGCATGTGATCACTTTCCCTTTATGATTACTTACTCGATCTATTAAATGCTATGAGCGGATCCATATCTTGGATATACAATTCATTGGTAATATTCTACCATAATTTTGCCTTCGTGCTAATGAAAATTATGAAATGATATCAATTCAGCTATATATATTTATATATATATATATATTAAAATAATTGAGCAGAATCATGTACCAAAATTGTAATTGGATGATTTTGATCTTGACTCTTGCACATGAAATGGTCTTTATCTATATTAAAAGGATAGAATATATGTGCTTACTCTTTATCTATCCCTCTCCGCCTCTTTTTCTGTGTAGCAACACACACGATGAACCTATAAACATGTTCAGAACATTAGTTTTGATCTTGTTAGCATATATGAAATGGTTCATTGTGTGTGTGTGTGTGAACATGTTAGGTAAATATTCCCAAGTAAATGCTCCAAGCATGATTTCTGAACTTGTTAGAGTGGAACATAAAATGCATGAAGGCTGAAGATTTTGTATGTGTGAAAGAGAGAATATATATATGTATGAATAGACTGAGGTTTGTTTACTTAATTTTCTAATTTATTTTTCCTATTCTCGGCGTGATTTGGTGTTATATATGGTTTGACGAATTATATTTCAATTTTCTTCCACATTTCTTTGCTACTTTTCTCATTGTTGATTTGGTTCTTCAGGGTTTGTGCCTCCGTAGCTAATAAGAAGAAAAGTGCAAAAATCGCGTTCGTGCAGTTACATAGTTTTTGTTTTTATTTTTGTAAAATTTTATTTGATTGATAGTCTACTATACTTGTGGATTAACGTTGGTAATAGTACTTGTAGATTAACGTTGGTAATCAAAATTATATTGTATACATTATTTTTATTATTAGTTGTTTGATTGAAAGTTTCATGACAATTAATATTAAATCAATTAGAATTATATTGTATTTTTCTTATATAATGAAAAAATAATAGTTTTTTATGTATAGGTTTACGGTATTTAGAAACAAATGGAGGACAACAATTAAAAATTGTTGTTAAAAGAAAAAAATAATGATTAAAAAGTTAAAAAGACAATGGTTTTTAACAGTTGTAAAAATATAGAAACACAACATTTGAAAACCGTTGTCTATCAGCTCAATTCATGAAAATCATATACAACGACAACAGTTTTTATTTGAAAAGACAATGGTTCTTACCCGTTGTAAAAAGCTGGAATGACAACGTTGGAAAAACGTTGTCTATCAGCGAAATTCATTAAAAACATACGCAACAACAACTGTTTTATTTAGAAAAGATAACGGTTTTCAACCGTTGTCTTTCTAACCTTTTACAACGGTTGAAAATTGTTGTCAATCAACAAAATGACTGTTGTCGTAGCCACCGTTGTCGTATGTGTACGCTGATAGACAACGGTTGAAAATCGTTGTCTTTAAAAACAATTACAACGGTTAAAAACCGTTGTCTATTAGCGCCCACCTACGACAACGGTGGCTACGACAACAGTTATTTTACTGGAATGACAACATTTTTTCACCGTTGTCTTTTAACGTTTTTCTTGTAATGGCTTGTCAATTAAATTCATATAATATAATAAGATGTTAGATGTAAAACACTAAAATTGGAATATGTGATCTCATTCGATCAAATATATTAAGATTCAAAGTAATGTTTCTAAAAAATATACCAAATCAATAATAATTAAAAATATATATATATATATATATGTAATACACACATCAAAGATACATATCCCGAAATTTTGAATATATCAAATTCATTAATTAGTAGTAAAAAAATAAAAACAAAGAGGCTCACAATCTAACATGACAATACACATTTGATAAAGTCTAATATGCACACAAAACTCCTTTTAACTGTCCAATTGGGCATATAGTATTAGACTAAAAGTGTGAAAATCGAAGAGTTAACGTTAATTAATATATATAATTATATATTGAATTTTTATGGTTGTATAAAAAATGTTTAGTCCATCTCCAACCCTAGCCTTCAACTCAAATTGCCACCAAAATCTTCAATTTACCATCAAATTTAAGTTAAACAATAAAATCATCTCCAACCTTTGAACTCAAATTTTAACTCAAATGACATATTCTAATAGAATATTATTAATGTTAACTTTTTTATTTTCATTTTATCAAACATAAAATTAGATATATAATTTTATATTTCCATTTAAATTAAATTAAGTAAACTAAATAAAAGTATATATTTAATTTACATAAGTTTAATGAAACAAGATATCAAATTCAATTTACATAAAAAAAATTAATTTATTATTTATTTTACATAAAATAGTAAAATTCTTAAACAATTAAATAAGAAGACCAATTCATAAAATAAAAGAGTTAAAAAATTTATAGGGGCATAAATTTGTTTGCGTTCAATTCTGAGTTTGGTGACTAATTTGCCACTAAAAAGTGATTTGTGGCAAATTGCCACCAATTTAAAGTCTGCATTGGAGATCAATTTAATCTTATTTTGCGTTTTTAAGCTGGCATTGGAGATGCCCTTACTCTCTTTTAATTGGCTTTGAGTCGCATGCACTAAGTGTACAAGACACCTGCTCTATTATGATTTATATACATATTTTTTTTTCGAATATAATTTGTCTTTCATATAACTTTTGACAATAAAACCGAAGAGAATATATCTATTTTAGTTCACAAAGATTCTATACTCCCAAATATTTAATTTGGGCCATAAAATATACACACACCATCCCGGAATTGTTTGCACCACTTTATGGACACACAAACTAAGAAAAAAGTGTATTGAGTGGAGTATTGAGGGGTAATTTTGTAAACTTTTATGAATAAAATAAAGTGAATGATTGAATTGAGGGTAAAATTAATGACATTTTGTGTAAATATATGAATATTGTGAGGGTGAGTTTTATAAAAAAAATTCTTTATTGAAAAGTGCAAACAATTGTGGGAGAAATGAAATATTTATTTCAGTCAGAGCCGATTCTGACAAATTTTAGATGGGAACAAATAGAAAAAGTAGGATACTTTAAAATAAGTTTTTTTTTTTTTTGATCAGTAAAGAAAACTTTTATTAAAATAATGTTGGGTACAAGTAATACCCTACACCAGATTACAGAGTATCAATCATGGGTCTTAAGATACTTTAAAATAAGTACCTACATATAATAAATCAATATATCATACAAACATAAAAAAAAAAAAAAAAAACTTTGTAGGTGAGTATAAAGAAACATTTTAAAGTGACTATTTAAACATGAAGAAATAATTTAAGTTTAATTATATACTTTAATTTCTTACATTTTAAAATAAATTATAATAATAATAATTTTATACTCCCTCCGTCCCAAGATTTTTTACACACTTTGACCGGCACGGAAACTAAGAAAATGGAATAAAGTGATGTGTAAAGTAAAATAAAGGAGGGGTATTATTGGTAATTCATTGATTAAAGTGGAGTGATTTGACTAAAGGGAAGGAAAAGTAAAATAAAAGAGGGGTATTATTGGTAATTCATTATGTAAGTTGTTTCCTTTTTTGGAGTGTGTAAAAAATGTTGGGACGCCCATTAAGAAAAGTGTGTAAAAAATCATGGGACGGAGGTAGTAAATATTAGTAACACAATGTGTTGCACAGTTTTGATTACACGTTCTTTGTTGATATTTTCATAGGTAATTATTATGTGTAGATATATTAGTATATATATGCACACATATTTTGAACTTTCGTATATGCACATATTTTGCACACCCGTATGTGTACATATTGTGCAAACTTTATGTATTACGTATGATACGTATATGCACATATTTTACACGTCACATTTTGTACAAATTTTATGCATACATATTTCACGACTGTACATATACATTTTACACATATATTAATAAATTAAATATAAATATGAGTACACTCCAAAAACCTAGCTAGGATTCAGGCGGTTGTCCCTTCCTTACCCACCTCGGGCTATCTCTGATTTCAGTAATTAAAATGGCTGTAAAAGATCGGGGAACAAAGGCTTAACCTTATCAATTTAACTTTTTCTTTTTTATTGTGGAAAATAAAGTAACTTTAGTAACATATAGTAATACTTTAATGTAAACCCACTAAAATTCAGCAAATATAAAGGTAAAAAGGCCAACTTTTCTTTTCTATTAAGGAGGTGTGTCTTTGAAGTTTGGATGTTTGATTGTAATGGTAATTTTTCAGTAACATAAAAAAATTATTACTTTTAATATAAACTAAATAAAATATAGTTTTTGTAAGGGTCTAGTTTTTGTAAGTACAACTTAATATATTTAAAAAAAAAATTAAGAATTTTGATACACTGTAAGTTATAAATGATCTCTTTTATGATCTTAATATAACACTGTAAAAAAACATATGATATTAAACATATTTTTTATCAAATACAGTAAATTTGTTATGCTAAGTCAAACGAACTCTATAAGGGTATAATTGGTACGGTGGAATAGTTCTTGAATAAAATCATTCATTTATGTTTTCCTTTCAAACCCGGTGAATTTAGCTAAGAAATCAACTTTTAATAAATAATAAAAATAAAAAATTACATTCAATAAAAATATTAATATAATATATCATCATAAGAATAAATAATAATAATAATATAATAAATTTAAAAATAAAATATATTATTTTAACGATAATACTCCCTCCGTCCCATACTTAAAGACCCAAATCAATTGGACACGAGTTTTAATGAATGAATTGTTTATTAGTATTGTATAAACTGATAAAATAGAGGTAGTAAAGACTTTTCAACTTTATAAATAGTACTCCCTCCGTCGCACAATAATTTTCACACTTTCCTTTTTAGGACGTCCCACAATAACTTTCACACCCTTTAAATGGAAAACCCTTTATAAACTTCACCCTCACAATATCCTCAAATTTACATAAATGTCATTACTTTTTCTCTACACATACACAAAAGTCAACTCATTTATTTACTTTATACATAAAGTTTTACAAAATTACCCCTTAAAACTCCACTCATCATTACACTTTCTTAATATTCGTGCCCATCTACCTATGAAAATTAATATGGGACGGAGGGAGTAATAAAGTTACTTTTTAGTGTAATAAAATAGTGACATTTGTTGTAATATTGTGATATTTTAAGGAGATTGTTTAAAAGTTTTTTGCTATTTTTGGTAAGTGTCTTCAAGTATGGGACACCCAAAATGGTAAAATAGATCTTCAAGTATGGGACGGAGGGAGTATTATTTTTTATTAATATTAAATTATAAATATAATAATATAAACAATAATTTAATAATTTTAATAAATATAAATAATATATACAATATATTATTTTCAATAATAAAATAATACTAGTATAAAGTATAACAATTCTTGATAATATAAATAATACTCCCTCCGTTCAATTTTATTATGCACACTTCTCCGGACACGAGTTTTAATGAATATTGATTAGTTTATTCATAAAGTAGATAAGTTGGAGGTATGATAGGGTATTGTGGGGTCCATTTATAAATAAATAATTGTTTATGAATAAAGTGAATGGTAAAGTGGGTAAATAAGTGATGGTAGGAGAGTGAAGATAAAGTAGTATGAATAGTATTGTTTCCAAAAAGGGTATGAGCATAATAAAATTGGACAACCAAAAAAGAAAAGTGGGAATAATGAAATTGAACGGAGGTAGTAATATTTTTTAATATTAAAAATAATGATAATATTCTTATTTAAAAATAAAAATATTATTTATCAAAAAAATATTATTTTCATTTAAAATATACATTTATTATAAAAATTAACTCAAGGGTTTAATTAATAAAAATAATACTTAGTTAATTAATTTAGAAACAATTGAATATTGGTTAGTTGATATATAAAGTTTAATGAACAAAAAAAATGCACAACAACTTTTATCTCAAATTATCAATTTATTTAAATAATTATTATTTATTACCAATAAAGAAAACAAACAACTAATGCAAACAATTAAACTAACTTTCGATATGAAAGTGTGAGTGAAGTGAATTTCTTCGGGTGTTTTCCTTATGTGGGGTCACTAATGTATTGACAAATTAATTATTAGAATAAACTAAATAACTTGATGTGTGCTAAGAGTTATCACATAAATGTGTAGACCAATCCCTTTTGAGGCTTAGGTGAACACGTACACTAATTAACTCATCTAATTAGTACCATAAGCTCCTAGAATAGTGAACTTGTAAACACTTTCAAAATGATCTACACATTTATTGAAGGCGGAAGAGTCGAAGACTAGAAAACAAAAGACTAAAGTTAAAACCATTGTTGAGAATTATGCAACATCGATCAGGTGACTGATACTCAAGTGATAGATGTGAAGTACTCAACTGTCTAAAGTTAACAACAATTGAGCCACTACAACAAAATTGACCTTTTATCGCAGAAATTTTGTCATTAAAACTTCTCTAGCTAAAAGTTTTTTAGGATAAAACTTGACTTTTAATGATAAGTTGATTAGTGTGAAAATAACTTGAAATTCATAGATTTATTTTACTTAATTTGATAGAATTTCATGCATTATTTACTCTAAATTGACTCGTTGCACTTGAAATGAGAAAGGGGTGTATTTTGCTATTTTTAAGAATCATGGCCATCCCAAGACCCATCACCATTATTTATGTGACCTAGTATGTAATGCATGGAATCAAGCAAGCAGCTACTCCAATTTCTTTAAAGGGCGCGGCTAAAGGCACCCAAGGATACTATGAGGACACCCATGCGATGAGTACACACACAAAACGGATGAGGACACCCACGTGGAAAACCCAAAATTGCCCTTAATATTTCTCCCTCCACTCCCCTCCACTCAAATTTCGGTACACCCATCCTCCATCTCCATCTCCATCTCCATCTTCCCCAATCAAACTTCTCTCCCACTCCACCTCTCTGCACCAAACTCCATCCCACTCTTGAAGCAGCAACGTGGAACAAGAGAGACCATCCCACTCGCGTTGAAGCAGCGAACACCGAACGAACTCGCATTTTTTTTGCAGCGACCATCCCGCGAGTTTTTTTGCAAAAAAATGGTTAAAGGTTAGTCTTCCTTGCTTATATTTAGAATTATTGTTGTGATAACGCGTGTTTAATTTAGGTTCTAGTTGAAACATTGATTTTATTGTTGTAGGGTTTCATGATTTAGGTTTTTTTTTAAATTTTGTGTTAATTCATGAATGTGTTGATTAAGGTTGGTTTTTTGTGTTATAATCATGTTTATGTGTACAATGTATCAATATTTGATGTGTTAGGATGGAAAATAAATCAATAGGCATCTAATTGGCATGGTTTAGGAAGAAATGAAACGGTTTAGGAAAAATTGAACGAATTTTGACTGCTTTTTCGAACATGGAGGACATGTCCGGGACAAATTTTTCATGGCTTATTTGTTGGGAACTAATTTTCGAACATTGGTGTCATGTTGGGAACTAATTTTCGAACATTGGTATCATGTTGGGAACTAATTTTCGAACATTGGGCATATGTTCGAAAATTTATTCCCAACAGAGGGTTTTGGATTTTAAATTTGACCAAGTAAAACTCGCGGAACTAAATTTCGAACATTGGCCCAATGTTCGAAAATTTGTTCGTTACAGAGAGTTTTGGGTTTGAAATTCGACCAAGTAAAACTCGCGGAACTAAATTTCGAACATTGGCCCAATGTTGGGATCTTTTTTTCGAACATAAGAGATATGTTCGAAAAAAATTCAAAACAAAAGAGATCTGTCCCAGTCTTTTTTCCGGACAACACATCAATGTCCGGAAAAAAAACACGAACATAGTCGTCTTCTTCACAGAACCAGTCGCGAAAAGGGATTTTTTTGAAAACGACCAAATGCAATACATAATGTCAAAATGTATGTCCTAAATGCATATTATTTCAACTACATACCACTATAGAGTCATAAGATGCAAAAAAAATAAGCATAAACACCAACAAAAACACACAAAAACCCTAAATATAAAAACTCTTTCACTTAAAAAAAAAAACTTTCAAAATCAAAACATGATAAATAACTTACAAATGAGTTTTTCGCACCACCACTAGTAGTTATTACATCATAATCGACCATTTTCGACTCCATCCTCGCTCTCAAAATCGAATTTGCAGAATTGGAAAGTTTTGGAATTGAGAAGAAATGATGACCGTCTGTATTTCCGCGTTAGATAGGAGGTGGGTGTACTCATCCTGCGTTTTTTTTAAGTACATGAGGGGTAAATACGTCATTTCGCATTACCTTTGTGGCAAAAAAAATATTTGGTGAGTGTCCTAATAATATCTTTGGGTGCCTTTAGCCACGCCCTTCTTTAAAATCAACCCAGCTATCAGCGGGAGGAATTAAGCCCATTTAATTAATCTTGAGGGCCCATCCCATTTCACCGTATCCAATTAAATCAAGCCCACATCCATTTTAATTAATTGGGGACAGTAGCCAATACGCAGGGAGAGGACGAAAACACAAGAAGTAGTCCCCCATTGGGGAGAAACACTCCACTCCCACACTTCACTCAATAAGTTATATAGTTAAATTTTAAATGTTCTATCAATTTAATAAATAGATTTTAATTTAGCATTTCATTTGGTGTGACATTGAAGAATTTGAAGACTAGAGGTGATATTTTTTCTTAATTTCAATATTGTTTGGTAATTTTAATTTCATTAATGTTTTGTAATTTAATTTACATGAGTTTTATTCTAATTGTTAATTTGGATATGTAGTAATTTCTTATTGCTTTGGGTGTTGGAATTATGTGGGTAATTAGTGTATTTATGGATTAATTGCATATTTTAGTCTATGTCTTGAATTTAATTGTTTCCATTGTTGTGGTTTGTTTGATTAAATTAGTTGATCATTTCTATTAGCTAGCATTTACGGATTTGTGAATTACAACGAGAGTTGGGTTTGCATTATTGGGATGTGTGTGAAAAATTTGATTAATTAGTTTAAGTTTAATAGTAATTAGCTTAACCGAGAGAGGGTTGATTGCTTAGATCGACAATATTAGACATTATATAATCGAATATAGGTCGTTTAGGAGATTGGTGAGAGGGCGTCTCATAAGCATTAATAACCGTGTTGAAAGTGCTTATGAGACACTATTTTAGGAGCTTATGATATTTGATTAGATCCTATAATTGCTAATCAATGCACGTGTTCACCTATATGCCTTTCGAGGGGGTCTACACATATATGTGATAGATTTTAACATAATTCAAGACATTAGGTTTAATTATTGTGATTAGTTTGTTAATTCATTAGTGATCTCACATAAGAAAGACACCCAAAGCAATTCTTTCACTTGCACTTTCATCTTTGAGAGTTAGTTTAGTTATTTGCTTTAGTTGTTTATTTTCTTAATTGGTATAGTATTTGCTTTATCCTCCCATTTAACTTCTATAACACCATTTTAACTTATAGTTTTGGGGCTCCACATTCTTTTAACTAGGTCCTTAGACGATAACTACTAGGTCGTATACTTACTCAACTATAACGAACCCATACGCTTGTGGGGATTGTTATTGTTGCACAAAAAATTGTGCAAAATACGAACCAAGTCACAAGTCCTGTCATTAATTTTTAAATTTATGTCATTAAAGTTTTTTTTACCTAAAGAAGTTATAACGAGAAGATTTTATAACTAAAAATCAATTTTCTTGTAATGTGTTATTAAGTTTAAGTTAGTTGGATAAAGTCTCAAAAGACTATGCTCAGTTCATAGTAAAACAAAAGAAATATTAAGCTCAAATGTCAGCTCACAGATGCCAAATGCTGTCACAATATAAAGCATTGATTGAAGACAAACAAAATTAAATAAAAGTCATCTTTATATCCGTTGACACACATTTAATTTGGATCAATAGAATTGTTGGAGAAATTGGTTAGAAATTGATTAATTTTAATTAATTAATTGATTTTAAAATGAGAGTGGAGAACACTCGTCTTTGACCAATTTATTGAGGGTTATAAAAGTAATTTCAAGAAAATTAAATGGCATAAAATCGTTCTACTCTCGGAGTAGATGTTCGTAGTGTATTTAAAATCTCAAAACCGAATTTCGGTGAGTGAGAAATTAATTCACGAAGTTAAAACGTCAAATAATACACTTTATGAGATAAAGTGTTACAACATGATAATTGTCCCACATTGAAACTTTGAAAGTTTAATGGGGGCTAATTACTCCTTATAAATAGGAGGATGTTACAATGGTTCAAATAATAATGACTAAGGAGCAATTCAATAGTCTATACGGATGCACGTGTGTGCTTGTCCGGTTGAGCTTGGGCCTAGTCTTGGGCTCGTGACTCGTGGGTTTTAAATTTGGGCTTTCAGACCCATCGAAATTGGGTTAACCCAAATAAATTTAAAAGTTGAATTTGAACTATGACGAATTTGGACGTTGAGGATATCTAGGTACATTGACGTTACAAATTGTGATGAACTTGGACGTTCGGGTGTCCAGGTTCATAGACGTTTCAGTAATGAATTTGTAACCGCAAAGGAGTTACAAAACCATGAATGTCATACTTAAATCTTGTAACCGCAAGGCGTTACAAATAGCATGAATGCCATAATAAATGTGGAGACTCCTCACAAGTTGGAACATGCCTATAAATAGGGTGCATGTTTTATGTTGCAAAACACTCTTACACACAACACTTGAGATTTTCTAGAAAAATCATAGCATCACATATTTTGCATCAAGCATGTAGAGTGTAGTCCAGTTTTCGTGTCGATTCAGTTTGTTGGAACTCTATACGTTGTGGTGCTACTCGTATAGAGGCGAAAGTCGTTTTACCTTTTAAAACGTTACGTCAAACCGTGAGCACTAGCCGGGACGTATTCGTTTTGCGGGAAAAGGGTTTCCTTAACTCGACTTTAACTTTGTTCCTATTGTTCGTGAGATGGGGTCGTTGCTGCTGATTTCAAGAACCTGCTTGGTTTGGGAAGCTGCTAAAGGAGAAAAGCTGCTAAAAGAGAAAAATTGAAGATTGTGTGTAAATATTAATTTAATTGTATTTATAATTATGTTATTTATTTCTGTCAATTTTGTAAAGCCATTGTTGGGTGCTCAAAAATTTCCAACAATCGCAAAACGAATAGTGTACTCGTAGCAATGGCTAACGACGGAGATAACGATAACGACGTTATAATTAGCAAGGTTCCTCTGGGAGGATCCACCCGTGGTCGATGAAAACGACACAGATAATGCTAAACATGTTGTCTACGACCAATGGGTCGTTGTGACTTTATGAGTCGTTGTGACTTTATGAGTCGTAACTACGTCCTTGGAGGACTAGTTGATGCGTTGTATAACGTGTACCAGTCGGTTCGTATTACCAAAGAACTGTGGGAGTCTTTGGAACGAAAGTACAAAACCGAGGATGCCAGAACTAAGAAGTTCGTGGTATGAGTCTCTATGACTTGTTTGTGAAACTCCGGATTGAAAAATACAATCGGTGAATAGTCAAATGCTATAATAATAATAGTATATGAATAAAATTACATTTACGATTATTTATGTAACTAAATGTTCCTCTTTATAGCGTTTGAGATTTTTGTAAATCTAAAGCTATAAAAAGATTAATAAATTATAATTTATTAATATTTCAAATATCAATAAACCTAAAGGGTGTATGATATATGTGGAAGTTTTAAAATTGACAAAAATTATCATTTAATTTTGAAAGGAACATTAGACCTCTACACTTAAGTCACATAGATGTATGTGATTTGAAGTTTGTGCAATAAGAGGTGGGTTTTTAAATACCTCAAAATGTGGGGGTATTTAAAAATGTTTGGTCTCAAGCAGATCTGCTACAAAAGGCTTAAAATCAAGATCAAACAAATGTGCTAAAAGGAATGAGTCCAAAAATCCACAAATAAAAACGTAAACAGTGGTAACCCAACCATGTTGACTGGAGATCCCAAGATCTTGGTTCAATGGGAAAACTAAGCTGTGAATGTTTGTTGGAAACACTTGGTATTCCCGACTATTCCTTAGAGAGCACAACACCAAGTGTCGAAACCCGTAAGATTGTGGTAAAGGTTAAGTCTTTGACTTTTAATGATTCCTAATGCCTCGAGGAGGTTGAGTATGACGGGATACTCTAAAGGAGATCACCTATATAAGTGAGAAGTGAGGGCCGCTTCGACTAACACTTACTAAATTAAAGGATGTCCATGGCCAAAACGGACAAAACCGTGAGAACGAAAAGACATTGAGGCTTTATTGTGTCTATATTGTTGTCTCGGTACACACCAAGGAGGAATAGTTCAAGGCATTGTGTCCACTAAGCCATCGGTGTACTCAATAGTGTTTGACTACGGAAGGTTCAAAGCCACAAGCTACCTATCCGGATGCAATAATGTCTCTTGAGAACTGGATTCCGAGTCTGCATAATTATAGGTGTAATTTCCACTCATGTGGGGGATTGTTGGAGAAATTGGTTAGAAATTGATTAATTTTAATTAATTAATTGATTTTAAAATGAGAGTGGAGAACACTCGTCTTTGACCAATTTATTGAGGGCTATAAAAGTAATTTCAAGGAAATTAAATGGCATAAAATCGTTCTACTCTCGGAGTAGATGTTCGTAGTGTATTTAAAATCTCAAAACCGAATTTCGGTGAGTGAGAAATTAATTCACGAAGTTAAAACGTCAAATAATACACTTTATGAGATAAAGTGTTACAACATGATAATTGTCCCACATTGGAACTTTGAAAGTTTAATGGGGGCTAATTACTCCTTATAAATAGGAGGATGTTACAATGGTTCAAATAATAATGACTAAGGAGTAATCCAATAGTCTATACGGATGCACGTGTGTGCTTGTCCGGTTGAGCTTGGGCCTAGTCTTGGGCTCGTGACTCGTGGATTTTAAATTTGGGCTTTCAGACCCATCGAAATTGGGTTAACCGAAATAAATTTAAAAGTTGAATTTGAACTATGACGAATTTGGACGTTGAAGATGTCTAGGTACATTGACGTTACAAATTGTGATGAACTTGGACGTTCGGGTGTCCAGGTTCATAGACGTTTCAGTAATGAATTTGTAACCGCAAAGGAGTTACAAAACCACGAATGTCATACTTAAATCTTGTAACCGCAAGGCGTTACAAATAGCATGAATGCCATAATAAATGTGGAGACCCCTCACATGTTGGAACATGCCTATAAATAGGGTGCATGTTTTATGTTGCAAAACACTCTTACACACAACACTTGAGATTTTCTAGAAAAATCATAGCATCACATATTTTGCATCAAGCATATAGAGTGTAGTCCAGTTTTCGTGTCGATTCAGTTTGTTGGAACTCTATACGTTGTGGTGCTACTCGTATAGAGGCGAAAATCGTTTTACCTTTTAAAACGTTACGTCAAACCGTGAGCACTAGCCGGGACGTATTCGTTTTGCGGGAAAAGGGTTTCCTTGACTCGACTTTAACTTTGTTCCTATTGTTCGTGAGATGGGGTCGTTGCTGCTGATTTCAAGAACCTGCCTGGTTTGAGAAGCTGCTAAAGGAGAAAAGCTGCTAAAAGAGAGAAATTGAAGATTGTGTGTAAATATTAATTTAATTGTATTTATAATTATGTTATTTATTTATGTCAATTTTGTAAAGCCATTGTTGGGTGCTCAAAAATTTCAACAATTATGACACATTACACTGACTTGACAGAAAATTTACAATTGAACGGAGCAAACGTCTATACAGAACTGTGAATGTCAGAAAGACTTTACCTCATAAGCAATAACAAATATGAGGTACACGTCACAAGCACTATAAATAATATAGTTCACTATAGCTTTGCAACGACTGTATTCTAAATTGCACTATAAATACAAGGACACCTTCGTGGCGAGAAATATAAAATTCTATTAGTTGAACCTCTAAAGCAATCTACACGTGTATACTCGAGAATTTTTGAGGGCCTAGAGTATTAGATTCACATCTCTTAAACTGTAAAGTGTTCTTCCACCCTTTGACTAAGCATATAAATTCATATCTTAAGCTTAGATCAAATTCGTTCAAACTTGTTGTTTGAAGAATTCATCAGTTGAAAATACTTCAAAGATATTTTCTTCCTTTAGAATAGAGTTTGTTTTAAACACTTTGTAAGAGTACTCGTACGTTCTCACCATAATAAGTAGGACCATATACTTTCGAGGAGTATTGAGTCCACAATGTTATTCTTGGAACTTCAAATTACAAGTCCTTCGTTTAAAGAGGGAAAATTTCAAAATACATCTTGTAGTTTAGATCGATTCTATTTTAAATCTTTTAAGTTTTCACTTTTTCAAAATATGTCCTAAGATGTCCAATTTACATCCTGGAAAAGTTTAAAATACGTCATATAACTTAGGTAAATTTCATTTTAAATCTTTTAAGTTTTCACGTTTTCAAAATACGTTCTAAGGTGTCCAATTTACAATATTTTATGGAAAATTAAAATTTTCACTAGTAACTAACATACGTGGCTCGAACGTGTATTTAAAATTGTGACTTTTGACAAATTTGGTGACTGGGCGCCACAATGTAATAAAAAATATAGCCACGTCATCATCCCCCTTTTATAAATTTAAATATCAAATTTTGTTTATAGCAAATGTTCCAAAATACACCCACAAAACTCAACTCGACGGCCCTTGAAAATAAAAAGAAATAAAAAAACTCTGACGAAATTTACAAATGAAAGGAAGTGAAACTACTAAGCAAACGTACAAGTAAAATCTTCTTGTATTTGGTTGGATCATGTTGTTTGTACGTTTGCTCTGTAATTTCGCTTCCTTTTATTTGTAAATCCCGTCGAATTGAGTTTTTTTTTTTTTTTTTTTTTTTTATCAGGGGCCATCGAGTTGAGTTTGTGGGTGTATTTTGGAACATTTGTTATAAACAAAATTTGTTGTTTATATTTATAAGAGAGGAGATGATGATGTGTCCATATTTTTAAATAAATGTGACAATTTTTATTACATGTGGCACTGATGCAGGTAAGCGTCTCAATTGACGTGAGAACTCCGTTGATTTCTTAAAGAAATATCCGGACAAACACAATATCAATTAAGGATAAAATGAAGTGAGAACCGTTGATTTCGATAACGAAATATCCGGAATAAACACAACAACGATTAAGGATAAAACCTTAAGAATTTTTATATAATTTCCGAATGATCAAAATGATGAATACATTTCCCTTTTAAAGGGGCTTTTCAACATAAGAGTCAAGGCTCTTGAATGAAGTAATTAAAGTAATTAAAATAATTAACTAAATACATTGGAATTAAATCTTGACCGTAGTAAATAGATAGCAGATTTCTAGGAGAATGACATTCTCCATCATTCTTCCTCTCTTCGGAACGATTCGTCCTCGAATCGGAATCGCAACTAGCTTCATTTTCATTGTAAAGGTACGAAGACGAGCTGCAACGTCTTTGTATTCTTTTGACCACAAAATAATAACAAGATATTCTCTCATCAGAATGGTGTGATTTCCATCAACATTCGTAAAACACACAAAATAATTTTTCTCATCCTCCATGGTTGAGTCAATGGGATTGGGATTAACATCCTCAACTATAAAAATATTTGCATTCTCCTCGTAAAAAATTGGGAGGCCACTATAGCCAACGTCAATATCTTCAACAACGTCAATATCTTCAACTAGAATATTGACAAACTCATTGAAAATTGGTGGTACACCATAACCACAAATGTCATCAGAGTATTCATAAAAAATTGGTGGTCCATCATAACCACAATTTTCATCAAAATATTCATCGAAAATTGGTGGTCCATCATAACCACAATTTTCTTCAAAATATTCATAAAAAATTGGAACCATCATCAAGAATCGTACCTGATCTCTGATTACCAATTGATGCAGGTAAGCGTCTCAATTGACGTGAGAACTCCGTTGATTTCTTAAAGAAATATCCGGACAAACACAATATCAATTAAGGATAAAATGAAGTGAGAACCGTTGATTTCGATAACGAAATATCCGGAATAAACACAACAACGATTAAGGATAAAACCTTAAGAATTTTTATATAATTTCCGAATGATCAAAATGATGAATACATTTCCCTTTTAAAGGGGCTTTTCAACATAAGAGTCAAGGCTCTTGAATGAAGTAATTAAAGTAATTAAAATAATTAACTAAATACATTGGAATTAAATCTTGACCGTAGTAAATAGATAGCAGATTTCTAGGAGAATGACATTCTCCATCAGGCACTCATCACCAAATCGGTATGAAGCCCTAATTTTAAACACATGTTCGAGTCGCACGTGTCAGTTTTCGATGAAAATTTTAATTTTTCGATCAAAATGATGTAAATTGGACAAAAAAGGATGTAAATTAGACAAAGAGAATGTAAACTTAAAGAATTTAAAATGGAACCGACCTAAGTTACATGACAAATTTTAAAATTTTCCCTATAAAGCATTAACTTCACAATTGGGATGTGAGAGTGGTCGTAGAACTGGGATCCGAACCACTCACTGACGCGTGACTTTCACGCAATTTTCATCTTTTTTTTTATCGAACAAACAAATATTTTATTTTAATCAAAGAGACTTTTGGTTACATATTAAGCCGGCAAGAGGATTGCCATGCTACAGTAAGGAAAATAAAATTTACTATGGAATTAAAAGTTTATGAAAAAGGATCGAAAGTTGACTTTATTCTTACAGGATTAAAAGTGTAATTTTTAAAGGAAGCATGAGTTTCATGAAATTTTCATCCATTAAAACTAACTAAAAATCCCTATCGAACTAAAAATGTATAAAAGAGGACCGAAAGTGATTTGACCTCATTTTTACAGGATCAAAAGTGAAATTTTCCCCATTAATTTTATTAAATCTCTAGGTTTTAATTTGTAGGGTTCTATTTTGTGATGTTTTTTGAATTTTTGAAGTATCTTAATGTAACTAATACTCCCTTCGTTCCATTGAAAACTATCAAACTTTTTTTTTTTCGTCCGTTCCAATAAAAGCTACATATTCAACCCCCTTTTCCAACCATTTTTGGAAACTACTCCCCTCACATTGCATCACCTCTAATACATCACTTATTCTATTATATTTCTTAACCTCCGTGCTCAAAGTTCATGGGTAGCTCTCACCAGGACAGAGGAAGTACAACTGAAATGAATTTACGAACCATGATGTGTGATTTTGGGTAGAAGAATGAATAATAACAATTGTTATTTTTCCCCAGTTCTTGTTCTGTTCGCTGCTCTGTTGGCGATTTAACGCGGACCCATCCCACTTCCCAAACGGTAATCCCTTCTCACTCGCGTGGTGGAGGTGGTACAATTACCTCCGGACGAGATGGCGGTTCTGCAAAAAGATAACTTTTTGGCAAAATTTGATACTAAACAAGCATTGGAATGGAGATTGGACAGATCATCTTTGAGTCCTTTTCAGCCTTAATGCAAATAGAACTAAAGTGATCTGAAATACGATGTCTTCATTTCTAATTAATACATTGAAACATAAATCTCAATGCATTTACAGATATTCATCCAACCATGAAAAAAAAATAAAATAGAAAAGTCCCACCATTTTTTTTTCTAATGTCATAAAATATGATCATTGCTCAACTTCCATATAATCCCAGCTTTTGTTCCGATCCCTACCATTACTCTTAGCCTCTCTATAAAACTCTGCACCAACTTTTTCCCAGTCAAACCACTACAAGAAAAAGAGGGAATAGCAACGAAATTTTTGCGATAAATCTAAATTTCATCGCTAAAATAGATTTTTATCAACGAAATAGAAATTTTTGTACCTAAATTCTAAGATTTAATATTTGCAACGAAATTTATAGATTTCATCCTATACTAGTAACAAATTGTTTATTTTTTTGTTAATAATCTGAACAATAATGAAAATTATATTTCATCGCTAATATTTTGCGATGGAATAGAATTTTTTTGTGCTTAATTTTTTGAAATTAATATTTACGATAAAATTAAAATATTTCATCGCTAAACTAGCAACAAATTATTTTATTTTGTTTTTAATAATCAGATCAACAATGAAAATTATATTTTGTTGCTAATATTTTTGCAATAAAAAGAAAAAATTGTGGCTAGTTTCTTAGAATTAATATTTGCATTTTACCGTTATACTAGCAAAAAAATATTTTATTTTGTTGTTAATAATAAGAACAACAATGAAAATTATATTTAGGGCTAATATTTTAGACAATATGGAAAGACTTGAGGGCCTTCTGAATGTGTTTGACGATAGAGTTGGTCTCTTGTGTGTAGTGTGCACCGTGCACACTGTGCCACTAGTCAACCCTTATTATTTAGAAAGACAGAAAGTTTACACAAAGTAGTCACTGATGAAACAGTTACTATGCCTCAAACTGGATTGAAGGTTTCAGGTTCGAAACCCGATTACCACTTTTCACAATGCTTCATCATAAACTGAGGCAACGGAGACATGGACGGTCGGGAGAGGAACCTGGAGTGGGAGCAAGTGGTCGGAACTGAGGAAGGCGACGGCTGAAGAGGAACCTGGAGTGGGAGCAAGTGGTCGGAACTGAGGAAGGCGACGGCTGAAGACAAACATAGTGAAAGGTGTGTATATTTTTAGAGTTTACATATTCTCTCAAATAAATAATAAAAAGTGGTTAAAAAAAAACAGAAAAAAAAAACGGTTAAAAAAAAAAGCAGAAAAAAAAACCGAATAAAAAAAAAGCAATTAAAAAAAACAGTAAAAATAAAAGAGTTAAAAAAAACAGAAAAAAAGCGGTTAAAAAAAGAAGCCAAAAAAAAAAGTGAGTGCAACACATCACTTTGGTGTGTATAGTGCATATAAGACTTTTCCTTGACCCTCTAAGAGGCCCTTCAACTGTTTTAAAGTTCTAATTTTTCAATACTTTGTAAGTAAAATTTTATCTTGTATTCATATTGACGATTGTTATTACCTTGGACATCCATTCGGTTCTCGGAAGATTATTTCAAATAAATAAAAGGAAACGTTACAGGCATATTAAAAATCATAATATGGCTGCTACCTCTAAGTCCACCACCATCCTCGTGTTGCGCCACCAGACGAAGGCGGCGGAGAAAATCCTTCCACCCAATCGAACGCCTTCTCTTGTTCCAAAACACTTTTCATGAACATTTCAATTAACTGACAGGAAAAACACAAAATATGAGTCAGAAATTCAAATCTGCAAGTACAATAACGTAAAAGACAAACAAATAAAGAAATTAACATACTGTATTTATTTTCTCCATCTTGGCTACTCCACTATACTATTAAATCAAATTGGACGCATACAACAAGAAGAATAATTACCTTATCATTACTCTGCGGATATGAGAAATCTTGGTCCTTTCAGAATCATCTTCTTGTAACGGACAAGAATAAATTGTTAAACTATATAAGTTGGTGAGGCGTCGCATGGCTTCCACAGACGGCAGATGCTTCAACTTTCTACATTTATATAGATCTAATTCCCGTAGAGACGAAAGGTTCCCAAACCATTCTGGCAATTCTTCTATTCCAAAACCGTACAGATGTAAGGTAGAAAGAGAAGTGAGATGTTGAATCTCATCTGGGAGAGAATCCCAATCTTCTGAGCCTTCCAAGTGCAATTCACGAAGCGATTCGCATCCTAATTGCAATATACCATTTGCAGCCTCGTTAAAGGATACACAATCCCATGAATTATGATCAGGAAACAGTGTTAATGATTCCAAGTTGCGCAGAGAGCCACGTTCCGTAGGAGAAGTGATGATAAATTTGGGAACATTATCCATCTTCAATGTTGTGAGCCAACGCATTTTATGCACACAATCCATCATCCTTGATATATTTATTCCATATAACTGCAACACCTCAAGCGACGGCGCACACGACTCTATCATTTCACTTGGAAAACGGATGGGGATGTTACCAATTGACAATTCACGGAGCAATGTGGAGCCCCGTGATTGCCGCTCATTAGAGTATGGTATTGACTTCAGATTCTTGCAATTTTTTATCTCCAACTGTTTCAAACAAGTGAGCGTCTGCAGGCCATCTGGTAATGTCCTCAACTTAGGACAATCCCTTATCTTCAAAATAGAGAGATTTTGATTGTTGTGAAATAACCAATCTGGGAGGCATACCATTTCCTCTAATTCTATAATCTCCAGATTTACAAGAGATTTTAACCTACTAGTGAATTGTGAATCTATGGATTTCACCTTCCTCAGCCTAACCAAATAGAGGGATTTGAGATGTGGCAAATTCCCCAAACTCTGAATTTCCTCACATTCGTCACACCTTTCAAGTCTTATCTCCATCAAGTTAGTAAGCCCTTCCATCTCTAAAGGAAAACTTGCTCCCTTAAATCCCCAAATTTCCAAAACCTTCAAATTCGGGTGAGGTTGGAGGCCTCTCAACACATTCTCATCATTTACTTCACCCTCAACACTCCATCTTTCACTCCACCTCAACACTAACTTGGAAATGCCTGCCTTTTGTAATAAACACGCTTTCTTAGAATCTTCTTCGCCTTGCACTTTTTCAAGTTTAAGAATTTCCAGTTCACCTTTGAGATTTTTCAGGCTTCCAAGCTCTAAAATTCGATGGCCCTCCTTATCCCGCACTTTAAAGTATGACAGTGTTTGGAGAGACGTTAACTTTCCTAACTGAGGAGGCAATTTTGTACGTTGATTATGAGGCAGGTGGAGATGCCTCAAGTTAAACAAGTACTTGAATGTACTTGGCAACTTCTTCAATCTACCCAAACAAGGCGCCCAAAATGTCTGCAAGTGATAGAGTTCACCAATCGAGTCTGGCAGAGTCTCAACACTTGTGTAGAAAATGTTGAGATATCTCAAGTGTATGAGCTCCTTGATTGAATCTGGCAATTCTTTGACATCATATGTATAATTAATATCCAGAGTAAGTTCACGCAAGCTTTTGAAGTATGAGAACTTGACATCAGAAATATCACCTTTGTAGAACAATGCAAGCAACCATTTTGTTTGCTCTTTTGGGATACGACTCAATTCATCTCCATGAGTTTGCCTAGAATTGTATCGAGCTTGATTTGATTTATTTTCATTCACCTTAGCCAAACCTAAAACAGAGCCTGCTACATCATGCACTAAATCGTGCATGCTGCAATGTGTTACGTTGTATCTGTCTCTATATATAACTTGCAATAAGGAACTCTTCACAAGATGGTCGAAAAGTTTGTTGCCCACAATCTCCATGTCATTTTCTTGTTCGATTTGGAGAAATCCTTGTGCCATCCAAAGCTCAATCAATTGTTCCTTTTGAATCCTATCACCTTTGGGAAATACTGAGCAGTATGCAAAGCACTTCTTGAGTGATGGTGAAGACAAATGATGAAAGCTTAATTTCAATATCCTCGAGATAATATTTTCATCTCCTCCAACATTAGAGAGCCAATTATCTCTGATTGAGCACCACTCTTCTTGGGGTTTATGACGCAGCACTCCCCCGACCACATTGGCAGCTAACGGCAAACCTTTACATCTTTCTGCAATACTTCTTCCAATGGCTTCAATCCCCGAAGGAATATCTCCAGCTCGGACTTTGATTATGGAGAAGCATTCTTCCTCAGATAAGCCATTCAAGTGATGAATACCAAGCGTATTCACAATCGAACCAACCTCTGTACTCCTCGTCGTAACAAGGATGCCATTTCCGTCGGTAGAAGTAATTC
This sequence comes from Galeopsis tetrahit, assembly GCA_963675135.1. Taxonomy (NCBI): domain Eukaryota; kingdom Viridiplantae; phylum Streptophyta; class Magnoliopsida; order Lamiales; family Lamiaceae; genus Galeopsis; species Galeopsis tetrahit. The sequence continues at coordinate 6,004,567 of OY776130.1, forward strand.
CGGACCATGAATTTATAAAACCTTCCCACTTGTGCCAGTCTTCATTCCAAACGTCGTCAAGAACAAGCAAATATGTTTTGCCTGCCAAAGCCTCTCGAAGCTTCTTCAGAAGATCTTCCCTGCTCTGAGCCTCAGCGTTTTCCGAAATAATCTCTTTAAGAATTTTCTTAAAAAGGAGCATGGCATCAAAATTTTGGGAAACATGGACCCAAATGCGCAATCCAAAGTATGCAATAATCTTTTCATGATTGAAGACTTTTCGAGCCAGAGTAGTCTTGCCCATTCCACCCATTCCAACAATTGGAAGGATGGAGAGCGCTTCTTCATCAGTTGGAGTTGTCAGCATTCTCACTATTTCCGACACATCACCGTCTCTTCCAGTAAAAACTGGATCGACGGTGAAAGAATCGGTTTCTAAGGCAGGATCCGGGGCAGCAGCAGGTGCATCAGCAAGTCTCCTTTCAAGGCCAAGTTCGACAGCAGTTTTTTTCATAGAATCGAAAGTGGTAATGAGTCCGTTGATTCTAACAGCCAAATGTCGGCGACGTACGCAGTGACTAAAGGATGGGAAGCATGATGCCCTGACCTTTTCTTTGAGTGTACGGATGCTCTTCATTTTGTAAGAGAGGAGTTTGTAGCTGTGTTCATCCAAAACATCATCAGCATCAAACGCAACTGCTTCCAACTGTCTTAGCCATGTTTTGACAGCATCATCATCAATGAACTTCTTCTGGGCATCATCCAAGTAACTCCGAATCATGCCAAAAGTCTCCCTCAGCTTTTCGGCGTTTTCGTCGAGACCTCGGTGTAGAGAGATCTCTTCCTTGGAAATATCGATCACATTCTGAACTAGCACTTGAATGGTGGCGGCAACTGCTTCTCCTTCCATTTTTTTCTATCTCAAAAATACTTATTTCAGCGTGCAAACTAAATAATATTCCAATAAATTAGAACAAATATCAATTGTAACCCAAGGACAATAGCAGCTGGAAATAGGAATCAAGGAATCTTGATTTTTTAGGGGTATTGAATTTACGTAAACAAAAGGCAAAGGGAGAAATAAAGCAAAAGGCAGAGGGAAATAATTAAAGGAAAAAGCAAAGACAGTTTTATTGAATTTGTAAGTTTTGTACATATGCTTTCCCTCTTATACATTCAAAGAATCGTTGACGTCTTTCTTTTATACTCTTCTATGTACGGTAGAAACCCTATGAATTAGTACTCGATAATTTAATAAACTCTTCAAAATAATATTTTTGATCCGTTTTGATTTGGGGATAGGGTGCTAAATTAATAAAATCGTTAAAATTGTAAGATAATATATTTTTCTTATTATTCTAAGAACTTCGGGTGTCATTTTTTCATAGTTAAACAAGAAATTATTCAATGTGATTGCCGCTTTAATAACCTCATTTCGCGAAGGGTCTCCATGGCACAACTTTCATCATCATCTTTATCAGTTCCAATAACACTCTCAATAATTTCTTCATCGGTCAACAACTATGCAACTACATTTTCTTTTGGGTGGTTCAAGACATCTTCTACATCCATTGCATTGCGATAAACCAACTCTTGATCGAATTTTGAAGTTCTTTAGTGCTTTCACCACCTACATGTTCAGCAGAAATTTTTCTAGATTATAAAATTTTGTCGGTTTGCATCGCTTAACATAACCTCTTTTAGGAGCAAGTGAGAGATACTCTTCTAAAGACCGCTTAATCGTATTTGAAAGGAAGTTTATAGATTGACTATTTTATTATATATAAATTAATAACTCTTTTAATTAATAAATTTTGGTGGTCCCAAAATTATTAATATATAAAGTTTTTTTTTTTTTTTCGAATTTGGTCACCCACATTTAGTCACAATCAAAATTGATCACTAAGTTGTTTTTTTCAATCAATATTAACTTAACGAAATGTAATTATTTAAAAAAATTGTACTCAAATATAGTTTTTTATAAATGTAAAAAATATGCTCCCTCCGTCCCATAATTACTTTCATATGTAGATGGACACACATATTAAAAAAATGTGATAATGAGTAGAGTTTTCGAGCAGGAGCAGGATGAGCAAAAACGGGGCGAGCATCGGTGAGTGAGCAAACGCGAAGCTTGTTGCGAAAACATTTAAATAGTGGACAAGGAAGACTTTTAATGTAGATGTTGTTGGTCCCTATAAACAAGTATGATATGGACAAAGTCTAGAGAGGGGGTAAATAGACTTTGTTATTTTCTAAAACTTTTTGTGTTAAGATCAGATGAGGTAACAACTTAGTGAAATACTAAGTCGTTTAATGCAAATAAGATGATCTGATCTAATGCGAGTGTAAAATATTAGATGACCAGTTGGACAACTATGTACTCAGTTGTTGGTGCAGAATTGTGTAGACACTAAATGTTTAGACTCTCGGGTTGAATGAAAACCTTTTTCAAAGTATGTTTATAGATCGACGAATGAGTTTATTACGTGACTCGATATCAGCTGATTATGAAAACCTTAACTTGTGTTAAGAAATATAATGTCAATTTATATCAGATGATAAACAATATAAAGAATATGAAGCAAGTAAATAACACAAAATTTATAGTGGTTCGGACCCTTGTCCGTCCACTCTCATAACTCTAGCTGTGATATTAATTCCTTAAAATGAGTCGTTGCTACTTTATAGTTCCAAGAAAACACTTTTGAGCTCGATACACCATCTGAGTGAAATTGGCTCTACTTGTTATCGTGAAAAGAAGTACTCTTACAAATGTTTTGTTATATAAACAACAAACTAACTTTCTTGTGTTTAGAAGATAGGGTTTGAGTTTATGAATGTAAAAATTAGTGAGATTGAACAACAAGTTCAATCAACATTTTTCTAAGCTTATGATAAGTAATGGAATACAGGCTTAGATTCTGGAAACTTAGAGATAGATGATGATAAGCAAGATCGAACACTGGCTCTAGTAGTACTCTTAAAGATTTCAATAAGTTGATTGATGAACGTTGCTCGATTGATTATGGGAGTTCTTGTGTATAGTTTTCTTAAGTTGTTACTTGAACAACATCTTGTATTTATAGATGATTTGAGCTTAAAAAACTAGTCGTTAGATGAACTAGCCGTTGCAACAAATTTTTTAGGAGTGGGCTTGAGATCTTTGTCGACTGGATGTTTCATGCAATTCTGGTACGATCATTCCATTTATGGGAATGTCAATTAAATGCTTCCGTTCAATCTCTAAAACCCTAGTCAAGGTCAACTCAATAGCTGTGATGACATCTTTTCATTGGTTCACGTTAACTGAGTTGGTTAGAATATCAGTCTTGTCTTCAGTCGAGTTTGTTAGACGAGATCCGACATTTCATTTGTCTATTTAAGGTTGTTGCCTTCTTAAAAAATGCATGCTATTAGTTGAATCCTTCAACTGAGTAGCTCTTCTGAAAACTTGAGGCTTCTTGACAAGATTTGGATAAGTCCATATCAGCTTACATCTTCTACTCGACTGATCTCATGTAGATCAGCTGACTAAAGCATACAAAGGCATTATCGTCTAATTTCACTAATGGACTTCTAGGTCTTCAAGTCTTGAGCATACGCGTGTTGTTCCAGATGTGATATCAGTCGATATGCATACAACTGATCCCACATGACTAAGACTTAGACTAATCTACTAAGCTTTATACAAACAGTTTAGGTAACCTATCAGATTACATAATTATCTAACACTAGATTACATGATCTATTTTGACCATCAAAGTTTAATATTTATTATATTCAGACTAGGGGTAAGATGAATACCCCAACAATTTCCCCCTTTTTGATCATGCCAAAACTATCTAATAAACTGTTCAACTAAGCATAAAGAAATCAGAACAAATGAATAATTTGTAATCATAAAAGTTTTAGTAGCAGTAAGTAAATATTGTTTATGATGAAGACAATGAGATGCTGTCTAAAGCAAAAGGATAAATACTTGTTGTAAGAATATGTATGTGATCACCGTTAATGAGGTGATATGAATGATTTACTATTTATAAGAGTATTTACAAAGAGATAATTAAGGTAAATACAACAATCATATCAAAGAAATATATACAAAGATATGGACTAAAATAAAAAAAATACTATTATTATTCCCTATTACTTGAATTCATAAGATAGAAAGTATTGCAGATTACAAGTACATACCTATGAAGCTAAGGACTGGTAATGATTTCGTTGAACCTAACATCAGTTTTTGCCATTCACACAATCGTCAAAATATATGTCCAATATATAAAATTATGTGCAGCATATGCAGAGAAAACTGGAAAGAACCTGTATAGCTTGGGCAAAGGACTGCCCGTAGACTTCCAGAGCAATAGTTCATATGAATGTAATTTCGTAGTTGGGAGCATTGCAAATTTCTCCAAGCTAGTACTGCTTCATGTTAAGCTTCACATGTTTGCAATTTTCTATTAAGCACTTGTTAATCTTGAAATTCAGACGGTGCTCAATAGTGAGCAATCCCACCCTAATAAGGCCAAGCAACAACACACGAGCCTCGGATAATCGAACTGTACATGACAACATTGGGTGAAATACCCTGCCAGTCATTTTGGATAGGAGTTAGAGTGCATCATCCACACTTCCACCCTCAGAAAACATTGGGTTTCCATCTAGTTTTTTCCAGAACATGAAGCAATTCAAAGGCAGGAGTAGTTTGCCCAAAAGCTTTTTGATGAATTTCACTGCTTCAGTGACCATATGATCTAAGAAAAGCCCTTTAATGAGCATGTTGAATGTCGTGGCATTTGGTTCGTAACTGCTCCTGAAGATAATACCCGGCAAGGATAGCAGAACCAAGGTCTATCCGATTCAGAAGGCATCAACAATTAATTTCAATATTAAATGTGTACTCATCTATCGGGACACGCATTTCGTCGAACACACTTGACAATAACACTCAAAAGATCGGTGTATACCATTTGACGAAACAAGCAAATAGCATTGTGTAACAATAATTGTATCCCAAAGTGGGCTTATCATTGTGTCCCAAATTATGTAAATTGGAAGAGATGAAAGAAGAGAGTGGATATGTAACAATAACCGAATTCATGACAAGATTTGGCCACAATTCCTTTTCGAATTACAGGAGCAGCTGCATGCCTTTCGATTCATTTTCTTCAATATTGTAGGACATAATGGAGAATCCAAGAAAGGGAAAAGTTCACAATGGAGCTCAATCAGCTTTGGAATGGTAAGAGCGTTGTCAGAGAAGTAGCGATTTCAGCTAAATCAATATTACTAGAGTATTAGTATTTTTTCATTTTTAATTTCCTTACTTCAATTTCCCAAACTCCCCTATCCTACTCTTACTCCTATTCATATTTTTTATTTTCTCATAATTCTACATTATTATTATTATTATCAATGAAAGAATTAAACAAATTCAAATGCACAATCAATTCAAAGTAGGTTTATAAGATAAAATATAAACTCATGGGAGATGTTGAGCGCGCCTCATGTTGCTAAGGGTTTTACAAAAATTTCCATGAAACGTTTGCACCGGTAGCAAAACTAGCTTGTTAGTGTTCGAAGTATGTTGGTTGTTGCAGTAAAACGAAATTGGTTCATACACCAATTAGACGTGAATAATGTGTTCCTACAATTAGCCAAAAGTGGAGATACGAGAGTATGTAGGCTGCACAGGTCTCTTTATGGTTTATGACAGGCATCAAGAAATTGGTACCAAAAATTCACCCGAGCCATTATTGATGCTGGTTTCCGACAATGCCGTGCGGATCATTCACTATTTGTTTTCAAGCGAGGATGCACTAATATATGTTGATGTAATCCTTGCAGAGTTAAAGGCAATGATTGTGGGAAAATCCAAGAGATCAAAATGTATCTTGATCACAAATTCATCATATATATAATTTTTGGGCATTGAAGTTGCACGATCGGCAAAAGGTGTTGTCCTAAGTCAACGTAAATACACCCTGGATATGTTGAAGGACCAAGGCTTAGAAGGTTGCCGCCCTAGTTCTTTCCCCATGGAACAGAACGTCAGATATGATCTTGATCACAAAACAGGGCCGACAGTATCGTCGCTTGGTCGGCAGGCTACTTTACCTCACAGTAACAAGGCCGGACATTCAGAACCTCGTCCAGACAGTCCCATATGGATGCAGCATTACGAGTTATGCGATATCTCAAAGGGACCCCGAGCCAAGGCGTGCAGATATTACTGGAGGTACTCGTAAAAATTCAGCAGATATAAACAATTGTCATGCATTTAGTTGTTTAATCGACCTCAGATATATACTCATAAAAATTCAGCAGAAATGCATGTCAACATACCCTGCATCCATAATGAATCAAAGGATACAAGCGGTTCATCTGTAGTTTGATGGATGGATGGATCATCACTCGCAGACAACGATCTGAGAATGGGATACAATTGCAGCACTGTTGGACATGATTCCTGCAACTATGTAAATATTACACCTACTAATATATACTAATATTTTGAGACATTGAAAGAGCACAGCAATAACAAACTCATACAAGAACCATGCATATTCAAACAGACTACTTTAATAATTCGATCGAGCATTACCTATCGAGACATTCAATTGACTTCAAAATTCTTCACAAAATTATTGAACAAACTATGCCTAGCTTCAAAATCACAGCCAACAATCTTGATGACAAGGAGTTTGTAAAAGTTCAAATTACAATTAATAATTGAATTAAGAACAAAATTTATGTTAAACGAACAACAATTGATGCAGTCTTTCTAACATATACAGCCACGAAAACAAGGGAGACTACTAAGTATGAACCCATGCATCAATATCTGATGAATCAACAAAGTAAAACTATATATACTTTTCAGCATAATGCAGCAAGTGAGTGAGATCGATATTATATATGCCACAATTTTCAGCAACTAAGACTATTCATCAGATCCAAATTTGCACCTCACCTGACTTTACTTAACGAAATTGAAAGAGAACTCACCTTAAGCAATGAGGGCAAGTAGATGATTTTGCTATGTTCTTCACAATTATTCACCACTCTTGTCTGAATTCGTTTGGTTTCTACTTTCTCGCTTGATTTCTGCTTTCTCAATTTTCTGCCAATCTTCAAAACACCCTGGTCAATCCTTCAAGCTATTCAGTTCTTTAAATCTGAAGAGTGCACACTAACAAAATTTAATTTCCGATACCAATACTATCAAAATTTGTAATATCAAACATATGTAAAACAACATAAGCCAGATACAAAAGAATAAAATTTAGTATCCATTTTTCGGATTATAAAGAAAATCCTAAAATTACACTTTGTTTTCTCGTACCTGCTGCCATTGACGATAAATACATTGGGGATATGAGAAATCTGTTGGAACCTGTTTGCTGCGTGTAAACTGCAATATCAAAAATTTCAGAATAACAATTAAAATCCACAAGTAAGTCGAGTCAAGGGAATCCCTTTTCCCGCAGAACAGAATACGCCCAGGATAGTGCTCGACTGTTACGGCGTTCCGTTCCCAAAGGTAAAACGACTTTCACTTAATACACAGTAGCAACATTGTGTAAGAAGTATCGGCGAACGTACGTAGTACGAACTGAACACTCTCGGATATAAATCCGACACAAAAAAGAAAAGTGTAAGGCTTTCGGGAGCTCAATACACTGCGTAGGGACGAGAGGAGAGTATAAGGGTAGAGGGGCGAATTTCAGAGTAAGGATGTATGAGGGAAGAGTCTGATATTTATAGGCAGAAGAAACCCTTGGAGGCAGAGGGAAAAACGCGTGGGCCCAGGCCCGATTCTTGGGAATATATCGCGAAAATATCGCAGCGGTTGAGATAATATCTCGCACGTGGATAAGTCTTGAAGACTGAATCTTGAAGACCAAGTTTGAGACTTCCAGATTATTCTGGAACATTCTTGAAGTAGTTCGAATGGGCCGAGCCCATTCCCCACATTCTCAAACTTCCAAGTTGAAACTCTTCAACTTCAACAATTAATTTCTCACTCACCTTAACTCGGTTTTGAGATATTAAATATACCACGTTCATCTACTCCGCGAGTAGATCGACTATGTCACGTTCAATTATTTCTTAATTAACGTTTAGTCCGTCTAATTAATTAAATTAGATCAGGGTGTCAAAACCCAATTAATTCCCATTAATTCCAACAATCCCCCACATGAGTGAAAATCGTATCTATACAACATCAGACTCAGTGTTCAGTTCGAGTGAGATCTCCGTGCGTCCGGATAAGTGGTTTTTGGCCTTGAACTTTCCGTAGCCAAACACTATCGGATATACCGGCGGCTTAGTGGACGCGATGCCTTGAACTACTCCTCCATAGTGTATACCTAGACAACAGTGTCAGCACACTTCAATCTCGTCTTTGTAACGTTCTCACGTTTTTGTCCGTTTTGGCCATGGACGTCCTTTGTATTCATAAATGTTTGGTCGAAGCGGCCCTCACTTCTCATTTATATAGGTAACTTCCTTTCGAGTATCCCGTTATACTCTAGGAATCATTAAGAGTCGAAGACTCAGCCTTTACCACATCTTACGGGTCGTTAACACTTGAGATAGTGCTGTCCGGAATAGTCGTAATTTACAAGTGTTTTATCACTAACCTCCACAGCTTCGTTTTCCCATTGAACCAAGTTCTTGGGATCTCCAGTCATCATGGTTGGGTTACCACTGCTTTGGTTTTTATTGTGGGTTTTAGACCCATTCCTTCTATCAGCTTGTTCAATTGATCTCGGTTTATGCTCTTCGTGAGCGGATCCGCTATATTGTCCTTCGTATTGACATAATCAATGGACATTACTCCAGTGGAGATCAATTCTCTAACGGAGTTGTGTCGACGACGTATGTGTCTCGACTTTCCGTTGTACATGACATTCGTAGCTCTCCCAATGGCAGCTTGACTGTCACAGTGTACCGTCACCGCAGGTACCGGCTTCTTCCAACATAGAATGTCTTCCAGAAAATTACGCAACCATTCGGCCTCTACAGCGGCTAGGTCTAACGCTATAAATTCTGATTCCATTGTGGAACGAGCAATACATGTTTGTTTCTTGGACCTCCACGACACTGCTGCTCCTCCAATAATGAATACATATACACTCGTGGACAGCGAGTCTTTCGTGTCTGATATCCAATTTGCATCACTGTATCCTTCGACTACAGCTGGATGTCTTGTGTAGTGAAGCCCATAATCAATGGTGTACTTCAAGTATCGTAATACCCTTTTCAACGCTTTCCAGTGCTCATGACTTGGATTGTTCGTGTATTGACTTAACTTGTTTACCGAACATGCAAGATCAGGGCGTGTCCAGTTCGTGATGTACATCACACTTCCAATGATCCTAGCGTATTCCAGTTGAGCCACTGGTTCTCCTCTATTCTTTTTTAAGTGAACATTGAGTTCCAAAGGTGTCTTAGCAGGTGGATCGTCAAAGGCCTTAAATTGCTTTAGTACCTTCTCCACATAGTGAGATTGTGTCAAGGAAATTCCATTGGACGTTTTCTCTATCTTGATTCCAAGAATCACATCTGCTAATCCCATGTCTTTCATGTCAAAGTTTCTACTTAACATGTTCTTCGTATTAACTATGATATCGTGATTGTTACTCATGATTAACATGTCATCGACATATAAGCACACAATAACATATCCGGTTGGTGTATCCTTCACATACACACACTTATCGCATTCGTTAATTCGAAACCCATTTGACAGCATTGTACTGTCAAATTTTAAGTGCCACTGTTTTGGAGCTTGCTTAAGTCCATACAGTGATCTAACGAGTTTGCACACCTTTTCTCGTTTCCAGGAGCAACATATCCTTCAAGTTGCTCCATGTATATTTCTGCATCCATCTCACCATTAAGAAACGCCGTCTTAACGTCCATTTGGTGTATTTCGAGATTGTGCAACGCAACAATGGCGACTAACACCCGAATGGAGGTGATCCTTGTCACTGGTGAGTATGTATAGAAGAAATCATACCCTTCCTTTTGTTTAAACCCCTTTGCAACAAGACGAGCTTTGTACTTATCAACAGATCCATCTGCTTTGTACTTTCTTCTAAGGATCCACTTGCATCCTAAGGGCTTGCAACCTTTAGGGAGGTCAACCAACTCCCATGTGTGGTTTAAGAGAATAGACTCGTATTCACTTTTTATGGCTTCTTTCCAGAGGTGTGCATCTGGTCTTGCCATTGCTTCTTTGATAGTTCTAGGTTCTTCTTCCTCCAAAACATAAGTAATGAAGTCTGAACCAAAATCTTTATCAATTCTAGCTCTCTTACTGCGTCTCGGTTCTTCACTCTCTTGAGTGGAAGGACTAACAGTGTCGTCTGTTGCTTCGAGAGTTCTCTTACTCGAACTTACTTCCTCTTTCTCCTTAAGAGGAAAGATACTTTCAAAGAACACCGCATTCCTTGACTCTATTGTAGTGCCTTTTGTCATATCCGGTACTTCGGATTTGTGAATCAGAAATCGATAGGCACTACTGTTTGAAGCATATCCTATAAAGATGCAATCGACGGTTTTAGGGCCGATTTTAACTTGTTTAGGAAGCGGTACTTCAACCTTAGCCAAGCACCCCCACATTTTGAGGTATTGGTTTGAAGGTTTTCGTTTCCTCCATATTTCATAAGGAGTTTGATCCTTAGTTTTATGAGGAATCTTATTCAGAATGTGGTTAGCCGACAGAATGGCTTCCCCCCACAAGTTCTGAGGTAGACCAGAGCTGATTAACACTGCGTTCATCATCTCTTTTAGTGTTCGGTTTTTCCTTTCCGCAACACCATTAGACTAAGGCGAGTAAGGGGCTGTCGTTTGATGTATAATCTCTGATTCAATACATAATTGTTCAAACGGAGCTACGTACTCTCCACCTCTATCACTACGAATTGATTTAATTCGAGTGTCCAATTGATTCTCTACTTCAGTTTTGTAACGTTTAAAAGCTTCTATAGCTTCGTCTTTACTTCTTAAAGGATAAACGTAGCAGAATCGTGTACAATTATCAATAGAATTAATAAAGTACTTTTTCCCTCTTCGTGTGGAGCTTTTACTCGAATGTGATTTTTCAAGGTGAACAAATCCACATTACTTGTGGAAAACATTCCACTGAATTCAACCATTTTAGGTTTTTCCATATTTAGCTTTAAGGTCACACCTTAGCTACCCTTTTCATTCAACCATGTCTACGGAGACCTCTCTCTCTCACATTTGAATGTTTCCATGTGAGGAGATGCATATCCCCACATTCGAGCTGCTTGCCACTTTATTTGTGAATTTCTCTTATTCACCAAATTTGGACACAGCCTCGATACATTAAAAAAAATCGATCTTTGATTTTTTCTTTTATTGGAATTATTTCCAACTTCAAAATTAATTTAATCTTTGGTCAACATACCAAAATTAAATTCAATTTCAAATGTGACTTTTATTGTCACTAGTGACTCGAGCATAATTTTCGATCAAATTATACTAGTCGGAATCTTTTGAACTAAATTCAAAATAAATTTATGCTCTCGAGCACAAATATTTAATTTCCAGAGATAATTAATAATTAAATTTGGATATTCCTCAGTAATTATCCAAAATTTAATTAATTCATTATCAATTAAATTAATCTTTATTTTATTCTGTAATTAATTAACAAAGTCAATTCTGTTCTCAGAATACTCTCAGAATATTGAGAATACTCTCAGAATACTCGGTCTAAGAAAACAAAATACATCAATTCTGCCCAAGCCGGAGATGTTATCACACGAAGCCATGCTCCCCACGAAGACATACTCCATATCAACGAAGTCATGCTCCATATCAACGAAGCCATGCTCCAACGAAGCCATGCTCCATATCAACGAAGCCATGCTCCAACGAACAACGAAGCCATGCTCCATATCAAATATACTTTGATACTCCTGATTAATTGATTTAATTAGTCAATTTAATCCTCTTGATTAATTGATTTAATTAAATCCAATTTAATCCTCTTTGATTAATTACGGTAATTAATCAATTTATAAGCACATTCTCTAATTTAATCCTATAGATTAATTGATGTGCAATTCCAATTTAATTTAATTGGATTTCCAGGCACGCCCCGCGAGTAAGCGCCTGCAGCTCAATGGATAATTCCAATTTAATTGGATTTCCAGGCATGCTCTCAAAATTCTGCGTTGTGCAGAAACTCTTTTCTCAGAGTCACCAGATCTCTCTCAAGTCTGCACAACTCTTTTCTCAGAGTCACCAGATCTCTCTCAAGTCCATGAGCAATGGATAGAGCGTATTTTCATGATTCACTATTTTCATGATTCACAAAATCAAGAACCAATTCCAATTTAATTGGATCTCAGAATCCTCCATAACAAGATATTTATCCAGCAAACTCAGCCTTAAGTTTTTAAACAATCTGCATTATGTCCCCTGTTTCGCCAGAAGCGCCCACGAGTTTGTGAGAGTCTAGGACCATGATTTTATCATGTTCTGAGCCGTCGAAGAGTCCACAACCACTATCGTGAAATCTTCTCTTCTCGCGCCCATGAGTTGTACGGACTCTCTATATTCAACAAAAAATATTGCAGTACTTAAGTCAAATAATTAATTAAAGATTAAATCTCAATATTTGCAGTAATTAAATTAAATAATTAATTAAAGATTAAATCTCAATATTTGCAGTAATTATCCAAAGCTTTAATTAATTAATTATCAGAAGATAAATAAATTAATATCAAAAATCAATTATGTTCTCAAAATCAAGCGCCTGCAGCTCAATGATAGACAGAAAGTCCCAATATCCAAAAGGGAGACGCTTCTTATTAGCATCGTTGTCAATATTATCAGTACCATGTACTGCTTCCGTATCAACGGGATCGACATCCATGTTATCATTCATCTTTGATATTGCAGTAAATTAATTAAATTAATTAAGTCCGAAAAAATTAATTAAGTTCGAAAATATTAATTAAATATTCTGTTCTGCGATTGTTGGAACCTGTTTGTGGCGTGTAAACTGCAATATCAAAAATTTCAGAATAACAATTAAAATCCACAAGTAAGTCGAGTCAAGGGAATCCCTTTTCCCGCAGAACAGAATACGCCCAGGATAGTGCTCGACTGTTACGGCGTTCCGTTCCCAAAGGTAAAACGACTTTCACTTAATACACAGTAGCACCACTGTGTAAGAAGTATCGGCGAACGTACGTAGTACGAACTGAACACTCTCGGATATAAATCCGACACAAGAAAGAACAGTGTAAGGCTTTCGGGAGCTCAATACACTGCGTAGGGACGAGAGGAGAGTATAAGGGTAGAGGGGTGAATTTCAGCGTAAGGATGTATGAGGGAAGAGTCTGATATTTATAGGCAGAAGAAACCCTTGGAGGGAGAGGGAAAAACGCGTGGGCCCAGGCCCGATTCTTGGGAATATATCGCGAAAATATCGCAGCGGTTGAGATAATATCTCGCACGTGGATAAGTCTTGAAGACTGAATCTTGAAGACCAAGTTTGAGACTTCCAGATTATTCTGGAACATTCTTGAAGTAGTTCGAATGGGCCGAGCCCATTCCCCACATTCTCAAACTTCCAAGTTGAAACTCTTCAACTTCAACAATTAATTTCTGAGAATATTACCTAATAAGGTCACTTTTGTAGACTATTAAACAACTAAAACATACAACTTTTAAAATTTCCTAATAAGGTCATTTTTGTGTCAAAAAACCGTATTTGCCCTTTATATTAACATAACCTCTTAATTAATAGATTTTACACCTTAATTTGAAATTTAAATTCAAACATCAATTCCCCAATTATAGCGCATATTAAAAAAAAAGGAAAGGTCTTATATACACCCTACACATGCAATTTTTATTTATATTCATACTCACTTTAAATCTCTAATATAATTTCCAAAAAATCAAAAAAATAATCAAAACACTTTCAGCGATGATGCCGAGGATCTCTTCGACCCCTGTTCTCGGATCTCTTCTTTCATCCTTCTCCGAAAGCCCTCAACACCCAAATCACAATCATTCCATCAAACTATCATCTAATTACGATGTAGGATTTCACAATATTTCCAAATCAGTAACGAATTCCCCCTCAGTTTCCGAGATGTGCGGGTTTCGAAGAGTTCAATCTGAAGGGAATTTGGTAGATTCTGGCCACAAAAATGCTCACAAGTCAAGCTTAGAGGCAATCCAGTCTTTCTCGAGCTGCGAGGATTATGATAGCGATGACGAATCGGAAGGAAGTTCCGATTGATTTGTGATGCGGAATTCGGTTTCTTCTCAACAGGGGACAAGGAGTGTTAATGTAGGGTTTTTTCAAGGTGGAGGGAAGATGTATCTGGCGGCGGGGACTGGGGTTTCGGATCATAAGGCCACCATAATCGACGGCAAAGCAGTAGCCCAAACAATCCGATCGGAAATTGCCGCTGAAGTCCACCGCCTCTCCGAAAGATACAAAAAGGTTTCGCTCTAACTTCTGCCTGCGCGTGTGTTTGTAGTTCATTATTAATATTTTTTTATGCAATTAAATGAGCATCTACAATTGAGATAGTGGAATATATATACGAGTGGGGAAATTGTTCAGATACGGCGTTTTTAGCACTCCTAAATCATGCTTTGTATATTTCCGTCTAGCTGCTGAATTTACGAAGTATTTATCAAGCTATGAGTTATTGATAAGTTGTTTTGATTTTGATGATTTATTTGGCTTTTTTTGTTACAACATTTAAATGGATTTATTTGCTGATCGTCCTTTTTTATGTAGCTTTTGGAAATGTTTTGATGTGCATATTCCCCTGTAACTATAGATATGCACATTACCGTATGCATGTATATATGCATATCGTATAGTGCATTTCACATATGCACATATATAAAATGCATGTACCCCCGTTTTCAGTGCATATTAAACTTCATAATCTATCTTCATATATGTATGCATATTCAAACAATGAGTTTTCTTTCCTTTTCTCACGGTGTTGATTTTCTTGAATGAACTTTTTGCCCGGAAACAATGGGTTTTCTTTCCTTGAAATCTCTCCGACGATGTCTGCAGATTTTTTAACTTTATTTGTTTGAATAATTAACAATTAATTCGAATTGCTTAATTTTAGAAATTTTTTAATAATTGGAAGGTGCATATAATTAGGAACTGCATTAATTCAAAATTATTAATTTCAAATTATTAATATTTATTAATTTCGAATTATTTAAATTGGTAAAGGGCAACAATGTCTTATTAGGTGTCATTTTGACTCTAATAGATTTAAAAAAAAAAACCTATGCCCTATTAGATAAATCTCTTAGTGAAATGACCTTAACAATAATTTCCCCTTAATTTCTCACTCACCTTAACTCGGTTTTGAGATATTAAATATACCACGTTCATCTACTCCGCGAGTAGATCGACTATGTCATGTTCAATTATTTCTTAATTAACGTTTAGTCCGTCTAATTAATTAAATTAGATCAAGATGTCAAAACTCAATTAATTCCCATTAATTCCAACAAAATCTTGAGCCATTCAGAATCATCATCATCATCACCACTTTGTTGTTTTTTGCATCTCTCCTTTAGTAACGGACATGCATCAATTTTCAAGTAACTTAAGTTGGTGAGTCGTCGCATGGCTTCCACAGAGGGCAGATGCTTCAACTTTCTGCAATCAATTAGAAATAATTTCTCAAGAGAGGAGAGCAGTGAGATTTTGAAGAGGAAATGGGCGTTTTGGTCCCACCTGCCACGCACCCTCGTTTTTTTGGTCCCATGACTTTCACATTTAGTCCCAATAGGTTAAATTTTATCACATTGAGTCCCACCGTTAGTCAGCCGTCAGTCAACTGTTAGCGTTTTTGGTCCCATTAATATTTCTTCCATTTTGGAGCGAAAATTGACGCCAATATTGGATACTAACACAATTGGGGGGAAAATTGGTGCCAAAAAGGAGGGAAAATTGTCTACATCTATATATACACTCTCCAACCTCATTATTAGGCTTCATCTACACCCAAACCACACAAAAACAAAAAAACCAAAAAAACATGTCCACATCCTCCACATGCAAGCCGAAAAATGTGGTATGCCATTGTGAAAAATTCATGTCCACATAAGCATGAACAAACATTCAAATAACAATTCAAGTAAAAAACAAAGTCTCCATTAATCTCCATTAATAATACCAACATCCAAATAATAAAAAACAGAGTCTCCATTCCCACAAATTCCAAATAAAAAAATTACCAGAACCATGATGAGTAACATGATCAGCGACGTCGGAGTTTGTCAATGTGGGTATTCAAATTAATACTAAATAATAATGAGATGCATCAACCTCCAAACGAATAGAAATCAACAATGAGCTTGGGTTTCATATAATCACATCCTAGCTAGTAGCTTAGATAAATGAATTTACAAGCAAAATCCATACACAAATTATCATCAAATCCAGCAATACACTAACTTGGTCATCAAAAAGGAAGAATACTTACTCATATCTGGCCAGTAAAACTGAGCGATGATAGGCAACAGTCACATTAAACCTGGGAAAATAAGCTCCTCTCCAAGAACCCTTTCTCTTCCACTTCTTAGCACTATAATCAGCCACTCTTAATGCACACAGAAACGACACCAAAAAGTTCTCGTTCAGAGAATCCCCAACAAACACAATATTCTTATTCCTCATCAAATTCAAGAACCCAAGTGGGTCGACCCGGTTCAAATCACACCGTTCGGGCACCCCTTTCCAAGAAGTGATCTGACCCATGTTTTCCCTTTGATTCTTAATGCAATTCCAGGCATTCCTGTGGAAAGGGCAGGTGGATCGTACAATGGTTGGCGAGAGGGGTCAAGAATCCATTGGCCCTTGAAAAGATCGCAGGGGAGGTGGAGTAAAAGAGGGTTCTTGGAAGCGGGGGATATAGGGATGAGAGTAAATACCGAAAAAGAGGATTCTCCACCGGCGTCATGAAACACGAAAGGCGAGCTCGCGCCGAAGAACCACGCGTGGTACGCCATCCACTCTCTCATTCTAGATGCGCTCAGGTTTCCGTACAAGGATGAACCGCCGTAGAAATACTCGTATTTGTACTGCGGTTGGAATTTGGACTCGTCGTATGACCCTGCCGCCTCCTCCAACGCGGCGATTATCTCGAATTTGGGAGGCGATTCGCTTGGTTTTCAGATCTAACAATCTTCATCTCTGCAACTCAATTTACAGAGCAAGAGAGAAAAAAAATTAAGAAATAACTTTTCTGAGATGGCAGCTTATGTATATCAAAATTCATCCTCGCCCTCTGATTTCTCTCCACCAATCTCACGTGGACTCTCTTCCAAGATTTCCTTGAACGTTATCCCAGCGAAGACGACGACGAGTTGGAGTTTTCTGTGCACTACCGTCACGCCGGCATCGACGAGATGGCAGATGGCCCTCTCGAAAATGACCTCACCGCCTTCTTCACCGACGATGGCGGATGGCCTCGCTGCCTTTTCATGATCAATTGGGGATTTTGTTTTTTTGAATTTGGGGATTTTGGAAGCAATATTAGGGTTCTGAAACGATTTGAGATTTTTGGTAAAGGTGAACTTTGATTTGGGGTGAAAAATAACGATTGACGGCCACGTGATGGGCACGTGAGTCTGTCCGTTAAAACTTAACGGGGCTGGGACGAAATTACAAAATTTATACAATACGGGGACCAAATGTGATAAAATTTAACCTATTGGGACTAAATGTGAAAGTCATGGGACCAAAAAAATGAGGGTGCGTGGCAGGTGGGACCAAAACGACAATTTTCTCGATTTTGAATCTCATCTGGGAGAGACTCCCAATCTTCCGAGCCTGCCAAGTCTAAATCACGAAGCGATTGGCATCCTAATCGCAATATACCATTTGCAGCCTTATTAAAGGATACGCAATCCCATGACCCTGCAGCTGAATTATGATCAGGAAACAGTTTTAATGTGTTCAAGTTGCGCAGAGAGCCACGTTCCATAGGAGAAGTGATGATAAATTTGGCAACATTATGCATCTCCAATGTAGTGAGACAATGCATTTTATGCACACACTCCATTATCATCGATATATTATTTTCACTCCCATATAACATCAACACCTCAAGCTACAGAGCAAACGACTCTATCATTTCACATGGAAAAGAGTTGGGGATCCCTCCATTGTAACCAAATGACAATTTACGGAGCAACGTTGAGCCCCGTGATTGTCGCTGATCATTAGAGTATGGTATTGACTTGAGATTCTTGCATTCATTTATCTCCAACTCTTTTAAACAAGTGAGCATCTGCAGGCCATCTGGTAATGTCCTCAACTTAGGACAATTCCTTATCCTCAACTCAGAGAGATTTTGTTTGTTGTGAAATAACCAATCTGGGAGGCATACCATTTCCCGCAATCCTCCAATCACGAGTCTTACAAGAGATTTTAACTTGATCCCACATATGTTTGCCAATGCTGTGCCTCCATCCACCCCGGAAATGTACAATTGTTCCAGGTATGGGAATTGACTAGGAGCACTCCTCAAATTGTTGCAGCTATAGATAGTTAAATATTGAAGGCGTTGAAATGCCTTCACTTGAGCGTCACTTGGAATTTCTACTTATGCCCACTCCATCAAGTTTGGCATCTCGCACAACACGAGAATTTCAAGTGCCGGAAACACATTTATTGTTTCCTTGAATGATGAACCTATGGATTTCACCTTCCTCAGCCCAACCAAATACAGGGATTTCAGATGTGGCAAATGCCCCATAGATGGAATTTCCTCACATTCTTCACAGCTTGTAAGTCTTATCTCCATCAGGTTATTGAGCCCTTCCATGTTTAAAGCCCATAAAGGAAAAGATTCTCCCTTAAATCCCCTAATTCTCAAAACCTTCAGATTCGGGTGAGGTTGGAGGCCTCTCAACACATATTCATCATTTACTTCACCCTCCCTTCTTTCAATCCACGTCAACGCTAACCTGAAAATGCCTGACTTTTGTAATAAACATGCTTTCTTTGAATCTTCTTCGCCTTGCACTTTTTCAAGATTATGAATTTCCAGTTCACCTTTGAGATTTTTCAGGCTTCCGAGCTCTAAAATTCGGTGGCCCTCCTCATCCCGCACTCTAAAGTATGACAGTGTTTGGAGAGAGGTTAACTTTCCTAACTGAGGAGGCAATTCTGTACGTTGATTATAAGGAGACAGGTGGAGATGCCTCAAGTTAAACAAGTACTTGAATGTACTTGGCAACTTCTTCAAACTCCACTCAGGCGCCCAAAATGTCTGCAAGTGATAGAGTTGACCAGTCGAGTCTGCCAGACTTCTAATATATGTATAGAAAATGTTGAGATATCTCAAGTGTATTAGCTCCTTGATTGAATCTGGCAATTCTTTGACATTAAAACCAGTCACAGTTAGTTCACGTAGGCTTTTGAAGTCTGAAAATGTGATATCAGAAATATCGCCTTTGTAGAACAATGCACGCAACCATTTTGTTTGCTCTTTTGAAATACGACTTGTTTCATCTCCATGACTTTGCCAATAAATGTACCGATCTTGGTTTGATGTATTTTCATTCACCTTAGCCAAACCTAAAACAGAGACTGCTACATCATGCACTAAATCGTGCATGCTGCAAAGCCATCCATTGTTGTATTTGTCTCTATCTACAACTTGTAATAAGGAGCTCTTCACAAGATGGTCGAAAAGTTTGTTGCCCACAATCTCGATGTCAATTTCTTGTTCGATTTGGAGAAATCCTTGTGCCATCCAAAGCTCAATCAATTATTCCTTTTGAATCCTATCACCTTTGGGATATACTGAGCAGTATGCAAAGCACTTCTTGAGTGATGGTGAAGACAGATGATGAAAGCTTAATTTCAATATGCTCGATATAATATTTTCATCTCCTCCAACATTAGAGAGCCAATTATCTCTTATTGAGAGCCACTGTTCTTGGGGTTTATCACGTAGCACTCCCCCGACCACGTTGGCAGCTAATGGCAAACCTTTACATCTTTCTGCAATACTTCTTCCAATGGCTTCAATCCCCGACGAACTTTGATTATGGAGAAGCATTCTTCATCCGATAAGCCACTCAAGTGATGAATACCAAGCGAATTCACTATCGAACCAACCTCTGTACTCCTCGTCGTAACAAGGATGCCATTTCCCTTGGTAGAAGTAATTCCGGACCATGAATTTATAAAACCTTCCCACTTGTGTCGGTCTTCATTCCAAACGTCGTCAAGAACAAGCACATATGTTTTGCCTGCCAAAGCCTCTCGAAGCTTCTTCAGAAGATCTTCTCTGCTCTGAACCTCAGCGTTTTCCAGATTCACATTAAATGGTTGAAATATGCAAGTTACAAATGATTAACTAATTAAAGACTATTTCTCTCAATCATACTGTTCTGCAAGGGCCTTATTTCGAAGCTGTTTGTAGTTTAATAGCTCTTCTTCAATTTTCTGATCTCTAGAGAATTAATAGTAAATTCTATTTTCTTCAATTTAATATTTCTCTATGATGCAAGAAGATAATAAATCATTCACAAAAAAACAAACAACAATGTTTTCCACAAATATTCTTAAATTAATATACAATGATTACTTGCACATTCTATGGTTGCATCTAAAACGGTATTCTCAATGAGCAGTTAGGCAATATGCAAAGACTAATTGAGGGCCTTCTGAACGTGTTTGACGATATCTCTCTAAGAACGATTTTTAAGTTTTAATTTTTCATTACTTTGTAACAGGTCAAATTGACGACTGTTATTACCTTGGACATCCATTCGGTGCTCGGAAGATTATTTCAAATAAATAAAAGGAAACGTTACAGGCATATAAAAAATCATAATATGGCTGCTACCTCTAAGTCCGTCCACCACCATCCTCGTGTTGCGCCACCAGACGAAGGCGGCGGAGAAAATCCTTCCACCCAATCCAACGTCTTCTCTTGTTCCATAACACATTTCATGAACATTTCCTTCCTGATCACAGCGACTCTGTTTCCTTAATCTGGCAACCCTCAAGATTTCAATTACCTGACAGGAAAATTCAACTTCTTAGCTCTCAACATAAAACCAAGTACTTGAAAGATTTTACACAACTACACAATTCAAGGTTGGGATCTTCCAAACATAATGCACGTATGGATTTTTTTTGAGCAGAAAAGTTAAAATCCAACGTCTTCTCTTGTTCCATAACACATTTCATGAACATTTCCTTCCTGATCACAGCGACTCTGTTTCCTTAATCTGGCAACCCTCAAGATTTCAATTACCTGACAGGAAAATTCAACTTCTTAGCTCTCAACATAAAACCAAGTACTTGAAAGATTTTACACAACTACACAATTCAAGGTTGGGATCTTCCAAACATAATGCACGTATGGATTTTCCTAGAAAAGAAACAATAAATTTAAGGCATAATATCCATAATTTCTCAAGCATGCATGTTCTAGTTTAGAGAATGAGAGATTTTTCAGAGAAACGCAACTCTCTTGGGCATTTCATCAAGCATGTGGTGCGCGTGACACCATACATGAAACAGGGATAGAAATATTCATATATGAAGTCCAATATTCAAATTCCATCGTCACCGTAAATTCATAATTCAGATTTAGTGTTTCACACAATCATCTGTAAAAATTTGTAAAATTATTTGCAGCAAATGCAGAGAAAACTGGAAATCTACACTGGGCTTATCTTTTTGACCCAAATTATGTAAATTCGAAGAGAAGAAAACAGAGTGTGGATATGTTAAATTACCGAATTCATGGCAAATCTTATTCGAATAAGCTCAATTAGAGAAGCAGCTGCCATTGGATTCATTTTCTTAAAAATTCAAATTCATCAAATTTACTTGATGAAGCATTTTTCTCACAGCCAACAATGAAAACGATGAGCTAAGTTTTTTTCACAAGCAGCCAATTGATGAAGCACTCTTTCTAACATATACAACCACTAAGTAAGTATGAGCTCATCAATATCTGATTAATCAACAAAGTAAATTAAACCATATATAGTTTTCAGCATTATGCCACATTTTTCACCAGCAATAATGGTTCAAAATTAATAAGGAAACAATTAACCATTAATCTTAATATTAAGAGAGGTGTATTCAATTGAGATTCTATTGAATTTTTTAGGATTTTAAAAAGTACGTGGATTTATGAAATTCATAGAGTTTATGTAGAGTCTGATTTTTTTTATTGATTTATATGGATTTTTATAGAATTCATAGGATCGTGGAATATATTTTTTTATTAATTTATATAGATTATCATAAACTCCTATTTTTATTTTTTTTAATGTGAAGTATTTTTTTAAAATTAATATTATATATATATATATATATATATATTATATAAAGTATTTTACCAATAAAAATATATATATATATAATGTTTATACTCCTATATTAATTTGGAGCGGATCAGATACGCGCGGGTAGGGCATAAGATCCAGACCCGATCCGATCCATACTCAATACGGGGCGGATCCGATCTGATCCAAAGCTCGCGGGTGGGGTGGGTGCCCGCGGGTTGGGCCTACTTCTGATCTTTCGTCTTTAGAGTTCTATGAGAGAATCCATTGGAATCTCTAGTTTTTAGAAGAGATATAGTGAAATAGTATTAAAATCCATAGACCGTTGAATACCTAAAAATTTTTAAAGACTTTTTAAAATCCGTATTGAATACCTCAAAATTTTGAAAGACTTTTTAAAATGCGAATTGAATACCACAAACTTTGAAAGTTCAAAAAAATCCTACAGAATCCACAACCAATAACCCCAAAAAACAAAACAATGATATCAAATTAACTCATATATGGATTAGTCTTATATAGACTCGATTCCTTATAAGGAATCGAGTTGACTAAGTCAACTTTCCATTTTTTATTTTTGATAATTTTTTCCCGAAAATGTGTATGTTAAAAAGTGTAAGTCATTATAACTAAAAAGTGCAACACAATATTACTAAAAAGTGTAAGATATTATAATTGAAAGTGCAACAGCAACAACACAGTTTTTAATGAAAAGTGAAAGACATTATAACTAAAAGGTGCAAGTCAGTATAACTAAAAAGTGCAACACAATATTATTAAAAAGTGCAAGTCAGTATGCAACACAATATTTAATGAAAAGTGTAAGTTATTATAATTAAAAAGTGTAACATAATATTACTGAAAAATACACGTCTATATAATATTACCAAAAAGTGTACGTTAATATAACTTAAAATATTATTTCAAAAAGTGTAAGTCATTACAATCGAAAAGTGTAACAAACAAAAAATAGTTGACTTTGTCAACTCAGTTTCTTATAAGAAATCAATTCTATAAGAGACGTACCCCTTATATATAAAACAATCTAATTGGAAGGGAACTCACCTTAACGAAGTAATTAACTTGATACATCGAGGCCCTAAAAATCACTTTGATATCTCTCCATTCTGCTTTTCCATCATGCTTACTCTTCAATTTTTCCCCATCTCATCATCAATTGATCAAATACTAAAATAGTATTAAAAAAATTGAGTAGTATTAATGTAACACTGCAAAATTTCAATCGCCATAAATTATTAAAAATGCATAAGATGTTTTTTTTAATAAATACACATTATGAAAAATATATATTTAAATATATTATTGAATATAATTTTATAACTATGTGTATATATATTAAATGTATATAGATGCGTAATCGGTTATAGAAATTAAGATTTGACCCAACATACTACTATTTTAAAATAGTTTTAAATTAGATGATTATATTGTGCATAAATTCACTCAATTTAATTTGTTTCTCAACGTTGAACTCCGATTTCTTCCATTCCCATTTTATTCTCAACTGAAATTATCTCCTCGTCTTTTATTTAAGAAGTCATCTTTTATTTAAGAAGTCAGTATTTGCACAATACCAATTGCACAAAATAATATCTTCCCCCATCAAAACACGCCACCACATATCTTCTTAATTTCAATCGAGAAGTTTTTCCATCATAAACTCGATCGTTGAATTTTCTCTACACTAGCAAGTAGTCGTTTCTCGATTCTTCAAAGCAGTAATGTTTCCTCCATTCTGTTATTAAATTAAATTGTCTTCTGTTATGTCATTTACTTTTATTAGACGAAATGAATCATTTGCCAGTTTTTTTTAAATAAAATTGGGATTGACAAACCTTTGTTAAAACACCTCCGTGCACTAATATTTTAGGGAGTAATCTTGTTGTCATATGGTTTACCTTTCTCCTAATAGGTTTTAGTCCTATGCCGAATCACGTTTTTTTATATATATCAACCTATTTTAATACTTGTTAAACTCTTACAGCATATGACCTAGATTATGAAAAGGGATTTATATTAAGCAGTAAATAAATTCTGTATATTGGTTTTTAAAGAATAGCAACTTTTAATATCCAAGTTATTATGAGAATTGTGCCGTACTGATGTTTCTGGTTTTCAAAATAAAAGAATTGGCAGTTTATTTAATCACTAAATCTAGATGGGCTACTTAATATTTATAAAAAAATATTTTATAAATGTACTGCTTGTGATATTGTGCGTGGCCTATGTTTAAAAGTATGTATTTACATTCCAAATCTTTTATTCTTCAGAAACTAAAATAAATCCATAAATATCAATATTCATTTGACAAACTCTTCTTTAATACAAAAAAGCCTCCTTGTAATAAGTAGTACCGTCGTTCCAGATTTTTACATAATGTCTATTTAGAGTAATGATATATCTTAATAATTTAATTAAGATTCATAATGAGAATGCTAGATAGTCATTAATGTAATTTTAGTAGTAGTATTTTTTTTTTTTTTGAAGCAAAGTAGAATTAGCTTCCATTATTGCAGAGGCAAATAGAATTAGGTAGCGCAGCCACAAAGTTCGGTCGGTCTAACCAAGTACAAGGATTCGTAAAAAAACGGGACTTTCTAGCAAAAATGTGAGCCCACTCATTTGCTGCCCTTTTAATATAACTAATTGTAATATTGGAGAAGCATTCTAAAAGGCTTTTGCACGCCTGGGCGTAGTCTCCGAATATCGACATGTTTGTTTCTACCCCATTAATAGCGTCAACAACTCTTTTCGCGTCACCCTCTATTATGCAATTGTCTAGGCCCTGATTTTTTAGCCATGAAAGAGCTTCGTAAAAACCCATGATCTCTCCTACATCCACTGGAAGAAGACCCCGTACGACCCGTGTTCTCGTAAAGCAGAAGATCCCTTGATCGTTCGTGAGTACCATTCCTAACCCCGTCTGCTGTTCCCCTTCAAAAAAGGCAGCATCTGTGTTTACTTTCCACAGTCCCGGACCCGGGGGGTGTCATGCTGCACATAGATTCTCCTCTAGGCCTCCGCTGGTCGGAGTCGGTCTCTGTCTCAGGCTAGCTGCGGCTTTCCATTCAAGCCAATATCCAGCTGAAGCATGAACCGCTTCAGTTGGTGTTTTGCACGTATCGTTCCAAATCTTCGAATTTCTTTCCTTCCATATCTGCTAAAGTAACATGTTAAAGCATGCCTTAATGGTTTCTGTCTGGTTCCTTAGCATAGCAGTGATCACGTCTTTTATGGCATCTCTTCCCCGCATACTACTCTCCACCTCCGCAGTGATGTGTGCTAATGCCCAACAGTCTTTGGCGTAGTTACATGTGAGGAATAGGTGCCAGTTGTCTTCATTTTCCAAACCACACAAACCACATGATGGATCAGTCGCCACATTTCTTGTTAATAGGTTGCTTCTTGTAGGTAAGCAGTCCCTCCCCACCCTCCATAAGAAGTCTTTCACTTTCGGCGGAGCCGTCAACTTCCAAATAAGATTCCATTCACCTTCCGTTTTGAGATTAATTTCCTCGGACAAGGTGTCTGCTAGCTTGTATGCCGTTTTCACCGTGTAAACCCCTTTACTTGAGGGGTGGTCCCAAATGATTTTGTCGACGACCTCAGTTGGTGGTAAATCCATGTTTGTGATGCGTGTCGCATCCATAGGGAGTATATGATGTAATAGGGCCTCATCCCAGGCTTTTTCCTCCTGATCATTAAACGCTGCAACTCGGATGTTTTCCAACCCTTCCACTCTATCTGAAGTCACATAGTAGTTCCCTGTCCCGTCCACCCACTGGTCATCCCATACCCGAATATTGGTACCCGTTCCTATTTTCCATCGCAAACCGGCATTAATAAGGTTCCTGCTCGCGTGAATGCTTGACCAGGTAAAGCTGGGATTCCACCCCAGGTTCGCGGAGGTGAACTCCCCATGTGGGAAGTATCGTGCTTTGAGTACTTTGCATACCAGAGCCTGTGGATCCGTGATGAGACGCCATCCCATTTTACCTAAGAGGGCGAGATTGAACTTATGCAGATCTTTGAAACCTCTCCCTCCCGCTTCTTTCTCCACGCATAATCTCTCCCACCTCATCCAATTAATGCCCCGGGAAGCATCTGTTGAGTTCCCCCACCAGAATTTGTTAATCATAACCTGCATTTCATTCAGTAGGGTAACTGGAAGAAGGAAAGTAGTCATGCAAAATGTGGGTATAGCTTGAGTCACAGATTTGATGAGAACTTCCTTTCCCGCTTTGGATATTTTCCGTTTACGCCACCCTGGTAATTTTTTCCAAAGCCTCTCCTCCACATACTCGAATACCTCCATCTTCTTTTGGCCAATGAGAGACGGGAGACCCAAATATCTTCCCGTGTTTATAGGGTTATTCACTCCCATAATCTGTTCGAGGGCTGCTCGCCTCTCTTCCATCACATTCCTGCTGAAATAGATGCCTGATTTAGTGTAATTAATCGCTTGTCCTGACAGTACTCTCTCATAATTATCCAGAATCTCCTTCAGTCTTGTACCCTCTTCCTCCATAGCTCGACAAAATAGAAGGTTGTCGTCTGCAAAAAGCAAGTGGGTGATCTCCGGAGCCCGGCGACAAACTTTATTCCCATGAATCGCCCCTATCGCACTTGCATGATTCAGTGCGGTCGACAACCCCTCCGAACATAGAATGAACAAATATGGAGACAGGGGGTCTCCTTGTCTAAGACCTCGCCCCGGGGTGATCGTTCCCACTGTATCTTCATTGATGTGCACCGCGTATCTGACCGTTGTGACACAGAGTAGCATCCATCGAATCCACTTGTCACAGAAACCCAGCTTCCTCAGAATTGCCTCGAGGTACGTCCAACTCACCCTATTGTAGGCTTTACTGATATCAATTTTTAGGGCCATATCTCCTCTACCTCCCCTTCTCCTGTTCTTCATTGCATGAAGTGTCTCAAAAGCTATTAGGATATTATCCTGAATTGCTCTACCCGACATAAATGCCGATTGCGCACGATCAACAAGGCCCGGGAGTACCTCCTTCAATCTATTGCAGAGAACTTTCGATAGGATTTTATAGAGCAAATTACAAAGGGAAATAGGCTGAAAGTGTCTTACCGTTTGTGGGGAGTCCAGCTTGGGGATAAGGGTAATATTTGTATCGTTGAGCCCTCGAGGGAAGGATTCTCTATTCAGCCATTCCGACCCTGCAACGAATATATCAGAGCCTAGCATATCCCAATGGTGTTGGAAGAATGCAGGGTTGTAGCCGTCGGGGCCAGGGGCCTTATCCCCGTGCATCTGTTTGAGGGCCATGTCAAATTCCGCTTTCGTAAACTCTCTCGTGAGTCGATCATTCTGTACGCCTGAGACAATGGTTTCAACTGGTTCCAGGAACATCTCTCCCTCATCGATGTGTTCTTCTACAATGAATAAGTGTGAGTAATAATTCTTAAACAATTCACACAAGTCTTCCTGTCGAGCAACCCACGTACCATCATCCTTCATGAGCTTTACTATCCGGTTTCGTTTTCTTCTAGTAGTAGCCGATTGGTGGAAGAATTTTGTATTAAGGTCCCCTTCTCCTAACCAAAACTGTTTTGCTCTCTGTTTCCAATACATTTCTTGTTGCCTCAAGAGACCTCCAAGATCTCGTCTTGCATCATGGTACGCTCTCAAACCTGCTTTACTTAAGTTACCATGTAGCTCTTTGATCTGCAATTCCAGATCTCTCTTTTCGGCTCGGAATTTTGCATCCACCCGAGACCCCCAGGCTGAAAGGGTGTCACTAGTTGTCAACAACCGTTGGTTAATATCCAAATCTCTTGAATCTACCCAGCATTTGCGGACAACCACCTTGAGACCGGTTTCTGCGAGCCACCTATTTTCAAAGCGAAAAGTCCGGCGCCTGAATCGTGTTGCAGTTGGTGAGGTATCAAGTAGGATAGGATTATGATCCGAAACTGGAGCCACCAAGTTGAGTAATTCTGCATTGTGAAATCTGTCATGCCAAGTGGGTGTGCCCATAGCCCTGTCTAGTCTCTCTTCCACAGCCGTGTTTGGGTTTCTGCCTCGGAACCATGTAAATGGATACCCCTGGAGAGCGACATCCGACAACTGGCAATCCTCCACCGCTTCCCTAAAGCCTCGGAATAAGGAGTTTGGATGTGGTACCCTACCCCTTTTTTTCGTTGCCGAAAGGATATCATTGTAATCGCCAATGCATAACCACAGATCAGTATTAGTGCTTGCCAAGGTCTTCAGTAAATTCCAAGACAGGTTTCTATGATGTCTCTCCGGATATCCATAATAGCCTATGAGTCGCCAATCCCCTTCACTATCATGCACTACTACATTGACATGGTTCGA
Organism: Galeopsis tetrahit; assembly: GCA_963675135.1. Classification (NCBI taxonomy): domain Eukaryota; kingdom Viridiplantae; phylum Streptophyta; class Magnoliopsida; order Lamiales; family Lamiaceae; genus Galeopsis; species Galeopsis tetrahit. The sequence goes on from OY776130.1 coordinate 6,033,296, forward strand.
CGAATAGTTCAAAACCGAGCATTGAGTATTATTATTCCAAAATAAAGCCAAACATGCTAATTCTTATTGTTTAGGCGACGAGAGACGCTCGTGATAATTCAAGCCATATATTTACGAGATTAACCAAGACTTTAAGGTGGGATTTTTTTACTATGTATTCACTTTGTCACTTTTAAATGGTATGTGAATTTAATTGTTGCTTAGCTACATGAACCTATGTTTACGATATTATGGGTTATTTCGACGGAAAGGTCGTTATAGCTAGCGGGGACTACGGTCCGGGATGGTAAGATCCTTGGGGGAAACTCCACCGTATACAGATTGGCCAATTTAATTGGTCAATATATGGAAGAATGTCTATTATGGGTTATTTAGACGGAAATGTCGTTATAGCTAGCGGGGAATACGGTCCGGGATGGTATGATCCTTGGGGGCAACTCCACCGTATACAGATTGGCCAATTTACTTGGTCAATATATGGAAGACTTATGTACGCATGTTTGTGAGTTTATGATTTTATTTGCATTGATATTTAACTGTGACAAAGAGGATCCCACTGAGCTAGTTGTTTGCTCACCCCAATTAATTTAATATTTTACAGATTGATGGAGTTGCGGTGGAGGGACGGTGGAAGTGGATGTCTAGTCATGCAATGTTTTTCCTTATATTATTTTTGCTTTTGATTAGTTAGTTGCATCTCGAGGACTTAATTGTTCACTAATGCACTATTTGATGTCTTTGAAACCAGCTTTTGAGCCTTACTTGAATTGAATTAAAGTTTGGTAATAATTTTCTTTAAGAAATTTAAGTTTTATTTAATCTTTCGCTCCAAAATCTTTTTATAAATTCATAAATTCGAATTTCATTAGCACTCAAAGTATATTTTCATCTAGGCCCTAAAATCGGGATGTGACAATTAATACTAAAATAATGTTAGCATTAGAAAAATAATAGTAAATGCTATAAAATTAATTATATCTGAAAATAAATTTCTAATACAAAAAATAACTAGTTTCTTATCAAAACTAAATGATATAAATAAATTACTAATATAAAAAAACATATAGTATCAGAAAAATAATGGATAATTAGTATCTAATTAATTATATGATGCTAAAATAGGTTGTATTAATAAAATTAATGGTATCAAAGAATAAATTTGTAATACCAACCACATATATATATATATATATATATATATATATATATATATATTATCATAAGATGAATACAAAAGAATAAAGGGGGGAAATACAAAAATGGCCTAGTCAAAGTAGGCTTTATAAAAAATGGCCCAACTTATTTAAAACATACAAAAATAGTCTTTTTTTTAATTAAAAAAAGAAAAAAGAAAATAATAAACAGAATTAAATTTCACGCTGGGTTTACTCCAGTGAGAAACAATAAAAATCTCTACATTCTCCTCTTTCATTCTTCTTCCATTTTTTTTATTCTTTACACTCAAATTCTCTTATTTTTTTCTCATAATGTAATTGAAAGTTGGATTAAAGGTAAGCAATATATTTCTATTATATATTTTTTGTTTGATTTTAATTTGTTATTTGATATTTTATCATAGTAAATTCAAGTGGAATTTTTTTTAGGTTTAAACCCAAAATTACCTTTTGGGTTGTTTATAGTTGTTTAATGGGGTTGTTTAGGGTTGTTTAATGTGGTTGTTTAGGGTTGTTAAATGTGGTTGTTTAGAGTTATTTAATTTTGTTTATGTTGGGTGTTTAAGGTGATTGTTTTATGGTTGTTTAAGTTGTTTAGATTTTTTTTTATTAAATATTCTACTACTAACAATTATAATTTTCTTATTGAATTGTAGATATGGAGTTGCCTCAATTTTGGATCAACATAATTTATTTTGGCGAGTTTATCAATGAAAATGGTCAATGGGAATGAAAAAGAAGTGAGGGTGATCATGGTAATAATGTGGAAATGCGATTTCTTCTCACTGAAAAAAAAAAAAAGAATTTCAAGTTCCAGTTCAAATCACTTTAGATAGACATTTGCAATGGTTGGTGGGTCTCAACAAACAAGGTCACTATTGTTCCATTTGTGTTACCCTTGTGAACAAAGTTGCATCGGAGGTGCAAGAAATTGAAGTTAATGGGTTGATGAACAAAGTTACATCGCATGTGTAAGAAAATGAAGTCAATTGGGCGATGAACAAAGTTTCATCGGATGTGCAACTTTAATTATCGTATGTGAACGATTATGTATCTATATTGGGTTGTTTTATTGGTATTATATATATTTTTTTTGTTATGAAGTTCACATGAGATTTTTTTTGTTAAATCACAATAGATTTATATTAGGTTGTTTTGTCCCACTCTAAACAACTCTATACAACTGTAAACAATTCTAAACGACCCTACACAACTCTAAAAAGGCTCTTAGTAACACTAAACAACCTTAAATAACTCTAAACAACCTTAAATAACTCTAAACAACCATGTACGACTGTAAACAACCTTAAACAATTCTTAGTAACATTAAACAACCCTACACAATTAGATATAAAACAACTCTAAATAATTGTAAACAACCTTAAACAACTCTTAGTAACACTAAACAACTCTAAACTACCCTACACAACTAGATATAAAACAACTCTAAATAACTATAAACAACCTTGTTATTTAAATAACCATATATTAAACAACCTCATTATTTATCATTAAAAATATGTTATTTGTACCATTCTAAATACTAAAGTGTCAAAATTGAAGTTTACTAATCTTATGTGTGAACAAATAGTGTTGTTTAATTTTGAATGCACAATACTATATAATAAACTCATGTTAAACAACCTCATTATTTATCATTAAAAATATGTTATTTGTACCATTTTAAATACTAAAGTGTCAAAATTGAAGTTTACTAATCTTATGTGTGATCAATTAGTGTTGATTAGTTTTGATTGCCCAATACTATATAATAAACTCATGTTAAACAACCTCATTATTTATCATTAATTAGATGTTATGTGTACCATTTTGAAGATTAAAGTATCAAATTGAAATTTACTAATCTTATTTGTGATCAAATAGTGTTGTTTAGTTTTGAATGCCCAATACTATATAATAAACTCATATTAAACATACTCATTGTTTATCATTAATAAGATGTTATGTGTACCATTTTGAAGATTAAAGTATTAGATCTAGAGTTTATTCACTTAATGTTATTTATAGTTGTGTAGCGTTGATTAATGTTGTTCAGAGTTTTATAGTCTTATTTTATATCTAGTCGTGTAAGGTTGTTTAGAGTTGTTTATAGTTGTTTAGAGTTTGTAGTCTTATTTTATATCTAGTTGTGTAAGATTGTTTAGAGTTGTTTAGCGTTGTTCAGTGTTGTGTAGAGTTGTTTAGAGTTGTGTAGTCTTATTTTATATATAGTTGTGTAAGGTTGTTTAGAGTTGTTTAGCGTTGTTCAGTGTTGTGTAGAGTTGTTTAGAGTTGTGTAGTTTTGTTTTATATATAGTTCTGTAAGATTGTTTAGAGTTGTTTAGCGTTGTTCAGTGTTGTGTAGAGTTGTTTAAAGTTGTTCAGTGTTGTGTAGAGTTGTTTAGAGTTGTGTAGTCTTGTTTTATATATAGTTGTGTAAGATTGTTTAGAGTTGTTTAGCGTTGTTCAGTGTTGTGTAGAGTTGTTTAGCGTTGTTCAGTGTTGTGTAGAGTTGTTTAGAGTTGTGTAGTCTTGTTTTATATATAGTTGTGTAAGGTTGTTTAGCGTTGTTCAGTGTTGTGTAGAGTTGTTTAAAGTTGTTCAGTGTTGTGTAGAGTTGTTTAGAGTTGTGTAGTCTTGTTTTATATATAGTTGTGTAAGGTTTTTTAGAGTTGTTTAGCGTTGTTCAGTGTTGTGTAGAGTTGTTTAGCGTTGTTCAGTGTTGTGTAGAGTTGTTTAGAGTTGTGTAGTCTTGTTTTATATATAGTTGTGTAAGGTTGTTTAGAGTTGTTTAACGTTGTTCAGTGTTGTGTAGAGTTGTTTAAAGTTGTTCAGTGTTGTATAGAGTTGTTTAGAGTTGTGTAGTCTTGTTTTATATATAGTTGTGTAAGATTGTTTAGAGTTGTTTAGCGTTGTTCAGTGTTGTGTAGAGTTGTTTAGCGTTGTTCAGTGTTGTGTAGAGTTGATTAGAGTTGTGTAGTCTTGTTTTATATATAGTTGTGTAAGGTTGTTTAGAGTTGTTCAGTGTTGTGTAGAGTTGTTTAAAGTTGTTCAGTGTTGTGTAGAGTTGTTTAGAGTTGTGTAGTCTTGTTTTATATATAGTTGTGTAAGATTGTTTAGAGTTGTTTAGCGTTGTTCAGTGTTGTGTAGAGTTGTTTAGCGTTGTTCAATGTTGTGTAGAGTTGTTTAGAGCTGTATAGTCTTGTTTTATATATAGTTGTGTAAGGTTGTTTAGCGCTGTTCAGTGTTGTGTAGAGTTGTTTAAAGTTGTTCAGTGTTGTGTAGAGTTGTTTAGAGTTGTGTAGTCTTGTTTTATATATAGTTGTGTAAGATTGTTTAGAGTTGTTTAGCGTTGTTCAGTGTTGTGTAGAGTTGTTTAGAGTTGTGTAGTCTTGTTTTATATACAGTTGTTTAGAGTTGTTTAGAGTTGTTTAGCGTTGTTCAGTGTTGTGTAGAGTTGTTTAGAGTTGTGTAGTCTTGTTTTATATACAGTTGTGTAAGGTTGTTTAGAGTTGTTTAGAGTTGTTTAGCGTTGTGTAGCGTTGTGTAGAGTTGTTCAGTGTTGTGTAGAGTTGTTTAGAGTTGTTTAGCGTTGTGTAGAATTGTTTAGTCTTGTTTTATATCTAGTTGTTTAGAGTTGTGTAGTTTTGTTTTATATCTAATTGTTTAGAGTTGTGTAGAGTTGTTTAGAATTAATTAAACACATTAATTCACAAAACGTGTTGAAATAATTTAAAATATTTCAAACTTAATTTCTAAACAAAATGAGCATGCTAGAAAAACATTAAAACTTGTAGAATTCTTCAAGTTTTCTTCCAATCTAAAATATTTCAAACATAATTCTTCAAGTTTTCTTACAATCTAAAGTATTTAAAACACAATTTTTCTCACAATCTAAAATATTCTAAACATAATTCTTCAAATTTTCTCACAATCCCCTTTTGTTAATCCTGCACATCCAAAAAAAAATTAATAATTATTTTTGTATGACTATTTATAAAGTGAAAAAGTAAAATAAATTACTTATGATCAAAATATTGGAAAAAGATATATACTGCTAATTTTTTTCTCCATCAAATAAAAACTCAATAAACTTCACAGTAAATATACCACAATCAAATCTACATAAAAATGAGTGTTAGTATTAAAAAAAAATTATAACAAATACAATATATTGAATTTCAACATACCAACACATTAAGTTACTGAATTTTAACATTCTAACCTATCTGAAAAACTTAGCCTCTTCATTTTCACGAAGCTTTTAACATATTTTATGTTTTTCAACCAGCTCATTATAAACTATTTTAACCATGGCCACAAACTTTCATAGGTTACTAAATCAATTCTTGATAATGTATATGGGTTCTCCAAGTGAGTAATCTATAACAATGGATGTTTGATGTTTGAAGAAGGAGAGCAAAAATTATGCAACATTACACAATACAAATGTTTGATGTTTGAAAAAGAAGAGCACAAATTATACAACATTACACAATATTACACAATACTAAACTCTCGGAATAAAAAATTACAACAATTTCCTAATCTATCTCAGCAAATCTCCATCACACTCAAAATAAAAAATTACAACAATTTCCTAATCTATCTCAGCAGAATTGTTAGTTTCATTTTCAATTCAATGCTTAAAACAGAATTGTTAGTTTCATTTCCAATTCAATGCTTAAAACACGTCGGCTATCCAGAAGAGTGAGAAAGTTCAAATCTATTACTCTACATATTACTCTACAAATCATATTTAATGCTAACATAATAACAACATTTGAATACTAAATTATTCTTGAAAAAAGAAAATAAATTTTTTTACTCCAGAACAATGTTACCAAGTGAAAGATAACAACTAACAACTAACTAAGACATAACACTTTTCACAGTCAATCAAAGAATGGTTCAATTTTATCAAATCCATTCCATAGAAAATACTTGAAAACAACAATTCCCCAACAGAAAATACTTGAAAACAACAATTCCCCAAAGATTCATAATCAAGTCAATTATTCATTAAATTCATCCACATTATTCAAAAATAACAAAAGAGACTTACAAATGGAGTATCCCACGGCCTAGGTTTAGGGACTGCAACCACCATACCTTGCAATTCCTAAATCAGAATCACCTGACATCCAAGCCTCCAGTGCTTGTTCAAAACCCGATTCCTAGAATTCCTATGCAACACATACTTCTCATCATACAACTGAGGCGGCAACTTGTACGTGCAATATTGACAAGGTTTAAAGTGTAGACAATGAAATATTTAAAATCAAATCGATTACAATGCTACAATGGAGAAGCGAAGAAGAAGATGGTGAAGTGTTTGCGCAGAAGTGGAAGAAAGAGGGGGTGTTTGCGCATAAGCTTGGAGGAAGAAAGAGGGGTTCCTTTTGCAGAAAACCTTATTTACTTGCGCAGGTTTTTTTTTTTTTTTCTTTTTTTAATTAATTTTTTTCCACTTAAAAGTGGTCAAAGGCAAAAATTAAGTATTGGCCGGGTAAACCGGCCATACTTGATAATTTCCACAAAGAATAAAATTTAGTATCCAGTTTTCAGATGATCGATTATAAAGAAAGGCGTAAAAGTAGATGCACTTTATTTCCTTGTACCTGCTGCGGCATCCATCGATTATTCATTCATCTCTTCTACTTTGGGGATTTCAGAATCATCTTCTTTGCATCTCTCTTTTAGTAACGGATATTCATCAATTCTCAATCATAAAGAATGTGTACCTATAATATGATCATTGCTCAACTTCCATATAATCCCAGATTTTGTTCCGGATCCCTGTCAAACATGCATAAAATGTGTATGAAATGTTTTTAAAATAGATTACTTATAAAACAGTTATGCAAGAGGACATTCGAGTGTTATTACCTTGGACAACATCCATTGGGTTCTCGGAAACAAAGGAAATGTTACAACTAAGTCCACCACTTACCATCCTCAAGGCAGGGGATCGACATCTAGACATGGTGCCATGTTCCAAAACACATTTCCTCAATAAAATTGTTCCCCTCAAAACAGTTTCCTTCACGATTTCAATTAACTGACAGGAAAAATACAAAATATGAGTCGTTTATTTTCTAGTATAAAGCAAATTGAATCCATCTTGGCTATTCCACTATATTATTAAATAAATTAAGGAAATTCTCCATCTGTCAAACAAAATTAATTAATTGGGTTCACAATACTGAAATTAGTTAGTCATATAACAAGAAATGAAATGATTGTAAAGTAAAGCCTAAAACTCCACTTTATTTATAGATAGATACCTTTCACCATTGGTCTACCCACAATTATTCCAAAAGCTAAAAGATTGAAGTTTGGATATTTGACTGACAAAATTAGGCAAAAGGTGCTATCATGGAAGCATAAATCTTTTTCAGAAGGGGGAAAGGAGGTGCTTATCAAAGCTGTCTTACAAGCAACTGCCTCCTTTGCCATGTCTTGCTTCAGAGTGCCAGCTGCTGTCTGTTCTGATATGGAAAAAAATATTGCTGGTTTTTGGTGGGGTGATGATGATGTGGGGAGAAGAAAGCACTGGAAGAAATGGTTTGATCTGTGCAAGACAAAGAGTGAAGGGGGCCTGGGATTAGAAGTCTCATTTGTTTTAATAAAGCTCTTCTGGCTAAACAGTTATGGAGAATTATTAATAAGCCTGATTCTCTTCTAGGTAAGATCTTCAATGCTAAATACATTAGAGGTTACAGCTTGGCAGAATTAGAGATTGGTTCGAATCCATCATTTGTTTGGAGATCCTTGTATTGGAGCAAGTCTTTACTAGAGGAAGGGGCTAGATGGAGAGTTGGCTCTGGCAATTCAATCAGGATTTTTAAGGATCGGTGGATTCATGGAACAGAAAGTGGAATGATCAACTCAAGAAGGGCTAGTGCTTCCAATGTTAACAGATTTCTACTGGAAAATGGAGAATGGGATGAACATCTCATTAGGACAACCTTTTATGCCTATGAAGCTGAGCATATTCTTAAAACTCCAACTTTTGGTATTAACCATTGTGATCAACTTTATTGGCCTCTTTCTTCTAATGGTTACTATACGGTTGCTTCAGGTTACTCATTGGTCATACGAAGTTCTATAAAGGATAGGGGTGGTTTAATGGAGGGTCCTTCAAACCCCCTGATTTCTGCAAAGGTGTATGAAGCTGTATGGAAGCTCCAAGTTCCACCAAAAGTTAGAATTTTCTGCTGGAAGATTATGCAAAACATGATACCCTCTGAAGGTAATCTAGCTTTTCACCATGTGCCCATTAGTTCGAATTGCAGGTGTTGTGGGACTTTTAATGCGATACTATGCACTGCTTATTCAAATGTTTTTTTGCAAAAAATACTTGGAAAGAAGTTGGGCTTTGGAATGAGGTGAAGAAAGCTATACATGGTAATGGATTGGATTTTGTTGGTTGGTGTGGGAATTTTATGAAAAGGGATGAAATGTCTTTGGTTATTATGGTTGCTTGGGCTATTTGGAAAGAGAGATGTAACTTTACTCATCTAGAGGCTCAGAAACAAGTCATAATGAATATTGTAATAAGTTTCAATGTTAAGTGGGCTTTATCTTATTGGCAAGATTTTCAGCAGATGAGGAAAGTTAGCTATACGGATACTGATGTTGTAGCCAAGCAAAGAGAACTGAGTATGGGAATCAATCATGGCACTGAACTTTTTACGGATGCAGCCTATAACATGGATAAAAATTTCTTTGCTGCAGGTTGGGTTGTTTTCGATTCAAGCTCTCGAGTTATTCGAGCCGGAGCTCAACGCATGGATTTTCCGGGATCGATTTGTGGTGCAGAACTTAGAGCAATGGCTATTGGTCTTCGAAGATGTAAGCAACATAATATTAAAATCGATGGCGTACGAACAGACTCCATGGATGCCATTACTGCGATTGAAAAGGAAGAGCGGCTTGGTTATTTGGAACAAACTTACGTTAAGGAAGTCAAGGAATTACTTCATCTAGAGCATATTTGGGATTGCAAGCATGTCCCTCGAGAGTACAATCATATTGCTCATGATTTGGCTCAAAGCTCTATTAACACTTTTTCTCCTCAAGATTGGAATAAAGCTGGTTTCTCACAACTCTACAAGTACAAGGATAGGCTTGCTCTAATCTCTCATTAGAGAGTTTTATGTTTTTTCAGCCCTTGTATTTTGTTGAAAAAAAAGATACCTTTCACCATGGATAAACCTGTACGGTGGGGATATGAGAAATCTATTTATTTTCTTCTCGTTATGAAATTTCACAAGGGCCTTTTGAAAGTGATTGACAATATCCCTCTAAGAGGCCCCTCAACGATTTTAAAGTTTTTATCATATTGACTGATGACTGTTATTACCTTGGACATCCATTCGATTATTTCAAACAAAGGAAACGTTACAACTAAGTCCACCACGTACCATCCATCCTCGACCGCTGCCTGCTGTGTTGCTGCAGACGAACGAAGGCAGGGGAGAAATTAATCCTTCCTCTGATCGACATGGTGTGGCTACAACTTCCACCCTAACCAACACTTCCTCTGGTACAATCCCAGCGACTCTGTTTCCTTCACCATTTCAATTAACTGACAGCAAAAACACAAAATATGAGCCGTTTATTTTCTGATATAAAGCAAATTGAATCCATCTTGGCTACTATACTATACTATTAAATCAATTAAGCAAAATTAATACTGAAATTAGTGTCGTCATTGGACGCATATAATAAGAAATGAAATGATTGTAAAGAATAGCCTAAAACTCCACTTTATTTCCAGATACCTTTCACCATGGAAGTCGTCAATAAATCTCTACTTTGGGGATATGAGAAATCTTGGGCCATTCAGAATCATCTCTCTTTTAGTAACGGACATTCATCAATAAACAATGTCCTTAAGTTGGTGAGGCGTCGCATGGCTTCCACAGAGGCCAGATGCTTCAACTTTCTACAATCCTCTAGCTCTAATTCCCGTAGAGACGAGAGGTTCCCAAACCATTCTGGCAATTCTTCTATTCCAAAACCTGTTAGACTTAAGTCCTCAAGAGCAGTGAGATGTTGAATCTCATCTGGGAGACAGTACTCCCAATCTTCTGAGCCTGCCAACTCTAAATGACGAAGCGATTGGCATGATCCTAATCGCAATATACCATTTACAGACTCGTTAAAGGATACGCAATCCCATGAATTATCATCAAGAGACAGTGTTAATGATTTCAAGTTGCGCAGAGAGCCACGTTCAGTAGGAGAAGTGATGATGATAAATTTGGGAACATTATCCATCTTCAATGTTGTGAGACAACGCATTTTATGCACACACTCCATCATCCTTGATATATTTATTCCATATAACTGCAACTCCTCAAGCGAAGGCGCACACGACTCTATCATTTCACTTGGAAAAGGGATGGGGATGTTATCAATTGACAATTGACGGAGCATTAATGTTGATTGTCGCTCATTAGAGTATGGTATTGACTTGAGATTCTTGCAATTTTTTATCTCCAACTGTTTCAAACAAGTGAGCGTCTGCAGGCCATCTGGTAATGTGCTCAACTTAGGACAATATATTATCTTCAAAATAGAGAGATTTTGATTGTTGTGAAATAACCAATCTGGGAGGCAAACCATTTGCTCTAATCCTCTAATCTCGAGTGTTACAAGAGATTTTAACCAACCTGTGAATTGTGAATCTATGGATTTCACCTTCCTCAGCCCAACTAAATAGAGGGATTTGAGATGTGGCAAATGTCCCAGACTCGGAATTTCCTCACATTCTGAACACCATTCAAGTCTTATCTCCATCAACTTAGTAAGCCCTTCCATCCATAATGGAAAACTTGCTCCCATAAATCCATCAATTTCCAAAACCTTGAGATTGGGGTGAGGTTGGAGGCCTCTCAACACATTCTCATCATCATTTACTTCATCATCAACACTCCATCTTTCACTCCACCTCAACACTAACTTGGAAATGCCTGCCTTTTGTAATAAACACGCTTTCTTAGAATCTTCTTCGCCTTGCACTTTTTCAAGTTTAAGAATTTCCACTTCACCTTTGAGATTTTTCAGGCTTCCAAGCTCTAAAATTCGATGGCCCTCCATATCCTGCACTTTAAAGTATGACAGTGTTTGGAGAGACGTTAACTTTCCTAACTGAGGAGGCAATTTTGTACGTTGATTATGAGGCAGGTGAAGATGCCTCAAGTTAAACAAGTACTTGAATGTACTTGGCAACTTCTTCAATCTACCCAAACAAGGCGCCCAAAATGTCTGCAAGTGATAGAGTTCACCAATCGAGTCTGGCAGAGTCTCAACATTTGTGTAGAAAATGTTGAGATATCTCAAGTGTATTAGTTCCTTGATTGAACCTGGCAATTCTTTGACATCTTTATTCAGATTCAGAGTTAGTTCACGCAGGCTTTTGAAGTCTGGGAACTTGATATCAGAAATATCACCTCTGTAGAACAATGCACGCAACCATTTTGCTTGCTCTTTTGGGATACGACTTGATTCATATCCATGAGTGTGCCTAGAAATGTATCGAGCTTTATTTGAGGTATTTTCATTCACCTTAGCCAAACCTAAAACAGAGCCTGCTACATCATGCACTAAATCATGCATGCTGCAATCCATTACGTTGTTGTCTTCGTCTCTCTCTACAACTTGTAATAGGGAACTCTTCACAAGATGGTCGAATACTTTGTTGCCCACAATCTCCATGTCATTTTCTTGTTCGATTTGGAGAAATCCTTGTGCCATCCAAAGCTCAATCAATTGTTCCTTTTGAATCCTATCACCTTTGGGAAATACAGAGCAGTATGCAAAGCACTTCTTGAGTGATGGTGAAGACAAATGATGAAAGCTTAATTCCAATATCTTTGAGATAGTATTATTCTCATCTCCTCCGACATTAGAGAGCCCATTATCCCTGATTGAGATCCACTCTTGTTGGGATTTATGACGCAGCACGCCCCCGACCACGTTGGCAGCTAACGGCAAACCTTTACATCTTTCTGCAATACTTCTTCCAATGGCTTCAATCCCCGAAGGAATATCTCCAGCTCGGACTTTGATTATGGAGAAGCATTCTTCCTCCTATAAGCCATTCAAGTGATGAATACCATGCGTCTTAACAATCGAACCAACCTCTGTACTCCTGGTGGTAACAAGGATGCCATTTCCATTGGTAGAAGTAATTCCGGACCATGAATTTATAAAACCTTCCCACTTGTGCCGGTCTTTATTCCAAACGTCGTCAAGAACAAGCAAATATGTTTTGCCTGCCATTTCCTTTCCAAGCTTCTTCAGAAGATCTTCCCTGTCCTCAGCGTTTTCCAGATTCACATTTGTACTAATCTTTTTAAGAATTTTCTTAAAAAGAACCATATCATCAAATATTTGGGAAACATGGACCCAAATATGTAGGTCAAAGTATGAAATAATGTTTTCATGATTGAAAACATTCCGAACCAAAGTAGTCTTGCCCATTCCACCCATTCCAACAATTGGAAGGATGGAGAACGCTTCTTCTTCTTCTTCTTCTTCTTCATCAGTTGGAGGAGTTGTCAGCATTTTCACTATTTCCAACACATCGCCATCTCTCCCAGTAAAAACTGGATCGACGGTGAGAGAATCGGTTTCACGGTGGACAGCAGCAGCAGCAGCAAGACTCTTTTCAAGGCCAAGTTCGACAGCAGTTTTTGTCTTAGAATCGAAATTGGCAATGATTTCGTTGATTCTAACAGCCAAATGTCGTCGACGTACGCAGTGACTGAAGGATGGGAAGCACGATAGCCTAACCTCTTCCTTCATTTTTTTGGAGAGGAGTTTGTAGTTGTATTCATCCAAAACATCATCAGCATCAAACGCAACTCCTTCCATCTGCTTCAGCCACCTTTTGACAGCATCATCATCAATGAACTTCTTCTGAGCATCATCCAAATAACTCTGAATCATGCCAAAAGTGTCCCTCAGCTTTTCGGCGTTTTCGTCGAGACCTCGGTGTAGAGAGATCTCTTCCTTTGTAACATCGATCACATTCTGAACTAGCACTCCAATGGTGGCGGCAACTGCTTCTCCTTCCATTTTTTTCTATCTCAAAAATACTTATTTCAGGATGCAAACTAAATAATATTCCAATAATATCAATTGTAACCCAAGGACAATAGCAGGAATCAAGGAATCTTCATTTTTAATTAGGGGTATTGCATTTTATTTTTTAATCTTTACATATTTTAGTGATTATTAATTAAGTGGAATAATGGGTATCCTTTCATTTACGTAAACAATTAAGTGACCCATATATAAAGCAAAAGGCAAAGGGAAATAATTAAAGCAAAAGCAAAGAGAAATAATTAAAACAAAAGTCAAAAAGAGGAAATTTTATTTTTAGTACTATAAGTTTGAGAGATTCCAAAATAAATCCCTTAAATTTCAATTTTATAAAATACATCCTTTACCTTTTAACCTTTTAATTTTAGGCAAAAACTTGTGTGAGACCGTCTCACGGATCTTTTTCTGTGAGACGGATCCTTTTAACCCATATTTCAAAATTTTGGGTAGGATAATCCATATTTTTTTCTAGATTTTGGTTTGTAAAAAAAGTGATAATGTTTAAGTAAAATGTGATAATATTTTTAACAGAAGTGACTATTACTTTTTACTTAAACACTATCACTTTTTATATATAAAGGCCGTCTCACGAATCTCATTCTGTGAGACGGTCTCACCCAAGACTAGCCCTTAATTTTAATCTTTTTTTACATCAATATTAATCTTTTATGTTTTAAAGGAATTAAAGTTGACAAATTTGGTGTCATATATATTAAAAAAATGCCACATCATCATGCCACTCTATATATATTTTAAAAAAAATAGAGCTAATAATCCAAAATACTTTATACACACCCCATAATTTTAAATACAAAAATAATTTTATATAAAATGATTAAGTAACCCATATATAAATAACAGAGAAAATATTTAAAAAAAATAACTTGAAAAAATCTAAAAAAAAAATGTAATTAAAATTTAAAAGTATTTTAAAATCTAACTAAATCTTTAAAAAAATGTAATTAATTTTTTTGAAAAAATTCTTAAAAAATTAAATAGATTCTAAAATTAAAAAATAAATCATCAAAACAAAATAAAAAAAATAAAATATTGAAAAGAAATAAATCAAGGTTCAATTTAGTAGGGTAGATTATAGTTTAAAATATATATGTGGTTAATTAGACTCATGATAGATGTCTTATTGGTTTAAAATAATTTTTTTATCCAATACGTCAAAAGATATTCGATTGACGGTATACTAAATGATCAAAAAAACATGTTAATTACCATTTAGTATGAATCAATTGAGATATTTAAACTTACCGCAAATAACTCAACATATATATTAAATAAGTCTTAAAAAGATAAAATTGATCAAGGGTGAAATGGTCTAAAATAGTCTAAAATGAGAGTTCTAAAATAATTAATTTTGTTCTTAATTTGTGTGAAAATAAAAAGGACAATTAAAGTTGAAAAATGAACGTACAAAATATCATCCATTTTAATTTACATTTAAGGATGTTTAAATTATTAAATAACAATAAATACATGTATAATTTAAAAAAAAAATTAATTACATTTTTTAAAATACTTTTAAATTTGAGATTATTAACTAATAAGGTCATTTTTATAGCCTATTAAACAACTAAAACATACAACTTTTAAAATTTCCTAATAAGGTCATTTTAGTGTCAAAAAACCGGATTTACCCTTAATATTCATATACTCCTTTAATTTATATATTTAAAATGTAATTCGAAATTTAAATTCATAATTAATTGTTATCCATTAATTTCCAAATTATAGGCGGACATTTGAGGTAGGTTTCTGATCTCAAGTGAATTTGAAGTTTATGCTAAAATCTGCAACCGAATAGGGAATCTCAAAATTCTCTCCAAGAAGCCTGAAATTGGTGATTCTTGATTTGAGATTTGAGTATTATTTCTTCCTTTTCCCTGAGATCGATGATTTTTAGGGACGGCACCGGATTTTGGCTAGCATGAGAGTTTACTCTCTTGTCATGAAACGCTGGTTTTCTACAAAGAATTGCTAGCGACGATGGAGAAAGCAAGTGATTTACTATGATCCTAAAATTGTGGTAAAGGCACTTTGTAAAAGATTGCATAATTCGGTGGAATTGATTCTGTTTTTAGGTCAATTTCAGGCTTGAATTCTGGGAGTTATTGGGCATTTTTTCCAGCGGCAGTTAGTTTCTTGGTTGGATTTCGTCAAGAAATTGGTGGTCCAAGGAGAGGAGGCCATCATCGTTAATTCAGGGGCTGGGAAAACAGTTGGAGTAAGCGGTAACCGCTGCAAGTGGGTTATTATAGTGCGAATTGTTGGAGGATTCCAGATCGAGGGTTTCTGCAATTTATCTCCATTACATCGCGGCTAAAGAGGCAGTTTCCCCTACAGCCATTGAAGACGTTTGTTACGGTTTCTGCTCGGAGTCCGCAAATTCTGATCGATTTCTGCAAGATTTTTCGCCATTGAAGGCGATTGCTACGGTTTCTGCAAATTTAGAGCGAGGGCTACAAGTTTTTTCGCCATTGAAGGCGAGAATTTCTGCAAGGTTTCTGCAGTGGGCGAATTTCAGATCGCTGCCATATTCCAGATTGAAGATTGTTCGCGTTCAGGTTAGTATTTCTTTGTTCTTCATTTGAGCAAGAAAGGGCCAATTCATACAGCAATTAATTTTCGCTGTTGGAGTGAGTAATTTGAGATGGGTAAATGTCGTTTGAGAGGAACCAAAGGGAGGATGAAGGTGATACTGTGGTATTCAGTTTCTAGAAGGATCAATGACGATGTTTGGTGGACGAAGAATTGTGAATATTTGCAAGAGGATTGGGGCAATGACTGGTCCACCAATGGAAGCTTGAAAGAGACTGAGTATAACCAGAAACGGGGCTGGATGACACCTTCGGATGAAGAGCTGCTGAAGGCAGTCCACAAGAAGAAGAGGATGGAGAATAACGTGAGGTTTCGGCTGGGAATCGGATAATCCAATTTCTGGTAGTTTTGGACAGAACTCGATTCAAGGTAACACCATCTTAAAAAAAAATTATGATTCACTTCTATTTAATGATGATGTTCTTTTTAATCTTCCCGTTTTAACTTATATGATCCATCTTGAATGTCTGTATTTGCTCAACCTAGTTCGATGGGCTCTGATTTAGTATTTCGTGCGTTTAATTGCCAAAAGCGCCTTTAGTGGTGTTAATTAGCACAGCTCGTAAGCTTTTTTGCCCTAATACTTCTGTTCCAATTTAATTTCGATGTTTGTTTTTAAGTTTTCATTTATTTTTGTTAATTTAGAGCGGTTCTCAATTTTTGCATCAATGCCGATTTTGCAGTTTTTTGTGTGATTTTTGACTGCTCGTGCCTTCCCCTCTTTATTAAAATTGCCGTGCATGTTACGGCTTTTGAGTTTTTAGATGCTGTTTTGTAAATTTAATGTAGATAGGCTAGAATTTCTGATTTGGAGTTTGCTGGTGTTGTCTATGTGCATGCATTTTCGCTTCTGTCGAAAGGCGAAAGTAGATTTTTGGAGTTAGATTGATGAGTATCTGAGTTTTATGTTATTTTGATTGGGTTACCCTGGGTCTATACTGATTATCAATCTCATTTAAACGCTCAATTATTTTGTTTATTTCAGTAAATTTTAGATTATGTACCTTCTTTTCCATTGGTTTAGAAGGTGATTTTGATGGATTTAAGCAAAACTCGTTTTAACTACTGCTGTCATAGTCTTACATTCACTACTTAGTTAATGTGGAAATGATTACCATATATTTGGAACAGATTTGAGAAATGTTGTTGTTTATTTTTCTGAACGTATGCTTTGCAATTTTAGCTTATTGCAATAGTATTGATTTTATTTCTTTGTTTATCGAGTCTGGTTTTGATCTTTACTTCTTCCTTTCCTTACAGTCTGAAGAATTGTTGTTCGAATGTTTGAGGAGGATTCAGCTGATGAATTTGTCTGTGGAGATTCTGAAGGTTCGACTTGAATTGTTTCTGTTGGAGACGGGTCCAGACAACCTTCAGGGACGGAACTAGAGCAGACTTTCCATCAAACGAAGTACATTGCTGGAATCACCAAGAAGCTCAAAACAACTGCCTGATTTCGTTATTCTGTCATGAGGCCTCGTATTCGTTCTACAAATATAGTTTTTCGTTTATAGTTTTTTCAGCTTGAATTTAGATAAACTGATTATTCAATTGCTATTCGCAAGTGCATCTGAAAGGTGCATATACTACTCTTACAACTTCATATCAAAATGAACTTTCCATATGAAACATGGATACCGATGTAGACATTATCATTTTATGTCTTCGTCTTATTATTCTGAACAATTCTTTTCAGTGATATTAACTGAATTAAGTATGAAATCCCTACATCACAACAAACCGTTGTTTGAATATGCTATTTACAAATGTGCACATCTATTTTGCATATTGATATGCATGTCACTATGTGCACATTGGTTCATGTTATTTTATGCATACCAAAAAATTCAGTCTTGTATGCCGTTTTAAACTTCATATTGAAATGAACATATGTCTTCATAACTCATTTCTACGTACCAAAATTCATTTCACTATATTCAAAATATGGGGAATTGTATACTCTATGACACGCTTATTTCTGAATCATAAAATGCAGATTTTTTAATTTTATTTGTTTGAATAATTAACAATTAATTCGAATTGCTTAATTTTAGAAATTTTTTAATAATTGGAAAGTGCGTATAACTGGGAACTGCATTAATTCAAAATTATTAATTTCAAATTATTAATATTTATTAATTTCAAATTATTTAAATTGGTAAAGGGCAACAATGTCTTATTAGGTGTCATTTTGACTCTAATAGATTTAAAAAAAAAACCTATGCCCTATTAGATAAATCTCTTAGTGAAATGACCTTAACAATAATTTCCCCTTTAAATTTTAATTACATTCTTTTAAAGATTTAGGGGGTGTATTCAATTGAGATTCTGTTTGATTTTTTTGGACTTTTAAAATCTGGGGGTATTCAATCCGAATTTTTAAAAGTCTTTCAAAATTTTGAGGTATTCAATACGAATTTTAAAAAGTCTTTAGAAATCTTTAGGTATTCAACAATCTATGGATTTTAATACTCTATGGATTTCGTTGAATTCTCTTTCAAAAATATAAATAAATTTCACTAATCAAAATTTCTTCTAAAAAGTAGAGATTTCAACGGATTCTCTTAGAAGACTCTGAAAGAGAAGAAAAAAAAAACTGTGTTAACTATGTTCTTTGATAAGCATCACAAATTATTTACCACCATTATTATCGTGAAAAAAAAATTACATCTCTATATTTTAAAATTACGTTCTTTCTTTAAAAATTATAGTATATGGGACACCGTCAATAATATCTAATCGACGTCAATTCCTGTGGTGTTCGATATCATCTAAAAGATTTTGGTGGTCAAGGTCGTCACCCTAGAAATGCAATTATTCAATCGAATTTTTTGTATTTTCAAATTGCAATTCACAAGTTCGCTGGATTACATAACTTTCTTCAGAAAGAAGGTCGATTTGATGAATTTTCAGTCGAATATAAAGAAGATCAAGATTCACCACATCTCGACATGAAAAGAGGAAAATTTGGAATTGCTTTCTCAAAGACAACTACAACAAAGAACGTAAGCTAATGCATGGAGAACTAGTATTGCTAACATGAAAATGAAGATGAGAATAATAATGATAAATAATACAGTAATATTTTTTTTGAACTAGGTTTTAGGGGCGTAGCTTATGGAAATTCATGTAAATCAATAAAAAAATTTGTATTTCAAAATCCTATCAAATTTATAAAAATCCATATAAATCAATAAAAAAGTCAGTCAAACTGAGTCTATGAATTTTCTAAATCCACTGACTTTTTAAAGTCCAAAAAAATCCAACAGAATCTCAATTGAATACACGCCCCTTAGTTAGTTTTTTAAAATACTTTTAAATTTTAATTACAACTTTTTTCAGATTTTTTAAGTTATTTTTTAAAATTATTTTACTCTTTATTTATGTAAGGCCGGGTTAATTAGTTATTTTACATACATTTATTTTTGTATTTAAATTATAAAGTGTGTATAGAGTATTTTGAGATGTTATTAATTCTATTTTTTTTAAATATATATAGGATAGACAATGATGTAGCATGATGACGTGGCATTTTTTAATATATGTGGCATTAAATTTGTCAATTATAATTCCTTCAAAACATAAAGAATTAAAATTGATATAAAAAAGAACTAAAACTAAAAAGTGAAGGACGTATTTTGTAAAGTTGAAACATAAAGGATTTTTTTTTGGAATTTCTCAAATTTATAGGACTAAAAATAAAATTTTAACACAGTTTTATTGAATTGTAAGTTTTGTACATATGCTTTCTCTCTTCTATATACAAAGAATCGTTCACGTCTTCTTTTATCCTCGTCTATGTACCCTAAAAAATATCTATAAATTAATACTCGGTACTTGACTATTTAATCTCTATTAGATAATATTTTTGGTCAATTTTGATTCGAGAATAGATTGTTAAATTAATAAACTTGTTAAAATTATAAAATAATACATTTTTTTTATTATTGTAAAAACTTTGGTTTTTTTTATTATTGTAAAAACTTTGGTATCGTTTTTTAATAACTCAACAAAAAATTATTTAATGTGATTGTCGCTTTAATTAATAGCCTTGTTCGTGAAGGGGCTCCATGACATAACTTTCATCATCATCCTCATCAAGTGATGGACCCACGCACAAGGTAAGGGGGGCCATTGGCCCTCCCATTTTTTTCAATTTTTTTACTATTGTATGCATATGTATGTCTCAGTATGTATTTAATATATACTCCATTTGTCTATTAAAATTTTGCTCACTCACTTATTTTTTTAAATATTTTTAAAAAATTATATTTTAATTATAAAAAATACATATGAATTAACGAGTAAAGAATATTATTGGTACATACTTAATGTTGTTAATAAAGTAGAAAAAATACTCAAAAGTTAACTATTTAAATAGAATAAGCATATACTTTGTGGACCCAAAAAATATGTCTGAGCAAAATTTTACAGAACGGAGGGAGTATGTATATATATTTATTTATTTTTTCCTAAAATATTAGTTGGACTGTATCTAAAAAAGTTATTGGACTCTTTGTAGTTTATTAGTTGTGCTGTAAGTTGAATAAATTTTTTTGCATATTGGTTGAATAATTCTTTTTTTTTTCTTAAAGTTCTAAATTTTTTATTAATCCTTTTAATTTCTTAAAACAATTTTAATTTCTCAAAACAATTAGTTGGGTCTTGCAATTTTAATTTGTGTTTAGTTAAATTTTATTAAATCTCAATTAGGGGGTGTGTTAATAGATGAATAAATTCATATATTGATCGATTTCCTTATTACTCTTTATTGTTTTCTTGTGATACATTGGTAAATAATTAGGACTAATTACACCATTCAAACTTATCGATCACCGTTTATTTAGAATTCAATCAACAAAATACGCTTTTACACTACACCTTCCTGTGGGATCGACATTGTACTTATCACGCTACAATATACGTCGTACACTTGCGGTTGTGTATTTTAGTGTTAGATAATACATGAATCACCATACAACCTAAAGTCTAATGTAACACTTTAATAACCTAACACAACACTATTAATATTATGTTAATAATAGTAACACTTTGTTGTATTACTTTTTTTTAAACCCAAAAAAGGTTAACTTTCATTAATATTGCATGAGCACTCTACTTTTAGGCAGCACGTCCACAAACTTTGGAGGATCAACCCAACAAAAGGAATTCTCAAAAGATCGGACATTCCTGGCAAATTCATGCGCGCGCCATAAAGTTGGCATTCCTTTTGATGAAAAAAAAATGAAAAAATTAGGTAGATGTTATGAATAATATTTATTTGTATGAATGTCCATTACTTCCTCCTTAGTATCCACTATGTGTCTTTTGGTTGTTCATGTACCTACATTTATAGTGCATCTCTCATTTCGTCTTCTCAAGCTTGTATTGAGACCTATAAATAGGGGTGCAAATGTTATAGTAATCACTTGAAGTTTAATCAAATATTTCTATATTCCTTTTACATATTGTTCTCTTCTTACATTCGAAGTTATAAGTTTAAGTTGTTTCACAACACGTTATCAGCACGAGGCTCGTAAAACATTCCTACCGACGAAATTCAGATAATGACCAATTCCAGGTATTGTACAAAGTTATGTATTGAAATATTTAGAATATATTATCTAACAATATTTATTTGTCACCTCTTATTTTATTACTATTTTGATGATCATTTGTTCTTGAAATTGATAAATCTATTGTTTATTTGATAGTTTCCATCATGTCGAATTTGACAAAACTTGAATTTGTGGCTATTGATATTACCGGAAAAAACTATATGTCATGGATTCTTGATGCTGAAATTCATTTGGATGCCATGGGTCTTGGAGATTCCATAAAAGTGTCAAATCAAGCATCTAATCAAGATAAGGCTAAAGCCATGATTTTCCTTCGCCAACATCTTGATGAAGGATTAAAAACTGAGTACCTCACTGTGAAAGATCCACTTGAATTGTGGACGAATCTTAAAGAAAGGTATGATCACCAAAAAACAGTGATTTTGCCAAAGGCTCGTTATAATTGGTTGCATTTAAGATTGCGAGATTATAAATCAGTGAGTGGGTATAACTCAGCTATGTTCAGAATCACTTCTCAATTAAAATTATGAAGAGAAAATATTACTGATGATGATATGCTTGAAAAGACATTCTCCACATTTCATGCTTCTAATGTGCTTTTGCAAAAACAATATCGTGAGAAGGGTTTTACTAAATATTCTGAACTAATTTCATGTCTCTTGGTGGCTGAGCAAAATAATGAGCTTTTGATGAAAAATCATGAATCTCGTCCAACTGGTTCTGCTCCACTCCCCAAAATGAATGTTGTCTTGTTTTATGATAATCACGATTCCTATAACGGTCGTGGAAGGGGACGGGGTCAGGGACTTGGACATGGCCGAGGACGTGGATTTGGCCGGGGCAGATTTCAAAATGATTATAATTCCCGTCAAAATTTTAAAGGCCCCCACAAAGGAAAACATTTTTTTGAACATCAAAGGAAAGAGAATGACTCACTTGATACAAAACCCAAATATGACACTTGTCATCGATGTGGGGCGAATGGACATTAATTGGTCTAGGACATGTCACACGCCTAAGCATCTCATTAACCTATATCAAGAATCGATCAAGGAAAAAGAGAAAAAGGTTGAAACAAATTTTGTGAATAGTGAGTTCGATAATGAGATGTTTGACATAACACAATTGGATGTTATTGATTACCTTACCCACCCTAAAGGTGGAAATTAGATCGTTCTAATACTCAATCATAATTTCCTTTCAATAATCTATAATGTAATGTTTGTTTTCTTATGTTATTCAATGTCTTATTATTTTTATCCTTAATTATTTTTGTCCTTGGTAATATGAGAGACTATTATATTTTCATTTACCTTAAAATTAAAATAAAAATAATTAGATTTTAAATGTCTTACTATGTATTTCTTTTGTTTTTTTTTTATAAGAAATGGAAAATGGTATGGCAACATCAACTTTCAAGGAAGAAGATGGATATCTATGTCTTGTGGATAGTGCTACTACGCACACTATATTCAACAATAAAAAATTCTTCTCAAATATAAAATGGGGAGAAGCTAATGTAAATACAACATCCGGTTGTACAAAAATAATTGAAGGCTTTGGAAGAGCCACCATTCAATTACGTACCCGGAGGGACAAAATTCATTATAAATGATGCCTTATTCTCTGGAAAGTCTCAAAGAAATTTATTGAGTTTTAAAGATATTCGTTTGAATGGATATCATCTTGAGACTACGAATGAAGGCAATTTGAGTATCTTAATATTACTACAATTGTTGCGGGAAAGAAATGTATGTTGGAAAAGTTACCCGCTTTGTCCTCGGGTTTATATTGCACGAGCATAAGAACAATTGAAATTTATGCCGTAGTGAACCAAAAGGTTACTACCGAATTTAATGTTGGGCATGACCGGTTGGGCCATCTCAGTTCCATAATGATGCAAAAAATTGTAGAAAATTCATGTGGGCATCCATTGAAAAATCGAAAAATACTACATCCTAATGAATTTTCATGTGTTGCTTGTTCACAGGGGAAATTAATTGTAAGACCGTCACCAGCTAAAGTTGAGCATGCAAATCTTATATTCTTGGAACGAATTCAAGGGGATATATGCGGACCTATACATCCGCCAAGTGGACCATTTAGGTATTTTATGGTTTTGATTGATGCATCGAATAAGTGGTCACATGTATGCTTATTGTCATCTCGCAATTTGGCTCTTGCAAATTTATTGGGACAAATAATAAGATTGCGAGCAAAGTTTCCTGATAATGCAATTAAGACAATCCGTCTTAATAATGCTGGTGAATTTTCATCCCAGGCTTTCAATGATTATTGTTTATCAATTGGTATACATATTCAGCATCCAGTTGCTCATGTCCATACACAAAACGGTCTTGCTGAATTGCTTATAAAGCGTATTCAATTGATTGCCCGACCATTATTGATGAAATCTAAACTCCCCATTCCAGCTTGGGGTCATGCTATATTGCATGCGACAACACTTGTGCGCATCAGACCAACAAGTTATTATAGCATTTCCCCCGTACAAATGGTTCAAGGTCAGGAACCAAATATTTTCCATCTAAGAACTTTTGGATGTGCTGTATATGTACCAATTTCTCCACCACAACGCACAAAGATGGGTCCCCAAAGGAGAATGGGGGTATATGTTGGGTATGAATCTCCGTCTATTATTAAATATTTAGAACCATTGACCGGAGATCTATTCACGACAAGGTTTGTCGATTGTCATTTTGATGAGACAATTTTCCCAACACTAAGGGGGAAAGTAAGCAGCTGGCAAAGAATATTTCTTGGAATGAATTATCATTGAATTACATGGATCCTCGTACAAAGCAATGTGAACTTGAAGTTGAAAAGATAATTCATTTGCAAAAGATTGTGAATCAACTGTTAGACGCATTTACTGACCTTAAGAAAGTTACAAAATCTCATATTTCAGCTGCTAATGCTCCTAACAGAATTGATGTCCCTGAAGGACCATCTTCCATTGCAAATGAGTCTATGACACGCTTGAAGCGTGGTAGACCTCTCGGTTCCAAAGATAAAAATCCTTGTAAAAGAAAAGGAGCAAATGAGGATGGTCATAATGTGAACACTCCTGTTGAAAAATCTGACACATTACTTAAAGTCCCAGAAAATAATATTGAAGTAATTGATAAATTTTAGGCGCCTAGAAATTATGAAATATCGATCAATTATGTCAGAACAGGAGAAAGATGGAGCCGAAATGAAATCGACGTCGATGATATCTTTTCATATAATGTAGCGCTCAATATAATGGAAGATGATGAGGATCATGAACCTACGTCTATTGATGAATGTAGGAAACGAGATGATTGGCCAATGTGGAAAGACGCAATAAGTGCAGAATTGCAATCTCTTATTAAACGAAAAGTTTTTGGACCTGTTGTTTGTACACCTAATGGTATAAAACCCGTGGGGCATAAATGGGTATTCGTGCGAAAAAGAAATGAGAAAATGAAATTGTGAGGTATAAAGCCCGACTTGTCGCACAAGGTTTTATCCAAAGGCCAGGTGTTGATTATGAGGAGACTTACTCTCCTGTGGTGGATGCAATAACTTTTCGTTATTTAATAAGTCTGACAGTGCAAGAAAAACTTGAAATGCGTCTAACATATGTTGTTACAGCTTATTTCTACGACTCATTAGAGAAAGATATTTACATGACAATCCCCGAGGGATTAAAGGTACCTTTAATGAAAAACGAGAATTCTCAAAACATATATATTCCGTAAAGTTGAGCAAATCCTTATATGGATTAAAGCAATCTAGTCGCATGTGGTACAATTGTTTGAGTGCATTCTTGATTAAGGAGGGGTATAACAATGATCCTATATGCCCTTGTGTTTTTATTAAAAAATCTGGATGTGAATATGTGATTATTGATGTATGTGTTGATGATTTGAATATCATTGGAACTCCTACAGAGTTATCAAATGCCGTGGCTTCCCTCAAGAGGGAATTTGAAATGAAGGATCTTGGTAAAACAAAATTTTGTTTGGGTCTTCAAATTGAACACATTGATAATGGTATTTTTGTGCATCAATCCACTTATGTTATGAAAGTGTTGAAACGGTTTTATATGGATAAAGCACATCCTTTAAGCACACATATGGTTGTGCGGTCACTGAATGTAGCGAAAGATCCATTTCGACCCCGCGAAGAAAATGAAGAATTGTTTGGTCAAGAAGTACCATATTTGAGTGCAATAGGTGCACTAATGTATCTTGCTAGCAACACAAGGCCTGATATATCATTTGTTGTTAATTTATTAGCAAGATATAGTTCTTCTCCAACTCGTAGGCATTGGAATGGTGTTAAACATGTTTTTCGATACCTTAGAGGAACAATGGATATGGGTTTATATTTTTCAAACTCATCAGAACCTTGTTTAGTTGGTTATGAAGATGCAGGCTACTTATCAGACCCGCACAAAGCTCGATCCTAAACAGGTTATTTGTTCACATATGGAGATACAACTATTTCATGGCGTTCTGTTAAACAAACTCTAGTTGCTACTTCATCTAACCATGTAGAGATCCTAGCAATTCACGAGGCAAGTCGTGAATGTGTTTGGTTGCGTTCCATCACACACCATATTTGCAGACAGTGTAGATTAAACTTAGTGAAAGATAACCCAACTGTGATATATGAAGACAATGTTGCATGTGTTGCTCAACTAACAGAAGGATTTATTAAAGGTGATAGGACAAAACATATTGATCCTAAATTTTTTTTACTCACGATCTTCAGCAAAAGGGTGAGATCAGTGTGCAACAAATTCGTTCAAGTGATAATTTGGCGGATTTATTTACCAAGTCTTTACCTACTTCAACGTTTGAGAAATTGAAGTACAAAATTGGAGTGTGTCGTCTTAAGAATGTGAAGTGATGTAATCATCAGGGGGAGTTAATACGCGTTTCTTCTCATTGGATTTTAACGAGGCATAATTTTATCTAATGGACATTCAAGGGGGAGTGTTATGAATAATATTTATTTGTATGAATGTCCATTACTTTCTCCTTAATATCCACTATGTGTCTTTTGGTTGTTCATGTACCTACATTTATAGTGCACCTCTCATTTCATCTTCTCAAGCTTGTATTGAGGCCTATAAATAGGGGTGCAAATGTTATAGTAATCACTTGAAGTTGAATCAAATATTTCTATATTCCTTTTACATATGGTTCTCTTCTTACATTCGAAGTTATAAGTTTAAGTTGTTTCACAACAATAGAGAATTAATTATATCCTTGCAAGCTCCCACGAAGTCTCAAAAACCGATGCCATGTCACTCGAATTATTTGTAGCGCCGGCCACAATATTCTTTGTATTGCCTTCCACTGTTGCCTTACAAATGTCTAACCTCTTGATCCACGAGAGAGCTTCATAAATTCTCATTGCCTGGCCTCCCCAATTTCAATTTCCATTAATCCTGGTATTACCATCGTCTTACCTCGAACAAAAGTGTCATTCTCATCATGAATGACCATGCTTATTTTCGATAAACCAGAGACGACCAAAAATTCTCCCGTCAATAATGGTTTGTCGACCAAATTAAAAAAAAAAAATTAAAATTTTCGAGAATATTGAGTCTACCAAAAATTATCCCGTCGTCGACAATGGTTTGTCCACCAAAAACAATTTGGTCGACTCTGATTTATCGACCAAATTTTTTTTTTAAAAAATTAAAATTTTCGATAATATTGAGTCGACCAAAAATAATCTCGTCGACAAACCAGAGTCGACCAGATTATTTTTGGTTGACTCAATATTATCGGAAAAAAAACCTGGAGAAACCTGCACGGGCGGCGCGGCCAACGAGAGCGGGAGAGGGGGCATGGCGGGTGGGCGGCGCTGGCTCAATGGCGCAGGTGGATTGGGGCGGTGGAGTTGTAGAAAACGAAAAAAAAAGATGTTGCGGGGGTGGCGGTTGCTTGCTGCGACGAGAAGAAGATGAGGACGGCGGCGGCTGCTTGCTGGACGGCGAAAGGTGGCGGCGGCGGCGACAAGTTGGATGGAAGGGAGGAAATGAAGAAGATGGAAGGAGGCAAAGAAATAAAGAATAATGGAGAAGATGAAAATGGGGAAGAAATGAAAAAAATTAGGGTTAGGATTTTAGAGGGGAGTGTATGTATCTATACATTTTAGTTAAAGGGCAAATATGATATTTTTTGTATATGTTATAATTAATAAATGGAAGGGGGAGTGTATTAAACAAAGCTGGAGCGGTATATACCCCAACCCTTACTGTTCTACGCCCTATGTCCATGCCGAAAAGGTGGGGATTAAAAGACTGGAATGAACAGTATTCACTAAGCCCAAATTCAATTACCTTTTTGTCCCTTGTATAAAAGATAAAAACCCTACAAACAGTACCATTCTTCATCTAAAAAAAGCACCGACCCCTGAAGACAATAGAATTCTGACAGCCATTTCTACCGCTTTGCTCTCTCATGTTTCTCCATAGCCGTAGTAACCCAAAAATTGTAAATCCCAAGAGAAAACAATTTTTAAAAGACGTTATACTAAACCCACAAAAAATATATCACCCCCGTCATCTCCAATTCCTCTGAAGAAGGTTCTTATTTTAGTTTTCCATAAATTTGAATGGGTGCTCAAAGATTTTGCAGGGTTCCATTAGTGTATCTTCTTTTATTTTTAATTGGTGTGTTTATGTGATAGGTTTTGGTGCTTCATCGAAACAGAGTTTTGTAGGACTGGTAGACTCTCCCCATTACAACATCTGGGATGGTCTGATAGAGAGTGTTCATGGCCAAATAATCGAGGTTGTGCCTCCTTCTCTCTTCAGCAGTGAAGTCATCTTCATCCTTAGGGAGCTCTTGTCTGGGGTCAGCTTTTTGTGCAGCTGTGACCTTAAGATTTGGCTTTGTGAAAGTGAATGGTCCCTTAGTGATGACTCTCATCATCTCATCATGAAGACAGGCACGATAGGCTCTCATCCTGATCTTCCAAAAGTCATAATTCTCAATTGAGAACATTGGTAGCTTGTGATGAGATATATGGTTGATTGGGTTAGGAGCCATGTTGTTAATGGTCTGTACTGCATCTCCAGGAACTGCATTGTTATGAGCCATACTTACAAGTTTATACAGTTAAGCACAGAGCATGAATGAATGAGTTTTTCAGAAAGATCAGTTTTGTTTTGTTTTGAAAATCAAAATGGATTTTCAGAAGCAGTGGTCTTTGAACCCCTGCTCTGATACCACTTGTTGGTCCTGAAAGAGTATGACACAAGTGTATGGGGGGGGGGGGAAGAACTTGTGTATGCAAATTATTTTCTTTTTAGAACAATCAGGCTATCAGGAGAGTTATCTAGTCAACTTCTCTGAGTATGTATAACTTTGTTCATATAATCAAACTACTGAAAACTATGAAGTAATCGGTTGAATAACTATCTAAGTAAGTTATATGTGCAGAATTATGGTTGACCCTTTATATTTAAACTCCTTTTAATTCTGAAAAACTTCTTTAACACTTAGAAGAGTTCAGGGGACTTGTCCCAAATCTGTTTTGCACATTTTGTGATATAAATCTTTTGAAGATCAACTTTGTGTGTAGTGTATGAATGTGTTACTTGTATGAAATGACAATAAGTAAATAACATAAAGGTTTATAGTGGTTCAGAGACTTAAGCTCCTACATCCACTTCCCTGATTTAACAGGATAATTCCTTCACTTGGAATTAACTTGTTTTATAGTGCCAAGGTGCACTGATCAACCACACTACTCCTTAGTGCCTTGATCCCTAGGAATTCTGAGTCTTAGTACTCACTCAACTCGAACTAAACTGTTCTTCTCTTGACAGTTCTAGTTCTCACACTTCTACAACAACACTTCTAACTTTCCTTTAAAAGTTTAAGGGTTGAGGTTAGTTCCAACTAGGGTGAGATATCATTTATAATGAAGTACTGTATAAAGGATAGGATATCTCTGTAAGATTTGATTGATATACAATAAGGTTCAGCTTAGATGGGAACTGGAAGTGGTAGAAAACTTAAGAATGAAATATTCTTTGAAGGCTTGAAGGCTTGTGTGCTTAGAATGCTTGTAGTTTCCACACATTGAATGGTTTCCAGACTCCAGTATTTATAGAGAAAATTGAGGATATGTCCGTTGGAGAGACAACCTCAAATTGTCTATTTCCATCTTCTTTGGAATTTGAATCTTGAGGACAGATTCTGTGAAAGTGACATGTCTCTATCTTGGGAAGTAAACGGATTGAGCTCTTTATCTTGACTTGTTTGCACTCTTCCCAATGTTTGAGTTGAATATTCAGCAGTCAACTTAGAAGACATCCTTTCTGATCATTGAACCATGATTAAGGGCAGCATTCCTTTTCATCAGAACAGATCTGTGCTCAAACTTATCTCATCAGTTGACTTGGCTTATCAGCAGTGTTGGCTAGCTTCTACAGATAAGTTGGCTTCTCATCTTCACTGAATCAAACTTGACTTAAGCTTTGATGCATATCTTCCATATCAGTGAAGTTGATTCTATCAACATAGTTGTCTCTTGATCTTAGACTGAATTTGAACTCTTCTGGTTTTGTGTGCTGATCTTCTCTTCTGATCTTGATGGAGCTCTTATCAGTAGAATTGGTCCAATAAATGTAATCTTCTAACATTGGACTATCAGAGAGGTTGACTCTCCTGATCTACTCTTCTGATTTTGCTATCAGCAATATTGAACTCTTCTGATCTTGTCTTATCAGCAGGGTTTAAGTCTTCTGATTCTAAGCCTAAGGGAACTTGATCTAATTGATCTTCTAAGCTTGTGTTCCCCCTCAACTTATGTATCTTATCATTATATAAGCTACTTAACATGTCAGTTGTTCAACTAGCCTGGTCTATATGTTCCAACAGTCCTGGAACATACTTAATCCATTTGACTCATCTATCTTGGCATATCATCAGGGGTTTTGGTATCTTAATCAAAATCTCATTTTATCCCCAAGAGCCGTGTTCACACATTCCATCATCCAAGATACCCACTTTGGGTGAAAATTCAATCCAATCAACATTGACCTCAAATAGCCCCAATCAACCGAGTCGTAAGCCTTTGCGAAGTCGATTTTTAATATCATACCTTTCTTCTTCCGATTCCTGACATCCTCAATCACCTCATTAAACGTGATTACCCCATCTAAGATTTGTCTACATTCTATAAACGCACTTTTGTTCTCCAATATTATATTATCGAGCACTTTGCACACCCCGTTTGAAAGTATTTTCGACAGAATCTTGTACATACCTCCTATGAGTGAAATAGGTCTGAATTCTTCTAGTCTGCTGGCCTCCTCTTTTTTTGGTATTAACGTGATGAACGATGGGTTTAGACCCCGTACCATTCGCCCGTTCTGATGAAACCCTTCAATAAAACCAATGATTTCTTCTTTCAGGATACTCCATCAACTCTTCAGAAAGTGAAAATTAAATCCATCTGAGCCCGGGCTTTTTTAGCTCTCACAAGACCATATTGCTGCCTTTATTTCGTCCTCCGAGGACCGAGAATGGGCTTATGAGCATAGCGTTATCCTCGTTTGATATTTTCCTTGTTAAAATGCTTGCATCAATAGTCGGCCTCACCCACGGTTCCAAGCTAAAGTGCTTCAGGAAATGCTCGCGGATCCCATTCTTCACCTCCCCTACAATGTCATTATTCTCGCGTCGTTTATTGGTGTTAGCATCACCATCTTTGATCCATTTAAATCTCGATTTATGCGTTAGCATTGTATCCCTGTTTCTTAAATCAACGAATAACTTTGCCCTCTCCTCATTCCTTGAAATTTTTGCTTCATCCAGTCTGTTGGTCCCAAAGTTGAGTTTAGATTGAGTAAGCTAGGAAAAGTCTAGAGGGGAGGGGTGAATAGACTTTTCAAAATCTTTCAAAATATCAGAGTTTTAATGCAGAAATGTGTTCTGAACAGTACTGTTCTTACTGGGTCAGATCAGTACTTCCAGTTTCAGTTTTATACTCAACTTAGATTTAGATCTTGAATATGTATGTTAAACAAATATTAAACAGTAAGTAAATCAACACACAAGATTTATAGTGGTTCGACAAATGTCTACATCCACTCTCACAACTCCAGTCGTGATATTTTATTAACTCTTTCTTCTTGAGTTTCTTGTGGCTTAAAGTCCCAAGACTAAGACTGTGATCTTTTCGATTATACCTCCAGGTATATCTTCGATCTACTAGTAATTTCACAAGTAACTAGCACACTTGTTTTTACAACAAATCACAAACTAAAAGTAAAGTAAAACTTCTCTTGAATGTAGCTTTTGAATCTTCAATTCAGTATAGTGGCTTCTTCTTGATTTGATCTCCTTCAACTCTGTGAGTTCTTGAATGTTTCGAATACTTTGATTGCTCTTGATCAGTAGTAGTAGATTTAGTAGTCTTAGAAGTTGAAGATCACACGGTATTTATAAGATCTAGTATGACAGTTAGCAGTTTGTGAAACTAACTCTCAACTAACTCATAACCGTTTCTTGTTGTAACTTCCTTTATGTAACCAACTTAACTTATCTTCAAGTCAGCATATCTTCACATATATCTTCAGTTACGCTTCAAATAAGTTTTCCAAACTTATTCTTCAATTCTACTAACTCAGCACAGTAAACTACTCTTCTTAGTTTTACTGTTCTTAGTCAGTCAGCACAGTTCTCAATAACTATACTGCTTCTTTAAAATACTTCTCTTGTATCTCTGAGCTTCATCTTACTCCTTTTGATTAGTCTTCTTACTCTGAAGCAGTTTTCTGATCTTCCTTAGCCTTCTGATCTGGTTCCAATCTACTGTTCTAAACTTTTACAATACTGAATACAATAGAATACAAACTTACACATATATAAAACCTATCTATACATCAACTGAACTATATACAGATGAGTACATCTAAGTCCTATACTATAAGCTGTCTATACAATACATTTATCAGCTTTGTTCCTAACAGTTCATATATCAGATCAGTAATATACTAAGATCAGTAAACTCAGTTTTCATAACTCATTAAGGTCAAGTAAACTTATTTCATATGACTTAGTTAGAATGACTTAAAACCACATATATCATTAACTTCAAGTTGCTTTTGGCCATCAAAACATACAATCACCAACTAGAACATTGTTTACAGGATTCATATCCCAACACAGTCCCATAGTGTCGTCGATCATATCCAATTCCAACACCTTTTGTTTTCTATCTTCTATGTTTTGCTCAATATTCCCCAAAACTTCCCGATTCCATTGAACAATATCTAATTTCAACATCTTAAGTTTTTCCTTAAGTACGAAACCCTTCCAGCCCGATACTTCGTACCCTTGCCATTTTTCAGCGATGAACTCCTTGAGCCCTGGGTGGTTGAACCATGCGTTTAACGTCCGGAATGGTTTTGGGCCCTCTTTTACTTTGATCTCAAGCATAATCGGACAGTGATCAGATACGGATCTTTTCAAGCCTTTTTGGTAAGTGCTTGGCCACCTATTCATCCATCTCCCATTAACCAATATCCTGCCGAGTCTACTTTTACATGACCCATCCGCCTTATACCTCGTAAATGCCCAACTATGTAGTGGAAGATCCAACAATCCGGAGTCGCGTATAAATGCATCAAAAGCATTTATGTCCCTTCTGCTTGATTCTGCCCTTTTGCCTGCCTTTTCTGTACTCCTTCTAACTAAGTTAAAGTCCATCCTACACAAATGCAGGCTGAGGGGTTTTGTGATATTACACTCTTGATTCTTTCCCATAAATCTTGTCTCGACGCTAAAGGGCACGGGGCGTATACGTTTAACAGAACACATTTAATCTGTTCTTCCCCACATACACCATTCACCACTATTGTCCCCTGCATATGCCATTTGCTCACATCCGTGAATACCTCTGTGTTCCAGATCGTCAAAATGCCTCCTGATCTCCTCACAGCATTCCTATAAGCCCAATCAAAATTACCATCCCTCCATACTGCCCTACCCCCTAGTGCATCGAAGCTTTCCTTTTTGGTTTCTTGTACGAAGCATATGTCTATCCTGTGTGTTTTGATCAATTCTCTAATTTTTCTGCTTTTAACTGTACTCCCCAAGCCCCTGATGCTAAGAGGTAGAACTTTCATTAGGAAACTGACCTGTTCTGCTCCTTGCCCTCACTATAACTCTTCTCGTTTTCTTCCGTTATGCTTACCAGCCACTCTACCACTGCTACGTCCCCCGAATTTGAAGTTACCCGCATCTCCTTCGTCAATTCCCAAGTTTTCACAACTCCATTCCTCTTGATTTCTCTGGTACAATCTTTGCCTCTTTTAGCTGGGATTCCTCTTGTGTTTCACCGTTTAAACTCTTCGTCCTCCGACGTCCTGATATTATTTACGAAGCATGCGAATTCTTTCCTTTCAAATCTTCTTTTTGCCTGCTTCGATAATCCCCCATGACTTCTAAATAACTATTTTTTGGGGGCGTAATCTGCGGGTTGCGAATTTTGTTGGGCTTCGGCGATCGAATTAGATCCAGGTTCATAGGGTCGTAGATTTTCCGTAGAGACCCTCTGAGCTTCGCTCCCAATTTCCACTTGAAGCGATTGTAGTGCGAGTAAAATTGAATTGACAAGAGCAATCACTATTTGCCTTGTCGATCAACTATTTCATAAATTGCTTACTCCGCATAATATATTTCTTTTCTGATTTTTTATTATGATGATATTATTAGTTTTTATTCTATTATGGGCCATTTTTATTTTTCTCAATTTTTGCATCACGTTCTCACATTTTCCTCTACTCAATTTATTCATGTGTATTGCTATGTTACATATCTTCTATTTTAATTATACTATTTCTTTAATTTCCTTTTTTTGTCATTTTTCCATTTGATTTCACTCCTTCTTACTCCATCCGTCCCATGAATATTTGCACACTTTCCTTATTTGAACGTCCCAAAATTATTTGCATACTTTTAATATGGAAATACCCCACAAAATTAATACATTCCCAACATCATTTTATTTTCAAAATTGACACCCTCTTTTTACATACCTTTTAATTTACACCTCACCTCACCTCACCACATCCACTTTACACCTCACCAAATCACCAAAAATACCTTTCATTTATCTTACATCACCAACCACTAAATTAACTTTTCTTAAAAATGGTGCCGATCAAACCATGCAGATAATTCCGGGACGGAGGGAGTATTTATTATGCAACTTATGTTTTTTTTTTAAATATGATTCTCTAGTTATATTTCTTTTGAAAATGGGTGTTGTATATATTAGGAGCTAGGGATCCAAACATCTCACTTTCTTTGTTCATTAAAAGTATGCTCTTTTTTTTTACATTGTTTAAAAATAATTTATGTTTTAATTATAAAGAAGATATGTGGAATAACGAGTATAAAATATTGTTGGTGGATTATTAATAATTATATGTATATCATTTTGGACTTCATTACCAAAAAAATTGGTCTATATTTGATGGATAGTTTCTCAAATAGAAATATAAATGTTAATCACATACTCTTTTTTTTTTACAAACTTGGCAATTGTGTAAAGGTTTGGTTCCTCATATACACATTTTTAAAAAAATAAAAGAATATATATTATAATACGTATATATCTTTATTACCATTTTTAAAAAAAAATTAAATCAATTAATTCAAAATTGTTCGATTCCTCATTCAAAATTGTTATTATTATTTTATTTTTTTACAATGTCCAAAATTTTGTTGTTAAGCAATTGGACTATGTGAGAAATCCTCGAACTCCACGAATATTAATTTAGCTTACTTTAGGTGATACATTTGAGAACATTTTTTTTTCCATTGATATGCACTGAGTCATTGATTGTTATGACATAACAGAGAAGTATATGATTTTTGTAGAGATCAATCCCGTTATTGTGTGGGTTACTCATTTTCCAAACAAGGATATATGTCATTGTGTGCCTACACAATTT
This sequence comes from Galeopsis tetrahit, assembly GCA_963675135.1. NCBI lineage: Eukaryota > Viridiplantae > Streptophyta > Magnoliopsida > Lamiales > Lamiaceae > Galeopsis > Galeopsis tetrahit. Next base: position 6,068,761 of record OY776130.1, read on the forward strand.
TATCATCAGGAGATGATTATGGGTGGAATACTGAAAGAAGTTTACAAAGTATGGGGAGAGGATGTCAATAGTGAACGAATTGAACTAAAAGATGATGAATGTTTAAAGAAACTCACTGAATATCACCTCGAGTTCCATACAGAAGACATACCTATAACTGTGGCTTAGAATCTTAAAGAAGACAAAATGTGCACGAGCCCACATGATTTAATCGAGGATTGAAAGTAGTTTTATTGTTATTTTAGCACTCAGATTATTTCATGTTGATATATGATTAAATTGAGTTTATTTGTATACCCATATTTTAACTTTTGATAGATTGTCATTTTGCGAAACATGTGTGGTATTTTCCTATATTTAGTCCTCCCGACAATATCACACATTGTTTATTAATTGAGTTGAAATGATAACAATAATATATATTACCTTCCTGTGTTATTAAAAATCTTTCATCGATATCACACACCATCCCACAAATTACTTTGTAGACAAGACTAAAATTAAAAGGCATCAATTAATAAAAAGTCACCATCCCACATATATCCTCCAACTGGATTGAGAGGAAATTTTTTAAAGCAACTGATGATATGCGAAAATGGTCTTCCTAGTCTGAAACCATTTTTGCACCACTAAACAATATTTTCCAAAAGTGTCATGCTAAAATCAGATTATATTACATCATTCACTTCAATGGCCATTCAAAAGAGTGTAGTATATCCAAACTTAACCATGTACCCAATATATATTTTGGACCATATGATAACAAAAGCTGTATTTTTATTATATTTGATCATACATGCAACTTTTACGATAATTCATGACTTTGACAGAGTCATAGGGTGAGAGAAAATACATTCCAAAGCTAAAAACACTAAAATACATTCTAGCATTTTCAATTTGAACCATGTGATAACAAAAGTTGTACAAAAGATCATCCAAATTTGTAGAATAATATAGAGAGCATAGATGAAATTTGTAACCTTTGTAGAAATTTGTATAATAATATAGAGAACATTTGTAAGTAGTTTAATTAAAATCATGTTTATATAGTATATAAGGCAAAGATTAAGTTTTATGGTCTAATTATTAAAAATAGTGCAAGTTGATTGAAATCTTTTGTTTAAAATTATTGAATTTGTAAATATTATTATAAGCGACTGGCATGGCATACAAAGAATTTAATAGATTTTTTCCTAATTTAAAAACTTTGAAATCTTAAGTAATGAAAATAAGATTAATAAAAATATTAGGCATATTAAATAGAGAAACTTTTAAGCCTGTTTTGGAGGCATATTCTTCATTTAAATTATGATGACTTATCATTGTATCATAGTTACATTAGACACTATTATCACTATTCAGTACCTCTACTTAAAACATCTACATTTACATTTTCATTTGAAAGAAACATATCTTCTGCAAATCTTCTATTTCAAAGTTTTTCCACTCTCAATACCTTAAGCATCTCCCACACATCTTCTGCAAATCTCCTATTTCAAAGTTTTTCCACTCTCAATACCTTAAGCATCTCCCACACATCTTTTTACACGAAGTAGAGCTTATCTCAATCACAACTTTTTATACACGAAAAATTTCAGCAACGAACAACAATTCTTTCTATTATAATATAAAACACCTTGAGCGCATCAAATTCTATTAATCCAAATCATATTTCATGAGACTTTGTCAATCAATAATAAAAAAAAAAAAAAAAAACATCAATAGTTATTGAGATCAACTATTATCACACTCAGTTAAAGTGTCTCAATTGTAATAAAATTCGAGATTTTTTTTTAACTATAATCTACCCACTTAATTGAGTGGTAATTAGATTAGTATTACCACATTAATTTATTGGTGTGATAATAGTATTATAATATTTTGAATGATTTACACACTATCACACTTTAAAAGTTTAATGTGTGAATAGTGTATTTATTAGGTCATTGATTTTGCAATGTGACAAAAGAGATGTGGTATTAGGCAAAAAAAAAATTGTAGTGAGACGACGAAACCTACATATTGTAGTAACAACATTTTGTACAAGCATTGTTCTTCAGACATTCTATGATCAACGAAACAACGTTGATTTCAGTGGTTCATACCTTAGTATGGCATGGAGAGACCCCTCCAAGAAAGTTGTTGGTACCACTTAAGCTACCCTTTGTACATGGCACACCACGAACCATGAGCTTCATGCTTTGTTTGCCCATAATGTTCAATAGTTCAATGCACTCAAGTAAATCGGAATCACTTAATATCACCCATTCCTCTTCATTGTCAACATAATACTTGAGTTGGAATTGCCTGACTTGTAGCTTGAACCTCTTTGCTACTTCTTCATAAAGTTGTATATACCCAGCAAAATTATCAAACTTAAAACGAATTATATATCCATTATAAGTAGCTTTAACAGTGATTTTAGACCCACTACCGCTCTTGATTTCTGGATTTTTAGACCCACTACGGTCATTTGACATGGATCCGGACCTTGACCCGAACTCGTTTGATGATACGGGTGCTGATTTTTCTATCTGGATTCCTAAATTTGAGCTACTTACCGAATGACCTATATCAGGAAAGGTAAACTGTTTTCTCAGGTCAAATTCTTGGTTGACAGAGTTAGGAGCCATAATGTCCCTGGTGGTTACATTATATTGCAATTCTACTTTCACACCTTTAACAGAGTCGATCTCACTTTGTACCTTCCTCAATGAACGGTTCACCTTGTTTATCTTACGAGAAGGCCATCTTAAGATTTTGTATTGTCTACATTTCCTTTTTAGGGTAGTTGGGCACACTGTGTAAACAATAAAAAGAAATGAAGCGCCAATTAATTTAGTCAATATTTCTAGAAAATGATTTTTAGTCCCGTAAGTTGTCCATATTTTAGTTCTTGTCTTGTTGACTTCCACGAAATGAAAGTCTTGTAACTTCTATTTTTTTACATTTTGGTCTAGTAACTGAATGTAGAGGGTTAAACATCTGATTGACTCTGACGCGGCAGAGTCTAATTTTTCCATGTAGAAAAGTCTAATTGGTTAATCACATGTTTCACCTCTTACAATCAGTCATCGGACCAAAATGTCAAAAAATAGAAAACTACGGGACTAAAAATAACAATTTTCCGAGTGTTTGAATAGTTGGTAGGTCTGAATATAAGACTTACCACCAATGTTTTTTGCAGCATCACTAAGGTTCCCGGAGAAGTGTTGTTGAATAACACTTAAACTAACATGCTTCTCTGTTGTGCTTCTCTTTTTCTCCGCCTGTCTCGTTGACCCCGCGATTGCCTACAACAATTATGAGAAGAGTAAGAGGTTGATTTCGTAAGCCATTCAAAATTAGGTGGTGCAGACTTAGAGTAACATTCATGTGGATTAGATCGACGATTTTCAACTATAGTCATATATCCAGCAAACTGAACCAATATAAGAGTAGCCCTAAATTGTCGCTCTCATTTTCATAAACAAATTTTTTTTTGAACAATCTATTCAATCATTAGAGTATCACCAGAAAGAAAATAAAATCAGCCATAAAATTAATATGTTAAACAACAAACATTAGTGGCCATTGGCTTACACTATTAATTGTAATCAAGAATTAAGCATTTATTCTTAAATTTCAGAAGCATTTACGTGATGAGGAGGATGTAACCCTACTCAAGTACATAAGAGGAGTATGGAGAAACGGTGAATAACATTGTAAGCTAAGCAATTTCATTAATTAATAATATTTTAAAAAGGAAAAGAGAGTAAGTGAAAGTCAGAGCTTTGTTTATCATGCAAGTTTTATTTTTGGAGCCACTTATTTTTCTTTATTCATCATTTTTTCCTTTTACTTTTCTGCATTTTTTCTCCTCTCTTTCCTGACTTGCTAGCTTTGGATAGTTACATGTTAATTATAATTTCATCCACAAAGTATACAGACCCAGTAATAGTCAACATAATTATATAGTCAATAAAGGGGAAAAGGACAAAACGAGTGGGGATGAACTAACACAATAATACAAAATAGGTAAAGGCAGAAGTACCTGTTGATAATAACAGTCAACTATTAATTCAGATGCATTTTCTGTTGAACGACATAAATAAGTCGAATCTTTATCAACAAGTGACTCTTCACAACTCCTTTGAGATAATTCAACTGCAGGTACAGATTTTACTTCATCTTTAAAATCCTCTACCCTCAGAAATTCGGCAGTCCTCAAACTCTTGTACAACTTCTGCATACTAATCAAGATGTTGCTAAGCAAGACTTGTTGTTCTGTACTTTCTTTCATATTGCCAGGAAGAAAGAACTCTAGTATATAATCATCATCATATGTGTAAGAACTTCTTAGCCTGATTGCAGTTGCAGCACTCAAACCAAATTTACGAGCATGATGAACCAATGGATACTCACTCACATGATACCCCTTCACATCGAGGTTGAAAATCGGGTGATTTGACTGAAGAGCTTTGCCCACAATACCTTGTCCTTCTTCAAGATAATGTTCAACACATGCATCCATGAAACTCTGCATATCATTGTCCTTTACATAACAGGCAGTATCCTCAATGCATAGAACACATTTCTCATTTGGACCTGTATTATTATTATATCCTCTAGCACGTATTTTTATAGTTTCTTCACCAACGCCTTCTAGGTAATTGTATGGGATCCATGTTAGTGCAAGAGGTAGTTGATGTGCATGGCAAACGGCATGTAAAACATCTTTTACCTCAGCTAAAGCTGCTCTTTGATTTTTGGACATAGTCTGAAAAATAAAATTTGATTATATATTGAGCCAATCATGTTGGCTGCAAAATTTGTATAAAGTAAAGGAAGAAATAAATTAAATTAGGGGTTTAATGCAACCTGAGGGCAAAGTCTAGAAGGTATTTTGCTCCTTAGAGTCACAGCCTGCACGTGTTAAACATCAGAATGATTAGCATTCAATATAACTAGAATTTGAAGAAATTGTGTTAAACATCAGAATGATTAGCATTCAATATAACTAGAATTTGAAGAAATTGAGAGCAATTTAACGTTAAAGATAAGCTCAACATATATTCAGATCATCTTTGATGCCAACTAAGAATGAGTTAATGGTTCGATAAAAGTTACTCATACTTCCATGTACAAAGAAAGGATGTAGTGCAATATCTTACAATAATGGTGTAATGTTAAATGTTTAATCAGAATAAATGCTAGTAGGTGCACACATTAATAGAATGCTAAGATTATTACTAAAAAAAGGGCATAAAACAATTTTTTCATTCAAATAAGTCCATGCTAAACTCCTCTGATTGAACCATAGAAGGTGAAAAGAGGGAAAAGTAAAATAAGAAACAAAAACACCTAAAAACAACGATAAATTAAATGACTCCTCAAAATCTAGACATCCAAATGATTGTACAGACTCTTTGACAAGATTTCTTGATTTCCAAAAGGGGCACCAATTTAATTGCATCAATAAAAACTGTAACGTCAATGGAGACTTCACTCTCATATTTAACAGAAATTAATAAGGGAGAATATTATACAATAAGAAGAGAAATTGTATGAATTCTTAAGAAACTAACCTCTAGAGCACGACAAACATTTTCCAACTCCAAATCAAAATTAGGCTTCTCCTTCAATGTAACCAGTTCTAGCACTGCACAACACGATGCTTCAAGTGAATCATCCTCGAAAACAGGTAATGCAATAGATCCTTGAACCTTGTGCTCAAGGGCGTATTGTAATCTCAAATATTCAGTCTTATTATAGTACTTCACATGTGAGGTCCACTCGGGAATCTTTGAGACAAATACACGACCCGGAAGCCCAGAAAAAGGGCCTATTTCTGATTCTGCAGAAAAAACGAATAATCTAGAAACTTCGCGGTATCCCAAAAGATTTTGGTCAAGTAAATAAGGTTGATCATAAGTGGTTAAGATGTATTCATTCCCATTCCTCCTAGGAACCCATAGTTGTACTAAAAGTTCCTTCCCACACAACTCTTTGAGTAAATGCATTGCTTTAAGCATTTTCTCTGCTAGTGAATACAAATGAGACCTTGGGATCATCATGATCATATTGGCACTATCATCATCAGAAACAAATTTATCTCTATCCATATTCACCGTAGAGATTCCAGGATACAAATTGGTAAAGTTTGATTCATCAAAGGGTGAAAAAATTTCAGGCAGTGTGGCAAGAGGGGAAGATACAAATAAGGGAAGTATTTGATCAGCAAAATTATCAAGGTTGTTGCACCATTCAGAAATATTAGTAGAGGACTTCACCGAATTCATGTCCTGCACATCAACCTCCATTGATGGAACATCCATACCCTTTGGAAAAGATGGATATCCATCACACGTTTCTTTACTCGAAAATGAGTGCTCCATTTAGATTAAGACCTTAAACCAGTTGTATCAAAACAAGAGCAACTGTTAGAGATTTTGAGGTGAACTATATTTTGAATTATTTGGAAAAACAGTGTAGGACCCCTTAATGTTCATCTAAGCCCAACATACCCTTTTCCAAGCCAGTTTACTAATTTCCCTGAATATGCACTCTCCTTCAATTCTATTAGCTACAAGCTATATGATAAAAGAGTATACAATGGCCTCGGAAGTTGAACTTAGAAATCAAGAGATTTCACGATTAAAATGCTGCAATAAAAAAATGCAAGAAAATAATTAGAAATGTTAATTCCAAATAATGAAGAATAATGAAGAAGATAATTAGGCAAACTTAGCAATTTCACTAAATTTGTATAACCAAAATACCCATCAAAGAATCCTCTAGTTCCACAAATACAAAGCAGATAAACACAAATCCAATAAAAACAATTGATCAATTTCACGACATACAATAAAAAAAATTGATCAATTTCACGACAATTTAACTCGAGTAAATTTCACAAAAAAGTTTAAACATAACCATCAAACTAGATCAGCGAGACGCAAAGTTTTCAAGCATTGCCATGATCTTCAGAAAATCAAGGACAACATCTTTTGCTGATTTTTTCAAAAACATAAAATCAAATTTCAACAAATATGAATAAGTAAACATAGTCCAAAAAACACAGTAAACAGAAAGAATACGAGGAACTTGGGTTATGAGGAGAAAAAAAAAAAAATTACCCGTGGGTAGTTCAGCCACAGAAGGAGTTGGAAAAGAGTATCCGTGTAGTTCGTGGCCTCGAAAGTTGAACTTAGAAATCAAGATATTTCACTGCAATAAAATTGTAAGTAAATAATTAGAAATGTTAATCAATAAAAAAAAATTTCAATATGCAGTCTTTTCTATACAAATCTAAAATACAGAAGATTCTGAATTAAAAATTAAAAAATCACGCATAATTTTTTATAGATAAAATTCCACAAGAAGATAATTAGGTAAAATTGAACATATAAATTTCACTGAGTCCTCTAGTTCCACCAATACAGAGGAACACAAATCCAATAAAAATAATGGATCAATTTCACGACATAAGAATTAGAAGCACCTATTTGCTATGATATTCAGAAAATCAAGAACAACATCTGCTGAAATTTCAACAAATACGAACAGTAAAAAAACAGTAAACAGAAAGAATACAGGAACTTGTGTTATGAGAAGTAAAAAAGAGTGGCAGAGCGGAAGGCAGGGGAAAGAGTACCGTGAGTAAAGAGTACGGGGGCTTAGTTCGAGACTGAGTAACACGACGGAAGGCGGCGCAAAAAAGTACGGTGGTAGTTTGGCGGAGCAACTGAGGTAAAAAAGAGTATCAGTTGGCAGAGCAACCGGCGGCGTGAAAGAGTACCGTGTTTGGAGCAACAGCGGAAGGCGGCGGGAAAAAGTAGCTGTGGTAGTTTTGGGAAAGAAAGAGAAGTCGTTATTGGATTATTGTTACTCTCTAGTTTGTATATATAGCCATTTTCAAAACTAAAATATGGAGAGGAAGCAATGTTAACATGATTCTGAGCCAAATGAAGCAGATTGTATATATAGCCATTTTTTAAATTAAAATATAGAGAGGAACCACTTCGTGTTTAGATACCTGAACCTTGGGATACCTAAATCATTGAGAGGAACCCATTTCGAGTTGAGATACCTGAACCTTGAGATACCTGAATCGTGGAAGTAACCCACTTCGAGTTGAGATACCTGAACCTTGAGATACCTGAATCGTGGAAGGAACCCAATTCGAGTTTAGATACGTGAACGTGGGCAGCATGAGATTACAAGAAGGGCAGCATGACATTCATTTAGTAGTATGTTATTTTAATCGAGACCTATTACCCTGTCAACATCACGTGATATATGGATTTAGGCAGCATGACATTCATTTAGTAGTATGTTATTTTAATCGAGACCTATTACCCTGCCAACATCACGTGATATATGGATTTAGGTACAAAGGTTCTGTTACACGTGGTGACTTACTAATATCCTTAATTCAAAAAATATTAATTTACCCTTAAATTAGTATGGCATTCACATTAGTCCCTATTATGAGGAGGGTGGAGATTTGTGTAATCAACTTTTTGATTAGTAACATGTCATGTCATGTTAATAAAATTTTATTTATATTTAATTTAAATTTAATTTAATATCAATATTTTATTTTATTCATATCAAAATTATTAAAAAAAAAAATTGGGCCGCACTTATTTCACGTGAAATATTAGTATATTTAAGGAAGGGTCAAAATTTGCGGGCCTGTAATGGGTTTGACCGGTCAAACAAACATTTCCTTAAAAATCGCAAAAAAGTCGCGCGCAGAAGACTAACAGGATAACGGGTTTCAGGTCTGTGTTACTATAAAGATAATTATATATTACTACAAGACCAAATATATGTTACTGTAAATACAAATAACACATAAATTGACTTTTTACAGGAAATATTAATACAAATTAATTTAAGGAAAGATAAAATAGAAAAATTTGCTCTTAATCCGTGTTACTATAAATATAATTATATGCTACTGTACGGACAAATACGTATTACTGTAAGGACAAGTAACAGGCTTTTGAGTAACACATATTTGACCTTAAAGTAACACAGAAAAATGTGTTTTTATATAAACACAAGTGTATTAGTGTATTAAGAAAGATGTGTTACTGTATAACTAAAACGTCATTATTGAGAGTGAATGAGATACCCACATTAAAAAAGACGAAGAATAATAATTGAAAACACGAAAAACACAACTATATTGAATAGTTTATTGATCGCTACAATTACAAAAACAACAATTAATTGGAATAGATTTATTGTTGATTTTTTTCTCATTAATTCATTCAAAAAATAAAAATAATAATTTCTCCGCTTGTTTCGTGATTAGCAGATCAGAAATCAGTTTCTGAATTTTTTTTTTTTTATTGAATCTGCAGATTTCTTGCAGCGGGCAAAAGATAAGCATAGCAAAGAATAAGAAATATGTCCCGCCCAGAAGATAAGGCATCGCGAAGAAGGAGGTCGGTGCAGAAAAGAAGGCAGCGTAGAGAAAGAAGAGGAGTGACCGGGCGGCAGCGCAGAAAACAGAGGAGAGAAGAAGATGGATACCGGATAAAAACATAAGATTAAGTCCTATTGCACCATAAATATTGTATATAAGTTTTTGCCAAAAAAATTACATTTAATTTAAAATTATCTCAATTAAATCACGCTAACGCCATTAATCTTATTTCAAATCTTTTTATCACCTTTAAACCATTAAGTTAAGATAGATAATAGAAATTGATGGCGGTGATAATTTTGATAAAAGGCAAACAAAACAAAATTAATTAACCCATATACCTAGGTGTAGAAACATTTTGGTTCCTTTTAGCCATTAACTTCAATTTTTCGTACATACTCAAAAATATTATATTAAATTCAGTAGAAATTGAAAAGATGAGGTTTAGAGAAAAGAATTAAAAGAGGGAAAATGATAGGTTAATTTTCTTTTTTTTTAAGGAATTCTTCAACGTGATATTGGGAGATTTCACGACTCAAAATATCCTTGACTGATTGATCAAAAGTAATGATATCTGAATTTATATACAAAGGTTATCACTAGATTACACATAGGAATTCTAATGCATTAGTTCAGGTTAACATCATCGAAAAAAAAAATTAATTTTTGCTTAGTAAAAATTATAAAGATTCTTATTCGACTTTATCAATAAACTATGTTGGATTGGTCTTATATAGACTCAATTCCTTATAAGGAATTGAGTTGACTTGGTCAACTTTAAACCCTAAATATTAAAAAATATTATGAATAAATTTTTTGACTTGTTCAATTTTATTATTATTATTATTTTTTTTTATTGGTAATTTTTTTTCGAAAATATGTATATTGAAAAGTGTAACACAATATTACTAGTGTAACACATTTTTTTTATTAAAAAGTGCATGTCAATATAATTGAAAAGTGCAACACAATATTTTAATGAAAAATGTAAATTATTATAACTGAAAAGTGCAATATATTTTTACTGAAAAATGCATGTTTATACAACTAAAAGGTGCAATATAACATTAACAAAAAATGTACATCATTATAACTGAAAAAAATCTCTTATTTTTAAAAGTGTAAGTCACGATGATTGAAAAGTTTAACACTAAAAACACATACTCCATTTTAATGAAAATTGCAGAGGGAATGTGATGTGAAACATTTAACTCGTATTTAAAAATATACACATTCTCTATTTAGGTTGTTGTTATACTCAAAAATATTGTTGAAAATTGTAATCCACTACAACTGAAAAGTGCAACAAAATACAACTAAAAGGTGTAGCATAACATTACTAAAAAGTGTAAGTCACTATAAATGAAAATATTGTAGGATATTATAAGCCACTACAAATGAAAAGTGCAACAAAATACGACTAAAAAGTGTAGCATAACATTATTAAAAAGTGTAAGTCACAATAAGTTAAAAATATTGTTGAAAATTGTAAGCCACTACAATTGAAAAGTGCAACAAAATACGACTAAAGGTGTAGCATAACATTACTAAAAAGTGTAAGTCACTATAACTGAAAATATTGTTGGAAATTGTAAGTCACTACAACTGAAAAGTACAACAAAATACGACTAAAAGGTGTAGTATAACATTAACGTTACACTTTTCCTTATTTTCAACATGCACTTTTATAGTAATAAAAAAAAAATATGAGTAAGTCACTATAACTGAAAATAGTAAGCCACTACAACTGAAAAGTGCAACAAAATATATCTAAAAAGTGTAACATAACATCACTAAAAAGTGTATGTCATTTACCGTTACACTTTTCCTTATTTCCAACATGCACTTTTATAGTAATAAAAAAAATATATGAAAATTGTTGAATGTGAGAATTGAACCCTTAACCTCAAGGTAAAACAACCTGTGCCCAACCAGGTCGACCACACCATTTATTTTATACATTTGTCGCGCAATTTATCATTAATATTGAGCCTACCCATTTTTAAAAATGGACTCAATTCCTTATAAGGAATTGATTCTATAGGAGACCTACCCAACTATGTTTGGTATCTATAAATATGGTTTTATCTAATATGCACTCGAGTGTATAACATACACTCGAGTGCCACGTCATAATTTTAATAGTAACTGCTTACCTCCATTCGCGCGTCTTATTTTTTCTGTTTTAGTTTTTTATTTTAATTTCTTTTTCTTTTATTAATTAATTAAAAATAATCGCTTTATCTCCATTGAATTATTTATCTCCGTTTTCCTTTTTTCTGTTTTAGTTTGTTTAATTTATTAATCAATTAAAAATAACCGCTTACCTCCATTGAATTATTATTGGTGTCTTTTTATTTTTTTGCTTTAATTTTTTTGTATTTTTTTTAATTAAAAAGTGGATAAAAAGAAGGTATGAACTATGTATCTTAAACTTATAACTTTTTTTTAAGTGTAAATCATTGTATTACACTTTTTATTAAAAAGTGTAAGTCATTATAACTAAAAGAAACACAATATTTATTAAATAATATAAGTCATTATAACTTAAAAGTGCAACACAATATTAATGAAAAGTGTAAGTTATTATAATTAAAAGTGCAACTCAATTTTTTACTGAAAAGTGCAACACAATATTATTAAAAAGTGCAAGTCAATATCACAATTTTTAATAAAAAGTGTATGTTATTATAACTGAAAAGTGCAACACAATATTATTAAAAAGTGTAAGTCACTATAAATAAAAATATTACTGTAAATTGTAAGACAATACAATTGAAAAGTGCAACACCATTTACCAAAAAGTGTAACTCATTTTAATGAAAAGTGTATGTCAAAAATATATATTAAAATTAAAAATAAATCGAAAATGTGTTAAATGTCAAAAATATATATTAAAATTAAAAATAAATCGAAAATGTGTTAAAATACATTAAATTCAAAAAATATTGAAGGAAGTTTTACTGAAAAGTGCAACACAATATTATTAAAAAGTGCAAGTCAATATCACAATTTTTAATAAAAAATGTATGTTATTATAACTGAAAAGTGCAACACAATATTGTTAAAAAGTGTAAACATACGGATATTCATCACAGTGAAATACCACAGGGCCACAAGCTAACTACTATAATGAGGTTGATGTAAATATTACTTAACCGCTTATTGGACTCGAGTGTACAACATGCACTCGAGTCCACACTAGACCTACCCCTATAAATATATAATACACCATCACATTACCATTTCTGATTTTGGCGGGAAAGTTTGTGGACCATTGATCGTATTTTCATGGGAGAATTACACTATAGACCATTTCACCCTAAGTTTTTGTAAATCAAGGAAAATTTATTTGCTATTACATATCAAGCCAAAATAACAAATTGAAGTACAATTATACCCCTAATGTGTTGATACAAATTTAAATTTTGAAATAACTAGATTTAAACTCTATAATTATTAGAAAGTCAACTAGTAGAAGAGAATCAATAAAATCTGGAAGATATTTTCCTCGAAAATCGCGCACTCCTATTAATTCAAAAACACTTTCCTTATACATCAACTCCACATTAATTCCTCCCAACATTGGAATTCTCTCGCCATTGAAGGTGAAAGAAGATAACGCAGAAGAAGAAAAAAGTTTGTGCTTAGAATACTTAAAGGTATTTAGAGCACAAATCGTGTCTTGCATGTTATTATTTTTCGATTGTTACTAATTAAAATGAATTTCGAATTTAAAAAAATTAATTTCAGCAAAATTAGTATTATTATTATAAAGTCAACTATTAAAAAACAAAATCTGTAATAATATTTCTAAAATTCTGCCCATTTATAACTTTTCAAAATTTAAAAAAATTATTAATCTCCAAATTCGATTCCCATAAATATGTTGCATATTCTCATTGACATTAAAAAAAATGTTGCATATAGAAAAAATTGTTGCATATTCTAATTGATATGCAAAAATATGTTAGATACCACTTTTATAAATATGTTTAATTTATTATATTTGGAAATGTCAATATGCCCAAGATTATTATTGATAGTTTAAAATTGTTTAATATTTAATTTTATATAATTAAAATACAAATCTATAGTATATGAAAATTAAATAATCTCGAAAGAAAAATTGTATAACAGTACTATAAAATTTATAATTTATTTAGATAAATTATTTTAATACATTTTTTTTTGGGGCGGGGGGATTTTAATACATTATTTTGATAACATGCATATTATTTGACTGTGTGGCAAAACAAGATATTGTGATTATATTTAACACTATTTGAAAAGAATATATTTAACGCATATATTTTGATATATGCATAAAATAGTGCATACATTAAATGCATATATAAAATATGCGTACATATAATTATATACAGTCAAATCTTCACCTTGATCTTTAATCTCCTCCTCACCGTGGACGATCTCCTCGAACCCGTACGACCGCTCCGGCGACCTTGCCACCGTTTTCTTCTTCTCCGGTGCAATCACAAAAATTCCACCGGCAATAAACAAAACCAGCTTCATTAAATCTGGAGATATCCCATGATTGATGACTTCAAAACACCCCACTTGCGAGATAAGCTCGCAAATTTTAAAACAAAAAATTACATACCTTGAACAGATCGACGACGTCGTATTCGAGTGGATCTGGCCGAACCTTGGACAGAATTACATAGCTTGTCGGTGCAACAATGGCAGTTCGTGACGGATTTGGCCGAACCTTGAACAGATCGACGCCAAATTTTTAACAAAAATGAATGACGATGATAGAGGTTATCATCGATTCATGGAGATAAACGCTGAAATTGAATGCAGTTTTTTTGGAGGAACTAAGAGGGAGACGATGAGAGATATTGATTACGCTGAGAGATTTTTGGATGGAAAATTGGAAATGAATGATTCAATTGGAAATAAATCTAATAAGGAAAATTCGGCAAAAAACAAGGAAGGTTCATTCAGTTTTAATATTAATTCTTTTAATATATTGATTTGAGGGCATATTAGGAATGTCAAATATGGATTTGTCTTAATTTGTAATATCAATAATTTTTGTCTTGAATTAAAAGATGGGTTAGGATCTTGGTCTATAATGTCAATAAACTCTATTTTCATCTATTCATCAGAGTCGTTTATTTTTTCTTTTTGTTAATTTGGTAAGTTTGACAATTCAGAGTCATTAATTTTTTTTAATTAATATATACTTCATATTGACCATCCATTTTTATTGATGAATTATGATCCTTTGGATCAATTCTTAATTGTAGGATGATCTATTTTTTCTTATCTATTTATACCATTCATTTCATGGTTCATCTTCATCACACACCTCCATTCATGTTCGATTATTTTGGAGAGTAGTGATTATTTTGTAAGTTTTCGATGTATTTTTGTAGAAATAGAGTTATGTAGATACGCATTATAGTCAATCATGTAAATATGTATTTTCATATATATTTATATATATATATATGTAATTTTTTTTTTTATTCACAAGAATTTGAAAATCATTCGTTGAAGATCTGAAGACCCGTTGAAGATTTTTAATCCATTAATCGGATATTTGAAGATTTATTGAAGATTCAAGTTATCTCCACAGATTTAAAGAGTTTGTTGAAAGTTTTTTTTTCAAGGTTCCATGATTTTTTTGTAGATCTATAAATGATCTTTTGTTAATTTTATGAACTTTTTTCTATTCTCTTTTATATAATATTGTTATGTATTTCTATCTAATTCTTTTTTTTTTTTATTTGATGTGTCTATATTTTCTCTTTTTCTCTCGCACTATTTAATATGTTTTATTTTTCGTTTTCAGATTTGCCCTGTTGATTTTAAGAAGATTTAGATCTCTCAAATTATTTTTATATTAATTTAGTTTATGTTTCAATTCGAATTTGTCCACATTTGTAATCAATTATAATCTATTATGTCAATTGAACATAATTTATCAAGTAATTTCTTGTATCAATTTTAATTATTCCATTTATTTTATTACGTTTTGCAATGTATGAATTAATGAAAAATTCACGAACAATTTTTGTCATCCAATATTTATCAATCCAAGAACATTTTATTTGAATGTAAATTTTATGTTCATGACGTCATTGTTACTGACGCATCATGACTACAATTAATAATTTTAAGATACTATATTTATGTAGTTTTTATAATTCTCAATTTAAAATTTATTTAATTTTTATCCTTTAATTTGACATTTAAAATAATTATATAATAAAATCAACTTTTATTATTTTAAAAAGATTAAAATTGTAGTCAATGTTAGTTTTTTTTTTTTCAATTCAATCAATTTGAAATTGATACCTTAAATATCTAATTGTACCACTAAATACTCCTGCATTTATTAATAATATACACAATTATTGATGAACTTTAATTAATGGTTGATCGGATTAATTTAATAAAAAATTATTTATAATTTCAAACTTAAGTTAATATTTATGATGCGGCCAAAATATGTCGTCTCCTGAAATAACGACACGTGGATATAAGATGAATTAAACTCGTATTTTGAATTCATCTTCAATTTGTTTAATATTACATTTATTTGACTAAATATGTTTTTACTAAATTTACTCGATTAGGGAATAAATAATTAATAATTTACTCAATATATTTTTTCTCCATAATTTTTATCAGGATTTGTATTTATGCCATTATTTTATTTATTTATAAATTCTTGCATATTTCAAATATGCTTAAAATTAGCCATATTTTTCTCTTTAATTTTATAATTATATTTAAGGAATCAATTTTAATGAAATTAAATATATTGTATATGGCATTTATTACCATTATCTTCAATTTCTTGATTTTATTTTGATTGTATATTTTTTTTATTCTTCTTTATTTTTTTAAGATTATACATAGTTGTAATATTGTATTCTATAATCTTATTTTATAAATAATTTTTATAATTTTTGTTTTCACATCAACTTGCCTCTATTTTAATTTCTTTATGCCATTAATATCATATTTTATTTATTTATAAATTTGTGCATATTTCAGACTTAATAAATATGCTTAAAATTAGCCATATTTTTCTCTTTAATTTTATAATTATATTTAAGGAGCCAATTTTATATAAGGAACCAATTTTAAGGAAATTAAATATATTGTATATTGCATTTATTACCATTTACTTGAATTTATTGATTTTACTAGCCCAATATCCGCGGTTTTACGCAGGGTCGATTTATTAAAATTAGAGTTAATTTATTAAAATAAGAGTTAATTTATTAAAATAATAATTTTAAATACTATATTAATTTTTATATCTTTTTCATTTGTTAGAGTTTGTGAGAATAAACTTTTTTTTATTCTAATATATTTATAACATATACATATCTATAAATTTGAATCTATATTATTGTATTTATATTTTTATATATTATAATATTTTTTAATATATTAATAAAATGTGCATTAATAAAATTATAATTTTAATTATAAAATAAAAAATATTTTTAATAAGAATGGGCATTATAAAATAATTTTATATAGGTTATTATATGCATGTATATAGAGTTTATAAATATTTATAGGGTTAACTTTGGTAAGGTTTATAGTTATTTGTATGATAAGATTTTAAAATTCTAAATCTAAATTTTAAAGTAGAACTGTGTGGAATTTTCCATTTTAAAACAAACATTTTTTTGTGACATTTCTAGTAACCTATTTTCATTGCACAAAATAGTCTTTAATTTTCCCGTCAAGTTTTTTTCATTTCAATTATTAAAAACTATTATTCATAATTTTCTCAACTCAAGAAAATTATATATATACGGGCAATGATTCATCTTAAAGTATTATAGTTTTTTTGCGCCTAATTCTTGATGATTGAAATGTATTTTGTTGTACCAATACCTGTTCACTTATAAAAGAAAATAATATGCAATTAAAAAAACTTTAACAAAATAAATACATGTCGTCATGTATATTATAAAAAATTATTTACATAAAATATATAAATTACATTTAAATTAACATAAAATTTTATATTTAATTTATTATATAAAAACCTAAGCACATCAATCCGAAGTCAGTTTTCCTAATAATTATTCTCCAAATTAAACTTTACAGTTTTCCTAATAATTATTCTCCAAATTAAACTTTAGGCAATTACTTGTGTGTACCAGTTACATACATGTAACTTGTTCCTATTTAATACAATTTTTTAAATAGATGAATTTTACACATGAGTTATACTAAATATAGTATAATATTAGTTTAATTACAGTATAGTATTAGCTCAAATATAGTATAGTATTAGTTTAAATACAATATAGTATTAATTCAAATATTAAATATGAACCAGTTACATGTATGTAACGGTTACACAAGAGTGCAACCCTAAACTTTAAATACTAATTCTAAATATAAATTTCTTTTCTACTAAGTTTTCTAGTTCGGTTGAAAATTCATCACTAAACCTGCAATTTAAAAAAAAATACTATGAAATATATCAAAACAATAAAAAAATATTGTTAAAATTAATTTGTTAGTTTGAAAATAATAAAAATATAAATTTATATATTTAAAAGGTATCACAAATTACCTCCTCCTTATCATGGAGAATTTCAAAAATTGTTTTTAAAATGGAGATTTTTCAGATATTTTTAAAATTCTCTAAAAACCTCCACAATACTTTATACATACTTTTAAATTTATTTTTCTCAACAACTCTAATTTATAAAAAACAAAAAAAAAATTGATCTTACAATTAATATTGATAAACTTATATTCATTTAAAGTGTATATTTATTAGAGAGGGTGTCTACAAAATACTAATCATTTAATATTTCACTTTGTTGCAATGTATAATTTTTTATGTGTACCTATTTATAAATAAATTTAAAAATTAGTACAATAATTTTATGTATATTAAATATGTAAAAAAATATTAATAATAAATCAAAAAATAAATACCAATACGAAGGATAGAATTTGAAAATTTTACACTCTATTTCAATCTCTCTTCTTTAAATTATTTGGTTATAAGTTGATATCCAAGTTTAATATTATCCCCAACAACAATTAAGGAGTGACTATATCAAGGAAGGTTGAGTAAAATTGGTGGTGTAAAATCATTTGGATATATCTAGAAAAAAATTAAAGGTTTCCGTTATCTTTGATAGAATCAAGCGTGAATTGATACGCACTAATATAAAATAAAATAATTTATAATTCAAATCATATATACATCAAAAAAAAAAAAATTGAACGAGTGAATGTTACTCCTTTCTACTCCTATGAGATAAAATTGAAAAAATAAAATGGAAGTAAAACTAAAAACATAATAAAATTGAATGAAAAAATGAAAGCAAAAAAATATTAAACAGAAAAAAAATGAGAAAAAATTGCAGAAAAGAAAAATGAAGAAATCAATAACAGAAACATCATTGATTGAAATTGAGCGGAAATACGCTAATTTAATTAAATACAACAAGTTTATTCTTTGATTTATTCTTTGTTAATGTTATATAAAGATAAAGATTGTAATAAATCAAAAGTTTTGAAATTGATCAAAGCTTCTTACATTCTATTTTGAATTAGTCAATCTTTATAAAATCACGAGAAAATTTAATAAAAGAGAAATAGTAAGAGAAAATACATAAAAATAATATAAAATAAAATAATTCAAATTAAACAAAACTCTTTTTAAAATTATTTATCCTGCAAAAATTTAATAAAAAAGAAAACGTAAGAAAAGATACAGAAAAATAAAATAATTCAAATTAAATAAACATATTTATAAAATTATATATTTATGAAAATTCACCTGAAAATTTAATAAAAGGGAAAAAATTAAACATACCCCTTTATAAAACTATGCACCGCCTAAAAATTTAATAAAAGAGAAAAAGTAAAAATCATTAACTTTCAAAAAAATCACTTGAAAATTAAAATTTAATGAAAGAAGAAAAATAAAAGAAGAAAAGTTGCCAAGATCTATTTTTTAAATTATTTATCCCTGAAAAATCATCTAAAAATTTAATAAAAAAAAAGTAAGAGAAGATACAGAAAAATAATATAAAGTAAAATAATTCAAATTAAACAAACCTATTTATAAAATTATTTTCACCTAAAAATTTAATAAAAGAGAAAAAGTAAAAATCATTAACCTTAAAAAAATCACTTGAAAATTTAAATTTAACGAAAGAAGAACAATAAAAGAAGTATCAATACCTATTTTTAAAATTATTTATCTCTGAAAAATCACCTGAAAATTTAATAAAAAGGGAAAAATCAAACATACCTTTTATAAAAATCATTCACCACCTAAAAATTTAATAAAAGAGAAAAAGTAAAAATCATTAACCTCCTAATTTAACGAAAGAAGAAAAATAAAAGAAGAAAATCTGCTTTTATGTACCAAGACCTATTTTTAAAATTATTTATCCCTGAAAAATCACCTGAAAATTTAATAAAAAGGGAAAAATCAAACATACCTCTTTATAAAAATCATTCACCACCTAAAAATTTAATAAAAGAGAAAAAGTAAAAATCATTAACCTTCTAAAAATCACCTAAAATTTTAAATTTAATGAAAGAAAAAAATAAAAGAATTATAATTCAAATGTCGGTCTTTGAATGAGTGAATGTTACTCCTTCCTATTTCGAGATAAAATTGAAAAAAAAATGAAATCAAAAATAAAAAAAGAATAAGAAAAAATTGTAGAAAAAAAAAATGAAAGCAAGAGAATGATCTTTCTATGAGATGAACATAAACCTCTTCAATTTCACTCTTTCAAGTTAAAATAGAAAAATGTATATTAAAAAAAATAAACCGACCAAATTAATATACAAAACACAACACAAATAATATGCCATGAGTGGAAATAGTGGAAATTTAATTAAATACAACAAATTTATTCTTTGTTAATGTTACTTCATTTCATAAAGATAAAGATGTTGATAAA
The DNA here is from genome assembly GCA_963675135.1 of Galeopsis tetrahit. Lineage (NCBI taxonomy): Eukaryota > Viridiplantae > Streptophyta > Magnoliopsida > Lamiales > Lamiaceae > Galeopsis > Galeopsis tetrahit. The sequence goes on from OY776130.1 coordinate 6,089,128, forward strand.
TCAGAAGTTTTGAAATTGATCAAACTTCTCACATCCCATTAATCCATCCTTATAAAATCACCTAAAAATTTAATAAAAGAGAAATAGTAAGAGAAAATACATAAAAATAATATAAAATATAACCATAAAAAAAGCCACAGAAATACACTCATATGAGTGAAACTAATTATTATGCAATAATAATGTAATTGCTGAAAGAAACTTTGAAGTTTTTTTATACTGAAAGAGGGAGAGGGAGAGAGAGAGAGAGTGGCCAAAGATAAAATAATGACGTGAGAGTGACTGGATATAAAAAGGATCTGAGACCTGTGGTTATCCAAAATTTAAATTTTAAAATAGGAGAATTGATTTTTTATTTTATTTTAATAAAAATGCAGAATACAGGAATAAGGAGAGAAATTTGGAGTAAAAAAATAAATTTAAAAATAATTATGATTTCAAATTTAAAAATAAATATTATGAGTAGATTATATTTAAATTATTGTTTTGAGATTAAAATTATAAAAATGGATTTTTTTAATCAGAATGCGTGAGAATGCAGAGATTTTGAAATAGACGATTTTGATGAAAAAAGATTGTGATAAAGTGATAAAATTGTGACACGTGTCCCATTATATTCTCAAAAATATAGAGTATATTTAGATAAGATTTGAAATGGAAGAATTTGAAGGGGAGAGAGATTAAAAATAATAAGTATAAATTATAATTTTGAGATTAAAATAGGAAAATGGATTTTTTTTAATCAGAATCCCTGAGAATGCAGGTATTTTGAAATAGAAGATTTTGGTGAAGAGAGAGATTGTGTAGAGGGATAGAATTGTGACACGTGTCCCATTATATTCTCACAAATATAGAGTATTAAGATTAAGATAAGATAAGATTTGAAATGGAAGAATTTGAAGGGGAGAGAGATTAAAAATAGTAATTATAAATTATAATTTTGAATTATAATTTTAAGATTAAAATAGGAAAATTGATTTTTTTAATCAGAATCCCTGAGAATGCAGAGATTTTGAAATAGACGATTTTGGTGAAGAGAGAGATTGTGTAGAGGGATAGAATTATGACACGTGTCCCATTATATTCTCACAAATATAGAGTATTAGCCCTATACCCGCGTTTTTACGCGGGGTCGATTTATTAAAATTAGAGTCAATTTATTAAAATAATAATTTTAAATACTATATTAATTTTTATATTTTTTTCATTTTGTTAGAATATGTGAGAATACATTTTTTTTATTTTAATATATTTATAACATATACATATCTATAAATTTGAATCTATATTATTGTATTTATATTTTTATATATTATAATATTTTTTTAATATATTAATAAAACGTGCATTAATAAAATTATAATTTAATTGTAAAATTTAAAATATTTTTAATAAGAAAATGCATTATAAAATAATTTTAGGTTGAGTTTTGTAGAGTTTATAGTTATTTGTGGAATAAGATTTTTAAATTCTAAATATAAATTTTAAAGTAAACCGAAAGTAGAACTGTGTGGAATTTTCCATTCCAAAACAAAAAAATTCTTAAAAAATTGTGACATTTCAAGTAACGCAGTGTTTAATTTTTCCGTCAAGTTTTTTTTCCTTTCAATTATTAAAAACTATTATATTATAACAAATAATTGCATAATTTTCTCACTAAGTCAAGTACATCTTTATCCGACACTTCAATTAACTAATCAAACTTTATTGGGAGATTTTGAATTTTTTTTATTGACAATTAATAAAACTTTTGCAAGTAAAGTTTGTTAAATTATTATAGAATACACCTAGTATCTGATTTTTTTTATTGTCAATTACTAAAAATTCTCTAAAATCCTCAACAATACTTATATATCTTAAAAAAATATTTTAAAATTATTTTAGAATACATTCACATTCCATATCTCAAAAAAATTATATATACATTCATCCAATGATTCATAAAGTAAAATACATATAATTTCTTTACACTTCATTCTTCATAATATGAAATCGTCCATGTATATTATAAAAAAATTTATTTACATAAAATATATAAATGAGCAAGTGGTTATGTCACTTCCAATACATTTATTTTTCCCAACCACACTAATTTATAAAAAAACAAAAAAAATCATCTTACAATTAATGATAAACTTACCATTAATATTGATAAACTTACATTCATTTAAGGTGTATATTTATTAGAGAGGGTGTCTACAAAGTACTAACCATTTAATGTAGAATTTTTATGTGTACCTATTTATAAATAAATTTAAAAATTAGTACAATAATTTGATATATATTAAATATATAAAAAATATTAATAATAAATCAAGAATAATAAATAACACCGACCTCATTGATAAAGAGGAAGAAAACTTACACAGAATTTGAGATCAAAACAATAAAAATAAACCATACATTAGATATGTGATCTACCGATTAATTCTAATTAAATTAAAAAAATTCTAATTAAAAACATACAAAAAGGAAATCGTAAATCTATTAATTTATTCGGAAAAAATAATTTAAGAAACTGTAAATTTATAAATAAAAGAAATAACTCTGGATACAGAGAAAAATGAGGAGAACCAAAAAAAATTAAAGAAAAGTTTAAAAGAAAATAATTGAAAAAAGAAAGAAAAATTTAAGGAAATTGTAAAAAAAAAAAATTTTTTGAAGAAAATTGTAAAACAAAATTTAAAATAATTGAAAGAGAGAGAAAAATATCATCTAGTAGAAATCTACAAAATAAATCATACATGTTGATCAAAAATAAAAATAAATCATACTTGAGATATCAAGATCATAATAGATACCCGGCCCCTATTTTCTTTATTGAGACATTAAAAACATTAAATGTGATCTACCAATTGATTCTAATTAGAGGGAGAGAGAGGAGAGAACATGTAAGTAAAATAGAAAAATGAGAGAACCAAAAAAAAATTAAAAAAAAGTTTAAAAGAAAATAATTGAAAAGAGATTGAAGAAAATTGTAAAAAAAAATATAAAAGAATCAAAAGAGAGAGAGAAATATATAATCTAGTATGTTAATCAACAAAGTAGAATGAATCTCTTGGAGAATAATATATTTCTAAATGATCATTATAATTATATAGGCCATGAGATTAAGAATATACGGAATTCTGTTTGAATATTAGAAGATAAGATTAAAATGATTTCAAATTTTAAAATAATAATTATGAGTAAATAATATTAAAATTATTATTTTGATATGAAAATAGAAAAAATGGATTTTTTTAATCAAAATGTCTGAGAATGCAGGAATTTTGAAATCTTAATCTTAATATCTTAATACTCTATATTTGTGAGAATATAATGAGACACGTGTCACAATTTTATCACTCTACACAATCTCTCTCTTCACCAAAATCGTCTATTTCAAAATCCTGCATTCTCAGGCATTCTGATTAAAAAAATATATTTTTTCTATTTTAATCTTAAAATTATAATTCCAAATTTTAAATTATAATTTTTATTTTTAATCTCTCTCCCCTTTAAATTCTTCCATTTCAAATCTTAATTTTATCTTATCTTATCTTAATACTCTATATTTGTGAAAATATAATGGGACACGTGTCACAATTTTATTACTCTACACAATCTCTCTCTTCACCAAAATCGTCTATTTCAAAATCCCTGCATTCTCGGGCATTCTGATTAAAAAAAATATTTTTTCTATTTTAATCTCAAAATTATAATTCCAAATTTTAAATTATAATTTTTATTTTTAATCTCTCTCCCCTTTAAATTCTTCCATTTCAAATCTTAATCTTATCTTATCTTATCTTAATACTCTATATTTGTGAGAATATAATGGGACAATTTTATCACTCTACACAATCTCTCTTCACCAAAATCGTCTATTTAAAAATCCATTCTCAGGCATTCTGATTTAAAAAAATTATTTTTTCTATTTTAATCTCAAAATTATAATTCCAAATTTTAAATTATAATTTTTATTTTTAATCTCTCTTCCCTTTAAATTCTTCCATTTCAAATCTTAATACTCTATATTTGTGAGAATATAATGAGACACGTGTCACAATTTTATCACTCTACACAATCTCTCTCTTCACCAAAATCGTCTATTTCAAAATTCCTGCATTCTCAGGCATTCTGATTAAAAAAATATATTTTTTCTATTTTAATCTCAAAATTATAATTCCAAATTTTAAATTATAATTTTTATTTTTAATCTCTCTCCCCTTTAAATTCTTCCATTTCAAATCTTAATTTTATCTTATCTTATCTTAATACTCTATATTTGTGAAAATATAATGGGACACGTGTCACAATTTTATTACTCTACACAATCTCTCTCTTCACCAAAATCGTCTATTTCAAAATCCCTGCATTCTCGGGCATTCTGATTAAAAAAAATATTTTTTCTATTTAAATCTCAAAATTATAATTCCAAATTTTAAATTATAATTTTTATTTTTAATCTCTCTCCCCTTTAAATTCTTCCATTTCAAATCTTAATCTTATCTTATCTTATCTTAATACTCTATATTTGTGAGAATATAATGGGACATGTGTCACAATTTTATCACTCTACACAATCTCTCTTCACCAAAATCGTCTATTTCAAAATCCATTCTCAGGCATTCTGATTTAAAAAAAATATTTTTTCTATTTTAATCTCAAAATTATAATTCCAAATTTTAAATTATAATTTTTATTTTTAATCTCTCTCCCCTTTAAATTCTTCCATTTCAAATTTCAATATTGTCAAGCATTCTTATTAAAAAAAATTAATTCTCCTAATTTGTCAAATTCTTCCATTTCAAATCGTAATCTTAATATATAGTTTATCTTATCTTATCTTAATACTCTATATTTGTGAGAAGAGTTTATTGACACATAGAGACAAAATTCAGGAGACAAAAACAAAATGGAACAAAAATTTATAATAAAACAATTAAGACCAAAATCAGATATAAAATTCCTAATATGCCCTATATTAATGTGTAATTCGAATAATACAAATTTAAGATAATACATATTTAAAATAATTCCATTTAAATTTAAATAAGTTTTCCATAATTGTAGCCGACTTTTCATTTTTCGGTTGAAATTAATCATTCAATTTCTTGGTTTGATTGAATCATTCAACATTAATTATAACCTCTTAACTATAGTATGTCTTTTGAATAAATTAATTATAAATTCTCTTTAAAATTGATAAATGTGTTTTGAATATTTTTATTTATTATTATTTAATTAATTAAAATTTTAAAGCTCTTAACAACAATTATACGCATTTTAAAATAAATTTAATATCTATAAAATACTAAATAAATACACGTGTATATGTATTTTACATAATAATTTTTGTCATATAACTTAATATATAGTTATGCATATTATATGGTATATGTATTATTCTATGCATATGTGTTATTATATGTATTATGGTTATGCATATTTGTTTTATAGTAATTATATTCACAAATAATAGTACTTATACGTTTTGTAGGTAACTTTTTGTGTTTCTAATTAATTTTAATTAAATGAAATATATATACAAATAAATCCAAACTTTTTCAATTAAACATAACCAAAACTGATTTTGAAGCTACATTTTTTTAAAATTAGATATGAATTTCAATCTGCATAATTTTTTTATTTATTTATGCATAATATATTGTATACGTATTATTTCAATGCATATAATATGCTATATATATATTAATGTATGCATATACTATATTATATGTATTATAAATATGCATATGATTTGGTATAATATAAATTTTTGTATGCATATGTATTCTAACAAATCACTCTAAAATCAACTGCATGCAAAATCAATGATAAAACAAGCCAAAATACCCAGTTTTACAAAAATTATTCGGAATAAATTAAATAAATGGATTTAAAGGAATTCATAGATGTTATGCCTATATACATTAAATATTATTTCACCGTTCAAGAAATGAGAAATAATAATCTCTCTCCCAAACTAAGGTTCCGCCTTTTCCTCCGCTTCTTCATCCTCTTGCCTTCTGCAGTTTTATGCTTTTTCTTCATCCTATTTTATTGTTTCATTGATTTTATCTACTTGAATCCGTTCTACCTGGTATATTTGTCGTCCTATCTGTCATCATCCTAGATCTGAGACGTGGTAAGTTATTATAGCACCCACTTGTCGAGATCTGACCGAACAACAATGGTGGTGAACGGGAGGCCCCTACTTCCGGCGACGCTAAGCAGTTCAGGGCAGCAGTCAGAGTGTTTTTGACCAAGCACACGCGCCTCACTCTCCCTTCTTGTAAAAAAACATAATTTAATTTATGATTTAAAAATTAAATTATAATTGACAAAAGCAGAAGATGATTCTTAAACTAAATACCTTGAATGATTTATGGGCACAAGGTTTCGTCTTATTCCTGTTTCTTCTTTCAACTTCAAAGAAAAGAGAGAATGGTCGATGTTTGTGAATTGATTATGCAGAAATTAATTATTTGTGAACAATAAGGAAAGTTTTTTGAATTAAAATCTAATGCGATAATTGAGGAATTCCAGCTTTTTCAAATTTATTTGGTTGACTTTGTATATTTAAGATTAATGGAATTAAATATTTTTAAAATTCGAAATTAATTGTAACTTAAGGGTATAATGGTACATCTAAATGGTATTTTGTTCTTAATTGAAACTCTAATAAAAATTGTCTTTAATCTTAAAGACTAAGGGTGGATTGTCCTATACTGTAACTTCCCCTTGTGAGAATATAATGACACACGTGTCACAATTAGGGGTGGGAATAGGCCAGGCCGGGCCAGGCCTTAAGAAAAAAAGTCTGGGCCTGGTATATAATATTTGGGCCCAAGCCTGGCCTGTGGCCTATTATAGGCTTTTTTAAGAGGCTAGGCCTGGCCTTTTTAGTAAATAGGCCTGGCCCGAAAGCCTTTTAAAGGCCTTTTTAGTGTTATTCAAAATTAATTTTTACCACACTTGTATTACCATTAAATTATAAAAACTAACTTTTTAAATTTCAAAATGAAAAAATAAGAACAATAAAAAATTAATCAAAAGGTACTTAAAATTATACTCGCAAATGTTCATATCAATTATTTTTAACTATTACAAAGAAAAATAAAATAAAAAGTATATAATTTCTTCAAGATAATCTTATCATATATTGAATATTATATTATATATTTATTGTATTTTTATATATTATATATTTATACATATAGAAATAGAGTTAAATAGGCCGGCCTGTTGGGCTTAAAAGGCTTACGGAAAAGCTCAAGCTCGGCCTATTTAATTAAAAAAGCTTTAAAAAAAGCTTGAGCCTGGCTTGTTTATTAAACAAGCCGAGCCGAGCCGAGCTTTAGAAGGCCGAGCCGTAGGCCCCTGTCGGGTAGCCTGGCCCATTCCCACCCCTAGTCACAATTTTATCACTCTATCACAATCTCTTTTCATCAAAATCGTCTATTTCAAAATCTCTGCATTCTCACGCATTCTGATTAAAAAAATCCATTTTTATAATTTTAATCTCAAAACAATAATTTAAATATTATCTACTCATAATATTTATTTTTAAATTTGAAAGCATAATTATTTTTAAATTTATTTTTTTACTCCAAATTTCTCTCCTTATTTCGGTATTCTCCATTCTTATTAAAATAAAAAAAATCAATTCTCCTATTTTAAAATTTAAATTTAGGATAACCATGATTATCTCAACAGGTCTCAGATCCTTTTTATATCTGGTCACTCTCACGTCATTATTTTATCTTCGGCCACTCTCTCCCTCTTTCAGTATAAAAAAACTTCAAAGTTTCTTTCAGCAATTACATTATTATTGTATAATAATTAGTTTCACTCATATGAGTGTATTTCTGTGGCTTTTTTTATGGTTATATTTTATATTATTTTTATGTATTTTCTCTTACTATTTCTCTTTTATTAAATTTTTAGGTGATTTTATAAGGATGGATTAATGAGATGTGAGAAGTTTGATCAATTTCAAAACTTCTGATTTATCACCATCTTTATCTTCTGATTTTATAAGGATGGATTAATGGGATGTGAGAAGTTTAATATTTATCACCATCTTTATCTTTATGGAGTAACATTAACAAAGAATAAATTTGTTGTATTTAATTAACCACCAATTTTACTCAACCTCCCTTGATATAGTCACTCCTTAATTGTTGTTGGGGATAATATTAAACTTGGATATCAACTTATAACCAAATAATTTAAAAAAGAGAGATTGAAATAGAGTTAAACTTGGATATCAACTTATAACCAAATAATTTAAAAAAGAGAGATTGAAATAGAGTGTAAAATTTTCAAATTCTATCCTTCATATTAGCGTTTAAAAAATTTATTCCCTCTTTATTAATGATGTCGGTGGTATTTATTTTTGATTTATTATTAATATTTATTTATATATTTAATATATATAAAATTATTGTACTAATTTTTAAATTTATTTATAAATAGGTACACATAAAAAATTATACATTGCAACAAAGTGAAATATTAAATGATTAGTATTTTGTAGACACCCTCCCTAATAAATATACACTTTAAATGAATATAAGTTTATCAATATTAATTGTAAGATCGATTTTTTATTTTTTTTTATAAATTAGAGTTGTTGAGAAAAATAAATTTACTGTAAGTATGTATAAAGTAATTTTTGATACCTTTTAAATATATAAATTTATATTTTTATTATTTTTAAACTAACAAATTAATTTTAACAATATTTTTTTATTGTTTTGATATATTTCATAGTATTTTTTTAAAAATTGCAGGTTTAGTGATGAATTTTCAACCGAACTAGAAAACTTAGTCGAAAAGAAATTTATATTTAGAATTAGTATTTAAAGTTTAATTTGAAGAATAATTATTAGAAAAAAGGTAAAATTTAATTTGGAGAATAATTATTAGAAAAACTGACTTCGGATTGATGTGCTTCGGTTTTTATATAATAAATTAAATATAAAATTTTATGTTAATTTAAATGTAATTTATATATTTTATGTAAATAATTTTTTATAATATACATGACGACATGTATTTATTTTGTTAAAGTTTTTTTAATTGCATATTATTTTCTTTTATAAGTGAACATGGTACAACAAAATACATCAAGAATTAGGCAAAAAAACTATAATACTTTAAAATGAATCATTGTCCGAATGTAAATGTATATATAATTTTCTTTGAGTTGAGAAAATTATGAATAATAGTTTTTAATAATTGAAATGAAAAAAACTTGACGGAAAAATTAAAGACTATTTTGTGTGCCATGAAAATAGGTTACTAGAAATGTCACAAAGAAATGTTTGTTTTAAAATGGAAAATTCCACACGGTTCTACTTTAAAATTTAGATTACCAAAGTTAACCCTACAAATATTTATAAACTTTATATACATGCATATAATAACCTATATAAAATTATTTTATAATGCTCATTCTTATTAAAAATATTTTTAATTTACAATTAAAATTATAATTTTATTAAGGGTTAATTCTAAATAAATACACCACATTTAGTCGCAGTAATCACGACATTTACCATTATTGTAAAAAATCCCAAGCTTTCATCCTGTTGCAATTAGATACACATTTTTTTTCTCCGACCAACCATTGATGATGTGGTTTGCCGGAGCTTTGCCACGTCAGATTACCCATATTCTTTTTTATTTTTTTATTTTCCACATCAGATTAAATTTTATATAAATAAAAATAAAACTTCCGCTTCTTCGGGTCTTTCTCAACTTCTCAAACTCGTTCTTCTTCTTTTACGTCTTTCTCACTTCTCAAACTCCAAGTTCTTCTCTTCTAACCCTAAAAATCAAAATCATAAGGATAGAACTAATACTAAAAATGATGGCAAAAAATATTGTAAAAAATTCTTTAAAATTTTTTTTTTCTAGGTACTACACCGTTGATAGGTCAAGTATTTAACCTTTGAAGCAGGGGACCAACTTTTCTTTGTTGTGGACCACTACATTACCTATAGAGCAAGTCATTTGTATTCCATGTCTTGTCAATTTTGTAGAATTTCTTGGAATTTCCTCAGGACCTCTCTTCCTCATCCTTCACCATTCAAGACTTGAATGCTTGACCTATCAACAGTGTACCTAGAATTATTATTTTTTTAGGATTTTTTACAAAAAATTTTTGCCATCATTTTTAGTGTTAGTTCTATCCTTATGATTTTAATTTTTAGGGTTAGAAGAGAAAAACTTGGAGTTTGAGAGGTGAGAAAGACGTAGAAGAAGAAGAACTATATTAAGTTTGAGAAGTTGAGAAAGACGCAGAAGAAGTGGAAGTTTTATTTTTATAAATTTTTATTTTTATTTATATAAAATTTAATATGATGTGGAAAATAAAAAAAATAAAAAAGAATATGGGTAATCTGACGTGGCAGCTCCGGCAAACCACATCATCAATTATTGGCCGGAGAAAAAAATGTGTATCTAATTGCAACAGGATGAAAGGTTGGGATTTTTTACAATAATCGTAAAGGTCGTGATTAAATTGATACTGAGACTAAAGATGGTGTATTTATTTAGAATTAACCCTTTTATTAATTGCACATTTTATTAATATATTAAAAAATATTATAATATATAAAAATATAAATACAATAATATAGATTCAAATTTATAGATATGTATATGTTATAAATATATTAGAATAAAAAAAAAGTTTATTCTCACAAACTCTAACAAATGAAAAAGATATAAAAATTAATATAGTATTTAAAATTATTATTTTAATAAATTAACTCTAATTTTAATAAATCGACCCTGCGTAAAACGCGGGTATTGAGCTAGTAGACGATTTTGGTGAAGAAAAAGATTGTGATAGAGTGTTGAATTGTGACACGTGTCCCATTATATTCTAAAAAATATAGAGTATTAATTAAAATATTAATATTAAGATTTAAATGGAAGAATTTTTGAAATGGAAGAATTTGAAAGGGAGAGAGATTAAAAATAATAAATATAATTTAAAATTTTGAATTATAATTTTGAGATTAAAATAGGAAAATTGATTTTTTTTAATTAGAATGCTTGAGAATGCAGGATTTTGAAATAGACGATTTTGGTGAAGGGAGGATTGTGTAGAGTGATAAAATTGTGACACGTGCCCTATTATATTCTCACAAATATAGAGTGAAATAAATTTATAATATATTTAATTTATCAACTAAAAAAAATCTTTGAAAAAATTTATAAATTTATTATTCTATTAAAAAAAATATTGTATATATATATAATATGTATATATATATATAAAATAAAAATAATAGAATAAAAAATTAACATTTTATTTATAAAAGAAATCAATATATATGAAATTATTATAAAAGGAAGTAGTAAGTCATAAATAATAAACTTATATTTGTATTTAAAAAAAAATTGAAATTTTGAAAAGGAAATATAAGAGAGAATTATTATGGTGTTGACTGAGACTATTAACTCATTTTTATTTATTATATAGAAAATTATCTATTTGTTTTTTCTCTTGTTAAAATCAATTGATTATTTATTGTAAAATTATTTATGTTATATTTGTTGTTTCAGGAAAAAAAAAATACTCAAAGTTTACATTTAAAAAACATTTTCATATAGCTTCAAAAAAAAAAAAACATTTTCATCTCAAAGTTTACATTTAAAAAACATTTTCATATAGTTTCAAAAAAAAAAACATTTTCATATACTTGCTAGCTATTAAAATTTAGTACTTTATAACTATTAAAATTTAAAACGGCATAAAATTAGGCTAATAATTTATTTATACACACACAATGATATAATTATATTACTACTAATTATGTTTATACGGATCGACCACATGATATATAATATTGGAATATGATTATTTACATAAATTATTTCCTCATTTGTAAAATTTAACATATAATCTTTACTCATCAAATCCATCATCATCTATCCCAAAGAACATTAAAAATGGAGTGTGAATAATATATATAAAAAAATATTTTAATATAATATAGTATTAATTTATGCATATTAAATATAAATCATGTAGGAGATTGGATTGAGAGTTTAGTTATGAAATTAAATAGAGTTTCAATATGTTTTAATACTATAACTCAATTAAGAAATAGTGGTTGATTGAATTTGTAGTTTCAACCCATTCCTATTTTAATTGCGAAATTGAAGGAATGGTTAAATTTAAAATAATAATGATTGATGTGATAAAATTTTGTGATTTGGTCAAACCTATTTTTTCTTGATATCTAATTTAAATTTAATCTTGATATCTAATTTAAATTTAAATTAAAAATTAATAATAGAATTAAAATTGTTTAACTAATACCTTACGTTAATAAATAAAAATTTCAAGAAAGTATTATATGATTTTTTATGTTAAATAATACTCCGTATATAAATTTAGTACTTTTATAACTATTAAAATTCAATTTCGTTTAACTAAGTGAGAGAGTATTATTGTTACTCCCCCTAAGCTGATGAAGTGTTGGAAAAAAAATGATGACATTAATTGAAATACTGATAATTGATGTTTTCATTTATAAGAAATTCAATAAATAGTGACAAAGATCAACAATAAAACAAAAAATGTTAGTACATCAATTACAAATTTATAAATTTATAAAAGATATTAAAAATAAACAATACACCAATAATCTAATATAAATCTTCAAATCTTCATGATATCTTTAAAAATACTCTTCAAAATCCGGAATTTTAAATCTTCAAACCTGATAAACAAAAATAAGGAATAATACGTAAGGAATAAAAAAAACAAAAGATTTCACACGAAAGAAACATATTTTTTTGTGTAAAATATACTGGTCTAAAATAAATAGCAAAAAAAGAAAAAAATATATTATATTAATATAAAATATTATAAATATATAAATAATCTCTTTAATTTCTAATATAAATCTTTGTAAACAAACCTATTGAATTGAATAAAATAAAAGATAATTGAAAAAGAAAAATAAAAAAATACTAAAAATCAAGAGAAAGAAAAAGAAATAGAAAAAAGATAAAAAATAGCCAAAAAAAAAAGGATAAAAGAAAAAAAAAAGAAGGAAAAAAATTATATTAACACCACAATGAATTGAATAAAATGAAAGATAATTGAAAAAGAAAAATAAAAAAAATACTAAAAAACAGAGAGAGAAAAGGAAAAAAAAAAGCCGGAAAAAAAATATTATATTAACATTATAAACAAAAATAAGATCTTAAAATATATTTAGAAGATCTTAAAATATATTAAGATCTTAAAAATTGTACTAAACTATTAACAAAATGAAAAATTTGATTGATTGAAATGAGAAGAAATGTATTGATATTTATAGAGTACAAATAATGGGTTGTTGAGATGTTTGCGTGTGAAGAAATTCTGATTTAAATTTTCATATTCAAAATTAATATTCAAAAGTAAAGATGAGATTTAAAAAAAAGTACCGTTAAGATTAATGATTAAGATTAATAAAATAAAAAATAATAAAAAGTGAAATTAATGAGAAAAATGAAATTTTGAAATGCAGTGATTTAAGAAAAAAATAAATTGTGATAAACCAATCATTTTGCGACATGTGTTGGTTGAAATGTTTGCAAAAATATATGATATTAAGATTAAGATAAGATTTAATATATGTATAACTAATTTATAAATTTTATTATTTAAAGTTAATATTTAAAAGTGAATTTAGAAGATAAGATTAAAATGTTTTTTTTAGGTTAAGATTAATGATTAAGATTAATAAAAAAATAAATAATAAGAAGAGTTTTTGAAATAAAATGAATTGAGAAGAGGGACTGATATCACTAAAATGTTTGCATATATATAAAATATAAAATCAAAATTAGATAATATTTAAATTAGATTAAATTTTAAAATAAGAGAATTAGAAAATTTTAATAAGAATGTATGAGGAATTTTGAAATAGAAGAATTTGAAGAGGAGAAAGATTAAAAATAATAATTATGATTTAGAATTTTGAATTATTATTTTGAGATTAAAATAGAAAAAATTGATTTTTTTAATCAGAATGCCTGAGAATGCAGGGATTTTGAAATAGACGATTTTGATGAAGAGAGAGATTGTGTAGAGTGATAAAATTGTGTCACGTGTCCCATTATATTCTCACAAATATAGAGTATTAAGATAAGATAAGATTAAGATTTGAAATGGAAGAATTTAAAGGGGAGAGAGATTAAAAATAAAAATTATAATTTAAAATTTGGAATTATAATTTTGAGACTAAAATAGAAAAAATAATTTTTTTTAATAAGAATGCCTGAGAATGCAAGGATTTTGAAATAGACATTTTGGTGAAGAGAGAGATTGTGTAGAGTGATAAAATTGTGACACGTGTCCCATTATATTCTCACAAATATAGAGTATTAAGATTAAGATAAGATTTGAAATGGAAGAATAATTATAAATTAAAATTTTGAATTATAATTTTAAGATTAAAATAGGAAAATAGATTTTTTTTAATCAGAATCCCTGAGAATGCAGGTATTTTGAAATAGACGATTTTGGTGAAGAGAGAGATTGTGTAGAGGGATAGAATTGTGACATGTGTCCCATTATATTCTCACAAATATAGAGTATTAAGATTTAGATCATATAATTTTTTAATAAAATTATTAAGTTCCATATATTTATTCTTCTTTAATTTGCTTAAAATTATACATAGTTGTAATATTTTATTCCATAATCATATTTTATAACTAATTTTTCTAATTTTCATTTTCATATCTATTTACCTTTATTTTAATTTATTTATACCATTAATATCATATTTTATTTTTTTTATAAATTTCTGGATCATCTTTTTCTCTTTACTTCTATAATTATATTTATAATTTATTATTTACAATCATTACTATTTATATCAGGAACCAATTTTAATCAATTTAAATATATTGTACATTTTTCAATAATTTAATATTCGTAAATTAATTATATGACCACTTATTTAGTTTTTTGTTAAATTTCTTTATTTTATTTAAATCATATTTTTCTATATAAATTTTTTATTTTAATTTATTTATAGTTTTCTCGATATTCAGTATTTTGTAATTTGCATATTTTTGTGGCATATTTTTTCTTTACTTATAACCAACCTAAATTTCGTAAAAATAAAATAAAAAATGGGTCAATTACTTTTCTACTTGTTTGAATTATTTCACTAAAGAAAGTTGCATCCACGTTGATTTTAACCATCCCCCGAGGAGGCCTATGACATGCTAAATGTGTCATTTAAAAAATGTTACATTTGACTTTAAATGCATCACTAGTTTGTAAACACTTTTAAAATATAAATTTACATTTTTTTCAATAGTTATAAATAACACTTTTAATTATCTAATGTATCACACTACTTATCACATTTAATTTTACAAGGTAGGTGTTTTAAATAAATAGGCAATACTTTTAATTTTTATAATTTCAAATTGTGTTCTACTAAAATAAAATATATTAATAAATTTCTAAAAAATTATAATAATTTCTTTTTTTATTTTACGGAACATTATTGACATAAACACATGCCAAAGTGTATAAATTACATGGATTGTTGAAATAAACTAGTTTAATAACTACTCCATATCATGCACATCATTTTTTTTCATCCTCTCTTTCTTGGTCGCATGGTTCTTTGTAGCTTTATATCTTTTTTTCTTGATCAAATGATGGTTCACTTCAGCTAAAAAAAAAAAAGTTTGAATACAACACAAATATTAAAAATGAAGTTTACAAATTTAGGAGAGTCTTTTGGGGGATATAAGTCAATTTAGTCCCACAATTTTTTACATTTTTTGAAATGGTTCAAAAAAAATTAATTGTACTAATTTAGTCCCATTTTTTGGGGACTAAAACAGAACAAATTTAAAAAAAAAAAAAAAAAAAAAAATTGGAACATTTAACTTTTTTGGGCCCTTTCAGATGATCCAAAAAAAGAGTTAAATATATCAATTTAGTCCCAATTTTTTGCAATTTATTCTATTTTGGCCCTTAAAAAGTTAAATGTACCAATTTAGTCCAATTTTTTCACAATTTTTTTTATTTTGATTCAAAAAAAGTTAAATGTAATTGCAAAAAAAATGGAACTAAATTGGTACATTTTTAGTGGTTCGATCAAATTGATCTACGCCCACTCTGCCACGATTCACTTGTTTAATTAAGCTCTTAGAATGTTGAAACACCTAGTCACTCTGAAAGGGAATTCTCTTCACTTTGTTTCTGATCTCTATCGAGAACAATGAAAACGTCAATCTTACAATGTACAACTACAAATGTATATATAAGATTAGTGTTAAAATTTCTTGAAATTCATTTATTTATTTTGCTTAATTTCATTTTCGGGAAAATATCACTTTTGATCACCCAAGTTTACCTCTTTTCGGATTTGATCACCCACATTTACTTATTATCAAAATTGATCACTCACTTTAACGGAAGGATTCTGAGCGCCATTTTTTTTTTGACATCATTCTCCTCTTTTAATTCCTAAACTTTAAACACAATTTTTTAAAAATTTCTACTGATAAAAATTCTTAAACCCTAAACTCCAATTTTTTTCTTTTCATTTTTTACTGAATTTATCTACAATTAATCTTTTAAATTCTAAACCCTAAACCCCATTTTTTTCAATTTCAACGGATAACAACGAATCAATAAATCTAATCTTAATGAAAAATACCGTTTTTGAAATATTCTTAGGGTGGGGCTAATAACACCCCATAAAATGTTATACAAACCCCATAATTTTAAATACAAAAATAGATAAATATATATAAAAACCCTTATATAAATAAAAAGTAAAATAATTAAAAAAAAATTGAATTTTTTTGAAAATAAATGTAATTAAAATATAAAAATATTTTAAAAAAATCAACTAAATCTTTAAAAAAAGTAATTTACGTAAATCAGTTAATTTTTAAAAAAAAATCTGAGAAAATAAAACAGATAATTAAAAAATATAAAAAAATCATCAAAAAATAATTAAATAAAAAATTTAATAAAAAAAAATTTAATAAATTGTCAAAAAATAATTAAATTAAACGAATCAATAAAAAATAAAAAAATTATTTTTATTTAATTTTTTAATTAGATATTTATTTATGATCGAGTTAATTTTTCTTTCACTTTTTATTTTATTTATTTTTTAAAAAAATTGGAACGTTAATTGATAATTTAAATTTATTTATTAATTTTATAAATTTTATTTGATTTATTTAATATTTTTCAGATTTAATTTAGATTTAATTGATTTTTCCATTTAAATATTTTTTAATATTTAGTTGATTTTTTAAAATATTTTTAAGTTTTATTTAGTTTTTTCGTATTATAGAAAAAAAATTAATTAATTTTGAAATTTATATATACTTTGGAAGATTTATTTGAATTTTATAATATTTTTAAATATTTTATTCAATTTGTATTTGTTTTGAAGGATGAAGGGTAAATAGGAAAGAATTGGGGTATGTTTAGTAATAAAATTTGTTGGGATATGGTTTATATTAATATACGAAAATTTGATTTTGATTTGATACCAAAACCCTAAGTAAAACCCCAAGTATGATGATTTGCCAACTCTAGATTTTCAGGTTAGAAAAAGCTCATACATGTTAGGGAGCTTTAATTTTTATTAGGTAGATTATTCTTTGAATCTATGACAAATGACCTGAAAGCACAAAGCACATGAAGACAAGTATATTTGAAGACAAGGAGCTGAAGTGTTATGAAGAAAGTGACAAGGATTCATGAAGACAAGTATGTTGAAAGACAAAAGTCAAGTATGATGAATTTGGATATTCATATACCTTGGACTTGGCATACTTATGGTCAAAGACGATGAATGACTAGGCATTTTACCTAGTACGAGGCCGTTAGCGGGAAGGACATAATTATTCCAAATTAGCCAAAAAATTAGTGCCACCTGTCACTGCGCATAACAAATTCTGAGAATGGAATGCAAAATGCAGAATGGACGTGAATGCATGTACTATTTGCATGTAGGCCCCTGAACAATTTGAAAGTTCAAATTTATGGATAAGTTTGCTAATCTCCACCAACGGATAGTTTTGCTTCATCTATAAATAGGCCACATCTTGGATCATTTCAAGATTACGGGACATACAACAAGACACAAGTCATACGCATTCTATAGCAATATTTTAGCATTCAAAAGTATTCAAAACACTCGAGAGATTAAGCTTTTAAGCATATTCATTTGTGAGTGTTATCTTTAGTCCCCACTAGGCAAGCTTATTGTTTGATTATCCAAAGCCTAGACAGTGATATCCTAGCCTTTACATTCGTTCTTAAATTGTAAAGGATATCACACTTAGTTGGTACAAGAACAAAACCCTACTTTCACCTTGAGAGATAGTCTGAGAGTATTGTTGAGTTCGTAGTAGTGATTGAGAGTATTGCAACGAGAGAAGGTTGTAAGAAATCAAGAGAAGAGAAGAAGAAGAAGTAGAGTGCACCTTGGCACTGTAAAAACAAGTTAATTTCGAAGTGATTAAGGAATTATCCTATTAAATTAGGAGAGTGGACGTAGGAGCAGTTTAGCCTCCGAACCACTATACATCTTGTGTTCTTAATTATTGCATTTATATTCTTGCTTAAGCTTTTGTGTTGTTATAATTGCTTACTGCTATTTGATATTTTAGTATTTGAGTGCATACTACTTGAGGAGTATAATAGGGCCTATCATTTATTCCGCATACAAGTTGCACACTGTTAAGATCTGTTAGAATCTACTGTTTAGTATTTTCATAGGACTTGACATATTGTGTAACTTATTTGACTCTGATTATTTGTGTTGATTACTTGCAAAAGTTTTTGAAAAACACATACACGTGTATTCCTCCCCCCCCATACACGTGTCACACTCCTTTTTGGGACCAACACGTGGTATCAGAGCAGGGGTTTAAAGACCACTGCTTTGAGGATCAACTTTGGTTACCTAAACTGATCTACTTGTGCACTTTATGTGATATTCATTATTTCTGATTATCCACTATGCCTAACACATCTTCTTTTGAGAATTCTGGTGTAGCTGTTCCACCACCTACTGCTATGGGAACCAACCCCATCAACAAGATATCCTACCAGAAACTGCCTATGTTCTCTATTGAGAATTATGACTTCTGGAAGATAAGGATGAGAGCTCACTTGCCTTGTCTCCATGATGAAATGCTAAGGGTGATCACTAAAGGTCCATTTGTGTTCATGAAACCTAACACAAATGTTACAGAAGCCCAAAGAGCAACTGGAGCACAAGAAATTCCAAAAGATGATGATGAGCTCACTCCTGAAGAAAGAAAGAAGCAGAATCTCAACTATGTAGCAATGAACACCCTATATCAGACCATTCCAGATGCCATAATGGGTAGAGTGTTTCACTGCACAACTGCAAAGGAGATTTGGGACACATTAGTTCTAATGTGTGAAGGAACTGACAAGATCAAGGAAAACAAACTTCAAGTTGTTGTTCAAAAGTATGAGCAATTTAGAATGAAGTCTGATGAAAACATTGATCAACTGGATGGAAGGTTCACAGACATCATGAATGAGATCAACTCACTTGGAAAAGTATACTCCAAGAGAGAAGTGGCTCTAAAGATTCTTAGGAGCTTGACAACCAAATGGAATGTGTATGCTGTCATGATGCAGAATACAAAGGATTTGTCAACAATGCCAATGCAACAAGTGTTCTCAGAACTCAAGGCATATGAATATGACTTGAACATAAAGAACAACACTGAGGAACCTGAGAGCAAAGGGATTGCACTGAAAGCCAAATCCAATGAACCTGATTCCAAGAAAGCCAGCAAATCAAGCAAGAGTGGAAAAGGAGCTTCCAAAGCTGACATTTCAGATGAGTTGGCCATGATGGCTAAAAGATTTGAAAGATTAAATTCTAGATTTGGTAAATACAAAAGGTTTTACCAAGATAGAAGAAGAAGATACAATTCACCTGAGAAGAAGAATGATGAAAGGAGATCCAGAAGGGACAACTCCAAAGAAGATCCATCTTCATCAACTAAGAAGAGAGATGCTGAAAAGAAGAAAGATGAAGATGAGGATACATGCTACAACTGCAAGAAGACATGACATTTCCAATATGACTGTCCGAAGCTGACCTCCAAGGAAAGGAAGGAAAGACAAGCTAAGAGGGACAAGAAATATGGAAAAAGAAAAGCTTTGAAAGCTGAAGAAGAAACCTCTGAAGATGATCAACTTCCATCTTCATCATCTGAGATATTTACTGACATCAGTGATGAAGAGTGTCTTATGATTGAAGACAATGATGAGGACCTCAAACAAAGAAGACAAATCCCATGGTGAAATCAACACAAGGGAGACAAGGCTAAGAGATGGTGAAAGAAAAGAATCTGTATTTACTGATGTACATTATCCTGACTTGGACAACCTCAAGATATCCAACATATGTGAAGCCAATCAAGATAAAGACAACTTACCTAAAGCCAACATCCCTGAGGAAAACTGCAATGTTGAGTTGAATGAACCCACTCAACCTGAGGTAAGTTCTCCCAATGAAGAAGTTGGTAATGCTGAGGGAGTACAAGGATCAAATTATTTAGGGGGAACTTAACCTGAGAATACTAATGTCAATGACATGGACAACACCCCTGAATATGAAACTGATCCAGCTTTTAATTTTCCAGAATTTTATGTTGAATTAAATGTTGAATCAGATGAGACTAACTCATCTGTAAATGATCAGTCTAGAAAGACATGGCTAGATGCTCATCCTTCAGACCAGATCATTGGTGATCCTACTAGTGGTGTAATCACTAGGAGACAACATGGAGAGAGTGCTTTATTTTGTTGTTTTCTTTCTGAAACAGAACCCACAACCATTGAAGAAGCAATGGAAGACTCCAAATGGATTACAGCAATGCAAGAAGAACTAAATCAGTTCAAAATAAATGATGTTTGGGAGCTGGTAGACAGACCAACACATCAGGATGTTGTAGGAGCTAAATGGGTTTACAAGAACAAGAAGAATGAAAATGATGTTATAGTTAGAAACAAAGTCAGACTAGTTGCCAAAGGTTATAGTCAACATGAAGGAATAGACTATGATGAGACCTTTGCCCCTGTAGCTAGGTTAGAAGCAATTAGGCTGTTCTTAACATATGCAGCTCATATGAAGTTCAAGGTATACCAAATGGATGTGAAAAGTGCATTTCTGAATGGTGTACTTAAAGAAGAGGTATATGTAGAGCAGCCACCTGGTTTTGAAGAAGGAGACAAAATGTATAGATTGAAGAAAGCATTTTATGGTCTCAAGCAAGCACCAAGAGCTTGGTATGAGACACTATCACAATTCCTATTGGACAATGGATTTGTGAAAGGCACAGTTGATAGGACCTTATTTAGGATAAGTGAAGGAAATGATATTCTGTTAGTACAGATATATGTTGATAATATCATTTTTGGTTCACCTAATGAGGATATGTGCAAGAAATTTTCAACTCTCATGCAAGGGAAGTTTGAAATGTTAATGATGGGATTGATGAACTTTTTCTTAGGTTTACAAGTCAAACAATCTGAGAAAGGAATCTTCATCAATCAAGCTAAGTATACTAGAGAAATGATCAAGAAGTTTGGTTGTGAAAATAGCAAACCAGTTAGGATTCCTATGAATACAAATTGGAAAATGGATCCTAACATTGATGGAATAGATACCAACCCCACTGAATATAGAGCAATAATAGGTTCTTTATTATATCTAACTGCAAGCAGACCTGATATTACTTTTGCAGTTGGTGTATGTGCTAGATTTCAATCCAAAGAAAAGTCACTTAGAGGCTGCCAAAAGAATACTTAGGTATTTAAAAGGCACAGTGAACTTAGGATTGTGGTATCCATCTGAAGACAACATTGAGTTGACTGGTTATTCTGATGCTGACTATGGAGGATGTAGGATAGATAGAAAATCAACTACTGGCACTTGTCAATTCTTAGGAAACAAATTGATTTCATGGTTTTCCAAGAAGCAAACTTCTGTAGCTACTTCAACCACAGAGGCTGAATACATGGCTGCTGGAAGCTGTTGTGCTCAAATCCTATGGCTCAAACAACAGCTAAGAGATTATAAAGTTGTCACAAAAGATGTACCTATCTATTGTGATAATAATAGTGCCATTGCTATTACTCAAAATCCAGTGTTACACACAAGGTGTAAACATGTGGATATTAGACATCACTTCATAAGAGATCATGTTGAGAAAAAGGACATCAGAATGGAAAAGATTCATACTGATAAGCAAAAGGCTGATATTCTTACAAAACCCCTAGCTGAAACAAGGTTCAAGGAACTTTCAATGGAACTTGGTTTATTAGATCCTGGAGAGAATGTTTAAAGTATAGGTAATTACTTTAATCATGCCAGAGATACTAGTATTAATCCAAGGGGGAACTTAGAGTGAAGTCTTAGGAAGGATAAGTTAGATGAGACAAGTCAAAGTTCATTAATTTATTTTTCACATACTGATATTATTTTCAAGAATTTCCATGCAGGAAACTTGGACAAAGTACATGGCATTCTTGAGTAAAATCAAGGAAAGACACCTGACAAGTACGAGGAAAACTACGAAGGACAACGTAGAGGATGACAAAGTACATGAGAAACTTCAATAGAAGTTGTCAAGGGTTATTCAGTCAAGTTGTCACTTGACTGTAGATAAGTTTTCTTTTTCATAAAAGTTAAACTCTATTCATCATTATAGTACGCATTTAATGCTCATAATCGACAAACAAGAGATCCATGCTAAAAGACGATCAATTGCACGATCTTCTGAAAAAGCAACTTACTGTGCGCAGGACACCACATTTGCGTCCTTTGGTGTAACAGAATTGATCTAAACCATTAAACTTTATCAATTCAATCTCAGCCCTACACCTAACACTTTTCAAATTGTACAGTTGAGGAGATATAAAAGCATAACTTAGAATTTTTCACAATTTACGTTTTCAAAATTTCTGAAAAAGCCCTAAGCTGAATCCCTCAAGAATCCTCAAGCTCATCTACAAGTTTTGCTCAAAGCTCTATAACTTTAACAAAAATGTCTTTGGAAATGGGTTAGTATTTCTCATAATCATCTGTTAAAAGACATGCATATATGTAAAGTTTTCAAGAAACACAACATGCTCTGTTTTAGCTTTAATGACTCTGTTTAAATTCTTTAGATGCTTTATTTACGGATTAGTCATTTATTGAATGATATGCTGTTAGATACATGTTGTGATACTTAAAATCGTGTTAATATCTTAGAATCATACAAATATTGTGTCTAGAGATCATGATTACAAGCTTAAAACATTGTTAGATATGGTATTATGATGCTATGAACATGTTATGTAAATCTATCCGTAGTAAATCTTAGACATAAATGCAAGATATTGTTTAAAGATAGCCTAATCATATGATTCAGTAGTTATATGGAAAGATTTTGCTGTTAGACCATACTAATACTGTATATTGGCTATATTTTTAGTTGACTTCAACTCTCCTGATTTGGACATCAACTGGAACTATCTGAGTGAACCAACCATGCTCCACTTTGAGCAAACAGTGTGTTTTGACAATCTGGCAAATAAACACACAAGAAGGATTGTTACTTGGCTGGAGCAAGCTGGATTGAGAAAATGGCTCGAGGCCATTCCCAAGACATGCCTGGAACTTTCAACTACTCAGTTCTTAGGCACATTTACTCAGAAAAGCTCAGGATCTGGTTACATTATGACTCATGAACTAGACACAACCAAAAGGACTGCTGAAAAGTTTGAGTTTACTGAAGAAGACTTTGATGATTTCTTTGGTCTGAATGCTACTGGAGAAGATCCTGAAGAATATATGAGGCATAATGAACAAGAAGTTGCCAACCAATGGATGGATGATCCAGTACTACTCAAATCTGGTCTACACAAGAGAGTTCTGAAAGAGGACTATCAACTATTGCTAGATGTGGTGGCAAAGACTGTGATGTGCACCACAGGAAGCTATGACCAGATCAGCAGATCCAAGGTGAGATTGATGAAAGCAGTCATTGATGGAGGAAAGAAGCCAATGAACTGGAAAGGTTATTTTCTGAAGAAACTTGCAGAAGAGAAAGCAAAGTTTAAAATTGTGGATGTAAGGAAGGTGGCTATCAAGAAGACACTAGCCTTCTGTACAAAAGTTGCTGCTTTCTTATATGAGAAAGGACCTGAGGACATTGTTGAAGATGGAGTTAAGTTCAATACCACCAAGATATTGTTTAGACAATTATCAGTGAGAACTCAGAAAAGATTGGGGCTGGAGATCAAGCCACCAAAAGCCTCAACAAGGAAGCAAGTTAAGTCTACCAAGCAGAAGAGTGAAGAAGCAAAACAAATGGTGATCAGTATTCTTGAACAAGCCAAGAAGAAAGGGAAAGGAAAGGAGGTTGAGACAGCCTCAAAGACCAAGAAAATGAGGGTCATGTCAAGCCCTAGTTCGAGTGGAGAAGAAACTGAAGAGGGGTATGTTGATACTTCTGAGGAAGAGATGGATGTTGATGAGCAAGCTGAACTGGAAGGTTCAGATGATGATGATGAAGGTGATGAAGAAGGAAGAGTATCACCTGGAAACTTGGATTTGAATGATCCAATTGAAACTACCCCTCACTTGAATGATCCAACCATTCTTAAAATTTCCTACAAGTCTGATACCCCCATACCCATTCTTTTTTATGAACCCCAACCCTCATCCAAGTCAGATACAGCCCCTGAATACACCTATGAAATGTCATTGAGAGATGAATCCAAATTTTTCCTAGACCAACTTTACCCCCAACTTGCCAAATATCCTAATTTAAGATCAACCTTTTATGATCTTAGATTAATTGTTGACATAAAGAAGAAATCTATGTATGACATTGGGAAAGTTATTGAGTCCAAGGGACTGGACTGGTGGGAAAATGAGGAGGCAAGATTGACAGATTTTGCTGAAGTGGAATCAACTTTTGAATTGACAGATGAAAGGTTGTTTGCCAACCTGGTAAACATTAAGATTCAGAAGGAAGCTATTCAATCCATTATTGCTGGGATTGATCTGAACCTTAAAGACATGATGGAGGAGGATGTTGAGATGTCCAAGCAAGCTGAGGACAAGACAGATGTTGAGATTTCCAAGCAAGCTGAGGACAAGACAGAGGAGATGTCCAAGAACACTGAGGACAAGACTAAAGAAGAGTCCAAGACAGTTGAGGACAAAGAT
Source organism: Galeopsis tetrahit (assembly GCA_963675135.1). Taxonomy (NCBI): domain Eukaryota; kingdom Viridiplantae; phylum Streptophyta; class Magnoliopsida; order Lamiales; family Lamiaceae; genus Galeopsis; species Galeopsis tetrahit. The sequence goes on from OY776130.1 coordinate 6,114,405, forward strand.
GGTGAAAAGAATGCTACCATGGAGGTAGACACCACTGAAGAAGGAAATGAAGGTAAAAAGACTACTGGGAAAGATTTCTTTGATGTAGTTGAGACTGCTATTGAAGAGATAAAGAATGGAGAAACCAATGAAGGAGAGAAGATAGATGAAATTGACCAAAGTCAATTGATTGAAAATGTTGAAGAAGAAGTACAGCCAGCTGTTGAAACCATTGAGTCAATGGAGATTGTCATTGTTGAAACTCCAACTGAGAAAACTGCTGAAAATCCTAACATTCATGATGCTGAGTTGATTGAGTCAACTCCTGCTGAAGTCACTGAAGCTGAGGCCAAGAAAGATGGAGTGGAGGCCAATACTGCTCAAGAAGATGCTGTGAAAAATGAGGAACCAGCTGCTATGAAGAAGCCCTTGGTAAATGAGGCAATAGCTGCAGCACCATCAACTTCGATGGAGTTCCCAATTCACCTAGATGCTCTTCCACTGACTGAAGTCTGCATCATTGATAAGGAGGATGAAAGAATGAAAGTTGTACAGGATGAGTTCAATTCCCAGATTGAACAGATTGGTGAAGTTGAGAAGAAGAGACTAGAGAATGTTGTTGGTCTCTACTTAAACATGGGAAAGTATGTCAGAGATAGTTTAGATGAAACTATCATTCCCACAAATGAAGCCCAGCACAGGTCTTTGCTCAACTTGAACACAAAGGCAAGAAGGATGACAAGGAGGATGGAGAACTTGGAGGAAACTGTTGATAATAATGCTATGGATTTATGTATCAAGGTGGAGAGTTTGGAAGAGAAGATGAACTCCACAACTATCAAGCTAGAAGCTGTTGAAAAAGGTTTTGAGACCTTTGATAAAAAGATGGACAGTGTGGGAAAGGGAGTGAAGGACTCTGCCCTCAAGATTGGAGAGTCATCAAAGATCATGTCAGATGCTGTTACCACATACTTCCACACTGAGAAAGAGTTGATCAAGAAGGACAGAGAGGAAATTCTGAGGCTAAAGGATGAAGTTGCCAAAGAAAATTAGGAGATTTCCCAAAGATCAACTGATTAGAGAAACCATCAAGAGTTCACTGAATGCTGCTTCTGATTTATTCAAAGACAACTTGGAGGGTATGAAAAGCCAAGTTGATCAAGCTGTGAAGAAGCAAGTGGAAGAGTCTGTAAGTTCCACTATTTCTGCATTTCTGTTAAATCATGTTGACCTCATTTCTGCTCAGATGAAAAGGATGGACACCTATCAACAAGAAATCTCATTTACTGTGGCTAAGATTGATGCCAACCCTGCTGACCCCATCAACCTTGAGGCACGTGATGATGCCAAAAAGGGGGAAAATAAGAAGAAGGGGGAAGATCTAATGAAGGGGGAAGAAAAGAGTAGGAGGGAAGGTAGCAAAGGAAAGGGGAAAGCAAAAGTTTTGGAAATTACTGATGTGACAGAAGAGGAGGACTGTCCCAAAACTAGAAGTGGAAAGATAAGGAAACTCAATCTGAAGAGAAAGAAGCTTGTTGATATTTCTAATCAAAAGAAAAGCAAGAAGTACAAGTCCAGTGAACCAGATGATGATGAGGAAATGGAAATTTCAACCTTGATAAGAAGGGAAGATAAACTGCCTGTTAGGAGAGCTTCTCCTGAAGTTGCTGCTGAGCCTACTAAAGCCAAAACTCCTGGTTTTGAAGAAGTTGCAAATATCTTTGCTGAAGGAGCTGGTCAAGATGCAGAGACCAGAAGAGGAGTAAGAAGGCTGGTTATTGAAGAAAGGACTAAAATGTTCAAAGATGCTGAAGAGTGCAGGTTGAAGAGGCACAAAGATTTTAATCTAGGAAATTCAAAGTCTTACAAGAGTTCTTATGCTCTGATGATGGAGAACAGAGCCAAGAGAAAGTCTGAAACCTTGAAAAGAATCCCTCATACTAACAGTTGGGTTCCTGCTGAACTCAATAGTGCTTGGGAAGAAGTCAATCGAGTATGGGATCATCTCTTCTTTGTTGTTAAGAGATGGGGAGACTTTGAAGACATTAATGGTCTTTATGAAGGTTTTATGATGGAGAATTATCCAGAATTGTACACAAAGATTCTTGGAGCTGCTCAGAAGGAGAAAGTGATTGTCAAGGCTCCTGAACAGATTTTCTGGACTCCACCAATGAAGACTGATGGAAATGACATTGATAGGAAAGCTATTACTGATGAGTTTGTGCAACTTGTCAAGGATGAAGACTTAATTGGGAAGAACGAGGAAGTCATGGCCTTGAAGAATAGGCACTTTGCATCATATGGGCTGACTCCACTGTTCAAGGAACTCCCAACCTTCCTGAAGAAGAAGTCAGATGCAGCCAAGTGATGAAGCTGCAGAAGGTCAAGTCAAGATTCAATTCAAACTATCATGAACTTTTTAATCTATGTTTAATCTTAATTTCCAGACAATTGTTGCTCCTTAAGAGCTAGAACTTACAACTTTCTGCTCTTACCATTGTGCTATCTTATTTTGGATGATGATTATCTATTTCATGCACAGGACAACAATTTTTTAGTCTTTATACTTGTGTTATTTTTGTCTAAAAATAGGCTCTAGAAAATTATTTTAAAATTTTAATTCTTGCTTAGATCAAGTTTTATAGAACTCAGAGAACTTAGCCCTTTTAGGTTAACAATTTGAATTTATTCTGTGAAATTTTCTAAGTATAGAAAATACATGTTAGTTGTCCTGTTTTTGTCAAATCTACTGAAAAAGAAATCCCTATGGATCTTTTGAAGTAAGTAGGTTTTGGCATCATCAAAAAGGGGGAAATTGTTGGAATATGGTTTATATTAATATAAGAAAATTTGATTTTGATTTGATACCAAAACCCTAAGTAAAACCCCAAGTATGATGATTTGCCAAGTCTAGATTTTCAGGTTAGAAAAATCTCATACATGTTAGGGAGCTTTAATTTTTATTAGGTAGATTATTCTTTGAATCTATGACAAATGACCTGAAAGCACAAAGCACATGAAGACAAGTATCATTGAAGACAATGAGCTGAAGTGTTATGAAGAAAGTGACAAGGATTCATGAAGACAAGTATGTTGAAAGACAAAAGTCAAGTATGATGAATTTGGATATTCATATACCTTGGACTTGGCATACTTATGGTCAAAGACGATGAATGACTAGGCATTTTACCCAGTACGAGGCCGTTAGCGGGAACGACAGAATTATTCCAAATTAGCCAAAGAATTAGTGCCACCTGTCACTGCGCATAACAAATTCTGAGAATGGAATGCAAAATGCAGAATGGACGTGAATGCATGTACTATTTGCATGCAGGCCCCTGAACAATTTGAAAGTTCAAATTTATGGATAAGTTTGCTATCTCCACCAACGGATAGTTTTGCTTCATCTATAAATAGGCCACATCTTGAATCATTTCAAGATTACGGGACATACAACAAGACACAAGCCATACGCATTCTATAGCAATATTTTAGCATTCAAAAGTATTCAAAACACTCGAGAGATTAAAGCTTTTAAGCATATTCATTTGTGAGTGTTATCTTTAGTCCCCACTAGGCAAGCTTATTGTTTGATTATCCAAAGCCTAGACAGTGATATCCTAGCCTTTACATTCGTTCTTAAATTGTAAAGGATATCACACTTAGTTGGTACAAGAACAAAACCCTACTTTCACCTTGATAGATAGTCTGAGAGTATTGTTGAGTTCGTAGTAGTGATTGAGAGTATTGCAACGAGAGAATGTTGTAAGAAATCAAGAGAAGAGAAGAGAAGAAGAAGAAGAAGTAGAGTGCACCTTGGCACTGTAAAAACAAGTTAATTCCGAAGTGATTAAGGAATTATCCTATTAAATTAGGAGAGTGGACGTAGGAGCAGTTTAGCCTCCGAACCACTATACATCTTGTGTTCTTAATTACTGCATTTATCTTCTTGCTTAAGCTTTTGTGTTGTTATAATTGCTTACTGTTATTTGATATTTTAGTATTTGAGTGCATACTACTTGAGGAGTATAATAGGGCCTATCATTTATTCCGCATACAAGTTGCACACTGTTATGATCTATTAGAATCTACTGTTTAGTATTTTCATAGGACTTGACATACTGTGTAACTTATTTGACTCTGATTATTTGTGTTGATTACTTACCCCCCCCCTACACGTGTCACACTCCTTTTTGGGAACAACAAAATTTGATTTTAAATTTTAATGGGCTGTGTATAACATTTGAGATTTGTCTAACATTTTATGGGGTGTTAATAGCCCACATATATTCTTAATATTAATTGATAATCTGAAAAAACAGAGTACAAAAAGGACACAGAGTCTGAATAATTTTCACGCACAGTGAATACAATAATTATAAACCATCGACATGTATACCACAATTATAAGAACATAGTATATGCCAAGACACACTCACTTTCTTTTTCCTTTCTAGAGTTTCTCATTTCCTGTGCACCCTATAAAATGAAGTAAACCGAACCGATAACAATAATGAGATGATAATAAATCAATTCATAATTGAGTTAAATGATTATTAATAACTTATTGATAATTCTTGGTCTGACCTACCGTTCTTTCGTACAGACTCAAAGTCACTCTATTTGTGGATTATTTATTTTTCAACCACACACCAGTAATACACAATAATATTAAATGAAGATAAATTTATTAGATATTGAAAAAAAATGGAGTTTATGGTGTAGGAATTAAAAGAGGGAAATAATGTAAAAAAAATGGCGTTCAGATTCCTTTCTCCGTTAATAAATGACAATTGACAAGCAGCAGCACCAATTTTGATAGAAAATAATAAGTGAGTGACCAATTTTGATAGTCATTAAATGTGGGTGACCAAATTTGAAAAGATGTAAACTTGGGTGATCAAAAGTGATATTTTCACTTTCATAGAATTCCATTGCATTTTTTGCATTAAATTGATTCATTGCACTTGATTTGAAGAAAATGTGTGATTTGCTATTTTTGTAGAAAAATGAGTATTTTTAAAGCAAAACACACCTCAAATATATTGTGGAGTCAATTGATAGAATAAATCGAGAAAGAGAAGAAAATGAGTCCAAAAAAAGTTGTGAAAAATTGCTTATTTTAGAAATAATTTTGGACAATTTTACAATCATTTTGGAGGGTCTGACTATATGCACCTCCATTTCGGAGAGATGCACTCCTCCGATAGATGCACTCCCCAAAATTTGTCAAAATAGAGGCACCCACCCAGCAAAATGTCCTAAATACCCCTTTCTTCCATTTTTCTATAAAATACCCAATTACTACACCCACCCTCCCAAAAGCCCTAATTCTATCTTCCTCCTCACACTTCATCTTCTTCCCCATTACGCCGCCGCCGCACCACCCTTCGCCGGCAGCCGTCCCCTGTTGCCGGCAACCTCCCTCTCCATCGAGTTCGCCGGCGCGAGGACTCTCCTCCATTTGCTTCCCCGCCCACACCCCGATCTGTAACAAAAAAAAAAAATCTGTTAGCGGCCGCGCGCGGCCGCCCACGTCCATCGGCCGCCGCGGCCGCCCCCTCCCCCGTCCATCCAACGCCTTCAGCCCTTTCCCTCGAGGTCGCCGGCGTGAGGATTCCCCTCTATTTTCCCCGCCCAACCCGATCTGTAAAAAAAAATAAAAAAAATCTGTCGCAGCCGAACGCGGCTGCCCCCGTCCATCGGCCGCCGCGACCGCCCCCTCCCCTGTCCATCCGACGCCGTCAGCCCCAGCCGCCGCGGCCCGTCGTCGCTCGACTCGCCCCCTTTTTTCTTTCTTTTTTCTGTAATTTTTTTTTCGTTTCTTTTTCGTCTCGATCACTCCCCTCCTCCGCGGCCTCCGCCACCGCACCCTCCGTCCCGCACCAGTAAGTTTTTTTTTTTTTAAATTCGACCCTGTGTTGTCGACTATATACACTCCCGTCGACAACAGGGTGTTGACGAGAGTGTGTATGGTCAACAACACAGTGTCGATCGATTTTTGTTGGTCGACCATATATCCTTCCGTCGACAAAATGTTGTCGACGGGAGGATATATGGTCGGCACTGGTTTGACGAAATTAAAAAAAAAGATTGTTAGATTTTCTAAGTTTTGATAATGGTGTTTTTTGACGAAATAAAAAAAAAATTGTTAGTTTTTCTAAGTTTTGATAATGGTGTTTGTTAATGAGTTTGATAATGGTGTTTTAGGGAGAATATTGTTGATTTGTTGAAATTTTTGAATTTTTTGCTACCGGAAAAAATGACAACGGTGGCCGGAAGTCGGAAGTTTGATTTAGGGAAAGAAGGGGGTGCGTACAGTAGGAGGGGTGCATCTAGTACCCTTTATTTTATTGAAGAGTATTTTTGGTTTTTTACCCTATTATTTTATTAATAAATTAAAAGGGGGAGTGCATCTCTCCGAAACGGAGGTGCATATAGTCAAACCCCATTTTGGAGGGCCATGTATTTAAATTGAAGGCCGAGTGGATGGCAGCCCATTTGCTTTCACTCCATTTACAATTAGGCCACGGTTATACACACATAGAGTTGGTGAGAACACCCACCTTAAAAAAATCCAACTAAACTATATGTGGAATGTCCAATATATCATTTGGTGAAATTAAAAAAAATGGAGATGAGTATACCAACTCATTCCATTTCACAATTGAATCATTCCCAAAAATCAAACTTTTGAGAAAAATATTCAAGAAATATAAAAGATTTCAATAAAATATATTAGACATAAATTTAATAAAAAAATTAAGCAAAATATCGAGAAAAAAAATTAGGAATTCGAAAAAAAAAATCCGGACATAAACTAGATTTTGGAATTTTTTCGAAAAAAAAAAAAACTACAGATTCTATCTAAAACAAGTTGTTAAGATTTTTTTTTGAAATGGATCGAAAACATACTGAAACTATCTAGACTTGTCCTCGTATCAACTAAGTTCAACTCAGCTGATACAACTCCTCTGAGACCAGTATAAGATAACTCCTTTGTTAGAAGAACAACTTAGTTGTCATGACCAACTCCAGTGAACTCCTTCCCTCTTGAAAGACTCAGCTGATTGCTTGGCTTGGCAACACAGCTGAACTCAATGCGACCTAACCTTAGCTAATTGATTTGTCTTAATGCATCTTATTTGATTTCCACTCAGTCGGCTCCTCACTTAAATGTTATGAACTTACCTTCTTAATAACTCCAAGTAATATACTTCAGCTGATACCATATTTTGAATTAACACTAACAAATCTCCAGATTTTGAGGTAATATTTTGTAATATCATTTTAACCAACATTCCAATATAAACGAGAACAAGAGATCTATAACTTTTACATATATAATTAATTAATTGTATGAACTAAAAGATCATTCAAGAATTAGCGTACATCTTTACACTCAAAAAGAACAAATAAATGTATGGTATACAAAACATGAAACCAAAAAAAAAAAAAAAAAACACACACTCACACAAAACTATTGTTCAATGACCGAAGAGTGACAAACATGAACATATACATACCCCGAAAACACTTCGTCTCTCTTCAAAATCATGATATGTACCAAATCACCAAACAACTCCAAAAAAAAAAAAAAAAAAGGAAAAATATAAAAAGCACACCATATCATAACATTATTATCTCAAATGAATGACCTCCCCGGAGTAGTCGACGGGCTGTTCAATCGGCCCCCGCCCTTCCTCCCCGGAGGCTTACCGCAGACGCATTGACACTCGTACCCGAATATATTCCCGAAGCACGAGAATAATCCACTTTCATTCGGATTATTATTATTATTATTATTCCTTATTCGAGTGCGATTGCTCGACGACTTATAGCTACTCGTTGAGTAGCCCCCGCGATCATACAACGGGGGCAACTCCATTCTCCACCTCTCGAGCTTCGATCTCAACCCTTCAACGCTTTCATCCATACTCCATCCATCCAAAACTGAGCTCTGATTATCGTCCAATGGATATCTCCGCTCAATCATCATCGCCGCCGCCACCTCAGATGGCGAGGGCCCCACCTCGGAATCCGATAAGATTGAGGTTCCTTTCTTCAAAGGAGCCCCAATCATATACTTCCCTTGTGCCTTGGGCCCGGGCCCACCATAGTCATACCCATTATTCAACTTTGTGATTGGCGGCTTTCCAATAGTTAGCTTCTCTTTAGGTGGACTAACGTGGGTAATGGCGATAGGTTTCACTATTTGTTTCTCCTCCACTGCTTTGACTATAGCCTTGACGTTGACCCCACCGTTGACCTCGTCAAACCCTGTGGGTTTTTCTAGGGTTAGGGTTAGGGTTTTCTCTTCGGTTTTCTTCGACTCTTTTTCGTTCATGTTTTTCGTGGCCATCATTTGGAAGCCGGTGAATTCTTTGCTGACAATCGAATCGCTCACGACTGAGCTTGCTTTACTTCTCTTGCCTCTTTGCCTCGGCCTCTCACGAAGCTCAGCGCCGTTTATAACTGAACTTGCCTTTCCTGCTTTCTTCATCACAATTGGATCAAGTGGGACCATGCATTCTGTGATGCTTAGAATTGAGCTTTCTTTAGCTTTCGGCTTTGATTTCACTATGATCATGGAGCTCTTCGGGGAGAAATTCTCGAGTCCCACGAGCTCACTGCGCTCGCTTCTTGATCTACGTAGTATAGGCTTCAGAGTTGAAGCCTGGTTATCGTTGTTTGTGTAGTCGTTTTGTGGGAGATGATGATCCGACGGGCTGTCCATTAGGTCACGATAACCGACTGCGGACACTGCAGGTTGGGCGTATAATGGCATGCTTCTCAGGGAAGGATCAAGTACGGCTACACCTAAATTCAAGATACCTTGTGGACGCCCCGATGGCCTGCGTACCTGAGACGTCGTACAAGTGAAACATGAGATGAAATATTATGAAAACACAAGTGTTATATAATGATGTAAGATCTTTTGTTACACTATCTAGATGAATGAATCTCACGGATGCTCTAATGTAACAGAAAATGTTACATCGTTGTGTAACAAAAGATCGATATGCCCATCAACATAGTTAACGTGCTCTGTTAATTATAAGAAGAAGAAATGTGAATTAAAATATTTGGTTTTCTATCATGGTTGCAAGAAAATTGAATCAAGAATCAAGCTTGATGAAATATATATATATCATGAGTAGCGTTCAATGTTTATGTAATATTCCGATTTGGAATATAAACGAACTTTCTTTAGCTAAATAATTTCTATCTCATATGATTTCATATGTGATATTCGTTAATAAAAAAAGAGTAAAATATTGAAAGCAATAATCTACACAAAGGTTGTTGGACATTATAACTCTGCATTTCATGATAACAAATTTGGCAATAATAATTCCCTAGTCATATTTACATTCTCTTAGGCTCCAGATACGTTGAGATATTTATGGTCAGACCGAATATCTCAATTGTTCCAAATTGGATCGCAAATGATAAGTCTTTCAACCATTTGATATGCACACAATTTAGTGTGTTTTAGCTTGTTGAGTAAAAAAAATTATTTAAGGCTTATTTGAAATCTATCATGAATTCGACTACCTACCGATTTTGGCCTAATCTATGCTACCAAACTCGACCTAAAATGCTTATCAAATTATGTATTAGTTTATGTAAAATCAACAAATCGCCATTAAAAAGATCCCTACTTTGTCCTAAATAAAAATCAGAATGGCAATTTGATGAATTAATTGCATGAATGATAAAATACATTTGATTGTGTGTATATCATATGAGATAGAAATACATTATAGTGATATTTACATTCTTCTCCAAATATGTTGAGGTATTTATGGTCAGACTGAATATCTCAAATGTCCCAAATTGGATCGCAAATGATGCGTCTTTCAAGATATGCACACGATTAAGTGTGTTTTTGCTTGTTGAGTAAAAAAAAAAATAGTCTTATTCGACATCTATCATGAGTTCGACTACCCACCAATTTTGACCTAATCTATTCTACCAAACTCGGTCTAAAATTAATATCGAATGTATTAGTTTATGTAAAATCAACAAATCACCATTATCAGAATGGCAATTTGATGAATTAATTGCATGAATGATAAAATACATTTAATTGTGTGTATATCAAATGATCAAAAAACTCACTTTTCTACGATTCTAGAACAATGAGAATGGCAATTTGATGGATTAATTGGATGAAGATAAAAACATACTTGAAGGGCAACAAAGCGCATGCCAATATAGCCATTCTGCTGCGTCCGCATATCCGGCGGCGGAACAAGGTTCCCGACGAGGACACGGACGGTGCCGACGAGGACGTCTTTAAACCAATGGCCGGCGTAGATTTCGATCATGACGGCAGCCGTATCGCGGCGGAGAAAGTCCTCCTCCACCCGGAAGACAAACTTGTCATTCCAGGTGGGATTGGTGTGGCCGTCGGCGTCGACGCACGACGAAAGCTTTCGCTTGGGGTTCATCCAGGCCGTGGCAAAGGTCTTCATTTTCTTGTTAACGGGCTCCAAATCCTGGGCGGAGATAATGTTGATCTCCAGCAGCTGGAAGGTCTTCATCGGCGGCGCCATCGGGAGAGCGCCGCCGCCCAGGGAAGCGACGACGACGGATTGGAGAGGGAGAGCGGAGGAGGAGGAGATGGAAGGGGAGACACGCTAATTAGGGAGGAAAAGGAAGGAGAGAGGCCATTTCTTTTGGTTTTTACTAACGTATGCCTATATTAGTACTAAAATAGCAAGTGGTTGGAAATCGAATATCCTTCCTTAATTCGGAAACATTCATTTTTACAACCCCTTTTTTTTTTATTATTATTATTTTCTCCACTTTCATCTTTTGTATAATATACATTAAGAAAGAGTTTTGACAAAGTATATATATTATTAATTTTTAGATTAAATGTTATTTCAAATTAATTAATTGACATTAATTTCTTCCTAATTTGTTGTACTCCCTCGACCCTCTTGACTTATTTTATCGATCCAATTTTATTGACATATTTTTTAAAATATCAACATCTAACCATCTCTTCACATTTTTCTTTTTTTCTATTACTCTCTACTTGTATCCTTTTTATCATCGTTGATTCATCGACAAACTCTGTCAATGAATTGTATTTTATCGTCTCGTATGCGGGACGATGAGGCGACGTTTTTAACCCCCATTAGTCATTTTTTTATTTTCGGTCATTTTGAGTATATATTGTTGATTTTTTCAGGTTGTTATCGTGTTGGTTGGTTTAGAGGGGTGCACCTTTTTCCCTTGACCTGAGTTTTATTTCTAACGAGGATTTTCCCGGACAAGATTTTAATAGCGCTCCGACCTCTAATTCGACTTGTGAACTTATGACTCTATATTTTTTTTTTCCTTTTCTTATTAATATATAGTCTTATTTGTTGACTTAATATCATTTTGATACTATATTTTTTAAAATTTGTAAAAATACAAACTTGTCAATTAAGAGGTACATAGAAAATATTTCTTAAAAAAATCTCTTTAATACTGAATTTTTTTTTTTCACTGACACACTAATCTATTTCTCTTTTGTTACAGGGTAATTAAATTAAATTTCTCAAGAATTTATATTTCTAAATTAATTCTTTACAAAACTTCAAGGTAAAAACTTGAAACAATTCATGAACTTACAATTCATCTAAACATGTTTTGAAAACTAAGGTGAATATAATAAAATAAAATCTCGTCTATAAGTTTTTTTCCATCAAACTCTTAAAAAAAAAAAATTAAAACCACACTCTTATAATATTCACAATTTTACACAAAATATTAGTACATATTACTTTAATTTTAATCAGTGCATCTACCTGTAGTCTGTCAAATTATTTACATTAACATACTAGAAATGGTTTAAGCTCACAAAAGTGGCACTCTTTTGTACGAAGATCAAACATTAGTATATGGAATTAAAATTTTCTCAAAAACTTGTATATCCTTCTTAGCCCCCATTAAATTAATTGTTTACTATTTACACATATTTAAGAAATATTATATCCGTCTTAGTGATAACTTGCATATCTTAACTATTTTATTATAAAAATAAATTTAGTAGAGTATGAGATCAAATAAAAAAGAGATACTCCGTCCATCAAAAATATGTTCATATTTTTGGATACAGATTTTAAAAAAACGTAGATAAAGTAATTAAAGATGTTATGGAGTAAAAATAAAATGATGGTTTCCAAGGCCCATGAGGCAAATGACGGCTTTTCTGTGGCAATTCATCTCCAAGGGAGAGGCAAATTGCCACAGATGAATAGTGTGTGGCAAATTTGCCACAACACTATTCATAGTGGCAAATGTTTTTTTTTTTTTAATTTAGTTTATTATTTTGATTTTAATTAATAATTATTAAGATTTTAAAATTAAAAGTATACAATTTAATTTTAAGACAACATTAATTAATAATTTAAATTACAAAAATACAATACGAAATAAAACATAAATACTACAAATTTAAATTACAATAGAAAATAAAACGAACATACTACAAATTTAAATTACAAAACAAAATAAAACATACATACTACGAATTTAAATTACAAAATGCAATAGAAAATTAACGAAAACACAATAAACACGCTAAATTTAACACAACGAGCATAAATATAACTAAACAAAGGAAATACAAATTAAATACGGAGTATAAATACTGCAAATTTCAATATTCTGGTAGACCACTTTCAGACCCACCAATATTGCCAAAATATTGTCCAAAAGTGGTGGAGGGATTTTCAGATTGAGATTGATGATAAATTTGTTGTGCAATTCTGAGTTGTTCATTTCGATACCATTGAGTTAAAATTTGAGTTGAATGGTTGGAGATGATTTTACTGTTTGACTCAAATTTGATGGTAAATTGAGGGGTTTTAGTGACAAATTTGCCACTTGGAGATGGTCTAAAAAGAAATATATATTTTTGATGAACACACAAATAAAAAAAAAAAAAGTGAGCATACTTTTAATAGATTGAGAGTATATTTTAAGTGGTTTTAAGGTGTGAAATAAATTTAGTGAGGTGTAGAGTGAAGAGTGTGAGTCCAAAATGAATTTTAATTTGAAAATTTAAATAATGTTGCTAGGGTATTGATTTAATTGATTATTTTCATATCGACAGTATTCAAGAAATTATGAGATGTACTAATAAAAAATGTGGAGCAAGTATTGTGTGAGATATGTATAATTTTATAATTGAACTTTTAAGAGAAAAATTGTACTAGTACTTATCACTTTTTAAAAAATATATGTAGAATGTATCATTTTAAAATTTAAAAGTAATATACTTTAATTAAAAAGTGATAATTGTCTTATATGGTCTCACAAATGTAATGAGAACTAGAAAAAAAAAATAGTAGAGTATTGATAAAAATTAAAAACTTGTGTTTAAAATAACAAAATGTAAAGTACAATACTCTTTCCGTTTCGAACACGTAAATTAAGAAAGTGTAATATTGAATAGAGTTTTGAATGATAATTTTATTAATTTTTATGTATAAAGTAAATAAATGAGTTGAGTCATGTTTGTGTACGTATGTGTTGGCCCAAAAGTAATTATAAGAGTTGGAGTTTATAAAATATTTTTCATTTTAAGGGTTTGAAAAATATTGTTTGATGTTAAATAAAAAAAAATGTGAAAGTTATTGTGTAGGATTATGGGAATAGTATTAAATATCATCAAATTTATTATGCCCATAAATAAAGTAGAAAGGCTTGCTTTGACTCTAAAATACCAGTAGATCTCTCATCTTTTGTCACATGGAATCTGTTTTTTTATTTTTATTATTATTCACTCGACATTTTTTCACAACCAAGCAACGGAATGCTGCCTAAAAGCTCACAATGGCGATAAGATTTGACTTCATTTCCTTCAAATTCCTCTCCGGAAACCTCAATTCACTTCAAACATGAGTGAATCTTCAGAGCATAACGATCAACAACACGGATTGCGTACAGAACCATCTTTCTGTATATACAGTGGAGATGATGATAAATCTTGGGGAGAGGCTGACAATATGAAGAAAATTCAAGAGAATCTGGAGAGATCTGCCACAATCGGAGAAAGCATAGAAGCTGAATTCAGCTTCGGTGGGAACGAAATGCGAATTATTGAGGAAGGTGAAGATGAGGATGATGAAGAAGAAGATAGGGCACCGAATCGATTCAAAAACCTTCAGATTGAAACTCAGTCGAAAGGGGGAAATGAAGATGAGGCTGGGTCCTCGAAATTGAGGAATCATGCTCAATATTTGGAGGTTAGTTTTTGTCTTCTTTGATTCTGTTCTTGAGATTACAGCCTCTGTTTCACTTATTCTAGAATGTGTTGCTATAGTGATGTTGCTTTTAGTTCTTTTTAGATGCTTTCATCGCCATGACTCATGAGGTGTTATTACTGTTATGCGCACAGTCTGAAAATTTACTATAGATGCATGAGTATAGCCTCTACGAGACACTTGTGCAGTAATTATTGTGTTATCGATTCCTTCTTGCAATATAGGCAAACAGTGAGAGGGCCTTGGATTACCCCCTGCCCCTAGAAGCCTCTTTGATGCTGTTAGGAATTAATATACAAGAATTAATTCTCAACCTCACTACAAAGTCCGAACTTGTAGTGAGGTTGAGAATTAATTCTTGTATATTAATTCCTAACAGATGCTTTAGTCAGCACAAAATTATAGAGATAATTAGGGGCGCTGTGGGAAATTAATCAATGAGTATAAGGTAATTATAATGGTTAATGAGAACAAAAAATGATTATTGAAACTACTTCTCCTCCTAAGTAAGGTAATCATTACAACATTTGTTTAACTATTATCCCTCCTACTACAATCGTTTCTCCTCAATCATTCCCTTATTCCGCAACAACAACCATTTCATGCCCCTTTTATTTCAAAATTAGAGCATATCTGGGGCATAGAGGATTTTTTTTTATTTATTCGCATTCCCAGTGAAGTATTTGAAACAAGTGCCACCTGTATTTATCAGTCCTTATTGTAACATTGGGCTGATTGCCATCATCATCATGATAATAATCTATCAGTCAAGTACTTAAGATTATACTAGTAGAATTGTATTCATTTTTTAATGAATGAAATATGATTGCCTTATTTCAGTCCACGGGAGATTTTCATGGTGCTGAGGAATTCTACATCCAAGCTATAGAGGCAGATCCTAAAGATGGTGATTCACTTTCTCGATATGCCAAGTTAGTGTGGCAGCTCCATGGTGATGAAGCTAGAGCCTCACGTTATTTTGAAAAGGCAGTTGAGGCTGCTCCTCAAGATAGGTGTGTCCTGTTTCAAGTACAATTCTTACATTTGAATTTACATGCCCATGTTCGATAGTAAAAACTAGTATTTGAAATCGAACATGTATAAGAAGTTATTACTGGTCTAATAGTTGAACATGTTTGGTTCTTGTTTATTACAGCAATGTTCTTGCTGCATATGCGAGTTTCTTGTGGGATATAGATAACGATGAGGAAGAACTCTTGTCTGACTCTCAGGTTCTTGTTGTTTTATAGTATATAGTTGAGGTTAAAGAGTACTTTAGAAATAAAAATTCACAGTGGCGATGATGTATTATAAATGATAGGGTGATGAGAATCATGTTATGGCGGACTCATCTGCAATGGATTTTGAAGAAGAAATGAGGCCCTCTAGCCCATCTTTACATCTGGCAATGGGGCTGGGACTTAACCATGATGGTTTCAGCAGTTTTAATGATGCTTTTAACCACATAAACACACACTCAGATGGAAGAAATAATGTTGAAGAATACCACAAGAGGATGGTTGAGGAAAATCCTCGTAATCCTTTCTTTCTGAGAAATTATGCCCTTTTTCTGCATCAGGTATAATACGTTTTTCATCGGAGTTCGACTAATTTATTGGAGTAGCTTTCATGTTTAGTTGGTGAATTGAGTAAATATGGTGTTCTTTTACCTCCCATGACAGTTTCTTGAATCGTAATCATCTTTTCTAGATGGTGTTTCATGTCGAGTAAATTGCAAAATTGGTCTCATATGTATTGAGTGTTTACCATTTTACTCTTATACAAATCAATTTTCTCAATTAAGTCCCATAACTTTTAAAACAATGTCATTTTAGACTTATAGTTATAGTCAATTTTTTGTTCTAGGATGACAATTAATTTTTAATTTTGTTAATAGGAATTAATATGTTGAGGTCTCATTATGCCACGTAAACGATGTCAATTCATTAGTCCGGTAAAAAATTGCAATCTTGTCAATATAGGACTAAAATTGCATCATTTTAAAAGTTATGAGACTTAATTGAGAAAATTGATTCTTATGTGACTAAGTCGCCACTCCCAATTGATACGGGACTAATTTTACAATTTACTTGTTTCATATCATATACCATTGGAACAAGTACTTAAAATTGGATAAAGAACTTAAAAATCAGAAAGAGTAGGCATAAAAAGAATAACTATGGTTTTCCTCCAAGTTCGTATACAGTTTTGTATTGTACCAGTGATTACTTGTCTGAAGCAGGTTTCCATCTGAATGTAGCATTATTTGTTTCTCTAATAATGACAGGTGAAGGGAGATATTCATGGAGCCGAAGAATATTACGCACGTGGAATACTAGAGGACCCCCGTGATGGGCAAATGCTCTCTCTGTTTGCTGGTATAGTGTGGCAGCTTTACCATGACTATAAGAGAGCAGTAACCTATTTTGAACGAGCTGTGGAAGTAACTCCAAACGATAGGTAATGATCATTTCATGCATATATGAGTTTTTTTTACTTTTTAGTGACTCGTGATAGTGGGACCAAATGTTGGAGTAACCTATTTTTAGTGACTCGTGATTCCGTCAGTCAACAGACGTTCAACTGATAGTTAGATAAATGTGGGATTACAAGTATATATACTTTCAAGATCAAACTGGATAGTGAGTGAAATGGGGGGACACAAAAGTGAAATAAGAATAGCATACCTTTTTTTTTTAATTATATGTTTCTATATAGTTGAAGTAGTGTTTAACATTGGTGCCTTTGTTGTGTTCTTCGTTCGATTTCAGCAACGTGCTTGCTGCATATGCCAAGTTTCTGTGGGAAAATGAGGAAGAAGAAGATATGATAGAGGAAGCACAAATGAGATGAGCAGTAAGTGATGTGAAAATGTGAAGACAATTTAGTATTTCATTTGAAGTTGATGGGAAATTAAGCCATGCATGAAAATACTCCCTTCATACATTAAAGTTGCTGATTTAAACTAGTCATTCAAAGCCTTCCAAAATTGGAAGGCATTAGCAGAGTGGTATTAGAGTCGATATACGTACTTGTAAACTTATAAAAAGAAATTCTCTTACTTTCTAGTCATGAAAATATTTTTAGTTTGTAGTCTTGTTAAAATAAAATTCTCTTCTTGAGACAAGAAAATATATTTGTGAAAGAATTTAAATAATAATGTTGTACTAAGTTATGGGATTCAACACCGCTCACCATTACAATGCTAAAAAGGTTTTAAATCATATCATTAAAGGCATTCACTACATGATTATTTCAAATTTTAATACGTGCATGCATATTTTTATCGAACGAAATCTGATTTTTAGGATGAACTTTTTCCAAGGGGAAAGGATGTAAAACCCTACAAATCTCTTCGATTATGTTCATTCTTTTTTAAAAATAATTTTATTTAAACTATTTTATTTGTACCCTCTTACTTATTTATTCAAAATGTTATTGATTTTATTTATAAGTGGACTCCACAATATCACATTATACCATCAATTTATCTATTTTATATCTAAACTAATCAATGTTCATTAAAATTTGTACCCGAAAAAATAAGTATAATAAATTTGAACGAATAGAGTATTAAATTATTACCACTGATGTTCGTGATTTAAAATATACCTTCTTTTCAATTATAAAATTTAAAAATCATATTAATAGATGTCCAAATAATCTAATCATCTTACTTGGTAATAATTTGTTATTTGATTAAGATGATTTTTTTTATTTTGTTAAATGTATCCCTTTAAACATGGGGTCAAAAGTAATAACATTTCGTATAAAATTATGAATATTGTGAAAGTTGGCTTCTCAACACGTGAAAAATTCAATCAAAAGCTGGTTGTGTAGATAATGCAGAAGAAAAACGTGTACAAACTAAAGGAACATCAAATTCTATCTAATTTTTTTGATTAATATGCATTGTAGCATAAGCAAATCCATGCATTTTTTCCACTTGTAATTGAGATATAATCATCAATTATATACTGCTAGTTTGTTTATGTTCCTATTGTTTCTTTCCTTCCGCTAGGCTAATGCGCATTGCTCGCCCTTCTAGTTCCTGAAATGCCAAAAACAACACAAACATAAACACAGTTAACAACTCATCTATAAACGGACCCAGATCCCGTCCTGTACGGGAGGGTCCTGTGCAAGAGGGGAGTCCTTAGATCACACACCCTGCACGGGTTTGTGTTTGTGTGTGATCCAAAACTCCCCCCTCGATAAACATGCATTTTTAGGACAAAAGCTTGTACCACTCCATTTAGTGCTTCAATTGCAGTTTCCATTTCAGCTTTCGTTTCATAGGACACGAATCCGTAACCACGAGACTTTCCCGTCTCACCATCGTACAAAACTCTCGCTCCGACAACGTTCCCGTGTTCTTGAAATGCTTCTGTTAGAAGTTCAGATGTAACAACCCATGACAGATTTCCCACAAAAAGTTTGTGCTCGGTTTCTGGATACAGGGGATCTTTTGGTTTAGGCTTGTCTGCCATATTCACTCTCAAGGTTCGACCGCCATATTCCTGTCCAAGATAGATGAATAATCAGACTCAATATAGATGTCTAACCAGGTCTTTAAAAAAAAAAAAACCAACACACAAAAACACATTCGATCCAAATAACCATGTGTGTTGCATTCTTACCCTTCCATCAAGATTTTTAACGACGGTGTTGCATTCTTCAACATTGCTCATAGTCACGAACGCAAATCCTCTGCTCCTTCCCGTGTTCCTATCGTAAAGAACCTACATATTTTTCAATACACTAGTTTGTAAATCTCCTTATTTAAGCGAAGAAACAGACCATGTATACAAGAAAGAAAGTGGAAATTTAAGAGTGTAAACAAGTCTTTTGCTTAAAACTATAGACCAAGACTCCACTTTCTCAAGAATTTAACAAATTTGCAATGTTCAGACAGTAAAAACTGATTGATAATTTAGAAATTAGTATTACAAAAATTATTAATGCTTAGTTGCACATTAGTTATGGAAGGTGCAATTCTTGGATAGGATAGTGCAACACACACACAAAGTCATCCACCCAAACAATAACCCTGTTGGGAAATCTCTCATAGCATAATCTTTTCAATCCACCCAAACATTTGCTTTATGAAAAAAAAAAAAAAAAAGAGGAGATTATAGACTTATGCTCGGGTATAGGGTAGATTAGTTCATGATAGGTGGGTAATCAGACCTAAGATAGATGTCGAAAATAAAATATCTATTCAACGCGTAAAAATACACCTAATTGTGTACATATTAAATAACTGAAAAACACATAATTTATTATTCAATCTGAACCAATTATAGACTTATGTACAATATTCTGTTTTTGTTTTATATCAATGGAGCTACAGAAGGAAGGGGTGGGGGCTTACATTCCGTCCGGGGGAGTATTGGCGATCACGAGTGCTTTAGAGTTATCTCATGTGGATAATGATTCAAAGCTCAATTCTTCGATGTATTCGAACAAATGCATGATCCAATGCACTAAAATTCTTTAGGTTGTGTTTGGATGGAGGGATTTGATTTGAGGAGGTATTTCAAATGGAAGGTTTTGAAAATAGATGGATTTCAAATGACATGGTTTTAGAGAGGATTTAAAATCCTCTCAATTTTAACTAAAAAAATATGCTAAGAATTTTAAATCCATTCATTTGTTTTTTAATCCAAACAAGTGGAGTGGATTTGAATGAAGGATTTGAAATCCATTGATCAAATCCCTCCATCCAAACGGAGCCTTAGGTTGCGTTTGGATGGAGGGATTTGATTTGAGGAGGCATTTCAAATGAGAGGAGTTAAAAATAGATGGTTTTAGTGAGGATTTGAAATCCCTCCCAATTTTAACTAAAAGTGTGTGGACACAAATTTAAAGTATTTGAAATTCATTCATAATCCAAACATGTAGAATGGATTTGGACTGTGGATTTCAAATCCATAAACCCAAATCCACCCAACCAAACGAAGCCTTACATTTAAGCCCAATTTCGTAGGTATATGTTAAAATACCTACGAAATGGAAATGAGGCTTAATGTAAGGGAATATTAATGCCTTGTATCATGCATTCACTCGATACATTGAATAATCGAGTTTTGAATCATTATTGACACGAGATAACCCTAAAAAGCACCTATGATCGCCAACACTCCCCAGAACTCTCTATAGCTCCATTGATATAAAACAAAAGCATACTACATTTCAAGAAGCAATTAAAATGGGCTAATTACATTAACATATACCTCAACTAGCTCTGGGCTAGCATATTCTTGAATAATACCAGCCAGCTGAGCACTGTCACAATGATAAGGCAAGTTCCCAAAGTAAAGCTTAGTGTTCACAGCCCCATCACTTGCCGCCGCCTCTGCCTCCGCCTCTTCTTGTGCCACCCCGGCGGCCGTACAACGTGGGACCCTCCACTTACTACTACACACACCAACGGTGGGGTTCAGCTCAATCCCTAGAGAGATAGACAACAATGGAGGCTGCAATATTAATCTTGCACATGAAATCTTCAAGAGATGATCATTATTAGACCAACTACTTTTGGAGGTTATGCATTTCAGAGCTGTGGAAAAAGAAGCAGCTGTGGCTGCCATGTTTTTCTTGATTTTTAGAATGAAATGAAGAGATTGAAATGAAGAATGTAAGAGGGAAAGGGTAGAGTTGGGGCATGGGGCAATGCTGATGTGGGGAGATTGCGTCCAATGGGAATGGAAAGTGATACATGGGATGGGATAAGGTATCGGTAGCTCTAATTGTGATTCCAAGTGGGGCCCTTTTGAGTTGTGAGCGATCAACTCTTGGCCACAATTCATACATGTGTTCATACATTGTTACGATGTTTTATTCCACTTTTTGCACACAAACTAAAAATAATAATACAATGAGGGTAGAGTTGAGATGTAATTTTATAATTTTTTTATGAATTAAGTAAATAAATTGATTGAATTGAGTGTAAAAATAATTAAATTTTGTGTAAATATATAAATATTGTGATGGTGAAATTTATGGAGAAGTTTCATTTTTTATAAGTGTATGTGCAATAGAGGGTAATTTGTTATTAGAGTCATTTCACTACCACTTTTTTCGAATAGGGATTAACTTATTATTTTTTATTCAAATTGGGACTTAGGAAGATAAATTTGCCCTTTTGCAATTTAAATAAATTCGAATTATTAAATCAGTTTTTAAATGCAATTTTGCAAGTTATTAATTTGTTATCAACGTTGACATCAAATCAGTTTTTAAATGCATATTCTCAAAAATCACCTAATTCTATCACCTTCCATAATTCAAAATTTCCTAAAAAGTCGACGATAATTCGAATTAATTAGAAGAATTTGTGTAGCTAAAAAATTTCCTTCCACAATTTCTGCATTTCGTTCGAGAGATTTCCAAAAATCCAAGTTCCTAAAATTTTAAATCATTCCTAAAAAGAAGGTTTCACATTTAATTGGCTTCCAAATTTCAAATTCTTCCTAAAAAAGAAGTTAAGTTGAGTGATTTCACCTTCCAAACTTCATCCGCAAAAAAGTATAAGGAAAATGCGTATTAAAGTGCATATAGATAATTTTGCATAAAAACATGCAATTTAAAGTGCAGTCTAAACATATGTATATTGAAATTCATGTGTATGCAAACTAAAGTGCATTTGGATAATATGTATATTGAAGTGCATTCATCATCCAACAAATCTATCTCTTAACTGCTATAGGCTTTACTCAGATTATTGTCATCCAAGCCGTCATCGTTTCCTTCATTCCATTCTTAAATACGATTAATCACAAAAAACACATTGTTTCCTTCATTGCCATTCTTAAATACGATTAATCACAAAAACACAGTATCCTACATTGTCCACTAAACTCCACAAAAACAAAAGCTCAAAACTAAAAAAGAATCAGATGCTTGTAATTAGTAATTCAATTAAATTAAAGAGTAACATAAACTAAATTTCTATAGAACATCTAAATAGGACCAAATTCTGGAATCAATTTGCATAATTATATAATTTAAAAATCATATGATTGAAGATCCGTCTTTTCCGTCGTCGTCATCTTCAACGGAAGGATGTACGGCGACATCGTTCGAGTCGGCGTCATCTATGGAGGATATATCGGGTCTTCACGATTACAAAATTCTTCTTCACAAAATTGAAGGAGAAGACGAGGCTTCCTGTTGGTACTGATACAGAAGTGGAAACCCTCATCCTCGAAACTGACCTCTACATCTGCGCCGCTCTTGAAGGGATCTTCAATTTCAATTTTCAGAATAGAAAATATGCCCTGAAATTATGGAATTGATGAGCAGCAAAAATTATGGAATTTAAAATTTGATTTAATTTTTAATTTTCGAAATTAAAGTAAGATATGTATATTAAGGGTATTTTTGGCTTTTTAACTCTAATTTGACTCTATTAGAAACTTTTTAAAGTTGTAGTTTATATTTGCTTAAGGTGCTATAGGAATGACTCCATTAGGGAAAATTCTCAAATATATTTGTATGTTGTAATACAGTAGTAGTGAAAAAATGACATAACACATGATAATAATAGTAGTGTGTTGAGATTAATACAATAGTGATGTGTCATCTGATCTATCTATCAGAAGAGTGGCTAGTCGTCTAATCTTGGAGTTCAGTACAAGTTGAGTAAGACTTACTCAGCTGATAAGGTTTAGTGGTCTGTTATAGGTGTCAACTAATCTGAGAGGAGTTAAGATAACTCTGCTGATAACAAGTCATCTGATCTGATCAGAAGAGTTGGGTCCTAGTCTGTTGAAGTCAACTCAGCTGATAAGCAGATCAACTAAGGTCAAGTCTGCTGATTTCCAATTTTCAAAGTTAGTTTATTTCTGTTATTATGTTAGATGGTTAGTTTGTTAGTGACAGTTATCAATAACATTGTACATCTATAAATACACCACCAAGTGCATAAATTGTGGGTAATGAGAGTATTGAGTTTCGTAGGACTTTGTGAATATTCTACG
The DNA here is from genome assembly GCA_963675135.1 of Galeopsis tetrahit. Classification (NCBI taxonomy): domain Eukaryota; kingdom Viridiplantae; phylum Streptophyta; class Magnoliopsida; order Lamiales; family Lamiaceae; genus Galeopsis; species Galeopsis tetrahit. The sequence goes on from OY776130.1 coordinate 6,137,641, forward strand.
AGAGAGAGATCAAGTTTTGTGTATACTTGTAATCTGTAACTTTCATTCGTGTTTAGTAAAGAGAGTCTCTATGGATGTAGATAATTTGATTGAAACACATAAATCTCGAGTTTTTCTTTGAGTTCTTTATTTGTTTCAATTCATTGCGTTTCTAGTTGTCTTGTTTATCATTTGTGAGGAATTGATTTGTGGATATAATTTCATAACAAGTAGTATTCCTACTAAAGATTAGTTGAAATTGGAAGGATAATTGACATATTAACTTTGTATATTTACTAAATATATTTATGTAATTGACAAATTAAATTTATATATTTATTAAATGTATTTATTAATATTAATTTTTAATATACTTCCTCCATCCACCAAAAAGTTGATGACAATTTGAGTAATTAAAGTGATGGTTGAAGGACGATTGTTTCCATGAAGTGTATGAGACTACATTTGGTGAACGTAGAATATAAGGCATATGGGACTACATTTCGTGGACGGAGGGAGTACATGATACTAGCTAAATTTTTATATGAAATTATCTATTAAATTAACGGTCCAGTCAGTGCGGTTAATTGCTTAAAATTGCACCGTTATAACTGTGTGATTTAGTATAATTTTTGTGTGATTTAGTATAATTTTTTTAAACGCAATTTAAATTGATTTTTTAAACTAACGATACGGTACGATTCTTTTTCTTTCAGTCTCGCAGTTGCAGATATGTGAATGAAGTTGGTGACATGATACTCTGGTAGATACATAGATTTATTTGATCAGATTTTTTTATTTTATTTTCTGTGATGAACAGATTTTTAAATATTTATTTTATTAGGATTTTTTTCGTTTTTCGAACTGAATAGTTCGGTTTGGGTTAGTTTTGGTTTTCCATCTCTCCGATTCGGTTGTGGTTACGAATATAGTCAAATTTGGTATGTATTTTGTCTATTGGGGCAAACACTTTATATGTTTGAACTAAAAACTTGTTTTTGTTAGATTAAACCAAATTCTCTTAATCAAGTCTTAGTCAATTGTGTCCTTCAATATTCTAGTTAAAGAGTCGCCTTGTAGTTTGGATTGTGAATGTATTTTAATTTGACTCCTATGTCACCAAGTAGTATAAATATGTAATCTTGATGTGTCATTCAGCAAGGCAGAAACTACAAACTTGAGAAATACAAATTCATCTTCTCAAAGCCTTCAAAATATACTTGTGTTTCTTTCTTACAAACTAGAAGCATAAACAAATTTACCCATCAAACTGGCATCAGAGCCGGTTCAAAATATGTTGAACCAACTAGTTTCTCTCGTGCCTCGCTTCAATGGAGAAAAGTTTGATTATTGGAGCAATCTCATGAAATTGTGTCTTGAATCCCAAGACCTATGGAGTGTTGTTGAAGAAGGTGTTGGTGCGCCGGACGACGAGTCTCAACTCACCGCCGCACAAAAGGATCTTTTGAAGAACATGAAGCAGAAGGATAGGAATTAAGGCTCTTTTCCAAATCTATCAAACACTTGAAATTCCAGTTTATGAGAGGATATCGATGGCTGCGAATGCACAAAAGGCATGGAAAATGCTCGAAACAACTTATTCCGGGCAAGACCAAGTGAAGAAAGTTCGTCTTCAATCTCTACGAGCAGAATTTGAGAAGCTAGAGATGCGAGACAACGAAAAATCTCAGAATATTTTACACGGGTCTCTACCGTTGTAAATCAAATGAGTTCGAATGGAGAAATAATGGATGTTCAGAAGGTTGTCGAAAAAATCTTACGAAGTCTTCCAAGTAAGTTTGATCATATTGCGGTGGCTATTGAAGAATCTCAGGATACTTCTTCAATGAGCATTGAAAGTCTACAAGGAAGATTGGAGGCCCACGAGTTCAGAATGCTTCAACGGAGTACTCAAACGATTTCTTCTCAAAATCAAGCACTGAAATCCCAATACTCACCTACGGGAGGCCAAGGCTCTTTTCGTGGACGAGGAAAGAGGCGCAATCAAGGAAGATTTGGAAACCAATCCTCTAACCAAGAAGTGCCAGGGAAGAATAATGGTGATTCCAAAAATGAGGAGAGACAATCCTTCCACAATTATCAAAGAGGTAGAGGACGAGGTAACTACAAAGGTAAAAATCCTTATATTGAATGTGATTATTGTCACAAACCTGGTCACAAAGCACCTGATTGTTGGGAGAAATATCCCGAGAAAAAACGTGAAACTGGTTTTGTGCATGAAGGTGAAAACTATGAAACTCTGTTAATTGCATCTGATGGGAATGTTGAAAATATTTGGTATTTGGAGAGTGGTGCAAGTCGGCATATGACTGGAAATAAAAGCCTTTTCTCAACTCTTGAAGAAGCTAACCATGGACAGGTGATAATTGGAGATGCTTCGGCCTACAAAATTGAAGGAGTGGGAGAAATTTCATTCAAAAAAAAGTCCGGTAATATTGAGAAAATGTCTGAGGTATATTATGTACCTGGATTACGAAGAAACTTGCTAAGTGTGGGACATCTCTTGAGAAAAGGATTTAACATCCAATTTGCTGACAAATTTTGCACTATGAAAATGAAAAATCAGCTTGTTACAAAAATTGGTTTGGGTTCAAATAATCTATTTCCACTCAAACTTGATGTTCTCAAAGTTGGTTGCCATATAGGTGTTATTGAAGAAATCTCCAAATTGTGTCATGACAAGTTTGGGCACCTAAACTTTCGAAGCCTGAATGAACTCTCAAAGAAGAACATTGTTCAAGGTTTGCCACCACTCAATGAAGTAGGAGAAGTCTGTGAAGAATGCCAATTGGGAAAACAGCACCGAGAGCCTTTTCCATCCAAATCAAAGTGGGTGACAAATCCAGCTTTAGAACTCATCCACACTGACCTTTGTGGACCAATGCGAGTTCCGTCTCTCGGAGGTAACCGATATTTCTTATTATTTATAGATGATTATACAAGAAAATTTTGGGTGTATCTTGTCAAAGAAAAATCTGAGGCTCTTTCGTGTTTTAAAGAGTTCAAAATTCAAGTTGAAAAATTCTCTAGTTACCAAATAAAAAATTTGAGGAGTGATCGTGGTGGAGAATTCTTGTCTTCTATGTTTGAATATTTCTGCAAAAACCAAGGCATAAGGCATGAATTGACGGCTCGCTATACTCCACAACAAAATGGTGTGGCAGAGCGCAAAAATCGGACGATCATGAACATGGTGAGATGCATGTTGAAGAAGAAAAATATGCCTGCAGAATTTTGGGCAGAAGCAGTTTCATGTGATGTTTATTTAATAAACAGATCACCAACCAAGAGCTTGCAGAACTCTACTCCTAATGAGGTTTGGTATGGGAGAAAGCCAAATGTTAGCCATTTAAAAACATTTGGTTGTATTGCTTATTCTCATATTCCAGATCATTTGAGAACTAAGCTTGATGATAAATCTGAAAAATGCATCTTCATTGGATATAGCGAGAGGAGTAAAGCATACAAGCTGTACAATCCAAAAACAAAGAAGATTGTGTTTAGTCGAGATGTTCGTTTTGACGAAAAGGCTGCTTTTGATTTTTCAGATTTTGCAGGATCATCAAGTTGGCAGATTCTTGATTTTGGAGAAGGGGATTCATTAGAAGAACCTGGCAACACTAAAGAAAATGTGGTTGTTCAAAATTCACTCTCTCTTGAAGCAAGAAAAATGAGAAGCTTGCAAGAAATCTATGCTACAAGCGAAGATGTAAATATGGGAGATCATATATTCTTTGCTTTCTTTGCAGGAGAAGATCCAGTCACATACGATGAAGCATCGAAGGATGAAAAATGGGTTCGTGCAATGAAAGAAGAAATCAAGTCTATTGAAAAAAATGATAAATGGGAACTTACTACATTACCATCACACAAATCTGCCATTGGTGTGAAGTGGGTGTTCAAGACCAAAACCAATCTTGATGGCTCCATTAACAAGCACAAAGCACGATTGGTTGCAAAGGGCTACAAGCAAAAGGAAGGTGAAGATTTTAAGGAGGTGTTTGCTCCTGTTTCTAGACTCGATACAGTTCGTATGATAATTTCGATCGCTGCCCAAAATGGTTGGAAGCTCTTCCAAATGGATGTAAAATCAACATTCTTGAATGTCATCCTTCAAGATGAAATCTATCTTGAGCAACCACCTGGTTTCGTAAAGAAAGGAGACGAAAGCAAAGTTTATAAGCTACGAAAAGCATTGTACGGGTTGAAGCAGTCACCTCGAGCATGGTATACTCGACTCAATGATTACCTCATGAAATATGGCTTCGAAAAATGTCCATTTGAGCATACTCTCTACATCAAGAAAAAATTCAAAGGAAATTTCATGCTTGTGAGTCTATACGTGGATGATCTTATCTTCACCGGAGATGATGTGGAGATGTTATCAAATTTCAAGAATTCAATGATGAATGAATTCGAGATGACTGGTTTGAGAGAATTACACCATTTTTTGGGGATAAGCGTTCAACAAGCACAAGGTGGAATTTTTATTTCACAAGAGAAATATGCTGTTGAAATTTTAAAGAAATTCAAAATGGAAAATGCAAATGCAGTTTCAACTCCTTGCATTATGGGTTTAAAGTTAAGTAAGGAAGGAGAAGGAAAGCTTGTGGATTCAACTATATTTCGAAGTTTAGTTGGAAACTTGATGTACCTTACTGCTACGAGACCCGATATCATGTTTGCGGTAAGCATGATTAGTAGGTTCATGGAGAAACCTTACTCAAGTCACTGGGAAGCAGCAAAACGAATTTTGCGATATGTGAAGGGTACCATTGATTATGGTATTTTCTATCAAGCTTGTGGGTTATACCGACAGTGATCTTGGTGGAAGTGTTGACGATTCTCGAAGTACTTCAGGCTATGTTTTCAATCTTGGAAGTGGAGCAATTTGTTGGAGCTCAAAGAAGCAGCCAGTTGTGGCACTTTCGACCACCGAAGCTGAATATATAGCAGCTTCTTCTGTTGGGTGTCAAACTTTATGGCTGAAAGGTGTTCTTGAAAGCCTAAAATTTAGAGAAAACAAACCTACTACTTTGTATTATGATAATAGTTCAGCTATTTTCATCTCTAAAGATCCAGTTCTACATGGAAAGACGAAGCATATCCGTTTGAAGTTTCACTTCATACGTGAACTTGTTCATGAAGGAGAAATTAATTTAGAGTATTGCCGAAGTGATGAGCAATTGGCTGATGTGTTTACAAAACCACTTGGAGGACCTGCTTTCTCAAAGAACGTCGAAGCCTTGGGAGTTCGAAGCAAATTTGGTTTAAGGGAGGCAATGTTAGATTAAACCAAATTCTCTGAATCAAGTCTTAGTCAATTGTGTCCTTCAATATTCTAGTCAAAGAGTCACCTTGTAGTTTGGATTGTGAATGTATTTTAATTTGACTCCTATGTCACCAAGTAGTATAAATATGTAATCTTGGTGTGTCATTCAGCAAGGCAGAAACTATAAACTTGAGAAATACAAATTCATCTTCTCAAAGCCTTCAAAATATACTTGTGTTTCTTTCTTACAAACTAGAAGCATAAACAAATTTACCCATCAGTTTTGAAGTTATGGGATTTTAGTTAACAAAGGTTTGGTTGTGATTACAGTTGAGAGGAATAAAATGTTGTGATGATGCTGACCGATGTCAATTGAGTTGCACCAAGTGAAGACATTATTTCCATGGATATTGTAGCTGTACTCTTCTCAAAAGGGGATTTATTTGATCCATATTGTATATTTTATATAGATGACCATTGAAATGAAGAAAGGGGCTGCAATGGCTACTTTTGATGATACAAAGAAGCAAACATCTAGGTGTTATGCATTAAAAATAAAAAGAAGAAAATTCTTAGTATTGTACAACAATTAAGCTAACAACACCAAAAACTTCAATAGACATATACAACATTTTATTAGAATCTAAATTTATGACTGGTTATTTACCAGTAGAGCAAATTTTAGGTCTATTATGAGCCATATTTTTTCTGTGCAAGTACCCCATGCCAAAAGCAGCAACTATATATCGATTGACTGTTGTGCTCAAAAGTAGTTAATAGAGTTAGAAAAATAATTCATTATAAGAATATGGATTGGAGGTTAATGATCTCCATTAAAGGGGATAGCATTTGGATGGTGCAATGAGGTTAGTATCATTTCTTCCTTCTAGAAATCAGCAATCTACAAAACAAGTGCCATCAACTCAGAATTCGACGGTAGGCGTAGCGCCGATATATATCTAGAGGATTTTTCTCGCCCTTCTCTGCTCTCCACACCCCACCTCAGTCCAACGCTGAGCGACCTGTTACTTGTGTTCTCTCAAATTTTGCTTAAGATTGCGGTTTTCGTTTACTTTCGTCGAAGAATGATTGAGAGAAAAACGTTGGAATATGAAGTGGACATAGGTGATGGTGATTGACTGCACTATCTATTAACCTTTAGCTCAGACATTTGTCTACAAAGTTTACAAATATCTCTGATGATCATCCTGATTAAATATACGAATTTATGTTCTCAAGGTTGAGAACCCAACTAAGCCTTATTGCAGTGAATTATATTTTTCTATCATCCCCGCACATATGGATCATTTGTGCAATGATCACCTTCGTAGCATACTGATGCAGCGCGAAAGCGTATAAAATATGAATGTACGAAGAACACAAAAAAACACACACTATCCGTTGATTCTACGAGTACTCGAAAAAGTGGCAAAACTCAGATACGTTGATTCACACAGAATACCGTAAAAGAGATCTTGAGATAAACTCTCGTTTTTTTTATTAATCAAATCACCTCCCCTTACAATGAAGAACACTAATTATTAATAGTAGGACAAACCTCAAGAAACCCTAATTTAAGGCCCAACACTATCGTGGACTTATAGTACTGAAATATGAAATAACAATTATAATTAAAATAAGAATCAAATCAAGCCATCAATTTCCAATCATTTCTTAATTGCTTCTAATTGATCTCCATCAATCTCCATCATCTCTCCCGATGTAGGAAAGATTCGCCCTCGAATCGAAAATCTGGAGAGCGCGTCGAGATCGATCTGCAATAACATCCTTAGAATAAACAATATTTAGTTGGTGTATTGGTGTATCGCTCCCCAAATGGTTTGTATATTTCTCCTTAGAAGGCACATACACCAAAGAAAGTTGTGGTGTGAGACACACATCCACCAATGAATCAACCATGATAAAAGACACTTTTAAAAATGACACAAGCATTGCACAATCTTTAAAAAATGAAGAGTCGTCATAGTGAATAATGACCTCTTCATCAAATTTTGGAGGACCCTCATAGGCTCTAACCGTAGACATCAAATCTTCAAAAATATCACTTTTCACGAAAAGATCATCCAGCTCTTCATCAAAAATTGGTGGACCCTCATAGCCCACATTGACATCATCATATGTATCTGAAAAACTATCAGAAAATAAATTTTGGGTGAGATTGATATCCATAGTGGCTTGATCAATGTGAATCAACATATTAGGAGCGTTGACTAGACTCTGAATACCAACTGATGCAGACCGAAAGCGTATAAAATAAGGATGTACGAAGAACACAAAAGAACACAAACTATCCGTTGATTCTACGAATACCCGGAAAAGTGGCAAAACTCAGATATGTTGATTCACACAGAATACCGTAAAAGAGATCCTGAGATAAACTCTCGTTTTTTTTTATTAATCAAATCACCTCCCCTTACAATGAAGAACACTCATTATTAATAGTAGGACAAACCTCAAGAAACCCTAATCTAAGGCCCAACACTATCTTGGGCTTATAGTACTGAAATAGGAAATAACAATTATAATTAAAATACGAATCAAATCAAGCCATCAATTTCTAATCATTTCTTAATTGCTGTTAATTGATCTCCATCAATCTCCATCATCTCTCCCGATGTAGGAAAGATTCGCCCTCGAATCGAAAATCTGGAGAGCGCGTCGACATCGATCTACAACAACATCCTTAGAATAAACAATATTTAGTTGGTGTATTGGTGTATCGCTCCCCAAATAGTTTGTATATTTCTCCTTAGAAGGCACATACACCAAAGAAAGTTGTGGTGTGAGACATACATCCACCAATGAATCAACCATGATAAAAGACACTTTTAAAAATGACACGAGCATTGCACAATCTTTAAAAAATGAAGAGTCGTCATAGTGAATAATGACCTCTTCATCAAATTTTGGAGGACCCTCATAGGCTCCAACCGTAGACATCAAATCTTCAAAAATATCACTTTTCACGAAAAGATCATCCAGCTCTTCATCAAAAATTGGTGGACCCTCATAGCCCACATTGACATCATCATATGTATCTGAAAAACTATCAGAAAATAAATTTTGGGTGAGATTGATATCCATAGTGGCTTGATCAATGTGAATCAACATATTAGGAGCGTTGACTAGACTCTGAATACCAACTGATTCAAACCGAAAGCGTATAAGATAAGGATGTACGAAGAACACAAAAGAACACAAACTATCCGTTGATTCTACGAATACCCGGAAAAGTGGCAAAACTCAGATATGTTAATTCACACAGAATACCGTAAAAGAGATCCTGAGATAAACTCTCATTTTTTTTATTAATCAAATCACCTCCCCTTACAATGAAGAACACTCATTATTAATAGTAGGACAAACCTCAAGAAACCCTAATCTAAGGCCCAACACTATCGTGGGCTTATAGTACTGTAATAGGAAATAACAATTATAATTAAAATACGAATCAAATCAAGCCATCAATTTCCAATAATTTCTTAATTGTTGTTAATTGATCTCCATCAATCTCCATCACTGATGTAGGGAAGCGTCTCAATTGAAGTGAGAACTTCGTTGATTTCTTAAAAAAATATCCGAACAAACACAATATCAATTAAGGATAAAATGAAGTGAGAACCGTTGATTTCGATAACGAAATATCCGGAATAAACACAACAATGATTAAGGATAAAACCTTAAGAATTTTTATATAATTTCTGAATGTCCCAAAATGCATCATACTTCCTCTTTTTATAGAATTTTACAATAGACGAGTCAAAACTTTTAATGACAATAAATTAAATGAAACTTAAATGGATACATTGGATTAATTAAATAGATAGCATAATTTTAGGTGGACTAATTTTGACTTAAATAGATAGCATAATTTTAGGGAGACTCTTCGTTGCAGCTTCATTCTCCACCATTCTCACCCGGTTGAAAACGATTCGACCTCGAATCGCTATTAGCTTCATTCTCCTTGGAAAGGTAAGACAAGCTGAAACATCTTTGTATTCTTTTGACCACCAAATAATAATAAGGGAATAAATACAATTTAAGTCACTATTTAAGTCCCTTAAGCAATTTAAGACACAATTTAATCTTAATACAATTTAAGTCACATTGTCCTTTGAAAATCCTATTTTACCCTTAATTCTAAAAAAGTGGGCAATTTCTATTATATACTGCAATTCCGTATTTTAGGTTAATTTATTTAATTGATTGTCTTCCATTTAATCATTCGGCAGTTACCATCAATACATCGGACCGACGATCGAATAGGTAGATTGAGACGATTAATTGCATCGGCTACGCCAAAACTACAAGTCTGACCTTCCATATCTAGGTATTTCTCTAATTCTCATCGTCCCCAAAATCTCGATATTTCAGATTTTGTAGATTTGATTTGTCTGGTGCACTGTTCTTTCCTGAAATGCAGAACGACGTAATACTGAAAATCGTTCACGAGGATAGATGCAAGTTGCTTCGTACAACCGATCGGACAACATATCAGAGCATCGTAGATGAAATCAAAAAGAAATTGCCCAATATGTCAGAAGGTAAATTTTCAATTTTATATTCTGTTGGATGCATCAACAATTGCTATTTAGAATCATATAGTGATTTCGATGGTATGATGAATTTCTGTATTTTATCATCTGAAAAATTGGTAGATATTATGTTTGAGTTTAATGATGCCCGGAACAAGTCTATACGTGATTCCAATAGTCAAGGAACGGTTAATAATGTATGTGTCAATTTCCCTACGAGTTCTGTGGATGTAGCTCAGATTAAGGAATCTAGTAATATTACGAGCACCACACTCATTGTGAAGGAGAATTCGTATATTCCTAGTAAAAATTGCTCGGCCGAATTCTTGGGTCTAGGTAGTATACCTAATTTTGACATATGCCCAGACGAGAGGAAGAAGTCATATTTGTCTGACCATTGGGGTGACATAATGGCTGTAGGAGCAATTTTATCTGGTGGAGCACCGAAATTTAGGATTGAATTGATAAAGTACTCACTTAAGTTGAGATTCCAGTTTACATTCATCAAGAACTCTCCCAAATACGTGCATGTCGTTTGCTCCGAAAAACAAACAGCTAACTGTCAATGGTTTATTAAAGCTAAACGGACTCCTACAAAAGTTGGTTTTAGCGTATGGAAGGCTAATTTGAGTCACAGTTGTGTAGGAAAGTTATTACTGAAAGATAAAAATAGTTTTGGAACAAAGGTTATTAAGGATCTAATATTGCAACAAGTAAAAAACAACCCTTCAATCAGTGGAAACAAGATTATCGAGGATATTAAAAAGGATTATGGGTTAGATATTGAATATTATCAAGCGTGGCGTGGAATAGAGGTTGCGAGGGATAACATATTCAGATGTTATGATGATTCATACGATGAACTCCGTTGGTACGGAGATGCAGTGAAGAGAACTAACCCAGGCACTCTGTTTGATTTGGAAAAAGATGACGTAACGAATCACTTCCAACGATTGTTCGTCTCATTTCACGCCTGCAAGGAAGGGTTCAAAACATGTAGGCCGATGTTGTTTATAGATGGAACATTCATGAAAGGAAGGGCTAAGGGAGTATTGCTTGCCGCTACAGCAAAAGATGGCGACAATGGTAAACATTCTATATCTCACACTTACAATTCTATATAATGTTCGAACATTAGTTAAATTAGTTGATTTTTTGTTTGTTAACTTAGTAACTTATATTTGTTTTTATTATAGTTCATAATGAATGTATGTTCTGTTATAGTATATATGATATGTTTTAATTGTTTCACTTATGGACTATACAATCTATAAATTCAACTACTGCACTATATATAAAAATAATTTGGTCATTTGTAGATTTCTTATATAAGTTTCTGAGATGTTGCCTTTCATTGTACTTATCAGCAGACCAATTAGTTTATGTTCTTGTGATGCAGGTCTGTTTCCTGTTGCTTTTGCAATTATGTCAGCTGAGAACAGGGACAATTGGGCATGGTTCCTAAGTAAGATCAGAGACAACATACGCCGCGATAAACAAATCATATATATTTCAGACAGAAACACCGGTTTAATGTCAGCGTTCTATGAAGTATGGGAACAACCAGCTCATTACTACTGCTTGTATCATCTTCTATATAATCTGAAAGGAAGGTATGGAGGTGGTTGGAACACTCAGCACCGCGAGAACATGGCAGATCTCTTCAAGCAGTGTGCTTATGCCCCAACTAGCTCCATTTTCAATGAAAAAAATCACTAAGTTCAAGGAGGTTGGCGGGAAAATTGCAGAAGACTGGTTGCAGGATACTCCATATTCAAAATGGGTTGTATATCATTCACCACATATAAAAAGGTATGGTGAAATGACGTCGAATGCAGCAGAGTCGTTTAACTCTTGGATTCGAGACGCTAGAGCTCTTCCAATCACTTATATGATTGACTCTATCAGGAAGCAAATTTCTAGGTGGTTTGTTGAGAGACGTCAACATAGCCAATCCTGGACAGGTTTGTTAGTACCTAGCAAGGAGCAAGCATGGAACGAAATGTCGAATATCAGTGCGTCGTGGGTCGTATCAATATATCCAAACGGGCAGTTTGAAGTTGGATCTAAAACATCAGTTACTATCGACTTGGAGTATAAAATATGCACATGTTTTCATTGGCAAATAAAGGGGTTCCCATGTGCACATGCAGTGGCCGTTATTAAAAAGCATTGTGCATCTATTTCCGATGTTGTTGAAGACTGTTTTTTTACTACTAGCTATCGTGATTGCTATAAAGTGGATCTCGCTCCAGTTCCAGATACAGAGAGGTTTGCTTTCAAAGGCAGATCACAGTCTGAAATTTTTTTACCACCTCTACTAAAGAATCCTCCTGGACGTCCCAAAAAGAAAAGGATAACGTCATATGGAGAATTCCGTCGCGTCAAGCCTACAATATGCAGCAAGTGTGGCAAGAAAGGACGTCACGACACATTGACTTGTGCTCACGTATTCGGAACAGTTAGGACAAACATAGACAATTAGTTTTCTTTAACATTATATCCTGATATTCTCACATTGGTTTGCACCAGATCATTATTATTCAATATACTTTTCACATTTCTAATCTCCTAGTTTTTTTTTTAATCTTGCAGTAATTCATGTACTATATTATATATCATCTTTAGTTAACTGTTTATTGCAGCAATTGAGTTTAATTATATACATATTCAGATATAGGAAATATGTTGTATTATATAACATATGCATTGATACATAAGTAAAAATGATTGATCTGTTGAAATGTTTGATACATATAGTGTGTTAATTAGTTAATACAAACAATAATGAAAATATGTTCAAAATGTACGAAAATAAAATATATAAATTTACGAACAAAAAATTCAGTAAATTGTAATTATTCAAATACTACATATAAGAACATAACACTAAAATGCAGTAAGTCGTAGTTATGATCACAAAAGTTGGTCAGGCGATACAAGGCTTTCTACATACTTATATCTATGCCCAATAGGAATATCTGAATTTAGCTCGTCAATTGGGACCTCTTCCCCTGTTGCAAAATCGAATGAGTAGAAAGTTCCTGCCGGATCATTCCTGAACATAATCTTTTTACGAGTATTGTCAATGAAGTGTATAGGCACGAGTTTATAAGTTGGGGGTAGCACTCCCACTTTTGATATAGTATACTTTTTCCATGTGGACCCTGCAGTTGAATACGACAACACCTGCATTTCAAAATTATATTTTTTTGTTCCACAATTATCTGCATTTTGACTATCCCCATAAACGTCTAGGCTATTGTACTCCAATGACTCTATAACTAACGACCATCCATTACATTCGAAATCAGGTAACTTTATCAACCCATACGTCTTCTCACTATAATCAAAAGTCGCAATTGCATAAACCCCATATCCTTCATAAATCTTCCAGTGAAAAAGTCCAGCAACAAAGTGAGCATTGCACGATGGCGGGTGTTTGTACGGAAATGGGTATAATGAAACCCACTTGTCTGAGTTTCTAGAGTATAAATTCACTACGCTATGAAAATCACCATACGTCCAAAATCGAGTGAATCTTATTATTAAATAATCATTTGTATCACTATCATAACCTAACCCAAAAAAAACTGATGCTTTAGTAAAACCGGAGGGAAATATTATATTTGGTTTAGGTATTAATAAAGATTTATTTGTAATTGGGTTAACTAATTTGTAAACATCATCTAAATTACAAAATAAAACTAACCCATTACAAATTCCAAGAACCTCGTATTCTTCACCATTGACGATGTCTGAACGTTTGTGCGTATCAATACCCTTGTCAACGTGTTTAACATAACTCACTGGAGGATGTGCAACCCTTTTTTTTTGAATCAATGAAAACACATTTCTTGATTTCATTACACGCAAATGTTGTTCAACGAACGAAGTAGAAGATATCAAACGGTCCCATCTTTTGGAAACACATCTTAATTTTCTTATACGACTTCCTGAAATTTTTTCCAGAGTAACAAATGTTAATTCATCAGGTATGGTGTCGATTAGTCTCAACAAATAGTTGTTATTTTGTTAAGGGAAGCGCAAGTGTTAATATACTACATTTGGATAGGTAGGGATGTTGGAATTAATATATAGAAAAAACCGAAGCATAAAGTGTGTTTATGATAATCATTATTCTAATTAACTAATATAATTTAATTATAGTAAATATGCAATAGAACGTTAGATTTATTCATTTATTGATTGTTTTGTCGATCTAAATATTTTCGTACACCACATAGGGAATTAAATTGTATTTATTCCCCATAACATTTACGTAGACAGTTATATTTTCTAAATATGTAATTTATATATTTAATATTTAAAAAGTCCCACTAAAATGCATAGATCGTTTCAGATTAATTCTTGGGAGAGAAGTTGCAGAGTCACTTCTTTAAATAAAATCCATACCAAAGGTCGTCATCATTACTCCCTATTAAAAGATTGATAATGAACGCATATTCAAGTCAATCTGAATCAAAAAACCATAATATTCAAAAATTAACATTTCTTGTTAAACCTGGATTTCCTTCCACAAAATTTGCTTCTAAAATGGGAGAATTCATTCCTGAAGATGTCTCACTTGAAATTCTTGAGCAGCTTCTTCCAAAACAACTCATTAAGTTCAAATGTGTTTCACATATTTGGCAAAATATGATTTCGTCAGATGAATTTGTTGAGAGGCATCTCCGAAGAATGAAAATGGATAATATATTTTCAATATTGAATCAAGTAAGGGAAGCGAACCCGCCTATATGTTATGAGTTTGTCCCCATTACAGTACCGTCCTACCGAAGGTTTGTTCAATCCTCCGATGAAGATTACGAAGTTCTTGGGACGTATAATGGGTTAGTATTATTTTGCAACACCGCCGATGAATATTCTCTTGTTAATCCTTCTACAAATGAAACATTTATACTTCCAAATGATCCTATTTCAATTCCACCTTTATTTCGCGAAGCATGGGTGTATTTTTCTTTAGGTTTCGACATTGAGGGCAAGTCTTTTAAAATTATGAGGATAGCTAGGTTTTGGTCAGTACTAGGATATCAGTATGAGGTGAAGTTATATTGTTAAAAAACTAATGTGTGGTCATTTGTTCAATCATATCCCTATCAAAAACCTCCTATTTCGAACGGATTTATTGTCGGTGGGTGATTTCACTGGCCTGTTAGATTTGATGGTGGGGTATATAAGTTGGCATCATTTGATTTGAAGCATTCATCCTATCAATTAATAGATATTCCAAATTATATAATTCCTACATGGCACGTAGGATTTCGTGCATTGGACAAGTTTAGTATTGCTGCATATTCCAGCAAGCTTAGTCCAGAAGTAAATGGAGTAAGTATGTATTTTCTTCAGATGCACATTCTAACATATCGCAATGAAGGAAGCGCATGGTCAAGCTCTACAATATTCAGGGAGAAAGCCCTACCATTTATGTTCGATATCTACCCTATTTCATTTATCAACAGTTTGAAGACGTTCATCCTTTTTAAGGAGGATCCAAGTGGTAAATTTTGTTCTTATGACATCAGAAAACGAGAATTTCGTTACTTAGATTGGTTGGAGGATGCTCCTGATGTAGATCGTTCATTCTGTGTTTTGCCAAGTCTAGTATCTCCATTCCACAAAAATATGTAGAAATATTGTTTTACCTTTATTGTGTAACGTAGGTTCTCATTGCAGTATTTTCATATGTAGAAATATTGTTGCATATTTTGTAAATTATATGTACAAGTGTTGTTATTCACAGTTTTTGTCTTGATCTATTGCTTATAAAACTAATTTTTTAAATAAATATAGTGTATAATATTCACAATTTAACGTCATGTACTTCATATTTTTTACACAGTCATGCAAATTGTAAGTCATGTTGTTTCATAATAGCTATAAAATAGGTTATATTGTTTTTTTTTTTTTTTTACGTTTTCCACAGGCCGCATATTTGGTATGAGACATGCCATCATACACCATATATATTGTAACAAAAGATGCTTTTCATAGACAAATGCATTTGTTTCTGCATAGATGGGCAGATATGTTGTGTTCACGTCATTCGTTTCTGCATCGATGCAAAAAAATGTAATTGCTTCTACATATGAACCTACATATATACAATTTCCCCTACAAATGTGGTGTACTTACCGCATTTTGGGCCATATTATGCAGCCCACGCATCATCCAATATAGCATTCGTTCTTCCAACAACAAACATAATTTCAAATGGAAGAATAGACATACATCAAACAAACCATACTAGTTCGAACAACGAATAGTAACATATCTTAGGTATTCCAGAAAATTACACTAATTATAAAATTAATGCAACATCAATGTCGAAGGAATATTCTTGTCGTCTTCGTCATTACTGAATTTTTCTTGAATATCCAACCAACCAACGCAACAATTAACAGAATACCAAGATGCCTGAATTCAAACCCACTTTTAACATGTTCATTACTCATCAAATTGGCGTCCTTCATCGCCCTAAGTTCATCCGTGAGCTTAAGATTCGTCAAATGTAAACTCTCCAACTTTTTTTCCAAATCTGCTATCTTTAAGTCATCTTCGTTTAGTCTTTTTATCAAACCTGGAACAATATTCCTTCCTCTTTCGCAGAGAGGTCTGTCGATCCACTGGAAAAATTTACAATAACCATTTCCCTGCAATAGATTGGTAAAATACAAATATATATATATATATATATATATATATATATATATTTCTGTAAAAAACTAGTCAATTTATAAAAAAAAAATTATGAAGAAGATCGTATTCTTACCGGATAAGACTCATAACCGAAGAATCTCCTTCCCACGTTTTCACCCTTCCATGAAGTAACGACCACCGCATTCTTATTGCAGTAGCACGAAACATTATTGCGATTGGTGATACTCGTAGACATATTTTTGTTGAAGCAAAAGCGAGGAGGCGGCTGATTATATATATATACGAAACACATTAGTCAAAAACCCTACATTCCCCTGTTGTATGCGTACTTATATAGAAAGTTTTTTATTTATTAAATCATGTGTGTTAATTATAATTATATCATAAATTATACGGGATAAAATCTTGTCCTTTATAAACCTTATAATTTACTATATATTCCATAGTTAAATAAATTATAAGAAGGTTATATAATTCTTTTTTTTTTTCAAAGCTTAGATATTATATATCGTAGAATGTATAATTGGTAATGTAATAATATAATTCCTGTATTGTGTATTTATGCAGACGACTTTAAATAAAATACTTAAATTAATTATAAAATATACAAAAAATAAAATATAAATATATAAATTCAACGATAATCCATCACTAATATTCCAAGAAAGGGTAATAACATAAAAGTATTTGTCATCAAGGAAATGAAAAGCATAAAGTCTGGACACCAAAATAGATAGATAGAGTGTTTCAAGCAAAACAAAAAGAACATAAAGTTTTATGTTTAGACAGACATCACAACACCATGCTTATTCCGCAACATATCGAAACGGATCTTCAAAGGCACCTGCAATTCTAACACTCATTTCACTTGCTCTTCCTCCATCAAAGATAGCAGAATTGTTATACACCCCTCTATGGAAAGACTCAATGAGAGAACATACAATCACACCACAATCAAGGGACCCTTCAACCTGCTGCATAATATTTGATTCTATTGGTTTGGTCAACGATCGCTTTAGGAATGGGTGATGTGGTGCTCTTTTTCTCAAAACGTGCTTTAGCTACGCATCAACGTATTTAACCTAATTTGTATACATTATTATTGATGAATTAGTGTAATCTTATGGAAAACAATAAAATAAATGATCTCACGTTCCTTACATATATATAAAAACAAGGACATTGACTTACCACGAGCATAGAATTTTTTAGATATGGATCATTGGAGCCTGCTGTCCTAGGGCGTAGTGAATTGAAAAATGTCCATTGATTCTTCTTAATATCAAGCTTCAACAAAGTCCAATGCTCGGTGACGTTTGAGCGTGTTCTTGCTCCACTCTCCGTTATGTTATAAAGAAATAGGAGAAAATCTTTATCGACAACATCTTCCAATGGACGTTCAATTAGCACACCAAAGATCTTTTGTTTCGAAATTTCCCTTTTTTGGATCAGAACCTTAAATGTAACAATTTGCACGTCAACGCACATTAGTATAATATTCAATGCAATCTAAATTTATACAAAATAAACATGTTTGTCATATATTACCCAGCATGATGACGTAAAAGTCGTCACTTTTCTAGCACTAGGGTGTGTCTGGAATAGCCTCAAACGAATTAGTTCGGACCAAACATCGATTACCTATTACATTAGACATGTTGCAGTACACATGTTAAGTAAAATACGAGTTCTAAAACATAGCAAAATATAGTATAATATATTTATACCTCGTTGTCCAGACATCGATTGTTTAGCAAGCTGATTAGCATCCCAACTGTAACATGCGTCAGCGGACCATTCCCAATGTAAACTAGGTGACTGCATTTTTAAAATTTCATTATTTTCAGATAATAAGGGAAAAATATTTGATATTTGTTACTCACATAAGCTACACAAATGAATATAAATTGGAAACAACAATTTACCTGTTTCCATGTTCAACGAACTTCTTATAAATTCCATCTTTCAATTCTCGTGGACAATTTTTCACTGTTCCAAGACGATTATGAAAAGGGTTCTTCACAGACCGTTTAACTTTATTATTTTCTGCAGCAGCTGTTGCATCATCTCCATCACTGTCATCTATTTCATGTACTTTCATCAAATCTTGAGTAAAAGGCTGTTGAGACATCTGAACTCGTTTCCTGCTTAATGCCCTCGTACGGCCCTTCACACGTGCAGCCATCGAACTAATGAAGTGCGTCTCACTCTCTTCATTCTTAACCTTAACTTTTGATGGTGGATGGCTTTTCACTGCGTTCCCATTATCATCAGTCGGGGAGGACACATCAGGTATTACAATATTTGATAATGGCGTTCTAATACTCACAGAAGCCGCACCAATTGTTGTAGGCTCAATATTTTCTCTTGAGTTCGAACCTAATACATGAGCACTAGGTGAAGCTGTCTTTCCCTTAGAAGCATTATCATCCATAGCCATTTCATCAGCGATAACAGCGGCATTAACATCCACATTCTCATTCATTATACGTACTCCAACATCTGTCATATTTGCTTCAAATGTATTCTTCCCCCTACAAGATCCCTCCTTAGAAACAATTTTCAAAAACTTATCATACACAGCCTTCCCCGCAGAAAATCTCTCTACCGCTTGTTTTTCAATTTCATCTATCTGTTTGATTACTGTCTCATCTTCAAACAGTTGGGTTGGGGTTGGTCCTCTAACCATCTCTACCTCTTTTCTCAGCAGCGCAATCTCAAATTCAAGATGATTTATAATATCAGTTTTCTGAAGTATTTCTAGCTGATTACGAACTCGCTCATTTTGTATCTGTTCTTTCAATAATTTAATTTCAAGACGCATATCCTCTACCTCAATTCTACGGCCACCATCATCCTTCTCGCCTGTTCTTGCAGAATCAACATTCAAATTCCCCTCCTCGTTATGTCCTATATCTACTGGCACAGACCCATCCTGAGTATTATCACCGTCCAAGATAGTCTTGTTCAAATCACTGTAAACTTTCATCACTGTGTCCTCGAATTCATTTTCATCTCTCATTGAACTATCAAAACCCAAGTCAAATGAAGGCCCCTTGTCAAATTTTGCAGTATCACCCTTTGATGAAGAACCAACTTCAAACCTACGTACAGATGACTCATCAACAATTGTTTTCCCCCTTCCAACCGACTCTGAGTTTGTTTGTCCAGCTGCAGCTCCACTTGAATTCCCCGGAGCATCTGTCATATTCCCTGCATTACTCTCAACGGGTGGACTATCCTTCGTCGCTCTGATTGCTGCGAGTGCGTCATATTGCACCACTTCCCACGATTCTGCAGTTAACTTTTCAGGGTACACCTGCAAAGATATTTGCATATCACACGTATTCATATCACACAATTACATTCGATAAAATATAATAACACTCGTTCATAAATTAGTTGACTTCTATACCTTTGTGTATCTATGCAACCGTCCATTGAATATAGCCCCATTTAACTCATTGAGATCCCACTTTAAAAACCTTGGAAAAGCCTTCCTGTCCACCGGATGAACAAGCGATGTGTGTTCGCACAACCAGTACTGATATTACATCAAGATCAACATTCGTCAGTAAGAAATAAAATATTATACAAGAGGTTATAGTTGTTTAAATTTACTTACAGGCAAAAGCATTGCACATCCACCAACTTTCATATCCCTGCTTCTCTTTAAACTATTAATCAAATTCACAACAAAGTATGCAGACCAGTCGTATTTGCACATTCCATTGAAATCTTCCAAATACGATGTCATATACCAAGATAAGGCCCCACTCCTTACAGGGCATAGTATACCACCCAATACGTAGCAACAGAGAAGTCTACATACATCCTGTATAGATTCAGTATCTGTTAATTCAACCATTTCCTCTATCTTATTCAGGAAAATAGGCCTGTACAAAGGGAAGTTTGGCGGTTTCATTACAAGTTCTTCCCTAAAACACCTTCGGATCCACTCTGGATGGGTGTACTTATCGCCTCTCAAACTTATCTTCTCCTCACCTGATACTATTCCAAATACAAGTTTTGCATCTTCTCTTGTAATTTTTAGCTCTTTTGAACCGACAATGAAGCACTCTGACTCTTCATCAAACATTCGTACTACGTCTCTTATATCATCTTCAATTTTCATACAGCTGTTAAACATCGTTTCACTTCCATTGCGTAGAAACGAATTTAATAGCAGATAGAAGGGAGTTTTCCTCAACTCCTTAAAATGCTCATCGGTAAACCGTACCGGCTGCAACTCAGTAAAAGTTGTTCTAATGTTCGACCTATAATAACTCTGCTTTCTGTCAATGTGTACACCTTCTGTTTAGCAGAAAACAAAACATGGGAAAATTCAGTATACAAAATATTATCAGCTATTAATATTATCAGAAATAAGATATATAATGCATAAAATTTAATCTAAAAATGTTTATAAACCAAATCTGTTCTTAGGCCTTAGACGCTTGTGCTTCATACCCTTTCTCCCTCTCTCATATTCTTCTCCTTCACTTGCTGTGTACATCAATGAACACACTTAAAAGTTAAAAAATATTCATGTAATAGAAACAACCAGTAACCCCAGTATATCATTAATTTGAGTATTACCTTGTATATGTTCTTCTGAATATCCAATACTCTGTTTACTTGATTCGAAATCACTTTCAAAATCTGTATGAGTGAAATAAAACATATTATCATTATAACGACATTGTAAACAACAGAATTGTATTATGTAAATAATTTTTTACCCGAATCTGACGGGACAACAACATATCCCAAAACACGCTTCCCTGAATACAGTCAAAATATATAAATATACATTTCATCATTAATAACTAAAAAGGATTTACTATAAAATGTTACAGACCTTTATGTTTTACCCCCATTTTATCTAATCGATCGCCTTTTACTCCGGAACCTGCCAATTTGTGTTTTAACAAGATATAAATTATTCTCATCAACTGCAGTTAATTAGATTTTTCATACATTATTAAGTTCTCTACCCAAACATACAATTTTTGTATGACCTACACCACAGATATGCTACCATACACCCATAATACATGAGTACGATCTTCCAAAACAGAAATATATGCAATAGTAGCTGCACATATTGATAAATAATGTGGTCCAGTACTGCACAATGCAATCCTTTCATGCCCTTGCAATCATATACCTTAGTGCATGCAGTCTATACATCAGATCTCAGTCCAAAATCAGCACCACTTTCATATGGATATAGATTTTATCGAAATCCTCTGTTCCAATGGCCAAATTAAACAATCTCTACTGGTAATGACATTTTTTTAATAATAAATGCGATTAAATCTTCATTTAAACAGAAATCAGTAAAAAATGTTTTCGAAGTACCTCTGTTAGTCCTCAATGACACTCGTATTTGTCTACTTCTATTCCTCTTCTCTTTTTTTGGCATATCTTCTTCATCTATTCGGACTCCTTTCCCCTTGTCCCTAGTCATACCTGAATATAAAAGAACATTACCAAAAAATAACATAAAAAAAATGATGATTTTATCTGAATCAGAAATTTACAATCTTGAACAAACACAACCAAAGTAAAATTCAGAAAACAGAAACATAACATTAAACGAAATTAAATTTTTTCACTACAACAAGCATGCTTTACTCGTTACAAACCCAAATCGGAAAACTGCGTTTATGCAAGTGGGTTTAAAAAAATAAATCTAATTACATTTCTCGAAATCACGGTTTTTTAGTTTGAATATACATGCAATATACACTAGAATCAACAGAATAACTACATACCTTTGATGCAGGTCGTGGAAATTTCGTTGGATGCAGTCGGTGGAAAACCCTCCGATCAATGTGCAGCGTGGAAAAAGAGAAAAGGTGAAATTTTAGGTTTTGATGTTTTCAAAATGGAAGGTGTCCGAAATATGGTATGTTTGTATAAATTTTCAGCGCGATTACCGATGATTAATTATAAAATTTTAAATTCGGCCAAGATTTGTAGTTGGGTAATAAATGTAGAATACTAATTACATTACAGGGGCAATAGCGTAATATTCATTATGGTTATGAACTTTTCTGTAATTACATGGAAGAATGTTTTTTTTTTGTTAAAACACTAGGTGAAATGACCTATAGTGTTATTGCCCCTAATAATAATTTGATATCTTGTCGCAAGAGCAGTGTGCTTTCCATCACCATTAGTAAATAACACAAAAGAATTTTTTTCAATCTCCATCGTTGAGTCAATGGAATTGGGATGAACATCCTCAATTATAAAAATACTTTTATTCTCCTCGTCAAAAATTGGGAGGCCACTATAGCCAACATCAATATCATCAATCAGAATATTGACAATCTCATTGAAAATTGGTGGTACGTTATAACACAAATGTCATCAGAATATTCATCAAAAATTGGTGGTCCATCATAACCACAATTTTCATCAAAATATTCATAGAAAATTGGTGGTCCATCAAAACTACAATTTTCTTCAAAATATTCATAAAAAATCACTACAAAAAACGCGCGTTTTTGGGACGGACAGATACTGACGGATTTTAATCCGTCAGCATTTCCGACGGATATGCTGACGGAATGCTGACGGATTGAAAAGTCAACATCAATTCTGACGGATTTCCGTTCCGTCAGCATTTACCGAGGGAAAATGCTGACGTTTTTTTTTAAAATTTGTATACTGACGGAAATGCTGACGGATAATCCGTCAGCAAATGGCATGTTGATTTCGCACCGCCTCGTTTTCCAATAAGGTAACCGTTGGCTTTAAAGTCGGCGGTTACCGAGGGAAATGCCGACGGAATATCCGTCGGTATTTTTTTTTTTTTTTTTAATATATAAGGGCCTCAAACCTGAAATCAATCAGATACTGTTTTAGAGAAAAAAAAAGGGGCGTGCGTGAGGATTCGGTTTAGAAGACGAAGACGAGAACTTGGCCATTGAAGCAAATTTCTTCTATTACATTGATACGGTACGTTTTCTTAATTAGTTCTATTACTTAGTTTTAATACTTATATATGTTTATGCATTGATATATGTAAATATGAATAATTTAATGTTGATTTGCATGTTATATTGATTTAGTTAGTTGTTAAAATATTATGATCATGTTAGTATGTACGTTAGTTAATTTAATTTGTTGATTAAGAATAATTTTGATAGATCGAGTAGTTTTTTAAGGTTAATTAATTAATTGTTATATGTATACATTAATTAATTGTTATATAGTTAATTACTAGTTTAATTTAATTGTGTAATTTTGATATAGAATATTTTTAATGTAGGTAGTGCATGTTTGAATCAATTGTTTAAATTAGTTTAGATATAGTGGTTGGACCGTTGGATCACGTTGTAATTAGGAATATGTTGATTAAATTAGGAATACGCTATATTAGTACAAATTTTAAATTAGGAATATGTTCATTAAATTGATAATTATTGACCCAATTAGAAAATTATTATTTTAATTAGTTTTAGGTTTGTTAATTTAGGAATATATATGTTCAATTTTTTATTATTGATTAAGTTAGGTAGAAAAATAATAATTAAATTTGGTTATTGTTGATTAAATTAGGAATATGTTGATTAATTAAATTAGGAATATGCTGTATTAGTAAAAAAATTAAATTAGGAATATGTTCATTAAATTGATAATTAGAAAACTCCAATTAGAAAAGTATTATTTTAATTATGTTTAGATTTGTTAATTTAGGAATATGTTAATTTAGAAATATTTTTAATGTAGGTGATGCATGTTTCAATCAATTGTTTAAATTATTAGTTAATTAGATGGTTCGACGGTGGTATCACGTTGTAATTAGGTTATATATATATTGTTTTGATTTAAATTAGGAATATGTTGATTAAATTAGGAATATGCTATATTAGTAAAATTTTTAAATTAGCAATATTTTCATTAAATTAATAATTAGTAAAATTATGTATGTTTTATTGATTGAAACAGATGAGTGAACAAGTACCGAATGAGGGTTCGGGTTCACGTCGTAGGTCGTCATTTTGGTCACGTTCAAGGAGGTCTCGGAATGAAGAAGTTCCTGTGACGGCTCCTCCTCCTCCTCCTGTGGCAGTGTCGCCGCCGCCGCCGACGACTACGATGTCTGTTGGTTCGTCATCCTCTTCTCGTCAGCATCCTGTTCGAGACAAAAGGAAAGAGATTGACATCGTTTTAGGAGCGTAAGTCGATAATTCTAATGTTTGATGAGATTCAATAACGATTAACTTTATTTATTTATTTATAATGTGTTAGTTTATAAATTTGTTAATAATTTTACAGGTTGGTGCCTGGTAATGAGGTGTCCAGGTTGTGCACAAAATCCTTTAAGGATTGCAAGATTGCTAAGGGTGCTACCACTTGGTTGAAGGTGCCACAATCTAAAAAGGATGAATATTTCGACGAGTTCCAGGTATATAATTACAATATTTAAAGTTTATTAAATAACTAATTATTCATATTATTTGATAAATATGTTGAATATTTATTTGTATAGAAAAAGGCCCGTTGGGATACGTCGATCTACTCGGACGCCGCTATTTACGAGAAGTGGTACGGTCTTTGTTCTACTCGGTACACGAACATGATGTACGACTGGAGAAAGGCCTGGCGTAAGAAAGACGAAAATCGTGTTCTGGGGACCGACGAGGATGGTGTTGACCTGTGGGAGTCGTTGGTTGAGAAGTGGTTGGAGGAGGCTTACCAAGAGAAGTGTGAGAAAGCTCGGGCCAACCGCAGAACCGACGTTGGAGGCGGGATGGCAGTGCATCGGGGGGGAGCTCGGTCCGTCCTCGAGCAATCACTTGCTATCGTAAGTTTTCATTAATTTTTAAAAATTAAATAATTATAGTTAATTATTTTATATTAGTTATCTAAATTAATTTGTATATGTTTATTTGATACGTAATAGGAGCGGGAGACTGGACGTCCACACACCCACTTGGATCGGATGAGTCTTCTTCATCCGTTTAATGCCGATACAGGGACGTCCACCTACGGGCGCACTACTGACCTCCACGTAAGTTTAATTAAATTTATGTATTAATTACATTATATATATATATATATATATACATAGATAATTAAATTAATTTTAATTTTTTAATTATGTAGTTGAGCGTCCGACAGAGGATTGCAGAGGCCGAGACGCAAGCCACCGCCACGACTACTGCTGAATCCGGAAGCAGCGGTACCCCTCCGGCTGTTGACGTGGACCGGTGTTACCTTGACGTTGCCCCGACCTCCAAGGGAAGGGTCATTGGCCTTGGTGGGATGAGCAGCGCCGTGAGGACACCAAGTGGTCGATCGGCCCGGAGTGCATCGCAGCCGTCCGTATCCTCCACTACCGTCCCGGATCCGAACTTAATGGCAACGTTCGAGAACTACTTCCGTACCTGGAGTACCAATGCGGGTCTGCAGCTGGGGATGTCTGCTGAGCAGATCGAGGCCATCTATCAACAGACGATGGGGCAACCACCGCCAACTCCAACTGCAGGTCCAGCTCCAGATCAAGCTGCAGGTCAAGATGCAGGTCAGGCCGACGGTGGCGACGTCAACTTGAATGAGAATGTGGAACAATTTTTTAACTTTCCGGGCACTGACAACTATCCTGGCAACTATCCTGGTAACTATCCTGGCAACTATCCTGGCAACTATCCTGATTGAACAATTTGAACAATTTAATTTTGTGTTGAACTAATTTATTTTTTTGTTGAACTTATTTAATTTTCTGTTGAACTTATTTAATTTTCTGTTGAACTTATTTATCTTTATGTATATATTTATGTTGAAAAATATGTTAACTGTATATTGCAGTTTATTTGTGTAGTTTATTGGTGTATAGATGAAAATAGAGTGCATTCATTTGTTTCATTGAGTACAAAATAATCTCATTTAGAGTGCATTCTAGATATAGATTTAAACCACTTGAAGAGTGCATTTAGTACAAATTAAAATAGCCTCATATAGAGTGCATTATACATATATTTAACCAAACCACTTGAAGGTGGTAGATGCAACCATTACAACTAGCACAATCAAAATGATTTTGTTCACTTTGATTAAATCCTTGATTTCTTCAGCCAAATTCTTGATTTCTGTAACCAATTTCTTCATCTCTTGAGTCATTTTCTTCATGTCTTCAGTTTCTTGGTCACTTTGATTAGATCCTTGATTCTTGTCAACACCACAGTTTTCTAGAGTATCAGCCCATACAAAGAAACCACATCCACCATCACTTAGGGAGTCAGGACAATTATGAAATATCCTCCCTTTACTTCTAGGTTGTTTAGAAGCATATGTACGACATGCATTTCCACAATAACAAACAAGACCTTGCTGAAATCGAGTAGAAGATGAAGAAGACATGATTTTTCTTTGCAAAATAGAAAAAATCGAATATGGTGTGTGTGAGCTTTGTGTTGCTATTTATACAAAGAATTGAATTAATTAATAAAAAAAAAAACACGCCAAATGCCGACGGAATTAAGTTTCCGTCGGAATTCACCATTTGATAAATGCCGACGGAATTTCCGTCGGCATTTATCTTGACTGACGGAAATTTTGGGCGGTGAAATGCCGACGGAATCAAGTTTCCGTCGGAATTCACCATTTGATAAATGCCGACGGAAATTCCGTCGGCATATATCTTGGCTGACGGAAATTTTGGGCGGTGAAATGCCGACGGAAATATAAGTCCGTCGGCATTTCCGTCGGGAAATCTCTAAAACTTTCTTTTTTTCCACTTCACTTTCGTATTGCACCAAAACTTTCTACTGCCTAATTTTTTTATGCTCATGCTCGGGTGTTCAGAAACATCAAATTACGGTACATTTTCTACCATTTTTAATTTACTCTATATATAAAATTCAATATAATGTAATTACATGTGTTATATATATCATAAGTTTTGTTTGAATTTATTATAAGTTTAGTTTAGTAATGTGTTGCTCCACTTAAATGTTTAGCAGATGGATTTGCCTGACCGTCGTTGGATGTATTGTACTCCTAGAATGATTAGAGGAAATGTGAATGTGGAATTTTATAATGAACTCGTGTTATTTGTTGAATTTGCAAAAAGCCAGCCACATTACATGAGTGGAAATTGCATTAGGTGTCCGTGTAATGCTAAGAAATGTCAGAATAAGCAATATAAAGAGATTGATGAGGTCCTAGTACATATTGTGAAGAATGGTTTCGTTGATAATTATTATAATTGGACTAGTCATGGCGAAACACGTTGGCCTTATAGATTTGATGAAGTGTTTTACTATTACACTGTTGGAATCTATCAACAAGAAGCAAATTTCGATCATGTTGGCACTAGTAACGAGGTAGAACAACGGTTTGGGGACGAAGAACAACAGTTTGGGGACGAAGAACTACAGTTTGGGGACGAAGAACAACAATTTGGGGACGAAGAACAACAGTTTGGGGACGAAGAACCGAATATGTTTGGGGACGAAGAACAATAGTTTGGGGACGAAGAACCGAATATGTATCAAACAATGATCAGGGAAGCTGGTTTTTCAAACATGGAAGAGGAGCCGACGAATGAGGCATTTCGATTTTATGAGATGCTCAAATTAGTCGAAGAAGATTTATATCCGGGTTGTGAATCTCACTCGACAAATTTACCTGGGTTATATTGTGAAGGGCTACAGATTTCATACGTGTGAAATCTGTCGCCGTCCAGAGTTGAAAAAGGATGAGCGTACAGGTAAATTCCCAAAGGCTAGCTACACACTGGATAAACCACAAAAACAAATATTGTGTAGGTGGATAAAGGAGTTGAACTTTCCGGACGGCTACGTGTCGAACTTGAGTCGATGCGTAGACACAACAACGGGTAAGGTTGCAAGGATGAAGAGTCACGATTGTCATGTATTTATGCAACGCTTGATACCGATTGCGTTCAAGGAACTTCTTCCTCTCAATGTGTGGAGGGCTATCATTGAATTAAGTCTATTTTTAAGAGATTTAACGGCTACAACGATCACGATCGATGATATGATTCGTTTAGATGAAGACATTCCAGTGATTTTGTGTAAGTTGGAACAAATTTTTCCACCTAGCTTCTTTAACTCGATGGAACACTTACCCGTTCACTTAGCGTATGAAGCGAGAATTTGTGGTCCGGTGCAATACAGGTGGATGTACCCATTTGAAAGGTAAAATCTTACTTTTTTTTTATTTCATTACAATTACACATGCATTCTTATAAGTTTTATATATATATATATATATATGTGTGTGTGTATATCAGGTATCTCCACAACTTGAAACGTAATGCTAAACAAAAGGCAAACGTTGAAGCATCGATTGTGAATGCTTATTTGAATGAAGAGGTTGGCATGTTTTGTTCTTATTACTTTGAAGACCACGTCAACACAAAGTTAAGAAGTGCTCCACGTAACTTCGGTGGTACATCCGCTGACGATATCAGTGAAGAGGTCGATGGAATGCTCTCCATATTCAAGTCTAAGGGACGGCCAATAGGAAAACCCACTGAACGATATTGGGAGACGAACTCGGACGCTCATCCATTTCGATTTTATGAGATGCTCAAATTAGTCGAAGATTTATACAACGGTTATATTGTGAAGGGCTACAGATTTCATACGTCTGGGTATGCATCGACAAAGGGAACTACCAACAGTGGCGTCTGCGTTAGCAGTGCGAATTACAATGCAGATGCAAGTGATTACTTTGGGGTGTTACGGGAAGTCGTCGAAGTAGAATATCCAGGATATCCAGCAAAGACTGTAGTGTTGTTCAAGTGTCATTGGTTTGATTCAGGCCATCTAGGAACAAGAATTCACCCGGAGTACAAGCTCGTTGATGTTAGTTCGAAAAGGACGTATGTTGCGGATGATCCATTTGTATTTGCCCATCAAGTATCTCAAGTATACTACTGCACATATCCGGGAGCTCAACGTGGTTATGAATGGCACGCTGTTTGCAAAGTAAAGGCAAGATCAATGGTAGAAGTCCCTAAAAAGGACAAAAATACTGAAGATGAATCTCCATTTCAAACAGAACAAATAGAGACTCCAACTGAAGTCTTTACGGGAGATTTCAATCTTTCTATACCCTTGACGGCTGCAAATCCCCAATTAATCGAAATTGAAGGTGAAGAGGAGGGGGATGAAGAAGAGGATGAAGAGGAGAATGAAGATGAGGATGAAGAGGAGAATGAAGAAGATGAGGATGAGGAGGAGGATGAGTATGAGGATGAGGATGAGGATGAGGAAGATGATTATGAGGAGGAGGAGGATAAGGACGAAGAGGAGGATGAAGACGATGAAGATGAAAATTAATTCAATTAATGTAATGTATTTATTTCTTATTTTATAAAAGTTATTTAATTATTTATCATTTAGGTACAAATTATAAAAATTAAATTTACTATAAATATAAGTCACAACCAATATATATATTAATATATGTGGAAGAAATGAATTTTGTGATTTTTTTAAAAAATATTTTGGTAATTTAGTAATTATATAGAAAAAATTGAATTATTTAAAAAAAAATAAAAAAAAATTGCCAAAATGCTGACGGAATTAACTTTCCGTCGGTATTTACTTTTTGAAAAATACCGACGGATAATCCGTCGGTATTTATCCTTATATAAAACCTCAACTTAGGGTTTTCTATACCCTTTCCGAAATATTATCTCCCACGCCTCCCTCCACCACCTCGCCTCTCTCGCCTTCGCCGCCGTCCGCATCTTCAAACTCGTGGAGCTCGCCGCCCTGACCCGCCGCGTCTACCTCTCCTCCGTCGTCCCAGTTACGATTACAACTACCAAATCAAGGTTTCCGATTCGAAAGAAAAAGGGGAAATGGGGTTGATATCGGGAATGGTGGTGGGGATACTCTTCGGAATCGCGTTGATGGCCGGATGGAAGCACATGATCAACAACCGGAGCAATAAACGAATCTCTAAGGTTTTCTCCAATTATCATTTTCTCTTAATTTTATTGAATTCGAATTTTGGGGTAAATGTTAGTCGTATTGTGGTTACTATTCTTTTTAATTTTTAACCTCCTCCATATTCCACTGCTTTGTTTGCTATCACTGTTAGTTTTGATACTTTGGATTGTGTTGCTTTATTATTCGTTTTGTTGGATTGAAATGTTCAGCATTGTGCCTCTCTCAACAGGCAGTCGATGTTAAACTACTAAGTGCGTTGAACAGGGATGATCTGAAGAAAATCTGTGGTGAGAACTTACCAGAATGGATATCATTTCCTGTTTTTGAGCAGGTAATTGTGTGTTCATAGCTTTCCGATTGGTGGATTAAAACTGTAATGAGCATTTGGTAGAAAAATAAGATTGTGGGATGATACTTTTTCCTGTCTATTTCTCTGTTCTTTTAGAATTCTGATGTTGAAAATGCACTTTGGGTATTATTATATTTATGTTTTATCTCAATTTCTTGTCTTAACTGGGATTGCTCAATGGGGGATTTCGACAAACCACTGCCAATTAATTGTGGTCAGAAAATGAAATTCTGGTCGGGGCCTCCCCGGCCACCTATATTTTTTTTATTAATATTTCGTTTTACTGACGGATATTCCGTCGGTATGTGAATTTCGAAATCATATTTTTTTTATTCATTTTTTTGTTTTACTGACGGATATTCCCTCGGTAAATTGTCGACGTATATTCCGTCGGTCAGATGCCGACGGAATTTCCGTCGGCATGTGACTTTCGAAATCAATATTTATTCAAAAATTAATTTCTTTTATAATTATTTTAATTTATTCTAATTTATTTTATAATTATTTTAATTCATTCTTTCCGACGGAAATTCCGTCGGAATGTTGACCCGGTTTGTTAAACGGGTTGTTCGAAATACCAAGGGAATTTCCCTCGGTAAATCCGTCGGCAATTCCGACGGAAATTCCGTCGGCAAATCCGTCGGAATTTCCGACGGAATTCAAAATTCCGTCAGAAAAAAATGCTGACGCCGAAAAAGGGGACGGCCGACTTTCCGTCGGTAAATCCGTCGGTAACACAGGCGGCCGACGGAAATTCCGTCGGTAAATCCGTCTCTAAAACGCCCTTTTTTTGTAGTGAATTGGAACCATCATCAAGAATCGTACCTGATCTCCATCACATACTTACAGTCCAAAAGTTTAGTTTTCGGTCCTAATTTGCTACTACACTACCGTTGTAATTTTGGTGATGTCGACGAGATTGCTAAATCCACTAAGTCACATCCAAAG
This sequence comes from Galeopsis tetrahit, assembly GCA_963675135.1. Lineage (NCBI taxonomy): Eukaryota > Viridiplantae > Streptophyta > Magnoliopsida > Lamiales > Lamiaceae > Galeopsis > Galeopsis tetrahit. The sequence goes on from OY776130.1 coordinate 6,169,396, forward strand.
AAAAATTGATGTTTTGCTAGTAAATTTGTCGAATCCATCATTGTTGTCTTAGACTCATTAATTGAATTCTAAACTACCAACTCATAAAATAAAGAAGTGATTATAGAATGTTATGATAAAATTTGAAGAGTTCTTCATAAATCATCTTGCACTGTTGCCTGTTGGGCACGGTTGAGTCGTGCAAAGTTATTTATGAAATATTCTTTAAGTTTAATAGTAAGAGTCTCTACTTTATTTGATGAGATGTCTTAGTGGACTTAGAATCAAATTTTAACCTCCAAAATTTAACAGTCTCGTCGACAATCCTAAAATCTAACAATAGTCTAGTAGCAATTTAGAATTGAAAATAGACATTTGGAGTGCATGTAGATTACGAAGGTGATCATTCCTCGAATGATTTCTATGTACTATATATAATAGATAATTATAGTTCACTGCCCCCATCATAAGACTCAATTGAGTTTCCAAACTTAGCAACATAATATTTGGCAACCAAATAGGGGAATACAATTCATCTTCCGATTTCGTACTGGAATGTTATCATTTCCATACCTTGGCCTTTGATAATTGTTATGAATTATATATTTTATAATGTTTAATTTCGGTTTCTTGAGAGTTTTAATTGTGCCTTAGTTTTGGCGGAGTTGATTTGAATAGTTGGTGGATAAATATAAAATTGGATGCAGATTTTTTTTTAAATGTTTCCTGGTGTTTATACTCTTATTTGGAAGAAATGGCTTATTGATTCAATTAGCATAAATCATAGACGACAAATGGCAGTCAAAGCAAATGCATACAAATTGGTCAGTACATTGACTTATTGTTTAACACATGCCAATATTTTAATCTCTATATATTTAGTGTGATGACTGTGTCGACACGGAACACGACAAGATAACACGATTTGTCAGCCCCCTACTTTGATGTATGCTATGAGCTGCCACCTCTATCTGAAGAATCCAAAGATGCATCAAGGACAATCGGTCAAGACTATCTAGGATCATTTGCAACTCAAATTGGGACCAAACTGCAAACTTCTGGTGATATTTATTTCCTTTATATATGATGCAACTCTTTCCAGTTTTGAATATTTCTGTTATGTTTAAAATATGGGACCCCAATGGTTGCAGACCTATGTGTTATATTATATGATTATAAAGCTTTATTTACCTATGTTTCTTGTAATATGTCCTAACCACACACATAGGATGGTTTGTGATGAAGACGAAGCTCCAAATATCATTTAGAAAGTAAATTAAGCAAAGACATGTGAATATCAACTCGAGGAACATTAACGAATTAAAACAATAAAATAAACTAGACTATGAATATGAGACGCTCGTTTTATACAACCTATACATTATTATTCCATAAGGTGTTCTGCTCTAATTGTTACAATTTTCACAATATTATAACAATTACGGATTATAAATTATGGATTAGATAGAATTGATAAACAAACAAATTCGGATGACCAGTACTAATAAATATATTAATCAAAACACGCTTACCATATTAGGACCAAAAATATTAATTGAATTAATGGGTTTAATTATGTTTTGCTTATCTCCTTAATGGGGCTTCTTGCATTGTTTTATGTCATGGCCCAGAGGTAGAAGAGAGATTGTGACTGAGGGGAAATGGCAGCTGACTGAAATTTGCGTGATTTATGATGAAATGTGCGATTACAAATTTAGTTTTAATTAGATTTGTGACTATTAGAGAATATAATAGAATAATATAGGGTAAATTTTTGTTAAAGCCATTTCACTAAGAGATTTATCTAATAAGGAATAGGTTTTTATTTTAAATCTATTAGGGTCAAAATGGCACCTAATAAGACATAATTGCCTTTACCATTTAAATTAATTCTAATTTACAGTAATTAATTTTACAGATTAACATCAAATCCTTATAATTAATGCATATCCTGGAAATACGCGCTTTATACCACCTTCCAGTTTTCAAAATTCCTAAAATACAGAAATTTCGAATCAATTGACTGACTTTCTAGCTGAGAGATTAATTTCTCAAATAATCTGCACTTGGTTAGAGAATCTACACAAATAATTTGAAATTAATAAATATTAATTAGATTTACATCAAATCTTTTTAATTAATGCAGGATTTCTTTACCAAATATTCTGCAGACATCATCGGAGAGATTTCAAGGAAAGAAAACCCATTGTTTCCGGCAAAAAGTTCATTCAAGAAAATCAACACTGTGAGAAAAGGAAAGAAAATCCATTGTTTGAATATGCATACATATATGAAAATAGATTATGAAGTTTAATATGAACAGTGAAATAAATTTTGGTATGTAGAAATGGGTAATAAAATTATGAGTTTATAAACTTAGAAAAAGGTTCATACATGGATATGCATAGTAATATGCACGGAAACGGGGTACATGCATTTTACATATGTGCATATGTGAAATGCACTATACGATATGCATGTATACATGCATACGATAATGTGCATATCTAATGTTCACCTCCATGTCAAGCTGTTGTATCCATGAAACTTCTCCTTTTTTCGCCTAATCCCCGAGTACTAACAAAATTTACAGTAGTAAAAAATCACAATTTCTCAAGAAATTATATACTCACCGTTATTTCTTTCTTCAACAGCCATGGCGATGAGTAACTGCTTCCTCTCCTCCACTTCTTTGATCTCACGCATGATTTCCTTAGTAATTGCCCTTTCCAGCGATATTCCTCTTGGTCGATTCTTGAAATTCCCAGGTGATTCGCTCCTCTGCGTCCTCTTCATTGGAGATGCCGACTTAGAGACTGCAAGAGGGCTGGCTCGCTTCATAGGCGAAGAAGGCTTAGACGCTGAAACTGGTGTGGCAGTTGGAGCAGTTCCGAACGTCTCCTTTGCATTCTTGACTTGTTTGGCTTTCCCCATGTCTTGAACAAGATCAGATTCGTCATTCCGCTGCTGAACCTGAGTCTCCTTCTTCAAGCTCACGTCGTGAAATTCGATTCCAGATCCTCCAGCCCCTAAATCCAGGAACGAACACAATCTGTCCCTTCAAAAATCCCAGAATTGTTGCACGATTCTAAGAATATATCGTCAACAATGAATATCTGAATAGTCACTCACACAAACACTACGAATCAATTCGCTATAATCTGAAAATTTTGGAAAAAGGAACGTCGGCCTCGTGTATGAGTACGCTGAGAACGCCGGCCTCAGCCCAGAAACCGATGATGGAGATGAATTAAATCGTAATCGCGTTTTCTGGAATGAAATGTCAGGATTCGATTTTAAGAAGGTCAAGATTTGTTTGGAATATGCACTATAATTGGGGAATTAATGTGCTGCAATTAAGATTTGAATTTAAAATTCGAATTAATGGGTAAAATATATTAATTAAGGAGTTATATGAATATTAAGGGCATTTAAGGTTTTTTTACACTAATTTGACCATATTAAGGAATTTTAAAAGTTGTAGTTTTTAGTTGCTTAAAACACTATAGAAATGACCTTATTAGTTAATAATCTCAATAATATATTATAGAAATAGTATAATGTATAATAGGAATAGTATAATATATTATAGGTAGCAATCTTTTATTTTCTTGTTTATCTATTTCCTTGCGTATCTATTTCCTTGTGTATTTCACTTGTAATCCCTATATATAGTGGACCTCTCTTATCATCTCATTAACGGTGATTGAATATAATTCTCACATGGTTTCAGAGCTGGTATTCTCACATGGTATCAGCCTAATACACTGAAACCCTTTTTTCGGCGTCTCCGACGGGCTGGTATCTCCCGTCGCCGCCTTGCCCCTTCCCCCTTCTTCTCAATTTTTTCGGCGTCCTCGACGAGCAGGTATCCCTCGTCGCCGCCTTATTTTTTTTTATCTCGAACGAGCTAGTCTCCCTCGTTCCTTCTCCCGGCCGCTTTTAGCCGCCACCAACGAGCTTGTACTCCTCGTCCCCCTTCTTCTTCTCCTCGAACGAGCTGGTCTCCCTCGTTCCCTCTCCCGGCCGCTTTTAACCGCCACTGACGAGCTTGTATTCCTCGTCCCCCTTCTTCTTCTTCTCGAACGAGCTGGTCTCCCTCGTTCCCTCTCTTGGCCGCTTTTAGCCGCCACCGACGAGCTTGTATTCCTTGACCCCCTTCTTCTTCTCGAGCGAGCAAGTCTCTTTGTCCCCCCCCTTCTTCTTCTTCTCGAGCGAGAAAGTCTCCTCGTCCCCCCTAATTTTTTTTTCTTTGAGCGAGCACGTCTCCTAGTTCCCTCTCATGGCCGATCAAGTTATCTCCATGACTTTTTTCACTCATATGGTGTTAGTCACACTCACTTACACTCTAATTTTCTATATAGCCTCACGCTACATCTTTTTTCTTCTATTTTTCTCTCTATTCGGAGAGCCCATGATCAATATCATTGGTTGCTCACCCCTTCGATCTATCTGGTTTGTGCTCGAATCAACTGATTTCGACACACTTGCAAGTGTTTCTTGCCTATTTTTTTGTCATCGTTCGTCCTTCAAAGGATTTCGGTGTTTCGATTCATTTACTTCCCGCTTTTTTGTGCCTTGGCATGTCCTATTTGGTAATCCCGAATTTCCGTTATTTCTCTTGCTGTATGACAACAAAAGTGTATTGTTTTGCGGATGGCTTCACGAAGTTTCTATCTCAAACTCGCTTTAGATTGTTGCGTACCAAGCTCGTGTTCATTTACATTCCCAGCTTCGCTTGACCGGGGGTATTAGAGAATATAATAGAATAATATATTATAGGAATAGTATAATGTATTATAGGAATAGTATAATATATTATAGGTAATAATCTTTTATTTCCTTGTTTATCTATTTCCTTGCGTATCTATTTCCTTGTGCATCTCACTTGTAATTCCTATATATAGTGGAGCTCTCTTATCATCTCATTAACGGTGATTGAATATAATTCTCACAGCGACGACAAAACAATAACAAATCAGTCGCTTCAACAAGGAATCTTAGAACAAAGTCAATTTGTTACGGTTTATGCGCAAATTTAACCACAATTTTTCGTTGCAAATTAAGACTACAAAACATCGTTATTTTGTGTTTGACTGAAGTTACGTTGCAAATTCCGTCACAATTTGCGATGGATTTAATTTCCGTCGTAAATTTTATTGACTTAGTGTGTTTCACCATTTAATTCGTAATTTGCAACGGTTTTTGAGTCCAGGTGCGGGCGGGCCTTTAATAATATACCTTACACGTCAAATATATATGCACTGCCAGAATTTAAGTCAAAAATTGTAAGAGGCGTATATTTTAAAATTTTCAAAATATCACCATATCTTTTTTATCCATTTTCAACATCATTGGCCATGTAGAGTCGAGTTGCATCAAATAAAGGTATGGTCTCATACAGTGACGGACCCAGAAATTTTCGGTAGGGAGGCCCGATTAACATTATTATAAAAAAAATATATGTACTCATTTTCATCAAAATTTCACATTATAAAATTGCCAACACGTCACATTTCATTAAATTAAATTGATCGGATAAGTTGATTTTTGCTATGTTTTGGTACAAGTTAATACTCCCTCCGTCACGTGATAACTTGCACATTTTAACCGATTCACTTTAAAAAATAATTGAATTTAGTAGTGTAGAGTCAAATAAGAAATCGTATTTTGAGTGATTTGATAAGGTGTAAGGAGGATTTAGTAGGATGTAAAATAGATTTAGTGAAATTTAGGATAAAATGTAGACCCAAAATGAGTGACGATTTTAAAATAAAATAATGTTCGAATATATATTAATTTTGTGGATTATTTTTATATCAGAAGTGTGCAAATAATTATAAAACAGAGTACGGAGTATTAATTTTAATATGTGTGAAATTACCAAAATAACCCTAACAAATTTACAAAATTAGTGGGGGGCCCACGGGCCCCCCTGGGCATAACGTAGGTCCGCCACTGGTCTCATATAGACTTGGCCTTTAATTTTTTAAGCATAAATTGTCGAAAATCGAATTGTTTTTTCATGGCTTTTAATTTTTTTCTAATTAAACCATACAAAACGAGAATTCAATCACATATTACACTAAACTTCTACAAATCTATAAAAAAGAACACACAACAAATACACAATTGTAAAATATAAACAATTAAACAAATCCTAATTTTTTTTAGCATCAATATCAATTAAATAACTTAGAAATTTAATAAAACAATATAATATTATAATTTAAAATTTATAAAATAAATAAGTATTTTTTTTTTACCTCAGTAAATTCACTATCAATGGCAGTACAACCACGAGGCGCTCAAGCCAGAAAGAGTATTCGTGGAGGAGGGGTAACAATTATGCTGAAATTTGAAAACTAAAGTATTTTTTTTTTAATTTAATTAAAAGTGTACTGGTGGAATTATTTATTGGGAATCAGCCCAAACTTCACAACTTCAATGGGCTTTGGACTAATAACTAATTATTTTGGGCCTTTTAATTTCTATCAACTGTTATGCACATATTACGGATACACGATACATATACAGTTTATATATATATATATATATAATATTTTCATATATAAATATATAGTAAAAAAAAAGTTTGGGGGTACCCCCATGTCACTTCATAGGTCCGCCTCTGGTTTTAGGCCTGCTTCCCGACGGAATTTTCCGTTGGTCGTTCAAATTGCGTCTACCGACGGAATAATCCGTCGGTAGCTGACCCTCTTTGACCCACCGCCTCGGATACCAATGAAAAGACGCGTGAAATAAATATTCGCGCACTACCGACGGAAATATCCGTCGGTAGCGTTTTTTTTTTTTATAAGAACTGCCGAAGGCAGTTTCCTGAAGAAGGAAATTTTTTTTTTACTTTCCTCTCCTCTGTTCGTGGTGGTCTCGTGCGTGGATTGAATTTTTCTTGTGCGTGGATTGAACGACAAAGAGCATAACGATCATCTACCCCAATTTTCTTCAATTTAAATGGTACGTTTTATAAATTCTTAATTAATTTTAATTAAGTTATTATATTATTGCATGTTAATTATTATAAAACTGTTATTAAATTATTATAAATTGCATGTTAATTATTATAAAATTGCATGTACGTAGTTGATGAATATGTATAATTAATTCAAATATATGTCAGTACGTGGATTATATGTTTTTTATTGGTTAATTGTAATTAATTAATTGTTCGTGTTATGTTATATATAGTGTAGTTCTTGATAAAAAAAAAAAATTTACGTTAGTCTATTATATATTTTGTTAGTTAGTTTTGATAATTAAACTAGGTTGTTATTGTTGATTAAATTAGTAATTATTGTTATAAGTAGGGGTGTTGTTTGATTAATATAGTAATTATTGTTATTGTTTAAATTAAGTCATTATTAATTAGTTTGGTAAATTATTGATTTCATTAGTAACGTAATTTGTTATTGATTAAATTAGGAAATTATTGACTTAAATTACTAAAATGTTATTAATTAAATTAGGAAATTATTGATTTCATTATTATATTAATTATTGATTAATTTATTATATTGTTAAATTTTATCTATTAATTAAAATAGATGAGTCAAGATGCTAGTGGGGCCTCAGGATCTCGACCTAGGCGGTCGAAGGTCTCACTTAGGCCTGAGTCTACTTTGATGTCGGCTCCTACGATGTCGCCATCCGTTCCACAGTAGTCGCCGCCTAGGTTTCAGGGATGAAGAGTCACGATTGTCATGTTTTTATGCAGCGCTTGATACCGATTGCGTTCCGAGACGTTGTTCCTCTCAATGTGTGGAGGGCTATCACTGAATTGGGTCTTTTTTCTAGAGATTTAACATCTTCAATGATCAGATCGATGATATGATTCGTTTGGAGCAAGACATTCCAGTGATTTTGTGTAAGTTGGAACAAATTTTTCCACCTAACTTCTTCAACTCCATGGAACACTTACCCGTTCATTTAGCGTATGAAGCCGGAATTGGTGGTCCAGTGCAGTACAGGTGGATGTACCCATTTGAAAGGTAAACTCTTACATGTTTCATTTTTTATAGTACATGCATGTTCACTTAATTAATATTTTTTTTTTTATTATTATAAATCAGATATCTCCACAACTTGAAACGCAATGCTAAACAAAAGGCAAATGTGGAAGCATCGATTGTTAATGCATATTTGAAGGAAGAGGTTGACATGTTTTGTTCTTATTATTTTGAAGACCATGTCAACACTCGGTTGAGAAGTGAACCACGTAACTACGGTGGTAGAGGTAGAGACAATATCGGTGAAGAGGTTGATGGAATGCTGTCTATATTCAAGTCTAAGGGACGACCAATAGGAAAATTCACTGAACGAGAGTGGGAGATGAACAGAGAGACAGAAATAGCACAAACGTATGTGTTATTGAATTGTGATGAAGTTCAGCCTTACATTGAGTAAGTATTACATATTTTTATCATCCAATAAAATTATATATTAATAACTACTTCATTTATGTAATTTAATATTAATTTTGATTGGATGTTGTGAATTAGGATGTATACTCAAGAACTAAGACGAACAGAACAAAACATCTCAGATACAGATATAGATGCTCGTCTTCAACATGATTTTCCCTGATGGTTCCAACGTTATGTGAGTACCATTTCCTTAAATTTTACGTAAATAAATATGATTCATAATTATTGTTAATTATTTGAACTATATAGGGACAGTCAAACGATTTTGAGAATCGATTCTTAAGGGATCTCAGTAAAGGACCACTACGTCGTGTAAAGACTTACAACGACTATATTGTGAAGGGCTACAGATTTCATACATCCGAGTATGAATCAAGAAAAGCGACTACCAACAGTGGTGTTTGCATTAGTAGTGTAAACTACAATGCAAATGCAAGTGACTACTATGGGGTGTTGCACGAAGTCGTTGAAGTAGAATATCTGGGATATCCAGCAAAGACTGTAGTGTTGTTCAAGTGTCATTGGTTTGATTCAGGCCCTTCAGGAACAAGGATTCATCCGGAGTACAAACTCGTGGATGTTAATCCGAAAAGGAGCTATAGCGGGAATGATCCATTTGTATTTGCCCATCAAGTATCTCAAGTATACTACTGCAAGTATCCAGTACGATCACGTATTAAAATTGAATGGCACGCTGTTTGCAAAGTAAAAGCAAGATCAATGGTAGAAGTCCCTACAAAGGAAAAGAGTGATGAAGATGATTCTCCGTTTCAAACGGAACAAATAGAGGCTAGAACTGAAGTCTTTACGAGAGATTTGAATATCCACGTAGACTTGACGGCTGAAAATTCACAATTGATCGAAATTGAAAACGATAATGGAAATGAGGAAGATGATGAAAATGAAGAGGATGATGAAGAGGAAGAGGACGAAGAGGAGGAGGATGATAAAGAGGAGGAGGAAGATGAGGCAAATAATAAAAATGTAGATGAAGAAGATGAAGAGGAAGAGAAAGAAGATGAATATTAAATTATATAATGTAAGCTAATTATTTTATGAGATGTACAATTTAAAAAGATTTATTTATCATTATGTTACAACTAAAAAGTGTGAAAATAAATTAATTTTTTGGAATTTTTAAAAAAATATTAGTAAAAATATGAATATTTTAGTATTTTAAAATATATAAATTATAAAAAATTAATTTACAATAAAAATAGATTACAAATTTAATTATTAATGTATGTGAAAGAAATTAATTTTGTGAATTTTTTAAAAAAGAATGGGCCGAAAATGAGTACATATACAATTAATATTACAATTACAAACAAGTAACACACTTGTCCGAGTGGTAGGCGCCCCTGACTAGGCGCCCACACACCCGGGTTCGGGGCTGGGCTGGGTCGGGTCGGATACAGGCCCGTTAATTTTTTTTTTCAGGTTACGTTACCGACGGTCACCGACGAAATATAATTTCGAATTTAAAAAATATAAAATTGAATTTTGTCGGTAGTTCCGACGGAATTCCCGACAGAAACCGACGGTTATTTAAAAAAAAAATGTTAAAATAAAATCACGTCGGTAACACCGACAGACTACCATCAGAATTTATTTCTTTTTCAATTATTTTTATTTACCTTACCGACGGCATTGCCGACGGAATACAGACCCGATTTAAAAACGGGTCATCCGTGTTACCGACGGAATGATATCCGTCGGTAGACTCGACTGTTTAATTCTGTCGGGAATTCGTCGGTACTACCGACAGAATAAAATTTTCCGTTGGTAAGCCTTACCGACAAGGCTAGCACCGACTGAAAAATTCCGTCGGTAACCACGGTTACCGACCGCCATTCCGTCGGAATTTTCGTCGGTAAAAGGCGTGTTTTTTGTAGTGGAAACGTGTATGTTGAAAAGTGTAAGGGTGCAACACAATATTACTGAAAAGTGCAACACAATTTTTTTATTATAAAATGTAAGTTACTATAATTGAGAAGTGCAACACAGTTTTTAATAAAAGTGTAAGTCATTATAACTAAAAAGTGCAACACAATATTACTTAAAAGTGCAACACAATATTTTTTATTAAACAATGTAAGTCACTATAATTGAAAAGTGCAACACAGATTTTACAAAAAGTGCAAGGTCATTATAACTTAAAAGTGCAACATTTTAATAAAAAATGTAAGTTATTATAAGTGAAAAGTGCAACACAATATTATTGAAAAATGCAAGTTCATATAACTAAAAGATGGAATATAACATTATCAAAAAATGTACATCAATATAACTGAAAATATTATTAAAAAGTATAAGTTACTACAATTAAAAAATAACACAAAAAAATATTACCAAAAAAAAAAAAAAAGTCAACTAATAAACTTAATTACACAAGAACCACTAAAAAAAAAAGGACTCTTTGTTGGAGTCAATGTCAACCTCTCTCACCACTCACTTCCCATAATACCCAACATTTGTATAATACAATGTCAAAATCATTTCTTCTGGATCGAGTTGTAAGTTAATTAATTTATCTTATTGTGGGAGAATCGGAATTGTTCAAATATGAACAACATATTTTTTGGGCACTTGTTTCTTGCCTATCCCGGCTATACATCGATCATGCTGCCGACCTCCCAAATTAATACTTACTTCGTTAATACATCAAATTTATCATTTTAGACGTCACTTTTTTAATTATTTATTTTTATTTTGTCAACATCTCAATATCCATCTCTACATTTTCTCTTTATCATCTTGTTTAATTTCTACCTTCTTCTATACATATCTATTTCTTATATATTTATACCTCAATACCTCACTATACATTTATTAGGTAATTAATTCATTTTTTTAGAGAGTATTATATCATATATATTGCATCTTTTGTTATGCAACAAAAAGATGGAGATTATGAGAGTAAAGCAAAAGATTATTACCACATGACTCGATATTAATATGTGTAATTCATTTAAAGGAGCTAATCGCTAAAAATAAAGATTGTGTACCACGAAATCACAACCGCATAATTTTTTTAGATATATATATTGAATTAACGACGCATAACCAATTAATCTAATTAATTGATTTATTTTATACTTAATTAAATTGTTTTTATTTTGCAATACATCTACAATATGATTAATTAATGTAAAATGTTATACTACGGTGTAAATCAGTGTTCGTGCTCTTGGTTTCTTTGCAAATCATTCTTCTTGATGTGAAAAATCGTGGGTCTCTCCACCAGACTTTTTATGTCCATCGTGTTGGTTGTATTAGGAATATTGGGTATTAGAAAGGGATTAGGGTTTACTGTTTTCTGGTATATTTTGGTCCATATTATTTAGTAGTTAATTTAAAATTCATGTTTATAGTTAATCTAAAAGTTTGTAATGTATATATATCCATTCTCATCTATATGGTATCAGAGCTTCTTCACGGTAATGCATTTTTTTTTTCAATCCTCACGATCGCGTGACCTCCATCTCCAAGATTCAAGAATATTTTTACATCTCCTAGATCCTGTTTTCTCCTCTACGTACCTATTAGGTCTAGCTAATTGATTTCATCTTCATAAAAAATGTGAATGATCTTAATTCTGCGTAATCTTTATTTTTTAAAATGCTGGAATACAATATTGAAAAGTGTTTTATTCTTTTTGAAGCCAAGTACGGTATTACAATTAAAGATATCAAACATGCAAAAGAGTAATTCAAGAAGACTTCATTAGTTATTTCGGACGGAATCAAAGAGTAATATATAATGACTTTTATGAAGTCTAACCCTAATTAAATATTTAATCAAATTGTTATTCGATATACCATACCGAATCATACTGATACATACATACAAAACAAATTCATCATATTGAAAAAAATCAACATCAATTCCGTACCCAAAAAATTTCGATTGGTATATAAAAAATTGCATATTATATATATCATATATAGCAAATTTTCAGTACATACCAATTTATATCGAAAATATTGAATTATTATTTTGTACTGAAATTCCGATATATCAATTTATGTCCACTTGTTCATATAATAAGATAGAACTTGGATTGACTTGTTGAAAACTTAGTATGATGTGGAGAGAGAGTAGTATATCAAAGAGTAATATTTCCTACAATAATTAAGAAATAATCACTCCTATATATTTAAAATATAAGTTATTTTAGATAAGTGCACATATATTAAAAAAATAATTATTTTCTCAATCCCTTAATTAATACTTATACTTCTCATTAAAAAAACACATTTATGTAAATATTTATTAATTTTAAGGTTAAATTTATAAGAAACACAATTAATTTACATTAAAAAATGTAAAAAATCATAAATATAATTTGCAATTTAATGAGTGTACGTAATATAATAAAACGTGAGAGTAAGTAGTTTAGTAGAAAGATAATGTGTACTTTCATTGGGACGAATAGCTTAGATTTCACCGTAGTGTAAATTAAGTCGAACGTAGCTAATTAAATATTTAATCAAATCGTTACCCTGATCACTTGTGTAGCTATATAAGATAGGGCTGGAATAGGCTTGTTGTATAAGGAGAGAATGGGGCAGCCGGATAAGCAAGATCAGTTGCATCAAAATCCGGTGACAATCGATCCGCAGTCTCCTCCTCCACCTGTAGATGAACAAGATTACAATAAGCCGTCGCCGCCGCAGCCCTTCCCTCCGCCACCGCAGCAATTCCCACCTATGCAAGATGATAATAATAATAATAATGTTCAACACTTTCCTCCTCCTCCTCTTCCCCAACCTACGGAAGCTAATAACATTGAACACTTTCCTCCTCCTCAACCTCAACCTCAACCTCAACCTGCAATTGGCCTTCTGCAGCCCTGGAAAATCGAACTCTTCGATTGCATGAAAAACCCGCAAAACGGTAATTATTCTATGTCCTCAAAATTAATCTTCGGGATATAAGTTAATTTAGTTCCATAATTTTCTACTTTTTTTTTTTGAAATGGTCTCAAAATAGTTAAAGATACCAATTTAGTCTCATTTTCTTACACTTTGTTTTATTTTGATCTCAAAAAAGTTAAATGTACCAGTTTAGTCTCATATTTTTACAATTCGTTCTATTTTAATTTCAAAAAAGTTAAATGTAATTGCGAAAACAAACTGCAAATCATAAACTCAAATAATTCTTAATGACGCATGCATTATCCTTTTGCATTTTCTTCTTTATTCAAATGGATTATTATGATTTTTTTTGTTCCTAATGCAAATTAATGATTTTTTGTTATTAACTATATATCTGATTACTTACTTTTTATTATAATATTTAGAGATTATTATAATTTTTAGGTTTAAAAAAAAATATTGGTCCGATGCGGTCCAAAGACCGCCCAACTAGTGATTAATTTCTGATATATATTTAATTTTCATTTGGGTGTTGATTAATATAAATATTACATAATATTTCAGCTCTTATCACATTGTTCTTCCCATGCGTGACGTTTGGACAAATTGCGGAAATAGTGGACGCTGGAAGTACCTGTAAGTATATACTCCCTCCGTACCGTAATTACTATCACACTTTCCTTTTTAATTAAGACGTCCTACAATTACTTTCACACCCTTAAAATGGAAAACCCTTTTATATTCTCCACCCTCACAATATCCTCAAATTCACACAAATGTCATTATTTTTTCTCCACACATACCCAAAAGTCAACTCATTCATTTACTTTATACATAAAGATTTACAAAATTACCCCTTAAAATCCCCACTAAATTTACTTTTCTTATTCCGCGTGCCACTTCACATGTGAAGATAATCGCGGGACAGCGAGAGTATCTCAATTGATACTCTTCCCGTTTTATAAAGTTTGTTGCATTTTTTTGTATAAAATTAAGGAACATAATTTTACCCTTTTACTTTATTTTTTCAATTTCCCTCTTCAATCTTTATTTGTTAAAAAAGTCAATAATATATTTTTAAAAATAAATAAATATTGTAGAGATTAATAGGAGTAATTTAAGGAAATCATTGATAAAAATTACTCCCTCCGTCCCATAGGAATTTGCACCCTTGGAACGGCACACATATTAAGAAATGTGTAAGAAAATGTGTAATGAGTGATGTTTTGAGGGATAATTTTGTAAACTTTTATATATAAAGTAAAGTAAAAAGTAGATTGAGTGTGGAAAAGTAATGGCATATGGATAAATATGAGTATATTTTAGGAGTGGAGGTTATGAAAATATTTCATTTTATGGAGTGTGCAAATTGGTATGGGACATCCATATATGGAAAGTGTGCAAATTTCCATGGGACGGAGGGAGTAATTAATATGAAAGACAATAAACTTTATGAAATAAAATGTAAAATCGACAAACTTTATGAAAGGAGTAACATATTACTACAATTGAGTTTAATTAATTGCATTTAAATATTTTAATCATGATTAATAATTAATTGTAGCATGTACAACGAGCGGAATGATGTACACGGTGATCCCATGTTTCATAGCGACGCCATACCGAACCAAAATGAGAAACAAGTTTGGGTTGGTTGAATCCCCAGCACCAGATTTTGTAATTCACTTTTTCTGTGAATGTTGTGCTCTCTGTCAAGAATATAGGGAACTCGAGGAAAGAGGCATTGACCCTTCTATAGGTATATATATATTTCTTACACCACCGTCTGTTTCATAATTGTTTGTACATTTGTCTTATTTGTCCATTAATTCCACAATTGTTTGCACACCTTAAAAAAGAAATTCCTCCATAAATCTCATTCTCATAAAATTCACATATTTATACAAAATGTCATTACTTTTAAGCTTATTTCAATCACTCTTTTTACTTTATTCATATAAATTTACAAAATTACTCCAACACTTCACTCATTACATTTTTTTTTTTTAATAAGTGTGCCCAATTTGTGGTGCAAATACTTTCGGGATGGAGGGAGTATTTAATTTCTCTCAACTATATAGTATGATTTTTTTTTTAAAATTACTTGTCAAATGAAATTATTATGGGATGAATTTATAAGTATGTAGCTTAATATAGAACATAAAAGGTTATTTTGTGTCGCAGAATTTGAAGTAGTTCATTTTTTGTCAAGATGATACTTTCTTGGACGATTACATCCTTAATGTAAGTGAACTAATAAATGAAAGAATTGGTGATATGGGATTAACATATAATTGTAGACAAAAACTTATATGAAATATTTTATATATGAAATATAGTTAATTAAGGTAAATTTGTCAGTTAAATTCGGATCAATGCAGGTTAAATTGAACTAAAATATATTATTTTGCTTTTAAGTATTATTTCATTACATGGTTAAAATCATGTTACTACATGATCATAACTTTGTCACTATAAGGTCAAAAGTGTATTACTACAAGTTTAAAAATATTCTGAACATTTAATTTTCTGGGTAAATTTTTTTGACATGCAGTAGTTATTTTTGGTCTTGTAGTGATAATATTTTAGTTTTGGAGTAATAATATATGATCATGTAGAAACCACCTGATTGTAATCCACAATTTTTTTAATGACTCGAATTCAGATTTATGACCAATGAATTTTTAAAAATGATTTTAATTACACATATTTCATTTATGAAATATTTCAATAAATATTGTTGATAATAGCATGGACATAAAAATGATACTTCCTCCATTCAGACTTAAAAAATCTAATTTTCATTTTAATCTGTTTAAATTTAATATGTTCAATAATTTTCATAATTGATTTTTTTTTTTAATATACTGATACATTCTTCACTTTTTACTTTACACATCTACTTTATATATAAACAAATAATTAATTATATCATTTAAAACCTATGTCAAGTGAATCATACCTTCCTCATGGTTGAATTAAGTTGTGGTATATCATGTAGGGAGCGGTAAAGGTTTAAAATGATGTTGAGTTGAATTAAATGATGGTATGAACTTAATTTACGATCTTAAATATATCTCTGTTACAATATGGTACAAACTTATTTAGATTAGTCTGGTATAAAATTGATTATATACAGAAAACTGAGTTGATTTGGTTAACAGTGGTTGACCGTTGATTTGGTCTTTCTTTTTTTTAATTTTTTCTAAAAAACGTGTATGTTGAAAAGTGTAAGTCATTATAATAAAAAAGTGCAATAAAATATTACTGAAAAGTATAACAAATTTTTTTATTAAAAAATGTAAGTCACTATAATTATAAAGTACAATACAGTTTTGATGAAAAGTCTTATCAACTTTAAAATTTAATAATAAAATATGTAATGACATTTGCTAACATTTCGCGTAATATACCGTAATAATTAATAGGTGCTGATTTATATATATTTCAGGATGGTTGGGAAATGTGGCGAAGAAGAAGCAACAATCTGGAGTGACACCTCCAATGCAGCAAAGGATGTTCTGATGATTTAACAATCTCAATTTATACGCACGCACGTTTTCTTTAAAATTCCAAACTCCTTTTTTCTTTTTTTTAATGATGTATTAATGAACTAATGTTTAACAAGCTACGTACATTATTTGATTTTTTTAGGGAATGTTTACTTTGTGATTATTATTTTTTTTGAACCAATGTTACTCATGTTATTTAAAAATTAGATTTTGAGTTTTAAAATTCTATACTTATTTTTCTTTGTGATTTTGTAATACCCAAAAATTTTATAAATAATAAAAAATAGAAATTAATTTAATTTATATATAATGTAAAAAGAAAATTATAATATATTATTTATAGATATACACGTATGTATGTTTATATATATATTTAATCAAGTAAGTAATTAATGTATCTTTTGATTTTCATATAAAATATAGTATTAATATCACACAACACCCTCATACGTTACATGCACATTTTTAATTAATTGGACTCCTCTTCTTCCAATGCATGTATTTCTTATAATTAGAATTAAATTGATATAATGGTTTTAACAGTTTCGTATTCATATTTTACTTCCAATCACCAATGCTATATATAAGTTTAGTATACGTAAGTGTTAAAGGATATCAACCTAACTCTATCAAATATTATTTTGATTGAATTAATTAGCTTCAAAGAAAATTCAGCTATTTGTTATTTTATGTATTGCACGGCAAGGCGACAATATAACTATGATAAATAATTCATGCGAGGCTATCACGTATACATTCATCTATCGAGGCAACGGTAATCGCAAGAAGGACTAAAGCTAGAATTCGTCCATTGTATATTTTCACTCGATTTCAAGGTGGGGATTTATATTATCTTGTTTGTCATTATTAAATGTGATATGTGATTATTTTGATATTCATGGGAAGTATGATTTCTAACTTATTATGTTTGTCATTATTCAATGTCACATGTGATTATTTTGATGTTCATGTGAAAGATGTACGAGGATAGGTCATCTGACCTTTATAAACGAGGATAGGTCATCTGACCTTTATAAACGAGGATAGGTCATCTGACCTTTATAAACGAGGTGATGATATTGAACTATTACATATTGAGTATACATATTTAATGTGATTTATCAAATTGATTACTTGTTGTATTTAGTTTTGACAAGCATGTCCCCACTGAGCTGTGGTTTGCTCACCCTTTATTTCGATCAACATTTTCAGATTAAGGAGCTGGTGGCGAGGAGGAGCGGTGGATGAAAATCTTTCAATAAAATTAATTAAGACGTTGTTGTTTTCTAGATATTTTTAATTCTATTGAGTTGCTATTAATTAATTCTTTAAGCTTCCGCCGCTGATTGTTAATTAACTTTATTGTAAAATAAAATTGTAAGCCTTATTTCTTAAGTATAAATTTTGGTTCATGCCCTTTTTATTTTTAAATTATCAATTATTTCGTAAAATCTATTTTAATGAAAATTGGGGCGTGACAGATTTAAAATTGGATTTTTAAAATTCACTTAAAAGTTAAAATCACCCCTATCAAGGGCGAATTCAGAATGAGAGGTTAGGGGTCAGAAAAAAGTAATGATAAAAATACTTACAAATGTATAATTATAATATACTATATAGGCATTATATTTATATTAAATTACATTAATATTAATTATTAAGTTTTCTGAAAAATATCAATATTTTTTAAATCTATTAGACTAACTAATTGAATATATATATATACGATTTTAATATGGAAATGATGGTGAGATTTTTATGGAATCCACCACCTACATAAAATACTTGTACATACTAAAGTGTACAAGTTATTTGCATATTATTATTGTATTATATCGAGTAGTGTTGATAATTGAAAAATTAAATGAACATTTATATTCAAATTATTGAACAACAAAGATATTATTTATTTATTTTACTAATATTGTGTAAAATTAAAGAAATTTAACAAACTAAACTATCAATCATATTTTCTTCATCAATTTCTTTTTATAATGAGCTAAATTTTATTTGTTTATATAATATTACTACATGGATTAATTAAAAACTTGTTTCAAATAAATACTAAAATAATACAAAAGTGATAAGTTTTTAATAATAATAGATTCAAGCATTTAAAATATTGGAGTATCATTTTAAGACAAGTTTTACAATTAAAATACATATAAAACAATATCTCTTTTATATATAAATACCAAAAGCACAATACAAAAATTCTTTTGAGATGACTTGTGTAATAAACTCACTAATTAAATACTCTTCGTCCCAAAATTGTTTGCATACCCATAAAAGGAAACTCTTCCATAAACCCCACACTCACAATATTCACATATTTACACAAAATACTATTATTTTTACACTCTTTAATTCCAATCACATTTTTTACTTTATTCATATAACTTTACAAAATTACCCCTCAAAACTCCACGCATTACACTTTTTTCTTAAAAAATGTGTCCATTTTGTAGTGCAAACACTTAGGGGCTGTTTGGTTAGGGATTGTGGTGGATGGGATGGGGATGGAGATTTGAAAAATGTGGATGGGGGTAATCCATGAATGGTAATTGAATAAAAATTGTGTTTGGATAGAGATTGAAAAATAGGTGTGGATGGAGAACTTTATGGCAAATCAATAGTGATGCTGTATTATTTTATTATTGTTAGTTAGTAGAGTAATTAGTGTAAGGAAGAAAAGTAGAAAAGAGAATAAATGTGTGGAAGAAAAGTAGGAGAGAGAATAAATGTGTGTAAGAAAAGTAGGAAAGAGAATAAATGTATGGAAGAAAAAGTAGGAGAGAGAATGAGTAATTAATACTCCCTCCGTCCGCCTATAAGTGTTACGTTACTTTTTGGCACAGAGATTAAGAAAAGTGATTAAATAATACTAGTACAAGTGATGTGATTGAGAGAGGAGAGAGATAGAGAGAAAAAGTAAGATATAAAGTAAAGTGTAAGAAAAAGTACTTACCAAAAAAGGTATGGAAAACTTATAGGCGGACGGACCAAAATAGTAAAATGAGAAGCTTATAAGCGGACGGAGGGAGTATAAAAATATGATGATGTAACGGTATAAAAATAGGTATATAGATGTATTATAGGGATGGATGAGTATTGAGATGGGTATTTGGATGGAGAGGGATGGGATGGGGGATGGGCCAATCCCAAACCAAACACACCCTTATAGGATGGGGGAGTAATTTTTTAAATTAATCTATTATTAAATTTACTTAATTTAAAAAAATATATGAAAATACTACTCCTATAATTTAAAAAAATATGGATGGATGGGTGGGTGGGTACGTACGTAGGTAGGGTTTGGGGGTGTGCAAACCCCTCTTGCCATGATTGTACGTCTGCACCTGCTATTAAATATATTTATTTAACATAAAGTTAAATTCTTATAATATCACTTCAATTATTATAATCTCTCTTAATCCAGTTTGAACCAACATCAAACTGAATCTTGTTGAAAAGATTGTAAGTGTAATCCAGTTTGAACCAACATCAAACTGAATCTTGTTGAAAAGATTGTAAGTGAGGAGTGTAGTAGTAGAAGAGGGCAATTAAGTTGTGAAGTGTTACTTTAGCCTAAAACTCAAGAAGAAGATCGAGTACTAGGACTCAGAGTTCCTAAGGATCAAACACTTAGAAGAAGTGCTCTTGATCAATGCACCCTTGACACTATAAAACAAGTAATTAATTTCAAAAGATAAGGAATTGTCTTGTTCGATCAGAGAAGTGGATGTAGGAGTTTGAGTCTCTAAATCACTATAATTTGCGTGTAGTATTGTCTTTACTTTCAGTAATTTATCATTCATACACTCACAATATTCTGCACAAAAACTGACAAGTTTTTATATTAAGTTTTGCACAAAAAAAAGTTTTGGGTCAACTCCCCTAATAACAACAATTATATAGTGATAACTAAAGTTTTCAAAATCTTTAAGGACTGCACTCATAACTTACTTAGATAGTCTTCCAACTAATTACCTTATAGTTTTTTAGTAGTCTTTCTATCTAAACATTTGTTATTTACTCTGATCAATAAATCAGTCAGGGAGTTTGTCCGATTCAACTTCCTTGATAAGAGGTGATGGTTCCGAAAGGAGTGACACGTGTATGGGGGTGTATGAGGAGAGGGGAGGGGGGAGGGAATACACGTGTGTGCGTTTTTCAAACATTTTCTAACAATAACACATAAAATACAGAGTTAGGTAAGTTGTCCAAGTGTCAAGTACTATGAAAATACCCTTAGAGTGTTTTCATAATTCTATAACAAATAAACAACTATATGGGAAATATGATATTCTCTTTTTATACTCCTTAAAAATACTTAAAGAAAGAATCACCTAGATTTTACTCACACAAAAATTAACTCTTATGTCAACTTATATGAATGCTTAACAGTTTAAAACAAGTGCTTTATCAATAAAATGAACAAGTAATGATCAATAAAATAATAAGCAAGTAACCAAGCAACTAATAACAGAAAGTAATTGACACAAGATGTATAGTGGATCGGAGGCTAAACTGCTCCTACGTCCACTCTCCTAATTTAACTGGATAATTCCTTAAAATCTTGGAATTAACTTGTTTTTAAAGTGTCAAGGTGCACTCTCCTCTTCTTCTTCTCTTGATTTCTTACAACCTTCTCTCATTGCTATACTCTCAAACTACTACGAACTCTACAATACTCTCAAATATCTTTCAAAGTGAAAAGTAGAGTTTTGTTCTTGGGTTACCAACTTAATGTGATATCATTTACAATTAAGAACGAATATAAAGGCTTAAGATGTCACTTTCTAGGCTTAGGGTAATAGTGTATAAGCTTATATAGTAGGGACTAAAGATAACACTCAATAATATGCTTAAAAGCTTTAATCTCTCGAAAGGTTAAGTGTTTGAAGGCTCTTGAATGCTTAGAGTAAATATAACGTGTGTGTCCCGTTATCTTAAAATGATTCAAGATGTGGCCTATTTATAGATGAAACAAACTATCCGTTGGTGGAGATAACAAGTTTATAATCTATAAATTTGAACTTTCAAATTGTTCAAGGGCCTGCATGCAAATAGTACATGCATTCACGTCTAATTCTGAATCCTTCATTCCATTCTCAGAATTTGTTATGTGCAGTGACAGGTGGCAACAAATCAATGGCCTTCTTGGAATAATTTTATCCTTTAGAATAACGGCTTGATCTCATACCAAGTGGATTTCAGTGTTGCTTTGTCATCCATCTTCCTTGTCCATAAGTAAGCCAAGTCCAATTTAGATGTAAGTGACTTCAGGGTACTTGACCTTTCAGGAATGTCTCTTCCATGTTTATTCAGGATACTTGTCTTCTTGTTCTTGTGTCCTTTGACCTTAATCCTTGTTCAATGTGACTTGTACTTCCTTTGACTTGACAATTGCATTTGTCTCCTCTTCATGCCATTTATCCAAAATACTCTGTGAGCCTTTGACTTTCAGTATGTCAACTTATATGGATTATCTTTTGGACTTGTCACTTGCTAAACTAGTCTTCTTTATCTTCATGACACTTGTCTTTATGCTTCTTGTCTTCATTTCTCTTGAACTTTCAGGTCATTTATAATAGATTTACAAAAATCTATCTAATTAAAAATAAAGCTCCCTAACATATATGAGCTCTTCTAACCTGAAAATCTAGACTTGGCAAATTATCATAATTGGGGTTTTTCTAGGGTTTTGGTATCTAATCAAAATCAATTTTCTTTTATTAATATAATCATATCCCAACAATTTTCCCCTTTTTGATGATGCCAAAACCTACTTACTTCAAAAGATCCATAGGGGTTTTTTTTCAGTAGATTTGACAAACATAAGGACAACTAGCCTGTATTTTCTATACTTAGAAAATTTTACAGAATATTTTCAGATTGCAAAAACCTATGAAGGCTAAGTTCTCTTAAATCTATAAAATTAAATCAAGTACATAATCATTTCAATTTTTATCTAGAGCATTGTTTAGATAAATATAACATAAATAAGAAGACTCAATAATTGTTGTCTAGTGCATGGTTAAGATAAATATCATCTAGATAATGTAGCACAAAATAATAGCAGAAGGTTGTAAATTCTAACTCTCGATCAGGAGCAACAATTGTTCAACTATAAATTAAAGACATAAGTAACTAGGAAAGATTAAATCTTAACTTGACCTTCTTCATCTTGATCACTTGCTTGCTTCTGCTTTCTTCTTAAAGAAGGTTGGGAGTTCCTTAAACAGTGGTGTTAACCCATAAGAAGAAAAGTGTATGTTCTTTAAGGTCACAATTTCATCATTCTTTCCTATAAGATCTTCATCCTTGACCAGCTGCACAAACTCATCAGTGATAGCTTTCCTATCAATTCCACTTCCATCTTCCTTCATTGGTGGAGTTCAGAAAATCTGTTCAGGAGCTTTCACAATCACTTTCTCCTTCTGAGCTGCTCCAAGTATCTTGGGATACATATCAGGATAGTTCTCCATCATGAACCCTTCATAGAGTCCATCTACATCTTCAAAGTCTCCCCACCTCTTGACAACATAGAAAAGATGATCCCATTCTCTTTTTGCTTCTTCCCAAGTATCATTGAACTCAGCAAAGACCCATTTGTCAACATGAGGAAATCTTTTAAAAGTCTCAATCTTTCTCTTAGCTCTATTTTCCATCATCAGAGCATGAGAACTCTTAAAGGACTTTGAATTACCTGGAAGGAATTGTTTGTGCCTCTTCAGTATGCATTCTTCAGCTTCTTTGAACATCTTTGTTCTCTCTTCAATAACCAATATTCTTACACCTTTCCTTGTTTCAGCATCTTGCCCAGCTCCTTCAGCAAATATGTTTGCTACTTCTTCAAATTCAGGAGCTTTGTCTTTTTCATCTTCAACAGCTTCAGAAGTTGGTGAAGCTCTTCTTACAGGCAGGTTTTGTTCTCTCCTTACCAAGGTGGGTGTTTCCATTTCTTCAATTTCTTCCTCATCATCTGGTTCACTAGTCTTGGACCTCTTGTTCTTCTCATAATTAGAAAATTCATCAAGCTTCTTCCTCTTCTGTGTTGGCTTCCTTATTTTTCCACTCCTTGTTTTTTGGGCAATCCTCTTCTTCTGCAGCAGCAATCTCCAACAATTTTGCTTTTACTTTGCCTTTTCCCTTGCTCTTGCTTTCTTCCCCCTTACTCGAATCTTTCCCCTTTTTGACATCATCAAATGCCTCATCTTCAGTAGGGTGATCAACAGGGTTGGTATCAACAGTTGCTAGAGTTAAAGATAACTCTTGTTGATATGCATCCCTTCTCTTAATATATACAGAAAGGGGATCAATTTGATTGATCAAAAAGGCAGAAATAGTGGAACTTACAACCTCATCTACTTGCTTTTGAATAGCCTCATCAACTTGCTTCTTCATGGCACTTATCACATCATCCAAGTTGGTTTTAAACAGATCAGAAGCAGTAACCAGTGAACTATTTACAGTCTCTCTTATCAGATTGTCTCTTTCACTTTCCATTGATTGTGTGAGCTTGTCAATGTCCTAAGAGAGCATCTGAGAGATTTCCTCCTTTTCTTTTGCAACTTCAGCTTTTACTTTCAAGATCTCATCTCTTTTCTTTTTTGATAGACTCATTTTCAGTGTGGAAGTAAGTTGTCACAGCACTTGACATAGTCTGAGAAGATTCACCAATCTTCAGATTAGATTCCTTCACTTCCTTCTCAATTGCTTCTAACTTTTTGTCATTTGAGACAAATCCCTTCTCCACAGCTTCAAGCTTCACAGATGTAGTTTTCAGCTTCTCCTCCAAACTTTCAAACTTGATACTCAACTCCAAAGAATTGTTATCAAGAGTTTCTTCCAGATTCTCCATCCTCTTAGTCATTTTTCTTGCTTTTGAGTTCACATTTAGCAAGTACTTAGACTGGGCTTCATTAGTGGGAATAATTGTCTCATCTAAGTTGTTCCTCACATACTTTCCCATATCTAGGCAGTGTCCTACAACATTCTCCATTTTCTTCTTTTCGACAATATAATTTCAATTTGTTCAATCTGAGAATTGAACTCATCTTTCACAACTTGCATCCTTTTGTCATCTTCATCAATAATGCATACTATAAAAGGGCGTATCTCTCCACTATTTTAAAATATAGAAAATAAAATCTTTATATCTTGCTTCATACAAGAGTGTCAAAAAAAGTTTGAAGTAACTACTTTTAGTTTCTTTCGAAAGCAATGTGATTGAACGTTGTACCTTGGAAGCTCATTGTTTTTTTAGGTCCTTGAAGTAGAATAGGCGAGCAAACTGAACTTTAGGGCAAGTGGCATGTCATTGCCTCGTCCAAGATTTAATCCAAAATTATTATTATTAGGCACTTTAGTCTCGACACAAGTCGATCAATTGTGTTTTGATCACAATTTTCCTAAAAGGTTTTATAACCTGTTGTCAAAGTTTTGAAATTCTTAAAAGTTCCAACAACTTCGAAGGTGGATCAAGTCACTGGAGTCATGTCGACTCCGATCATGGCATCGGATCACTGGAGTCCAACAAATGATTGCTTCTATTCCAGTCAATCTTTTGTAATTTTTTACAATTTTGACAAATGAACAAAGACGAAAAAAAGAGGAAGAAGTTTATCTCTCGTGATTTTTTTTTAAAATTAAATAATGTAAAAGTGATTGAAAGGTGAGAAGGGGACTATTTAAGCATGGGTCAAAGTGTGGCTGAAAAGTGAAATAGACGGGTTTATTAGGTTGCACTTGATCTAAAAGGTGTGAGTAAAGGAAAATGAGGATATTTGGAAAAAATTGGCACCTACTTTGTACTCCCTCCGTCCCAATTCAGATTCATCATTTCTTAATTTGGTAATAAAACACATTTTTTTACTTTAAACTACACTCTTCAAACATCGCAAAAATTACACAACATGTCATTACTTTATTACTCACTATATTTTATTACTCAAAATACTTTCATACCCTCTACTTTATCTCCTTTAATACAATAAAAAAACTTTTATCTTAAACTATGCGCGTACGGAAAATGTTGAAACTAATTTGGGACGGGGGGAGTAATAGTTCCCTTCTTAATGACTCATTTTGCCATTTTGGTCGTCCCTTACTTAATGACTGATACTTAAAATGGCAAAATAACATTTTAACTGTTCCCTTAAAAAATCACAATAATATTTTAAAATGTCACCACTTTATTTACACTAAAAAGCATCTTTATTACTTTTAAGGTTGAAAATTTTTTACTACCCTCATTTTTATCTCTCATAATACTAATAAGCAATTCATAATTAAAATCGTGCCCAAAATTTATGGTTTCCAAGTATATGTTCTGCGTAATTTACAACTAATCTCTATGCTTGTATTAAATAATAATCTCTAAACCCTAAAGTCTGAGGGCTTTACCTAATAAACATGAACTAACTCAAATCAAATTTACAATTCAAATAAAAGATTCACCCTAATCAAGATATGCCCAAATCTCATGTCGTGATTTCCTCTAATCATAAAAGATTCACCCTAATCATATTTGTCCTCAAGGTTAAGCTCTGGAAACGATCACGTAATTCCTCCATGGACTCCCACGTAGTATCCTCCAAGTACATTGACTTCTACTTCACCTATCATAACATACCATCTACATTTAGACAATTCATGTTCACATTTGAAGAATGTTCCATTGATAATTAAGGACTTTTGTCTCCAAATTTAAGTAAGCCCAAGTAGGTGTAGAATCATTATACTAAAAAGCTGATCCTGGAAAATAGAAGGAAGGAAAGTGTAGCTTTCTATTGAAACCCCATTTTGAACAGTTGTTGGGGCAAAATTCTCTAAAGAAAGAAGTTCCTCAATGTTAATACGTACAGGTACTTCAATCCCATCAAGTATGATTTCCCCTTTGGATTCTAAAATAACCTGGGAATTATCACTAAGCAGTTGTCCGTCTATGGCTTTCTACTCAGTCCCAGTCATCAAATTGTGTTGAACTAATTCTTCTTTATCTCCATCTGGAATTTGGACCTCTGTCTCATGGACCCCCGTCTCTTTTACATCATTCAAATCATCATTCTTAGTTTCTTCATCGTACTTAGGTGGGTTGTAGTATTCACATTCCACCCAATATTGTAGATCGGTCCTTCTACTCGAAACCAAACCCCTTTAATTCAGTTTTAGAAATTTTAGATTGGTCGTTATCCTCGTCCTCCGGTCTGGACTCGGATCCCGTCATGGTGGAATAGATCTGGATAAGTGGTGAAAGGATTGTCCCTTTCACCTGAGTTCTCACGTGTCGCCTCATGGTGCGCACACTCGTGCTATCATCCACGGAGATTGGGAGATCACTGGATGTCAACGCCCCGCCTATGACCAGAATGGTTTTCGTGCTCATGATGCCACCTCATTCACACATCACCATAATGCACATCGTCGTCTTCGCTTCGCTTGAAACGACGTAGGCCCTGCCCTTGATCAATAATTCCGGGAGCCCGGTTCTCTCTTCCCCTGCACCTGTCTCGACGCTTGCCACTGTCTCCCCCAGCGTCTAAGCGGTTCCCCATCTATAGTGATAGCGCCTACAGTATGTTTCTCAAGCTATTGATGGAGGTTTTGATGTCTTCGAACCTTTTCTGGCGGAATCGTGGGTACTGGATCGTGATGGCTCTAATATTAATTGATGAAACCTCTTACGAGGTATCCTAGAGATTCAAGAACAACTCTTGCATTTACTTAGTAGTCAGTGGTATTGTTGTAGAAGAGATAATCTCAAAATAAATTTTCTGCGTAATTTACAACTAAAGAAATCATGCCCAAGTCTCAAGTCGTGATTTCCTTTAATTATATTTGGTAAGTTTCCACCAGATTTTTAAATTAGGGACAGAGGGATTAGTAATTAAGAATTTTCTATGTAGTTACTTGCTATCTTAAAATTCACTTTGTACCTAATTGATAGATTCTATTAGGATGTGAGGTGCACTTATAAAAATTTTGGGTGTGAATAGTGTTACACCCATAATCACTTACAAGAGAAGAAATAGACAGTTAGGCTAAAAGTGGCAGTTAGGATATATTCCTTAATTGGGCTGTTAGCAGCATTTGGGCTTTATGACTTATATATATAGCCCTATCTAAACATTGTATTGGTATGCATAAATTGAATTCTATCAGCCGAAAGGTTTGGCAAAGAGTAGCTCTTGGATTTTATCCGTTTTCTCTCGTTCATTCTCATTTCATATTTATTCTCCAACAAGTTGGTCTGACCTTGCCGGCGTCATGACGCGCAGTGAGGGTCGTATCGATGTATTGGAAGCTTCCGTTGGCACGTTGGAGAAGAAGTTGGACTCGGCCCTTACTGCCATAACTGCCCTAACCACCTCTATGGAATCTTTAACCGCAGCGGTAAAGGTCCCGATCACGGCAAGGAACCAGTTCAAGGGGAGTGCTCGGTCGCTGCAGTGCCAGTCGATGCCCCTACCGCTCGGCCTTTCTTCGGCACGATCCGCCCCAAGATGGTCAAGTTGGAGTTGCCCAGTTTCACTAGTTCCGACCCCTCCGCTTGGATTGCATGGGCGGAACAGTTCTTTAGGATTGATAATACCCCGGTCGACATGCGTCTCGAATACGCCTTGATCGTCATGGAAGGGCCTGCCTTGCATTGGCTCCAATGGCTTATGGGCCACCTGCCCAACTTGAGCTGGCAGCGCTTCACGGTTGAAATCCTGCGCCAATATGGTGATGATCTGCATGCGAATCCGTGTGAGATTCTGCGCCTGACTCGTCAAACAGGTTCCGTGGCAGAATACGTGAACACATTCATCTCAAGATTGGCCGTCGTCCCATCTTTATCCAAACAAAATTCCCTAGGTATGTTTCTTGGTGGTCTACGGGAGGATATCCGCATCCGTGCTCGCGATGCCGATGACATTTGTGCTGCTATGCATACGGCTCGGGAAGTTGAGCGGGAACTGGGTGGGCCTGGAGATACTGCTGTTGTTCGTCCACCATACATTTTGGGGCGCGCCACGGCCGTCTCTCGACTATCCCCCTCGTATGCCCGATCCTCGGGCGTGTTACCACCTAAGCCACTGCCACCAAACCCTTCTCGGCCACCAGATCCACCACGTTCCAGATTTGCGGAATCGAGCAGCTTTGTCGCAGGGATTTACGCGCGAAAGGCTTGTGTTTCCGCTGTAGAGAACCCTACAGCCCGTTACATGTTTGTGCGAACCGTTCGCTGAAAGTCATGGTCGTTCTAGATGACGACGATGATATGCCCTTCGAGCACACTCCTGACCTGAACGAAGAACCCACTGATTCGTCCACGCTTCATTCTCTCCATCTGTCGGCAGCAACCGCCTATGGGTTTGACGGCTATCAAACAATGAAAATTAGGGGATTTATTAATGGACGCTCGGTCGTTGTTATGGTTAACAGCGGCGCAACACACTGTTTCATTTCGCCAAAGACAGTAGACACCCTTTCCCTCCCAGCCGATCATTCTACCAAGTTGCATGTTCGTTTGGGCGATGACAAGGACTCGCACACCTCGGGTATCTATCATTCGGTTATAGTTTCTTTCGAGGTGTCCGCCTTTGTGTTTCCGGTGAGTGGCGTTGACATCATCTTGGGCGTCTCATGGCTTTCCACATTAGGAGATGTGAGAGCCAATTGGGGTTCCCTTACCATGGCTTTCGTCTTTAACGGTCAGTCAGTCTGCCTCCACGGCGAACCGGGTTTAGAGTGCCGCCAAATTATATCCTGCTCCGTGCTCAAACTGACCGATGTGGACGCCGCTTGGTGGCTGTGGCTTTTCCACTCGTCTCTATCGCTACTCCGCTGTCTAGAAAATGGAAATCGAGCGCCTTTTCCAAGAAATGCTTATCACAGGAATTATACAGCTGAGTAAGGGTCCCTACGCGTTGCCATTTTTGTTGGTCTACAAGAAAGACGGCAACTGGAGATTCTGTGTAGACTAACGAGAGTTGAACAAGTGCACGGTGGCTGACAAGTATCCTATTCCTATCATTCAAGATCTCCTTGACGAGCTCCATGGCGCATCCTGTTTTACTCGCCTAGACCTATGAGCGGGCTATCACCAAATCAGAGTGGCTATCGAAGATGTCCCAAAAACCGGGTTTAAAACCCACTCGGGCCACTACGAATTTGTTGTCATGCCGTTTGGGCTAATGAACGCCCCTTCGACATTTCAAGTCGTCATGAATGACCTTTTTCGCCCTCTCCTTCGCAAATCTATCCTAGTCTTTTTTGATGATATTTTGATATATAGTCCGAATTCCACTACTCAACTCTTTCATCTTCGCCAGGCTTTGAAGCTGCTCGCATCCGCTTCGTTTGTGGTCAATCCAAAGAAGTGTGTCTGGGGACGTTCTTCTATCGAATACTTAGGCCACATTGTTTCTTCTGACGGCGTCGCTATGGATCCAGTGAACGTATCGACTGTCCTCCAATGGCCCATTCCAAAATCTGTTCGTGGAGTCCGGGGGTTCTTGGGCCTCACAGGGTACTATCAACGTTTAATCAAGAATTACTGCAAAATTGCCCTGCCCCTGACTGAGTTGCTAAAGAAGTCCGCAGAAACGCACTTTCAGTGGACGTCGGATGCGGCAACCGCCTTCAAATTCCTCCAACAAGCTGTAACAGCTGCCCCGGTTCTTGCTATGCCGGATTTTAGCCTGCCCTTCTGCGTGGAATGTGACGCCTCCGGCCGTGGCCTAGGGGCCGTCTTGATGCAGAGCCGGCAGCCGATCGCCTTTTTCAGCAAGGCCTTAGCCCCCACCACAGCGCTAAAATCGACTTACGAAAAGGAGCTTATGGCATTGGTAATGGCAGTACTCCATTGGCACCAATATCTTCTCGGTCGTAGATTCATCATCCGCACGGACCACTATAGTCTTAAACACCTCTTACAGCAACCTATCGCCTCCCCCGCGCAACAGTATTGGATAGCAAAACTCATAGGGTTCGACTTCACTATTGAGTATAAACCCGGAGCTGCCAACGTCGCGGCTGATGCCCTCTCACGACGGGATATGGACACTTCCTAGCGGCAATTTCTGTTTCCCAGTGGCTGGATCTCCCAAAACTTTGTCGCGTGGTCCGCCTCGACAAAACCTTGGGGCCGATCTTCTGCAGCCTTGAAGCGGGAGACGCTGTCACCCAGCCGTTCCACCTTCTTAACGACGTTTTATACTATCGCCACCGACTAGCAGTGTTGTCACCCTCCGACTAGAGCCGCCGTTTCTTTCAGGAATATTACTGCACACCCACGGGCGGCCACGCAGGGGCATACCGGACGTATCGTTGCCTTCCAACAGATCTGTACTGGCTATCTATGATGCGAACAATTCTCCAAGCAGTAGTCGAATGCCTCGTTTGTCAGACCAGTAAAGCGGATACTCGTGCCCCGGCAGGGCTGCTACAACCCTTGTCTATTCCGGATCAGATTTGGGAAGATGTCAGTATGGACTTCATATCGGGGCTGCCAAAATCCCAGCAGTGGGACGTCATCCTCGTGGTCGTCGACCGCCTCTCTAAGGTTGTCCATTTTATGGGGCTAACCCATCCCTATGCCGCTCACAGTGGCCACAGTCTTTAACCGGGAGATCGTCCGCCTAGACGGGGTGCGCCGCTCTATTGTTTCAGACTGTGACCCCATTTTTCTATCTGCCTTTTGGATGGAACTATTTTCGGCTTCCGGTACCCGTCTTCGAATGAGCTCGGCTTATCACCCGGAGGCAGATGGGCAGACCGAAGTGATGAATCGTTGTCTTGAGACGTACTTGCATTGTTTCACCACCGAGCACCCAAAACAGTGGGCTCGCTGGCTGTCTTGGGCTGAATTTTGTTTTAATACGTTTTTTCATTCTTCCACAGAAATTACCCCCTTCGAGGCAGTATACGGACGGAAGCCGCCAGCAATAACTTTTTTTGGCTACAACAGGAATTCCGGATTAAGACAGTGGCGGACGACCTTTAGAATCGTGATGAGATATTGGGGCATTTAAAAATTCACCTGGAGCGTGCACAACAACGTATGCGCCTCACCACGGATAAGCACAGACGTGATGTTGAATTCCAACCCGGAGACAAAGTGTTTATCAAATTCAGGCGGTATCGTCAAGTGTCTCTCTTTCGACGACTCAACGCAAAGTTACACCACGTTACTTTGGTCCCTTCAGCATTCTGGAACATATTGGAGTCGTGGCTTGGGGTGGCAAATCGTGTAATCGTGTCGGTTATCATGTTGACACGATAATGACACGACACGATAAGGTGAAACACGATAAGCATATGTGTCGACACGACACGAACACGAATTTTTTTATGTTGACACGACACGATAAGAACACGATAAGAAATAAAATTAAATTAAAAAATAAAAATAAAACAAACATAAATTAGTAATTACATGATAATACCTAAATGAACATGATAAATTAGTAATATGTTAAGCAAAAAGCACAAATAAAGTTTCAACGATTAGCAAATAGCAAAACATAATAATAAAATACTAGGTCAGCTAGTTTTAAGAGTCTAAATCTCTTAATTTCTAATACAAAATCATCATTAGATTCAAGCTGCCATTTTCAAAATCTAAATCTCTTAATTTCTAATACAAAATCATCATTAGATTCAAGCTGCCATTTTCAAAATCCAAAATCACTAGATTCAAGCTGCCATTTTCAATATCCAAAATAAAAAATCCAACTTCCAGCTTCCAATTTCCTAGACAATCATAGTCACCTGCTCTGCTCCTGTATACAAATGAATCAAATAATTAAACTAATAATAAAACATTTAGCTATTCTTTTAAAGACTCGGTTTAGAAGAAAAAAATAATTTTTTTTTTAAGTTCATACCTTTCATGTAAATGCAGAACCTTATGTTGTAATATCAGAAGTAGTATCCATTAAATCTTCCACCAACTCATCAATTGAAAGTTGCTTCTCAACAACTAGAAAAAAAAAAAAAACAATGGTTAGTAAATAATTGTGGAACTTAAACCAACTGTACACCAACAACCACATTAAAACATAGTAAAATTAAACCTTTATCTCCGAACAACCAATCTCTAGTACAAATAATTGCTTCCACCGTGCTTGGTTTAAGCGCACTTCGATATTGATCCAACACTCTTCCACCAACACTAAAAGTCGACTCTGAAGCAACTGTGGTTATAGGAATGCTAAAAATATCACGAGCCATACAAGCAACATAAGGATATTTATACTGATTTCCTTTCCAATACTAAAAAATGTCAAGATTAGCCTTCACATCCATTCGTGGCTCTTCCAAATAAAGTTCTAACTGTGATTTTTGTTGACTCAATCCAAATTCAGTATCAAAAGCACTAAATTCCTACAATGAATAAAAAATAAGAATAAACAACAACAATAAATAAATACAATGAATTTATAATTTTATATTGATTAGATATTACCTCAACCATGGCCACTGACATTTCACTTTCAACACACACCCTTTGGATTTCGATTATTCTTATCTGTGGAACTCCCTAACTTGATCAACACACACTTTACAATACTCATCAAAGAGAGCAAACAATTTCTCCTTAACATGCAAATATTGGCGAGAATCGGGCCCATACAATTTTTTATACGAAAATTCCACGAACTGAAGTTTGTAACGAGGGTCAAAGACAACAACTATAGTCAATATCACACTAAAATTCAACCAATACTTCTCAATATTCGGGTTGAATCTAACTCGTTAGAGGCAATAAGGGTCGTCAAACATAAGAAAACTTTTTTCGGCCCGGAAGGAATCACGATTGAAAGAATATTAAACATGATCGGACAGATGCCCACGATCACCTTTTATCATATTAAGTGGGATTGTAATCGTGTGGCGCATGAGTTGGTGAAAAGAAGTTGTGATCGGGACTGAGTGGGCTCTCCAATTTCTCTAGAATGGAATGGAGTAGACGCTGGTCTGTTTTCTTAGGAAGCATTGATGGGACGTCATGAGATTAGGCTTTACCTGTTTGTTATGTTTGCCTTGCTCTCCTCTCAAAAAAAAAAAAAAAAAAAAAACTTCTCAAACTTTCCCAACATTTTTGTTGCCATCTTCCTCATATACTCATCTTCACTATTCTTACTTTGTCTCAAGGAAGCATAACATGTTACAATAGGGCGAAAATAGAGGTTGGAAGTTGGGTACTTACTCCCACAAAACATGTTGGAAACCTCATAAAACAAACCCAATAAACCACACATATTTTTCAATTTTTCCCATTCAATTGAACTAGGGCAGTGCACATAGTTGGGGTCCCTCAATTGGAGATGCATAAAATCATTTTGATAATACAAAGCACTATCAAGCATAAAAAATGTCGAATTCCACCGTGTAGGCACATCTTGCCTCAATCCTTTCTTACTACTTAATGATACCATGTTCGCACATTCTAAAAAAATTTGTTTTCTCATTTGTGATCCTTGAACATATTTGATGCTCTCACGAACTTTAATAACAACTGCATCAATATCTTTCAAGCCATCTTGCACAACCAAATTAATTATATGAGCACAGCAGCGAATATGAAAAAACTCACCATTGCAAACTAGGGCACCATTCAATTTCAATTGCGTAACCAACAAATCAACAGACACGTCATTTGAAGAAGCATTGTCCAAAGTCAAAGCAAACAACTTGTTTTTAATCCCCCCCACTCAGAAACCATAGACAACAGTTTATTAGATAGAGCAACACCGGTATGTGGAGACGGCATAAGAGAAAAGTTCAATACCCTTTTTTGCAGCACCCAATCTTTATCAATAAAATGACATGTTAATGAGATATAACCATTAGTAGTAATAGAACTCCAACAATCAGAAGTTAGACATATTATACCGGGTGTCATCTCTAACATAGATTTAATCCTTACTTTTTCTCTTGCATACATTTTCAAGACATCAGCTTTTATTGTATTCCTAGAAACCAACTTGATTTCAGGACGAAGGTATTCAAAAACAGCCTTAATGCACTCATATTCAACAAAGCGAAAAGGCAATTCATGAACAACCACATCAGCACATAACAACTCTCGAAAGTGTTCAGCATCAAATTTAGGAGCACCACTCTTAGAAATCAAAACCTACCCAACATCATGAGTGTTTCTCCTTGGACAAGAATCTAGATGACGTTTCATATTCCTCGTTCCAGTTTTACTAGTTATTTTAGTATACACATGACCACAGTATTTGCACTTGCATGTTTTAAAACCATCGGCACGAGATTCAATAACATCAAAATGAGTCCAAACATCTGACCTTAGTTTTCTTTTTTTCTTTTCAACTAGCCCTCTTTCTGCTGTAGGACTTGATTCTACTTCCAATTCAGTTTCTCCGTCACCACCAGGAGGATCATCTATGTTCTCTCGACCAAGACCGTTGGCACTCCCAATCCCAGTAGCTAAAGACATGTCTGCAAAAAAAAAAAAAAAAAAACAAACAAACAAACAAATTAACCTAGAAGAGAACACAAATTTAAAATACATAATATAAAACAGAGAAAAAGCAGGGATGATGTTAATCTTATTTATAATTTTTATGTCTGTTCTATAATAATCAAACCAGAATCAATTCTAATGATATTCTATGTTAATAACTTATAACTATATTTCTTAGTCCCAAACTCCCAAAGCTAACCTATTTTACGATGAAGAACAAAACTTGTAATTTTTAAATATGCAAAATTCATTATTTCTTTTTCTACTCCATTTCAGTATATGCATACCAACTGTTCGACGAAATTCCTAAAATTATTTTTGCAACTTCAAACCTTAGTAAGTCCTTCAATCTTGTATGTGATTAAATATCCCTTCTGTAATATTCTATTTTCTTTTTCGCTATAACATTTCTTGAATTTCTTCCTTGATTTTTTTTTTTTTTGTTCTTGTCTTTTTCTAAACCGCACAATACACAACGACAAAAGGCTAAAGCCTAAAAAAACTACTATAATAGTTACCTATTTACCTTGGAGTGAAAAAATTAAGAGAAATAACCTATTTAGAGAATGGAGATTCACAAATAACTAATTTCTTAAAAACAACCGTGAGAAGCAAGAATCGAGAACAAGTAGATGGATCTACACCGATAGCCGAAGATTAAACATTCTGGTTTCTTTTGGTGTGGAGTGTTGATGGTGAGATGAAGAAAATGTAAAAACCTAGATATTTACTCTCTTATATTTACAAGTAAAGTGAAAAGGTAAAAACCCCAGATTCTAGAACATCCGTGGAAAATGAAACGACATAATGATATATTGATATTTAACTATTTATTATTTTAAATTAATTGCACTCTTACTGTTGTAAGATTAAAAAAGTGATATTTAAAATATTTAATTATAATATAAAAATTTATATCGTTTCATTAATCATTATCGTGTTCTTAACGTGTCCGTTTCCGGGTTGTTAACAGGTTCATAACAGGTTAACGTGTTATCTGTTAATTTTATCGTGCTTAACAGGTTGACACGAACACGACACGAAATTTTCGTGTCCTTATTGGATCGACACGATAAGGACTTGAACATGATAAGCCCAAACACTAACCCATTATTTTCGTGTCGGATTTGTGTCCGTAATTGCCACCTCTAGTCGTGGCCTACAAACTGCAGCTTCCCCCCACCTCGACAATCAATCCCGTCTTCCACGTTTCTTAACTTAAACCGGTGATCGACGACCATCCGGCTCAACCAGCCTTTCCCCCAGATTGTTTTGATGACTCAGCGGTATTCATCCCTTCTTCTATCTTACGTTCGCGCATTCTAGATCGGCACGGAAGGCAAATTCCGGAGGAGTTGGTCGCTTGGCAGGATCGTTCCCTCGACGACGCAGCATGGATCGACACTGAATTCTTTACCCAACAATTCCCTACATTTAACCTTGAGGACAAGGTTTGTTCGGAGGTGGAGGGAATTGTTACACCCATAATCACTTACAAGAGAAGAAATAGACAGTTAGGCTAAAAGTGGCCGTTAGGATATATTCCTTAATTTGGCTGTTAGCAATAGTTGGGCTTTATGACTTATATATATAGCCCTATCTAAACATTGTATTCGTATGCATAAATTGAATTCTATCAGCCGAAAGGTTTGACCAAGAGTAGCTCTTGAATTTTATCTGTTTTCTCTCGTTCGTTCTCGTTTCACATTTATTCTCCAACAAATAGTTGCACAAAAACTAAATATTGGAAGTAGATTGGCACTATTGTTCCATCTCTCAGCTTATACAGGTGATTAAATAACATGTACAGTATAAGTGATCTAATTGTGTGAGAAAAAAAGTTAAAATATAAATATAAAATTTAGTGACATTATATGTAAATAAAACCAAAATGTAAAAACATAAATTTAAAAGATATTTATCAAAGGTGGATAAAAAACTTATAGTCATACGAATCAAAATATCAAAACGAGAAATTGATAGTAGAACGGAAACAGAGTATAAAACTAAGTGGGGTGTGATTTTCCACTTGAATTAGGGGTGTAAACGAGTCGAGTAGTGTTGAACTCGAAATTCGACTCGATTGTTATACTCGAAGCTCGAAATTCGGTGGAGCCTAAAATTTTAAAGATCGGGCTCGACTCGATAAGAAACTGGATAAACTATAGCTCGATTCGACTCGATTACCTATATAATTTAAATAAACTCGATCTCAACTCGATTACTTGAATATAAATTTAATGGGTCACACTTGCGTACCCCCTAGTGCACCGTACCCCCTAGTTTTAATTTAAATTTTTTATTTATATTTTATGTGCACCCATTAATTTAATGAGTTCACCCCTAAATTATATTTTTACTATAGTTATCTGCACCCACTCATTTTATGAGTTCACCCCCAAATCATTTCTTTTTTACAACAATTATCTACACCCACTCATTTTATGAGTTCGCCCCCAAATTATTTTTTTACCACAGTTATCTGCACCCCGCTCATTTTATGAGTTCACCCCCAAATATTTTTTTACTACAGTTATATACACCTGCTCATTTTATGAGTTCACCCCCAAATCATATTTATACTACAGTTATCTGTACTCGCTCATTTTATGAGTTCACCCTAAATCATTTCTTTTTTACAACGGTTCTCTACACCCGCTAATTTTATAAGTTCACCCCTAATTTTTTTTACCACAATTCTCTGCACCCACTCATTTTATGAGTTCACCCCCAATTTTTTTTTTAAATAATTACATTTAAAATACTATATTATCTTTTTATTAATTTACACAAAATATAATAATAAAATCAACCATAATTTATACATTTACAATATGTAGTCGAGTCATTGTCGAGTTACCGTCGATTCACCACTAAATCACCCATATTTTAGAAAAAGAAAATCGTAAAAATATAATTTAAAAAATCTATCAAAATAAGGCACAAATCTCAATTTTTTTTCTTTTTAATTTTTCTTCCCATTTTCAGTTTTTATTCAAAAAATTTTATTTCTTCATTTTTTTCATTATTTTAAAATTTTAATACAAAATAATATTATACGTATGATTTTATTATACTCAATAATACAATAAGTAATAATCAGTAATACACTAATACCATTAAAAATAATTAGTACTCTAATATCTTATACAATAACAAATAATTACACATATCTAATTATATTAAATAATACTAAAATCAATTATGAGTAATACCACGAACACTAATCGGTAATACCATTAATATTAATCAATAAAATTTTATACAATAACAAATAATTCCACACGTCCAATTATATTCAATAATACCAAAAACAATTATCAGTAATACAATGAACAGTAATTAGTAATATCATGAACATTGATCAGTAATATCTTATACAATAATAAATAATTCCACAAATCTAATTATATTAAGTAATACCATAATCAATAATATGTAATACCATAAAAAATAATAATAATAATCAGTAATGTCTTAAACAATAATAAATAATTTCACACAATCAGTAATACCACAAACAATAACCAGTAATACCACAATTAATAATTAATAATACCGTAATCAGTAATCATTAATTTTAATTCATTTGTATATTAATAGTAATACTACAATCAATAAATAGTAATACCAGTAACAATAACTAATAATACCATAAAAAAAAGTGGAGGGAGTGCAAATCGGGGTGTACTGAAGAAAATAGGGGGTGCACATTACCAAACCCAATTGAAGGGAACCCTAGCCCAATGGGAGGGCACCCTAGGTCAGCAGTCGTCGTTTGAGATTTCATCAGCAAGGCCACCGGCTTTGAGTGTCGGCCGGTTAGAGATCCATCGGCAACATACTCACATTCCTCCGTCGGGCTGCCGTCAGCCGGAGGAAGAGGATCCACAGTAGCATGATGAAGAAGACGGGCAAAGCAATATAGCTTCGATTTAGGCAGAGATGAACGACGAGAGAGAGGCGGCGTCGATCTGAGTGTTGCAGGCGAGAGCCATTGATGCCGAAGAAGCTCCTGGATCGCGAACACAAGGGTGATTGATCGAAGCAGTCCCGTCGGTGGTCGAAATGAGAAGAGAATTTCGGCCGCCATGGATCGTTGCCGAGATGGAAGATGATGTCGATTGTCATGGAAGTGAAGAATCGCGATTGCGATTCGAATATGGGTCTTGGGCTTCAGCTGCCGGGACGGAAGCGCCGCCGTCGCCGTCAAGGGGGTGGTCGGGCATGGTGGTGGTTGGGTCACCCGCCGATCGGCATGAATTTTCGGCAGGTCCTTTACTCATCAAATTAAAATTGAAATTCAAGTGCACTGCCGATCGAATATAATAAAATCATGCCTATAATATTATATTGTATTAAAATTTAAAAAATACACATGTAAAAAATGTAAAAGAAATGTAGAAAAATTTAAAATAAAAAAGGAAAAGGAAAAAAAAAATGAAGAAATAAAAAATTTGGAAAAAAAAAATTAAAAATGGAAAAAGAGTAGGGCAAAGGAAAATTAAAAAGTAAAAAATCGAGATTTATGGCTAATTTCGATTTTTTTTATTAATTATATTTTTACGATTTTTTTTAAAAATATGGGTGACTTGGTGGTGAATCGATTTTTTAAAAATATTTTGGGGTGAACTCATTAATATTTTGTTATATTTTGTGTACATTAATAAAAGGATAATATATTCTTTTAAATGTGATTATTTTTCTAAAAATATTTTGGGGTGAACTCATAAAATGTGCGAGTGCAGATAATCGTGGTAAAACAATAATATGTGGGTGAACTCATAAAATGAGCGTGTATAGATAATTGTGGTAAAAAATAATTTGGGGGTGAACTCATAAAATGAGCGGGTGTAGATAACTGTTGTAAAAATATGATTAGGAGGTGAACTCATTAAATTAGTGGGTGCAGATAAAATATAAATAAAAAATCGAAATTGAAATTAGAGGGGTGCAAATCATTATTGGGTGAACTAAAAAAAATTGTGGGTGCGAGTTTATTGAGGGTGAACTGAGTAAACAGATGGGTGTGTGACTGGAATCTGAGGCCCAGTCCCAAGGAAGGCCCAATAGCTGGAAACTAGGTAGGGGGCATGGTGCATCCAAGTGTATACAAGTATTTGCCAAATTTAATTATATATTAATGGCAAACTAGTAAATACTTGTTCAAACTCGATTAGGCTCGCGAGCCTTTCGAACCGAGTATTTAAGAGCTTGAGCTCGAACTCGGTAGCTAATCGAGTAGCTTGAAACTCGACTCAATTAATTTTGAATCGATTTCGATCTTTTTTCAAGTCGAGCACGATAGTTCACGAATTGGCTCGACTCATTTATACGCGTAAGTTGAATTTGAATGAAGTAAAAGTTTATAACAATTTAAGGGAAAATATCAATTTTGGTCACCTAGTTTTACCTCTTTTCATAATTGGTCACCCACATTTAGTCACTGTCAAAATTGATCACTCACTTATTATATTCTATTAAAATTGATCATTCCCCTTAGTCAATCTGTCAATGACTAACGGAGAAAGAGTTTTGAGCTCAATATTCTTCTAGAACTAATGAAACAAACGCAGTAGGAAGAATGAACATGTGGAACCTACCGGAGCGAAAAAATATTCATCGAAGAATCTTAATCAATCACAAAAATTATACATTATTTCTTATTTCAATTTAAGTTTTAAGTTTTAAGTTTTTTTATGACAAAATTATTTTATTATATTTATCTTATAGATCAGAAGGAATTCTCATTATATTTAGGTCAAAAGGAATTCTCATGCATCTTTTTTTTAGAAGGAATTTTCATTATATTTATCCTTTATCAGAAAGAATTCCCATGAACGTGATTCAATCAACTTGATAGGTAGTCAAAAAAAATTCAGTAAATTTTTTAATAATTATTTAACTCAATTATGAATTCATTTGTTGTTGGTTTACTTTCTAGAACGTGATTCAATCAACTTGTCTTGTAGTCAAAAAAAAAATTCAGTTGTTGTTGGTTTACTTTTTATTTTACAGGAAATGAGAAACTCAAGAGATAGAATGCAACTTTGTATTCTGATTTTTTTTTTTTTTTTTTGAACAATTGTGCTCTTTTTTTCAATTCTGGTTTTTTTTTGAACAATTGTACTCTATTTTTCAATTCTTGGTTTCATATTGAATTTGTATAATAATTGGAGATATAAATTTATTTCAATTCATTTCCCAATTTATAATTATTGGAGCATAATTTGTGGTGAAGATTAATTGTAAAGAGTTTTCTAAAATTATTTATTCAAGAAAATTTCATAAACTTATTTTTCGTTCAAAATATTTTTCTATTTGTTAGTCAAACAATTGGGCATTTGAAATTAATTGAAATAAATCTGTATCTCCTGAGTTTCTCATTTCCTAATTATCTATAAAATAAAAAGTAAACCACAAAAGATGCAACTAACCTATTATCACATGTTTTATTCTTGCTTTTGGAGGATACATGAGAATTTTTTAATTTAGTTCACGGCTCAAAACTATTTCTCCGTTAGTCAATGACAGATTGACCAATAGAGTGATCATTTTGATAGAAAATAATAATTGGGTGATCAATTTTGATAGTGACTAAATGTGGGTGACCAAATATGAAAAGAGGTAAAATTTGGTGATTAAAATTGATATTTTCCCACAATTTAACAATTACTCTTAGATTGGGGCTATTATAAAATAGTGTGATGAATTCTCTCAAATAATATTACTTGGAAAAGATGCAGAAGGGCAGTTTCACTCTCATACAGACAGTTTCCGCCGCTGCAGTCTTCTCCGCCGTCTCCTGTTGGTATTCATTGTCTCTTGCACATTTTGCAATTCCCTCTCATCTATTGATTCCTCCCTCTCTTTTTTCTGAGTCAATTTGTGTTTTTATATTTGATTGCAGGTATGGATTTATGTTCGGCCGAGAGTCTGCGCGGAAGGAGCTTGGCGATTTGATTGAAACCCTCCG
The DNA here is from genome assembly GCA_963675135.1 of Galeopsis tetrahit. NCBI lineage: Eukaryota > Viridiplantae > Streptophyta > Magnoliopsida > Lamiales > Lamiaceae > Galeopsis > Galeopsis tetrahit. The sequence goes on from OY776130.1 coordinate 6,211,677, forward strand.
CCAATCCAGTCCCGGTTCCCCGCCGCCTTCTCCGCCGGAGCACACATGAAATGGTTATTTAATCTGAGCTCACTCTTCTTGTAAATCCCCTACTTTTACTGTTTATAATACTGCTGGTGTTTGGATTTGCCCGATTTTATGTAGCTACATTTTTTATTTCATGAATTAAAGAGTCTGAGTTGTATATTTTTGGCTAAGAACTAGTTCCCCAAATCAATTCTCCCAGAATCAATTTTATACTACCTCGTCTCCATCCGCCATAAGCTTCCCCTTTGCATTTTGCACGAAGATTAAAGAATATAATATAAAATTGGTAGTGCATAGAAAAGGTGAAGAGATGTAGGAAGAACAAAATATAGAAAGAGGTAGGAAAGTGAAAAGGTAAGAGAAATAGGAATGAAAAAACATGAGAGATAGTGAATCAGGCAATTAAGTGGGAAGCTTACTGTGGAACGGAAAATAGGTAATTCAGAATCTTACGGCGGAACGGGGGAGTATTATAATAACTTCAACTACCCTTTTTATGTTGTGCTGCGATGGGGAATTAAGCAAAGAAAAATTCAAGGCCGTGTTTGGCAACATGCTAAGATATCAGTTAGAAATGATTCAAGTTTTAATGATGTTCTGGAAATGTAATTTGTACAATACTCTTCTTTCTAGTTCGTCGGTGTATATTGTACTGTATTTAAAGGCGTATTGAAGATGCCACATGGAAATTGAGGCCTATAATACTCTTATTAAGCTTTTAGTATGCTTCTTTAGTTCCTATTGTGTCTCACAGATATAGTGAAATGAAGTTCAGCCTTTGCTTATTTAAGAAATCATAGCATCACTGTTCTGTAACATGATTTGGCTGAATGTAATTTGTGTTGGTAAAAAACCATCATCAATTATGTAAACTGAGTCCTTAAATATTGTGATTTGTTTATCAAAACTGCACTCACATTCATGCACTTTGCTGCAAAACATAATGCCAACTCTTGTTTCAATATAATTGTAGAAACTTTTGTCCAAAAGAGTATCTTAATAATGAGAATACTTATTGAATTATTGGCTTTATTCCTGTAAAAAATAATAAAGAAAAAGCTCACCTCAATCTGAATTCCTCGCTCTCATTGGAACACGTGAACTAGTTATTTTCTCAAATTTTGGATTTCCACCTCTAAAGTCTAAACCTTATGTAATTACTCATTGAATGTGTCTTTGTGTAACAAGCTGTTTGAATTCTTTCTAGCAACATTTATGTAGTATTATGTGATGATATGGGCTGCTATAGGCACATGCTAAGAAAAAAATACAGCCTTTTCCGTTAAGTTTATCTCCTACTATCTTGACTCTTACCTTATGACCTCAGCATTGAAATTCAACTAAAAAATCACTAGTTTTATCTGAAAGTGTTATTCATCCATGAAGTCAAATTAATATCAGACAGATCACAGCCTTACAACAGTCAAGAAGAGTAGCAAATCTGTTGATAAAACTGAAACTGAGTCTATCTAGCTATACACAAGATTACAAGTATAGATAGCCCTGTGTAAGAGAATCAACCTGTTAATAAAATTGAAGCTATGTCTATCTACATACACAATAGATTGCAAGTAGAGTAGTTTTTAGATGCTGAGACTTCAAATATTTAATAATACTGCTGCTCATTTTTTATGTATATCTTGTTGTGAATGGAGCAAACAAATAAGATTTGATTTAAACGTTTTCAGATAACAAGCTTGAAACCTGAATTGCACATTTTCAAAGCAAAATGGTTTCTTCAAGATCTTTGACTGATTCGTCTTGTAATTTGGAGGTTTTGAGCTTCGGATCTTGAATTTTTTAAGTCAAATGATCTTTTATATATGTAGTATTGGCAGGTAAACTGGAGCGGGGTTCATTGATTTGTATTTGGATGTCAGATAAGTTGTGCTGCTGAAGGTACTCAAGACTTGGTCAAAAGCTTCAGCTAATCTATCTTGGAAATATGTTGTTCTATTACTGCCCTTTTAGTATTGGCTGACAACTATATTAACTGTCATTTGTTTATGCTGAGTTTCTATATGATAGTAAGCATTGGAGAGAAACATTCTGACCTCGATGGGAAAACAGTTTTTCTTTTTCACTTTTGTTAGATCAATGGAGACCCAAATATCTGAAACTGCTCTGCTAGCTTGCTTGCTTGCTTGCTTGCATATACTTTGCCACTTCAATGTGTTCTACTTCTGTCATGCTTCTGTACTCCAATTTTCGTGCAGATTCATTACATTGGAGGTGAGTTTTTTTTTTTACAATTTGGGGGATGGGAGTTAAATGTTTTTGTTCTTGGGATTTAGGTGTGTGGGAGAGGGAAGTTTGGATTTTGTAAAACTTTATGTATAATGTGGGGAGAAAAAATAATGATATTTGTGTAAAATTGAAGATATTGTGAGGATGTAGTTTATAAAGAGTTTTTCATTTTAAGGATGTAAAAGTTATTGTGGGACGTTCCGAAAAAGAATGTGTGAAAGTAATTGTGGGACGGAGGAAGTAGAAGGGTTAACTGTATAAAAAATCACGAACTTTAGAGAATTTATCAATTATAACATGTCTTTTTAAAATTTGCAATTCGATAATGGACTAATTAATTGTTGCAAATCAATACACCAACCAATGTGTCGACTGAAGCTGCCGTCAATTCCACATGAGAAGCCACGTCAGATACTTGACTTTCAATTTTTTTAAATTTATTCCAATTTTCCTCTCAAATTCATAACTTCTTCATCTCCCCATATTGCAAACCCAATGAAGAACTAGGTTTTTTCTTATGTGATTTCTTTTATTCAATAATATCAAATTGGCAATGGAAGACAGTTTCTTGATTTCATCGTATAAAGCTCACCACCAGTCGTTCTCTTCCATTTTCCTCTAATTCTCAAAGACAGTAAAAGGGTATTTATTCCATTTTTAAAAACATTTTCTACCAGGGCTGGTCTACTTTGAGATCTTATCTATATCAAGTCAATTAGTCAAACATTGTTCATTGATTTTTTTTATGATAATTTATAGTACTTTTTAAAATAATATTTTTAGTTATATTAATGTACACTTTTTAACAATATTATATTATACATTTTAATTATATAAATGTGCACTTTTCAATAATATTGTGTTGTTTTTTTTTCATTTATAATAATTTACACTTTTTAACGTAGACATTTTCTAAAAAAATATTACCAAAAAAATTAAAGTAACTGATGAACTCGATTCCTTACCCAAAAAAAAAAAAAAAAAAACCTCCCAAATTCATCTCTTCTCCCAAATTAATTGCAGACCACGTCATTAGAAATTTTATCCATTACAATATGTTTTTAAGTTTATAATTCAATACATGAATTACTCCATTTTCCCTCTATATACAATATTCTCTTATTCTCATGACTTACTTTATTTTATTTAACAATTGTTTCCACATTTATCTTATTTATCATTTTATAATTGTTTACACATCCATAAAAAAAAAAAATCATAAATCCACACTCTTCAAATACTCATATATATATATATAAAATTACAAAATTACCCATTAACACTCTCCTACATTTTTTCTAAAAAAGTGTCACTCAAATATGTGATGCAAACTGCAAAGGGAGTAACTCATATCGCTACTTCAAAAGCCAAAATCATGCACAAAGTTTAGTTTTTAGAGGAAATAATGATTTTCATACAAACTTTAAGACCCATTTTCTTATTACAAGAACTGGTGCAGCAAGGAGCCAACCGGATAGAATAATGTTGCTTTGTGAATTGGGTAAATTTAGGAGAGCTTTTGGACTAGATAACAGGATGCTGCAGTTTATTGATTTATTGAGGTTATGGACGAAGGGGTTTATAATTATTCACTGAAATTCAACAACCATTAATGGAGGAGCATGTCGCTGTTTCATCTGAGACAAGCAGTGGCACTCACCCAACTTCTCTCTCTAAAACCCCGTTTCACCTATCGCAAAATCACCACGCTACTTGACCCCAAACCATTCAACTCAAAGATCTCAAGTTTCATGAGATATGGTCTTGTTGACGACGCCCAACAAGTGTTCGACAAAATGCCTCACAAGAACACAGTCACGTATAATGCTATGCTTAGAGGGTATTTTCAAAATGGGTTATACGAAAAGGCTGTGTGTTTGTACAACCAAATGCAAGTTCGTGATACTTTTTCATATAACACAATGATATCTGGATTAATGCGGTGTGGGGATGTTAAAGGGGCCGAAGGTGTATTCCAGAGCATGGAGGGTGAAGATATTGTAACATGGAATTCGTTGATTTCAGGGTATGTTGATAATGAGATGGTAGATGATGCGATGAGGGTGTTTAATGCAATGCCTTTAAAAGATGTTGTTTCTTGGAATTTGGTTATAGGGGGTTTAGTGAAGATTGGGGAGTTAGACAAAGCAGAGAAGCTGTTCAGAGAAATGCCCACACGGGATATCGTATCTTGGACTATTATGGTGAAGGGATTTCTTGGTGCTGGAAAGGTTGTTGAAGCTAGGAATATCTTTGACGATATGCCTGTAAAGGATATTAAAGCATGGAATACAATAATTAGTGGTAATGTGCAAAATAAATTTGTTGAAATTGCAGAAGGTTTGTTTCACAAGATGCCTGAAAAGGATGGGAACTCGTGGAGTATAATGATAGAAGGATTCTTGAGTATTGGAAGGATTAATGATGCGTTGAGGCTTTTTTATGAGACGCCTCAGAAATTTCAAAAGTCATGGAATTCGATCATTTTGGAGTTTGTAAAGAAAGGTTTAACGAGGGAAGCTCATGCGATTTTAGAAAAATTGCCATTCAGTGGCATTGTATCATGGACAAATATCATGATTGGATACTTTGATGTGGGAGATATTGAGAATGCCATGAAAGTATTCCAGTTGATGCCTGCTCTTGATACAACAGTATGGAATGTTGCCATTTTTGGACTAGGGGAACATGATCGATTTGAGGATGGTATAAAACTGTTTATCAAAATGAAAGAATCTGGTTTCTCAATGGATGAAGCTACATTTACAAGTTTTCTCACTATATGTTTGAACTTGCCATCATTAAATCTTGGGCAACAAATTCACGCAGAAGCTATTAAGGTGGGAATTGATTGCTTTAGTGCAGTTGGTAATGCACTTATTACCATGTATTTCAGATGTGGAGACATGGACTCTGCTTTACACGAGTTTAATTCAATGACATTTCACGATATCATTTCTTGGAACTCTGTAATATGTGGATTAGCCCACCATGGGCATGGCGAAAAAGCTATAGAAATGTTTGAAAAAATGAGGTTATCATCAAGTGTGAAGCCTAATCAAATCTCTTTTGTTGGTGTCCTCTCTGCTTGTAGTCACGCAGGACTTTTGACACATGGGAAGCACTACTTTAATGTTATGAAAAATGAATATTCTATTGAGTTAACAAACGAGCATTACACATGTATGGTTGACCTATTGGGTAGATTTGGACAGATTGATGAAGCGATGGATCTTTTGAATGAAATGAAAAGAGATGGATTGGAAGTACAGGGGAGTGTTTGGGGAGCTCTGCTTGGAGCTTGTAGAATGCATAAGAACATGGTGGTGGGTGAGATTGCTGGAGAGAAGATATTGGAGTTGCAGCCATCTAACTCAGGGACGTATATGATTCTTGCTGAGATGTATCTGGGTAATAGGAGGAGAGAGAAAGCCTATAGCATGTGGAACCGCATGAGAGAGAATGGAGTGAAGAAGCAACCTGGGTGTAGCTGGATTGAGTCGAGCCTTGGTGGGAAGGTGTTTTTAGCGGGAGATAGAACACACCCTGAGTTTAAAAGCATCTCAGTTGCATTAGACTTGATTTATCAGGAGATGGGCTTCCTAAATGTTGGTTGAAAAGATATTGAAGGGGCGTACAGTTAATGTATCACGAGACTATGTTGAGGTTGTTATGTTTCCTTAAGATGCTCTCTTAGGGTGTGTTTGCAAACTCTACTATGGGGGACTATGGGGGTGCTCAAGTCAGAATATCTTTATTTTAAGTTGTCCCCTCACAACTTTTGAAGATTTAATTTTAGATGGAAAGTGGCTAAGTTGAATCCAGATTGCGGGGTTTTCTTGATGCATCACTTAAAGAATTTAAACGGTGTTGATTATGAATCTCTGGGTTTGACAAAAGTATTTTCTCTTTGCATTAAATATCGAAATAGAATGTGACGTGGATCCAAAAGTCCTAAATCCATCCGGGTGAGTCATTAAACAATCATAGCCTAAGAAATTTATTTGAATCTCTAGTCTTTTTTTAGATAAAACATGGATCTTACTTAAAGTTTAGCTTCTACAGCTCCTATGTTGTTATCCTCCAACCTTAATAATAAATATTTGTGAAGAAAAATAAGCATGCAACTTGTACATAGGTATCTCATTGATTGCAACTAATGATATTAGAAATGAACAATATCTACACGCTGTTGCAATGTGGACTAAACTGATCAACAGCTGCTGGTGCTAGTGCATTTGGAAAATACTACTCCTGTTTTCTACTTGGAATGTTCTAAATTAATGATCCGTTTCTGAAAGGTTAGGGTGCTTGGTTTATTGAGTTTTCACTTTTTAGAGAATAGTAGTAGAAATAAGTGTGATTGGATATGAAAAAAGTGTAATAATTATAATCGATGTAACATGACTTTTGATGAATGAGAGTGTGATTGGGGGCTCATTCATATCATTATTGTTCCGGGGAAGAAAGGATGCAACTGAACTCAATATATCGTTAGTGAAAAAATGAATAATTAGAAAGATGATGCAAGGAGAAAGATAGGGAAAAAGGATTTCAAATTTCTTTGTGTGAATGAGATTAAATATATTGTTTCGTTTGACAGTTTCTTCCATTTATGTGCACAAGCAATCATACTTTGCTGTACAATTTTTTTCTAATAAGCAAAAAGGGAGAAATCACATAATCAGGCACACTAAATCTTTTTTTCTTTTCATTTGTGTCTGAGCATTTTGTTTCTCTATTTTGCCAATGATTGTTCTATATGATTTTTTATCATTGTTAATGTTTAAGCTTTATTGTCTGTGATGCAATATCTCATGGTTGGCCTATTTGCTTCTTGATGTTGCACTAATTGTGGATTTTTCTGCTAGTGTATTTTCAGTATATAGTCATGTACGTGTATTTTTCTCTTATATGGCATCTGGATGTGCATTAATTATCTAATCAACAACACTAAGATCACCACTGTACAGTAAGATATAACTTTGTACTCCCTCTGTACCACTAAGATACAAAGAAAATTAATCTGTGTGAAAATTTGTCAAAGTCTATCTTAGTGGTACGCAGTGACTACGTTTAGAAAAAAAATGCCTGTAGACATCACAAAATGTTATTCCTTTATATTTCAACAAAATAGAAAAATAGATACAAAACATTTATGCAGGACATGATTACTAATTAATCCTTGAACAAAATGTAAATTAATTAGCCATTGAACCTCTCCGACTCCTCTTGGATACCTCAGGCAGTTCTCATAAGCTGCATACCTGCTACAAGACTTGCAAATTGCCTCATTCTCCTTTCATCTGGTACCAAGAGAGCCTTGCTACCCATTTCCAGAGTTTGACTTCTGCTAGAGCAATATGAACAAGTAAATCTGTGTAATATTTGTTTTTCTTAAACTTAATTTTGTACCGGATGTATGTATATATATGCATCATTACCATACTAGGACAGCTTCCGTAATCTTTTTCAGATTACGTTTATGCTCCAGAAATCCCACATGCAGATCCGTCCCGATCCTGTCACTGTCTGGAAGCCTCTTGTTCTGACCACCTTCAGTCATACTTTTCACAAATTCAACCAAATTCCTCCAATTATCTGCTTCAAATAACCTCTTATTCAACCTCAAGTAAGTAAATGCAGTGAGTGCATTTCCTGAATCTGATCTACTCGTTTCCAGAATTTGATTAAATGCTCCACCATCGTACCTCTCCAATGCATTTTCTCCAGCAAGTTGTGTTGTGGCAGTTTTGGTTGCCATTTTGACTTGCCTAACTAGCCCTTCTGGAGAGCAGTTTGCCTCACTTGGCTGTTCCCCATCCCTCATTTCCATACAAGTGAAGTTGAGCACAACACCGTATTTAGCCATCATTCTTGCTATGGGTAGGTACCCGTCGTGATTCCTAGTGTTGTAGTATCCTGCTGTTAGTTCTGCTGCATGTGATCTTGTTCTGTAATGCCAATGAATTCCAGCCACTTTTGCTGATAGTTTGGCCCCACTCCCTTGAAATGTATTTTCCGCTGCTTGGAGAATTTTTTCACCATGGTCAAGCAGCTTTCCGGAGTACCATTCTAAGAAAAACTGCCCGTATTCAGTATTCCATGTACCATCCTTCCGGAAGAACCCGGTGTCTTCAGGGAAGTTGTTGTATTGTCCAGCATCATGAGGGCATCCTTGGCCCCATTCACTCTTTCCAATTGACTCTGCTGCTGCTGCTAGTGAAGCTTTCATGTACTGTTTTGCATATGTAGACAATTTAGTGAACTGTTACTATATATTCTATTATTGGAATGGAAATTAACTTTTACCTTATCGTAGCACTGGAATTCCCCGATTCCAGGAAATCTCCAGGTGCCGTTGCTTTCGGGATACGATGGATATCGCAGCTCTCCACAGGGTCCCATCCCCACTTGGATCTCCTGCATTACAAGAAACAATTTGTATCATTCAAAAGGTGAAAGCTATTTTTTTGAATTACATTAAATACCCATCCCTTTTCCCCTCCCCATGACTCGAACCCAGGATCTAAAGCCTATGTAGTGGTGCTCTAACCACTTGAGCTATCCAACTTCGTCCAAAAGGTGAAAGCTATTGCCTCTTCTTTTGTCTGTCATTTACTAAAATGAGTAGGTTCTGAGTTCCTCTTCAACTGATATTGCTCATAAGCCTTAGAATTACATTATATTTCCTGTTATGAAAACATGATCTTCATATCTAAAACAAGACGCGTTTTATGATTTGATTCCCACACTTCATCCTGATGCATAGTGGAGGGTGGAAATCCGGATGGCGATATTTATGAATTTGATAATTCTGATGCATAGTGATATAGTAAACGTTTGTTTTGAGATTTTGAGTAGAGTTTGGATATATTTGTAATGATATGTGGGTGGTTTAAATATATAATTTTATGTATATATATATATTTTTTTAAAATTTTATGTACCTAAAATATTTTGTTGCTCAATATTGGTAAAAAAAAAGTTGGTATCTTTGGTGATGATAGAAATATCTCAACATATAATATCAACAAAAACTCTTCCTATTTTTTCTATCTTAGTGTCCTGTTTCTTATTTTGTTAGCTCACTTTACCTTTTTTAATGTCTTCTCTTTTTGATGTAGAAAAAAATATCTTCTCTTTTTGATGTAGAAAAAAAAATATCCTCTCTTTTTTATGTAGAAAAAAAAATATATTCTCTTTTTATTTTTGGGTCTCTTCTTTCTATAGCTTGATCAAAATGACTAGTTTCTGAATATGCTACCATGGGAATAGTACTTATTTCTTCTTATTAACATAATATGAAAGTTTACTATTTTTTATATTTTTGAAATCTCAGTATCCGACCCAAAGCTCTGTATGGATTGAGAGAAAAAGGAAATACTTGCTTACCGAAATAACGTCTCCAAGGTAGTCCTTGAATCTTTCCCTGAAATTTCTCATGAAGTCAGAATAGACCTGGATAGGTGTTCTTCCCCTGAGAACAGGTAGTGAGTCACAACCCAAAGATATGTACTCGGGGTTGCGCCTGCCTGATCTATCTGTATAAACCAGGTCAGGGTTCTTGCTTATCTCTTCAAGTACCCATGGGGGTAGAGGAATACTGCAAAACATTTACACCCTTTAATTTTATCATCTATAACACAAAACTGAATCTTTAATATTTTCAGAAACAAGGACTAAAAAATGATTATAATGACCACATATAATCCTTACATGAGAGTTGAAACATAGTTTTACATCATGTAACTCCAAGACGTAAGCGATTTTCTGTTGATTTTGAATTTTTCCATGAAAAAAGAACTAAAATTGGACCAAAAAGAACTGAAATTGAACACCCTAGGACTAAAAGTGGAAAGAACTGATACATGTTACGTGTAGTATGAAAGTAATAAGTTTAGAGCAGGTTCCTTGTTCCAATTGACAATTGCTTGTCATATGCACCAATGAAGTATTTAGAGGGTTTAAACGACGGTCAATACGGGTGTAAATGAGCCAAGTTGAGTCAAGTAGTATCAAGCCTCAAAACTTGACTCAAACTCAATTCTTTTGAATCGAGCTCAATTCCATGGAAAACTTGAAATACTCGAGCTTGATGAGCCTAGTATTACTGTGCTCGAGGTTGACTCTATTAAATTCGAGTCAATTTCGAGCTTTTTCCAAGTCGAGCAAGAATAGTTAATGAGATGGCTCAATCAGGAAAGAAGAAAGAAAGAATTGAAACAGGCATCCTACTTACTTGCAAGAATCACCAACATTTCCTCCACACTGATGAAAAGACATGACTACTTGAAGCTTCATGCCGAGTTTCCCGACCATCTTTATTAGCTCGGCGTAGCCTTCCCAGTTGTATTTCATCGGGCCATCTTTCTCTACGAGCCCCCACCATGCATCCACCATAACTCCTTCCACACCAGCACTCTTTAAGGCCATCAAACTAGCTAGCATAGCTCTTGGCTTATTTAAATTTCCTCCCAAAGATACTGTATCTAGTGGTAGCATCACAAAAACAGGTACCTTCAAATCATTTTGACTAGTGTGTGGGGCTGCCATCCCATGAAGTTTCTCTCTTTGCTCAAATTTCTTCCCTTCTGAATGGGACGATGTTCGTTGAGCTTCCTGTGTTGAATTCTTTGCTCGCTGCTGGCCCGACGGTTTTGTTTGAGCAAAGCTAACTCCACTAGAGAAATCATCTTGAGATTTAAAACTTCTATTATCTTTTGATTTCATCATAGAAGATGAAGAACTAAGTGTTAATGCCATTTCCATTTTGTTTTTGCTTGAAAGAAGAGAAGAGGGGGTGTGTGGAAAGGATGAGTTTTGCCTTCATTTATATACGAAGATTACTCATTCTTTGGGTTTACAAGACAATTTTGGTGGGCTCTAGTTTGAAAAGAAAAAACTGCAAAAAACCAAAGTGGTTGCTTTTACCCTTGCGAGTCTTTTTCCCAACGCGCTTTTTCCATCTTGAATTCAAAAGTTATAGGGAAAAGGAATATTTGAATTGTTGAGTTATTTATGGTTAATTCGGATATTTCAACTAGCTCACATTAAATCGTTAATGATGTGTTTTTTTAATCATTTGATATACATACAATCGAACGTCTTTTTATATGTTGGATAGAAAAAATATTTTAGACCTAATTATATATTTATCCTGAGCTTAAGTAACCACATATCTCGATCTAATCTACCCTAACAAACTGGGTATGAGGTGATTAGCTTATGGAGTTTTTAAGCTACAAGATTTTTTTGTTAATTGTACCTTGTAATTTTTACTGCATCCTATAATTGTCTTTGGGACACGGCTAAACAAATCTTCGATTTTACTGTACACATCCCATATAAAATAATTTATTTTAAATTTCTACCTACATTCTAATTTTAGACAATTATACCTCAATTTTAAAAAAAATCACAAAAAATCATTTTCCTCTAAAGGAAACGAAAGAGACGCGGTGAAACAAAAAAAAAAAAAATTGAATTCGATCAATATACTTCAAAATTTCCCAAAAATTAAAATTCTAAATTTTGATAAAAACTAACGAAACTGTGTAAAAAAATGGAGATTAAGCATACCAAATTTATTCATATTGTTCGGTTGAAAACTTTAAATGTCAAATATTTACGGTTGGAACTCCTTCTTTCAAATTCGAACTCACTTTTTTTTTTTCTTATTTCACCGCGTTTCTTTTGTTCCGTTAGTGGAAAATGATTTTTTCTTTATTTTTTATTTTTTTTAGAATTGGATTATAATGATCTAAAATTGAGGTGTGGGTATTAATTTAAAATAAATAAATTATATTTTTTATATAGAGTGTGTATAGTAGTTTAAGTCATGAGGTGTGTATAGTAAAATCCGGGGTTTACCGTGGCGTTGTCCTTGTGATGAGACTGGTATGTTATTATTAGATGCTGAAATTAGACAAATAAAGTATTAATCAATTGTGCAGAATGTGATTATCTGTCATAATTGTTTATTACATAATTTTAATTTTCACAGTATTTTGTATGAAGTCTTAGCCATATCACTTTGATGATCAATGAGTGGCTTTGTTTTGCTGGGGCCCATGCATTTTGCTTGTTTCTGATCGACCTTTGTTATTGATGATGACACTGCATATGTGTCTTATGATAAGAATAAAAAAGAGACTAGAATATGTGGTTGTAAAGGTTTGTTGCTTTGTGTTTTCTTTCTTAATATCAGTTGCTTTCTTTACTTGCAAATCTTATATCCACGTTCGATCGACCATCGATGCTTAGCCTGCATCAATCTTGGATGTTTGTTAAAGGATACGCGTGTGCAAACGGGATTCACAAGATTATATGTTGAATATATTTTATATGTCCGGTTTGCATTTGTGTGCATATTTTTTAATGATATTATTTGTTTTAAAACGTATGAGTTGTTTCATTAAATAATATTTGTTATTTATGATTAAGTGATAAGTTGTGTGAGACAAGTGTTAAAAGACCAACTCTTACATGTTTGTTACACATGAGCACTGTAAATGACTGGAATTATAGAAAAATGAAATCGAGGCTCGTGTCATACACAATTTCTTTAAAGTAAATTATGTTATTCACTCTCAGTGCTAGTGAAACAATAGAATAATTGTATTTTGCTTGAGACGAACTAAGATGTTTGTCGAAAAAATATTACTGAAAGGCCAAAGAACGATAGAAAAATCGAATGCAAAATAAATAGTAAACGTCGAAATGTATTTGAATTACTACAAAAATATATGTACTAGATTATTGCTTATATAACACACCCAAACAACATATTCGAAACAATTCAGGTTTTAAAATTAAAAAACAAAACTGCTCAAATTTACTGCAACAATTACCGGAAGAAATAGAGGTATAAAGTAATTTGTTCTTCCACCATCAAATCAGTGCGACAATCCTACAAGGTATAACATAATTATTATAATACTTTACAATACAAGTCATTAATAAGTTCATACCTTGTATACCCACTTTTTTTTTTTTTTTTTGACATTTTTCAACATGAGACAAAACTTCTTCATTTTTTCCTTCTCAAATTTTTTGTTACAACAAAAATCATTTCTCTTTCATTTCACGTTTAAAGTAGAAAAATAAGATATTGGATCAAAACTCTCATCGAACCACATTTTTTAACACAAAATGTATTTGGATTTGCCACTTGCAGTTTTCTTGGTCGATATTTGTTCCTTTCTTAATCTTACAAATTTGATACTTGGTTAAGGGTAGTAATATAGTAGGTGTGCATTTGATACTTTTAAAACAAAGCCACCGCCATTACTATTTATTAAGGTTTTAAAAAAAATAATTATAAACATCATCATCTATGGAAAGGATGAAAATATCGATATCACAACAAATATTATAAACATAATTTTATTAATATATTGATATCGCATATCACAAAAAAAAAATGAAAAAATTACAAAAATTTTATTAAAATCTTAAAGTTTAACATGAGATTTTAGATATTAGTATAACATATTATTATGCATATGTTCTATTCAAAATCACAATAAAATTATATGTTTAAAGCAAACATATAAATAATAGATTATATAAATATTGGTTAAATAATAATAATTGACAACACAATACATCATACATACAATACAAAAATGACTAAATATATATGATAAAATACTATTACTATCAAAATGATGGCTTATGAGGTTCTAATATAGTTGGCGAAATGCTACTTTGTCCAAACAATATTGTTACTAATTCATCACATTAGAGTAATTCTAGATATAGTTATACATATGTTATTCATATGTTTAAAAAAAGACTAAAATATCACTGGAAAAAAAAAATTCCCTCTGTCCTGTCATAAGTTTCTCACTTATTTATTTTGAACGTTCCGGTCATATGATTTTGATTTCCTTAATGACAAAACTCACTATTTATCTCTATATTTTCTTCTTTCTACCCCTCTCTCTACACGTTTTATACTACATTCTTTAAATGTTTTGCTAAAAACAAAGGAGATAGAGGGAGTATAATTTTATACATATAAAAAATATTAAGATTTAAAAAAAAAATCAAATTTTGTAATATTGTGCTAATATCCGCGATATTTCTTGATTCATGTCCAATTTTACATTACGATTGAACGATATCGATATTTTACGATATTTCTGCGATACAAATATATATATATATATATATATATATATATATATATTACACCTCAATATCCACATTGTAATATTTAAATTTACGATTTTTTCGAAATATTTTCATCCTTGCTCATGAGTGACTAATTAATTGGTACACCATAAAATTTTTAAAAAATAAAAATTACAATTCTTGAGAGATGAAGAATGCCGACATGAAGTCAAGTGAGAAATATAAAGTGCATAATAAAAACAAGAAAAAGATCGATTATTTGGTGGATCATTGGATGTTAGCAATGGTACGCGTACAAATTGTTTACCATTCCTTGATTTTATATATTAGGAAGGATCCATGACAGACAGAGACAGGCACACCCATTAATATTGCCAAATTCTTGTATGTACTCAAGTACACCATGTACTTGAGTAGACTTTTACTAGTCAAATGTTGACCGTTGACCACCGTTGACCGGTCAACGGTCAAACTTTGACTTTTTTTTTTTTAAATCGATTTTATTTCAATTTTTTTTTTTGATATTTTTTTTTGAAAAAGTGTATGTTATTATGACTAAAAAGTGTATCTTTGTTTTTTTAATGAAAAATGTATGTTACAATATTGAAAAGTGCAACATTGTTTTTAATGAAAAGTGTATGATATTATAACTGAAAAGTGTAAGTTATATATTAATGAAAAGTGTATGTTATTATAACTGCAAAGTGTATGATCTATTAATGAAAAATGTATGTTTATTTAATGAAAAGTGTATGTTATTATAACTGCAAAGTGTATGATCTATTTAATGAAAAGTGTATGTTATTATAACTAAAAAGTGTATGTTCTATTAATGAAAAATGTAAGTTATATATTAATGAAAGTGTATGTTATTATAATTGAAAAGTGTATGATATTATAACTGAAAAGTGTATGCTAATGATACACCTTTTGGTTATTTGTACTCGTACTTTCATAATTTAAAAAAATTGGTGCTAATTTTTTTTAAAAATATTATTAATTTTACTAATTTTATTATTTTCTATAAATGTATAAAATAATTGGTGCTAATTTTTTTTAATTATTATTAATTATTAATATAGAAAAACTGTTCGAAAATATTTATTATTTACGAAAATTATTAATTTAGAAAAACTGTTCGAAAATATTTATTATTTACGGAAAAAAACTATTCGAAAATAAACAATTTTTTGAAAATAACAATTTACGAAAATTGTTTATTTTCTATAAATGTATAAAATAATTGGTGCTAATTTTTTTTAATTATTATTAATTATTAATATAGAAAAACTGTTCGAAAATATTTATTATTTACGAAAATTATTAATTTAGAAAAACTGTTCGAAAATATTTATTATTTACGGAAAAAAACTGTTCGAAAATAAACAATTTTTTGAAAATAACAATTTACGAAAATTGTTTATTTTCTATAAATGTATAAAATAATTGGTGCTAATTTTTTTTAATTATTATTAATTATTAATATAGAAAAACTGTTCGAAAATATTTATTATTTACGAAAATTATTAATTTAGAAAAACTGTTCGAAAATATTTATTATTTACGGAAAAAAACTGTTCGAAAATAAACAATTTTTTGAAAATAACAATTTACGAAAATTGTTTATTTTCTATAAATGTATAAAATAATTGGTGCTAATTTTTTTTTAATTATTATTAATTATTAATATAGAAAAACTGTTCGAAAATATTTATTATTTACGAAAATTATTAATTTAGAAAAACTGTTCGAAAATATTTATTATTTACGGAAAAAAACTGTTCGAAAATAAACAATTTTTTGAAAATAACAATTTACGAAAATTGTTTATTTTCTATAAATGTATAAAATAATTGGTGCTAATTTTTTTAATTATTATTAATTATTAATATAGAAAAACTGTTCGAAAATATTTATTATTTACGAAAATTATTAATTTAGAAAAATTGTTCGAAAATATTTATTATTTACCGAAAAAAACTGTTCGAAAATAATATAGAAAAACTGTTCGAAAATATTTATTAATTACGAAAATTATTAATTTAGAAAAACTGTTCAAAAATATTTATTATTTACGGAAAAAAACTGTTCGAAAATAAACAATTTTTCGAAAATAACAATTTACGAAAATTGTTTATTTTCTATAAATGTATAAAATAATTGGTGCTAATTTTTTTTAATTATTATTAATTATTAATATAGAAAAACTGTTCGAAAATATTTATTATTTACGAAAATTATTAATTTAGAAAAACTGTTCGAAAATATTTATTATTTACGGAAAAAAACTGTTCGAAAATAAACAATTTTTCGAAAATAACAATTTACGAAAATTGTTTATTTTCTATAAATGTATAAAATAATTGGTGCTAATTTTTTTTAATTATTATTAATTATTAATATAGAAAAACTGTTCGAAAATATTTATTATTTACGAAAATTATTAATTTAGAAAAACTGTTCGAAAATATTTATTATTTACGGAAAAAAACTGTTCGAAAATAACAATTTACGAAAATTGTTGGGAGTGGGTTTTGAACTCATGACCTTATAATATGACAATCTAAGGACAACCACTAGACAAAAATAACTTCTGTTAATTATTTTGTTATTTATTATATATATATTTAATATTTCCTATATAGCTGGACTCAAGTACACCGTGTACTTGAGTACACAGCAGCCCTACCCATTAATATTATATTCAAACTCGACTATCTAACTTGGTCGACCTGTAACAAATTTGTTATACTTTGTATCACCACAAAGTAATTAATTGAAACAATACTTCATGATAATCAACAAGAATAATTAAATAAGAAATAAGCGCTAGTAAAATATACAAACACTAAAATTTACGTGATTCGATCGTAAAATTTATGTCCATAAAAGATAGAGACACCCTTCATTAAGTATCAATGTTTAGCTTGGTCTTGTAACATAGTTTTACATCATTCATTAACACATTAACAAGAATGACTAACTAAGAAATTATCTACTAAAAAACCTCTCAACTTCTCTCTAGAAGTTTTGCCTTCCTAAAGTTTTTTAATAAATTTTCTTCCACCGGCAACGGTTCACCTCCCTTCCCTTCCTTTTCAAATTTGGCCTATTAGCTTTTCTTGATTGTGGTGATGCTTTCTGCACAACCCATTTCTTGGATATTGAAGTTAATTGTAATCATTAGATTTGGCAAGATTTAGGCTTCTGAGGAAGTGCCTTCTACGCGCGTGAATATTGGGGCAGACCTTTCGTGTGGTTTGTGATTCGGGTGGAATTTACACGTTTTAGAGGCACATGTGAAGCGTATTTTGATGTGGATTTCATTGAATTATGCATGGAATATGATTGTTTTAGCCAAAATGAGAGAAAGGTTGTGTTTTGTTGATTTTATAGGAAATACGATGGAATTTGGAGCAAAACACCAACCATACTTTACTGGATCAAGAAGAGGAGTGCACGGTTGGATTCGTCTCGAAAAATGGAGTGGAATAGGCAAAAGAATCGAGTCAATCGGAGGTCGGAAGCTCAAGATACGGAGGGACGAAAATGAAGGACAGGGCCAATACGAAAGTTTGGCCCGGCCGGGCCACATTTCCCGCCCGGCCGGGCGGCCAAATCCAGAAATTTTGTCAAATTCGAAGTTATGGCCCGGCCGAGCAGCATCACCCGCCCGGCCGGGCGGCCGAGCAACCCAAAAAATTGTCCCCATTTACGAACTACCAGCCCGGCCGGGCCACTTCACCCGCCCGGCCGGGCGACACACCCCCTGTTTTCGTTTTGCTTAGCCAACACCTCCGCCCGGCCGAGCCACTTCCCCACTCGGCCGGGCCACTCCATTCTCGGTGTCAAACGCGTGTTTTCTCCATTTTTGAGGGACTTACTTGCAAATATCTCACCCAAACCCTACCCCAACACTATAAATACCCAATTTCTTAAACTCCACACCATCTTACCCCTTTCTCAAGAATTCTACACACATTAACACACACTTGGAGGTTTTGGGCCATATCTTCTTCATCTCTCCACCAAATCATGCAAGACAAGAGGCATTAGCTTGGGAATTTCATTCCCTACCACATCCTAGACTAAGCTTTCTCTTTCTTTTCCTTTTTACTTAGTTATTTCATTTGGAATTTGTAATTTGATTATGTTAGTAGTTAGCTAAACAACTTGTGGTTTCAAGGCATTGTAGATACTTGGATTGATGTTTATGAGTAATTTCTTGCTTTAATTGGTGTTTGTCTCTTATTTGTGTGCTTAATTCTTTATTGTCAAGCATGTTGTTATTGGCCATGATGATTTGCTTATCTATTGTTAAGTGGAGTAAGATCGAGAGATTTATTTCATTTAATCGTATGCAAGCATGCAACCCGATATTATTATGAGCTCGAGAGAGGATTAATTATCGGAGAGGGAATCGAATGGTCTTAGGAACTCTTTTAGGCGGTGTAATGTTTGTGAGGTAGAAATACGAGCCTATGTTGCATTGTGCCTTTGATTAATTAGATCGAGAGATTAATTAATTCTTCTTGTGTGATCACCCTATATGAGATAAACTTAATGGCCATCTAAACGAGACAACATTCATAAACGGACATCTAAGTGTTACAATCGCCTTGGAACCCACCTTTTCTCTTTGAGTTACATCCATTTTACTTTCGTTTTGCGATTTGTATGCCATTTGATCGATTTTATCTTTGCTCTTTGTTGCTTATTCGTGACACTTGGTAGGTAACCTTAGAGTAAAACATTTTATCCAAAATTTCGATCACGTCTACTTAGAATTCAACTAGCAAACTTCACTTTTACGCTTTAACCTTCTCGTGGGATCGACCTCGTGCTTATCGCGCTACAATAGACGCCGTATACTTGCGGTTGTTTATTTAGTGTTGCATAACGCGTGAATCAAGTTTATGGCGCCGCTGCCGGGGAGGTTTTTATAAGCTCTAGAGTGTAGGCTAGGAGAGTTTTAGTTTAGACAATTTATTTGCTTTCTTTATTTGCAAAAATCCAAAAAAATATTTGTGTTTGTTACTTTGAGCTTATTTGTATATCTCACTCTCGTTCGTTCTTTTGATAGACATGGTTTATGATCACACGATCTAGGAGGAACCACCAAGAAGTGTTACCCTTAGATCCGGAGATTGAAGCCAATTGTCGAAGAAGGAACGCCGAAAGGAGAAGACTAGAGTTGGAAAGAATGAATCGACGGGAAAATCCGGTTGAAGAAGAGGAGGAACTTGAGAATCATGGGGTCGAAGGAGTCGAGGAACCCAACGGGAATGGAGGTAACCGACCTCAAGGGGTACTAAGGGACAACTTTCGTCGGAGAGTCGAAGAGAACATTGGGATGGAAAGAAATGTAGAGCAACGGGAGGAAAACGGGAATCAACGAGTCTTGAGAGATCACTTCCGCCCTATCCCAAGGCCATATGGAGGAGCGGGTCGGGAACCCGTTGATGCTCATAACTTTGAGCTCAAGCCGGCCCTAATCATGATGGTTCAAAACAACCAATTTGGAGGGTTGTCAAAGGAGGATCCTAACCTCCATTTATCTCAATTCTTAGAGATAAGTGGAACGGTTAAGATCAATTGTGTCCCTCAAGATTACATCCGTCTCCAATTGTTCCCATTCTCCCTCCGTGATCGTGCAAAGCAATGGTACATGTCTCTTGATCTAAGGACAATCGAAAATTGGGCCGATCTTGTAGACGCTTTCCTCATGAAGTACTTTCCCCCAAGCAAGACCATCAAGATAAGAGGAGAAATTTCTTCTTTCATGCAAGACGATGATGAGTCTTTAGCCGAGGCTTGGGAGCGTTTCAAGGATCTCATACGGAGTTGTCCTCAACATGGGTTCTCAAGAGACCAATTGATTTGCTATTTCTACAACGGGATGGACCATCGTACGAGAGGGATGGTAGATGCCTCGGCCGGTGGAGGTTCTTTGCTAGGAAAGACAACGGATGAGGGTTATGTGCTCCTAGAGGAGATGGCAAAGAACGGAAACCAATGGCCATCCGAGAGAAGACAAAACCGGAAAGTTGCTTCAACCCAAGATTTGGATGAGAGTGCTAAACTCTCCAACAAGGTGGATAAATTGATATCCCTTATGACGGCTAAAGCTTTAGTGGGGCCACGTGATGAGCAATATGAAGAAGCCCACTACATGAACAATCAAAGGGATAGGCAATTTAGAGAGAGAGGTTGGAACGATAGGCAAGCCTATGAAAGTCCCTCTAATTCCAACCAATATCATCCGAATTTGAGGCACCATGAGAACTTTTCTTATGCCAACACAAGGAATGCCATCATCCCACCTTCAAATTTCAATGTGAGAGATGGAGCTATTGTGGAGTCTTCATCAAAGCCATCAATGGAGGATATGTTTGGTGCTTTTATGGGGGAAACCACGAAATTCATGAGAGAGACTAGAGAGAATGCAAACATAACTCGTCAAAGATTTGATGAACAAGAAGAAATGATCAATAATATGGCAAACAACATGAAAGCCATAGAAAAGCAAGTGAGCCAACTCTCAAATGTCACTGGAAAGCAACACGTTTCGGGGCAATTCCCCTCTAACACGGAGCTAAATCCCAAGGAGCAATGCAAAGCCATAAGGTTAAGAAGTGGGACAAGCTACGAAGGGCCCAAGACGCCGTTAGAGGAAGAAGTGGTAATGGCACCCGAAGGTGTTGATAAAAGAGATGGTTTAGTGAAAGAGAAAGAAGAAAAAGAAGGGGAGAAGAAGAGTGGGGAGGCAATCCCTCCTTTGTTTAATAAAAATGTAATGCCCATCCCATATCCTCAAAGAATGAAGAAGAAGAACTTGGATAACAAGTTTGTCAAGTTTGCGGAGATGTTCAAGAAACTCCATATCAACATCCCTTTCGCCGAAGCTCTTGAACAAATACCACATTACTTCAAATTCTTGAAGGAAATAATGTCAAGCAAGAGAAAAATGGAGGCATATGAGACGGTGCACTTAGCCGAACATTGTAGCTCCATAATTCAAGCTAAGCTACCTCCAAAGCTTAGAGATCCCGGATCCTTCACTTTATCATGCACCATTGGAGATGGAGGTACATTAAGAGCTCTATGTGATTCGGGAGCAAGCATCAACCTCATGCCATTGTCACTCTTCAAGTCACTTGGTTTAGGAGAGCTCACACCAACCACCATGAGCCTCCAATTGGCGGATAGGTCGATGACATACCCTTTGGGTATAGCGGAGGATGTATTGGTCAAAATTGACAAGTTTCTCTTTCCGGTAGACTTTGTGGTCTTGGACATGGAGGAAGACAAAAACATTCCATTGATATTGGGAAGGCCATTTTTGGCAACCGGAGGAGCTAAAATTGATATGAGGAATGGAGAATTGGAGCTTCGAATGAACCAAGAGATAGTTACGATTGACATGTTTAGAGCTATCAAACTCCGAAATGATGAGAGTGGAGAGTATGGGTTTCCCAAGGGAGAGTATCCTCCAATACCCATGAGAAAGGAAGTGGAAGAAGATCCCAAGATAAATATTGTGGAGAAGGACCCCCAAGTGGAAAAGAATGAATTGAAGATAGGCAAGAAGGCCAAGTTTGGGGGAGTTTTCTTCAAAAACTCCCCCAAATCAAAGAAAGCTACGTGTGCAAACTTAGGGACGAATGAGGTATCAACCTCTTATGATATGATTGAAGAGCCGGATGGGCTAGCTTGTGGATGTTTTGATGGGTTTAAGAAGATTGGATGGACAAAGAGGGTCAAGAACAAGGAGGATGATGGGGTGACTTGATATTCCCCTCAAGGAGAACCGTCCGACATAGGACGTTAAAAATAGCGCTTCTTGGGAGGCAACCCAAGGTTTTATTGCTTTCATGTTTTTATTGCTTTAGTAGTGTTGATAGCTTGGTTTATTTTGTAGGTATGGATGAAGAGTACTATGGATAGCACATCTTGGAGAATGAAGAAGAAGCAAAGTCAACTTTGGAGTGGAGGAAGCAAGTGTTGCAATGGTGATCTTTGAAGAAGCATTGGATGTGCAAGGAGGGAGGTAACAACTTG
Source organism: Galeopsis tetrahit (assembly GCA_963675135.1). Classification (NCBI taxonomy): domain Eukaryota; kingdom Viridiplantae; phylum Streptophyta; class Magnoliopsida; order Lamiales; family Lamiaceae; genus Galeopsis; species Galeopsis tetrahit. Next base: position 6,234,153 of record OY776130.1, read on the forward strand.
TAGCCCTAAACTTAGAATTTATACATAGTGAAATTCTAAGTTTGGGGGAGTTTCTACTAGTTGTTACCCTTGCACCGGTTCGTCATTCTACTTGTATCACATTTTGCACCGGCGCACATTTGGCTTTCACATGATTATATAGATTAAGTTGGTTCTTGATCATGTGTTGGGTAGTGGACATTTGGTGAAATGTGAGCATGAATAGTCATTGGAATCCATTGTTGAGTAGTTGTGATGATGTTTATTTGCTTTGAATGTAAGCATAATTGATGTTGGTTATAGTTTCATGATTGTGTTCATATTTGTAATCTTGGATAGCATGGATATATGATGTGTTGTTGTTTGGGGACATTTGATGAATGTGAGAGTCCTATTGAATAAACCGGTGAGAATTGAGCCTTAAATCGAGCATGTAATCCGGTTTAGTTCATTTGAGAGTGGACTAGGTTATTGCTAGTGATCCTAGAACTTGCCCAAGTTCTTGTTTGAAAGCATGATTGTGTGAGACGATGTGATGTGACATAGGCCATCTTGTTCTAAAAGAGTCACTTAGCCAAAATTTCCCAAAACCGAAGTAATCTTCCGTAGTTAGCCTCTTGAGCTTAATTCCTCATTTTCTTGGCAAACTACAATGTTAACCACTTAGCCTTTTTTGAGCCTTTTGATTCCTATATCTAGTGGGGGATAAAAGACAAAGTGGAAAACATGTGCTTGAATGAATGTCTTTGGTGAAAAGAAAAATCGGAAAAGTTGAAAGAAGAAAAAGAGAAAGATGAAAAGAAAATCAAGGAAAAGAAAAGAGGGACAAAGAGCCCCAAAAGCTTGAAAAGAAAAAAAAAATGGTTCAAAAGATGAGGTGATGAATGCTTGAAAAAAAGAAAGGAAAATGGAAAGTGAGGATGGAATTTGTAAGCTTTGAAAGTGAAAGCACAAATTGTACAAAAGCAAGCTTTGTCCTCCACTAGAAGAGTCATAATTCCCAAATTCATCCTACCTTGTCCAAAGAGCCAATGTTACACCCTTGATTAAGTCCTATTGATCACTTTGTTGAGCATTTGAGTGTGTGTAGAAAGTAGAAGTTGGGCAAGCATATAGTGATTGCATAGCATAGCTTGGTTGATGAGTGCATTAATATCCTTAATTTGTTTGTGTGTTTGAGAGAAACACTCTATCATGTGAGTAGAGGATTTGAGCATTTGGATTATGTTTCCCATCACAATGTGTTGTGTACTTGTGCATTCTTTGATTTATAAATGTGGATTGCAAAAGTGAGCCTATGACTTTCATTGAGAAATGCACTTTGAGAAAGAGATATCACTACATCTTACTTTGCATGTGTGATTTGCATTGAATATTCCATTGTGATCATTCCACCCTCATTGCTTTAAGTACTTAGTTGTTTGAGGACAAACAACATTTTAAGTTTGGCGGAGTTTGATTCGGGTGGAATTTACACGTTTTAGAGGCACATGTGAAGCGTATTTTGATGTGGATTTCATTGAATTATGCATGGAATATGATTGTTTTAGCCAAAATGAGAGAAAGGTTGTGTTTTGTTGATTTTATAGGAAATACGATGGAATTTGGAGCAAAACACCAACCATACTTTACTGGATCAAGAAGAGGAGTGCACGGTTGGATTCGTCTCGAAAAATGGAGTGGAATAGGCAAAAGAATCGAGTCAATCGGAGGTCGGAAGCTCAAGATACGGAGGGACGAAAATGAAGGACAGGGCCAATACGAAAGTTTGGCCCGGCCGGGCCACATTTCCCGCCCGGCCGGGCGGCCAAATCCAGAAATTTTGTCAAATTCGAAGTTATGGCCCGGCCGAGCAACCCAAAAAATTGTCCCCATTTACGAACTATCGGCCCGGCCGGGCCACTTCACCCGCCTGGCCGGGCGACACACCCCCTGTTTTCGTTTTGCTTAGCCAACACCTCCGCCCGGCCGAGCCACTTCCCCACTCGGCCGGGCCACTCCATTCTCGGTGCCAAACGCGTGTTTTCTCCATTTTTGAGGGACTTACTTGCAAATATCTCACCCAAACCCTACCCCAACACTATAAATACCCAATTTCTTAAACTCCACACCATCTTACCCCTTTCTCAAGAATTCTACACACATTAACACACACTTGGAGGTTTTGGGCCATATCTTCTTCATCTCTCCACCAAATCATGCAAGACAAGAGGCATTAGCTTGGGAATTTCATTCCCTACCACATCCTAGACTAAGCTTTCTCTTTCTTTTCCTTTTTACTTAGTTATTTTATTTGGAATTTGTAATTTGATTATGTTAGTAGTTAGCTAAACAACTTGTGGTTTCAAGGCATTGTAGATACTTGGATTGATGTTTATGAGTAATTTCTTGCTTTAATTGGTGTTTGTCTCTTATTTGTGTGCTTAATTCTTTATTGTCAAGCATGTTGTTATTGGCCATGATGATTTGCTTATCTATTGTTAAGTGGAGTAAGATCGAGAGATTTATTTCATTTAATCGTATGCAAGCATGCAACCCGATATTATTATGAGCTCGAGAGAGGATTAATTATCGGAGAGGGAATCGAATGGTCTTAGGAACTCTTTTAGGCGGTGTAATGTTTGTGAGGTAGAAATACGAGCCTATGTTGCATTGCACCTTTGATTAATTAGATCGAGAGATTAATTAATTCTTCTTGTGTGATCACCCTATATGAGATAAACTTAATGGCCATCTAAACGAGACAACATTCATAAACGGACATCTAAGTGTTACAATCGCCTTGGAACCCACCTTTTCTCTTTGAGTTACATCCATTTTACTTTCGTTTTGCGATTTGTATGCCATTTGATCGATTTTATCTTTGCTCTTTGCTGCTTATTCGTGACACTTGGTAGGTAACCTTAGAGTAAAACATTTTATCCAAAATTTCGATCACGTCTACTTAGAATTCAACTAGCAAACTTCACTTTTACGCTTTAACCTTCTCGTGGGATCGACCTCGTGCTTATCGCGCTACAATAGACGACGTATACTTGCGGTTGTTTATTTAGTGTTGCATAACGCGTGAATCAGTTTGTTCTTGGAAACAAATGATGAGGAGCTTTGTTCTAATTAGGTGAAGCATTTTTGGGGGTTTTTTTCTGATATTACAACCGGTTTTTAGTGGTTTTGGGGCAGTGGTTTTGCGAAACCCAGCAAATATTGGGGGCGCCTATTCGCCTATTTATACCCCCACAATCGCTTCTAACTTCTCATCTTTCCCACTACCTTTCTCTTGTTTCTTCTATTTCTCTCTTTCTTCTGAAATGGCAGAAAACCTTAATGAAATGATGGAGAGCTTTCGTATTTCCACCAAAGAAACTACCCACATTGTTGCCCAAAGGAATGAGCTAGCCATCCCAAAAAATACACTGGCCATGAGGTTCGTTGCTCGGAGGACTTTTAATGCGATGGAGCTAAAAGAATTACTGATTCGCACTTGGAGGTTGCGTATGCCATTTCAAGTGTCAAGTGTGGGGGATGGTCTTTTCCTTCTCACTTTTGGGGCTGCCTCTGAGCTCAAATCGGTCCTTTCTGATCAGCCGTGGAATCTTCGTAAGTCATTAATGGCTATGAAGCTTTTGCATGGTGATGAAAAACTGTCCCAGTTGCAAATCAGGTATGTTCCCTTTTGGATTCAAGTCCATGGCCTACAGCTCTATGCTATGAGTACGATTTTGGGCTTGAAGATTGGGAGTATAGTTGGAGAAGTCCTGGAAGTATATGCGAAGGACGATGAGGTAGCGTGGGGGGAGTGCCTTCGGATTCGGGTTCTGATGGATATTACCCATCCGTTATGTCGTTTCTTCTATATTACGGTGGAGGAGGAGCCGGTCACGGCGGTGTTTCGCTATGAGAGGTTATCGGGTTTATGCACTCTTTGTGGCCGATTACAACACTCGGAGAATGATTGCCCACTTGGTCTTGGTAAGAGTGAGGATTGGCTCAAAAAGCATAGATTTTTCCCTGCATGGTTGCAGGCTGACAAGAAAAAAAGTCCTTCGGTGGAAGATCTGGAAAAGTTTTTTGAGCTCCTAAAGACTGGGGCGGGAGAGCAGGCTACATTACAAGAAAGGGCTACGGATCAAGCCAGGAGGTTGGAAAAAGGTAAAGGGGTTGTTATTGAAGGAAATTCTACTGACCAGGCTCCTGTGGGGGTGTTGCAAAGGAAAGTGGTGAATCGGTTTGATGAACTTATGGCAAGAATCGAGGCTGAGCATCAGGAAAATCGAGGTATGGATGAAGCTATTAGTGGACGGCTGGACCCTCGTACAGGTAAATCACTTACTCCTCTTTCTTTTATGGTTCCTGATGGGTTCCAACATTGCTATGTAAAGGAGCCGTTAACGGGTGTGGAGAATGGTAAGGATTATCGTGTAGTACATTTTGTTGGCAAAGATCTTAACTCTACTGATTATACTTCGTATGTGGAAATCTTGCATGAGGGTGAAGCCCCTTTTGTTCCAGTTTATGAAAGAAATGGACAGATTCAACATGCAATACCAAATACTGATGGAGAGTTTCAGGACAAAGAAATGGCGGATGATATGGTTTCTGTGCAGAGCTGTGTGTTACCGTGCAAGAAAATGACTTGGCGTGATGAGCCGGGAGAGGTGATGGGCTTTCGGAGTGGGGATAAAGGATGGTCGGAAGGGGAGATTGTTCGGCAGGCTGAAGGAATGTTTAAAAAAGCAAGAAGCATGGTTGAGGCTTACGGCACTGCCGTTGAGCTTCAAGGTTCGGCGGAGGTTGAGGTTACTCAACCCCGCCATGGGGAATGAACATTGTATGTTGGAATGCTCGAGGAGTTAGTGGAACTCGAGCATTCAATTACCTTAGTAGATTAGTTATTAATTATCGTCCGTCTGTTTTATTTCTGTCTGAAACTAGATGTTCATCGGTTCGTAACGATGTTTTGAAAACTTCCCTCGGGTTTGACTCTTGTTTTAATGTAAAAGGGAAAGGAAATTCTGGTGGCTTGATGTTGTTTTGGTGTAATATTGATCTTCGTATTATCTCATATTCTACTGCCCATATTGACTGTTTGATAAGTAATAATGTGGCTTCATGGAGATTTACTGGGTTTCATGGATGTCCATATATGCAAGGGCGTAGAGTAGTTTGGGAACTTCTGAAACGACTTAAGAATTACACTTCGTTTGGGACAAATGCTTGGCTTGTGGAGGGGGGGGATTTTAATGAAACACTTTATCACTATGAGAAGAAGGGCGGAAATCGGAAATCCTTGTCTCAAACTATGCAATTCCAAGATGCCTTGACACATAATGATTTGCGCAGTTTGCGAACGTCTGGACCTAAATACACATGGATTAATAAAAGGAAAGGAACTGAGTTTATTGCTGAAAAACTAGACAGATTTGTTGCCACATTTGATTGGACTCGTTTGTTTCAAGCTTATGAGTGTACAAATTTAGATTTTATGGGTTCGGACCATAGACCCATTATGATTTCATGTGTTCCCAGTAGTCGATCATTTGAGGGGAGGAAGCAAAAAACTTTCAGGTTTGAAAATCATTGGGTGAAGGAACCGGAATTTAAGCGCATGATCAAACAAGTTTGGGTTCGTAAGGATAGAAATTTAAATCTGAACACTACACTCACTCAATGTGGAAAAACTATAAAGCAATGGGCAGTCAAGCAAGGGGGCACATTGAAGGAAAGAATTATCAATGTACAGAATTTACTTAACTCAGAACTCAACAAAGAAGATGACCTGCCCAATTTTCAACAGGTTCAGAAGCATGAAAAGGATCTTGAAAGGTTGTTTTCTCAAGAAGAGTGGTATTGGAAACAACGATCTCGTATTACATGGCTCAAAGAGGGGGATAGAAATACTAAGTTTTTTCATATGAGGGCTAATCAACGAAGAGGGGTCAATAGGGTTGAGAAAATCCAGAATAAGGATGGAACTTGGATTGTGTCTGCTGAACAAATTCCAAAGGCCTTTGCTGAGTATTTTCAAGAGATTTTCTTTTCACAAAACCCTACTCCAGATATGATTGATAGGGCTACAAGGGATATTCATATGCATCTTTCTGAAGATCAAATTGAAGAATTGGCCATTCCATTTACGAGAGCAGAAGTTGATGGTGCATTGAAGGATCTTAATCCTTGGAAAGCTGCTGGGCCTGATGGTTTTCCTGCTTCATTTTACCAGACTAGTTGGGAGACTATTGGGGAGGATGTTGCTAGTCACATTTTGAGTGTCTTGAATGATGGTGAGCCATTGGAGTCGTGGAACAATACTACGATTGTGATGATCCCCAAAATCAAGAAGCCTACACAAGTTACTCATTTTAGGCCTATTAGCTTGTGCAATGTTTGCTACAGACTGCTCTCAAGGGTCATTACTAATAGGCTTAAGTCCTGTATGAATGACATTATTGATCCTCATCAAAGTGCTTTTATTCCGGGGAGATTAATTTCGGATAATATCTTGATTGCTTTTGAAAGTATGCATTGGCTTCGATTGTCTAAAAGTAAAAAGGGATATGCGGCGCTTAAACTTGACATGAGTAAGGCATATGACAGGGTTGAGTGGGCGTTCTTATTAGGAGTCTTGAAGAGATTGGGTTTTTCACAGAAATGGGTATCTCTTATTCATCAATGCATCTCTTCGGTGTCTTATTCCATTTGTGTTAATGGTACTCTTTCGGGTTCCTTCAAACCATCTAGAGGCCTTCGTCAAGGTGATCCACTTTCTCCATTTTTGTTTGTCATGTGTGCGCAGAGTTTGTCTTCATTATTACTGAAGGCAGTTACGGATAAGCAATTTTCTGGTATCAAAGTAGCAAAGGATGCACCAGTGATATCTCATCTCTTCTTTGCAGATGATAGTCTGGTTTTTATGAAGGCTGAGAAGGGTGAATGTCAGGCATTGAAGAATTGTTTGCAAATTTATGAAGCAGCTTCGGGGCAAATTATTAATTTTGATAAATCTATTATTTCCTTCAGTCCCAAGACGGCTTTGGATAATAGAGAACAGGTCATGAATATTCTTCAAGTTAGATCGGCATCGGGCTATGATATTTACCTAGGACTACCTACCATTTCTGTTCAGGCCAAAAGACATAAATTTGGATATCTTGTGGATCGGGTTAGGCAGCGTATAAATTCATGGAGTCACAAGAACTTTTCTGATGGTGGTAAAGAGGTTCTTATTAAATCAGTACTTCAAGCTTTGCCTTCTTATGCTATGTCTTGCTTTCGAATTCCTGTCTCAATTTGTGCGGATATTGAGAGATTAATTGCTCGTTTCTGGTGGGGATCTTCGCAAGAGAGCACCAAGGTACATTGGACAAAATGGCAGGTAATGTGTAGACCCCGAGAGGATGGAGGACTCAATTTTCGAAGTATGGTATCTTTCAATAGAGCGTTGTTGGCAAAACAAGTGTGGAGGATAATGCAACAGCCTGACTCTATGGTGAGCCGAGTCTTTAAAGCTAGGTACTTCAAGGATACACATGTTATGAATGCAGGGCTGGGATCGAATCCCTCTTTCATCTGGAGATCATTATTATGGAGCAGGGATATTGTGGAGTATGGAACCAGGTGGAAAGTTGGTAATGGTGAATCGATTCACATTTTTAAAGACAGATGGATTCAAGGAGGAGCTGAGGGTAGGATCTTTTCTCATATTGCAAGTGCATCTTGTGTTTCTCGGTTTTTGGATCCGCAATATGGATGGAATGGTGAGTTGCTATGTCAAGCGTTTCTTCCAATTGAGGTAGAAGCTATCCGAAGGGTTCCGTTATTAGGGAGACAACAAAATGATCAAAGATACTGGCCTTCTTCCTCATCGGGGTGTTATTCAGTAGCCTCGGGGTATATTCTTGCCATGGAAATTGTGGATACTCAGCGCAAAGGCCTTCAAGCTGGACCGTCTACGCATAGTGGGCACCAAAGATTGCTTCAACAAATATGGAAGTTGAAAGGTCCACCAAAAGTTCGAATTTTTGGGTGGAAGTTGTTCCATTGTTTTTTGGCTACAGAAGGTAATCTTAATTCTCATCATATACCCATTAATCCCTTTTGTTCTTGTTGCGGTGCTCCTATGGCCGATACTTTGCATGTTTTATTTCAATGTGTCTTTGTTCGGAAAGTTTGGAAAGAGCAAGGCTTATGGGTATTGTTGAAAGCGTTGGCTAAAGGGACTTTGATTCAATTACTGGAAGCTCTAGTGGGATTGTCAATTGATAAAAAAGTATTTTCCACCGTGATAGTTATAGCCTGGGCAATTTGGAAGGATAGATGTAAATGGCTACATATGGAAGACTTGGCCTTACGTAAAGATTGGAAACCTGGGGTGCTTAAAGTTCAATGGGCCATTGATTATTGGTATGATTATCTTAATATCAATTCCATTGCAGATCAAAATTGTGTGGGCAAGGGTTATAAATCAAGAGGAGGTGGATATAGTAAGGACAATTACAGCTTTTATGTGGATGCAGCATTCAATTTGCCATTAAATTTTTTTGCCACAGGCTTTGCTTTGGTCGATGATGAGGATAAATTGATCCGTGTAGGTGGTGAGAGAATCCTAAACCCTGGTTCTGTTGTGGCTGCTGAATTAATTGCAGCAGATTTAGGCCTACAGAAGTGTCAAAACAATGAAAGGCGGGTGTCAAACCTCTATATGGATTCAAAAATCGCAATCAAGGCCTTGACTCAGGGAAACAATCTGGACGGTCTGGAAAAGGAAATAGTTTTAAGAATAAGATCAAGATTGGGTTCAGACTTGAATTGGAGCTGTGATTATGCCCCGAGAGAAGAAAATAAAGTCGCACATGCAATGGCACAGCTCACCTGGAATGTTTCAACTCCTTACGATTGGATTGAAAATGATATTCCTCAGAATATTAGGGTACTTTATAATGTGTAATCTGTATACCCTAGTATTTCAAAAAAAAAAAAAAAAACTAAGAAATTATCTACTAAGAAATTATCTTCCAGACTGTGACTAATATATGGATGTATATAATTGTAAGGATCAGGAAAAAAAAATAGTGTTAGCCGTAAAAGATTTTGGTTACCATATAGTGACTATTGAATTGAAAAATATTTATTCACATATGAGAGTAAATAAATACAAGTACAATGCAATACAATATAAACCCCCTTTTTTTTTTTTTTGGAAAACAAACACTTTCTAGTATATACATAATTCTAATAGCGCCCATATTAATTTTATATATTATTTTTTTATATTAAAAGTGTGCAAATAATTTTACAACAAATCAAAAAAAGAACTTATACAAATAATTGCATAACGAACCAATATAATTTTTGTTAATCTTCCCACCTATAAAAGGAAAATCCAGATACAAAGAAACATGAAAAACCTAACAAGAGATGGGGTGTCATTTTTTGTTAATTCATGTCGACAAGCATAATAAATATCTAAGATACTTTTTTTACATATATCATTCATAGTAGTACTAGCTAACTCAATTATCAATGATCACGTATTGAGTTAAATAGTGTAAAAAATCATTTATTATAGGGTTAATTCAAAAAAATAAAAATATAGAAAATATTGAATGAAAAAAATATTTATTCACATATGAGAGAGTATAAATACAAGTACAAATACAATGCAATACAATACAATATAAACACTTTCTACTTTTCTAGTATATATATAATTCTAATAGTGAAGATATAAATTCGTGTATTATTCTTATATTAAAAATGTACAAATAATTTTAAAATGAATTGAGAAAAAATTGTACAAATAATCGTAACGAACCAATATAATTTTTGTTAATCTACCCATCTATAAAAGGAAAATCCAGATACAAAGAAACATTAAAACCTAACTCAACGGAGGTGGAGTGTCATTTATATGGAAGGATTTGTGATCACACAACAATTCTTAATTCATGTCGACAAGCATAATAAATATCTTAGATACTTTTTGTTTTGGAAAAGTACAAAATTGATGACCTTTTATAATTGGGGCTTTAAACTCTGTTATTTGAGTCTCGAATGATCTTTTATTATGCAGGGGGAGTCGGTAATTGGGGGGCCACAAATCTCATTTGCTCTTCCATCTTGTTGTAATATTAACACGTGTCCCTTGGGACTAGTGGTGTAGGTTTGAAATTTAAAAGTGTGCTCATCTCTAAGTTTTAGATTCGAAACTTTTAAAGTGCAAATAATTCTAAGGGGTCAGTCCATATAAAATGCAAAACTCTGACATTAAATGGGACCCGTTAGTGGACGGTGTGATTGGTCTTCCAAATTAATCGGTGCAAGGATCGGAAACCGAGATTTCAAAAATAAAATAACACATGTCATTTTTACTATTATGAGACATTGATTATAAATGTGAAGACGGAACGTGAAAGAGGTTTGGTTTATATACTCCCTCCATCCACCAAATGTAGTCTCATTGGGGTGGGACACAAGTTTTAAGAAAATGGTAGATAAAGTAGATAAAGTAAGGGTATTATAGGGTATTGTGGGATCCATTGTGAATAAAATGATTGTTTGTGAATAAAATTGATGACAAATTGAGTAATTGAGTGATGGTTGAAGGGTGATAGTTTTCCTAAAGTGTATGAGACTACATTTAGTAGACAAAGAATATAAAACAAATGGGACTACATTTCATGGATGGAGTATAAAATATAATGTAAATTTAGTTTAGTTTTAATTTTTTTTATGAATTTTCTGTGTTTAATTTGAAATTTGTCAATTTATTCAAGCATATTTAATGTTATGCAAATTTCTTGTTGATTTATGTAATTACAAGTTTTTCGAATTTTGTTATGAATTTTCTGGGTTTATTCGAAATTTGTTATGATATTTCTGAGTTTGTTCGAAATTTGTTATTAGTTTTGTGGGTTTGATTTGAAATCTATCCGTTTATTGTAAAGATACTTAAGTGTTAATTTATTTATTTTTTTAAATTGCGGGTCAAAAGTCTAAATTCGGGTTACCCAAAAAAAATTGCGGGTCGCAAGCATGTGGTTTACTACATGACCAATATACAAGGTCAAATTACATATTATTACTACAAGATAAAGGTGTAGTACTACTACATGTCAAGAAATATTTTGGAGAATTCGATTAAACAATTATGTATCCAACATATTTTTGAACTTGTAGTGACAATATTTTGGTCATGTTATAACATAGGTTTGGCCGGTCTTTTAGTAAAATAATACTTAAAAAAGAAAAAATATATTTTAATTAAGTTTGACCCATAAATTTTTATGTTAAATTTATCTTAATTATCTATATTTCATGTATGAAATATTTTATGCGGAGTATAAATCTTTTGTGATCCTTAATTGTCTAATTAAATATTTGATTAATCATATTAAAATAAAATTATAATTATAATTTAATTGCATAAATTGTACTCCGTATCACACAATTGAAAAAGGACACACGTGTGACTCTATTAATGTATGTCTATGTCCCTTAAATACTTTTAAATAACATTATATGGTATGGTATTATAAAATGAAAATTTTCGCTCCGTACATCTGTCACTGTCTTGTAGTAGTTTTTTTATAATTTCAAGGTTGTACATATGGCATTGGCATGGCAAATATCTTGAGGTATTGAGTAGATATTTTTGAGATATTTTTTGTGATATTTTACACCTCAACGGATTACTTTGGACATACACAATTAAAAAATTGAAATAATGAATATAATTTTGAGTATAATTTTGTAAAACGTATAAATAAGTAAATAAGAGGATATTTGTTTTAGGATTTAAGTATGATAGACTTTCACTTTATGTTATACTAGAATTTATAAGTGTTTTCTATGTAGGTTTGTAGATAATTATAAGAATGATTTTGTATAATTTATAGGTATTTAATAGGACATAATTTTAAAATTATAATTCTAAATTTTAAAGTAGAACACGAGTTAAATTTTAAAATCTCAAATTTGAATTTGATACCTCAAAACAAACCTATTCTAAGGTTTATGAATTATTTTTCAATTAATGACGTGGTGTAATTGATGGGATTTTGTTTTTTAAAGACTTTTTTGATATTTTGGGCAAGATTAGTTGCTTCCACTTGCCAAGTTTTTCTTTGATATTTTAGGCGATATTAGTTGCATCTGCATCCATCTTTTCCAAATATTGGTGTATCCTGTTCCTATCAGGACCATTCAATTTTTAAGGTTATTTTTTACAATTTTTGTTTTTGAAGCAATTTTTTACAAGTTTTAGGATCTAATTTTTTAAGGCCTTTTATATATATATAAACTACATATATGACGAAATTGTCTTTTATTTTACTATTCTACTCTTACTATTTATTTTTTTGCCATTGTTTAATGTTTTTTTTTTTTTTGTAGCCTGTACAACTTTTATCAATTTCTTTCTCTGTATTATGCAATATCTTGAGTTCAATCTAATTTTTAGTTTAATTATAACTAACTACATTACAATTATTTCTTCTTCTCGACTGCCGGCCACCGATGCTGAAAGGGAAAAATCATACTCCGTCCAATATTTGAAGACTCAAATCAATTATTAGTATTGTGTAAGATAAAGTGGAGGTAGTAAAGACTTTTCAACTTTATAAATAGTAATAAAGTTACTTTTTAGTGTAATAAAATAATGACATTTGTTGTAATATTGTAATGTTTTAAGGAGATTGTGTAAAAGCGTTTTTGCTATTTTAGATAAATGTCTTTAAGTATGGGACACCCAAAATGATAAAATGGGTGTTCAAATATGGGACGGAGGGAGTAATAATTTAGAAATGGACTTGGCTCTGCCTTAGTTTTCGAGTGAAGTTGGGTTAGGGGTGATAATGGGTTCATATTTTTGTCGCTAATATTTTGCGATGAACCTCATATTTATGTTACTAATATTTTGAGATGAAATTTATCGCAAACATTGCGACAAAATTAAAATATTTGTCGTAAACATGTTAGCGACGGGTGTATATCAATAAACCCTGTGACAAAATGATTTTTTTTTTTTTTATGAAAGTTAAATACCCATCCCTTTTTCCCCCTTCCCATGACTCGAACCCAAGACCTAAGACCTAAGTAGTGATGCTCTAACCACTTGAGCTATCCCACTTTGTCCTGTGACAAAATGATTTAATCACTAATTCACGTTAGCAATGAAAATATTAGAATTAACGATAATTTTTTCGCAGTTGTGAAGAATAAAATAACTACTCTAAATTGCAATTTTCTTGTAGTGAGCTTCAGAACAGATCATCTTGTCATCCTAAGTTGGGTTATCATTGAGGTTATGTTTCCAAAATATGATATAGTTAAAAGTTGGAATTCTTATTCTTCTTCACCTTTCTGTTTGTTGGAAGATTAGAGATTATGCATAGGCATACATATAAGCTTACTACCCCGTCCATAGTAAGCCCATATAAAGTGACAACTCTATTTTTTTTTTGTTTTCAGTAATAATTAATTTGTGGAGATCTATAATAAAAAAAAAAATTGGAGGGTGAACTTAAACAGAAGGGGGGACATTACCCGTGGTCAATCCACTCATATTTATTTTCACTAGAACCCATAATACTTTAAACTAAGGGCCAGGCTATATACCCCAATACTTGTTAAATATACCCCAATACATATCCTCCTCCTAAAATAGATTATGTTAGAAGTACTTCTCCTAAAAATTTTAATATGCCATCTTCTTTCAAAATTATACTCACTCCGTTCCATATGAATTTGCACTTATAAATAGATGTCTCATACCAATTTGCACACCCCATAAAACGAAACAAGGGAAGACAGTTCGGGAGCACATGTTCTTGAAGAGGCACCACAAAATCCGTATGATTTCCTTTCTAAATCTGTATTATTTATTAAGTTCTTAGAATTTTGGTGAACAGAATGTTGTCATAGAGGTTGCACAAGATATGTATGATTTTCTCTCAAGTTGTTTAAAATTTAAATATCTAATTAGTGTAAAATTCAATTATCTTTTTAATTCTTAGAATTCAACATTCACTTTTTAGGATGATGGCCGGAGATGAACAAATTTTTGGTGAAGAGGAAGTTGTCATAGAGCAACAAGCACAAAATTTATATGATTTTCTCTCAAGTTCTCAGTATGACTTTTTTTGTTTAAGTTCTTCAACGATTATCTATTATTTTAGTTTAAAATAAAATAATTAATTCAATTAATCTTCATTGTTACTCACTTCGTTTGAAGGATTAATAATGAAGATGGGGGACGTCGGCAGATGACACTGAGAGATCCCATGTCAAAGCTGGGGGTATAATGCAAACGATGACAATGTCGGAGCATATTCTCCTGGAGACGCATGGGGTTCGCCGATCAGATCTGGAGGCAGAGGAGGCACGTCGATCGGAGTAAGCTAGTTTCACACTTCACTTGATGTTTGCACTGCTATGATTACGAATCATCAAACAAACCATGTTTTGCCTTGAGCTTTAATGTACAGTATATATGATTTAATCGAGCAATTAATTGGAAAATCCTTTTTAAAGAATCCTCCATTGTTGTTTGGCCTCTGTTTTGTTCAGATCAAATTTATGGTTGCTTGCTTTGGCAGATATTAAGGAGGAGACTTAGTGATCCTTTTTTGCAGATACTGAAAATGAGGCTTTCGAGATTTATTATGTGTTGTTTCTATGAAATCTACGTGGATGACGCGACCAGTTAGTGTTCTTATATTACATTCTGAATTTATTTTCAAAAAGATTGATTTGGGACTTGCTAATTTCATTTCCTGCATGCTTAATTTAGATATATGTTGCCCATGCTACTAAAAGTTGCACGCAAACATAATTTAGTGGTGTGGGAAAGGCTCATCTTTTGGGCATTCTAAAGTATTGGACACAACTTATCGAGGTGATTCTAAATTATGTGCATCATTTTCACGTTTTACATATAGAGTGACTATTGTCTTTAATATGCATTACATTAATGATGAGATGGTGTTTTTTGATTTGTTTCAAGTATGGATAGGTGCTTTGAAAATTTAGAAATATCCATTACATTTATGTTAGAGCAGAGGCTGAGGATCCTTATGCCTATTTGAATTGAAACCTTTCTTACTTATGCAAACATGTGTTCATATTAGCTTGAAATTGATAATACAGGAGAGTCAATTTCACATTAGCTGATTTTTTTATAAATTAAAGTAGTTTTTTTTTTTTTGGTTGGTTCAACTTTTTACTACTTTAGTCATAATTGTGGGTTTATATTTAAACACACATATACTGTTTGCTGTTTAGTTGTTCCTTACTTTCAAATTAGGTATTCTATCAGGGCTAGCTATAACAATTATTGTTCAAATTATTGTTCAAATGATAAATTTGAAACACATATATTTCAGATCTTTCTCCAATTCAAGATTTTAACAGACATTCAATAACAACAAACCTCATTTTGTCACGATTGTTTTACCTCATTGATCGTGCTGCAAAAAAAAGTCCATTTGGTGTGTCTTCTCAGTTGATTAACTAGATCCATGTTTAAAAATGATATGATTTTGCTTTTGCACATACAAGTGATTTCATTTACCTGTAAAATCTATCACCTAACTTGTTACCTATTTTGAAATGATCGACCAATTTTTTACTTCATTTTCTTGGTGTGAATGTTACATAGGATATATAAAATAGAAAAGTGTGAAAACTTATTTAAAACATAGTACTCTTTTTGTTTCATAATAATTTTTACATGTGGATTGACAGACATATTAAGAAAGTGTAATAATGAGTGGTGTTTTTAGTGTTTTCAGTATGAGCTTTCCCACTACGGAGGATAAGGACAGGATATTCGAGACCCGATCTTAACAGTTGCAGTCAGGAGTCATTCATCTTATAACATGGTCTCCTGACTTCAATCCGAATACTTTTAGGTCTTCGTTGGCCCATGCATGGGTTCGTCTCTCGGATCTCCCAATGGTGTATTGGGATCCTTTGATCTTGGAGGCATTCACATCTATGTTAGGTACTCTGGTGAAGATTGATGAGCGTACCTTACAGGGCACGATGGGCCATTATGCTAGATTACTAGTCGAGGTGGATATGCATACCGCCCCCAGACAACATTCCATTTCAGTTGGATGGTCACAGATCTCTCAGGTTCATTTTGAGACTCAATTTTCATTGTAAGAAAATTAATTTTCAATTTTCTTGTAGTGTTTGTAAACATTTATATATAAATTAGAAAAATGAGTTGATTTATATGTATATGTGGGCCCTAAAGTAATGATAATTTGTGTAAATTGCAAATATTTTAAGGGTGAAGATCATATACGTTAAGAGGACGATTGTCTTGGTCAGGTGGGCAAGAATAGACCCGTCACCTTCGGCCCTGGTGAGACGTCATTTGGTACGTCATTCGGTCGATATTCTCAGGTTGACTTAGACCGAGTTATTTCCAAAGAGCGTCGGTTGAATGAGAGAGAGGCTCAATTGATTCGACAGATGGAGAGATCAATTCACTGAGATGATGTGTCAATCGAGTGGTGTGACTTCTTGGCACGGGGTTAAAGGAAAAAAGTGTAATGATTAGAGTGTTGTGTCAACTGAGTGGTGTGACTTCTTGGCACGGGGTTAAAGGAAAAAAGTGTAATGATTAGAGTGTTGTGGGTTATTTTGTAAACTTTTATATATAAAATAAATAAATTACTTTAATTGAGTGTATTATTGGTTTCAAAAGTAATTGTATGAAGTGTAAATATGTGTACATTATCATAATGAAGATTGTGATGATTGTTTTAATTTAGAGTTATGCAAATGATATTTAGGGGTGTACGCAATTTGAGTAATTAAGTAATGATTGAAGTGTGATTGTTAAGTATTTTTTATCTCTCTATCACATCACTTGTATTACATCATTTATTTTATCAAGTGTCTTAAAATGAAAATAATATTTTTATCATTACTATTCAAATCATCACTTATTTACTCAAATTATAATTCACTTAATTCAAATAAAATCACTTTATTTATAAGTTAATCCACAATATTTCATAATTTCCTCCCACTCATCTATTTATATATAAACAACCAATAAACCTTTAAACCAATGAAAATAATTATATATAAATTTTTTTTATAAAATATATGTGTGTAACAAAATTGTCTTTTATTTTTCTATTATATTCTTATTTGGTGTAAGACACCTACCAATGTTTGAACTCTACTAATTAGGAGAAAGGAAAAGAGGCCGTGAAAGAATATTTTAGAGAGGAATTCGAAAACAAATTATTTGAGTAAAATAGTTTCAACTTCACAAAGCCTAACCACCATTAAATCATTAATTTTTGGTTGAGTGATTACATTTTTAATTACTTTAAGCATGATTTTATGACTTGCAAGTGGGGTGTGTTATGTGTGCGAGTCCCTCCACTAAAATCACATATTTGACCGTTACAATTTTATTTACCCTTTTATTTATTGATGTTTTTAAAGATTCTAAATGATAGTTGTCATTTTATCAACACACTTTATTTTATTATTGTTTTTTAAAATTTCAAACAAGGCTTGCTTTTTTTTTTTTTAAGTTAAATATCCATCCTTTTTTTCGAGATTATTGACTCAATAGTACAAAATTTGCCCCCTTAGAGGTAGAAGGTGCATGCGTAAATATGCCTAAATTTGTTCTACTTGTCAATACAAAATTCAAAGTAAAAGGTCTCTCCTGCCTTTCATTTTTCGAACTGCAAACAAGCATTAATAATGGAGTATTTCACCTGTCTTCTCTCTCTTCCCTCTCATTAATTTCCTCTCTCTTCTGCCCTCCCAAAAATTGAAGTGGTCGTTCAACACCCCTCTCCATTTTCGGCGGCCCTCCAACGACGACGGCGACACGGGTTGTGGGTTCACGGTCTCCATCTTCCTCAGCCCGCTCCCGGCTTCGTCTTCTAACAGCGGCGACCATAGCGATGTGGCTTCGTCTACTAAGGTTTGTTTGAAACCCTCCTCCACGCCGTTGTAGAGCCTGAATGCTCCGTCAAGGGGCTCGTCTTCTCCGATCGCGTAGTGGCGGCGTAGATCTAGGGTTTTGTGGGTGGTGTTGACACATTAAGTTTTTATTTTGGTGCCCCTCTCTAAAAATCCCTCTACTTTCTTTACTTTAGGAAATATCGTTAAAATCCAGCTTCTGATTTGAAGCTTTTGTTTTAGTTACTCTTCTTTTTGTTTAAAATTGTGTTCTTGGGTGGAAAAGAATGCAATTGTAAAGAGAGAGAGAAGGAAACCCCACATTCTAAACCTCGAGTTCGTCGTTTACCTCGATCTCTTGGAAGTGAACTCATCTGCTCTGTTTCTCTCTGTATGTATTTGTGTGTGTGCTTTTTCCTTACATTTTGTGGAATCTTTACTGTAAATGACTGTTTTTCTATTCCAGCTTTGTATTTAACTCCCGTTTGATATTTATCTGCATCTGGGCTTCCATTTGAAGCAACTTTCTTTTCATTGATCCCTTCAATTAACCTCGGGTTTCACAAATTTTCCAACTTTTTTACTCGTATTTGTCGGTGAATGCTCAAACCCTTGTGTTGATTTTGCAAAAAAAAATCTAGCTTTGTTCTTCATTCTTTAATTGAGACTATCTCAATGATCTAGGTTTGCGGTATTATTGTTTTCGTTTTTGTGTTTTTTTTTCTGGGTTAGTTTAATCTTGCGTTATTCTTGAAGCTTGTGTAAAGCAATAAATGGAGCGCAATTAAATAAGGGCTACTTCTAGCTGGTTCTTTCGTTTATTTAATTTTCTTCTTGGATTTGCAGATCTGTTACTGTATTAGGTTTTGAATAGTGTCTGAGGGACTGAAAGAAGTGTTGGTTCCTAACTTTTTTAATTTATATTTTTCAACTTGTTATTAAGGCATAGTTGCTAGAGATCGTTGGCGGCGGCACAGTGTGGGCCATGGTCGAAGAAGCCAATTGGTTGTAGAGCCTGAATGGTACGTTAAGGGGCTCCTCTTCTCAGATCTGCGCCGCCTGCGTGATGGCGGCGTAGATCTAGGGTTTTCTGGGGGGTGTTGACACACGGAGTTGACTTAGTGAGTTTCTACTCTCTTTTCCAAAAATTTTACTCTCTAGAAAGAAGCAGGTGATAAATCGGTTTCATCAATTTGCAAGGTTTCTGAAGTTGCTTGCGTTTGAAAAGTGGAAGATTTTGAACCTAAGAAGTTTATGATTTACTAATCAGGTTAGATTCTACTTGTGCTTTAATTGGTTATGCGTTTTTTTTTTATGTCATTGGAGTAATTTTTGTTTAAATTTTATTTTGGTGTGGTATATGTAGATCTGACGAAACTGAAGTGTGAGGGTGCGACTATTGTGTATAAGCTCACATATACATATATGTTCGGTGAATTGGTTGTGCCTTCTGAAATAGATGTTGATTTGCTGAGATTTTGGTGGTTATGGTGGAAATAGATGGTGAATTGGTCGTGCCTTTTGAAATAGATGTTGAATTGGTCGTGCCTTGTGTTTAATCGGACTGTCACGTTGCGAGACAGTTATGGTAAGGGAGGGAAGTGAATAGGCGAGGAGTATGAGCAAGTAGCTCATGGAATACTCTCTTAAGTTTCTATACACATACAAAATGTCTTCTGATTTAGTAAATTAATTTTGCAGTATTCTAAATTTTGACATCTTTTCAGATTTTGTGTTTAATGTTTTGAATTAATTCGATGAATTGGGGCATTCGGATTAAAACTAGGCGTGTGAACTAGGCTTGTGTTCTTCTTGATGATATTTTGACATAAATTAAAAGGAATAAAACTTGATTAAAACTTCTAAGTATAATAACTCTCCCTACAAATTTATTTGTATAAAACTTAAATTAATGCTACTCAATGTACAATTTAATTTACAATGGTGCTACTCAATGTAAATCCTGATGTACAATAAACATTAATTATATTTATTGAACACTAACCTATATAATGGAAGGGTTAAATATATATGTTGATATTCAATATTCAATATATATTGGTGTTCAATATATATGTCAATATTAAATATATATGTGATGTCGATAAGTGTTTAATATTCAATTGATGCGTCGAAAAAGAATGCTTACGGATATAAGCCGTTCCCTTCCGAACACTGTTAATCACGATCTCAATCACTCGTTCGCCTTTGGCAATCTTCGTGTGAATCTTCTCGTAAGTCCAAATTTGACCTGCAAAAGTACACCGGAGGGGGCCTCCGGCGTAGAAACTCCGACGCTCAAGTCAGAACTTATCGTAGGCGAAATCAAAGAGAAATTCCCCTGTATATCTATAGGGGAATTCCGGCGAATATGGTGAAGTCTCTCTTCACTATTAGCGTATATTTTGTATGGCAGTGTGTATAGTCTGTAAAATGTATGTATCGTAATAAAACGTAATTAAGAATATGAAAATAACCCTCTTTATATACCTGGCCCCTCTGTGCGGAGAGGGAAAGACTTATTCTCCCTGGATTCTCGGCATATCCCTCGGAATCCGGCCTCAAATCCCTAAAGACTCGGCTTATCCCCCTGAAGACTCGGTTTATCCAGCTTATCGACTCCCATTTCAGTGGGTTTGAACGATTCCTTTGAATTGGCCAAGAAAGGTGGGCTATAGTTCCATCCTTGGGCTACATCTTTCCCAGCCCATAGTCTATTAATTTCTCCAAATATGGGCCAACAGCCCAATTACTCTGATTTCTCTGATTCCCCTGCTTAAGTCCAAGGGTGTATTAATCCTGTTTCTCTGACGTATTGGCTTAATCACAACTACCACAATTTATCCCGTCTCCACGTGTCGATTCCTTAGAGAGCGACATATTTATCTACATCAACCACTCCCCCCTACTCTCATAAAATGAATAATTTTTAGGAGAGTAGGAAAATAATAACCCTGGGATAAATACCAAAGAAATATTTCATTTCCTTTCTTAAAACTCAAAATACCTCTCGAAATATTCTTATTGATTTGATTCCCTCTAGTAATAATTACTTCTCAAAAAGCGTCGGGTCTTTTACACTTCCACACGCAACTGTGCCCTTGAATCTCGCAATCACGCGCCTATATCCAACATCAGGCCGCCGTTTGTTTTTCACGCGTCTTTCAATTGGGAGGATCATTTAATTCTCCTCGATCCTCTCTTTTCTCTTTTCAGCGTAGTCATTCAAAATTCATCTTTTCCACCAAAACCCTGTTTTCCTTTCATTTCAAATTTATCTATTCTCTATCTTCATTTTCACCTTTGCGATCTTAACTTCTTCGTGCACGTCCAGCGGCCGTTTCGTCGTCACTTCTTAAAACCGACCTTTCTTCAGGTACCTATTCCTTCCCTTCTACTCTCATTTACAACATGTCATCTTCTTCAAATTCCGTTTCCATGGAAAGTTCAACTTCCCATCCTCTTTCTATCTTTCCTGTAATCGACCCTGCTTTAAAAAATACCATCGCTGGTTCTTCCTTGCTTTCTCCTGAGCGCGTTGCCGCTTTTCTCCGGTCGGGAATCTTTCCCACCGATTACGCCGTTAGGGCCGCCCATAGAAGGGAACGCCCGAATTTTCCTGGTATTAACACCTTGGCCTTCTGGGAGGCTCAGTTAAAAGCAGGCCTCCGCTTCCCGATTCACCCTTATTTTTCTGAGATCTCTACTTACCTTCGCATACCCCTCAACCAATTCACCCCCAATGCTATTCGAGCAATGCTAGGTTTTTACATTTTGATGAAGGGGAATGGTGGCGAACCCTCGGCCCAGCTTTTTCTAACTCAGTACATGTGTAAGTACGCAGATGGGTTTTTCTATACTTCTGGCCGTCCTTCCAGGGCTGGGAAATTCATGGAGAAGCTCCATGAAGGAATCCAAGACTGGAAGGACTATTACTTATTTGTTACAAACCCCGTTCCTTGGGATTTTCCTCATGAAGGGTGGATTTATGAGAATCCTGGGGTACCTCGTCCTCCTCTTTCCGTTTGTTCTTCTTTGAATTTAGATGTAATGAACCATCTGAATGACAATGTCTCCACCCATGGCTTTTTTGATGTAATGGGTATCTGTAAAAATCCTAGAGCTCTCTCTCATTTTGGTTTTGGTCGCTCCGATTACCCTTTAGGTCCTGATGATGGTAATACTATTTCCTTTTCTGAGTAGTGTCTTCAAAATAGGAGATATCTTATTTATTTAATGTTGTTCCATACTTCTTCGTGCAGCTATGAGTTGGTTAACTCAGATTTCGCGCGATGCTGCCCCTCTGTCGATGGTTAATAAATCTCCGGCTCCTGCAAGTTCCTCCAAAGTTCCAATTCCTCCTTCTCCTGTGGAACCCGCCCCTGGGTCTGTTGCTAAGCGCACCCGTTCCTCTACCGAGAAAGCCATGGTCACTGCATTGCCTCCTGTTTTCGAGGCTTCTAAAAAGAAGAAATCTAAAACCAAATCCTCTCTGCCTAATGTTGCTTCCGATGCTCCAGACGAAATCAATGTCAACCATCTTTTGGCTTTTATAGAACGCTACACTCCATCTTCTGCCACCGAGGCCCTTAGTGCTCTTTCTCCAGAAGAGCGAATTGTGCATGCCGCCCATAATTTCACACAGGTAGGTTTTCAATGTGGATATTGCTTTAAATGGTTCATAGGAGAGAATATAGATATCTTACTTCTTGATGTTGTTTCTTGTGTAGTTTGGTCTCCTGTTTTCTAGCATGTCTGAAAGAGCTCTTCAGTCCCTCCAACTAGTGGATGACCTCCACAGTCAGGTGGAGTTGGAGAGGGTGAAGAGAGATATCCTCGAAGCAGAGTTGCATGATGCTAACCAAAAGTGTAAGGTGCTCCAAACGACACTTTCGGGGGAGATTTCTTCATTGAAGAAAGAGTTTGGTAAACGAGTGGAGCAACTGGAAGTCACTCTTCCTCAAACTGGTATGAGTTTGTGTTTGGACTCCCTGTTTACCTCTGCCGCCGGTCAGAAATTTCTAGGTACCTTGCATCAGGAGTGGTTGGAGGCCTTTCTTCAGAGTAGCAGCTTTTTGGGGGCGATGGGTGCATACATTCCTCACTTCATCGATCATGGATTTTCTAATGCGGTGGCTGAGCATTCCGCTCCTGGTTTTAATGGCAATATACTCGTGCCCTCCGGCTAGAAGAGTTGGACACTCCCCCCAAGTTCCCTGGAGATGCTAAAGAGGACATCAATACTCCATGGTGGTTACCTGGGATGAGGAAGGCGATCTTGGAGTTGAAGGACGCTTCCCTAAAATTGGATGACCTCGTGCCGGCCAAGGATATAGCTTTTCCTATTCACGTGGAAAATCCGACTCCAGTGGCTACCGTAGCAGCAGGTGCTCTGATGGAGAAGGCGGAGGGAGGCGATTCCAGTGGGCGAGCTGAGGAGGCAGGAGCAGGTTCTGAGGGGAAGAATGATATTCCCCTCTCTTGATAACTTTTATTTCCCTGATAACACTTTAGTATTTCCCAAACACTTTATATTCTGTTAAGGCCTCTAAGGCCCCTTTTGGTATTTTCCGGAGACTCCACACTCCGGGGTTTTTCTGTGGAGGGCCTAGGCATGGTGCCTTAGGTCTTGGATGTTTCTGCTTTTCTTTTGCTTGATATCGTACCTGCACATTTACCGTTTGGCATGCATACATATATCTCTAATTCTGTTGATTAGATGTGTAACATAATATTCGTCCTGCTTATGCGTCTAGCATGTTTTCATCATTTTATTAGCACGTAAAGACTCTAAAGCTCCTAGAGGAACCTTAATGAGGAGATAGGGTTGATATCCCTATTCTTACTTGGCGATTTTGATAGGGCTTCTAGTCTCTCCCTTAATACTAGGATTTCTAGAGGTTATATTCTCCAAAGGTTAGGATCTTAGGGATCATCTTTTCCCTTAGGCTGTTTATACTCGTAAGAGTTCGTTTATACTCGTAAGAGTTCGTTTATACTCGTAAGAGTTAGTTTATACTCGTAAGAGTTAGTTTATACTCGTAAGAGTTCGTAGGGATTATACTCTCCCTGTAGTTAAAGTGTTTATACTCGTAAGAGTTCGTTTATACTCGTAAGAGTTCGTTTATACTCGTAAGAGTTAGTTTATACTCGTAAGAGTTCGTTTATACTCGTAAGAGTTAGTTTATACTCGTAAGAGTTAGTTTATACTCGTAAGAGTTAGTTTATACTCGTAAGAGTTCGTAGGGATTATACTCTCCCTGAAGTTAAAGTGTTTATACTCGTAAGAGTTCGTTTATACTCGTGAGAGTTAGTTTATACTCGTAAGAGTTAGTTTATACTCGTAAGAGTTAGTTTATACTCGTAAGAGTTCGTAGGGATTATACTCTCCCTGAAGTTAAAGTGTTTATACTCGTAAGAGTTCGTTTATACTCGTGAGAGTTAGTTTATACTCGTAAGAGTTCGTTTATACTCGTAAGAGTTAGTTTATACTCGTAAGAGTTAGTTTATACTCGTAAGAGTTCGTTTATACTCGTGAGAGTTAGTTTATACACGTAAGAGTTTTTTTATACTCGTGAGAGTTATGTCTTCCACTGTACCCCCTTGTGAGGGTTTTGAGAATCTTCAGGGATAGGGTTTATCGACAAGTTCATTATGTCTTCCGCTGTACCCCCTACTCCCCCTAGCTTTAGAGGCTGTCGTGAATAGGAACTTTAGGAAACTTTCCTAGGTATTCTCTATTCGAGCATTCATAAGTTGGTGTAAATTTCTCTATCTTGTCACGTTTCTTATCATGTTATACTTCAATTTCCAGAATATACTCATTATTTCAGCGCTCGTCATGCAAGTCCTTAACAGTTATCTTAACACGGTATTAACATATGAGAAACATTTCATCATAAAGTTGGCACATAAAAATCATCTCATCGCAATATTAACATGCATCCAGGGATATACTGAAATCTTATCAAAACCCGTGCTCCATTGATCAAAAGTGTTTATCAACATAGGCAAATAAGGGGAACCTATGCCGGCCTCATTAAAAACCTCTCCGTGGTAAAACCCCAAGGGGAAACCCACGTAGAGGGAAAAAGAGTGCCGGTGAAGCAATTATTCGAACAAGAAGTAAATATTCAAAATTGTTCATAAAGAGAAAGGAAGTAGGGGAATTACACCTTCCTCAAACATAAAATCTCTTCAGGTGGCACACGTTCCATGGCCTTAGTATCTCTTTCCCTGTCATGTCTTGGAGCTTGTATGCTCCGCCTTTGAGTACCTGTATTACCCTGTACGGACCTTCCCAATTGGGTTCCATCTTCCCAGTGTTCTTCAAAGCATCTGCCCTCCGAAGGACTAAATCCCCAACTTTAAAAGAGCGAGGGATTACCCTGCGGTCGTAGGCTGCCTTGATCCGACTCTTATACCTTTCTGCTTTTAATCTCGCCATCTCCCTCTCTTCATCTACTAGGTCCAGCGCTTCCCTCATCAATTCTTCATTTCTCTTTTCTTCGAAATAAGTGATCCGGTGTGATTTGAGTCTAGCTTCAGGAGGTATCACTGCTGCTGCTCCATATACCAAGTAGAAGGGAGATTCACCTGTAGCTGTCTTAGGGCTGGTTCTGTAGGACCAGAGGACGTTGTCCAACTCTTGCACCCATTTTCCTCCTACTTCTTCCAATCGTGTTCGAATACCATCGACCAGGATTCTATTTGTAACTTCTACCTGCCCATTAGCTTGTGGATGGGCTACTGAAGTAAACCTCTGCGTGATGTTCCATCTCTCGCACCATCTCCTTACTTTCTCTCCATTGAATTGCGTTCCGTTATCGGAAACCAAGATTCTAGGTACTCCAAACCTGCAACAAATATGTCTAGCAAGAAAAATAATTACATTATCCTCTTCGATTTTGGCCAAGGGCACAGCCTCTACCCATTTACTGAAATAATCCACGGCTACAATTAGAAATTTTCTCCCTCCTGGTGCCAAGGGGAAGGGTCCCACCAGATCGATTCCCCATTTGGCGAAGGGACAGGGCGAGTACATAGCCCCCATTTCTTCTGCAGGTACCCGTATCAAGGGTCCATTCTTCTGACACTTCTCACATTTCTTCACATATTCTCTAGCGTCTCTGATTATATTAGGCCAGTAGAAACCTGCCCTGAACACTTTCTTCACCATGGTCTGGTACCCTTCATGGCTGGATGCGCAACCTTCATGGATGTCTTTGATCACTAGCTCTGCTTCTCTTTTTGAGAGACATTTCAAATAAGGTTGAGTGAAAGACCTCTTGTATAATTGGCCTCCCAGGATGCAATACTTCCTTCTCCACGCCTTTGCCTCCCTGGACATTGGGGTTACTGGACCCCTGTTCAATTCTTCCCATATTTCTTTCCTCCAATCATCCCCTGCTGTTATCTCTCCGATCAGGGTTTCCGTAGCTACTTGATCTGCCACCAACAGGATTACCTGTCCGTCTCCCTCGAATTCAGTGGAACTAGCCAATTTTGACAGTCCATCCGCTTTCGTATTCTCTTCTCTTGGTACCTGTACCACTTCAAAAGTATGGAATTTATTTTTTAATTTCTTTACCTCTTCTAGATAAGTGATCATTCTCTCATCCTTGGCGAGGTACTCCCCCATGACCTGCTGTACTATCAACTGTGAATCGGAGTACAAGGTGACCTTTTGCGCCCCTAACTCTGCAGCCATGCTAGCTCCTCTGATCAGGGCCTCATATTCTGCACCATTGTTTGAGGTGGAAAATCGAAATTTGACAGCCACCTGCACTTCCTGACCCTCAGGGTCAATCAGTAATATCCCTGCTCCACATCCTAAGGCGGATGCTGAGCCATCCACGTATACCTTCCATCCCTGTTCTTCTTCCACTCGGGTGGACTCTTGAATGAAATCCGCTAGAGCTTGAGCCTTGATGGCTCTCCTTGGTTCATAGTCTATATCATACTCCTGCAGTTCTACTGCCCACTTGACCATTCTTCCTGATAAATCTGCTCTCCCTAGCGTCTGCTTCAACGGGAAATTAGTCCTCACCATCACTTTATAAGATAGGAAGTAAGGGCGTAGTCGCCTGGCCGTCACCACCACTGCCAAGGCTGCCTTTTCCACCTCTGAATACCTTGTTTCCGCTCCTTGGATCACCTTGCTCACATAATATACAGGCTGTTGTGTGGAGCCTTCCTCTTTCATCAGGGCCGTACTCAGGGAGTGTTCCCCTACTGAGAGGTATAGGAGTAGGACGTCTCCCTGAGTAGGCTTGGTTAATTTTGGGAGTTGTTCCAGATGGCGCTTCAATTCTTCAAAAGCCTTCTGGCATTGCTCATCCCATTCGAATCTTGACCCCTTCCTTAGCGTTCTGAAGAAGTGATGACTCTTCTCTGCTGATTTAGCTATAAATCTGCTGAGGGCTGCTATCCTTCCGTTCAAAGTCTGCAATTCTTTCAAGTTTCGAGGGGGTTGCATGTCGAGGACCGCTTTCACCTTGACAGGGTTAACCTCTATCCCTCTTTGCGTCACCATATATCCGAGAAATTTCCCTGACCCCACTCCAAAAGAACATTTGGCAGGGTTAAGTTTGATGCCATTCTCTCTAATTACCTGAAATATCTCTTTCAGGTCATCAATGTGTTCCTCTGTCTTGATGCTCTAAGCTAGCATGTCATCTACATAAACCTCCATATTTCGCCCTATCTGTTCTCGGAACACCGAGTCTACCATCCTTTGATAGGTGGCTCCTGCGTTTATCAGTCCAAACGGCATACGTACATAACCAAAGGTACCACACGTTGCAATAAAGCATACCTTTGGTATATCGAGGGGGTTCAGCTGGATCTGATGATACCCCTGATATGCATCCATCATGCTGAGTAATTCAAACCCGGACGTGGCATCCACCAGTTGATCGATCCTGGGTAAGGGGTAGTGATCTTTAGGGCAGGCTTTGTTCAGGTCCCTAAAGTCAATGCACATCCTCCATTTGCCGGCTCCCTTGGACACCAGCACCGCGTTCGAGAGCCACTCAGGGAACTGCACTCTCTTCACATGCCCTGCATTTAACAATTTATCGATTTCCTCTTTTACTATGAGGTTCTTCTCTTTTCCGAAGTTCCTCAACTTCTGTTTCACGGGCCTAGCCTTAGGATCCACATTCAAGTGGTGCACTGCTATTTCTGGAGGGATACCCGTCATATCCGTCGCCGTGAATGCAAAGATATCCGCATTCCCCTGGAGGGTGAGTATCATCTTTCTCTGGAGTTCAGGGTTCATATTCGTACCTATCCTGGTTGTAAATCACTCCTTTCCTGGGTAGAGCTCGATGCTCATTAACTCCTCGTCCGCTTTAACTGTGGGTTGCTCTTGCATTAGCTCCCCCACTTTCTGTCTCTTCAGCTCAGGGTCTCCACCCTTAAATCTCTCTATTCCTCGGAATACGGCCCTGTCTGCTATCTTGACCGATTCCACGTAACACTTCCTTGCCTGGTATTGATCGCCACATATCTCTCCCACACCCCCCGAGGCAGGGAACTTCATCTTCATGTGGAAGGTGGAGATCACTGCCTGAAAAATATTCAGGCTTGGCCTTCCCATTACTACGTTATAGGAAGATGGGACATCTACGATCAAGAATTCTATGACTTGTACTCGACGGTTAGGGGCAACTCCTAACCCTACTTGCAGTAACGCTGAACCAAGGGGTTGAATGGCTCCCCCTGAGAATCCATACAGAGCTGTCTCCACCGGTCTAAGCTTTATATTCAAGTCCATCTTCTTGAAGCACTCCAAGAACATGATATCGGCAGAGCTTCCAGTGTCTACAAAAATTCTTGCTACATCGTATCCTGCTATATCCGTGGTAATGACCAGTGCATCATTATGAATTTCTCTAGGCTCTCCGGCGTCCTTGGGCCCGAAATGGATGTCTGGGCCCTCTGCCATCTTTCCCACCTCATGGTGCTCTATATTCCTTTCATTCTTCAGCGACCGAACGCTCTGCTTCCTCTGCCTGAAGGAGTCCCCATCAGCAGGGCCTCCCATAATCATATGAATAGTTCCCCTTTTCTGGGGAGGGGGTGGTGGTTCTTCATGGCCCTTCCTCTGATCTCTTCTATCGTCTTCCTGCTTCCCCTCAGGGTCCTTCCTCTTTTGACCCATGGGGCCTTGTCGATCTCTAAAAATGAACTCCTTCAGGTGGCCTGCCTGAATCATCCTCTCTATCTCATCCTTCAGATGCCAACATTGGTTGGTATCGTGGCCATAATCGTTGTGGAACCTACAGAATTTGTTTGACTTTGGGTTTTGGGGACCTCTACTTCTTGAGTAGGGGAATTTCATATCTGGATGGTCCCCTGCCACCTCTAGGACTTCTGCTGGCTCTATCTTCAAAGGGGTATATCTCTTGGCCCCTCTCCTGGGATTCCAGGGTGCAACTTCCTCTCTTCTTACGTTTTCCAGTCTTCTAGAGCTCCGATGTCTCTCTGGACTTGGCCTTCTAAGTGGAATTTCTTTCCTCCTTTCTCCATTACCCACTATAGCCCTGGTCTCCGACCGCTTAGCTTTCCTTACCTCTTCCAGGGTGAGGTATTTCTCAGCTCTCCTCAACAATTCATCAAAAGTCCGAACTGGCTTCTTAGCCAAAGAGGTGAACAAATCTCCGTCACGCAACCCGTTGGTGAGGGCATTGATCTTGACCTCCGAGGAGGCTGTAGGCACCTCTAGAGCCGCCTGGTTGAATCTCTTTAAGAAAGCTCGTAAGCTCTCGTTCTCTCCCTGGCGCATGTTGAACAAAGTAAGGGTAGCTCTAGGCTGTCTCCTAGCGCTGGCGAATTGGTGCAGGAACAATTCGCTGAATTCGGACCATGAGTGGATAGTATCTGGTCCTAACTGTGTGAACCATTGCTGTGCAGCCTTGGACAAGGTAGTCAGAAATACTCGACATTTGACCCCTTCCCCATACCGGTGCAGTAAGGCCGCGTTCTCAAATCTCATCAAGTGCTCATAGGGATCCGAAGTGCCATCGTATTCAAAATTTAAAGATTTGAAGTTAGAGGGCAGTTCGTCTTGTAAAATAGTAGGTGAAAATTGATATACAGTGGTGTAAGAGGGTTTACTTACGTTGTCAGTAATATGTCTCTGCATATCCCTCATCTCTTTACGCAGAGCTTGTATCTGATCACTGACGGCCCCTTGATATGTGTCGTCCGTGCTTTCTCCCATTCCCGTATCCAGGGTGATGTCCCCAAGGACTCGCTCTGCGTCCCTCCGAAGGGGTCTTTCCAGGACGCTCCTCTCAGCCTGGGAAGGTACTTTCTCTTCTGGGTTTCGAGGGGGATCTTCGTTCCTGGAAGGGACTGGGACCGAATCAATGACATGTTCGGGTGGATTCGGTCGTGTGCCCTTGTGAACAGGTTCAGGAGGGCGAAGCCCTCGAGCAACAATTATCCTCTCTACTGATTGTGCTATCATCTCATCCAACTGATCTCGAGAGACGGTCAAGAGTTCTGGTTGAGTGTTAGGGTTATCCTTATTGATCCCACTCCCTGACGCTCCCGAGATACCTGGTGTGTCTCCTTCCTGAGTGGGAGGGATATCCTCTGGTGTGTGGTCTACCGGTTGCTTCCCTAGATTTCGATTTGAGGTAAAACCTGGAGGAGGAATATCTTCTGGTGTATGGTCCATAGGACGTTTCCCTAAATTCCGATTTAAGAGAAACCCGGGAGGGGGCGGAGGAAGAGGAGGTGGAGGAGTGGAATCTCCTTTCTCCTTTGTCTGTTTTGTTGGATCTTGTCCCCCACCCATATCAGTACGGAACTTTTCTCACGCCTTAGCTTGAAATGTTCCCACAGACGGCGCCAGTTGATGCGTCGAAAAAGAATGCTTACGGATATAAGCCGTTCCCTTCCGAACACTGTTAATCACGATCTCAATCACTCGTTCGCCTTTGGCAATCTTCATGTGAATCTTCTCGTAAGTCCAAATTTGACCTGCAAAAGTACACCGGAGGGGGCCTCCGGCGTAGAAACTCCGACGCTCAAGTCAGAACTTATCGTAGGCGAAATCAAAGAGAAATTCCCCTGTATATCTAGGGGAATTCCGGCGAATATGGTGAAGTCTCTCTTCACTATTAGCGTATATTTTGTATGGCAGTGTGTATAGTCTGTAAAATGTATGTATCGTAATAAAACGTAATTAAGAATATGAAAATAACCCTCTTTATATACCTGGCCCCTCTGTGCGGAGAGGGAAAGACTTATTCTCCCTGGATTCTCGGCATATCCCTCGGAATCTGGCCTCAAATCCCTAAAGACTCGGCTTATCCCCCTGAAGACTCGGTTTATCCAGCTTATCGACTCCCATTTCAGTGGGTTTGAACGATTCCTTTGAATTGGCCAAGAAAGGTGGGTTATAGTTCCATCCTTGGGCTACATCTTTCCCAGCCCATAGTCTATTAATTTCTCCAAATATGGGCCAACAGCCCAATTACTCTGATTTCTCTGATTCCCCTGCTTAAGTCCAAGGGTGTATTAATCCTGTTTCTCTGACGTATTGGCTTAATCACAACTACCACAATTTATCCCGTCTCCACGTGTCGACTCCTTAGAGAGCGACATATTTATCTACATCATCAATATATATGTCGATATTCAATATTTAATTATGTAAAAAATACAAATTATGGAGATTTGAATAAAGAAAATTGAACTAAAAAAATTGACTTAGAACTTTTGAAAAAAATATTCAACAAAATAATATCATAAAAAAATTCGACAATAAAAAAAAAATCAACAAAATTCTATAAAATGTTCAATATATTCATTAAATAAAAATAATTTGAATAAAAAAATTGAATTAAGTGGATAAAAAGGTATAATCACACGTCAAAAGTATGCAAACTTTTGGGGGACAAACAAAAAAGAAAAGTGTGAAAACTTTTTGGGAACGGAGGGAGTATTTTTGAATGAAGAGAGAGAAAAAAATATAAAAATTAATTTTAAATAAAAATATTTGAAAAATATATAAATTAAATAAAAAATCTGACTTACGGAGTATTTTTTTTTTTTTGAAAAAAATGAATAAAAAAAATCAAGTAAAATTTGAATTAATTTTTTTTTTTTGCGTGAATTAGAAAAACTAAGAAATTAGAATAATTAGAATAAAATATGAATTAGAAAAACTAAGTAAAACTAATTTGAATAAAATATAAATAAATAAACTGAATAAAATAGTTTAAATAGTTTTGAATAAAAAAATACTCTAATAAATTTTATTTTGAATAATTTTGAATAAAAATTTGAAAAAAGAAAATTGAATTAAAAAAAAATACTCTTAATAAAATTCTGCGTTAAAATTTTAAAAAATAAAATCTTAATAAAAATTATAAAAAAAAATTCTGAATTAAAAATTGCGTAAATTAAAAAATAAGAAATCTGAATGCAATATTTTTAATAAAATAACATTTTTTAATAAAATAGTGGAGGAGTTGAAAGGTTGAAGTAAGAGGCGTGATGTCATAGATTTGCAAATTCAATTACCTTTTGAAATATTTTTAATATTGATGTATTAATTTGCATGGTATGTCTGGAATTATAAATGTGTTAAGTTATATATTTTTTGTTAAATATAAATATTAGTTTAAATACGATATAGTATTAGTACGTCTATGATATAGTACTAGTTAATATATTGTATAGTACTAGAGATTAATGTGGGTATAAAAATATTACAGAGTATTTAATATATGAACTAATACTATACAATATTTGAATTTATACTATACTATATTTGAACTAGTACCATAGAGTATGTGAACTAATACTATACAATATCTGAACTAATACTACACTATATTTGAACTATTACCATAAAGTATGTGAACTCGAAACTCAAAAAAATTAAAACATGTACCAATATAAACTAATATTATACTGTATATGAACTAATATGTACAATACTGCATATTAACTAATAATATATCATAATACTTATCAACGGCTATCATAACACTTATAAACTAAAAATTATATTCATAAAAAATTAAAATATAGTGATTAAAAAATGAAAGTTCAAATGAAAAAAATAATTAAACAATGTAAAACGAAGTGAAATTTGTAAGTAATGAAGTAAAATTTTAAAAGGATAAAGTGAAAATTGTAGATGTTGTTAATTCTTAAATGTCTTAACATTATCAACAACATCTGAATTTGACCTTCCGAGATTTTTTCTAAGTCTTTTCTGAAATGCTACATTAAATGTTGTCCTAAATGTTGTCGCATTTCTGGCAGGATCTAGAAGCTTCTACAAGGATCTGGAACCTGGAAGATTCCAGAAGATTGGAGAACATGCTAGAACAGCCTGGATGCATTTGGAACGACCTGGAGCAGCCTAGAAGGATCTAGAAAGATCATGGAAGTTGTGGAAGTTGAGTTTCCTAAAAAATAGGACCTCAATGTGGAAGCCTCTAGAATTCGCATACCACCACTATAAATACCCATTGAAGGCTTCATAATTCTGTGTGCTCTATTCGATCAATATCCTAGACCGAGCGTTCATCCCTGTTAGGAAATTGTGGCCAATAGTTCTACATTTTAGTTCATACGTTGTATACCACCCGTATGACTGTGTGTCTTCTTATCTATTGAGAGTGTAATCTTTAGATAGACTAGGCATTTCGACAGTGTATAATTTATACACTTAGTTCGTTTTCTAGACTTGGCACCTGCCTCGTTTATAGTTTCGTTGTGAAAGTTATTGTTGTAACATTTCACACAACATTTGTACTTGAAGATAAGTATTGAGTTTACGCCATAAGGCAGGCATAGATTTTTATTTATAAAATCTATGTTAAAAGTATTTCCATTGTGTCTCGTTTGTTTTTAGTGTTCAAGTCTTCCGCTGTGTTAATCATAATTTCTGATATTCTGTTAGAGTCAGTGTTGCACTATTTGTCTCAACATTCTGTGCAACATTTATCTACTTATACTTAAACACTTTTACATTCCATATATACACCACACACTTTCAGTTGGTATCAGAGCTGATACCTGACGACACTAGGTTAGATCTTTGGTCAAGTGTGTTTTTAGTGTAGGTTAGCAATGGAAACACATCACATATCCACGGCACTTAGGCCACCCGTTTTAGATGGTTCGAATTATTCTTATTGGAAGCCTAAGATGCGTATGTACATCAAGTCAATTGATGAACGTGCTTGGAGGACTGTACTTACAGGCTGGGAAGCTCCAAAAAGACCAGCAGACGCAGATGGTGAAGTTCAACTCAAAAGAGAAGTTGATTGGACGGCTGATGAAATAACAACAGCAAGCTACAATTCTAAAGCTTTAAATGCTCTTTTTACTTCTGTTGATGTTTCAATGTTTAAAATTATATCTAACTGTTCTACTTCTAAAGATGCATGGGACAGGTTGCAAGAGCATTGTGAAGGTTCAGAAAGTGTTCGAAGGACTAAGCTTCGAATGTTGGGAACAAAGTTTGAGAATCTCCGAATGAAGGAAGATGAAACCATTACAGCCTACAATGAAAGGTTAAGTGAGATAATCAATGAATCACATTCTCTTGGTGACCCTATTTCTAATGTTAGAGTAGTTCATAAGATATTAAGATCTGTTCCTAAAAGATTTGATGCTAAAATTTGTGCTATCGAAGAGGCAAAAAATACAGATACATTAAGTCAAAATGAGTTAGTGAGTATTCTTAGAACATATGAAATAAACACTAATCAAATTGATGAAAATGATGCTGATAAGAAAGTTGTGGTTTTTAAAGGGGAAACATCAAACACTTCTGAAGTTCAACCCATCATTACTGAAGTTGACACTGATGAAGAACTGCTTGATGTATGCCTCAAAAATCCTAACAGTGTTGCCTTGCTCACTAAGCATTTTAATAAGTTTCTTAAGAACAAATCCAGAAACATTCAGCCTAAGATTCAAATCAACACATCAACACCTCAACCAGAAAGGAGGAAAGGTCAATTCACACCAAGACTGTCAAAGAGTGAAGGTAAACCAAGGTATGATCCTGAATTTAGAAAATCAGTTCAATGCAATGCTTGTTCTGGTTATGGCCATTATGCAAATGAATGTGCCAATACTAGACTTAAGCAAAAACTGAATTTTAGTGCTACCTTGAGTGATGATTCTGATGATGATCTTGATGAATTAAATCAGAATGAATATTCTAATTTTACCAGAATTGATTATAATGATTCCTCAGATGATGATCTGGATGAAACAGTTTCTGATGCTGTACCTGATGCTTCAACATCTACAGCAACATCAGAACAGAGTCACCCAGATTTGAACTGTTTTAATGGTTTAGTTGATGATGCAGGAAAAAGGAATGATGACAATGAATACCAAAAGCTGTTAGATGATTGGAAGAATCAGAAACTCACCCTTGATTCTCTGAATAAAAGGAATGAGGATCTGTCAGACACAATCACCAAGCTAGAAGTTATTCTTACCAAAAGAGATCTGGAAATCTGTAACTTAAAAGAAAAACTGATAAGTTCTACTTTATGTTTCAAGAAATATTCCAAGAGTGCTTCTGAGGTAAATAATGCTATAGCTACTGGTAAGTCTAACAATCATGGTTTAGGTTATGATGGTACTACTGCTTCTATTTCTGATAAATTTAGAAAACCTGTGAAATTTGTTAAGGCAAATGTTGACACATCTGGGTCAACATCTGCAGAAACAGAGCCTCACAAGGTTAAAAGGAAGTATATCTGTCATTACTGTTTCAAAATTGGTCACATTCGTCCCTACTGCATAAAGTTGTTTGAAGAACAGAAAAACTTGATAATGCTGCATAAGAAACTGTCACATCCTGGTAAACAGTTCTTGAAATCTGCATGGAAACCAAAAGCTACCTGTAATGTTGTTCATACCTCCTTAAAAGCATGTCTACCTGATTTGTGGTACTTTGATAGTGGTTGTTCTAGACATATGACAGGACGAATTGATTTCTTATCTGATTATGTGACCTTGAATAGTGGTAGTGTTACATATGGTGGAGGTTCTAAAGGAAAAATTGTTGGTAAAGGAACTTTGAATGTTGAAGGTTTTCCTAAGCTTAAAAATGTATTACATGTTGATGGCTTACTTGCAAATCTGATTAGCATTAGTCAACTTTGTGATGATAATTTGCATGTGAAATTTGATAAAGATTCATGTTATGTTCTTAATAAAGATGAAGTTTGTGTCATGACTGGTACTAGGTCAGCTGATAATTGCTATCTTATTGGAACAAATATGTGTAACTTGTCAAAACATGATGAAAATGTTCTATGGCATCAAAGATTGGGTCATGCAAATTACAGAGCAATGAAAAAACTAATCAAAGCAGATGCAGTAAAAGGAATTCCAGAACTGAAGTTTCACAACACCACTGTATGTGGACCATGCCAAAAAGGTAAGCAGGTAAGAATGTCACACAAAATGCTGTCACATTGTACTACACATCGATGCTTTGAATTACTGCACATGGATTTGATGGGTCCTATGGAAACTGAAAGCATTGGAGGAAAGAGGTATTCCTTAGTTGTGGTAGATGATTTTTCTAGATATACCTGGGTAGAGTCTCTAAGAGACAAATCTGAAGCATTTGCTGCATTTAAAATTCTTTATAAGAGGTTCAAAAATGTGTTTAACTTGAAAGTTGGCCGTATTAGAACTGATCATGGTAGGGAATTTGAAAACAGCATGTTTAATGATTTTTGTGATAAAAAGGGTATCTTGCAAGAATATTCATCTCCTAAAACTCCACAACAAAATGGAATTGTTGAAAGAAAGAATAGAACTTTACAAGAAATGGCTAGAGTTATGCTTACATCCAAATGTCTTGCTAAGAAATTTTGGGGAGAAGCATTGAATACTGCATGCCATATTATTAATAGGGTTTTTATTCGTTCTGGAACTAATCAAACACCTTATGAGATTTTGAACAACAGAAAACCTAATGTGAAATATTTTCATGTATTTGGTTGTGTGTGTTATATTCTGAATGATAGGGATCAACTTCATAAGTTTGATTCTAAAAGTGATAAAGGTTTCTTTTTAGGCTATTCTAGAAATAGTAAAGCTTATAGAGTATATAACCTTAGAACTAACACTGTTCAAGAATCTGTTAATGTTGTGTTTGATGATGATAAAGGTCTTACAGATGACAAAGATGAAGAAGATGTATCACAGGTTACTGACACTTCTGAGAATACACTGAAGTCTGAAAATGTTGCACCAAATGTTAACACATCTGGGTCAACATCTACAGAACAGTCAGCTGTAAATTCACAGAATGATCAGTACATTCCTAAAACGAATCCTTCTTCAAGAATAGGTAAAAGTCATCCTTCTGATCAGATCATAGGTGATGCTACAGTTGGAGTGCAAACAAGAGGAAGAGTAAGATCAAACAAGGTAGATGTGGTAAGAACAATATGCATGCCTTCTATGTGTAATGTTGTAAATGCTGAATGCTATTTATCTGAAATTGAACCTAAGAGTGCTAAAGAAGCCTTAACTGATGAAAACTGGATTAATGCTATGCATGAAGAACTTGGTCAGTTTGAAAGAAATGAAGTATGGACACTTGTTCCTAGACCTAGTC
Organism: Galeopsis tetrahit; assembly: GCA_963675135.1. Taxonomy (NCBI): domain Eukaryota; kingdom Viridiplantae; phylum Streptophyta; class Magnoliopsida; order Lamiales; family Lamiaceae; genus Galeopsis; species Galeopsis tetrahit. The sequence continues at coordinate 6,271,711 of OY776130.1, forward strand.
ATACTAATGTCATTGGAACAAAGTGGATATTCAAGAATAAAACTGATGAATCTGGTAATATTGTTAGAAACAAGGCTAGGTTAGTAGCACAAGGTTACACCCAAGTTGAAGGAGTTGATTTTGATGAAACTTTTGCACCTGTTGCTAGGATAGAATCTATTAGATTACTGCTAGCTATTGCATGTTTTATTGATATTAAACTTCATCAAATGGATGTAAAGGCTGCATTTCTAAATGGCATATTAAATGAAGAAGCATATGTTGAACAACCTATAGGATTTGAAGATCCACAGTATCCTGATCATGTATATAAACTTAAGAAAGCATTGTATGGTCTTAAACAAGCTCCTAGAGCATGGTATGGTAGGCTTACTGACTTTCTTTTGGAATATGGATTTATTAGAGGAGAGGCAGATAGAACTTTGTTCATTAAGCACACTGAAAAGGATATACTAATTGCTCAAATATATGTTGATGACATTGTGTTTGGTTCTACTTGTGATAAAATGTTGAGTAAATTTGTTGAGGCAATGACTGCAACATTTGAAATGAGTATGGTTGGAGACTTGAACTATTTTCTAGGTCTTCAAATCAAGCAATGCAGCAATGGTATTTTCTTCTCTCAGAGTAAGTATGCTAAGAACTTGGTTAAAAGATTTGGTCTTGAGAATTCAAAACCAATGAAAACTCCTATGGGATCTTCTTTGAAACTTTGCAAAGATAGTGCTGGAACAGATGTTGATCCAACACTTTACAGATCCATGATAGGTAGTTTACTGTATTTAACCTCTAGTAGACCAGATATTATGTACAGTGTGTGTGTTTGTGCTAGGTACCAAGCAAATCCAAAGGAATCACACCTGAATGCTGTGAAGAGAATCATCAAGTATGTCTCAGGAACAAGTGACCTTGGAATCTGGTATACTAAGGACACCAACAACATTTTGATTGGCTATAGTGATGCTGATTGGGCTGGAGACATAGATGATAGAAAGAGTACGAGTGGAGGATGTTTCTACATGGGAAACAATCTTGTTTCATGGCACAGCAAGAAGCAGAATTGTGTTTCACAATCCACTGCAGAATCTGAGTATATTGCTGCTGGAAGCTGCTGCACACAACTCTTGTGGCTGAGCAAGATGTTCCATGACTATGGTATTGAGAATGGTATACTTACTATATTTTGTGATAATACTAGTGCCATTAACATTTCTAAGAATCCTGTACAACACTCACTCACAAAGCACATTAGCATAAGACATCACTTTATGAGAGATTTAGTAGAGAAGAATATTGTGAAGTTGGAGTATATACCTACTGAAAAACAAAATGCTGACATTTTTACTAAAGCATTAGACCATGAGAGATTCTCAATCTTGAGGAAATCTCTTGGAATGAGCACTATCTGAAAAATTCGGATGGATGTTGTCACAAATGCGTCAGCATTTGGGACAACATCATGGGTTGTAAAAATTCTATAAGTTGAATTTATTTCTTACTTAGTTAAATAATTCCTTTGTAAAATATCTACGAATCTAAGAACCTTGGAGTGCAAAAATAAACGCCTTACACCTCTCAAATGCATAAAAATGAGAATGTTATTAGCATACTAAAAGATGTACCAAATCACTGAGTAACTATGGAGCACGGAGTTCACTACTACGATGCCTTCTTTTCAAAAGGTGATATTTGGTAAAAACATCAACATATTTGTAATCCATTAAGTAAGTATGGGGCACGGAGTTCGCTACTACGATGTACTCTACAGGAACAATGGATCAATACAAATTAGATGCTATAACAAAAAAAAAAAAAATTATGGTGCAACACAAATGAAGCAAATTCATGTAAAAACCGTGTTGAGGTGTTTGTAACAGTTTTGAGCACAACATTGCCTGATTCGAATTTATTTTTATCTGTGTAATTATTTAATTATTTATTGAGATTTATTTTATTTATTAAATTATATAACTAACCCACGTTTTTTTCTTATTTTTCAGATTATGCTTGGAATTAGTCTTTATTCTAGAAATTTCTTAATTATTTAATTAATTAATAAAATGGATTTTTCCCACTAATTAAACCATGATCAAGGTTGTGGCTAAAAATGTGGAGCACTATCACATTATTTCTGGAATTAATCGTGTTAACCTCCAACTACACATACATTCTCTCTATAAAACTCAATTAATTGTGATTTATGTTGCTAATTTGCTGATTGTCGAGCTTTGTTAAGTACACTTTTTGCAGAAACTGTCTTTGGCCGTGTATTTCCCAAATTCACTACATACACTCTCAAAAACCTACCTTGAAATTCCAACCGATTCTTCTTAATGGCTGGAAACTACCCTCGATCACACTCTCACTCACACTCTGTTTCTGAAAATTCCGATCAAAACGCCCAAAATTCTCTCAATCTTCTTGCTTCAATGGCTTCACAACAATCCAACTCCTCAAATGCCGACTCCAATGTCTCTGCAACTCCATCAACAACCGCTCCTGTTCCACAAACTACTCCACCAACTACCCACATCCCACAAGACTCAACTGTTGAAGAATTCACTAGGGCTGTCGAAGAAGTGACTGCAACTCTTCGAACTACTGGGCATCTACCTGTGATGCAATTCGGAGATATCACTGTGGATATCTCAAGCTATTTGGCCGAACAAACTGCCCAAATGGCTGCTGCTGCAAAAACCCCCAATTCTTCAAACCCTACTGAGCCTGCTGAACCAGAACGGAATGTGGAAACCGTTGCTGAAGGAGAAGCTAGTGTTGATGCATCCGATTCTGAGGATGAAGAAATGGAAGACGCCCAAGCTTCTGATGATGGTACAGACTCCTCTCTCTCACCCTCTGATGAGTCTGCCCCTATTCCTCTTAAGCAAATGGTGCAGAAAGGTAAACGACAGAGAAGTCCTGTTCAAAGGAGGAGATCAAATCGCTTCTTTACCCGAATAGATTACTCTGAATCTATGAGGAAGAAGAAGAAAGCCGGAGCTGATGCAAGTGAACCTATTCAGGTGTTTACTGATTCTGAAGAAGAGGTTGAAGCTGCTCCTGTTGCTGAGAAACCAAAGAAAGTTGTTGTTGAACGAAGGAAGAAAGCTGCTACTGATCCCAAAGGCAAAGGGAAGGCCAAGATGATCCCTGAAGAAGAACCTGCTGAATCAGACTCTGATTCTGATTTCAATGTTTGCCTAAGAGACATGCAAGAATCTCTTAAGAAGAATGCTGAGTCATTTGCTGCTGCAAAAGAGTCCACACCAGAACCTGATGATGGTGGAAGTGGAAACAGCTCATCTTCTGAGGCAAAGAGCTCATCTGCTGAAGAAAAGAGCTCATCCAAAAGCTCCTCTGAACATGATGGAGATTCTGATCCTGATGAAGAACAACCTTCTGAGGCAGAAAGTGAAGGAAACAATAGATGAACTTCAGTTCCTGAAGGACAGGTGGACCAACCTACTTTCACCTACAACAGGGGGAGTACCACCACCATCCAACTCCAGTGTAGTCATTGAGGAGATTAATGAAGATGGAGTTCCAGCTGATGCTGATGGTGCTGTACCTGATGCTGGAGGAGATGCTGCTGTTACTGATGTAGTTGCACATCTTGCATCTATTTACTTTGTGGATGAAGTTGATGAACAGGAACTCTGATGAACAGGGAAAAGCTACAAGACAGGGGGAGACTGAATTTTAACAATGGCTATGGTGCAGGAAGATGATGCTGCAGCTGTTACCACAGCAATATAAGCCATTTATTCAGTTCTACCTTTGTATTAATGTTTAAGTATTCTGAAATTCTGATACAATTGTTATTTATTTTCTAGATGGTAGGATGTTTATTACTGTTTATTACTACAACTTGCTTATTATGGTTCCACTTGATATTCGTTTACTGCTTTTGTTTACAGGTTATCATGTGTTCCACTAATTGCAGGCTGTTTATGTTTTTGTTTATTAGTTTGTTGCTCTGATATTTTTTTATTTTGTTTTTGTTAGTGTCATACTTAGATTCTAAGTGAATTTCTTCCAGTTCAACTTATTATCTTAGTATAGTTACTTATGTTGTGAGTAAGTGTATAGTTTATACTTATTCTATTTTGGATAAAATAGTTTTGATCCTTTGGCACGGATCATTATGAAATTATCCTTGATCTTCAGTTGATTTGATCCAACGATTACAACAGGTATTGTCTTGACTAGTGCTTTGCAATGATGTCAACCTCAACTAAGTACATAAAACTGAGTATGTATAGAAATATATGTGCATCAGGTGTGTTGTAGTCGAAAGGTCAAATTGGGGGAGATTGTAGATGTTGTTAATTCTTAAATGTCTTAACATTATCAACAACATCTGAATTTGACCTTCCGAGATTTTTTCTAAGTCTTTTCTGAAATGCTACATTAAATGTTGTCCTAAATGTTGTCGCATTTCTGGCAGGATCTAGAAGCTTCTACAAGGATCTGGAACCTGGAAGATTCCAGAAGATTGGAGAACATGCTAGAACAGCCTGGATGCATTTGGAACGACCTGGAGCAGCCTAGAAGGATCTAGAAAGATCATGGAAGTTGTGGAAGTTGAGTTTCCTAAAAAATAGGACCTCAATGTGGAAGCCTCTAGAATTCGCATACCACCACTATAAATACCCATTGAAGGCTTCATAATTCTGTGTGCTCTATTCGATCAATATCCTAGACCGAGCGTTCATCCCTGTTAGGAAATTGTGGCCAATAGTTCTACATTTTAGTTCATACGTTGTATACCACCCGTATGACTGTGTGTCTTCTTATCTATTGAGAGTGTAATCTTTAGATAGACTAGGCATTTCGACAGTGTATAATTTATACACTTAGTTCGTTTTCTAGACTTGGCACCTGCCTCGTTTATAGTTTCGTTGTGAAAGTTATTGTTGTAACATTTCACACAACATTTGTACTTGAAGATAAGTATTGAGTTTACGCCATAAGGCAGGCATAGATTTTTATTTATAAAATCTATGTTAAAAGTATTTCCATTGTGTCTCGTTTGTTTTTAGTGTTCAAGTCTTCCGCTGTGTTAATTATAATTTCTGATATTCTGTTAGAGTCAGTGTTGCACTATTTGTCTCAACATTCTGTGCAACATTTATCTACTTATACTTAAACACTTTTACATTCCATATATACACCACACACTTTCAAAAATTATACACCAATTAATTAAAGTAAAATAGTACCAATAAAATTGAACCCTAAGAGAGGTGAGAGTTTTATTTTTTAAACCAAATTATTATTATACTATTTAATACTTAAAAAAAAATTAATATTATTTTTAAAATTTTCTTATTAGACTTAAAAATTTTAGAATAATTATTTATGACATAAAAAGAAAGTACGTTAAAAAAATTATCATTTGAAACACAAATGATAAACAGGAAGAAAAATAAATTTAAAAAATAATATTAAAAAGATAAATATAAATATCAATTGAGTAAAATAAAAAAATAAAATTTTAAAAAATTAATGGAGTATTATTTTTTAATGATAAAATTTAAAAAAAAATATTGAAGTAAAATAAAGGCCCATGAAAAAACATATGTGTTAAATTGATATAGTAAATGGGTCATGTGTTATTGAATTGGATATAGTAAATGGGTCATGTGTTATTTGTAATGGGTTATTGGATTGGATATAGTAGTTACATATATTGGATTGGATATAGTAGTTACATACATGTAACTGGTACACAAGAGTGCAACTCAATTGGGTTTGATGAATTTAAGGACACAATAGTCTTTTACCATTACAAAATTGTATCACCTGCCACTAAATAAATGACTTGTACCATTAGATTCTTAAGGGCCCCCATTTGTACTAGAAACCAATTTGCCCCTTTTTTTCCCCTCCCCATGACTCGAACCCAGGACCTAAGGTCTAGATAGTGGTGCTTTAACCACTTGAGCTATCTCACCCTATCCAAACAAGGCTTGCTATTTTATTTTTTCACAATGCAGTTGTATTTAAACGACTATTAACGACTATTTTAAATTTTTCCAGGAGGTATAAATAGAAGTTATAAATTTAGATTATATTTACCAAACTATTTATATCTATATTTTTCAATCACTCTCTCTAAATGGATCATAATGCTGGGATGAATCAATATGATTTTAATAATTTTTTAGAAAATGTGTTTTCTCAAAACTCTAAGGGCATGATTGGTATGACTGAATGAAATTGTGACTGAATGGAATGAAGGCCTTAATGGAATGAATGTTTAAATGAAATTTTCATGATTGGTATTAACTAGGAATGGAAAAATCATTCCTTGATTGATCTCATTCTCATGATTGGTATAATAAAATGAGCTGCAAAATAATGTACTCCCTCCGTCCACCAAAAGTGTGCTCATTTCTTTTTTTGAGGTCCACAAAAACGTGCTTATTTTATTTAAATAGTTAACTTTTGAATATTTTTTATACTTTACTAACAAGATTGAGTATCTACCAAATATATTTTCTACTCATTATATTAAATATATTCTTTATAATTAAAATATGATTTTTTTAAAAGCACATATAAAAAAAGTGAGCACACTTTTGGTGGACAGAGGGAGTATATGGTTTATATTAAATGACTAAAATACCCTTCAATATATATTTTATAAAAATATAAATTAGTCAATATGCTATTATTAATATAATAATAAAATTTTAGATAAATAATTTTTAATTTAGAAAAAATAGTGAACATCTTACGATTCCTTCTGCAATCAAGAAACGATTCATGTATATATATATATGCATATATCATATATATCATTATGTATATATATATATATATTATATCTTTTCAAATCATGAATGAACACAATTAAACTGCAATTATATATATCTATAATTATTTCTTCTTTATATATATATACTAGTGTAGAACCCGTGTGTTTACACGGGATTTTAAATAAATATTTTATTATTTAACATCATATTATTTATGTATGTAATTCATTTAATTTTTAAAATTTTAATTTGTAAGATTATATGTTGAATTATTATAACTATATAAAAGAATAGCACACATATAGTTTAAAATTCAGGGTGTATAATACTTAATTTTCATTTGTAAAATTGATATAAAAATCAGTAAATTCATCTAAATTTGGAAATTAATATTTCAATATTTAGTCTTTTATAGTTTGAAATTATTTTTAAGTTCATCTTATATATTTTTAGGTTTATTAATTATTTGAAAGCTTGTAGGTGAGATAGTCCGCAATGTTATATTTTGTGTATTGATGAGAGAGTTTATAGCCCCCAAATATATAAAATATTTTCCATATTAAATAAATAAATAACTATAATTATTTACTACTTAAGGTTCTAAAAATTAATAAAAAAACTATAAGCATGTGTATTAAGATAAACATCACTTTTATTTTTCTCCAAACAACATATGTGTTAAAAATGTCAAAAAAAAAAAAAATCACATAAAATACACTGAAAGTGTGTGGTGTGGTATGTATGAAGTGTTTAAGTTTAAGTAGAATAATGTTGTACTAAATGTTGTGACAATTGGTACAACACTGACTCTAACAGAATATCAGAAATTATGATTGACACAAAGACAGCGGAAGACTTGAAACACTAAAAACAAACGTGACACAATGGAAATAATTTTTCACATAGATTTTATAAATAAAAATCTATGCTAGCCTTACGGCGAAAACCAATACTTATCTTCAAGTATAAATGTTGTGTGATATGTTACAGCATTAACATTCACAACCGAAACTACAAACGAGGCAGGTGCCTTGTTCTACAAACGAACTAAGTGTATAATGTATACACTGTCGAAATGCCTAGTCTATCTAATGATTACACTCTCAAAAGACAAGAAGACACACAGCCATACGGGTGGGATATGAACGTATGATCTAAAAGGTAGTTCTACTGGCCACAATTCCTAACAGGGATGAACGCTCGGTCTAGGAAGTTGATCGAATAGAATACACTAATTTGAGAAGCCTTCCATCGGTATTTATAGTAGTGGGGTGCTGATTCTAGAGGCTTCCACATTGAGGTCCTATTTTTTAGGAACTCAACTTCCATGATCTTTCTAGATCTTTCTTGAATGCTCCAGGTCGTTCCAAATGTTTCCAGGCCGTTCTAGCATGTTCTCCAATGTTCTGGAATCTTCCAGGTTCCAGATCCTTGTAGAAGCTTCTAGATCCTGCCAGAAATGCGACAACATTTAGGTCAACATTTAATGTAGCATTTCAGAAAAGACTTAGAAAAAATCTCGGAAGGTCAAATTAAGATGTTGTTGATAATGTTAAGGCATTTAAGGATTAACAACATCTACAATCTCCCCCAATTTGACCTTTCGACTACAACACACCTGATGCACATATATTTCTATACATACTCAGTATTATGTACTTAGTTGAGGTTAACATCATTGCTAAGCACTAGTCAAGACAATACCTGTTGTAACCGTTTGATCAAATCGAATGAAGATCAAGGATAAATTTATAATGATCCGTGCCATAAGATCAAGATAAATTATATCAAAAACAGAACAAGTATAAACACTATACTTATTCACAACATAAGTAACTTTACTTGAGATCATAAGTTAAACTAGAAGAAATTCAACTTAGAAGCTAAGTAAGACACTAACAAAACAAAACAAAATAAAAAAATAAAAAAATAGAGCAAATATGTAACAAAAGAAAACAGAAACTACACTAAGTACAACCTGCAATAGACACATGATAATCTGCAAACAAATTAAGCAAGACAGTAAGCAAACATCAAGTGGAACCAATAAACAAGTTGCAGTAAACATCCTACCATCTAGAAAATAAAAAACAAGTGTATCAGAATTTCAGAATTTCAAACTTAAACATCAATTACAAAGGTAGAACTGAATAAATGGCTTATATTGCTGTGGTAACAGCTGCAGCATCATCTTCCTGCACCATAGCCATTGTTGGAATTCAGGTCTCCCCCTGTCTAGCAGCTTTCTCCAGGTAGATCACCATACAAGGTGTCCATTTCAGCAGCATCATCATCTTCTCCTTCATCAACAAAGTAAGTAGATGCAAGGCGTGCAACTACATCAGTAACAGCAGCATCTCCTCCAGCATCAGGTACAGCACCATCAGCATCAGCTGGAACTCCATCTTCATTAATCTCCTCAATGACTACACTGGAGTTGAATGGTGGTGGTACTCCCCCTGTTGTAGGTGAAAGTAGGTTGGTCCACCTGTCCTTCAGGAACTGAAGTTCATCTATTGTTTCCTGCAAGTGTTGGAGTTGGAGTCTGATGAATTCCTGTGAAAGATACACATTACCAGAAATGTTGATACGGATGTTCTCAACATTTGGGGTTGCATTTCTCTGTCTTGATCTGGATGATTCAGGATGAGCAGTAGTAGAGGGTCTGGTTGATTCTGGTTGAGCAGAAGTAGAGGGTCTGTGCTGATGTTCAGTACCAGGAGCAAGCAAAGGCAGATCAATTACTCTATCCCCAGTGAGTAAGGCAGGAGCTATGGCCAATAATGGAACTCTCCCCCTCAACACATCAGTGTTCTTGGCAACAAAGTCATGATGCCTCAAGTAGTTAGAAATCAGAACAGGATAGGGTAAATTGCCTTTTTCAGAAACTCTCCCAGTAAATCTCATCATATGTTGGAATATTGTGAGACCCAAATTAAACTTCTTAAGCACAGAAATCCTATAAATCAAAATTGCTTGGTCCTTAGTGATCTTGGTGGTATTTGTGGTGGGAATCCAATTGTAGATAATGAGTTTGTATAACACAGAATGTAGGGAAGTGAGGTCTTTGGCTAGCATGTGTCTAGTCCATTTAACTACCCTACCAGCAGTTATAGCAGAAATGACCACATCCATGTCAGGTTCTTCATCAACCTCAACATTGGGAATTTCTAAAAACTCATTTATCAACTCAGGAGTAAAAGGAACATCCCTCCCCCTAAAATTAATAGTCCCATACCACTTAGAAGATCTCCTACCAGTGCTCTTTTTCAAACATGCATAGAATTCATATGCCCAATTTGTCAAGAAAGATTCACCAAAATTCACAGCATGCATCAAATTCCTTTCTTCTAAGAAACTAATCATGCCTTTACTATCAAAATCAGGTATATTGATCCTCTTCTCTATCAGTAGTTTTCTCTTAGAATAAATGGCCAATCTATTCTCTAGAGTATCAAGAGAATCAGAATTACCTTCCTCTTCAGATGCAAGGTTATCTGAGCTGGGAGTAGAGCTTGTAACAAAGCTCTGTTCAGGGCTGCTTGCTGCACTGGAAGAGCTATCCCCACTGCCACCATCTTCAGGTTCTGGTGCAGCTCCCTTTGCAGCAGCATTGTGCTCAGCATTTTTCCTAAGAGACTTCAGAATGTCTCTCAAGCATCTTTCAGAATCAGAATTGGACTCTGATTCAGCTGGTTCATCTTCAGTGATCATCTTTTCTTTGCCTTTTGGTTCAGCAACAAGCTTTCCTTTCCCCTTTTCTACAGTAACAACCTTCTCTTTGGGTTTTGCAGCAACAACAGGAGCTTCATCTTCAGAATCTGTGAACACTTGGATAGGTTCACCAGCATCAGCTCCAGCCTTCTTCTTCTTCCTCATAGATTCAGAGTAATCTATTCGGGTAAACACACGGTTTGATCTCCTCCTTCTTTGTACAGGGCTTCTCTGTCTTTTCCCTTTCTGTGCATTCTTCTTGAGAGGAATGTGGGCAGATTCATCTGAAACAGAGAGTGAAGAGTTTGTACCTTCAGAAATGTTTGCATCCTCCATTTCAACGTCTTCAGAGTCAGACGTGGCAGTGGCTTCTTCTTCAACAGAAGCTTCAACGTCCTCAGCTTGCGGTTTGTGAACAGAGGGTGATTTGGGGCTTTTTGAAGCAGAAGCCATTTGGGCAGTTTGCTCAGCCAAATAGCTTGATATGTCCACCGTAATACCACCAAAATTCATCATGGGTAAATGGCCTGTAGTTCGAAGAGTATCAGACACCTCCCCGATAGCCCTAGTGACCTGTTCAACAGTTGCATCTTGAGGAAAGTTTGTTTGAGGAGCAGTTTGAGGAGTGGTTTGAGGAGTGAGAATGGTTGTTGATGGTGTTGCAGAGGCATTCGAGTCAGCATTTGAAGCGGTAGAGTTTTGTGAAGCCATGGAAGCAAGAATTTCGAGAGGATTTGTGCGAGAGTGAGATGAGGTTTTCGAATCAGAGAGAGATTGTGAGGAATTCGAGTTTGTTCCAGCCATTTAAGTGATGGTTGGATTTTCAAGGTAGGTTTTGAGGAGTGTATATACAACCTTTGAGAAATACACGGCCAAAGAACGGTTTCTGCAAACTTAGTACTCAAGAAAATCAACAATCACAATTAGCAAATAAGTGACCTCTTATGTTTGATATTTATAGAGAGAGTAATGTAGTTGGAGGTTAAGAAAATAAACAGAAGAATTAATCTAGCATTTTCGAAAGTGCTCCACATTTTTAGCCACAACCTAGATCATGGTTAATTAGTGGGAAAAATCAATTAATTAAATTAATTAAAATTAAAGAAACTTCCAGAATTTGCCTGATTAAAATCGCATAATCTGAAAAAGAAATAGATAAGGGTCAGTAATTAATTAAATAAAATAAAATGAATCTCAGTAAATAATTAAATAATTACACAGATAAAAATAAATTCGAATCAGGCAATGTTGTGCTCAAAACTGTTACAAACACCTCAACACGGTTTTTACATGAATTTGCTTCATTTGTGTTGCACCATATTTTTTCTTTTTGTGTTATAGCATCTAATTTGTATTGATCCATTGTTCCTGTAGAGTACATCGTAGTAGCGAACTCCGTGCCCCATACTTACTTAATGGATTACAAATATGTTGATGTTTTTACCAAATATCACCTTTTGAAAAGAAGGCATCGTAGTAGCGAACTCCGTGCTCCATAGTTACTCAGTGATTTGGTACATCTTTTAGTATGCTAATAACATTCTCATTTTTATGCATTTGAGAGGTGTAAGACATGTTTATTTTTGCACTCCAAGATTCTTAGATTCGTAGATATTTTACAAAGGAATTATTTAACTAAGTAAGAAATAAATCCAACTTATAAAATTTTATACAACCCATGATGTTGTCCCAAATGCTGACGCATTTGTGACAACATCCATCCGAATTCTTCTCAGATAGTGCTCATGCCAAGAGATTTCCTCAAGATAGAGAATCTCTCATGGTCTAAGGCTTTAGTAAAGATATCAGCATTCTGTTTTTCAGTAGGTACATACTCCAACTTAACAATATTCTTCTCTACTAAATCTCTCATAAAATGGTGTCTTATGCTAATGTGCTTTGTGAGTGAGTGTTGTACAGGATTTTTAGAAATGTTAATGGCACTTGTGTTATCACAAAAGATAGTAAGTATACCATTCTCAATACCATAGTCATGGAACATCTTGCTCAGCCACAAGAGTTGTGTGCAGCAGCTTCCAGCAGCAATATACTCAGATTCTGCAGTGGATTGTGAAACACAATTCTGTTTCTTGCTGTGCCATGATACAAGATTGTTTCCCATGTAGAAACATCCTCCACTCGTACTCTTTCTATCATCTATGTCTCCAGCCCAATCAGCATCACTATAACCAATCAAAATGTTGTTGGTGTCCTTAGTATACCAGATTCCAAGGTCACTTGTTCCTGAAACATACTTGATGATTCTCTTCACAGCATTCAGGTGTGATTCCTTTGGATTTGCTTGGTACCTAGCACAAACACACACACTGTACATAATATCTGGTCTACTAGAGGTTAAATACAGTAAACTACCTATCATGGATCTGTAAAGTGTTGGATCAACATCTGTTCCAGCACTATCTTTGCAAAGTTTCAAAGTAGATCCCATAGGAGTTTTCATTGGTTTTGAATTCTCAAGACCAAATCTTTTAACCAAGTTCTTAGCATACTTACTCTGGGAGAAGAAAATACCATCACTGCACTGTTTGATTTGAAGACCTAGAAAATAATTCAAGTCTCCAACCATACTCATTTCAAATGTTGCAGTCATTGCCTCAACAAAATTACTCAACATTTTATCACAAGTAGAACCAAACACAATGTCATCAACATATATTTGTGCAATAAGTAAATCTCCTTCAGTGTGCTTAATAAACAAAGTTCTATCAGCTTCTCCTCTAATAAATCCATATTCCAAAAGAAAATCAGTAAGCCTACCATACCATGCTCTAGGAGCTTGTTTAAGACCATACAATGCTTTCTTAAGTTTATATACATGATCAGGATATTGTGGATCTTCAAATCCTTTGGGTTATTCAACATATGCTTCTTCATTCAATATGCCATTTAGAAATGCAGCCTTTACATCCATTTGATGAAGTTTAATATCAATAAAACATGCAATAGCTAGCAGTAATCTAATAGATTATATCCTAGCAACAGGTGCAAAAGTCTCATCAAAATCAACTCCTTCAACTTGGGTGTAACCTTGTGCTACTAACCTAGCCTTGTTTCTAACAATATTACCAGATTCATCAGTTTTATTCTTGAATATCCACTTTGTTCCAATGACATTAGTATGACTAGGTCTTGGAACAAGTGTCCACACTTCATTTCTTTCAAACTGACCAAGTTCTTCATGCATAGCATTAATCCAGTTTTCATCAGTTAAGGCTTCTTTAGCACTCTTAGGTTCAATTTCAGATAAGTAGCATTCAGCATTTACAATGTTACACATAGAAGACATGCATATTGTTCTTACCACATCTACCTTGTTTGATCTTACTTTTCCTCTTGTTTGCACTCCAACTGTAGCATCGCCTATGATCTGGTCAGAAGGATGACTTTTACCTATTCTTGAAGAAGGATTCGTTTTGGGAATGTACTGGTCATTCTGTGAAGTTACAGCTGTCTGTTCTGTAGATGTTGACCCAGATGTGTTAACATTTGGTGCAACATTCTCAGACTTCAGTGTATTCTCAGAAGTGTCAGTAACCTGTGATACATCTTCTTCATCTTTGTCATCTGTAAGACCTTTATCATCATCAAACACAACATTAACAGATTCTTGAACAGTGTTAGTTCTAAGGTTATATACTCTATAAGCTTTACTATTTCTAGAATAGCCTAAAAAGAAACCTTTATCACTTTTAGAATCAAACTTATGAAGTTGATCCCTATCATTCAGAATATAACACACACAACCAAATACATGAAAATATTTCACACTTGGTTTTCTGTTGTTCAAAATCTCATATGGTGTTTGACTTGTGCCAGAACGAATAAAAACCCTATTAATAACATGACATGCAGTATTCAATGCTTCTCCCCAAAATTTCTTAGCAAGACATTTGGATGTTAGCATAACTCTAGCCATTTCTTGTAAAGTTCTATTCTTTCTTTCAACAATTCCATTTTGTTGTGGAGTTTTAGGAGATGAATATTCTTGCAAGATACCCTTTTTATCACAAAAATCATTAAACATGCTGTTTTCAAATTCCCTACCATGATCAGTTCTAATACGGCCAACTTTCAAGTTAAACACATTTTTGAACCTCTTATAAAGAATTTTGAATGCAACAAATGCTTCAGATTTGTCTCTTAGAGACTCTACCCAGGTATATCTAGAAAAATCATCTACCACAACTAAGGAATACCTCTTTCCTCCAATGCTTTCAGTTTCCATAGGACCCATCAAGTCCATGTGCAGTAATTCAAAACATCGATGTGTAGTACAATGTGACAGCATTTTGTGCGACATTCTTACCTGCTTACCTTTTTGGCATGGTCCACATACAGTTTTGTTGTGAAGACTTAGTTTTGGAATTCCTTTTACTGCATCTGCTTTGATTAGTCTTTTCATTGCTCTGTAATTTGCATGACCCAATCTTTGATGCCATAAGACATTTTCATCATATTTTGACAAGTTACACATATTTGTTCCAATAAGATAGCAATTATCAGCTGACCTAGTACCAGTCATAACACAAGCTTCATCTTTATTAAGAACATAACATGAATCTTTATCAAATTTCACATGCAAATTATCATCACAAAGTTGACTAATGCTAATCAGATTTGCAAGTAAGCCATCAACATGTAAGACATTTTTAAGCTTAGGAAAACCTTTAACATTCAAAGTTCCTTTACCAAGAATCTTTCCTTTAGAACCTCCACCATATGTAACATTACCACTATTCAAGGTTACATAATCAGATAAGAAATCAGTACGACCTGTCATATGTCTAGAACAGCCACTATCAAAATACCAAGAATCAGGTAGACATGCTTTTAAGGAGGTATGAGCAACATTACAGGTAGTTTTTGGTTTCCATGCAGATTTCATAAACTGTTTACTAGAATGTGACAGTTTTTTATGCAGCATTTTCAAGGTTTTCTGTTCTTCAAACAATTTTATACAGTAAGGACGAATATGACCAACTTTGGAACAGTAATGACAGATATACTTCCTTTTAACCTTGTGAGGATCTGATTGTGCAGATGTTGCATCAGATGTGACAACATTTGCCTTCACAAATTTCACAGGTTTTCTAAATTTATCAGAAATAGAAGCAGTAGTACCATCATAACCTAAACCATGAGTATTAGACTTACCAGTAGCTATAGCATTATTTACCTCAGAAGCACTCTTGGAATATTTCTTGAAACATAAGGTGGAATTTATCAATTTCTCCTTTAAGTTACAGATTTCCAGATCTCTTTTGGTAAGAATAACCTCTAGCTTGGTGATTGTGTCTTTCAGATCCTCATTCTCTTTATTCAAGGAATTAAGAGTGAGTTTCTGATTGTTCCAATCATCTAACATCTTTTGGTGTTCATTGTCATCAGTCCTTTTTCCTGCATCATCAACTAAACCATTAAAACAGTTCAAATCTGGGTGACTCTGTTCTGATGTTGCTGTAGATGTTGAAGCATCTGGTACAGCATCAGAATCTGTTTCATCCAGATCATCATCAGAGGAATCATTGTAATCAATTCTGGTAAAATTAGAATATTCATTCTGATTTAACTCATCAAGATCATCATCATCAGATTCATCACTCAAGGTAGCACTAAAGTTCAGCTTTTGCTTAAGTCTAGTGTTGGCACATTCATTTGCATAATGGCCATAACCAGAACAAGCATTGCATTGAACTGATTTTCGAAATTCAGGATCATACCTTGGTTTACCTTCACTCTTTGATGGTCTTGGTGTGAATTGAGCTTTCCTCCTTTCTGGTTGAGGTGTTGATGTATTTATTTGAATCTTAGGCTGAATGTTTCTAGATTTGTTCACAGATTTCTTAAGAAACTTATTAAAGTGCTTAGTGAGCAAGGCAACATTGTTAGGATTTTTGAGACATACATCAAGCAGTTCTTCATCAGTGTCGACTTCAGTAATGATGGGTTGAACTTCAGAAGTGTTTGATGTTTCCCCTTTAAAAACCACAACTTTCTTATCAGCATTAGCTTCATCATCTTGATTAGTGTTTATTTCATATGTTCTAAGAATACTCACTAACTCATTTTGACTTAACTTATCTGTATCTTTTGCCTCTTCAATAGCACAAATTTTAGCATCAAATCTTTTAGGAACAGATCTTAATATCTTATGAACTACTCTAACATTAGAAATAGGGTCACCAAGAGAATGTGATTCATTGATAATCTCACTTAACCTTTCATTGTAGGCTGTAATTGTTTCATCTTCCTTCATTCTGAGATTTTCAAATTTTGTTCCCAACATTCGAAGCTTAGTCCTTCGAACACTTTCTGAACCTTCACAATGCTCTTGCAACCTGTCCCATGCATCTTTAGAAGTAGAACAGTTAGATATAATTTTAAACATTGAAACATCAACAGAAGTAAAAATAGCATTTAAAGCTTTAGAATTGTAGCTTGCTGTTGTTATTTCATCAGCCGTCCAGTCAACTTCTCTCTTGAGTTGAATTTCACCATTTGCGTCTGCTGGTCTTTTTGGAGCTTCCCAACCTGTAAGAACAGTCCTCCAAGCACGTTCATCAACTGACTTGATGTACATTCGCATCTTAGGCTTCCAATAAGCGTAATTCGAACCATCTAAAACGGGTGACCTAAGTGCCGTGGATATGTGATGTGTTTCCATTGCTAACCTACACTAAAAACACACTTGACCAAAGATCTAACCTAGTGTCGTCAGGTATCTGCTCTGATACCAACTGAAAGTGTGTGGTGTGGTATGTATGAAGTGTTTAAGTTTAAGTAGAATAATGTTGTACTAAATGTTGTGACAATTGGTACAACACTGACTCTAACAGAATATCAGAAATTATGATTGACACAAAGACAGCGGAAGACTTGAAACACTAAAAACAAACGTGACACAATGGAAATAATTTTTCACATAGATTTTATAAATAAAAATCTATGCTAGCCTTACGGCGAAAACCAATACTTATCTTCAAGTATAAATGTTGTGTGATATGTTACAGCATTAACATTCACAACCGAAACTACAAACGAGGCAGGTGCCTTGTTCTACAAACGAACTAAGTGTATAATGTATACACTGTCGAAATGCCTAGTCTATCTAATGATTACACTCTCAAAAGACAAGAAGACACACAGCCATACGGGTGGGATACGAACGTATGATGTAAAAGGTAGTTCTACTGGCCACAATTCCTAACAGGGATGAACGCTCGGTCTAGGAAGTTGATCGAATAGAATACACTAATTTGAGAAGCCTTCCATCGGTATTTATAGTAGTGGGGTGCTGATTCTAGAGGCTTCCACATTGAGGTCCTATTTTTTAGGAACTCAACTTCCATGATCTTTCTAGATCTTTCTTGAATGCTCCAGGTCGTTCCAAATGTTTCCAGGCCGTTCTAGCATGTTCTCCAATGTTCTGGAATCTTCCAGGTTCCAGATCCTTGTAGAAGCTTCTAGATCCTGCCAGAAATGCGACAACATTTAGGTCAACATTTAATGTAGCATTTCAGAAAAGACTTAGAAAAAATCTCGGAAGGTCAAATTAAGATGTTGTTGATAATGTTAAGGCATTTAAGGATTAACAACATCTACAATACACATATTCTATTCCATTTAGAACTAAAATTGGATTAAAAATGTTGAAGTTGGATCCATCAAATTCAAGCAAATTTAGAGGATCATTTGTAAATTTATCTCTTCGTGTCTATCTATCAGTTAAAAAAATTAATATATTAATATTTTAATAATATTAAGATAATGGTAATGATGTTAAATTTTATCTATCAGTTAAAAAAATCAATATATTAATATTTTAATAATATTAAGATAATGGTAATGATGTTAAATTTGTAGGGATGGTCTTTGCTAGTTCAATGTTTTAAACCCAAATAAGTGATATCGAGTTCAATGTTTCTTAATAGTTCAGTATTTAAAAAAAAATTCCCTTGCAAAAATTAGTTTATCACTAATTAGTAATCTAGTCCTAATATAAGAAAACATAAAAATAAAAAAAACTTTGAAGTGTCATTAACAATTTTGAAGGTGTCATCTTTGGTTGATTACATAATGGGAATTGAAATCTTCAAAAAAAATTTGAGAATTGAATATAGCCTTTTCACCCCCTAGAGGTGGTTCGAAGTACTGTACTGTGTGATATGTTAAACTATTCGGTTGCTTAATTAAAAAAAACTTGTCTGACGAAAGACCCGCAAAACTGATTAAATACGGTCTAACATTGCACATTCTATTAGCAGCAACAATAGAAGTTTCTCAATGCAAGCTTCTTCTTCTTCATCTTCATGTTTTTCCTTTTTTTTATCATTTTCAATTAATCATGCATGCAATCTACAACATTTAGTGGTTGCATAAATGTCATATTGTGCTGCATGATCTACATTATTAGAAAGAGTGTATACAATATGATAAATCATTGAATCTCTAAACTTACACAGTTCCAATGAAAAACAGTTATCCCAAGAATAAATAGAGGAAATTAACATATCCTCATTTGTAAGTCAAAACATTCCTTTAACCAAATCTTTTTTGAACTAAACATATATCCCACAATCTTAATTTACTTCTCTTAAGGATGTGTGTGGCAAAGTTTACGACATTCTATGTACATGTAAAAATGCCTCTAAATTATTAATAACAGAAAATCCCAAACAATTTCTTCAAAGTCTAGCTTTTTCCACAACATAAAAATTGTGATGAATGAAAAGAAATTACTCAAAAACATAGATAAACATAAGGGTAAACTGAAACGGAACCTACACTTCTCGTCGTTTTAAACTTTCCATCAATAGGTTCATGCAGTCAGCTAAAGAAAAAAAAATCTTTTCTCAGTCTATACAGAAGCATATTTTTGTTTAAATGAATCTATGAAAAGAAAGAACAAATTTTATCACCACTGTTAAATAGTGATTTGATCAATAAATGATAAAAAAATCAATCTATATTTGATAAGAATGGCATGTCGTTGTGATCCTGATGGCGACTCTGTCTTCCTTCTTTTAGAAAAGTTTTATAATTTGAGATGCTTAATAAATGGGCACAAATAGAATTAATCTCCCATGGCTTTGGACCAAGTTCTAACTTCCAAAACTCATATCTCTGTTCCATCTAGTAGTAGTAATTACTTTTAATCTCTAAATTAGGGGGAAAATGACCTATGATACATGTCTAGAAAAATTATGGGAAAGAACCATGCATATAAAGCTAGTGAAATTGCATGTGATCCATCAACTCTAAAAAATAAAGTTCTTTATTTACTTCTTTTTTTTTTGTTATGTTCACCAAATGCTGGTCCAAAGCCAAAGTTGAAATGCAGGGCTGAATTCAAATTAATAAACCTAATTTATTTTAATTAAAACATAAGCATAGAGTTGGCATCAATACCAAATCAACTGAGAAGTGTATCTTGATTCTCACCAACCTTGAACTTATGAATGTTCTCCACAAAAAAAAAAAAAAAAAAAATCCACATCATGATGTGTCATATATATTTAGAAGTAAAAACAATACATGATCATCTATAAACTCATATCCTGTTCAACCAAGAATTAAAGCAGGCAAAAGAAACTATAGAGATAAAAATCATACATAATGATTGAAGATAAACATATGGCCATTAAATAAGGATGAATACCAAGAAAACAAACATTCATCATCTAAAAATTTAGAAGCAGCCTGTAATGATTCTTTCGGCGTTTAGTACTAAAAATGGTCAAAGTAAAAACAAATAGAGTTACTTACATCTGTCGGCTTCTCCATTGAAAAGTGTTTAAAATGCTTTAGATTGTTGAATAAAAGCTTCCCATTTCCCTCATAGTTCTTAGCAATTATTGTTTCTCCCTAAATGTGTTGCGTTACAGCCAACAGTCTATTCGTTGCGATCCAAATGTCCTATCAATTATATTTAACACGTAATACATTAATAATGAAAAAAAAAACTAAATCAGAATTCCAAATGATTCTAAATCCAAGCACATATATATAGGTAGTAGTGTACCTAATTTGTAATGAAAATCAATTAATTTTTAGACATGATTTGTAATGAAAATATATAATTAGTTAATGGACATACCTTGGCTGTTGAGAAAAAATCTGCCTAAACTTGTTCATATTCTGAATCCTTGTTGGGCATTTCCTCGAACAACTTGCAGGCATAGTCCAATTCCCACACAGGAGCCCTGAATATGGTCTGCAACAAAACATATGCATCAATTACATAATGTTATATTATTTTTGGGAAAAAAAAAACTAATGTTATATAAAAAGAGGGAGGGAATTTTAATATTATTGATAGTACCTACATTCTAAAGGTTTTACTTGTGAAAGGGCTATCGCCGAGCACCTCTCAAATGATACAGGAGTAGGAGTTGGTTCAGGTTTGTTGGGTTTCAGTTTTTTGCTATCGGAGGAGATACAAATACTCTTTGAGCTTTTTTTCTGCACTACCTGAAAATTTGAAAAAGTCAAAACTTGATGTTTACATGTTGGAGAGAAGGTTAATCCAGATTCTTTTCAGCCAAAAAATGATGTTTGCATTTAAAACAATGAGAATAATAATAAAACTCATAAAAGAGCACAAAACCAAAATAAAATATGTGTAATAAATAAACATCGCACCAATAGATGTTATCTAATATACCTTATTAATGGGGATCTTCATCACAGTCAAGCTCAGCTCCGGATGGCTGTCCAGTCACTCGTCGCGAAACTTTCCCGTGTTGATTCCAGATAACCCAGGCTGCACATAAGGACCAACATAAATTATTGAGAGGATTATACACAGCATTAGAAACAAACAAAACTGACTATGTTCAAAAGATTACTATATCACATTACGTGTAAAAGGAAGAGTAAAAAAATAAAGAACATGAACATGCCCTCTCTTTCTCTCTCCCTCTCAATATTGATCTTACTGATTAATGTAAGCAAGCTACTTAATTGTACTATAAAGAAGAATGAGATGAATTGAAAAAATATTCAAGCTTTAGATTATTATTATATATAAATACACTATTAAAGTCTATTACTCCATTATATATTATTCTAGAATTATATTTTATAAGATCCTTTTCCTTCCTGACATAGTTGGGAGTTCCCTACTACTTAAGAAAAAACTCAACATCAAATGACTTGCATCAATTTTTGTGTTCCATTTTATAATTTCATCATGTAGAAGGTATAATATATGTATTGTTAAATCAAACAACAATCTATATTTATCAAATGAATATGTATCCAAAAATCAAATACTGAAATGAATATTTGATAGATTATGAAAGGCGAAACAGTCTGGACCAAAACCTATATGGATTCTGTTTAATTTTATCTATTTCACTTAATTAATTTTCTACTTATTTAAGAGTGAATAGTATAGAAGGGTATTTGTCTATGGCTCCAAGCAACTTCAAAAAGAACAATCGAGTCTTGTGAAAATATTAAAGAACCCACAAAAAATGAAATTTAAAGAATAATAATTCTGAAGGCTCCAAGCAACTTCAGAAAGAACAATCGAGTCTCGTGAAAATATTAAAGAACCCACGAAAAACGAAGTTCAAAGAATAATAATTCTCAAGGCTCCAAGCAACTTCACAAAGAACAATCGAGTCTCATGAAAATATTAAAGAAATCAACAAATAATGAAGTTCAAAGAATAATAATTCTCAAAACCTCCTCTAGAAATCTTGTCAGCAATGAAGGATAAGTTTGGACTCGTTTTCTAGGATATCCAGAAATTTAGTTACCTGTATTGTCTTAGTGACATCCTTAGTGCAACTTCAATAAAAAATCAATGGTTCACCTAAAGACAGGTTTATTAATTGACTGCAAATTAGAAGTGTGGGACTGATTTAGAAGACCACCAAAATAAACAATGATAGCATGCACAATATGACAGCAAGGTGGCAATGCCATCAATAAAACTGGTTGAGATACTTTATAGAGACAACCAGTATATGTTATATAATATACCATATTATTGGGGATCTTCATCACATATTGCCCAGCTCCGGATGGCTGTCCCATTGACTGCATGGTGTTAGTACTTAGTACAGAGAATTACTCTGCCTTGGCTACTTGTTCTGGTATCCCCATGAGCTCGACCGCTCTAGTAGCAGAGTTAGGATCTGCATCCATATCCCTTGTGACTTAAATCTTAGCTTCTGACTATAGTTGAAGATACTTGATAGTCTCACCACCTTTGACAAATTATCACTCCAACCCTTTCATTTGGTATATCAATTTTTTTGCTTGGACCTGGATAACCATATGCTGCACTTTGTGGTGGAGCACCAAGACCCAGACCTAAATGCTTCTGACCTACTCCTGCAAAAGAATCAGTTACACAAAACCAGTTAGAATAATAATAAAAGATAAAAATCACATACAAAAAAGCATACTTAAATAGATAATGATATCAAATTTACATCGTTCGGCTAAGAAATTTTACCAAACTCTATGCATAAACAAAGATTTCACATGAAAGCAAATTTATTTACTGTACTTATTCAACAGATGAACCGAACTATCTTCAATTTTTAACTGACTGTACCACAAACACATATTAGTAAGATTATTCACAAACACAATTATTTAGTTAGAATGAAAACAACTATTTAAAATTTATCAACAGATTCTTATTCAGAAATAAAAAAATTCAAATGCGGAGTAGGTATACAGTGCAAACCTTCGTCGCGTGAGATGAACTCGGTGGAGGAGCGAAGAAGCGCGGCGAAAAAATAGCGAAGAAGTTAACGGAGATAAAAGTCCCTTCCACGCAAGCGAAGGCAATTAATCGAACGATTCAGACCCAAAGGATCACCCATTTCACTTTCTTCTCCATCCGTAGTTTGAGTTTGAGCACTCCATTACACAAGCGAAGCCATTGTAGCAAAACGACGCCGTCAAGGTGGGGAAGAAGAGGGCGATGCCGGCGAGGAGAAATGACATGGAGGGGGCGATACCAGCGAGGAGAAGCGAGATGGAGGGGGCGATACCGGCGAGGAGACGCAACTTGGAGAAGCAATACGGAGGGTGGGCGCTAGAAGAGGCGTAAACCCTAGATCGATTTACTATGATGGATTTTTCAGTAGATTAGAAGATTAAACGTGACTGTACAGATCAGATTTTGAGGTGGAATGAAGTGGAGTATTAAAATGGCACTTGTACTTTTACATAATGGGAATTGAAACCTTCAAAAAAAATTTGAGAATTGAATATAGCCTTTTCACCCCCTAGAGGTGGTTCGAAGTACTGTACTGTGTGATATGTTAAACTATTCGGTTGCTTAATTAAAAAAAACTTGTCTGACGAAAGACCCGCAACACTGATTAAATACGGTCTAACATTGCACATTCTATTAGCAGCAACAATAGAAGTTTCTCAATGCAAGATCTTCATGTTTTTCCTTTTCTTTATCATTTCCAATTAATCATGCATGCAATCTACAACATTTAGTGGTTGCATAAATGTCATATTGTGCTGCATGATCTACATTATTAGAAAGAGTGTATACAGTATGATAAATCATTGAATCTCTAAACTTACATAGTTCCAATGAAAAACAGTTATCCCAAGAATAAATAGAGGAAATTAACATATCCTCATTTGTAAGTAAAAACATTCCTTTAACCAAATATTTTTTGAACTAAACATATATCCCACAATCTTAATTTACTTCTCTTAAGGATGTGTGTGGCAAAGTTTACGACATTCTATGTACATGTAAAAATGCCTCTAAATTATTAATAACAGAAAATCCCAAACAATTTCTTCAAAGTCTAGCTTTTTCCACAGCATAAAAATTGTGATGAATGAAAAGAAATTACTCAAAAACATAGATAAACATAAGGGTAAACTGAAACGGAACCTACACTTCTCGTCGTTTTTAACTTTCCATCAATAGGTTCATGCAGTCAGCTAAAGAAAAAAAAATCTTTTCTCAGTCTATACAGAAGCATATTTTTGTTTAAATGAATCTATGAAAAGAAAGAACAAATTTTATCACCACTGTTAAATAGTGATTTGATCAATAAATGATAAAAAAAAAAATCAATCTATATTTGATAAGAATGCCATGTCGTTGTGATCGTGATGGCGACTCTGTCTTCCTTCTTTTAGAAAAGTTTTATAATTTGAGATGCTTAATAAATGGGCACAAATAGAATTCATCTCCCATGGCTTTGGACCAAGTTCTAACTTCCAAAACTCATATCTCTGTTCCATCTAGTAGTAGTAATTACTTTTAATCTCTAAATTAGGGGGAAAATGACCTATGATACATATCTAGAAAAATTATGGGAAAGAACCATGCATATAAAGCTAGTGAAATTGCATGTGATCCATCAACTCTAAAAAATAAAGTTCTTTATTTACTTTTTTTTTTTTTTTGTTATGTTCACCAAATGCTGGTCCAAAGCCAAAGTTGAAATGCAGGGCTGAATTCAAATTAATAAACCTAATTTATTTTAATTAAAACATAAGCATAGAGTTGGCATCAATACCAAATCAACTGAGAAGTGTATCTTGATTCTCACCAACCTTGAACTTATGAATGTTCTCCACAAAAAAAAAAAAAAAAATCCACATCATGATGTGTCATATATATTTAGAAGTAAAACCAATACATGATCATCTATAAACTCATATCCTGTTCAACCAAGAATTAAAGCAGGCAAAAGAAACTATAGAGATAAAAATCATACATAATGATTGAAGATAAACATATGGCCATTAAATAAGGATGAATACCAAGAAAACAAAAATTCATCATCTAAAAATTTAGAAGCAGCATGTAATGATTCTTTCGGCGTTTAGTACTAAAAATGGTCAAAGTAAAAACAAATAGAGTTACTTACATCTGTCGGCTTCTCCATTGAAAAGTATTTAAAATGCTTTAGATTGTTGAATAAAAGCTTCCCATTTCCCTCATAGTTCTTAGCAATTATTGTTTCTCCCTAAATGTGTTGCGTTACAGCCAACGGTCTATTCGTTGCGATCCAAATGTCCTATCAATTATGTTTAACACGTAATACATTAATAATGAAAAAAAAAAACTAAATCAGAATTCCAAATGATTCTAAATCCAAGCACATATATATAGGTAGTAGTGTACCTAATTTGTAATGAAAATCAATTAATTTTTAGACATGATTTGTAATGAAAATATATAATTAGTTAATGGACATACCTTGGCTGTTGAGAAAAAATCTGCCTAAACTTGTTCATATTCTGAATCCTTGTTAGGCATTTCCTCGAACAACTTGCAGGCATAGTCCAATTCCCACACAGGAGCCCTGAATATGGTCTGCAACAAAACATATGCATCAATTACATAATGTTATATTATTTTCGGGAAAAAAAAAATTAATGTTATATAAAAAAAGGGAGGGAATTTTAATATTATTGATAGTACCTACATTCTAAAGGTTTTGCTTGTGAAAGGGCTATCGCCGAGCACCTCTCAAATGATACAGGAGTAGGAGTTGGTTCAGGTTTGTTGGGTTTTAGTTTTTTGCTATCGGAGGAGATACAAATACTCTTTGAGCTTTTTTTCTGCACTACCTGAAAATTTGAAAAAGTCAAAACTTGATGTTTACATGTTGGAGAGAAGGTTAATCCAGATTCTTTTCAGCCAAAAAATGATGTTTGCATTTAAAACAATGAGAATAATAATAAAACTCATAAAAGAGCACAAAACTATAAATAAAATATGTGTAATAAATAAACATCGCACCAATAGATGTTATCTAATATACCTTATTATTGGGGATCGTCATCACAGTCAAGCTCAGCTCCGGATGGCTGTCCAGTCACTCGTCGCGAAACTTTCCCGTGTTGATTCCAGATAACCCAGGCTGCACATAAGGACCAACATAAATTATTGAGAGGATTATACACAGCATGAGAAACAAACAAAATTGACTATGTTCAAAAGATTACTATATTACATTAAGTGTAAAAGGAAGAGTAAAAAAATAAAGAACATGAACATGCCCTCTCTTTCTCTCTCCCTCTCAATATTGATCTTACTGATTAATGTAAGCAAGCTACTTAATTGTACTATAAAGAAGAATGAGATGAATTGAAAAAATATTCAAGCTTTCGATTATTATTATATATAAATACACTATTAAAGTCTATTACTCCATTATATATTATTCTAGAATTATATTTTATAAGATCCTTTTCCTTCCTGACATAGTTGGGAGTTCCCTACTACTTAAGAAAAAACTCAACATCAAATGACTTGCATCAATTTTTGTGTTCCATTTTATAATTTCATCATGTAGAAGGTATAAGACAAAGTGGGATAGCTCAAGTGGTTAGAGCACCACTACCTAGGCCCCCAGGTCCTGGGTTCGAGTCATGGGGAGGGGGAAAAGGGATGAGGGATGGGTATTTAACTTGTAACAAAAAAAAATCATGTAGAAGGTATAATATATGTATTGTTAAATCAAACAACAATCTATATTTATCAAATGAATATGTATCCAAAAATCAAATACTGAAATGAATATTTGATAGATTATGAAAGGCGAAACAGTCTGGACCAAAACCTATATGGATTCTGTTTAATTTTATCTATTTCACTTAATTAATTTCCTACTTATTTAAGAGTGAATAGTATAGAAGGGTATTTGTCTATGGCTCCACGCAACTTCAAAAAGAACAATCGAGTCTTGTGAAAATATTAAAGAACCCACAAAAAATGAAATTTAAAGAATAATAATTCTGAAGGCTCCAAGCAACTTCAGAAAGAACAATCGAGTCTCGTGAAAATATTAAAGAACCCACGAAAAACGAAGTTCAAAGAATAATAATTCTCAAGGCTCCAAGCAACTTCACAAAGAACAATCGAGTCTCATGAAAATATTAAAGAAATCAACAAATAATGAAGTTCAAAGAATAATAAATCTCAAAACCTCCTCTAGAAATCTTGTCAGCAATGAAGGATAAGTTTGGACTCGTTTTCTAGGATATCCAGAAATTTAGTTACCTGTATTGTCTTAGCGACATCCTTAGTGCAACTTCAATAAAAAATCAATGGTTCACCTAAAGACAGGTTTATTAATTGACTGCAAATTAGAAGTGTGGGACTGATTTAGAAGACCACCTAAATAAACAATGATAGCATGCACAATATGATAGCAAGGTGGCAATGCAATCAATAAAACTGGTTGAGATACTTTATAGAGACAACCAGTATATGTTATATAATATACCTTATTGATGTAGATAAATATGTTGCTCTCTGAGAAGTCGACACGTGGAAACCGGATAAATTATGATAGTTGTGATTAGGTCAATGTATTGAAGAAACAGGATTAATACACCCCTGGGCTTAAGCAGGGAAATTAGAAAAATCAGGGTGATTGGGCCTTTGGCCCATATTTGGAGAGATTAAGAGCCCTTGGGCCTGAAAAGATCCAGCCCAAATATGGAATGAATAGTCCATCTTTCTTAGTCAAGTCAAATAAGTGGATTAACCCACGAAGATAGGGGGCGGATATTTAAAAAGAACCAAGTCTCCAGGGAGAGTGAGACCGATTCTTTAGGGATTTGAGGCCTGATTTACAGGAAAGGGCCGAGAATGTAGGGAGAATGAGTCTTTCCCTCTCCGGAGAGAGGGGCCAGGTAAGGTTCTTTCCACATTCTTAATTACGTTCTTTAACACCATACATACGTTTTTACAGAATACTTACATTCTCACGAATTATACACTAAATTGAGAAGAAATATCACTATATTCGCCGGAATTTTCCTAGATATACAGGGGAATTCCTCTTTGATTTCGCCTACGATCGATTCTGACTTGAGCGTCGGAGCTTCTACGCCGGAGCCCCCCTCCGGCGTACTTTTGCAGGTTATTTTCGGATTTACGAGAAGATTGCCAAGGAAAAACTGACGATTCACACTCGTGATTAATAGTGCTCGTAAGAGAACGATCTATATCCGTAAGCGTTCTTTTTCGACGCATCAACTGGCGCCGTCTGTGGGAAATCCGAGTTAAGGCGTGAGAATTTCCTGAATCTTGGAACGAGCTGTTCCCAGAGATAAGAAATTGAAGAAATCAATTCTGTCTATACACGATAATGCAAATGCCCCAAAGGTGATATCTTCTATTTGATTCTTTGTCATGAACAACAAGAGGTATGGAGTTATTTAGTACATGGTTATTGGTAAATCTATGTTGCTGAGTTTCATCTCAAATTCTGCCTTTGATTTGCTTATGAGAATAAATTGTAGAAGCTGTGATTTCTTAAAGTTTTGTCACTTTAAAATAATCCATTTGTTGATTAATGCCTAAGGGCTGAGCAAATGTGTACTCGAGGTGTTTTCGTTCTTATTTTCGCTAGTTTTTTTCCTTTGTATTTGATCTTCGTAAAACCCAAGCTGTGTTATATTGTGTATGCTAGATGTGCTCTGCTTTGTAGAACTGGTTCTACCTGGGGAAGACTTCACAAGAAGTGAGTGCAAGGATGGTATGATACCTTGTCCGGCAAGTATAATTGCACAGAGAAAGGCTTCCGACGGTTATGTTTGCCATTCTTCAGAACGGATTTAAACTTCTATATAAAATTATATATTATGCATGCCATCAAATGCACATGTCTGAACTGTTCAAAATTTATTATAGGCTCTTTAATGGCTGTATTTAGAAACAAATGGGCATTGGAATGGAGAGTGGCTCTATTTGGAAGCCTTTTCAGAATTGTTTGGAGATGTGACTGTGATGTGGGAATTAATAGATCGGAACCACTGTTTTAATGATTTGGGGGTCTGCACAATCAGGTCATTGTTGAATTAGTTAGTTGGATGCCTCTTTATAATTATTTTCCAGCCTATATCTCCTGTATCTTCGTCTTCAAGATTCATATACCGCAGATCTGAGAAACTTTCTGCTTATTCTGCATATATCTTGCTCTTTCCTTGTGCTTATGTGACCGTACTGTAATTATCTTTATGTGGTTATGGCGTATGATCTTCTGATGTGAGTATAGTTTTCATGATTTGGTGTGCTCGTCTTCAAGCTGTTTCTTCTGTTGAGTGCTTCAGTCTTCAGATGTTAGTTCATCCCAGTGCAAATTGTTCAGCATGTTCAGCATGTTCTGTTGGCTGGTATCATCCTTTTGATTTTACCAATTGATTCATGCTCTGGTTCTGTGTTTTTATTGGACAGTGGAGGATTCATTGACGGTACCTTATACCATGGTTAGCATCTTTTGCAGGGTAGTTTATTCCATGTTCTGTGACTTCGTCCCCAGGAAACCATTATTTTAATTGGTTTCGGGTGTGTTAAATCAGGTCATCGTTGTCGTGCTTCTCTATATTTTTTCCATCTCATCTCTCTTTGTATTTTCGGTTGAAGATTCATATATGCACATCTGAGAAACATTCTGATGCTTTTGTGGTGAGTCGCTCTGTGTGTATCCTACTGCAGTTCCTTCTTGCTTCTGTGACCAAACAATTTTTATCTCTGCTCGGGTAAGACGTAGGATGTTAAAACTGGACGAAAATCAGTTCACTGTTTGTCAAGCTTGCCTTATTAATAACCTTTATTTTGGACAAGCCGGATGCCTCTTTGTTATGATTTTCCAGCGTTTACCTCTTTGCTACTTCAGTTGAAGATTCATATATGCAGATCTGAGATACTTTTTGAAGCTGCTGTGGTGAATTATTCTATGTGCATCCTATTGTTGTTCCTCTGTTCTTGTGTGACCACACTGTAATTATATCTGCATGGTTAAGGTATTGGATCCCTTGTAAGTCCTGTTTTAATGAGTTGGTGTGCACCACGTCTTCAAGATGCTATGGCTATATATTCATGCTATTCGAATATGTAAACTATTTGGTAGACAAGTTATGGTTTGCCATATTGACAACTGGAATTGGACTGAATTTATTATCCTTTAGTTCTTGGTACCTCGTTCAACGATGAAGATTTTGTGTTATGTAAGGTTCGTAAGAGCTGAACTGTGGAGATTGTTTTTAAAGTAAATCCAAGTGAATGTCATCTAATTCGGGTTACGTGATGAGTCCGTGGCTTGGTCTTATTTCTGTGTGCTTCATGATCATATAAAAGGATGGAGTGGTAATTTAGTATCTTTTGGAAACCTATTATTTTGCCATTAGGCTTTGTTTGGTGTATGCAGTTAATAGTATGCTTCTGTTGGATGCTCGAGGGTTAATATGAGGAAAAATGCTTCCTGCGTAAGAAGGGATAACGATGTTAGAAAAAAAAAAAGAGGTCCTCCTGATCGAGTTTGAATCGAGCACTTGGAAAAGATGAAGTCTCGAGAGCGGATGATCATCACATGGAACACTTGCGATTTTGATATAAAAAAAAAAATCAATCATCGAGAGAATTGCACAAACAAATGAATTTCGCTTCACAAAAAACAGGGGGAAATGGATGCACTCAACCGATGCATACTTGGCAACTTAAAGGAGGTATCTCTACACGTTTTATGTGAACCGAAATTGTAATATTGCTTGAAAAAAGAGAAGTGATTGTTGAGAAATTAATCCGTGATATTTTTGCTAGTAATTTATACTAGTGTGAAATGTAATACTTATATGATGCTTGAATGAAGCTTGTTGATATGCATGAATTTGAGTGAGAAGAATAATTTATCTATGATAGATAGGATCGAGATAAACTATTATATGCTATGATTTGCATAAATGATGTGGAGAAGGATGTAAATCTATTTAGTTTAGTGTGGATGTTAATCGTTTCAATCAATATGTTGCGAAAATATGAGATGTATGGTATATGTGGAAGGATTCGCATGAGAATACACATTTTATTGAATGAGCACTAGGATATTGACAAAGCCGGTACCAAATCTTCGTACAAATTGTTATTTAACCTTTTTGTTGTGAGAAACTTTGAGAAGGTTCAGCCCAAAAACTTTTAAGAACTCTGGGAGTGCTGAAAACACAAGAGGTTCTGGAGGAGTATTCTGGTCCTCGAGGACTAGCAGAGATATGAAGTATTCAGGTCCGTGAGGGCTAGCAGAGATATGCTGAGTACATTAGTACCACTGGGCCAGCAGCCCTAAATGAATGAAATAATAAGCCTGAAAATTAGAGTTGATAAACAATGATCCCATGAGGAGGAGCTGGAGATTTTAGAGGTGCTTGAGTAGCCCGACGGAGCAGGATTACAAAAGAGAATAAAGAGTGAGTTCAGGAGAACCTTGGAGAACCCCTAGATTATTATGAGATTCGAGATCCTAAAGAGCGAAACCAAACAACGTTGAGAGGCTGGAGGTTCAGGAAAAGACCATGTGCAATGAAGCTAAACCTCGACCTGCTCGAGGAGCTTTAAACGTACGAGAGATATGCGCAACTGCGAAGACGAATATTGAGGTAACAAGTTAATTCATATTACTTGTGATTGTTATGTTCCGATAGCCAGGAAATTGATGGCTAAGATGCCTAAGACAAAGATGGAGAATACTTGACTGGCTATGAAGTCAACTTAGTATATCTGTGGGGCAATACCCCTGAACGGCCAAGGTCAAAGACCATATCCCTGGAGGACTGAAAGTAATATCCCTGAAAAGGGGACAGAATAAACCTACAGGTACCCTAATTCGGGAGCGAAAGACACTCTAAGATCGCGAGGCCAACTGAAGTTAGAGAAACTGCGAGGTTCACCTCACCTTGAGGAATTGCGAGGTTTATATAAACCTCACAGGAAGAAACAGCGAGATTTACACCAACATACGAAGATTCGAAAAGGAAACACCTAAAGTTATATGATTAGAAATCTTCATCCACGATAACCTCTAAAGCTAGGGGGAGTAGGAGACACGCAGGGTAAGATATGATTAATATACCAATTACCAAATGATTAATCATTTATTTGTTTTGTTGTTAAGGGAAACACATGTGGATCATATCCTATTAAACCTCAGTACGAAAGGAGCCTGGATCAGAGAAGAGTCAATGCACTTTATTACGGGAAAAACTCTTACGAGTATAAACTAACTCTTACGAGTATAAACTAACTCTTACGAGTATAAACAACTCTTACGAGTATAAACTAACTCTTACGAGTATGAACTAACTCTTACGAGTATAAACAACTCTTACGAGTATAAACTAACTCTTACGAGTATAAACTAACTCTTACGAGTATAAACAACTCTTACGAGTATAAACTAACTCTTACGAGTATAAACTAACTCTTACGAGTATAAACAACTCTTACGAGTATAAACTAACTCTTACGAGTATAAACAATTCTTACGAGTATAAACCAACTCTCACGAGTATAAACAACTCTTACGAGTATAAACAACTCTTACGAGTATAAACTAACTCTTACGAGTATAAACTAACTCTTACGAGTATAAACAACTCTTACGAGTATAAACTAACTCTTACGAGTATAAACTAACTCTTACGAGTATAAACAACTCTTACGAGTATAAACTAACTCTTACGAGTATAAACAACTCTTACGAGTATAAACAACTCTTACGAGTATAAACAAACTCTTACGAGTATAAACTAACTCTTACGAGTATAAACAACTCTTACGAGTATAAACAAACTCTTACGAGTATAAACTAACTCTTACGAGTATAAACAACTTAGGGGAGAATATAATCCCTACGAATTCTAACTTTTGGGAGAGTATAATCCCTAAACATTCTAACTTTTGGGAGAGTATAATCCCTAAACATTCTAGCTTCAGGGAGAGTATAATCCCTAAGAACTCTCACGAGTATAAACAACTCTTACGAGTATAAACAACTCTCAGGAGTATAAACAACTCTCACGAGTATAAACAACTCTCACGAGTATAAACAACTCTTACGAGTATAAACAACTCTTACGAGTATAAACAACTTTTGGGAGAGTATAATCCCTAAAAACTCTAACTCTAAGAGAGAAACTAGAAGCATTATCAAATCACCAAGTATTGTAAGCTGTAAGAAGAGATGAGATAAAACATGGAAAGTCGAAAAACATTCAAGACGAGGGATATTTGCGTGGGTTCTTGATATGAACCCAACTCCTGATATATTTGCGAGAGTCCTTGATATGAAACAGGAAATGGTGTTTGTAATTCTATGACCCAACAGGTGTCCAGTTCCCAAAATGATTAAAGAAGAAGCTCTACCCATTATATCCCTCGAGGCTTGAGGGAAATAGGTGACATCCAGAGTTATAAGAGGTTTTCCAAACTAGGGATATAGGACCCTAGCCGTCCAAAGAAAAACTCAGAGGTATAAAAGCAGGATTAAAGTTTCTTACGATCGGAGAGTGAGGCCGAGGGGAATTAGAGAGCCCCTCACAATTCTGAGATTCAAAGAGATGAACTGTTTCGATTTAAGATCGCGCGACTAGACTCATGAGATTGTAAATGAGAAACACTTATGAGATTTTGAGGTTCAGTGTATGAACCACCTTGATTGGACTAGCCAAGGTATGGCTGGAGATTTTGAGAAGTGTAAATCATTTAAAGAGTTCGAGAGGTTGGAGATCTAAACCATATTGAGCCAGGATATGGCTGAGAGTTTCTGAGTGATAAATGTTAGCCACTTAAGAGTCCTTAAGGTTCAGAGTACGAGCCATAACACCTAATATCCCTGAAGTGTGGAAATTTCAAAGAGTTTTGAGCTCCCTAGGGCTCGAGGGTTTCAGAGAGGGATATAATTTCCCAGGGCGACATGATACACTCTCTGAAACTTGAACTTGGGTGTATCCAGGAAATATAGGAAGAGACATCAAATCAGCCAATATTCTGAGGGAAATACGAGAAGGAGGATTTAAAGGAATAGATTATTTCTTTATGATTTATCTTATTATTATTATTTTCCTACTCTCTTAAAAATTATATTTTTTACGAGAGTAGGGGGGAGTGGTTGATGTAGATAAATATGTTGCTCTCTGAGAAGTCGACACGTGGAAACAGGATAAATTATGATAGTTGTGATTAGGTCAATGTATTGAAGAAACAGGATTAATACACCCCTGGGCTTAAGCAGGGAAATTAGAGAAATCAGGGTGATTGGGCCTTTGGCCCATATTTGGAGAGATTAAGAGCCCTTGGGCCTGAAAAGATCCAGCCCAAATATGGAATGAATAGTCCATCTTTCTTAGTCAAGTCAAATAAGTGGATTAACCCACGAAGATAGGGGGCGGATATTTAAAAAGAACCAAGTCTCCAGGGAGAGTGAGACCGATTCTTTAGGGATTTGAGGCCTGGTTTACAGGAAAGGGCCGAGAATGTAGGGAGAATGAGTCTTTCCCTCTCCGGAGAGAGGGGCCAGGTATATAAGCAGGTTCTTTCCACATTCTTAATTACGTTCTTTAACACCATACATACGTTTTTACAGAATACTTACATTCTCACGAATTATACACTAAATTGAGAAGAAATATCACTATATTCGCCGGAATTTTCCTAGATATACAGGGGAATTCCTCTTTGATTTCGCCTACGATCGATTCTGACTTGAGCTGTAGATGTTGTTAACTCTTAAATGCTTTAACATTATCAACAACATCTTAATTTGACCTTCCTTGATTTATTCTAAGTCTTTTCTGAAATGTTACATTAAATGTTGTACTAAATGCTCTCACATTCAGGAACGATTCTAGAAGCTTGTACAAGAGTCTGGAACCTGGAAGATTCCAGAATGTTGGAGAACGTGCTAGAAGGCTTTGGAGCATTGTAGAACGACCTGGAAGATGGCAGAATGATCTAGAAAGATCATGGAGGTTGAGGTCCTAAAAAATAGGATCTCATAATGGAAGGATCTAGAAGCTGTGTATTTCTCTATAAATACCGCCAGAACCTCTCATTTCAAAGTATGCACTATTCGAGTAACACCTCCTTGAGCGTTCAACCCTAGTTAGGAGTTATGGTCAGTAGTTGTGTCTTTTAACGTACGCCGAGGGATACCGCCTTCCAGTGTACTTTGTTCTAGTCTTGAATCGAGTGAGAGTGAATCACAAGATTAGATTAGTTCTTTAGACAGTGTTTTTACACTTAAGTCTGTTTGCGGATTCAGGCACCTGCCTCGATTGTAGTTTCCGTTTGTGGAATGTTGAAGTAATTGCTGAGACATTTCACACGACATTTTTGTATAACTTAGGAACTAAGTTACTTTTCGCCGTAAGGCTTAGCATAGGTTTTGTTATTAATAAAATCTATGTTAAAAATTATTCCATTGTGTTCGTATTGTGTTTTAGTGTTTTAGACTTCCGCTGTGTACTGTGTTTTATTATTCACATTCTGTTAGAGTTAATGCTACACTAATTGTCACAACATTCAGTGTAACATTGTTCTGTTTTTTACTTAAACACTAGATACCATCCCCCACACACTTTCAGTTGGTATCAGAGCCGATACCTGACGACACTAGGTTTAGATCCGTGCTTAAAGTGTGTTTTAGTTTATGTTAGCAATGGAAACACATCACATATCCACAGCACTTAGGCCACCCGTTTTAGATGGTTCAAATTATGCTTATTGGGAGCCTAAGATGCGTATGTACATCAAGTCAATTGATGAACGTGCTTGGAGGACTATTCTTACAGGTTGGGACGTACCAAAGAATCCAGCAGATGCCGATGGTGAAATTCAACTCAAGAAAGAAGTTGATTGGACAGCCGATGAGATAACAACAGCAGGATATAATTCTAAAGCCTTAAATGCTATTTTTACTTCTGTTGATACCTCTATGTTTAAAATTATATCTAACTGTTCTACTTCTAAGGATGCATGGGACAGGTTACAAGAGCATTGTGAAGGTTCCGATAGTGTTCGAAGGACAAAGCTTCGAATGTTGGGGACAAAGTTTGAGAATCTCCGAATGAGGGAAGATGAAACCATTTCATCCTACAACGAAAGGTTAAGTGAGATTATTAATGAATCACATTCTCTTGGTGACCCTATTTCTAATGTTAGAGTAGTACATAAGATATTAAGGTCTGTTCCTAAAAGATTTGATGCTAAAATTTGTGCTATTGAAGAGGCAAAAGATACTGATAAGTTGAGTCAAAATGAATTAGTGAGTATTCTTAGAACCTATGAAATAAACACTAATCAAACTGATGAAGCTAAAGATGATAAGAAAGTTGTTGTTTTTAAAGGAGAGACATCAAACAAATCTGAGATTCAGCCTATCATTACTGAGGTTGATTCGGATGAGGAATTGCTTGATGAATGCCTTAACAATCCTGACAGCATTGCCCTTCTTACAAAGCATTTTAATAAATTTCTTAAGAAATCTATGCATAAATCTAAAGGAAACATTCAGCCTAAGATCCAAATCAACACATCAACACCACAACCAGAAAGGAGGAAGAGTCAATTCACACCAAGACCATCAAAGAGTGAAGGTAAACCAAGGTATGATCCTGAATATAGAAAATCAGTTCAATGCAATGCATGTTCTGGTTATGGACACTATGCAAATGAGTGTGCCAATACCAGACTGAAGCAAAAACTGAATTTTAGTGCTACCTTGAGTGATGAATCTGATAATGATGATCTTGATGAGTTTAATGAAAATGAAAGTGCTCATTTTACCAGAATTGATTATAATGATTCCTCAGATGATGATCTGGATGATACAGATTCTGATGTTGCACCTGATGTCTTCACATCTACAGTAACATCAAAACAGAGTCACCCAGATTTGAACTGTTTTAATGGTTTTGTTGATGATGCAGGAAAAAGGATTGATGATGAGACATATTAGAAATTGTTAGATGATTGGAACTCTCAGAAACTCTCTCTGAATTCTTTGAATAAAGAGAATGAGGATCTGAAAGACACAATCACTAAGCTAGAAGTCTTACTTACCAGAAGAGATCTTGAAGTCTGTAAACTAAAGGAGAAATTGATCAACTCTACCTTAAGTTTCAAAAAGTTTTCCAAGAGTGCTTCTAAAGTGAATGATGCTATAGCTACTGGTAAATTTAATAATTATGGTTTAGGTTATGATGGTGAAACTGCTTCTATTTCTGAAAATTTTAGAAAACCTGTGAAATTTGTGAAGGCAAATGCTAGCACATCTGGTGTAACATCTGCACAAACAGATTCTCACAAGGTTAAAAGGAAGTATATTTGTCATTATTGCTTTAAATATGGTCATATTCGTCCCTTCTGCTTGAAAATGTTTAAAGATTTGAGAGCTGAATTTAAGTCATTCAGAATGTCTTCATATCCTAGGAAACATTCTGTGAAATCTGCATGGAAACCAAAAGTTGCCTGTAATGTTGTTCACACATCCTTGAAAGCATGTTTACCTGGTCTATGGTATTTTGATAGTGGTTGTTCTAGACATATGACAGGACATATAGACTACTTATCTGATTATGTGACCTTGAACGGTGGTAATGTTACATATGGTGGTGGATCAAAAGGAAAGATAATAGGAAAAGGAACTTTGAATGTTAAAGGTTTTCCTAAGCTTAAAAATGTTTTGCATGTTGATGGCTTACTTGCTAATCTGATTAGTATTAGTCAACTTTGTGATGATAATTTGCATGTAAAATTTGACAAAGAGTCTTGCTATGTTCTTAATGAAGATGATGATTGTGTAATGACTGGTACTAGGTCTGCAGATAACTGTTATCTTATTGGAACTAATGTATGCAATTTGTCAAAACATGATGAGAATGTCTTATGGCACCAAAGATTAGGACATGTAAATTATAGGGCATTGAAGAAACTAATCACATCAGATGCAATCAAAGGACTACCTAAACTGAGTTTCCAGAATACCACTGTATGTGGATCATGCCAGAAAGGTAAACAGGTAAGAGTGCCGCATAGATTGCTGTCACATTGTTCTACACATCGATGTTTTGAATTGTTGCACATGGATTTGATGGGTCCTATGGAAACTGAAAGCATTGGAGGTAAGAGATATTCCTTAGTTGTGGTAGATGATTTTTCTAGGTATACTTGGATTGAGTTTTTAAGAGATAAATCTGAGACATTTTTTGCTTTTAAAGTTCTCTATAAAAGGTTCAAAAATGTGTTTAACTTGAAAGTTGGCCGTATTAGAACTGATCATGGTAGGGAATTTGAGAATAGCATGTTTAATGATTTCTGTGATAAGAAAGGTATCTTGCAAGAATATTCATCTCCTAAAACTCCACAACAAAATGGAATTGTTGAAAGAAAGAATAGAACTTTACAAGAAATGGCAAGAGTCATGCTTTTATCTAAAAGTCTTTCTAAAAGATTTTGGGCTGAAGCATTGAATACAGCATGTCATATCATTAATAGAGTTTATATTCGATCTGGTACTAATCAAACATCTTATGAGATTCTGAATGTTAGAAAACCAAGTGTGAAATATTTTCATGTATTTGGTTGTGTGTGTTATATTTTGAATGATAGGGATCAACTTCACAAGTTTGATTCTAAAAGTGATAAAGGTTTCTTTTTAGGCTATTCTAGAAATAGTAAAGCTTATAGAGTTTATAACCTTAGGACTAACACTGTTCAAGAATCTGTTAATGTTGTGTTTGATGATGATAAAGGTCTTACAGATGATAAAGATGAAGAAGATGTATCACAAGTCACTGACAATTCTGAGAATACACTGAAGTCTGATAATGCTGCACCAAATGCTAACACATCTGGAGCAACATCTACAGAACAGACAGTTGTAATTCCACAGAATGATTTGTATGTTCCCAAAACGAATCCTTCTTCAAGAATGGGGAAAAGTCATCCTTCTGACCAGATCATAGGCGATGCTACAGTTGGAGTGCAAACAAGAGGAAGAATAAGATCGAATAAGGTAGATGTGGTAAGAACAATATGCATGTCTTCTATTTGCAATGTTGTGAATGCTGAGTGTTACTATTCTGAAATTGAACCTAAAAATGTAAATGAAGCATTAACTGATGAAAATTGGATAAATGCTATGCATGAGGAACTTAATCAGTTTGAAAGAAATGAAGTTTGGACACTTGTTCCAAGACCTAGTCATACTAATGTCATTGGAACAAAGTGGATTTATAAGAATAAAACTGATGAGTCTGGAAACATTGTTAGGAACAAAGCTAGGTTAGTTGCACAAGGTTACACCCAAGTTGAAGGTGTTGATTTTGATGAAACTTTTGCACCCGTTGCTAGGATAGAATCTATTAGATTATTGCTAGCAATTGCATGTTTTATTGATATTAAACTACATCAAATGGATGTAAAAGCTGCATTCTTAAATGGCATATTAAATGAAGAAGCTTATGTAGAACAGCCTAAAGGTTTTGAAGATCCACAATACCCGGATCATGTGTACAAACTAAAGAAAGCATTGTATGGTCTAAAACAAGCTCCTAGAGCATGGTATGGTAGGCTTACGGACTTTCTTTTAGAATATGGATTTATTAGAGGAGAAGCCGATAGAACTTTGTTTATTAAGCACACTGGAGAAGATTTACTAATTGCTCAAATATATGTTGATGACATTGTGTTTGGTTCAACCTGTGATAAAATGTTGAACAGATTTGTTGAAGCAATGACAGCCACATTTGAGATGAGTATGGTTGGAGACTTGAATTATTTTTTAGGTCTTCAAATCAAGCAATGTAAGGATGGTATTTTCTTCTCTCAAGGTAAGTATGCTAAAAACTTAGTCAAACGGTTTGGTCTTGAAAGCTCAAAAGTAATGAAAACACCTATGGGTTCTACTTTGAAACTTTGCAAAGACAATGGTGGAAAAGATGTTGATCCAACATTGTATAGATCCATGATAGGTAGTTTACTTTATCTAACCTCTAGTATACCTGACATTATGTATAGTGTGTGTGTTTGTGCTAGGTACCAAGCTAATCCAAAGGAATCTCACCTGAATGCAGTGAAAAGGATTATCAGATATGTTTCAGGTACAAGTGAATTAGGGATATGGTACACTAAGGACACCAACAACACATTGATTGGATACAGTGATGCGGATTGGGCTGGAGATATAGATGACAGAAAGAGTACAAGTGGAGGATGTTTCTACATGGGGAACAATCTTGTGTCTTGGCATAGCAAGAAACAAAATTGTGTTTCTCAATCCACTGCCGAGTCTGAATACATAGCTGCAGGAAGTTGTTGCACACAGCTATTGTGGTTAAGTAAGATGTTTCATGACTATGGAATTGAAAACAATATCCTCACAATTTTCTGTGATAACACAAGTGCTATTAACATATCTAAAAATCCGGTACAACACTCACTCACTAAGCACATTAGCATTATACATCATTTTATGAGAGATTTAGTGGAGAAGAACATAGTTAAGTTGGAATATGTGCCTACTGAAAATCAAAATGCAGATATATTTACTAAGGCTCTTGACCATGAGAGATTCTCATTTTTGAGGAAATCTCTTGGTATGTGTAATATCTGAATAATTCTTGAGAGGATGTTGTCACAAATGCGGTAGCATTTGGGACAACAGCCTAAGGTGGTATAGTTATTATAGATTTGATTTATTTCTTATTTTCGTTGAATAATTCCTTTGTAAAATATTCTTGAATCTGAAATTTGTTTGTGCAAAAATAGGCATGTACTACACCTCTCAAAAGCTTGAAAAATTGAGAATGTTACAGCATACTAAAAGATGTACCAATTCACTGAGTAACTATGGAACACGGAGTTCGCTACTACGATGCCTTCTTTTCAAAAGGTGAATTTGGTAAAAACATCAAGAGGTTCGTAATCCATTAAGTAAGTATGGGGCACGGAGTTCGCTACTACGATGTACTCTACAGGAACAATGGATCAATACGAATTAGATGCTGTAGCACAAAAAGAAGAAATGCAATGAAAAGAAAAAATGCTGAAAAATTGGCTACATTGGATAGGTAAAACCTGTGAAAAACCAATGTTGAGGTGTATGTCAAATCCTTGAGCACAACATTACATGATTTAATTATATTTTTATAAGTTGTAATTATTTAATTAATTGTGGGAATTTATTTTATTTATTTATAATTATACTAACCACGTTCCTTTTATTATTTCAGATTATACACATTTTTTATTTCTTAATTAATTCTAGAATATTCTTAATTTAATTAATTTATTAATTAAGATTTTACCCCACTAACTCACCCATGATTTACTTGTGGCTGAATTTGTGGAGCATTATCCATTCAATCTAGAATTTTCTTTAAGTTAAGCCTTAATCACACGTACATTATTCCAACTACTAAGCTCTCTCTATATAAATACTCCCATTTCATGTTTGTTCTAATCTTTGTAATTAATTGAGTAAGTTGAGTATTATTTTTGCAGATTTGTTATAAGCTAACTGTGTGTCTCGATTCTTGTGTTGGTTCTTTTCGAATTCTTGGTTTAAATGGCAGGAAACAAGAAATTAAACTCACAGAAACCAAACTCTCCCAACTCACAACCGTCATCTTCATCCCTCTCTAATCTGCATACTCTAGCTTCCATGGCTGCTTCACACGAGAACTCACCCCCAACTGCCACGACCGTCACACCCACACCAGCTACTCCGACAACCATCCACATATCAAACGAAGCCACACTCTCCGAGCTTAACCAGGCGGTTGCGAATTTTTCTCAATCGATGAGATCATCTACTTCACCCATCCTCACGATCGGTGATATGTCTATTGACATCTCACACTACTTGCGCACCCAAGAAGTGATCACCACTGCACCCTCTTCGTCCACAGCCAAAAAGCCCCAAATTCCAAGCCCTAACATTGAAACAGAGGCCCCGACTGCTGCCTCTATGAGGGAGTCTGAGAAGGAGATTGAAGAATCCCCTATTGCTGAGTCAAAGGAGCCGTCGAATGCGGAGACATCCGACAGTGAGGACGCTCACATGAAGGATGCTGAAGAAAGTGAAAATTCTGGCAAAACTGACTCTGATGTTTCGAAATCAGACTCTGAACCAATTCCTTTCAAAAGGAATGTTGAGAAAGGGAAGAGAAAGAGGAGCCCAGTGCAAAGGAGACGATCAAACCGAGTTTTCACTCGAGTTGATTATTCTGACTCCTTAAGGAAGAAGAAGAAGCTAGGTGGTGATTTTGCTGAACCAATTCAGGTATTTTCTGATTCTGAAGAAGAAGTGGTGATTGAGAAGCCAACCAAGAGGAAAGCTGATCCTAAGGGGAAGGGAAAGGCAAAGATTGATGTTGTTCCAACAATCACTGAAGAACCAGAACCTGATTCTGACTCTGAAATGGAAGTTTGTCTCAGGGACATGCAGCAAGCCCTGAAGAAGAATGTTGTATCACATGCTGAATCCAGTGCTCCAGCACCTGAACCAGATGATGGAGGTGATTCAAGCAGTGCAGCTTCAGACAAAAGTTCTGAAAAAGAAGGGGAATCAAGCTCTGAAGAGGTGAAAGAACCAAGCTCAAAGGACACTACTTCTGAGGAAGGTAATTCTGAAACTGAAGTAGAATCTGATATTGATGGATTGGTTGATAAGATTACTAGGTTGTCTAGGAGGAAACTGTTGATGGAAAGGAGAATTAATATTTCTGATTTTGAGAATAAGAATTTGATTCAATTCTTAGAGGATAGAAAATTGATGAAAGCTCTGAACTTGTGTGATTCTTTTGTTTCTGATTGGGTATATGAGTTTTATGCTTGTCTGAGGAAGAGTAATGGTAGGAGGAGTTCCCGTTGGTATGGGAATGTACAGTTTAGGGGGAGTATAGTTCCATTTACACCAGAATTGATCAATGATTTCTTAGGCATAGAACCAGTACTTGATGATGATGAACCTGATTTGGATGTTGTTACTGCTTCTATGACTGGTGGTTTGTTGACTAGATGGAAGAATGGAA
Organism: Galeopsis tetrahit; assembly: GCA_963675135.1. Lineage (NCBI taxonomy): Eukaryota > Viridiplantae > Streptophyta > Magnoliopsida > Lamiales > Lamiaceae > Galeopsis > Galeopsis tetrahit. The sequence goes on from OY776130.1 coordinate 6,315,042, forward strand.
TGTTGGCCAAAGACCTTACTTCTCTTTATTCTGTGTTGCATAAATTGATTGTTTATAACTGGATACCTTCCACCAACTCTACCAAAGTGACAAAGGATCAAGCAATCTTGCTTTATAGGATAGTGGTTTTGAGAAAATTTAACTTGGGATTGACCATTTTCCACCACATGATGAAGTTTAGTGGTGATATTTCTGATAAAGGAAACCTTCCATACCCTGTGCTTATATGTTCTTATCTGAAGATGCATGGTTTTAGCCCTAAGAAGACTGAAGTTCTTAGAGGTAAGGTTCCTTTATACACCATTTCACCTGCTCTGCTCATTGGTGAAAGAGTGAAAGATCTGCCCTTGCACAATCCTGGAAGTTCTTCTCAAAGACCAGCTCCTGCTCAACCTCAAACCCAACCTCAACCAACACAGAGACCTGCACAGAACACAGCTGCACCTAATGCTGCACCAGATGCTGAGAACATTGGTGGTAACACTGACACCACTTTTTCAGTTCCCAGATCTTTTATATTATTGCAGTTACAGCACTTACAGGACCAGATTGATGAGCTCCAGTTCATCAAAGACAAGTGGACCAGGCTACTTTCCACTACAACAGGGGGAGTACCACCTTCCACTTCAGCTAGAACTTCTGGAGTTGTTATTGAAGAGCTGAATCCTGAAGATGTTGAAGGTGTACCTGATGCTGCTGCTACAGAGAATGGAGGAACTGCTGCTGCTAACAATGTTGTTGCACTCTTTGCATCAACTTGTTTCATTGAGGAACCAGAGGAGGCTGATGAAGATAAGTTTGCAGATGCTGCTGAAGATGATGAGGATATGGAAACCCTCTATGCTGATATCTAGAACAGATGATACAAGACAGGGGGAGTACTGAAGTACAGATGGCACATGTGCAGGAACTTGATGCTGCTGCTATTGTTATAGCAATTCATGCCATTTTCAGTCCTACTTTTGTTCTTGTTATTCTGTTGTGTTTAAGTTAAAATTCTGTTTATTCTGATACAATATTTATTATTTCTAGTTGATAGGATGTCTATATTTATCTTGCTTAAATTAGTTTGCACTAATGATATCTGATTACTGCTTATTGCTTAATTTGTTTTCCTATCATTAATTGCTTACTGCATGATGAATATGCCTTGTTTAGTTTAGTTATTTTCTTAGTTTTTGCTCTGATTTTATTATTTTATTTTTGTTTGTTTATTTTTGAGTCTTACATAAGTCTTAGAACTAATCTGGTATATATCCTTATATGCTCTGATTTAATCTTTGATTTTTGTAAAAGTTATATGTTTTTGTAAACAAGTGTACTGTTTATACTTGTTTTGGTTTTGAATAAGATTACTTTGATCTTATGGCACGGATCTTAGTAAAATTATTCTTGGTCTTCTTTTGATTTGATCCAACGGTTACAACAGGTATTGTCTTGACTAGTATTTAGCTTTGATGTTCAACATACCTAAATACATAATACTGAGTATGCATAGAAATATATGTGCATCAGGTGTGTTGTAGTCGAAAGGTCAAATTGGGGGAGATTGTAGATGTTGTTAACTCTTAAATGCTTTAACATTATCAACAACATCTTAATTTGACCTTCCTTGATTTATTCTAAGTCTTTTCTGAAATGTTACATTAAATGTTGTACTAAATGCTCTCACATTCAGGAACGATTCTAGAAGCTTGTACAAGAGTCTGGAACCTGGAAGATTCCAGAATGTTGGAGAACGTGCTAGAAGGCTTTGGAGCATTGTAGAACGACCTGGAAGATGGCAGAATGATCTAGAAAGATCATGGAGGTTGAGGTCCTAAAAAATAGGATCTCATAATGGAAGGATCTAGAAGCTGTGTATTTCTCTATAAATACCGCCAGAACCTCTCATTTCAAAGTATGCACTATTCGAGTAACACCTCCTTGAGCGTTCAACCCTAGTTAGGAGTTATGGTCAGTAGTTGTGTCTTTTAACGTACGCCGAGGGATACCGCCTTCCAGTGTACTTTGTTCTAGTCTTGAATCGAGTGAGAGTGAATCACAAGATTAGATTAGTTCTTTAGACAGTGTTTTTACACTTAAGTCTGTTTGCGGATTCAGGCACCTGCCTCGATTGTAGTTTCCGTTTGTGGAATGTTGAAGTAATTGCTGAGACATTTCACACGACATTTTTGTATAACTAAGTTACTTTTCGCCGTAAGGCTTAGCATAGGTTTTGTTATTAATAAAATCTATGTTAAAAATTATTCCATTGTGTTCGTATTGTGTTTTAGTGTTTTAGACTTCCGCTGTGTACTGTGTTTTATTATTCACATTCTGTTAGAGTTAATGCTACACTAATTGTCACAACATTCAGTGTAACATTGTTCTGTTTTTTACTTAAACACTAGATACCATCCCCCACACACTTTCATGAGCGTCGGAGCTTCTACGCCGGAGCCCCCCTCCGGCGTACTTTTGCAGGTTATTTTCGGATTTACGAGAAGATTGCCAAGGAAAAACTGACGATTCACACTCGTGATTAATAGTGCTCGTAAGAGAACGATCTATATCCGTAAGCGTTCTTTTTCGACGCATCACTTATTATTGGGGATCTTCATCACATATTGCCCAGCTCCGGATGGCTGTCCCATTGACTGCATGGTGTTAGTACTTAGTACAGAGAATTACTCTACCTTGGCTACTTGTTCTGGTATCCCCATGAGCTCGACCGCTCTAGTAGCAGAGTTAGGATCTGCATCCATATCCCTTGTGACTTAAATCTTAGCTTCTGACTATAGTTGAAGATACTTGATAGTCTCACCACCTTTGACAAATTATCACTCCAACCCTTTCATTTGGTATATCAATTTTTTTGCTTGGACCTGGATAACCATATGCTGCACTTTGTGGTGGAGCACCAAGACCCAGACCTAAATGCTTCTGACCTACTCCTGCAAAAGAATCAGTTACACAAAACCAGTTAGAATAATAATAAAAGATAAAAATCACAGACAAAAAAGCATACTTAAATAGATAATGATATCAAATTTACATCGTTCGGCTAAGAAATTTTACCAAACTCTATGCATAAACAAAGATTTCACATGAAAGCAAATTTATTTACTGTACTTTTTCAACAGATGAACCGAACTATCTTCAATTTTTAACTGACTGTACCACAAACACATATTAGCAAGATTATTCACAAACACAATTATTTAGTTAGAATGAAAACAACTATTTAAAATTTATCAACAGATTCTTATTCAGAAATAAAAAATTCAAATGCGGAGTAGGTACAGTGCAAACCTTCGTCGCGTGAGATGAACTCGGTGGAGGAGCGAAGAAGCGCGGCGAAAAAATAGCGAAGAAGTTAACGGAGATAAAAGTCCCTTCCACGCAAGCGAAGGCAATTAATCGAACGATTCAGACCCAACGGATCACCCATTTCACTTTCTTCTCCATCCGTAGTTTGAGTTTGAGCACTCCATTACACAAGCGAAGCCATTGTAGCAAAACGACGCCGTCAAGGTGGGGAAGAAGAGGGCGATGCCGGCGAGGAGAAATGACATGGAGGGGGCAATACCAGCGAGGATAAGCGAGATGGAGGGGGCGATACCGGCGAGGAGACGCAACTTGGAGAAGCAATACGGAGGGTGGGCGCTAGAAGAGGCGTAAACCCTATATCGATTTACTATGATGGATTTTTCAGTAGATTAGAAGATTAAACGTGACTGTACAGATCAGATTTTGAGGTGGAATGAAGTGGAGTATTAAAATGACACTTGTACTTCGATTTTTCTTAAAATTACACATAGGCGAAATGACTGTGAGAGCGACAACTCAGCGGAGAAAAACTCCCTATTAGTAATATAGGGGATATATATATATTATATATATATATATATATATATATATATGCGCAAATATATAGTATAGAACAAAACTTCTGGATATTTCTCTAATTCATCTGTCTAGTTCTTCTTTCTTAGAGAATCAACGTCCTTCACTCCTTGACATCTTTTTTCTTGCGTGAAGCCGTCAATTGGATTGTAGAAGATTAGACAATTAGGTTTATGAAAATCATTGCGTGAATTAGGGTTCAAGGTTTTGATTAAAGATCGTGATTAATGAATATCTTGTTTAATTATTAGGAAGGATAATTTTTTAAAAATAAAATATAAGTGATGATTTTATTTTAAAAAATTAAAAAATAATTAATTCCACACGGAATGGAATGGGGAAAGACAGGGGATGAAGAGGAATCACAATTCTTTATTTTTGGGAATCACCATTCCCTGTGGAAACCGCGATTCCAAATAAAAAAATATACCAATCGTGAGATTAGGAATAGACTCATGAATGCTAATTCCATTCCAAATCTATTACCACATACCAATCATACCCTAATATTCGTCCATAAAATTTCAATTTCGATGCTCGTCCTCAAAATTCCAATATTCGTCTAGCCGTTTAGGAAATTTCATTTTCCCTAATTTTCCAAATTCCCTCGATTATTCAAATTCTCCCAATTTTCCAAATACCTTATATTTTTCGATGAATCCGACAAATTTTTCTGGAGCTCCATTTTATCACTATAATTTCATGCCCCTTACATCTATAATATTTCCTTCAAACTTCAAGAAGGGCTAGCACCAGCGAAGTGATCACCGTTGGAGAGGGCAGGACACCATCTTTTGGGAGATCATCTCAATTTCGATCCAATCACAATTTTCTCCTCCGAATGTGGGTGACATTAATATTGACAATGTGTGTCAGAATCTTATGAGAAGTTTCCGACAACATACACTGGTGAAGAGAATGAATTGCTAACGGAGTGTTAGATCAATATTAGCACATATTCACTAATTGAAAATGATCAGAATTTGGAGCAAATGTAGCAAATGATTGCTACTGAGTATAACAAAAGTCGTCTTGCAAATAAACAAGAGAGGTCGGCAACAATGTTAAAACAAAATTTTATGTCATTCACAAGCAAGTAAAATGGTTTTTTGCAATCTACGATCAGCAGTTGGACGTGTGGCTGAGCGGGAGCAGTGATGCTAATATCTACGAAAAGGCACAAAAAGTTTATCAAGAAGGAGCATCTTAAGCACAATTTTAAATTTCATAGTTTTTGGCTACAACTGAAGATATGTCCCAAATTCGAAAAGAGTGATAATTATATTCGTCCATCAAAGAAGATGACGACAAATGAGTTCGGCGTATACTCCTATTTCAATCTAGATACGAGTGAAAACAAGTATGTTAGTGTTCAACCCAATTGGACAAAAGGAAGTATAGCGAAAAGCTTGGGGAATTAAAAGTTTAACCCAGAAGTGGTCGAAGAATGGAGCAAGAGGATATTGATGAAAATAATTTATTACAAATATTATACTACTTCCGTCTCCGAAAAGCTTGCTGTTCTTTTTGGACACGAAGTTTAAGGAAAAAATGTAATGATTAGAGTGTTAAAGGGTAATTTTGTAAACTTTTATATATAAAGTAGTTAGATTGAGTGTATGTACGAATTTTCATTTATTTTAATTAACAATCGTATGATTAAAAGTCGTATGATTAGTTATTTGAAACACGTAATTTTATAATTTTAAATTTAAAAATAATTTTTTTAGTATATTTTGAAAATCTAAAAATAACATTAATTTTATAATTGAAAAACAAAATTAAACATAATTTAGAAATAAATATATATTAGGTATATATGTTAGGACAATACACAAAAGTAATTTAAATTAATTAATTGAATTAAAAAAAACAAAAAATATGATATATATATATATATATTATATTAAATACATTCGAATTCTCGCCCTCGCATAGGGGTGTATTCATACACCGGCCTTAAATGCATGGGTTCAAAACCCATGCCTTACATTATTTTTAAATTGACAAATGGCGAGGGAATTGGTGCTCGCAATTTGCCGAGCGTCGCCCGCACTCGCCAATTGCGAGGGAGTCAATACTCGCTGAATAACGAGGGAAATAAGTGCTCGCCACGTGGCGAGGGAATTTGTGCTCGCCAATTGACGACTGTTAAATGAAAATGCTCGCAAAAAATATGGCGAGGGAATTAAATGCTAGCCATTTCCCTCGCCAAATCCCTCTCAAGCGGTCAAGCCTAATATGTCGATTTCTAGGATTCAAGAAATTCTCTGACATCGGCGACGCTCCATCTCCATCTCCATCGACCAGAGGAACAAAACTAGAGGAGCAGAGGGTTCGACAAGGTTTAAATGCCCCCTTTTTTGCCATGTTCACCTCCAGGTTGAGTTCACCCCTCCCTCATTTACCTATTCTACCCCTTCTATCTTAATCTCATTTATTTCAACCCTAATTTCACAAATAAACCGGCCACTTCTTCAAATAATGAGATAAGAGTTTTTGACAAATGTTCAAATAATAATGGAACGAAAAAAATACTCCCTCCGTCCAATTTCATTATTTTAACTTTTCTTTTTTGGTTGTCCAATTTTATTATACTCATACCCTTTTTGGAAACAAAACTATTCATACAACTTTATCTCCACCCTCCTACCATCACTTATTTACCCACTTTGTCATTCACTTTATTCATAAACAATCATTTATTTACAAATAGACACCACAATACTCCATCATACCCCAACTTATCTACTTTATGAATAAACTAATTAATATTCATTAAAAATCGTGCCCGCAGAAGTGGGCATAATAAAATTGGACGGAGAGAGTATATTTTATGAAAATTAATAAAAGAGTAACAAAATTTTTTTAGATTTAATTTTAAAAAATAGGAGGGTGTACTTAAAACAAAAGGGGCATTTAACCGTGGTCAATCCACTCATATTTCTTTTCTCGAGAACCCATACATCAAATTAAAGTTGAATCTCACAAACTTGAATTAAAAAAAAAAGGCCACGGTTAAATGGCCCCATTTATTATGTCTTCACCCCCATAAATATGAGTTCACCCTTCTATAAAATACCACAAATAACCTTCTTCCCTATCAATACTAAAATACACATTAGAAATACTTTTTAACTTCACCCCACCCATATTTCCAAAAATACTCTTTGACATGTGGTCTGCTGCAGACCGCCGCCGTCTGAAGCTCCATTGACGTGCCGCCGGTGTGCTCTACCCTGGATAAAGGTAAGTGTAGTTTAGATTTTAAAATTGATTTTTAAAGCTTGATGTTAGTTTTTTATTTAAATGTTAAAGCTTCAATATTATTGGGAATGATTTTGGCTTCCAATCGTTGAATAAACTTGGTTTTTGCATAAAACGGGACATGAAGGAGACAAAGTGTAAAAAATTGAGTTTTGTGCCAATTTGACACTGGTTGATCGAGATTTGAATCATAACGTGAAAAAGTTGACTGAGTTTTGAATCATAGCGTGGAAAAGTTGGCCGAGTTTTGAAACAAAACGTGGAAAAGTTTGTCAAGTTTTGTATCAAAACGTGAAATAATTGACATTGAATCAAAACACGTGGAAAAGTTGGCCGAGTTTTGAATTAAAACGTGGAAAAGTTGGCCGAGTTTTGTATCAAAACGTGGAATAGTTGGCCTTGAATCAAAATGTGGAAAAATTGGCCGAGTTTTGAATCAAAACGTGGAAAAGTTGGCCGAGTTTTGATTCAAAACGTGGAACTTTTTACCGAAAAATCTCGCAAAACTCGACGAACCAGTGGTGAGTTTTTGCAAAACGCAATTTTTTTTAAAAAAACTCGAAAACGAAATACACTACACATATATTCATTACAACTACACAATCATGCAACAATATTATCAAATAAAACAATAATGACATGAAGAATAATCAATTACAAATAGATACTACTCCCTCCGTCCCCGAAAAGTTTGCGGGGAATCTTGGGCACATGGTTTAAGAAAAAAGTGTAATGATGAGAGTGTTGAAGGGTAGTTTTGTAAACTTTTATATATAAAGTAAATAAAGTAGGTGGGTTGAGTGTATGATGGGTCCCAAAAGTAATGACATAAAGGGTAAATATGTGTATATTGTGAGGGTGGAGATTGTGATGATTATTTCTATTTTGGGGTATGCAAACTTTTCAGGGACAAACAAAAAAGGAAAGTATGAAAACTTTTCAGGGACGAAGTGAGTACTATGTTTTGAGTGAGATGAATGCAAAAAGTCTGTTTATTTTTTTATTTAGGGGTGAAAGGGAACTCAGCACACCATGGTAGTTTAGTCTTTTTGCTTATAAGATCAAAATATAAATTAGGGTTGGGGTGAAGATATAATAAATGGGGGGGCTATTTATCCATTGCCAAAATAAAATGTCATTTTAATAGAGCCCTGGCTATATATACCCCTCCAGACTTGTTAAATATACTCCCCCGATTGATGCACTCCCTTAAAATTGATTATGTTAGATGTACTCCCCCATAAAATATCTATTTTGCCCCTTTCTCTTAAATTTATACATAATACATATACCCCTCTTAAAACCTAATTTTCCTTCTTCTCCCACCCTTTCCTCTTCTCCTCTCTGCCTGCCGCTCTCCGCCGCCCATCGCGACCTCCGCCGACTATCGTCGCCTATCGCCCTAGCCGACGACCCCCGTCCCTCACGACGCCCAACCGCCCTCCTCCTCTCTGCAACAACGCGGCGGCGCCGCCCCTCCTCTCTCGCGACGCCGCCGCCATGCCTTTCCCTACGCTGTCCCTCTCTACAACAGAGCTTGCCCCTACGTCGTCTCACCGTCGGCGACTCCGTCCCCTCCCTCCTCCTCTCTCTCTGTTTTTTTTTTTTAATTTATGCCTTCGTTTTTCGACGGGCGGCGCCTCTCTCTCCCAACGTCGCCGCCTCCTCCTCGCAAGGCCGCCCCTCTCCTCGCTCGCCCAGCCGCCGCCTCCTCCTCTCCAAGGCCTCCACTTGCCCAGCCGCCGCCGTCTGCAAACACAGGTAGGGTTCATTCCATTTTTTTTCTTCATTTTTTTCTACTGTCTGCTTTTTCCTTTTTTTATTTATTTTTTTATTTTTTATTTTCGACAACCCTTCATCGAAAATATACACGGTCGTCCACAACTAATTGTCGACCATAGTGAATATTTTTTATTAAGAGTTGTCGAAAATTTTTAATTTTTTTTTTAAATTTCTTTCGATGAAGAGTTGCCGGCGAGAGGGTTTCTTGTCAACAAATCAGTGTCGACAAGAGGGTTTTTCGTCAACAAACCAGTGTCGAAAAATGTAAGTGTTTTATTTTTTATATATCTAGTGAGTGCGGCGACGGCCGGAGGTGAAATGGCGGCGGCGGCCGGAGGTGAATTGTCGGAATAGCGGCGACGGCGGTTGTCGGAATTGCAGCAGTGGCGCCTCCATTAGTTAGGGTTAGGTTTTTAATTTAGAAGGGTGTATCTATCATGAATATTTTACTAGAAGGTAAATTGAGTATTTTACATGTATATTAAATTAATAAATATAGGGGGGGAGTATACTTAACAAGTGTGGAGGGGTATATAGTCAGGGCCTTTAATAGCGGGAGAGGGGTGAGGCGAAACGGATGGGTGGGACTATTTACACCTCCATTTCGGCTTAGAACACTCCCCCTTTGAATTTAATAATATAATAATAATGTAAAAAACCAAAAATACCCTTTAAGTCATATTACACTACTAAATGCACCCCTATTACTAATTGCACCCCTTCTTCACCTTTAAACACTAAACCTAATTTTATCCAACCAACGCCGTCGTCGCCGCTGCCGCCGCCGCAACCACAACCACAACCACAAAATATCACCAAAAACAAAAAAAAATCGAAGAGAACTTAGAAAATTTTCAAATTTTTTTTAAAAATTTCGACAAACCAGTGTCGACCATATTCACTCTCGTCGATACTGGTTTGTCGACGAGAGTGAATATGGTCGACCTAAGTTTGATCGAAAAAAAATTGAAAAAAATATTTAAAAAAATCGACAGTGTAATGTCGACCATATTCACTCTCGTCGACACCCTGGTGTCGACGAGAGTGAATATGGTCGACATTTATTGGTTGAAAAAAAAAAAATTTTGATACATTTCGACAACTGTAGGGCGACTAAAATACACTCTCATCGACACCAGGGTGTCGACGAGAGTTTATTTTGGTCGACCTAAAGTGGTCGAAATATGAAAAAAAAAAACAAACCTGATCGGCGGCGAGGGGTTGATGGGGGTGGAAAAGAGGAGAAGGGCGGCCGTGGCGCTGGACGGTTGTTGGCGGAGGACGGACGGCGGACGATGGGGAGGGGCGGCGGCGGCGGCCGCGCTGCTTCTGTTTTTTTTTACCAGATGGGTGGGGGGACGGGAAATAAAAGAAAAAAAGAGAAGCGCGGTGGCAGGCGGCCGCGGCGCTGGACGCGTGGGGGCGGTGGCAGGCGGCCGCGACGCTGGACGCGTGGGGGCGGTGGCAGGCGGACGCGACGCTGGACGGGCGGCGACCGCGTCACAGGTTCTGTTTTTTTTTTTTTTTTTAACAAGGACGGGGAGAGAGGCAGGGGATGGCGGCGGCAGGGCAGGAGAGGGCGGCGGCGGAGCAGGAGAGGGCGGTAGCGGTCGGAGATGGAGGTCTCAGGCGGCGGCCATGGAAGGGTGGGAAAGGGGGAAGGTGAAAGAGAGGATGGGGGAAGAGAGAATTTAGGGTTAGGGGAGTGTGTGTAGTAAATGGTTTTTTTAAGACAAAAGGGTATTTTTGACAATTTAAGGGGAGGGTGCATCCATACTAGCATATTTCAGGGGGGTGCATCAATCGGGGGAGTGTTCTAAACCGAAATGGAGGTGTAAATAGTCAGACCCGAAACGGATTATTGATTGGTGGCCCATTCATTTAATTAGTTTAACAAATTAGGGTTTCTGATACCTTATTTAATTTAGCTGCTCTGCCGTTTTTAATTGAATTCTCTTTCGTAGTACGAGTGAAAAATGGAATTGAGAGGTATTTGATTCTGCCATTTTTTCTCTTTGGTGGATTGTTTGTGGCTAAAATTTTCTTCTGTGCGATTCACACACAAGCACGCTAGATTTGAGAATTCATTTATGAATTAACAGATGTTCACATCTTCCTCTGTTTCTTTTTAGATGAATTGGCAATTCAACACGCACGCTAGATTTGAGAATTCATTCATGAATTAACAGATGTTCTTCCTCTGTTTCTTTTTAGATGAATTGACGATGATGATGCTTAATTGCTCGTGCCTTCTGAATCTGAATCGGACACATTTGGGGACCTTCAACAACAAGGGTTGCGAATTGAATCTATGTGAGCTTAATGAATTTTTTCTGGTAAGAACACTATTTTCCTTTTCTGGTGTAATTCAATAGCATTTTTTCATTGGACATCGTGTTACGATATTGGTAAATTGTTGAATAAACATGACTGAAATACATATCTAATAATTTGGATAGGATATAAATTTGCTCCAGTACTTAAGGTTAATTTGTGTCACCCCTCGTGATTATTTTTCACTTATACAATTAACTGTGATTGTGATTCTCTTGTTGTTAATACGTCTCTTATTAGGATAATTGTAAACTTGAATTTGAGAATGAATTTCAAGCAGCATTCAGCAATTGACGAAGCATATAAATAAGGGGTCAAGATTATATTTGGTGATCAACGTCTAGAAGTAAGCTAGTTTCACACTTCACTGTTATGACCCATGTTTTGCCTTGAGCTTTAATATATATGATTTAATTGAGCAATGAATTGTAAAATCCTTTTGAAAGAATCCTCCATAGTTGTTTAGCCTATGTTTTGTTTTGATCAAATTTATGGTTGCTTGCTTTGGCAGATATTAAAGTGGATAGAAGTAAGCTAGTTTCACACTTCACTGTTATGACCCATGTTTTGCCTTGAGCTTTAATATATATGATTTAATTGAGCAATGAATTGTAAAATCCTTTTGAAAGAATCCTCCATAGTTGTTTAGCCTATGTTTTGTTTTGATCAAATTTATGGTTGCTTGCTTTGGCAGATATTAAAGTGGAGACTTAGTGAGTCTGTGGATGAGCGACACCAGTTAGTATTCTTATATTACATTCTGAATTTATCTTCAAAAAGATTGGTTTGGGACTTGCTAATTTCATTTTCTACATGCTTAATTTAGATATATGTCATCCATGCTACTAAAAGTTGCACGCAAACATAGTTTAGTGGCGTGGGAAAGGCTCATCTTTTGGGAATTCAAAAGTATTGGACACAATCTATTCAGGTAATTCTAAATTATGTGCATCATTTTCACGTTTTACATATAGAGTGACTACTTGTCTTTAATATGCATTACATTAATCATCAGGTGGATTGATTTAGTCATAATTGTGGGTTTATATTTAAACACACATATACTGTTTGATTGCTCTGTTAACTCTGTTTAGTTGTTCGTTTCTTTCAAATTAGGTATTCTATAAGGGCTAGCTATAATATTTTAGTAACCAGTCTACAACATTTTCAAGTATTGTTTAAATGATAAATTTGAAACACATATTTCAGATCTTTCTCCAATTCAAGATTCTAACAGACATTCAATAACAAAAAACCTTATTCCGTCACTACTATTCTACCTCATTGATCGTGCTGCAAAAAAAAGTCCATTTGGTGTGTTTTTTCCATTGATTAACTAGATCCATGTTTAAATGATATGATTTTGCTTTTGCACATACAAGTGATTTCATTTACTTGTTAAATCTATCACCTAACTTGTTACCTATTTTGAAATCGTCGGCCAATTTTTTACTTAATTTTCTTGGTGTGAAATGTAACATAGGATGCATAAAATAGAAAAGTGTGAAAACTTATTTAGAACATAGTACTCTTTTTGTTTCATTATAACTTTTACATGTAGTTTGACACACATATTAAGAGATGTGTAATAATGAGTATTCTTTTGAGTGTTTTCAGTATCAGTTTTCCCACTACGGAGGATAAGGACAAGATATTCGAGACCGGTCTTGTCAGTTGCAGTCAGGGGGTCATTCATCTTATGACATGGTCTCCTGACTTCAATCCGAACACTTTTAGGTCTTCGTTGGCCCAAGTCTGGTTCGAGGTCTGGTTCGTCTCTTGGATCTCCCAATGGTGTATTGGGTTCCTTTGATCTTGGAGGCATTGACATCTATGTTAGTACTCTGGTGAAGATTGAGGAGCGTACCTTACAGTATGTTAGTACTCTGGTGAAGATTGATGAGCGTACCTTACAGTATGTTAGTACTCTGGTGAAGATTGATGAGCGTACCTTACAGCAATGGGTCATTATGCTAGATTACTAGTCGAGGTTGATATGCCGTCAGATAACATTCCTTATGCTAGATTACTGATCGAGGTGGATATGCGCGTCAGACCTTACGCTAGATTACTAGTCATACCGTGTCAGACCTTATGCTAGATTACTAGTCATACCGCGTCAGACCTTATGCTAGATTACTAGTCGAGGTGGATATGCATACCGTGTCAGGCAACATTCCATTTTCAAGATTACTAGTCGAGGTGGATATGCATACCGTGTCAGGCAACATTCCATTTTCAATTTTCTTATAGTGTTGGTAAACATTTATATATAAAGTAGATGATAATTTGTGTGTATTATGTGGGCCCTAAAGTAATGATAATTTATGTAAATTGCAAATATTTTAAGGGTGAAGGTTCCATTTCAATTGGATGATCACACATCTCTCGCTGAGGTCCATTTTGAGACTCAATTTTCATTATAAGAAAATTAATTTTCAATTTTATTGTAGTGTTTGTAAACATTTATATATAAAGTAAATGATAATTTGTGTCTATATGTGGGCCCTAAAGCAAGGATAATTTATGTAAATTACAAATATTTAAAGGGTGAAGGTTATGTACGTTAAGAGGACGATTTGAGTCAGGATGAGGGTAATTTTGTAATTTTTTATATACAGTATAAAGTAAATAAAGTATTTTAATTGAGTGTATGATTGGTTCCAAAAGTAATTGTATGTAGGGTAAATATTTGTATACAATGAGGGTGAAAATTGTGATAATTGTTTCAATTTAGAGTTATGCAAATTTTTTAGGGACAAATTTAGAATGATATTTAGGGTGTACGGCAGACTCAAATAAATAATTGAATTAAATTAATTAAAAAAGTCAAAATTTTGAATTGAAGAAGAAATTGAAAGTTACGGTTTCTCCGCAATCGCGAGCTCCCCAAATTGCAATCTCAGAAACTTTCCACAAAACCTCAATAGCTAATCTCACACATTAATTCTTTTTTAATAGTTTAATAAATTATTAATACAAATAGTATCCCATAAATATAAAAGTACATTCAACATTGATATATTTATAAAAATAAAAAAGTCAAACAACTTACATATAAATCGTGATCTGTTTGGTGACCTTTACAAATAGGTAAAGTTAATGAACTAAAAAAAATAGGATTACTCTTATATAGACTCAATTCCTTATAAGTAATCGAGTTGACTAAGTCAACTTTTCATTTTTTATTTTTGATAATTTTTTCCCGAAAATGTGTATGTTAAAAAGTGTAAGTTATTATAACTAAAAAGTGTAACACAATATTACTAAAAAGCGTAACACATTTTTTTATTAAAAAGTGTAAGATATTATAATTGAAAGTGCAACATCAGCAACACAGTTTATAATGAAAAGTGAAAGACATTATAACTAAAAGGTGCAAGTCAGTATAACTAAAAAGTGCAACACAATATTATTAAAAAGTGCAAGTCAGTATAACTGAAAAATGCAACACAATATTTAATGAAAAGTGTAAGTTATTATAATTGAAAAGTGCAACATAATATTAATGAAAAATACACGTCTATATAATATTACCAAAAAATGCACGTCAATATAACTTAAAATATTATTTTGAAAAGTGTAACAAACAAAAAACAGTTGACTTGGTCAAATCAATTTCTTATAAGAAATCAATTTTATAGGAGAACTACCCAAAAAAAATATAATCTCATTATTGTATTATATCGTATATATTGGCCTCTTCAATGTAGTCTTATTGAATAAAGTAATTATTTGTAAATAAGGTTGATGAAAATTTGAGTAATTTCCATAAAGTGTATGAGACTACATTTGGTGGACGAAGAATACAAGACAAATGAGACTACATTTCGTGTACGGATGAAATATTTTTTTATCTCCCTATCAAATCACTTGTACTACATTATTTATTTTATCAAGTGTCTTCAAATGAAAACAATATTTTTATCATCACTATCCAAACCATCACTTATTTACTCAAATTATAATTCACTTGAT
Organism: Galeopsis tetrahit; assembly: GCA_963675135.1. Classification (NCBI taxonomy): domain Eukaryota; kingdom Viridiplantae; phylum Streptophyta; class Magnoliopsida; order Lamiales; family Lamiaceae; genus Galeopsis; species Galeopsis tetrahit. Next base: position 6,330,291 of record OY776130.1, read on the forward strand.
TCATATAAAATCAATTTATTTATAAATTAATGAGTTTATTAACAATATAAGACAATCCATAAGACCTATAAACAAAATGAGACAAAGAAGTTTAGTAAAACAATTAAGACCAAAACACCTTACAAAATTCATAATATGCCCTGCATATTATAATTCGAATTCTACCATTTTTCAACTCTTTCCAAAATTACAGGTTCTCTTTCATTTTTCGAATTTAAATATAATTTGAATCATTCAATTCAATTAAATTCGCTGATCATATTTTCGCCTTCATTCGATCAATTCCACGATCGGGACTGGGGAAACTCAATAACATCCCACTCGTTTGCAAATTAACAGACTGTCGTCGACTCTTTTTGTTGATCCACCGATCAATCAATCAACCAAATTACAATGGACAAAATGAGCGTGACGAGGAAGAAGACGGGTGACGTGGCATTCAAGGCCGGGAAGACTTTTGATGAAAAGATTGGGCAAATGGTTCAGATTGAGAGGAAAAACGCTTTCCCTGATGTCATGAAGAACAATTTCATATGTAATCTGATTTTTTAATCGAGATCTGTTGTTTTTTTGGGTTAGATCGTTTCTGGCGTGAATTGCCGATTCTAATTCATTGATTCTCGCGATTCCTAATCTCTGCACTTTATCCTCAATTCTATTTGAAATTCACGGCGTCTCGAAAGAACAGTTTCATAGGTAATCTGATTTTTTTATCGAGATTTGTTTTTTTTGGGTTAGATCGTTTTTCGCTTGAATTGACCATTGTAATTCATTGATTCTCTGTATTTTTCTTTGAAATTATTTTTCTAACTTGTTTGTATTGGGTTGTGATCGTTCAATAAGATTTCCTCCTTTTCTATTGCAGATGTTTATTGCAATCCAGTGTGAGGAATGCATATTGGCGACCGTAGAGACTTTGCATTTATGAAGAAAGTTGGCGGTGGCCAATCACTGCGTCTCCGTCGATCCAGAGTCGCTGCCGCGATCTTCGTCGGATTATTAATCGCCTGCGTTTTCGCCTTATTCTACCCTGACAGACTTTTTGTCTCTTTGCCTGCCCTTATATGCAATGCACATCTTATATATATGCACCAAACTATGAATATATGCACATTAGTTGCGCATTACGTATAAGACTACAGGCCTATCCGACCTTTGTGTTAAAAATTCCAATGAAATTCGAAATAATTTATTCTAATTTTTCAGTACATCAAAGATTTAAACTAACATGCAGAAAACACACCTTGAGAATCGAGCGAGTAATCGAATGTGTGAAACGAATGTGCACAGATTTAATGGTATGCATATTTGAGAGTATATGTAATTATCGATTGCATATATAAAAAAATGCATGCATATTTGAAAGTATATGCACTTGTCGGTTGCATATAAATAAAATATGCATCTCTGCATCTTGCAAAAATATTAGACCTATTCAACAAGTATTTGTTAATACAAGTTGTTCAAAAAATTATTTAAACACTTTTAGAGGTGTATCGAGTAAAATAATTTTTTTTGAATGTATTAATTTTATTAAGTATTTCATAATATAATTCACTCCCCCCGTCCATGAAAAGTAGTCTCGTTTGCCTTATATTCTTTGTCCACAAAATGTAGTCTCCTACCCTTTATGAAAACTATCACCCTTCAACCATCACTTAATTATTCAAATTGTCATCAACTTTATTCACACACAATCACTTTATTCGCAATGAACCCCACAATACCCTTACTTTATCTACTTTATCTACTTTTTTCTTAAAACATGTGCCCCACTCCAATGAGACTACATTTCATGGACGAAGGGAGTATATTTTAATAAAGATATGATATTCAAAATAATAACAATATGAATATTTAATTAATTAAAGTATATTTTCGATTAATAAAAAAAATATTGAATATATAAAAATATGAATGTGGACAGACAGAAAGTATGATCTCGAATTTTAGGAAAATAATTTAAATTGGTAATTGCGACTATAATCAAGGAATAATCTCTTCGCTTTTTAAAATTTAAGAGGTTTGATTTTACATATTTGACATTAATTAATTTAATGATTTGTCCTATATTGTTTTTTCCCTTAATTAATCTCCAATATCTTATAATTTCCACCCACTGATCTATTTATATATAAACAACCAATAAACCTTTAAACCCATGAAAATAATTATATATACAATTTTTTTTAATAAAATATGTGTGTAACAAAATTGTCGTTTATTTTTCTATTATATTCTTATTTGGTGTAAGACACCTACAAATGTTTGAACTCTACTAATTAGGAGAAAGGAAAAGAGGTTGTGAAAGAATTTTTTAGAGATGAATTCGAAAACAATTTATTTGAGTAAAAATAGTTTCAACTTCACAAAGCCGTTACACCATTAAATCATTAATTTTTGGTTGAGTGATTACATTCACAATGAGAGGACCATGCCCCCTTATTTATTGAAGTGCTCAGAAGCATCCCTCTTTCCCATGGTAGAAGGTACAGACAGAAACTCTTTCGTTTTGAAAAAATTGTGGATTGAAAATGATGAGTGTGGAGATGTTGTGGAGATGGGCTGGAATAGCAACAACCCAAATGATGACTTTACAGCCCGCATCAAAAGGTGTAGTCGTGCTCTGAAAAGTTGGGATACAAAAAAATTTGGGAATGTGCCCCAGAAGGTCTAATCGCTCAAGCAGAATATTGAGGCCCTCCAGGCCTTGTACCAGAGTGAGGAAGTCATCAAGGAAATTAAAACAAAGCAACAGGAGCTAGAGGAAAGCCTTAAGCAGGAGGAAACTTGGTGGTTCCAACGCTCGAGAGCCCTTTGGCTTAAGGATGGAGACCGGAACACTGCGTTCTTTCATGCAAAAGCTGCCCAACGTCGAAGGAAAAATACAGTCCACAGAATCATGAATAAGGACGGGATCTGGGTAGAAGGCGATATGGAAGTGGGACGAGTAATGAAGGAGTTCTTTGTCGAGTTATTCTCGTCGGTCAACACTAGCACTATGAATCGAGTCATTGAGTCAGTAGAACCAAAGGTCACAAATGACATGAATGAGGCACTCATCCAGCCCTACACCGCAACAGAAATCAAGGTGGCCTTGAAACAGATGCACCCGGCAAAGGCCCCTAGGCCCGACGGTATGCCTCCTTTATTTTTTCAGAAATTTTGGCCTACTGTTTGTGATTCTTTTATCAATACATGTTTGCAAATACTCAATCATGGTGCTGACCCAACCCCATTGAATGACACATTTATCGTTCTTATCCCAAAAGTCAAATCCCCAAACAGTCCCAAAGATTTCAGGCCCATAAGCTTGTGCAATGTCGTCTTTCGAGTTATCACAAAGACCATAGCCAACAGACTCAAACACATCCTTAAACATGTGATCTCCCCAAACCAAAGTGCCTTTATCCCAAACCGCCTCATCACCGATAATGCCATGGTGGCATTTGAGGTGTTTCATTTTTTGAAAAAAAAGAAAAAAGGAAAAAAGGGTTACGTGGCATTAAAACTGGATATGAGTAAGGCATATGATAGAGTTGAGTGGAATTTTCTTGAAGCAATGTGTTACAAATTGGGTTTTGATGCTAGATGGGTTAATTTGGTTATGAGATGTGTTACTACTGTATCTTACTCCCTTATGATTAATGGCTTCCCTACTGAGAGTTTCATCCCTAGTAGGGGTCTCCGTCAAGGAGACCCGTTGTCCCCTTACTTGTTTCTCATATGTGCAGAGGGTTTCTCAGCTCTCCTTAGTTATGCGGAAACCAGTGGACACTTGCAAGGAATTAAAGTGGCACGTCAGGCTCCTCCAGTTTCCCACCTTCTCTTCGCAGATGATAGCATCCTCTTCTTCCGTGCGAACCAGAACGAGATAAGGAAAGTGATCGAGATTATCCACACATATGAACAAGCCTCAGGACAACGAATCAACCTGGATAAATCTGAGATATCTACTAGCCGCAACATCACGGAGGTAGAGGTGAACAGCCTAGAGCAGCAGCTTGGGGCTCGGTCAGTCCCATTCCAAGCAAAATATTTGGGCCTCCCGACAGTGATTGGCCGCAGCAAAAAACAGGTGTTTTCGAGTGGTGGTGGATCGAGTTCTTAACAAACTGAATGGGTGGAAGGAAAAAGCTCTTACTAAAGGAGGAAGAGAGGTCCTCATAAAATCCGTGGTGCAAGCCATTCCGAATTACATGATGAGCTGCTTTCTTTTCCCCAAAACTTTGTGCACTGAAATCGAGAAGGCAGCAGCCCGTTTCTATTGGGGATCAAGCCCGGGAGAGAGAAAACTTCATTGGCTCAGTTGGGAAAAAATTTCTAGATCAAAGGAGTTTGGAGGATTGGGTTTTCGGGAGATGTACTACTTTAATCTTGCCATGGTTGAGAAGCAATATTGGAGACTCTTACACAATGAGAACTCGCTCGCGTCAAGAATTCTCAAGGCCCGCTACTTTCCTAGAGGCAATATTGAGTCGGCAACCATGGGATACCAACCTAGCTTCTTATGGAGAAGTATTCTCTACGCCCGTAATTTGGTCTTAGAAGGCACCGGTTGGAGAGTGGGAAATGGGAACAGGATACAATGCTTCAGGGATAAATGGGTTGGCAAATCTCTGTTACCGATCCCATCTACCCATCTTGTGGAGGACTCGACCATCATGGACCTAAAAGTCTCTCACCTTATTGACCCCCTCTTGTGCATTTGGAAACAAGAGAGAATCTCCACCCTGTTCCCTCCGGAATTTTTTGAGAGGATCCTTGAGATCCCACTTAGCTCCCGTTTGCCAGCAGATAGGAGGATATGACTTCATAGCAACAATGGGAGATTTACAGTCAAATCCGCCTACCACCTAGCGGTGCGCAAATTCTCCACCTGCGGTATTGATCTTCCATCAACCAGCTCTCCCCAGGTAACTTGGAAAAAAATCTGGAACTGCAAGGTCCCCCCCAAAGTCCATCACTTCCTCTGGAGAGCGTGCTCGGATTCTCTAGCAACTCTTTGCTCCATCTACCAGCGCGGCATCTCGACTGACCCTATTTGCCGTCGATGTGGCCTGTCAGAGGAATCCACCTCCCACGCCCTTCTTGATTGCCCCACTGCAGTGCATACCTGGGGAAAAAGCCCGATCAGATTGCCAAACCTCCCGACGACTCGCAACAGCTTCAAAATGGTATTTTGGAACATTTGTGAATCTCTCCCTGAGTATGGTATCTCCCTCTTTGCTGTTATATCGTGGAACCTGTGGAAAGCCAGAAACTGCTTTGTGTTTGAACAGAAGTTGCTTGATCCATCCCTCATCCTCTCTCGATCCCTGTGTATGGCAGATGAATTCACTTCAGTTGACCGCAGATACCAGCAGCAGCGACCTGTGCTCAGTAATTCCCACTGGACCCTTCCCCCTCGTGGTTCCATCAAATTAAACTCAGACGCGGCAAGATTTCCTGACGGCTCGGCTGGCTTTGGGTTCGTGATCCGAGATGACCAGGATCGAGTGCTAAAAGCGGGAACGAAGCGAACGAGAGCAGCGGGTGATAGTACCAGACTTGAGGCTCTGGCTCTCTGCTTTGCGACCAGGAAGGCCATCGATCTGGGTTTTCGGAAACTGATCCTGGAAACGGACTCACAAAATCTTGCTCGGGCATTCAATGGAGAACTGGAACCAGATCCTTATACTCTGCTTGCTGTTGATGACATTCGTATGATGGCTAGGGAGGCAGATTTTCAATCTTGCTGTTTCATTCGCAGGGAAGCAAATCAGGTTGCCCACTTCCTTGCACATTATGGCTCTGGAACTGATGTTGAAATATTATGTGATGGGGATACCCCTAGTGAATGTAATCACCTTATTATGAAAGATGTAAGGCTTAATGCCCTCGTTTCTTAATCAATGAAAAATGTTCTTTTTCTGTCAAAAAAAAAAAAAAAAAACAATGAGAGGAAGAAATATCACGTGGAGCCATTCCCCTGCCCAAAAAATGAGAATAGAATGATTGTGAGATTGACAATGTGACACATGAAGGAAGAAATAAAAATGCCTGCTACTTCTGAAAAGTGAGAGTTGATGTAGAAGCGAACACTCACAACAAATGAATAAACGAAGAGGTATACGTCTTGGCACTACGTGTACTAGACGATATAGCCACCACGGGAAAAATCTTTATTTCTTAATAATATTCTCAAAACTGCTACTTACAGTAATGAACAAAGTATAAATACTATAAACCATTATTAAATCCTAATTGCAATTAAGTCCCTTTAATAAAAGAAAAACTCATAAATAAACAACATAGTACTTTTATTTTAGTCACGAGCTTGGGCCTTGTCTATTAACAAACGAGAATGTTAGTGTTCAACCCAATTGGACAAAAGGAAGTAAAGCGAAAAGCTTAGAGAATTAAAAGTTTAACCCAGAAGTGGCCGAAGAATGGAGCAAGAGGATATTAATGACAATAATTTATTACAAATATTATACTACTTTCGTCCCCGAAAAGTTTACAGAGTTTTTTTAGCACGAAGTTTAAGGAAAAAATGTAACGATTAGAGTGTTAAGGGGTAATTTTGTAAACTTTTATATATAAAGAAAATAAAGTAGTTGAATTGAGTGTATGATGGGTCTCAAAAGTAATGATATGAATGGTAAATATGTGTATATTTTGAGGGTGAAGATTGTGATGATTGTTTTCCTTTAAGGGTATCAAAACTTTTGAGGGACAAACTAAAAAGGAAAAGTATGAAAACTTTTTGAGGGATGGAGGGAGTATTTAATAAATATACTGTACAATTTATGATTTCATTTGGGGCTAGTCTTATGTGAAATATTTCATACATGCATTCCATACTAATTTGACCAAGTCAAAACTCTAAGCCCATTTAGTCCAAAATCAAATTAAGATAATTTTAAAAAATTCGCAGGTCATAAGCTCGGGTCCGGGTTGCCCAGAAAATTCGCGGGTCGCAAACATGTGATTTACTACATTATCAAAATATTGTTACTACAAGGTCAAAAAATTACCACTACAAGGCCAAAAATTTAATACTACATGTCAAAACATTCTGTAAATTCATCCAAAAAATTAACTGTCCAGAATATTTTTGGACATGTAGTAATACACTTTTGACCTTATAGTGATAAAATTTTGGTCTTGTAGTAACGTTGTTTTAGTCATGTAGTAGCCGAATAAGTTAGAATTATTTTAGTAATTTTGCTCAAAAAAAAAAAGTGTCCAGAATATTTTTGGACTTGCAGTAAGAGTTTAATCACTAAGAAGGACAATCATATAGACCAATATTCAAATAAAGGAAACAAACTTAAACAATACAAATAAGGTCAAATTAACTTGTTAATACCCAATTATGCCCCTTCATCTTATAAAACAATATTAATTCATTAATGTAATTAAATTTGAATTTTAAATTCCATTTTGAATTATATATATATTATTCAAATTCAGATTCCCCACTTCCGTAAATTACTCAAGATACCAAAATTTCCTAAATACAATAATTTCCTTTCGTATCTCCCTCAACGTAATTCCAAATGCAGATTCCCCAGCTTCCGTAAATTACTCAAGATTTACCAAAATTTGCAAAACTACCAAAATTTCCTAAATACAATAATTTCCTTTCGTATCTCCCTCAACGTAATTCCAAAAATACGAAATCAATTTGCAGAACAATGGCAGTTTATTGGGTGTTTTGAATTCTGCAATTCATCGTTCAAGAATTAGGGATTCTGCAATTCATCGTTCAAGAATTAGGGATTCTGCAATTCATCGTTCAAGAATTAGGGATTTTGCAATTCATCGTTCAAGAATTAGGGATTCTGCAATTCATCAATCAACAGTCTTCAATCTAGTCAGATTCGATCATTCAGTCCTTCAACCATCATTCAATCTTCAACGATTTTAGGAAGGACTAATCGGCTGTTCAATATATATTGGTGCATCAAATCATTATCGACCAATGGAATATTCCGTGATTCTGAAGTTCCAATACGAGGGGAAAATGAAGTTGTTTCCAGTTCAACAATCTTCAACCATTCAGCATATTGTCAATGAAATAATTGGTATGTGGCCCATACTATCATCTCCTAATATAAGAATGTGTTATTCTGTTGGTTGCATAAAGAATTGTGCTTTATCATCAGATATTGATTTAATTGGTTTGGTTGAATACTGCAAGATATCGTCTGAGAAGTTAGTAGATGTTTCTGTAGAATGTAATCAATCTCAGACCTTACTACCTGACATTCAAAATTCACAAACTATCTCACCTAGTTCTGTGATAGATCAACTTACTTTGAATACATCTGCATCCCAATATGAATTATCAAATATACCTGTTAAAAATGTTGACATAGTGTCGAATTATAATAATCAGGCAGATTGTGCAGATGAGTTTTCTGGTTTGGGTAAGTTGCCGAATTTTGATATCAGTCCTGTGGAGAAGAGTAAAGCATATTTGTCTGATGATTGGGTCAACATAATGAAAGTAGGTGCAGTATTTGGGGGTGGGGCGCCCGAGTTTAGGATCGAGCTAATCAAGTATTCGACCAAATTGAACTTCAAGTATAGATACGTTAAGAACTGTCCTAGGTATATATACGTAGAATGCTTTGAAAAGAAGTCGTGTGGCTGTGATTGGTTCATTAGAGGCAGAAACTTACCTATGAATACAGGGTTTATTGTTTCCAAAGCAAATCTAGATCATAAGTGTGTTGGCAACTTGCTAAATGAGAAGAAAAACAGGTTTGGTACTAAAGTTCTAAAAGATCTTCTGTTGCAAGATGTTAAGTCCAATCCGATGATTTCTGGAAAGAATGTACTCATAGATTTTAATAAAGATTATGGTTTTGGTCTACCATATTGGAAGGCGTGGCGTGGTATTGAGGCTGCTAGGAACGATATATTCGGAAGCTACGACGAGTCGTACGATCAATTAAGATGGTACGGAGACGCAGTGAAACGCACAAATCCTGGAAGTATAGTGGATTTGGAGACTAACAACATCAACAACCGCTTTGAAAGAATCTTTATTTCTTTCAATGCATGCAAGGAATGATTTAAAAGTTGTAGGCCAATGCTTTTCATTGATGGCACATTCATGAAGGGACGGTCAAAAGGTGTATTGCTAGCTGCCACTGCAAAGGACGGAAATAACGGTATTAAGTCTACAACTAATTCATAAGTTTAAGTTATGTTTTGTTCCCTTACTTCATCTTAGTTTCTATCTTTTCAATATCAGTATTTATGTTTTGTATGGTATGATCCAAATGTAATGTGCTCTGTTAATACACAAATATTTAATTACTGCAGAATCCTTTTGTCTATTAAATATCAGCAATTTAACATAATGGAATCTGTTAATACACATATATTTAATGTGCTCTGTTAATACACAGCCATTTAATTACTGCATGTTAGTTTTGTATGGTATGATTCAAATGTAATGTGCTCTGTTAATACACAAATATTTAATTACTGCATGTTAGTTTTGTCTATTAAATATCAGTTTCAATCCCTAGATCTTATTGTGATAATTCATTTTCAAGAAAAGATCATAGTCCATGTTCAAAGAATGGTTGCATCTTGTTTAATTTATTTAAACAGCTCATAGCCCAGTTGAAAAAATTGTCCTTACAGTTCAAGAAAAGATTGTTGAAGATAATTCATTTATAAGAATACATCATAGTTCATGGAATTTTTCTTTTTGCATATTCTTTAATTGTTAGATCATAGCTCGTGGAAAATAATTTCCAGACCTCACAGCTTTTTTAGATCAATTTAATCATTATGTACTCATTCAATATTATAAATAGATCTTACACAATATTCCAAGTTCCATTCATAGACACATTGTACAATGTTATTACTAATAATTTGCTAAATTGCAGAAGATGTATATTTTTTTTATACTTCCATTATGTTAAATTGCTTCTTATTATTTTTCACTACATTTTGCAGGATTATTCCCTGTTGCATTTGCTATCGTATCTGCCGAGAATCGTAATAATTGGGCTTGGTTTTTAACTAAGCTTCGGGATCTTATCATTCACCCGAAAAAGGTTATTTACATTTCTGACAGGAATACGGGTTTGATGTCTGCATTTTATGATGTATGGGATGATCCGGCCCACTTTCATTGCCTTTATCACTTGTTGCTAAATCTTAAGGGTAATTATGGTGGAGGTTGGAACACGCATCATCGCGAAAATATGGCTGATTTGTTCAAACAGTGTGCTTATGCACCCACTCTCACTATATTCAGGGAAAGTCTGCAGAAATTCAAGGATGTGGGTGGTCCTATCGCTGAAAAATGGCTTCAAGATTTACCCTTTTCTAAATGGGCAGTATCACATTCTTCGAATCTTAAAAGGTATGGAGAGATGACTTCCAACGCCGCGGAGTCATTTAATTCTTGGATACGTGAAGCCAGAACCTTACCTATAACACATATGATTGATTCTATAAGGAAGAATATTTCTAGGTGGTTCGTAGAGCGTCGTGAAGCATCGGATAAGTGGTCAGGTCTACTTGTTCCTAGTAAAGAGGCAGTTTGGCACGAACTAACAAATCAAAGTGCTTCATGGTCTGTGTCCTTATATCCAAATGGTCAATTTGAGGTATCCTCAAACACTTCTGTTATTGTCGATCTAGAATACAAAATATGTACGTGTTTTCAGTGGCAAGTCAAAGGGTTCCCATGTGCTCATGCAGTTGCCGTGATAAGGAAGCATTGCACATCCATTCATAGCGTTGTTGAGGAGTGTTTTTTTTACATCTACTTACAAGCAATGCTACAAGGAGGATCTGTCCCCTGTTCCTCAAACTGAGCGATTTGAGTCACATCAACTCGTTGAAGTTGAAAAAATACTTCCTCCAATTCTGCAGAACTCACCTGGAAGACCTAAGCAGAAGAGGATTACGTCATATGGAGAATTTCGCAAAGTAAAACCTACCAATTGTAAGAGGTGTGGTAAAAAGGGCAGGCATGATTCATTGACATGTTCAGGTGTCTTTGGAACTGATAAAACTAATTTTCTCCAGTAGAATGTTTCGATCTTTTTTTATTGTTGTTTATTCACTTTGAAATTTATTGATTTAGATATGAATTTTTTGTTTTCTTCATTTTTCCACTATTGATGTGGTCATCATATGTTATGTTTTGATTACGAAGCAGTAGAATTGATTGAATCACTATTCAATAACATTATATTTTCTATTTATATTGGTTTGGCATTGCATTTTTTTATGCATCTATATTATTATTATATATTTGAGGTGTTTGTTTATCTTTTAGTATTGGTCATAATACTTGTAATATATTTCTTTTTTATATTTTTGTGTGTGTTTAGTATTATATTAACTTATCCCCCTCCAATAACAAAAAACGAACACAATTATTATATTAGTTTACTATTATACATTTACAGATGTATGTCCACATCTAATTGATCTTGTACATATATGCAAATAACATGTATCAGTTTTGCATATATTCTGCCGCAGCTTGGACATATGCAGACAAAACGTAATATCCAATGAATATAAGTTATAACAAAATTTGTTGACTTATATATCTGTACCCAATTAACGTAATTTCCATGATATAAAAAAATTTGTTGTCTTATATATCATATATTAAACGCTTTCAATTATATCAAAAATTTATTTCAATTTTTTACCTTTGTAAAATATTACATTATATGTTTTATATTTTGATTTTAAATTCTTTTTTTTTTTTATAATTAACCACAATATTTATATTTCAATTTAATTAAATATTTAATATTATGATTTAAGAAGTATCTTTTACATATATTAATTATAAATATAGATAAATATATATTTTTACATTTCTTAAATATTACATTATATGTTTTATATTTTGATTTTAACCCTTTTTTTTATGATTAACCACAATATCTATATTTTGTATATGCTATAACACTTAGCATATGCCCCTGCACATATGAATAATAAATTAATATGTGCATTCTGTTTTAGCATACTTACATGCATACAGTGTGATCCTCGTTCATTTATTCATTGCTTCGTTTATTTTTCTTTATTTTATTTTGTTTGCTATGGTTTTCCATACAGCTTGTTTAATTTTATCGATTCTTGTTTTTAAACGATTTTTTATTAGTTCCACTAAAGTGGTGAGTTGTTATTAGATCCATTAATTCATGTTAATTTAATTATAGATTCTTTTATATATATTAATTATTTAGATAAATTTTAATTATCCATTCTTTTATATATATTAATTATAAATATTAATAAATTATGTCCAATATTTGTGTTGACTCTTAATATTTTAGTTATCTTTTATTATATTATATATTTATAAGGCGGATAACACCATAATTTATGTAATAATAATATGATTATATTAATAAAAAAACAAAGACAGTTCTACCGGATTTTGCACATATGGAGAATAAATTAAAATGTGCATTCTCTGCAGAAAACCCCGATTTCCTAGCTTCCGAAATTTGTGTAATTGACCTTCTCCAACACTCCAGCTCAGTTTTAGGAAGTTTGAAATTCGAGAACAATGTATTTATTACCGAGAATTTCGTTGACAAGTTTCCATATATCAAATTCAGATTTGAATAATATAATTTATATTAATTGAATAGGTCAAGTTCGAATTTAATTATAAACTAAGGGTAGAATGGTACATTTACCAACCAATTTGTCCTTCTTTTTAACTTTCAAATTGTTTGTCTTTATTTGTAGTTTCTATAGGTGAAATGACCCTTATAACAATTCCCCCTTGCAGTAATACACTTTTGGTCTTATAGTGCCAAAATTTATGTCATGTAGTAACATAGTTTTGATCATATAATAAGATAATATTTTAGAACGAAAATAAATATTACTCCCTCCGTCCCACAATAACTTTCACACTTTCCTTTTCGGGACGTCCCACAATAACTTTCACACCCTTAAAATGGAAAACCTTTTATAAACTTCACCCTCACAATATCCTCAAATTTACACAAATGTCATTACTTTTTCTCTACACATACACAAAAATCAACTCATTCTTTACCTTTATACATAAAGTTTTACAAAATTACCCCTCAAAACTCCACTCATTATTACACTTTCTTAATTTACGTGTCCACCTACATATGAAAGTTAATACGAGACGGAGGGAGTATAATTAAGGTTGATCCTCTTTGACCCGACTGCATTTGACCCATAAATTTTGACTTAATTACTCAATATTGCATGTACATATAAGTTTTTGCCTTTCATTTGATATTTCATGATAATAATTTTTTTTTTTTTGTTTGAGAAGATGATAATAATAATATAATAACATACAATTATTACATTGATAACTAGTAGACTTATACAATAAAATATAATGTAAACTATTCTAACATTATTTCGTTGCACGATGAATACGAATATTATAAGAAGATTTATGATACAAATGATTTTGATTATAAAAAAGATAAAAAAATTGGAGGCGGTGTTAATTTTAGTATTGAAAATGGTGTAATATTATATTACAAATATATATTATTAAACTAATCAAATTTTAATTTAATCTGATAAAGATAAAAAATTGTATGGAATAGTCATATACACCCATGAAATAGCTAGATACTACTTATGGATGTCAATTTCAATCTGTCCAGATCCGTACGTAGATCTGTCAAGACGGGCCGACGGGACAGGGCGGGCCAGCCCGCTTGCTAGACGGCTGTTAAAACCTCAACCCAACCAAAAAATGGATGGACCGCAATTTAGACGGACCAACTTTTTTTATTTTTTTTACAAAAATATTTATTAAATTCTTCGAGAAATATAAAAATTATATATATATATATATATATATATATATATATTTTACATAATAGAAATAAACATCAAGAATTATGGTAATTATTAATTAAGAACAGAAAACTAAATAGAGATATTGTCTATTAATTGTATAATATATTATAAACTACAAAATAGGGTATTATGAGTACAGAAAAAAGAAAGAAAAAAAGAAAAAAAATGCAACTTTCTAGAATTTTTACTTTTAAAATTTATTATATATTATTTTTAAGACAAAATTGTATAGCTTAAATGGGCAACCTAACTTAGGCCTAAGTCATGGTTTCAAGATGCTTACTATTCATGTTAATTATAATGGAAAAATAAATTCATAAGCATACTTCTAATACATGTATTCAAATTAGCTTGAAATATGTCATTACATTTATAATATATTTCTATAAATGAATACGTAAGAGTCATTTTCATATATGTTGACATTTGTCTCAAAATGTCACCGAATTCTTCAATTTAAAAATTTTGAGTCAAATAATAAAATTATCTTAACCATTGAATTCAAAATTTAAACTAATTCCCTTTTCATATGCAGTGTTTATCCGCCGCCACCCTACAAAAAAAAAAAAAAAACACCCTTTTTTTGTATGATAAACAAACCATAGTAGTAAAATAGAAATTTAGTGGCAAAATGAACAGGGTACCATCAGAAATACAGCTGAAGGATCCCAATCTATAGAAATATTTTTATTTACAATTTTCTTAAATTTCTATCTGTTTAATTATATTTTTCTACACCAGCAATTATAAAGATTAAAAGGGGTAAACAGAATTGGCGATCACAGCAACTCAGGATTTTAAAAAATATGTAATCTGTTTCTAATTTTATTTAAATTATTATTTATTT